>CM062820.1:1328384151-1330784151 GCA_031772625.1 Pinus tabuliformis | reverse complement strand
ACCACTTGGAATATTTATTATATTTGTTTAGGAGGGAAAAATTATTTAAAATTTTATTTAGAAATAATAAATAAATAAATGATTTATTTATCATCTCAAGGAATTAGTTAAGGAATAATAAACAAATAAAGATTTATTTAATTATTCCTAATGGGTTTAGTCAAATTTAACAAAGAATAATACTTAATTAATTATTCTTAGAGAAAAATAAGATAAATAATGATTTATGTGCTTATGTTTCATGATTGGGTCAAATTTGACAAGGAATAATGATAAAACAATGGTTTAATTAATTATTCCTAGAAGAAAATCAAATAAATAGTGATTTATTTAATTATTCTTCTTGGGTTTAACTATAAATTACTTAATAAAGTTGGTTTATTAGGTAATTTCTCATAGTGAAAGAAATTTTACTAGGGTAAAATTGGCTTTACATGGTGTACTTCAATCCATCTAGTAAATTAGGCTAGATAATCAAGTTTTTGGTGATAACATCTATAGTCAACATAGATTCTCCACTTGACAATTTTATTGGGGAAAATGACTATGAGAGACACCCATTCGTTATCCAAGGTTAGATAGATGAATCTTATATCTAATAATTTTTGCAATTCTTCTTTCACAATATCTTTCAATGCAAGGATCATTCACATTTGTGGCTGACAAATAAGTTTGTGATCCTCCTTGATGTATATATGGTGAGTGCACATAGAAGAATGTACTCCATTCTTCCCCTTACTCCTTTGACTCAACAAGGATTGGATAATATTGGTCTAATTAACCCCAGATTAACCGTTGGTCATGCATACATCATAACATCAACAAATTAATTCACTAGGTGGCTAGAAGCAATAGCCTTAAATCAAGCTAAGATAGAACACCTAATATAATTTCTAGAGAAAGTGTTTTGGAAAGGTTTTGTGTTGCAGAGAAATTTATCATAGATAATATATCTATATTTATTGGATCCAAATTTAAAGACTTTGTGGAGAGTATAGAATAATTACTGGACAATCTTCTAATTTTTATCCATAAGGTAATAGTTTGGCTGAATATACCAAAAAACTATGATTAATATTCTAAAGAAAAATATAGCAGATAATCATAAGAATTGGCGTAAAAATTTATTAAATGCTTTATGAACTTGCAAATTTATTCCAAAATCCATTTCGTTTAGTCTATGGAAGGGATAAAGGGCTAGCTATACATTTAGAAATTAATGCATTAACCATAGTAGAACATATGCAGGATGAAGATGGAATTACACCTATTCAAATTAGACTTCATCAGCTAAATCAACTATAAGAACAAAGGGAACAAACCTTCATAAATATTTAGAGAAGAGAAGAGGTTATAACAAGAAATTTCAATAAAAGAGCATAAGGAAAAAAATGTTCAATATGCCAACTAGTTTTATTATGGAATAAAGCCAAGGAGAATTCCTTATGGATTGGACCATACACCATTGAAAAAAAAAATGGTTTCAATTCATACATTTTGAAGGGAATGGATGATGAACTATTTATATTTCCTGTTAATGGAAACTCCTCAAACATTTATTTTCCTAAGAGGGTTTCAAACATCTTCTTGTAAATAGAAGTTTATAATATTGTACCTATTCACCTTGTATCTAGTTTCATCTTTTTGTATATTTGGACTCCATATCCTAAGGGAACAAGCTATTGGTACTATTATTGGTTCTAAGTAACTCACAAAGGGTCAGTATTTGTAGTAGAAGCTAAATGTTTATCCAAAATTTATGCATTATAATCAAGCTCCATACTTAGTCCTTTTTCTTATGAGTTTGTGCATAGAAACCCTACACAAGCTATCAATTTGCACTGGTTTTCCTCTAAACACACCTTCTTGCCACTCTTAATACTTAACCAAATTTTAATGTGTGGAGGATTTTATTCATACATTCCTCGCACAATCATACCTCTACACATCTTAGATCCACAAATTTTTGTCTTCTACACATTGTGACATTCCATACGCCCATTCCTCTACATACATTGATTCTTGCGCATGCCAGTCCTCCGTAGATGACATGTTAGGAGGACACCTAAATGAATCTACCTCAATCATTTAAGTACATTGTCCATTTTCTAATTTTGAGGAATTTCAATCATCAAGGTAATGGAAGCACCTTATATGGTATCTTTGAATCGTTCTTCATGTGCTTGGTATCATAGTACATTAATTACTCCCCATCACCTCACGAAGAGAGAAACCATAAGCATTAACTTAACATTATTTTTTCAAAAGGCCCAACAAAAGTGGTATGAAATAAGGTAACATCCTATTAATTATACCAAAGAATGACGATTTAATAACTAAGCTCCACCAGAGCTTCATTAATCTCTTGTGCATCTCTAAGCACATTGAACAAAATGAACACTAAAAGAAAGGGTACATTTCGTGGGGATATAACTAATTCACTCGCATGCCTACATAAGAGTTTTCATTGTCCACTACATATAATTGATATTTGTATTTAGCCCCAGATGAAAGGAAAAGAAACAAAATTTGGAGCATTGGGCTATAAAACGCTACATGCATTCCTAAATTGTTTGACTTCAAAGAAGTGGTTTATCTCTATGCCGAACACTCCAACCTGAAGACCAAGACTATCAAGCTAGGAATATAGAAGAATCTAATTCCCTTGACTACTAAGGTCTTCAATAAAATATTTAAGTTACTAGATCCCACTAGGAAGCTCAAGTTTTTTGAAGCCGATACTTTTCTTCATTCTTTGGGCAACAGAATGAATATCATCCAGGAATTCTTGCCACACTTAGCACAAGTTTTTCGTAACATTTCTTCTATTTATATATCTATATTTGTAGAGACATAAACATATTTTTGCCATATATTTACTTAGCTAATGGGATAAGAAACAACATCAATATTTCCCCGGTAAATTTTGTATGTGTTGTATTATTCCTTAAAGAGAAATGTTATCTTAGACAAGGAAGAGGTAATCTCCAATGCAATTTCTTTTTAGTTAGTAAATTTGTTTAAGAATTAGATGTTTTTCATGTTTGATTATCTAGTTATAGCTCTCATTTAATGTTATACTTTTCATGGGTTACTACTTAAAATTAATCTAATTCCAGTTGAGGAGCTAACACAATTCTAGTATCCCTTATCCGAATAGAAAATGGCATCAACCCATGGTATTCATCCACCCATGGATGCCACTTACAATACCATGGGTAAATTACATGGGTGGATGAATACCATGGGTTGCTGCCATTTTCTATTCGGATCATTCCCATACTATGGAAGCATAAGGCTCCATTTCATTTTTGTGAAATTCAACATTTATTTGTTAAAGAAGTAAAATATATGATGATTAGGTGAGGGACCTAGAGGATTTATTCCGAGGAATAGACTTTTTTGTGGGAAAATAGAATACATGAATAAAGGGAAGACCACACTCTAGTTAGAATTTATGGATTTCAAGATAAACCCTTCTTACTAAAGTTTCTTCTCTATATATATTTTGTTGCTGAAATATACCGACAGTATCACCCATGGTTAATTTTTTTTCAAACATAAAAATAATTTTTTTCATCTCCTTACCTTTTACCATTAGGGAGATTACTGTAAGAAACTTTGCTCATGTACCATAATTCTTTGATTTATTGAATTCTTTGAATTTAACCAAAGTAGAACCCATCTAGGGATTTTACTATAAAGGGATATTGTTAAAGAATTTGGTTATAATTAAATACAAAAAATTATTTACAAGGGTTACTGAAGAAATCAAAGAAAGTTTCACAAACCCATCCAAAGGAAAGGAAGTATCCACCCCTACTAAATAAGTGATCATGGAAACCAACACAAACATAGGAGGGAAGACCAAACAAAGAGGTAAAAGGTATATGAGTTCTTAGCCAACTTCAACACCATAAGGTTTCCTGAGTTCCTCTTTTAGTCATAGGAGAAGAGACATTTTCTAGATTAGAGGAGTGAGAAATAAAAGGAACTTTGGTGGAGGATATGGAGAGGAGCCACCTCACGAAGTGACTTTGGAAAAGCCACATATTACAAGTTCATCCAAGAGTAAGAAATCTAGAAAGAAAGGGTTTTAGAATGCAAAAGGACTCAATGACATGGAAGCTGATAGTACTACAATGCATATACATGCCATAACCTAGATAATGATAGAGGAAATAATTGTTGAGGAACCAATTACTTTTGAAGACTAGTCCTTAATTATACAAAATACCCAATATGACAAGTTAACCAAGAAAATTTGATTTTAAAAGGTGAAGCTACGAAATAATAATGCTTCTTACCAATGGAAGTATAAATTTGAAATTTCCAGAGTTGGAACCACATGTCATAGAAAGATAAATCAAACTATAGGCTAATCTCTCACACACTCCATTAGAAAACAAGAAACAATGAATCTAAATCTCAAGAAGAGGGTAAACGAGCTTCAAGAAGATCTTAATCTTGCTCCACTATTTATGACCCCATTGACTATTCAAGCACTTGTTATTGCAACCACTACACTCAACACACCCCAAAAAAGCTTAAGAAAGAAGCACAACTATTGAATGGTGTTAGATCATATGTTGCAACCAACATTAATAAGTAGCTAGAAATTATTGAAGAAGTATGGGAAAATGCATTAAACTTGAGGAACTTATCCCAAAGGATTCATTCATTTATTTCATATTTGAATAAATATCTCTAATATTATCAACAATTTGTTGATAATCATGTTGATAATCATTTTTCTACATTTTAAAATAAGGTCCATACTCTACATGACGTCTAGAGAACCCATGAGACCCTTCCAAGTCTAAAAAGGATAAAGAAAATAAAGGTTGGGTGGCTTGATAGAATAAAAATGTTACAATATTCCATTGTTTAGTGTTCGATTATTGATGATCGTAGGAGTAGCACCCTCCTCAAATATGTTAAAGTTGTCGAAGACCTTTAAGTACTATAAATAATTAGATATTCCATGATGATTCCCTAGGATGTATTAAAATAAGAATTAGAAATTATTAAAACATCATTGGGTTATGAGTTTGATAACTTATAACAATATTCCAGAGGCTTAGATTGAGAAGTGGTTGGCTACTTTTGTTAATGACAACAAGGACCAATTATCTACGGATGGATAACTACGTTTGGATGCACAAGAAATCAAGGAAGAAATATTTAAGTTACAAGTAAAACAAGATATCACCATCCCTCCAATGAAAGTGTATATCAAAGAATGGATACACAAATTGTTACAATAAATCATTAATCCTTAGTAACTTCCCAAGAAGTTAGGATAACTATCTTTCGTGTGGCCATATAAACTAGATGTTTCTTCAACATCAAAGGGGATTCTCATTCCATATTTGATCATTTATCAATTTTGTGAGTGTTTTTTATTCAATGAAGCAATTCCTTTCTATCTTCTCAGTCTTGGATAAATCACACTTTATTGAATTATTGCATATTTTCTAAAGCCAATCCCTTAGTTTATTTTCTCTCTTTTCTTCTAGATACCCTTATCATTACCATTTGGTCCACAGGAGCCCAAACCCAATCCCTTAGGGATGAATCCATTTAATTTTATGCTTAAGTAATAGGATTTTGTCACTATGGCTTAGGAACTTGACTCTATTATTAAACTTTTAAGCACACAAATGATTGTTTGACCCTTATTGATATCTTATTTTAGGAAATCATTTCATTTGTGACTATGAAAAATTAATTTTAAAAAAAGGAGGAGTCTCATGAATCCTTTCCTATGCTCATGTGATTTGACATGTGTGGTATCATTTATGGTTCTCTAAATATGTGGACCAATACTTTCTATTTCTATCTATTTTAATCAACTTCAATTCTATTTCCTCACATATGCTTATAGATGACAATATGGAATGAAATTATGAGAATTTAATTTATTCCATTATATACATAATTTACTTTTGTTCCAAAACACACCTGGTCCATTTAAAGATGCATGAGTTTATATATATATATAGATATATATATATATATATATATATATATATATATATATATATATATATGAGTGTGTTCAAGTAGAGGAGAACCACCTCTTTAAAAGCATAGAGGGATTTTGGAAATAGACCCTATGAGGTTGACTCTTTTTCCCTGTTAAGAAAAAAACATCAGCAAGTGTTCCCCCATTTTTTTTTCCTTATTTCTTTGACATAATTATTCTAAACATGAGCCATGCTTGTTTATGAAAAAAGGCTTTGTTCCTTGTTTATGATCCAACCAAAGGGTTTTGGGACTTTATACATCTATTGGCTTCCTCATTTTGGAAAGTATTTTGGTAGGAGAGAAAAGTTTCCAACCAAAGGCTATGGGAATTTAAACATCAATTGGATTCCTCATTTTATAGAGATTTTTGGTAGGAATGAAAAGCTTCCTTTTATTCCTATAATATACTTTGAGTGACATAATTAGTTTCCAAGTGACGTTGATTATGATCTAGTGTCATTTTACTATTGAAATGCTCTTTTCTAGGAGAGAAGTTAGTTTTGGTCCATTCCATGAGATTCAGTTTATTTTCTTGAAGTGTTTTCTTCTGGATGTAAACAAGAGACCCAATAATCATAAATCCTTTTTTGGATGGCTTTTCTCCCCTTCCTTCTTGAGTTTTTTCCTCAACCACATCTTCTTCTTTACCCTCATTTGATTTGTAGTCTTATAAGTTGAGTATATCTGGATGATGAGGGATAGTTCCCAAAGAGTAAAGGGTCGAAGATGGGGAATGATCTAGTTCTTATTTGTGTTCTAATATAACATTTTCATAGTTGATAGTGGTTCCAATTCAACATTTCCTTCTAGGGTTGGTATGTGAGAATATATTTCGTTGTTTATAAGATCCACCATTTCATAGTTTTTTTCCGTTCTTTTTTTTTTTTAATTTTGAAATTGGTGAGGCTACATCATGGCCATGTCCAATAATAAATCCCGAATAGGGAGGGTATTGAACTGGTGACTTAACATCTAGGAGTACCTTAACAACGCACCCGATCACCGTCTATCCAAGACCTCGTGGACATGGATATTTTCCCTTTGAGAAATAACTACATATTTATTTCTAGGAGTAAGATCCTTACCTTTAGATCCCCTATTTGAGTTGTCTTTGCTACTACATGTTAGTTTAGCTATAGATCCAACTTGTCAAATTTGGCTTGATTCTTTCTTAGTTAATGAAGGATTTGATGGAGCTACTATGGAACAAGGAAAATTTTAAGGATTTAAATTTATCTTAAAGTTTAGAAACCTTGGTGAAACTTACTAGTCAATAAAATGAAAATAGTAAATTACTTGGTGATATCCCATCTGTGAATAGAGTCCCTAAATTTTACCTTTTGTGAATGGTCCTTTCTTTGCATCTGAAGATGAGGTTGAGTGATGAACATTTCTTTTGTTTTTCTTTGCCTATTGTTATTTTGTCATCTTTATCGTAGGGTTCTTTCTCTACAAGGTATTTTTGGGAAAATTCTTGGCAAACTGACCATGTTCATTACATTGTTGACATTTGAATGAGATTTTCTCATAGTTCACTTGTTGGATGCACTTTTGGTTGTCTAGGGTTAGTTAGCCAAGCCCCAGTCAAGCTATTTCTAGATCTACCTCTTCATAGATTCTTGCATATTCAAACATTAAGTCCTTTGGTTCTGCATGGTTGATATATTTTCTAAGAGCATTCCCCATAGATCTCATGACAATTTCATTCCAATAGTGAAGATGAAATTGCGAAGATGAAACTAGACTAGAACTGTTGAACGTATTTCATTTTTTTGATTAGATTATGTTGTCCATCAATTGAGGTACATCCCTCTTGTGCCATAGATAAAAGGCCCACTTTTAAAAAATAAGATCCTGATGTTATTTTGTTTTGAAATGAAAGGAATAAAATCAACATCTTTATAAATAATGAGACATTCTCCCTTTAATCAAATGGTTCCCAAAATTTCTAGATGTAGATTGTGATAGCCTTGGGAGATGGCCATAAGCATGTAAATTATCTAAATAATTCTTGACTAGCCAGTTTCATAGCCATTTGACATGAAGTTAGGGGTAGAGGGACATTAAGCATCTTATGGATTTTCTTGACAAAGCCAAATGATGCCAATTTAAAAAAACTTCCCAATGAAGCTACCAGGGATCCAAATGCCTTAAATTTTGAGAAAGGAGGGGAATGACAACCTCCAAAATCGGCCATAGCCTTTGTCAAGATTAGATCATGCAAAGGAAGTTAAAGCTAAGGCTTGTGAGAACAATTTTTAAATGCATTCAACATGATGTATATTTTCTTTCATGAATCCAATGATCTTCCAATTCAAGTGAAGAGAAATCAAGTGCTGGTGGCAACATAAGAGATTCTACCAAAAGACTATATGATTTAAGCATACATCCAACAAACACACAAATATAAATGAGTAATTATGTGACTATGTAAAAAAATTCTCCTTTATCATTAAAACAAATCATTTATCACTCCTTGACTCCTTTATCATAAAAAAAATCATTTTATTCAAATTTATAATTAAAGTATTAAGAGTGGATTATTTTAACACAATAAAATAAAAATGTTACAAACTAAAAATCACTTACCCACCTAGTTAAAATAATCATTTATTCAAATTTACAATTAAAATACTAACAGTTAATTATTTTAACACAATAAAATAAAATTGTTACAAGTTAAAAATCACATATCAACTTAGTTACATTATTTTAGGGAAATATTCTAGTTGTCTTAGAATTATCCAAACTAATGGCTTCTTATTTTTTTAATTTGTTTTTGTTTATCTGTAGTTTAATATGGTTGGAATCATAAGAAGTATTGTACTATTGAATAATTTAGCACTAAAGAGATTGGTTTTGGTTTTATATTTATCTTTTAACATGAATATTTTTGTTTATACTTTCTATTCAGCTTTTCGAGAGACTAATTCAATGGGAACACGAGAGAAAGATAATTGAATTTTCAATTATTATATTTATCAATAGCAGGATAATATATTAATACAACCTATCCTATCTTGCATTAGCAGGATCAGGGTTAGTTTTGGTGCTATCCATAAGTCTGTTTCGAATTTCCACCAAATAATTAAATTATCATATATCATATTCAAAGTAACATTAACAGTGGAAATTAAAAATATTTAAAATTTAATAATTATATTTAAATATAATTTTCAGTAGAAGAATATCTTTAATTATGTAGATTTATAAGGTTTAATGATTCTCTTGATTAATTTCACTTTTTATTTGAATTAAGCACTATGATGTATATGATGTATGTAGACGCTTCCTTTGTCTATTAGGGCATTTCGTAGAAAACGCTTTCCTCCAACAAGAAGTTATTGAAATAATTTTCAAACTTTAAAAGTAATAGAAACAAATTTTATATGAAATCAAAATAACAATAGAAATAATGTTTCATGTTTTATATTTATTCATTATACATTTAAATTCATGGAGTCACACATCAAATTATAAATGAAACACATTCATCGTATAGTTGATCATAAATTCTTATTTGTTTTCAATTGAACTCCATCAAATTATTTGTTTAAGAGTGATTTACAACCCTACTATTGAAATCAACTATGGACTTTATCTCCAAGCCAGACCATGATACCACTAGGGGGAAGGAAGCTCCTATAAGTATCATTAATAGGGTTGTAGATTTAATAGTGTTTTTTATAGTTTTTTTTAATATTCTAGCTATGTTTTTCCTCAAAACCATCTCATTTCCTTTCCTATACTAAAAACAAATCCCCCGTCTCTCCAAGTTCTTACCAACCATAATTTCATATGATTCCTTTTCCATTTCCAAGTATAAATAGCCATGGTTCCCCTTAATTTCCTTCATGATTTATAAGGATGCATGGTGAATATATGTTGTACCTCCAAAGAAATATTTTCAATTCAAATCACTTATGCACCCTCTTTCCTCTTCCCCTCTTTATTATCATGGTCCCTTGCAAACTTCTCAATCAACCTTCTTAGTGGATATTACATTATTGTGTGTTTTCATTTTATTAATTATTTCACATTCATAAGAACACCATTGGAAACATAACAACCAAAACACAATACTATATAAGACATGAAAGTAATAAAATATCATAATTCTATTTTGATGAGGAAACCATTCACAATCATTATAATATACTACTAGTTCTAGATTAGATCATCCATCTACTAGCGATGCATTTTACCTTCTTAATTTGAGTAAAAAAATATAATAAATTTGAATATGTGTCCAATACATTTTCTCTTCTTATCATCTTACTATTTAGGGGGCACCATGAGAACTAGGCTTGCTTCCTAATGCATTGATTACTTAAGAATTTCTGTAGAGGTTTTAATTCCACTAGACATTAAATCATGGATTGAAATTAGATATAGTTTAGGGTTCATCCAAAGGTTTAAATGCCTATTGACATTTTTTATCAAGAATTTTAATTGAAACGAACATTAGCACCTTAAAATACTCCACCTTGGTATCAAATAAACCATAAATAATTTTTTTAAAGTCCATAATAGTGGATTTGAATGGTATAAAGTTTACTCACCTATTCAAAATTTGGATTAATCTAGCCATTTAGAAAGATGTCAATTTGGGTTTTATCACCTATTTATGTGGAATTAATTTGGATATGAAAATATTGTGAGTTCTCTACAATGCCTTTACTCCTCCACTTATTTTATCCTTTTTCTCCTAGCTCATGCTATATCACCTCTAATGTGTCTTCTTATGCCACATGTAACTCATTGTAGAGCCTTTGGTTGCATTGGTGTTAGGAAAGTCTTTATTTACATCATTCAATTGGGTCTTTATAACATCAATACTCACTCCACCAAGTCAAATGTCAATGAAAAAGTACCAATAACTTAGGTGAGTCTCTATCAAGAGAGATTTGTGACATGCATATTCACTAGCAAGTTAGATGCTAAAGGTAAACCATGCAAGAAAATGGTTTTTGGTTCAATTATGTTATCTCACACACGCGCGTGTGCACACACACAATATATGTTATATATTATAGCATATAATAAAATACATGTTAGGCACACATTGAAATAATTGTCATCACCTATAACTTAATAATATGTTATAACATATAAGGATTCAAAATATGTGAGCCATAAAATCAATCCAAATAATGTGGGGATATTAACCAAATGATTCTTTGGTTAGCTATTTCACTGCATTGTTATTCATGCTATTTTTGTTTTTTGGATCTTTGTTCCTCTCATTACATAAAATATCCTATAAAACTCAATTTTTTGCATGGGATAAATTGGGACTTCACATGGTTTTTTCTCTTAAATACATTCCCATACACAATAACGTTAAGGCCCAATTATGGAATACACATTGAATATATGAAAAAATAAATAGGATAAAGAAAGTGATATTCCATGACCTTTAATAGAATCATCATTAAGTGTAAGTGTACATAATTATGTGTGTGTGCATTGCACACAATTTAAGATGTAGTTTGTTATCCTCTTTTATCCAACATTATTAAATTTTATTTCGAGGAATTATCTTTTATGAAATATGAACTGGATATATGAAAAATTAAATAAGATAAGGGAAGTGGCATTCCATGAACTTTAATGGCATCATCCTTGAGTAAAAGTGTACATAATTATAACTGTGTGCATTCCGCATAGTTTGAGAGGTATTTTTCTATCATTTTTTATCCACTATTATTGAATTATCTTTTGAGGAATCAATATCCTTACCCTTTGGATTTGATGCAAATATGTTCATAATGAGATGACTAAAAGGAAAACGAAATGAGACCAAGTGAACCAATAAAGTGAGAAAATAAAAAAATAAAGGATGTTTTCATGAGAAGGCAATTAGATGGTCAAATAATGAAATATATTTTTCTAGATATTACTTTTTGGAGAAGAATCAAACCAATGGAAATAGTCACAAGGGAGTGATTTCTTTGAATGCCATATTGGTTGATTGATTTATTGACTAATGTCTATGCATTCTATTTTAGTTCACTAGTAATTTATTGGAGCAGAAAAATAAATTAAGCATTTTCTTATCATCAATTGGATCATAGTACAATGTAAGGATACAAATTACAAGAAAACTTGTGTGCTATAGGATAATATTCGAGAATTGCACCATTTCCATTTTATTCCTCCTAAAAATCAAAGCAAGTGTGTTCATGCTAGTGATTCAAGTATCGCTTACACCATTCCATTTTTTGTGAAGGGACCTAAGGAAAAAGTAAGTTTAAATTAAAATGAATTTTATTGAAAACAATAGCTAATTATTTCTTCTTCAAAGCTCTTCAAGTTCCATCTTAATTTCATCTTATAAATTACATCAAAGATCAAAATCATTGAAATTATAAATCATGTCAAAATAAAATGTTGAATTTTCGATTAATCAAATATCATTGAATTAACATCTTAAAATTAATATTTATTTTCAACTTATGATAATAGGGTTATCTTAATAACAATTCCTTTGACATGTTAGATTCCTATAGTTATAATAAGTGGATTCAAAATAATTTCTCAACACAAAATGGAGACTTGCAATTATTTAATAAAAAGGAAAAAACATTAAAATTAATATATTGGAAAGGAAAAGTCAAGATAAACAAAGAATCACAAATGACAAGTGGATCCTAGGTATTAGGTTAAGTTAGGATGGATAAATTCTATATAAAAATGGAGAAGAAGGTGAAAGTGACATCTTTTGGTTTGGGACAAATTATGAGAAGGCTAAGAAAATATCAGTGGGGTTGAAGACTTGAAGGTGACCTATTACTGAAAGAATAAAGTAAAAAAGTTTAAATTGGGTGGAGTTTCATCTCTACAAAATGGTGGTGACAAGTGATTAAATCTAGAGAACATTAAATCTATGTCAACCTTCATGCAAGTAAGGTAATTTTGGAATTCATGAGGTGAGTTATTATTTTTATTGTGATTTGATTTGATTATAAATATTTAGATGATTAAATCATTACAAAACTATAATGAAGAAATAACCCATATTAATTTAAATTCCTCTAAATCTTTATTGACATTTTATCCTTTAAACATCTCCTGCAATGTCTACATCATCCATATAAATGTCTTGTTAGCATGGGTGGTGTATACTCAAAGATAAAGTATATTTACAGAAAGTAGCTTCATTATATTCTTATACATTATCATTGAATATATACAATCATATTCCCCACGTGTGTAACTAGGTGGAGATTCTTTACAAGGTAGCCAAGTTCAAGTTGAGAGTCTTCAAAACTGAAAATGATTCAATGATCTAATTGGAAATATTAACAACCTAGAAAGTTGCAATTATCTAATTGTTTGATGTAATATTTTCATTCGTTACGCCATGTAACTTTGTGAATTTGCACGTAGATTGAATTTTTAAGTATCAAATATATTTATAATTTAATGCAAGGGACAAAACATAAATGGGAAATAAAACCTAAAAGTCAGTAAGAGATTTGCATTTCTATCTTTATGCATTAAATTGATATAGTTATCCACATAAATATCTAACCAACTCTATCACCGACTCCATGATTAAATATGGTTAACTTAATCACCTAATTTCATTCATACTTTTGTCCAATAAGATTATTTGTAGCATATAAATACAATGCCTCCCACTCTTCACTACCAGGATGAAGAAAGAAAAATTGATTTAGGTATTAATCCAGATTAATAATATATGTACTAAGGTAGTGTTTGTAATAAACGTTGTTTCCTTTCACTTTTTTCCATCTATATTTCATTTGATAATACATCCTCTTCAAATTAATTTATGGAATTAAGACTTTAGAGGAGATTTAAATTAATATTGGTCATTAATTTAGGTAGATATTCATTAATATATTTGGACTACTAAACCATATAGCTTTCAACAAAATTTGAATTTTGTATAGAAAAATTATTGAATTCCCTTAAGTGCATCTACACCAACCATGTTAACCTTGTGTGTATGAATCCACATATTTCAATCTTCTCGACTAGGTGTATGAGGCCTTGTGGATTGAAAAAAAATTGAGGCATATAATTTTTTATAATGCATTACACAAGAAATTTACATCTTCAACAACACTTACCTATTCTTTATAGATTTATTTATATGATGACTATATACACATTCAAGTTAATCACACATGTTAACATAACATTAGACAATACAAGTAAATCAAACATCAACAATACAAGTAAATCAAACATCAACAAGTTTTGCAATTAACACTTTAATTATAACTTTCTATTTACCTCATATACTTCTCAATATCATATATAACTCTTTTTTATGTAGTTGTCAAAGTTTTTTTATGGGAGAGTTAGGGGTGGAACATACTAGAAAACATTATCATTTAACATATTAATTAAAAACAAACATTTATTACTAAATAATAATGCTGGTAGAATATGGTAATAATTATAAAATGCATAACCTTAATAAAGGTATGCGAATTATGAGTTTTTCACACACTCGAAACAAATTTCTTCAATAATATATTATTTATGTTTGAAGAAAAATAAGTTAAAATTCTAATATCTTATATAATGTCTTTTACAATGTTTTTATCTTGCTCTATTAATAATCATAGTGTTATGAAACCAGCTCACAAAAAGATAGAAAAGAGAGATCCACGCCTTAGAATTCAGCCTCTTCGAGGGGGCAACCTCCTTTACATTACATAAATGAACAATTCTTGGATGATTCAAATAACAAAACCTCCTTTCTATATATAGGAGTCTATGGAGTTACAATATAATCCAGCCGACCTAACAATAATAATATAAAGCCACAAAAATAACAATAGAGGGATTCTATGGGCACATTAATAACAATATGGGGGTAGTGGGGGCACAACAATATAAATAAGGGGTATAACTACAATAGTAATGGGGTAATCACTAGTATTATAGGGACCCAACATGCCCCTCTCCTTCAAAAAAGTGTTGTCCTCAACGCTTGAGTAGTTCAGGATACTTCTGCATAAAATTCTCATCCTCCCATGTGGAATCTTCAGCGGATAAGTTCTTCCACTTGATAAGGTACTCTGAAATTGATCGATTTCGTAGCTGTCGAGTTCTTGTTTCTATAACTGCTTCCGGTTCCAATATAATTTTTCCTTCTTCGTCAAGTTCTGGCAATATTGTTTGAACTGGGAGCTTGTCACCTATAACCTTCTTTAAGCATGAAACATGGAAAACTGGATGCAATCGAGAAGCTGCAGGAAGCTCCAATTTGTATGCCATAGTACCAATCTTTTGCAACACCTTGTACGGACCATAATACTTTGGTGATAATTTATTATCCTTCTTAGCTTGCTTGAGGGACATTTGCTTATATGGTTGTAGCCATAGGAATACCCAATCACCTACATCAAAACTTCTTTCACTGCGATGTTGATCTGCCTGTTGTTTCATTCTATTCTGTGCCAACACAAGGTTATCCTTTAAGAGTTGGAGGACTTGTTGTTGATGTTCGATGTGATGTTCCACTGCCTGAACCTTAGAATTTTCTCTTAAATATGATGTGATGGATGGTGGTTGATACCCATAAAGTGCCATAAATGGGGTCATTTTTGTTGCTGTATGAAAGGAAGTGTTATACCACCATTCAGCCAGAGGCAACCATTTGACCCATTGTGTCTGTTTATCAGATACAAAGCAACGAAGATATCCTTCCAAACATTTGTTTACTATCTCAGTTTGCCCATCAGATTGAGGATGATAAGATGAGCTATGAGCTAACTGAGTACCAAGACAAGAAAATAATTGTGTCCAAAAATTTCCAGTGAAAATGGGATCTCTGTCACTTACAATAATCTTTGGGTTTCCATGTAGCTTTTGAATTGTTTCCATAAATGCAGTAGAAACTGTACTGGCTTTAAATGGATGTGATAATGCACAAAAGTGTGCATACTTGGTAAGTCTGTCAACTACCACCATGATGACACTCTTTCCCTCAGACTTGGGTAAACCTGTGATAAAATCCATTGAAACCTCCTCCCAACGTTGGCTTGGAATGGATAAAGGTTGTAATAGACCCGGTGTCTTAATTGTTTCAACTTTATTTTGTTGGCAAACCAAACATTCTGCCACAAACTTTTGAATATCTGATTTAAGGCCATCCCAAAAAAATTCCTTCTTAACCCTGTGGTAAGTTTTTAAAAATCCTGAGTGCCCTCCTAAGGGAGAAGTGTGCAATTCCATAAGAATCTTTTGTTTTAGCTGGGAATTCTTACAGAGGTATAAGCGATCTTTGTACCATAACGAATCATTTTTCCAGCTAAATGTATCAGACGTACTGGAATCTTGTTGTAGCTTTCGAATAAGTGCCCACACTTCTTCGTCATTCTTCCATTCCTCCCTTGCTTCATTTATCCAATCTGGTTGGATGATAGAAATAGCGCACAACAATGCTTCCACATCCTCATCCTTTCTTGAGAGTGCATCTGCCACCACATTTTGCTTCCCTTTTTTGTAGATGATTTCAAAGTCATAACCCAACATCTTTGTGACCCACTTTTGTTGCTCTTCAGAGGATAATCTTTGTTCTAAAAAGTATTTAAGGCTATCATGATCTGTTTTTACCTTGAAGTGTCTTCCCATTAGGTAGGGTCGCCATTTCTTAAGTGCATGGAGTATTGCCAACATTTCCTTCTCATAAATAGCTTTGCTTAAAAACTTTCCCTTGATTGGACGACTTTCAAAAGCAATGGGTCTTTCATCTTGCATTAGAACAGCACCAATTCCATTTCCTGAAGCATCACATTCCACAATAAAGGTTTTTGTGAAGTCCGGTGTAGCTAAGACCGGTGCTTGGCACATTGCCTCTTTAAGATGTTCAAAGGCCTTTGTTGCTTCCGGAGTCCATGAAAATGCATCTTTCTTCAATAATGTCGTTAGAGGTGCTGCTATTCTCCCATAATTCTTAACAAACTTGCGATAATACCCTGTCAACCCAAGAAATCTCGCAAATGCTTTATGGATGTGGGGATTTTCCATTCCTTAATGGCTTTAATTTTGGTAGGGTCTACCTTAACTCCTTCATGAGATACAATATGACCCAAATATTCCACCTCCTGGACTCCAAAGAAACATTTGGATCTTTTGGCATATAATTGTTTCTCTTCCAATAGTTGTAGCACCCTGTCAACATGTTCAACATGATCCTTCCAAGACTTGCTGTAGATAAGTATATCATCAAAAAATACTAACACAAATTTTCTAAGGAATGGTTTGAAAATTGAATTCATCAAACCTTGAAATGTTGAAGGTGCATTGGTAAGGCCAAAAGGCATGACCAAAAATTCATAATGACCCTCATGAGTTCTAAATGCCGTTTTCAGAATGTCTTCAATCTTCATTCTGATTTGATGATATCCTGAACGAAGATCCAACTTGGTGAAGTAAATTGATCCATGCAATTCATCCAGTAATTCATCAATGACAGGAATGGGGAACTTATCTTTAATAGTGAGCTTGTTGAGCTCCCTATAATCCAGACACATGCGCCATGATCCATCCTTCTTGTGCACCAATACTACTGGAGCAGAGAAAGAACTTTGACTCAGTTGAATTATACCAGCCTCTAGCATTTCTGCAACCATACGTTCAATTTCACTTTTTTGGACATAGGGATATCTGTACGGCCTGATGTTTGGAGGAACACTTCCTGGAATCAGATGAATAGCATGATCATGATCATGCATAGGTGGGAGAACTTTGGGAGTCTCAAATACCTTGGAATGATTGTCCAGGACTTTTTGGAGATCTGGAGAAATAGATGATTCTAATGTGGAAACATCTAGCGAACATAATTGTGCAATTACACCCTTTTGCTCCTTTTTTAGAAGCTTTGTCATACCATTAGAGCTGATTATCTTTCCTGGTTTCCCTGCAATACCCCTTAATTCAACTTCCTTTCCTTCCACAGAAAATTTCATGAAAAGTTCTTGAAAATTAAAAGCTATTGTACCCAAGGATTGTAGCCATTGGACTCCTAGTACAACATCAGCACCTCCCATTGGAATGGAAAGCATTGGGCTAGTCAATACATATTCTCCCATGGATAGCTTGATATTATGGCACTTTCCAGAGCAATTTATTGTTCCTCCATTTGCAATCATCACTTGACACTCTGGTGCTGGATATAGGAAGCAATTCAATTCTTTTGCTACCCTACAATGAATAAAATTGTGGGTGCTTCCTGAATCAATCAACACTATCACCTTTTTCTTCTTGATTTGTCCTTCTATCTTGATGGTTTGAGGAGTGGTAATTCCCACCAATGCATTACAAGATATGGTTGGATTTATTTGTTCTTCATCTAGGCTTTGTTCCTGGAGTATATCTTCTTCTTTTGACCTTTCTTGCTCCTTTTCTTCTTCCTCTTCACAATCTATGTAGAATAATTTCTTCTCAGCACACTTATGACCTTTAGTGTATTTGCTATCACAACTATAACAAAGCCCTTTTGCTCTTTTTTCTTCCAATTGTTGTGGTGTCAACCTTATAGGTTGTGGAAGACTAGGGGCAAGTGCACTTCCGTCTTTATAGTTGTGAGTGGTATGCTTCCTGTTGCCATAATTTTGCTTTCCATTTTTCTTGCTAACCTGAATGCCTTCTCTAATGAATCAGGTTCCCAAAGTCGAACATCATGTTGGATATTATCCTTTAAAGACCCTATGAACACATCAATCCTATGCTGCTCTGGAATATCTTTTACCCTTATGTTCAATTTTTGGAACTCCTCAATGTGCTCCATTATTGAACCCTTTTGTTTGAGACTTATCAATTGGCTAAAAAAAGTGTTGCTTTTTGTATCCTCATAATGTGCTATCAATTCTTCCATAAAAATTGCCCAAGTGATAAATTGTTTACGAGAGCAAAGCCATTGATACCATACAAATTGATTTGGTTCCAAATATAAAGTTTCCATACGTACCTTTTGTGTGTTTTGCACATTATTGAGATCGAAGAACTGCTCCATCTGTAATATCCATGTGGCGGGATCCTTGCCATCAAACTTCCTCATATCGATTTTTGGAATATGGTGGGTCTTCGATCCAACATTAGAATCTATGGAATCATGATTAACATTACTTTTGTTCACATCATGAGTTTCCTTTACAACCTTTTCACCATTAGTATCTCTTGTAGAAAATTTGTCAAATCTGTCTTCAAATCTGCCATGTCTGTCTTCAAATCTGTCTTCAAACTTGCCATGTCTTTCATCAAATCTGTCTTCAAATCTATCTTCAAATCATCCATCTTAGCTTCCATGCCATTTATCTTAGATTCCACGCCATTTATCTTAGCATCTGTTAGCTTTTGTGAGCGTGACATTTGTTGAACTTGTTCTTGTAATTTTGATATATCATGTAGCATTTCTTCCTCTTCTTCATGAGTCATGCTAGAGCTTTCAGGTTCCTTACTAGGTGTTTGCATTTTCTTTCCTCGGGGCATCAGTTACCAATAATAATGCTTTACTAGGCCCTTTGAATTCCTTCAAACCAAGCTTATGCAAAAATAAAAAATAAAAACTACACACCTTTTTTTACTTTGTAGAAGCCTGATATTGAATCTGATGTATCTCTGTAATTTCGAATCATCCAGTTCTGAAATTGTGACCTGTAGTACCCTTCTGTGTCCTCTTTCCAATGCCACTAGTCTGAACCAAATTGGATTCTCCAAGAAAGAGTTATGCACAATCTCCCGCAGTGACCTGATTATAGACTGTTTCAGTAGAGCGAACTTGTATGAAGTGCCACGTGTCACTATTTCAACCTTTGACTCTGAAAAGTATATAAAATAAAACTACAGTCCGTCCTCTTTCTGTACCTTCTTACGAAATTTCAATCCGATGCTCAGAAAGAAAGTTATGACGATTTTCCCCAAGTCACATGTTTTGAGTGTAATTCAGGAGTCTGCAAAAAGACCAACTTCCTGAGATCATATCTCCGAAAATGTCACGCGAAAAGCTCTGAAATTCGGACCCAAGGTTCAACGTGATTCTTCTCAAATGGGTTTTTTTTGCAACTTCTGAAACGTCACAGAAAAAAGTTATAGCGAAAATGCCACGATGACCTGTTTGGAGCTGCGAAACCCTAGAATCCAAAGCTCTGATACCAAATGTTATGAAACCAGCTCACAAAAAGATAGAAAAGAGAGATCCACGCCTTAGAATTCAGCCTCTTCGAGGGGGCAACCTCCTTTACATTACATAAATGAACAATTCTTGGATGATTCAAATAACAAAACCTCCTTTCTATATATAGGAGTCTATGGAGTTACAATATAATCCAGCCGACCTAACAATAATAATATAAAGCCACAAAAATAACAATAGAGGGATTCTATGGGCACATTAATAACAATATGGGGGTAATGGGGGCACAACAATATAAATAAGGGGTATAAATACAATAGTAATGGGGTAATCACTAGTATTATAGGGACCCAACACATAGAAAATTTGTTGGTTATCCATCACTATAAGAATAAGACAAAATATTTAATTATATCACACATCCTCACTACCACATATATCTTTATATATATATATATATATATATATATATATATATATATATATATATATAGATATATAGATATATATATATATATATATAGATATATATATATTTTATCTTTTTTATTCCTTGTGTAAAATTCTCCTTAAGCATTATGTGAGATTCTTCACCACATACATAATGTCAAACTAATGATCATTTACTTGTAGGTGCTAATAGTAGGTAAACAACTCAATTGGTTAGACTATTGTTTCATACTCATGCAAGTTCATTCTATCAATTTTTGGGAAAGATAAATGGAAATATATTTGCTAGTTATAGTAAATAACAAAAACAAACTAGAATAATTTACAAATATGGACGTAATTGCAACTAATTGTTTACCATGATTCTTCGAAAAATGTCTTTTTTCATAGTTGAGTGTTATTCTTCATGGTTTTTTCTTGCCTCTTACTAGCCATTAGTGAGATGATTTTGAGTAGTCTGATACATTTGGTTTCTAGGATGGAAATGCTTATACTTGTTATACACTTTCTTTCCCAAATTTCTTGTACGACCAAATATTAGACATGCATATATACAATTTATTTAAAGGATTGCAAGATATAGAATAACATGAAATAGTTATAGTTATATATATATATATGTATATAATTTGAGTGTGCCTAATGTTTAAGAGCATGTGCTTTCTTTTAAGAGGTCATAGGTTCAAAACCAAAGGGGGTAGAGTATGTATTCCTTCATAGACTTAACAGTCAAATCGTTACGTAGAAGTAGGTATGTTGCCCCACAAACAAGGAGGTCTCATACACCATTTTGGTGTCTGGCTTGGCCGTGACCTTAAAAAATTAGATTATATATATATATATATATATATATATATATATATATATATATATATATATCACTTTACTTATCAATACAAAGATGTATTAGTCTAGAGGGTTTCATGACTTTTCCATATAAAGATATGCATGGAATGGACTTTTTTTTCTCCCTAAGTGGTTTGATATATATATATATATATATATATATATATCTATATATATATAGTTTCACTTTACTTATCGATACAAAAATGTTTTTTTTTTTTTTTTCTAGTTAAGACTAACCTAAGTACCCACGGGGGATTTGAACCGGTGACTTATCGCAAGGAGTGCCTTAACAGCGCACCCATTCACCGTCAATCCAAAACCCTGTGGGCGATACAAAAATGTATTAGTCTAGAGGGTTTCACGACTTTTCCATATAAGTATATTCCATGGAGTGGAAATATTTTTTCCCTTTAGTGGTTGGGGGATGTTGTCCATAGTGATGCTAGTTTGTAATTTTAAAAATTTGCTAATAAGATGCTAAATATCTACATCCAAATTTCTAACTTGGTATGTACATGCTTGTTTGAAAACATAAATAGTTATTTCCTTGTAAATAAATATATGTAAAAACCAATAAAAATAGTTGGTGTGCTACTAATATTACTAAAAATAAATAATAGGAACAATTAATGCCAACAATATGTGCTCCTCCTTTATTAAAATCTAAAGAATCTTATTGTTTGTAATAGAAATTGACCAAACTAAGAGAATGGACCTTAGATATCCAACTAGATTGGCACTGTTGTACCCCCTTTATTTTTCCTAAAATTGTTGTATTATAAAGGCTTTTGGTTCATGAGCTAGATAAAAATGGAGGAGAAGGAAAAATAAGACAAAGCACAAGAGGCAATGGAATGTGATATCCCCCCAATTTTAATTTCAAATGGTTAAACAAAGATTACTTATCGGGAAGATCCCCATCCATTCGGGTGCGGCCCTATCCTGGAGAAGCTTTGGCGAGGTAATAAGCGTGACAGTTAAGCCAACGCTTTCCCCCATAAATTAAAGGTAAAAGAGGTGCATGATATATCAATGACTATGATGGGGGGACTTTGAACCTCATCTCCAAGATATCCCAATCACCCCCGTCAAAGGAAGATAGATGGACCCACCACATGTCAGGCCAACATGGTGACTACATCCACAGTCAAGACCACCACCAAGTGAACATGGTAGGCAAGCGTGAAACCATTTGACGCATCACCCCCCTCCCTTACTTTCCACCCAATCTGACTCTACCATGTGTCTCCTCCACATCACCTCATCATTCCTTTTATTTTTCATATAGCAGAAGGGTAAAGGTGTAAAGAATCTGTTTGAAGCCATTATTCAAGTAGAAGATGAGTTCAAACACCACATCATACCCACTCAACCAGAAAGTGATTTGGAAGAAATTTCCAATGGTATAAAGATGTTCATGAATGGTCTCTTGGACCAAAGGATAGAGGTAGTCAAAGTTGGGCCTATAAAGGTAAAAATCCCAGAATATCGTAATTATTTAGAAAATGAATTCCCAAAAGCTCTGAGGACTAGGGCATCTGGGTTCCAGCTCAGCAAAGTGGCTAAATGGTAGCGAGGCTTACCCCAGATTTCGAAACCCTGTAACAGTTTGTTAATTCTAAAATAGCATCAGGGTTGCAGGGAGTAGGGAACAATAATGGATAAATACCATAATCCCATATCCATCTCTAATTGCATTTAAAAAATACCCAAGCTTGTGGTTTGTATGGAGTTTAAAGAGATCATGATGTTGTTTTTGTGATTTTTGCCTCTGTAATCCCTCCACTACACTAGAAACTCCCTGATGTGATTTTTACAGGGATTTTGATACCGATGAGTGGAAGGAAGTGAATGCAAGGGGGGCCAACTCCAAAAAGGGTCGATTTAAGCATTTAGAGGAGAAAATGACAAGTAAAATGGTAGGTAACCATGGAAGGAATACAAGAGAAAAAGTGTAACCAGATCACCAGCTCGCCACGAATCTAGATAATGAATCCCAGGTCCACTTTTGAAGATCAAAAGAGTTGGAAATGGATATATTTTGTTATGGAAATCATGACATACTTGTGTCATTTCTACAACTTTAAAAATATTTTATATTCAAGAAGAGAATCAAGTTGTTATGTAATAATTAGGATAGCTAGGCTAGTCACATGCTTAGACGGTTGTGTAGTTCAGATAATTGTAGCATTTGGGGATATTTTGGTAACTATTATTGTTTTGTCTCGCCTTATAAAAGGGATGAATCACTATTAGTAGGGGTTTGATTTTTCTATCCTAGAGGTCGTAATGTTTCTCCACGTTTTTCAAGTTTAGGAGATTATCAAATGTACGTTTATCTTAAATATTAATGAATAAGTTTTGGTGATTTTGAGCACTGCGATGTGTAGTATGTAATCCCATCTCTTTTTATTATTTCATATGTGTTTCTTTCCTCTCATAAATTGTGTAATTGTAGTTGTTGGAATTTGATCTTATATAGCATATTTACCTATGTTGGGTTATGGAAAATGGTACTTGTAATGTGTAGGATTAAAGGCCTTAAAATGCACTCCATGGTTTCTGAACCTAATTTCCTTTATCTTGTTCATGATTATATTGGGATTTAGTGCATAGGATTATGTGTCCTTTCGGCCCTCTACACTAGGTGTCTCCTCTTGTATTTACCCTTTTACCTATCCTAGAACAACCAATGAAATTTCACTCTCTGTGTATAGGGCACCATAACTAAGCATTAAGTCTTGGGAATGAAATAATATCCATGTGTAAATTGAATTTTCATTTGACTAGGGTAATTTAACCATATTTATTCATTTTATATCTAATTCTTGAGTAGAACATACCTATCCTTGAAATACATTAAGATTTCCTAGGCACTAACCCTTCTCCTCAACCCAGGGGTTGTCTCTGGGAGCGACAAAACCTTCTGGTGCCATTTCCAGGGAATTAATTAGAATATATTTCCCTAGAATGATTTCTGTGCATTCCTTCGTATGACGAGAAAAGGAAGTGTGGGTTGAGACACTCACCTAATAGAGTTTTTACATTGTAATTCTGGCTCCCAAGATTCCTCATGCTCATTCTAACACCTCTAAGCAAAATACCTCTCCTGTATTTGACCCAAAAAGAATCATCTCCAGGAGAATCTAGAAAGAAAGAACCCCCAAAACTCTAGATCAGCTTGGATCTGTCCCATAAATTTTAGCTTCTATTTCTCATAGAGCTGAGATAAATTTTCTTGATACTTCACTTAGGGAATTAGACTTCTCAAAAGAACATTTTCCCCCACCTAGTTTCTACTTTTAAGAAAAAAGGAATGAAGAAGTATTTGTCAAATATGGCAAATATGATCCCTTCACATTTCATACCTTCCCTGAAGTCAAGGAATTGAAAGTCATACTCGTTCCTACCACTTATTAGACTGCCAAATAAATTTCGCACTCAATCTCAACTATTTTTTTTCATTCATCCCCTCACCCAGGTCCTGCAAAAAATCTTATTCAACCTCCCTTAAAAAATATGGTTGTCCCTGAATTCTTTCTCAACGGATATGCCCCTATGAATTTGCAACAACCTTTGAATGTAATGCCCCAAGACTATCTCAAACTCCTACCTAGATTCACTGGGGAAGATGATGTCATAACCCAAAAACATATTGATATCTTTTGTGCATTTGCATAAAACTTGAATGTAGAACATCTAGATGTAGTCCTGAGGCTATCTATTTATTCTTTAGATGGGGAGGCTAGAAAATGGTTCAATATCTTTCCAGACAACTCAATCAACACTTGAGAGGAATTATAGAACACCTTTATGTAGAAACGGAGGGAGAAGAGAGACCATGGATATTTCTTGACTAAATTTACTAAATAAAAGACACAATGAAGATGTCACCGAATTTATAAAGAGATTTAATAAATTGTATAACAACTTGGTTGCTGAGATCAAACCTCCATAAGAAGTAGCTAAGGTGGTGTTTGTTGGAGCCTTTGAGTCAGATTTTGAGTTTACACTAAGGGAAAGGAAATCCCCCACATTGGACCAGATCCAAACTGATGCTCTGAAAGTGGAAGAAAATTTTGTATCAACAAGGAAGTGGATGGGAAAAGGAAAACATAGTGATAGGATAAGGGGAAAGGAGGAAGTAAGTTCCTCTAGTCAAGAAAAGGAAACTCATGAGAAGAAGTTGGATGAAATTAATAGGTTAATCATAAATCTCTCAAACAAGTTAGTGAAGTTAGAATTGGAGAACAAAAATCATCCTAGACAGATATAGAAATGTCCTAACAAAAAATTCAATCCCCAATATAGGAGACCTCCCTTGCAACTTCTGCAAAGAGAAAGAAAGGACCAACTATACCAAGTAAAACCCCCATTATATATATAAGATGATCCTGAGAAAGGCACTGAAGATTATCTTGATGATCAGGAGAACCAATACTCAACCCTATCAAAAGAAGAGAAAGAAATAGAAGCACAGGAAGAAGAGGAGGGTGACCAAGATGTTCCTTTAGATAAAGAAGAAATAGATTCTTACTGCAAGCAGTTTGTTGATTTGATGCAAGAAGAATTGCATAGGAAATATGATTTAAGGTCCAGGAAAAGATCTTAGACACAAGATCACAATGAGCAATTTGTCCAACCTACCAACTCCAAACAAAATAATAAAGGGAAAAATTATGCCAGCTCTGATCCGACAACCAAAGGGGAAACCTTCCACCCCATTCAATTTAAGTTTGGATTTGCAGTTACCGAGAAAAAACCAATACAAATCAAGCCAAATCTTCAAGAAAATAAGGACCCATTTGAGCCAGTGAAAGTGCATAGGAATGCCTCTACCTTCAACTTACAAAAAGAATTGGAGAAGGTAAAGATATTTGTTCCTCTAACTGAATTGCTGAAAAAACTTTCCTATAAAAAACAAATATTTGATTTCATGGATGTTTCTCATATTACCTCAACACAAGATAGTTTTAACTTGCAAGAAGAAATGCTTGTGGCCATGTTCGACCCACATGTGGAGGAATAAGACCCTTCCAGACCTCCATTCTATGTTACATTAGTGATTCATGATTTATTGTTGCATAATTTTATGCTCGATTAAGGGGATTCTCATAATTTAATGCCTCTGTCTGCCACGGAGAAGTTGCTTCTACAAATAACGAAACCATACAAAGTATTATAGTCCTTTGATTCTAAAAATTAAAATTCCTTGGGATTATTAAGGACTTGGTGGTTTTTTTGGCTCGAATTCCTGTGAATAGTGTGGTAATGGACATTGTGGTTGCATATATTCTTGCAATAATAGGCACGATTATTTCTAGATCATGGGTAGTGAAGCTTGGAGGATCCATCAAACTTGACCTTACATATGCTACTATTCCAATATTTTGTGGAGAATAACACATATTGTACAAAGAATATAGATTTGTGAAGGGTGTCACTAGAGCCAAAAATTCCAATAATTCCTTAGTACATGGTTAGAATAAATATTTTTCATGTCTCCTGTTGTAAATGGTTGATCAACTTATAGAGTATAATCAGGTGGAAATTCCCATATGGGTGAGTAAGTAGGAAATGAAACTTGGTTGTGTTTGGAAATTATATTTTGATGGGGCCTACTCTAAGGAAGGAAATGGAACATGTGTGTTGTTGATATCTCCATAAGGTAACGTCACCCCTCTCTCATATAAATAGGATTTTTCCACTACAAACAATACTACTGGAAATGAAGTATTGGTGTTGGGCCTACAAGTTGCCAAAAAACTGAAAATTGAATGTTTGATAGCTTTTGGAGATTCTAAACTAGTTATAAAGAAATTTAGGAATCAATGCTAGACCAAACACCCTAAGTTGAGGTCCCATAGAAATGAAGTGGGGTATTGATTGATAATTTATTTTTGGCATTTAACATCCATTTTCTTCCTAGAGAGAAAAATAGAATGGTATATTCCTTAACAATAACAACTGGCACTTTCAAGCCACCTCAAAATCCCCTACTTAGATATGAAGTCACAATCAGGAACAAAATTTCAGTGCTAGGCAATGTAAAATACTGGCAGGTCTTTGAGGATGAAGACCAAATTAAAAGGTTTATGGAGGTGATTGGAGAATTTCTTGATTTTGTAATTGACTGAGAAAATGAAAATATGGATGATATTGAAGGAACTTAGCATCACGTGCCTTGGTATGAGTCTATGGTTGGACATAAAATTTTGCAGTTGAAGGGAAATATGATCCCAAAGAGGTTGGTTCCATTGGAGAGATTGTTTGATGCTAATGATGTTGAAGTGAAGCCAGCCAAGAATGAGTGCGAAGAAGATATAAAGGACTGTAACATTGGTAAATAACAAGAACCTAAGCCCATTAGTTAGCTAAGGAGATCCCATCAGAATACAAACAAAGGTATCTTCACCTTTTCAAGGAGTATGCTGATGTTTTTTCCTAGTCTTATGATGATTTTAAAACATATGATACTAGCATCATTCAACACAAAATTCCTTTGAAATCTAGAATTAAACCTCACAAGCAGAATCTTAGGAAAATTAATCCCCTCCTTCTTCCCATGATAGATAAAGAAGTGAATAAAATGATTCATGCCAAGTTCATTGTGCCTTTGAGGTATTCATATTGGATGGCTAATCTAGTTCCTATCAGAAAGAAAAATGGAGAGATCAGATTGATTGTGGACTTCAAGATCTTGAACAAAAAGTCTCTGAAGGATAATTATCCTTTGTCCAAGATGAATTATATTTTACAAAAAGTGGATGGTTCATCAAGGTTATCCATGATTGATGGGTTTTCTAGTTATAATCAGATGCTTTTTCACTATAATGTTTTTTCTACAATGTTTCAGAAGCTGAAATTAAAACCCATTTGAGCCTAAATCTTGATGAACATCGTATTCTAATTTCAGATCATGTCTCACTACATGTTCGGATATATGATCTGAGGAATTTAGGGTTTTTGAAGGCTCCCAAATTTCATCTCAAATAAGTGACCTTGGGAAAATTGCCATAATGTTCTCTATGAGCATCAGATTCAAATTTTGTAAAAGGTGACAAAAATAGGACAAACTTTAGTTTTTTGGGTATCATTTTCAGGTCTGAATGTTGAAACAGTGAGACATGGCACTTCATAGAAGTTCACTCTATTGAACCAGTATATAATCAGGTCATTGTGGGAGATTGGGCATAACTATTTCTTGGAGAATCCAATCTAAATCAAACCTATGGGGTTGGAAAGAGGACTTAGAGGTCTACCAGAGAACAACATTTCAGACCTTGTAGATACGCAATTACAAAGATATAAAAGATTGAAGATCAAGCTCCTAAACGCAAGAAAAAGAATGACTCGAATCAAGAAAATAGAAACACCTAGTAAACAGAATTGGAGGGATGATTTGAAGCATGTGATCTAATTTATGATCAATAAGATCAATGGTATAGAAGAAAAATTGAATGGAAACATGGAATATTTGAAGAAAGACATGGAAGGTTTGAAGGAAGGTGAAGTTGCTACAAGAAATACTTCCTAATGACGAAAAGGTAGTATGGGAAATTCATGATGAGAACAAAATAAATGTTAATATTGATTTCATAGAATCTAACGTTGGATTGAAGACCCACCATATTCAAAAGCTTGATATGATGAAGTTTGATGAAAAGGAATCAGTAACTTGGATACTACATATGGAGCAATATTTTGATCTACATGATGTAAAATTGTTACTAAAGGTACGTATTGCATCTTTATATTTAGAACCAAATCAATTTTTATGGTATAGAGGGATTTTTTCTCGTAAACCACTTGTCACATGGTAAATTTCACAGAGGAAATGATAGCACATTATGAGGATGCAAAGAACGACACCTTATTTAGCCAATTGATAAATCTCAAACAAAAGGGTTCAATGGCATAACACATTGAGGACTTCCAAAAATTGAATATAAGGGTAAATGATATTCTAGTGGAGCATATTATTGATGTCTTCAAAGGTACTTTAAAGGATAACATCCAACATGTGGTTTGTCTTTGGGAATCTGATTCATTGGAGAATGATTTTAGGTTGGAAAGAAAAATTGAAAGAAAAATTATGGCAACAAGGAATCCTACCACTCACAACTATAAAGATGGAAGTGTTGTTGCTCCTAGCCTTCCACAACCTACAAGGTCGACACCACAATAATTGGAAGAAAAAAAAGAGAAAATGGATTTGTTATAGTTGTGATAGAAAATACACTAAAGGTCATAAGTGTGGTGATAAGAAATTAATTCACATAGATGGGGAAGAGGAGGAAGAAAAGAATCAAGAAATGTCAAAAGAAGAGGATATACACCAAGAACCATCCCCAAAGAAAGAAAAAATGAATCTGACCATATCTTGTAATGCATTGGCAGGAATTACCACTCCTCAAACTCTCAACATAGAAGGATATATGAAGAAGAAAAAGGTTCAAGCAGTGAAAGATCACATTGAGCATCAACAACAACTTCTCCAACTTTTAAATGATAACCTCACTTTGGCGCAGAATCAAATGAAACAACGGGAAGATCAACATTGTAGAGAAATACGTTTTTATGTAGGCAACTGGGTATTTTAATTTGAAACAATCATACAAACAATGTCCCTCAAGAAAGCTAAGAAGGATAATAAATTATCACCAAAGTACTATGGTCCTTACAAGTTGTTGCAAAAGATTGGTACCATGGCATACAAATTGGAGCTTCCTGCATCTTCTTGAGTGCACCGAGTTCTCCATGTTTCATGGTTAAATAAGGTTATAGGTGACAAGCTCCTAGTTAAAACAATATTGTTGTACCTTGATGAGGATGGAAAAATCATATTGGAACCTAAAGCAATCATGGAAATAAGAACCTGACAACGATGAAATCGATCAATTTCAGAGTATCTCATCAAGTGGAAGAACTTAACCGCTGAAGATTCTGCATGGGAGGATGATAATTTTATGCAGAAGCATCTAGAACTACTCAAGCATTGAGTAAAACACTTTTTTAAGGAGAGCGGCATGTTAGGTCCCTATACTACTAGTGTAGCCCCTTATTGTTATTAGTGCAAACCCATTATAGTATTTTTGTGCCCATGAGGTCCCCATATTGTTATTATTGTGCCCCATAGAAGCCCAGTATTGTTATTGTTGTGCCCTTACATTATTATTGTTATGTCAGCTCTGATTATATTGTGACCCCTTAGACTCCTATAAATAGAAGGAGGTCTTGTCATTTGTATCATCCAAGAATTATTCGTTTGTGTAATGTAAAGGAGGTTCCCCCCCAAAGAGGATAATTTTGAAGTTGTTGATCTATATCTTCTTCTATTTTGTGAGCTGGTTTGATAACATGAAATCACACCCACCATAATGATCTTCTATGTGAAGCCTGCAACTATCATAGGAATCCTTCTGAGCCATGCATTCTTGCTAGCCTAGTTGACATCAGTGCCAACATTCAAGCACAATACTAGCACAAGTACCATCAATTTTCCAACACTTCATGGCCTTGGCAGCCTCTCTAACATCCCAAGGCTCCTCAGATGGTGTGCCTTCTCGAGGATAGAAGCCTACATTCTTTTCTATTTATGTCAATTCCTTCTTCTCCTCTACTTCATTTCTTCCTTCCTGTAGGCCTAGTAGCAAGGGTGGATTGAATCCAATGCAATTGAATTTTAATCTTTGCATGAATTTTTTGTACATGGGTGTCCTTTCCAATGCATTCATCAACCTTTTAGGAGTGCGATATGTTAGAAAATTATATATTACAGATCAATGGAACACATAAAATATTGCATAAATATAAACATAGAAAATGCATAAAACAAGAGAGACACAGATATACATGGTTCACCCAATTTGGGCTACATCCACAGAGAAACAACCAGTCCTTCCTTTTATATTATCCAACAAATAGAAGAGATGCAAACTACAACAAATCTGTTGTAATTTTGTTATATAGAATTTGTATCTACGGATAAAACATTTTCCCTAGGTGGGTAGCTACACCTAGAACAATAGAAAGAAAGTAGTTTAGTTTAACCTTTTCCTATAGTAGATAGATGAGATGAAGGAACTTAATTGTAGTCTTTTGCTTTCTTAATCCCCTTTTAATCACTCCCGTCGCTCCCACTTAAACTAAAACCGCTCAATTGGTACCTGTATCAAGAGAAACAAAAACAACAAACGATAAAAGCATACATGATCTATCTACTATAATCCAATGGAATTGAAGACATTGAAACACATACTCATTATAGATATGAACAATAATATGAGAAAAGGAATAAAATCTTTATTAATGTAGAAGGAAGAGTATCACCCAATACAATTTGATCTTGTGCCACTCCTCCAGCTTCAATCCAACCCTCACCACATCAAAAGCACACCAATCTGGCAGCATAACATTGCTTGATATGAACTCAATTCTCAAATCAACATAATTTCCTTACCAACTTCAGATTCTAGCCCCTTGATCACTATGATGTTTGCTCAATTTATAGGGAAATGGAGGTGTTTTTGTCATAAATGAGGGTATTGAATGGCCTTCCAAACTTGGAGTTAGTTTCCATGGAGCAAGGGATGAGAGGATAGGAGGTTAATGGATCCTTAGCCTATCCAATTTCAAGTCCATAGGAGGATATAAGAGATAGGATCCTTCTAGAATCATCTAGAATCAAGGAATATTCCTAAAACCCTATGCAAATTTCGCTCCATCTCGCCCAGTGCAAGTCAAAGAGGGTCTTACCATCGGTTTTCAAGTATGGTTGTTCTCAACCTCCTTGGCCTTGCAACTGAATATTCCTACAACTGGACAAAATCAACCTCCAGTTGATCCTAAAGTTGACCCTTTACCTTCTTCGTTGGTTGTTTCTTCCTCCCCTTCTTCCTCTTTGCCTGGTGAAAGTATTGACACTAGTAAGCAGGTGGATAAGAAGAAGAAGAAGAAGAAAATTTAGGAGGGGCGCAACCAAGTAACCATTGATTCGAATGCAACTTCTAATGAGAAACCATCCAATAAACCTCACAAACTTTGATATCCTTGCAAAATTTTTACAGGAAATCATCTTCTTCAAAATTGTTTTGGTATTCCTCAAATCTTAGAAGAATGTCTTCTCGTTCACATCATCTTGTGTCATCAACTTTTGGAGATCATGCTAGTGACACACCATCAACTAGTGGTAGTAAAGTTCATGGAAAGATGGGTAAAGTTAAGTTTCCCTATAGGTTATGCGAAGGGAATCACCCCATTCACCTTTGTCCCTATTTGGATGAAGCCAAAAATGTGTTGGATAATTGTCCTGCTTCTCTGCAACGACTTCCATTTGCTTATAGGAGACTATCCCTTAATCCTTCACTATTTGATGAAGTGACTGACCCAAATCAACCATTGGTCAAACCCACTCTCCCTGAATATGAATCCCATGAGTCTATACCTGACCAATCACAGGTTGAGGAAATAGTTGACCCAATTTCACCTTCAGTTAATCGTACCTTTCCTGTAGAGAGTGAGTATGATACCACTCAAGTTATTTTTGTTTCTTCATATTACAATGAGCTTGGAGGCAACCCTCCCGTTCCATCAAGACAGGAGGAAAATCCTCCCGTTCTCATAACTCAAGGGGGTAATCCTCGTCTGGTCACTTCCTTTGATTGGAATTGACTAGCAAGATGTCGTCTTCCTTCTTATTTTCCTTTCTAGATCATAGTACATGTTTATAATATGATTGTATCTGGAACTATTATATATGAAGGTGCATCTATGAGAATCCTTTCCTCCACTGATTGGCAGGCACTCGGTTCGCTACCAGTTGTGCCTGTTACCTAGAATTTGTTGACTTTTAACAGAGGAACCAGTTAACCATTAGGGATCCTTCCTCAGTTGCCTATTACTTTGGGAGGAAAAATTGTTTATCTCAATTTGATGGTGGTCCCAAGCCCTTTAGATTATAGTTTACTTCTTGGGTGCGACTATGTTTATGACATGGGAGCTATTGTTTCAACACTCTTTCGAGTGATGTGTTTCTCGCATGAAGGTAGAATTGTCACTGTTGACCAGCTTTCATTTCCCGATCCAAATATGGCTTCCAGTGAACCATCTTCCCTAAATGGTCCTTTTGTCCCAATGGTATCTTCCTTGCCACAGGTCAATTATGTGACAACCCATTCCATGCCTACATCAACTGATGATCAATTCTGTGATGTTGTGCATTATGTATTGGGGGCATTGGAACCAGATATCTCTAATGGATTCCTTTCTACGTATCCCTTCCAGAGCATTGTTCTCCCATCTAATGAGAACCTCTTGGAAGTCATGACCTCCTATGGGTCATGATCAAGGGTATGGGCATAGTTCCTGGTCTTGTGTCAACCTCGTTAAATAAAGAAAGAAAGTGTATGAGCATAGTTCCTTGTCTTGTGTTAAGCTCCTTAAAAAATGAAACAAGTAATATGAGCATAGTTCCTTGTCTTGTGTCAAGCTCGTTAAAAAATTAAACAAGGAATATTAGGATAGTTCTTTTACTATGTCAACCTCATTAAAAAATGAAATAGGTCACATAAGCATAGTTCCTTGTCTTGTGTCAAGCTCATTAAAAAATGAAACAAGGAATATGAAGATAGTTCTTTTACTGTGTCAACCTCATTAAAAAGTGAAATAGGTCCCAGAGCATAGTTCCTTGTCTTGTCTTAAGCTCATTAAAAAATAAAACAAGGAATATGAGCAGAGTTCCTTGTATTGTGTCAAGCTCATTAAAAAATGAAACAAGGTTCCCTAGAGCAAAGTTCCAATCTGAGTCTTTAATTAGATCTCATAAAATCTCAGTTGAGTCTTTCACTTGATCTTGTAAATGAACCTTCATTCCATCCACATGATAGCCACGAGTAGTCTACTTAAGTTATTGTAATGAAGCTTGGGGGGCATGCACCTAGAATCAAGTCATCATCTTGGGGGAATGTAAACGAATTTCAAGCATAGTTTTTTCTTGTTTCAAGCTTGTGTAAAAATGAAACTGAATCCAAGCATAGTTTTTTGTTTCAAGCTTGTATAAACATGAAACTAAATCCAAGCATAGTTCCCTATGGTTCAAGATTGTGTAAAAATGAACCCATCTCCATTTTAACCCTCATGATTTCCATTATATCAGCCTCTTCTGTCAGATAAGCCTTGGTTTTTATCGTCACTATCTGCTTGGTTGATCATGCGCTTTCACTTGGTTTTTTTACCCTTTTTGAGGAATAGTTGCAATGAGTGGTCTTATTAGCCAACCTCTTCGCATAAATCAACATGTTTTGAGAAGTTCCAACATCACCGGAACCAGTTGCTATCCTAGACACCACTTGTTCCTCTAAATGGAGTCCTCTTTAAGCTCTTTTCAGACTCTTGAAACATGAAAATATTGCCGAGCGCTTGTCTTTTTTAGCTCATAAATGGATTGGAAACAATATCTACTCATTATAAGTTTAACCCTTTTCTGGTATGAGATAGATTATTACGAGAAAGAAATACGTTGATCGAACAATGTCAATAGGTTCTCTCTTGTATTATTTTATGCTTTTTCGGACTTGAGAGACAAATTTATGAAAAAGAACTTGTGGAGTTTTCTTTTTGTCCATTTTCAAACTCTCTAAACATGAAAAGGACCGAGTTCTCATTGTCATTAAACTCGTTAAAAAAATAAAATAGCGACAAACTTGTCCATCATGACAAGACTGAGTTTCACCTTCGCTAGGCTTGTTAAAACATCACATAGCGATGGATTCACTCAAAGGGTGGAATTATACTACAAGCATATGTTATCCTCCTCAAGCTTGTTAAAAAATAAAGAGGTATTGGTCAGTAATGACTGGGGATAATGGGAAAAGGGGTAAATCACTTTATGGTAGCAAGTCGCTCTTAAACATGACACTTTCACTTCATCTGTGTGACTATTTGGGTTGGGTTATCTGCTTGATGGTTATCATACCTATGGTATATCACACCATCCATCGCTTTGGTTTTGGTCAATGCTGCCAATTCATTCAGTGTTGCCGACATGTTCAAGAGAAGTCACTCAGTAAAACTCATCCTTTGCAATACTCATAAACCTTCATTTTCATGACCACCATTCCTGAACCTTGTGTCATCAGTAACATTCCGTCTCCAAAATCATTACACTCGTTTCGTGTCATTGATATGGGATACATAAAGGCCCTCCTGTAATGAGTCGCTTGTCGACGTCAGCACATTATCCATGGAGTTGACTTAGAAACACCCTTCCAGTACCTTGATGCTTGCATACATCAAGTGCAAGTTTATTGCTTCTGGTGATAGGTTGACATCATTGGCCTTCTACCAATCAAGCAACACACCAATCTAGTAGCATAACATTGCTTGATGTGAACTTAATTCTCAAATCAACGGAATTTCCTTAGCAACTTCAAATTCTAGCCCCTTGATCACTATGATGAGTGCTCAATTTATAGAGAAATGGAGGTGGTTTTTTCATAAATGAGGGTATTGAATGGCCTTCCAAACTTGGAGTTAGTTTCCATGGAGCAAGGGATGAGAGGATAATAGGTTAATGGATGCCTATCTAATTTTGAGCTCATAGCAGGAGATAAGAAATGGGATTTGTTGAAATGTGGAAACAAGAATATTCCAATTTTAATTTGTCCTTGAATTAAAATCGAATTTAGTCTCACGAGCTGCTTGGAAATAATTAATTAATTCATTATGGATTAATTAGTTGGAGAAATTCAAGATAGAAGTCTTTCTGAAGTCATGCAACAATTATCCTTTAAATTAAGGAGATTATCCCTTAATTAAGGAGATACGATTGAGTTATATTTGAGTTGTAATTAATTAGCTCAATTTACTGAGTTAAGTCCAGTTAAATTAGTTCCAAACTGTTTCAGGAACTAATTGTGAGTTATCAGTTAGTTGATGCATGCATGCACTCAACCCATGCACTCTAGATAACTGAAGATTCCCTCATCAGTAACTCATGCATGTCTATTTGAGAAAGACCCAGTTGAACTAAATGTCAAGGACAGTGTACTATCAGTTGCATGTGTTCTCCTATAAAGGAAACTCATGCATGCCGTCAAGGTAAGGTTCCTTGAGGATTGCACAATTCTGACAGTGTGTAAGAGCAGTGTTGCACTTGGTGAGGTGGGAATCATCCACTAGGAACAATGCAATGAAATAGGAGCTTGGAAGGAAGAGAGGAAGGCTTGAGAGAAGCCAAGATTTCCTGTGAGAATCTGTGAGGATTGTACTGAGAGCTGGCTAGCTATGAGAGCTAAGGCTGTGTATAATTCCTATGTATTTCCACCTTGTATGATAATACAGATAGTGGGGTTTTTAGCTAAGGCTTTCCCCAAAGTATTTTCATGTGTATTGTGTGATTGATTCTTCTTCTTCTGGTTATATTATTCAGCTTGATCTTTAAGCTTCCACAAATTGATAGTAGAAGTAGGTTATAGTATTCTACTTTTATTTATATTGCATTATCGGGTTAACCTAAAATTAAATTTTCTACATGGTATCAGAGCTGTGAACAGTATACTAAGAAGAGAATTCGAAGTTTGAAGTTCAGGGTTATAGGTGCAAAATCGAATTCTTATCATACTTCAAGGTTGGCCAATGGCGTTCTATGGCTTGAGACTCGAGTATGCCTTGGAAGGTAGCTCAAATTACATAGCATGGAAAGATCACATGGAGGCTGTATTATAAGACAATGGCTTGAAGGAATTCATTGATCAAGAAATCCAAAGCCAACTTCAACTAATGCATAAGAGTTGGCTGAGTGGAAGAAGTGTGTGGTGAAGGCAAGATGGATCATCCTTGAGGGAGTTCGAGACCATATTGTCTTGAGTCTCCATGGGAAGGATACTCTATTTTCAATGTGGAAGACATTGAGGGACCTCTACCAGAATAATAACGACCAAAGGAAATTGGCGCTCAAGGATAAGCTTCAAAGAATCAAGGTGGAGAAGGGCGATACTATTTCCACATATCTAAACAAGCTCACCACCTATAGAGATGAGCTTAGCAGTGTGGGAATAACTACTTACGATGATGATATGGTGAACCTCACTCTCCTTGGCCTTCCAAAGAGCTAGAATAGCTACCAGGACTCTGTGAATGGAAGGGAGAAACTGTTGGGTTGGGAACGACTGTGGTAGGATCCCATGTAGGAGGAGATCAAAAGGAGCGCACGAGATGGTTCTTCATATAAGAATGATTATGAAGGAAATAGGGCCTTAGAAAGTAAGGCAAGGAAAGGGAAGGGGAAGGCTTCCCATTCCAAATCGAATTCTTCTCATGGAGGGAAGAAAGTTAACAAGTCTAAAGTGAGATGCTTCAATTGTCACGAGATGGGACATTACATGACTAATTGCCCATCGAAGAAGTCCAAGAAGGGATCCTCGAAAGGATCGGAAGGTGAGGCATTAGCCTCTCAGTTCGAAATGAACATGCATGCATGGTGTCATCGATGATGGGTTGTGTCTGGTATCTTGACAGTGGAGCCTCATTCCACATGACCAGTGATAAAAATTTATTCAGTGCCTTGGAGGAGAAAGACCTCAAGATGCGCATAGAGATGGGTGATGATGGAAGGTATAGTGTTTCAGGAGTGGGCATGGTTGCTTTTCAGAGGTAGCATGGAGCTCCTCTCACCTTGATAGATGTTATGTATGTGCTTGGGATGAAGAAGAACTTGATATCATTCGTGACATTAGAGGACGAAGGCTATGATGTTGTCTTCAATAAAGGAAAGGCATTCCTAAAACACATAGCCACGGTTCAGACCAAAAGGATAGGGATTTGGGTGAAGAACCTCTATAAACTAGAGGTAGATCACTGTGCAGCATTGAGTACAAAAGCAGAATTGGTGCAAATCCAAGACATTGGTGAGTTGTGGCATAGGCGATTGGGCCATTTGCATCATGGGGCATTGAAGATAATGCAATAGATATCTACAAGACTTACCAAAGGTAAAATTGAGCAAGTTGACACATGAAAAGGTTGTACCTTGGGAAAGTACATCAATTCTTCCTTTCATGATCGAGACAGTTGAGTAGAGGCTATCTTAGAGCGAGTTCATACTAATTTGTGTGGACCATTCTCGACGGCATCCACAACGAAGCAAAGGTATTATGTGATTTTCATTGATGATTTTTCTTGTAAATGCTGGATTTATTTCATGTAGAAGAAGGACCAAACCTTCACAAAGTTTTGTGAGTTCAAAGCTTTGATCGAGAAAGAGTCAGGGAAGAACTTAGAAGATCAAGGCCTTGAGAAGAGACAATGGTGGAGAATATGTCTCTCAAGAGTTTAAGGACTTCCGTGTAGCAGAAGGAATTAAACGAGAGTTGACGGCACCTCATAACCCACAGTAGAATGGGGTGGGCGAGAGGAAGCACAGAACTATTGTAGGGGTAGAATGGGCGATGTTGCATGACCAAGGCCTACCAATTCACTTGTGGTCTGAGGCATGCAACACAACGGTCTATTTGTAGAATAGAAGCCTGCATGACATACTTGGGATGAAGACACTAGAGGAAGCTTTCTCTGGTAAGAGACCAGATGTGGGTCACTTCAGGATCTTTGGCTCATCATTATATTTCCATGTGACAAAGGATGCATGGAAGAAGCTTGAGCTGACAGCAGAGTTGGGGATACTTGTGGGGTACACTGATACACCTCATAACTATCAGGTGAACTTGCCTACCAGTCAGAGGACAGTGGTTCATAGAGATCTCAAGTTTGATGAGCAGAAGGCCATGCGAGTTTCCCTTAAGAGGGAGCTCCAACTACAGGCTGTGGGGGAACTGTTGGTTCCTAAGGAGGAGGAACCTTAGACTGATGTAGCGTAGCCACATGCAGAGGTTCCAGGAGTGGAGACATCCACTCAAGCAGAGTCTTCTAGAGATGGAAGGAAACACACAAGAGAAGCTGATATATTATTGGAGGATGTGAGAGAGAATGTGGGAGCACCATCTTCTCAGTGGAGACAGAGGAGGTCACCTGAGAGGTACACTAGATACATGGCCCTTGTTGGGGAATGTGTTGAGACCGAGCCATCTTCCTTTGAGGAAGCAGTGCAGTAGCCGATTTGGGTTGATGCTATGGTGGAGGAGTATAACTCCATAGTTCGTAACAGTGTTTGGGACATGGCTCTGAGACTGGAGAACAAGTCAGTTGTGGGTTTCCATTGGCTTTACAAAGTAAAGCAAGCTAATGATGGTAGTGTGGAGAAGCATAAGGAAAGATTTGTTGCCCATGGCTTTTCACAGGTCGAGGGGATTGACTATGATGAGACTTTTGCACCTATCGCAAGGTACTCATCTATCATATCGATGTTGGCACTATCAACACATATGGGTTGGAAGATCCATTAGATAGATGTGAAGACTATATTCCTCAATGTAAAGATTTAGGAAGAGGTGTACATAGAGCAGCCGGAAGGTTTTGAGACCTTCGATTGTGGGTCGCATGTGTGTTGACTTAAGAGAGAGTTGTGTGGGCTGAAGCAAGCACCTTGTGCTTGGTACACTAGGATAGACAACTACTTCACTGGGTTGGGCTTCACAAAGAGTGAAGCGGATGCGAGCCTATACAACATAGTGGTAAAAGGTAAGTTGTTGATCATCATACTTTATGTTGATGATCTCATGCTATCTGGTGATGATAATTTGATCATGTCTTGCAAGGAGGACCTTGCAAGAGAATTCGAGATGAAAGAAATGGGTCTCATGCATTACTTCCTTGGCATGGAAGTGTGGCAGAAGGATGGGGATTTGTTTGTGTCTCAGGGCAAGTATGCCAACAAGATACTCAGGAGATTCCACATGGAGAAGTGAAAGCCCATGCAGACTCCTCTAGATGGTAACTGGAGGAAGGAAGATGCTACTTCAGAAGAAGTAGTGGAGGCTACTGTGTACAAGAAGCTTGTGGGTTCACTGATGTACTTAGTGAACACATGACTAGATTTATGCTAAGCGGTGAACCAATTGAGTCAAGTGATGGTTCATCCCACCAAGATTTTCTGGGAGGCAGCAAAGCATCTATTGAGATACCTCAGAGCCACATCTCAATATGGATTATGGTACAAATGGACAAAGGGAGTGAAGCTACAAGGCTTCACTAATGCAGATTGGGCAGGGAGTCCATCAAATCGGAAGAGCACATTAGGAGGGATTTTCAACCTTGGTTTAGCAGTAGTTTCTTGGTATAGTAGGAAACAGAGGTTGGTTGCACTCAGCTTGGCAGAGGCTGAATACATGGCTTCAAGTCGGGCATCATGTGAGGCCATTTGGATACGAAAAATCCTAGTTGGTTTGTTTGATCAGAGGATGGATCCAACTATGATATATTGTGATAATTAGAGTTGTATCAAACTCTCTGAGAATCCAGTATTTCAAGATAGGTCCAAGCACATCGACATCCAGTATCATCATCTTAGAGACTGTGCATCAAGGAGGATCATGTTGCTGCAGTATATTTCGACAAAGGAGCAAGATGCTGACATTTTGACAAAGGCATTGTCAAAGTGTTAATTCGAGTTCCATAGAGATAGGATTGGGGTGGCAGATAATCCCTTTCTTGTTGAGAGGGAGTGTTGAAATGTGGCAACAAGAATATTCCAATTTTAATTTTTCCTTGAATTAAAATCGAATTTAGTCTCACCAACTGCTTGGAAATAATCAATTAATTCATTATGGATTAATTAGTTGGAGAAATTCAAGTTAGAAGTCTTTCTGAAGTCATGCAATAGTTATCCCTTCAATTAAGGAGATAAGATTGAGTTATATTTGAGTTGTAATTAGTTAGCTCAGTTTACTGAGTTAAGTCTACTTAAATTAGTTCCAAACTGTTTGAGGAACTAATTGTGAGTTATCAGTCAGTTCTTGCATGCATGCACTCAACCAGTGTACTCCAGATAACTGAAGATTCTCTTATCAGTAACTCATGCATGTCTATTATGAGAAAGAACCAGTTGAATTAAATGTCAAGGACAGTGTACTATCAGTTGCATGTGTTTTCCTATAAAGGAAACTCATGCATGCGGTCAAGGTAAGCTTCCTTGAGGATTGCGTAGTCATGACAGTGTGTAAGAGAAGTGTTCCACTTGATGAGGTGAGAATCATCCACTAGGAAAAACACAAGGAAATAGGAGCTTGGATGGTAGAGAGGAAGGCTTGAGAGAAGCCAAGATTGCCTGTGAGCGTCTGTGAGGATTGTACTGAGAGCTGGCTAGCTATGAGAGTTAAATCTTTGTATAATTCCTATGTATTTCCACCTTGTATGATAATACAGATAGTGGGGTTTTTAGCTGAGGCTTTCCCTAAAGTATTTTCATGTGTATTTTGCAATTGATTCTTCTTCTTATGGTTATATTGTTCAACTCGATCTTTAAGCTTCCACAAATTGATAGTAGAAGAAGGTTATAGTATTCTGCTTTGATTTATATTGCATTATCAGGTTAACCTACAATCAGATTTTCTACAGGATCCTTCTAGAATCATCTAGAATTAAGGAATATTCCTAGAACCCTATGAAAATTTCACTCCATCTCACCCAACACAAGTCAAAGAGGGCCTAAGTGTGCTATAGCGTAGGCCAAAATGGGTCTGCTTGCTCTACAATGCATTTACCCCTGACTAAGGTTGTGTTGGTGTCCCAAGGAGGCATTCCAGCAAGGCTTCAGGCCAGGAAACTTTCAAAGAAGGAAGCATTCAATGTGATGACTTCTCTAGGGCATGTAACAACTGAATTAAGGTTTGATGAGCCCTAATAGTACTGATCTAAATGTCAGGAGTGATGTGCCCAAACAGACTTGTAATAAATACCCTATTCTCTCTCACAAATATCCTCTCTCTTTCTCACTTAGAATACAGATCTACATAGATGTAATACAATTCCATCATATATAGCGAGGGGTTTCCTTCTGGGGAAAAAAACCCTAAATTAGACATGACTTCTACCATCAGATCTCCGCCTAATGAACGGCCGAGATTGACTATGAAATTACAACATTTTACAACGAAATTTTACATCTATTTTTAGCTTCTGGGATGTTTCCCCCAATCCCCTACGAAAGGGGGGGCTACAAATAATCGTCGTAGCTTCCCCCCTAGACCCCCCCAACAGAATACATTTTACAGGTGGCATTTCTACAACATTACGAACTGGGGTCCAATGTGGTGATACCTATAAATAAAGAAGATAATAAAGATCCACATCCAACATGATACTCCCTGATCTGGAGGCTGTGGGGTAAGGCATTCCATCTCCTCTGGTAGGCTTGTTGGATTTCTGTCCCTAACAGCCTAAGTGTGTCTTTAAAATGTGAGATGGATTTCTTCTAGGTGGTAAGATATTTCAGTGCTAGGCCAAAATCATTAGAGATGATGCTATGATTGTATAATGATGGCCATTGGGCATATTTTCTCTACCCTGATATATAGTGGTTTCTTTTCTTCCTTGCCATGAATCTCTTTACTTCCCGAGCTCTTGCCTCCTCAGGAGTCATCGAAGATGCTAGGACCATCAGTTTCATATCCCCCAACTTTTCAATGGGATCCCAAATATTCATATCAACCAAGATGAGGTTATGCATGTAGAACTCGACCAATTTTTCTTCGTCTTCTATGCTAACTTGGTCACATAATTCAATGAATTTATTGTAATCTTGAAATGGCATAAATCCATGTTGTGCTAGGGTATTGATTTGGAATTGCATCCACTGCTCTTTAAGAAAGAGTTCATAAGACTTTAATGGTTGTCTTCACTATAATGCCTCCATGGAGAGCCTTTCCATTGTGACCAGTTGAGTTTCCTTCTCCTGCAACTTCTCCCTCAACCATCTATTTTATTCCTGTAGCTGCTTCCTCATTGTTGACTCCTCCTCTCTCATCTCACTTAATTATTTTCCCATTTCAAGGACCTTTTCTTCGAGGAGGCCTACATGTTTCACCTTTGTAGACTTAGAAATTTGCATCCATTTGTGGGTTCTTCCTCTTTTTTCTTCTAGTTTAAAGAAAAGTGAAATTGAAAATGTTTTGGGAATAAATCTCTCTCCTTCAATGATTTATAATAGGATATTAAAATAATTTGTGGACTAGGCTCTTGGAGCTCTGGGAAGTCCTTCACAAATGTTTTTGGGGTAGATTCTAACCCCTGTGGTTGTTGTGTCACATTCTTCCCCTCCTATTGCTCATTTCCCTCCTCCTATAGCATCCCCTGTTCCTCCTCTAGCATACTCTGTTTTTCCTATAGCACACTGTTTTTCCTGTAGAATGCTCTGCCCTTCCTATAGCTTACCCTTTTCTTTTTGTTGGAGGGTGGTAGGTGTCTTGGGTTTTTGGAAGGAGGCTGATATAGTGATGGGCCTCCTGACATATTCTATAGGAGTCTTTGTTATGGATCTTGGAGAGGTGACCTCTTCAATTTTTCTTTTAGGGGGCCCCACCTCCTCTTTGTTACTAGGGAACTCTTCAATTGTGATAGGGGCCTTTGTGGGAGTTTGAGACCTTCCTTTCTTGATCCTAGTGCTTTTTATGGTCTTAAAGTAGAGGGGAGCTTTCCTTTTCCTCCTCTTTTTAGGTTTGACTGGGTGCTCAAGGTGGCTAAGGTTTCAACTACATATTTTTCATTGGGTCCTGGAGGAAAACTTGCTTTCTCTAGGGATACCTCTGCTTATCTAGGCTTAGTAGTTTTCTTAGGGCTTGGATTTTCCTGTTGCTCGCCCTCTTCCTCTTCATCTTTCTCTTTCTCTACCTATACCTCTGGTACTTCCTTTGTCCTCTCTGCATGTGTTTCTATTTGTTGTTTTTCCTTTTCCCCCTCTTCTTCTTCTTCTTATTTCTTCTCTCTTCCTCCAACACTAGAGGCTAGTGTCTCACCTGGTGTAAGTGTATGTGTGTCAATGAAGGCCTCTTATCCATGTCTATGAATTTGGACCAAAGGACAAAGATTCTTATTTTGTTCAAGGAATCCGTCACTACTAGTTTAATGAGGCCATGGTGTCCTAGGTGTTGTCGTTTTCCCTCTCTCACTTTTTTACTAAGTCTTTAAACCAGGGGAATTCTACTTGAAATATGAGTTCATGAAGTAATCTAAAATGGTATACATATTAGATGACACTCACCCTTCCTTCATAGGAGATGTATTTTAGGATATGGTAGGCCACCTCATCCTGAGTATAGGGTAGGATTTCCCTCCTAACTCCATTCTACAAGTTTTCATTGGTAGTGAAGAAGTTATTTTTAGCAGTGGCATTGGTGGTTTTGTCTTCTCTGCCCCATTTGATCCCTAGGGTTAGGGTTGTCACTTTGCTAATTAGCTCAGGTATGAGTGAAATAGATAATCCCCTCACCACAATGGCGGCACTACCTTTTGTTTGTGATTTCAAGGCCATGGCAAATTTAAATGCAATGTCATCATCATATCCCTTCAAAAGTTCAAGGAATCCTAGCCACTGGTGTCCTCTAAAAATGTCTGCCATAAGAGGGTGGAGATGGATTCTTTTAGTGTCTTAGGGTTCCCTTTTGTTAAATCCTCCCCCATCTCTTCTCTATATTTTTAGCTAAGTGAAGGATAGATACTTCCTGTAATAGTTTTGATGTATAATTCAGTGGTAGCAGTGGGTTGATATCTCCGTTGATGATAATTGCCTACATTCCCTCTAATAAACAACCCTAAAAGCTATTTCAATTTCACACTTTGACTGCTACTTCCTGTAGAATTTAAAGTGCACCGACATACAATTTATGGATGGATGAAGGAGAGGGTGCACTTACTTTTTATCACATGGTTTGGGATAAAGATAATAAATTGGAGACCAATTCGACCCTTTGTAGTGTTCCTTCACCCTTTTAGTCTTCCTGTAGAAGTCTCTTGGCCTTCCTGTAGCAGTTGCAGGCTTTCCTGTAGCTCCCTCCTATAGAAATGGCAGAACATGGTTTGAGACTCCTCGATGGTACCCTGAGATTGTCCTCTCCTTAATTGTTTTTGAAATGAGAATTAATGCAAAAGAATTCGAGCCCCAGTACATAATATGCCATTTTTGGCCTAAGCTTGGAGCATTGCGATGACTTGGCAATCACACAAGGTTTCCTCTTTTGGAACATTTTCCCCACTCAGAGTAATTATTCCCTTGTTACTCATAATCACCACCCACTCTTTGTTATCACAACTCGATTGATGTGACACCTCCACGTTGCATGAGTGCTTTCCACCATTATTTTTTTACTAGCCAGGGGTGTCCAAGTTAACTAGCCACCTCTAACTTTTTAAAACACCTCCTCTCGACATTCACACAATTTTTTTTATTTACACATAGGGAGGAGATGAGAGTATTCCGTACCTGTGACTACCTCATGATCAAACTGGTGCAGGGATGTGCATGCTAGAGCTGGACCTTATTATTGTCATCAAGGGAGTTGACTTCCCTTGTTTTTTCTTTCCTGTGTATATCTTCTTTTCTCCTAATGATATTTGACTATTGTTGTTGTGTGTGAAGGTACCTTGTTGATGTCCAAGCTGCTACTATTGGTGGAGAGTCCTGCTGGAATTGATATGACAATTACAGAGTGCCTCATAAGTTGTTATCACCCCTTTACTAATGAAAAAACAAGATTATTTCTGTGATGTGTGCACATGTTACTATAGGAGGGGGTTCTCTTCCTGTAGCAATCCCTTTCTCTTCTTCTAGGGTCTTCAAATTGCATTGGGGTGATGAGAGAGGATGTAAAAGGTATCGAGGGTGATGCTAGGAGTATGAGGGAGTGGTGTATAGTTTTAGAAATGGAGAGAATGTACTCTGTGTGTTTCTAAAAATAAATTTAATGAGGGTAAGTGTTATATAGCAAAATGACCCCCTCATCAGCTCAGAGGGGAAAGACATGATAACTGAAGCAAAGACCAATATCACAAGCCTTGTTTCCACACTAACATTGGCTAAAAACTGAAAACCTGCTTTATAAATCTTCTCTGTAAGCCTAAGGGAGTGTCAGTGACCCTACTAACTCTTAGTAAATCATGTTGTCAGTGTTTAGCCAGCATTAGTGTGGAAACAAGGCTTGTGATCTTGGTCTTTTCTTCAGCTATCATGTCTTTCCCCTCTGAGTTGATGAGGGGGTCATTTTTCTGTATAACACCAACCCATATTTTGGATCAATACCTTTTTCCTTTACGGGTCAAAGTTATAATCCTTTTCAAGGTTGGACAAACCCTGCAGTTAGTGAGCTAGGAGTTGGGAATCAATATTATTTCAGCTAACAAGGGAATATTTCATATTCTTCTATCAGTCTGTTCCAGAACTTTTCACCCTATGCTAATGCATAGAACCCTTACCATGGGCTCTATCCTCCTTTTAACACTTCTCTAGGGGGAAACTTTACTAGTTACGGAAGTTTTTCGGCAGGAGTTGGTCAAACTTCAGTTTTTTCTAGACCATAAGGAGCTCCTTATGGTTCAGTTGGGTCTATGAGTTACTTTAGGAGACCTGGTGCCTTTACAAATCTAGGCCATTCTTTTCAAAATGTTGGGAGTTTCGTCCACACCGAGAGGAATCCTTAGGATCCTCTACGACTACCTTTTCTGGCAATGTTAAACTTGCCAGATTTTTCTAAATTGACTAATGATCTGATTAGGTATAACCTGGTTTGGCCTCTAGTCCCAACCAAACTTCCATAAGATATACGTAAATTTGAAGGAAAAACTGGTGAAGATCCAGGTGACCATGTAACCACTTTCCACTTATGGTGTTTGTCAAACTCCCTGATAGACGATTCAATCAAGTTGAGATTATTTCAATGTACCCTAACTAGGAATGCAGCTAAGTGGTACATAGAACTTCCCGGGGGCATCTTCACTTCTTTCAGAAATTTGGCTACTATATTTTTGAACCATTTTCAATTGCCTGTCTGATATGATGTTAGAACTGAGCTTTTGGCTAATTTCCATCAGGATTAGGCAACTCACATTTCGAATCATATCCAGGAATGGAGGAGAAGGAAGAGGCTCATTAAAGCCGATATTCCACAAGAATTCCTTCTTGAATGGTTTCTTAAATAGTTATAGCCTAATATCTCTAAGGACGTGTCTCCCTCCTATTTTTTCAACGAAGAGCAGGCTATTTTCAAAGCCCAGCAGTTGGAAATTATATATTCTCAATCTGGAGTTCTTCAAAAAATTCTACCTAACGCTCCTAGATCCAAGGTTGATATGGCCAAACCGAAGCCAGGTCCCCATGCCAATGAGCTAGTTGGATCGATTGATACTAACACGACTAACATGCTAAATCTATTGCAACAGTTTTCGTTACAAACTGCTTCTTCTATGCAGGCATCGTCATTTGTATCTACACCTTCCCAACCTATGTCTATAAATTCCATCCAAAATTCTAACCCTAAAGGAAACCAACAATCCGATGGGAAGAAGAAAGGATGAGGTAGGAAAAAGAGCCAGGATAGGAAGGGAAATGCAAACAAACCCAGCAATGATGTCAGATGAGGTAGGAAAGAGTCCAAGAAAAAAGTAAAATTTCCATGCAAGTTATGCAATAGATATTATTTGACTCATATCTGCCTTAAGATCCAAGACACTCAGTGCTTATTAGTGTAGCATGGGTCCTCTAGCTCCCAGGCTATCCTCACTAACCCTTTTCCCCAAGGGTAGCAATTACTTTCTGGCGCGAACTCTAATACTGGTACCCCTGTAGGGGGAAATCAGGAAGGGGATCATTCATCAAATGTCTACATGATGAGTTCACATATCGACATTGCTACGCGATTGCATGATTATGGTGAATCAGAATCATCTAAGTCTGCTTCTGATGCTTCAGAGCTGCTGCATATTGAGAGGCCCTCTGTTGAATCTATACCTAGGATGTCGAAATGTTATGCAAAGTGCTCGACCATTAACCCTAATGCTAGGGCAGTCCTGAACTTCTTGATTGTAGAAGATATGGTTCAAAGTCCTTGTGCTATGTCAGCGTTAGAGGTACTCCAGTCATGCCCTGCTTAAAGGAGTGCATTACTCTCGGCAATCAGAGTAGTAGATCCAAAAAATTCTCTTGTGCTTACTTTTGATATGTGAAACATCAAAAAGAGGTTCCCATATCATATGGCTTTCCAGATAAAGTCCACATATCGAAACACCAACATCTTTCAAACTGTTATAGATGAGGGAGCTTCCACATGTGTGATGTCCATGTCATGTTGGAAGGCCATTAGATCGCCTCAATTTGGTCTTTCACCTACTCTATTGATGAAGTTTGATCGACACTCATAGGTCGCATGAGATTATTCCAGCCATTCCCATCTATGTTGGGGAAAGTGGGTAAATATTGAGGTAGAAATAGTCGATGTGAATCTAGATTACAACCTACTTTTGGGAAGTAATTTTATTTATGAGATGGATGCCATAGTATCATCATTATTTCACATCCTTTGTTTTCCTCGTGAAGGGAGGATCATAAAAGTTGATCAGATGGATTATTCTCCGGGTGACTCCCACGCATCTTCTGAGTCTACTTTTTCATTAGTGGACAATTCCAGGCAACCTATAGAGAATTTAGGATTTGGAATGTACTCTTCCTTAATGGGTACTTTTGATCTTCCTACTCCTATAGCTAGAATTAATGCTATTTCATCCTCCAAGGGACCTTTTAGAAAATATTTCTTTCAAACTCGTTATTTTTCAGACCCTTGGCCTTTACCCTCATCTACCACCACATTAGATGGAGGGAAGGTAGGTGGAAAGGCATGTCCTATGTTTGCAGAAAAAATTTCTTATCAGTTTATTGTTAACTCTGCAGACTCCCATCCTACTCCTTTCTCACCAGAGGAGTTAGATGCATTTGTGGCTCCAACTTGGACCGTCGATTCAACTTCGGCTCAGGATTGCTTAGATACTGTCTTACCATCTGAGGAAGCAATTCTAGAATCAATGATGGGTGTTGATAGACCATGGGATGACCTACATCATTGTCTGTATTTCCTCTCTCATTTGGAAGAAATAGAGTCAAGTTTGTCTAGTCCCTCTACTAGTGATGTTCATACAATTTTAAATCCTTTGGCCCCAGCACAGTTTCCTACTAAAGGTAACATGTTTTTTATCTCACAAATTGTATTGGTGAACATCTCTAAGAATCCTAACATAATTGAAAATGTCTTCATTGGAGTTGATTGTTTCCCTGAAGAAATTCAAACTTATACCAATCTCTTCAAAGAGTTTCATGATGTGTTCGCTTGGTCTTATGAGGAAATTCCTAGAATAGATGCATCTATAGCCCAGCATGAGATCAAGACATATGAAAATGCTAAACCTATTCGTTAAAAACTTCGACTGGTTAATCCTATAAAAGTAGTAGCTCTCAAATCTGAAGTCGAGAAGATGTTAAAGGCGGGTTTCATATACCCCATTCCTTTAACTGAGTGGGTCTCTAATCCAGTCCCCGTATACAAAAAGCAAGGAATGATTCGAGTATGCATTGAATTTAGGGACCTAAATAAGGCTTGTCCGAAAGACAATTACCCCATGCCCTTTATTGATCAAATTATTGATGAATGTGCGGGTAATGTAATTTTTTCATTCATGGACAGATTCTCTGGTTATAATCAAATTACTCTCCATCTAGAAGATCAGCATAAGAAAACCTTTATTTTTCCCTGGGGTACATTTGCATACAAAAAGATGCCTTTTGGCCTCAAAAATGTTGCAGCCACTTTTTCAGCGGGCCATGTCTTATGCTTTTCATGACATCAAGTATGTTATCAAAGAATATCTGTATGATTTAGCTGCTCATTCTCGAAAGAGGATTTATCATCCTAAGCATCCTCAGTTGATCTTTGCGCAGTGTCATTTTTATTAAATCCAGTTGAATCTGAATAAGTGCATTTTCGTAGTCACATCCGATCGGTTGTTAGGATTCATCGTGTCAGTGGAGGGGATTCATGTAGATCCCTTCAAGGTTGAGGCAGTACTTTAGTTTCCTCCCCATATTCCATATGTCAACTTCAAAATCTCCAAGGAAAAGAAAATTTCTTGAGGAGATTTATAGCCAGTTATGCCGAGATCACAAAAGGATTTATGTGTTTTCTTAAGATAGGGGTCCATTTTGTATGGGATGATTTCCCACAATGATCTTTTGATGCTTTGAAAAAAGCATTAACCTCTGCCCCATTATTGAGTCCACCTGATTATAACAGAGATCTCCTCTTGTATCTCGCTGCAGCAGAATCAACCATAGGTATGGTTCTGGTTCAGGAAGATGATTCCTTATGTGAGCATGTAATCTATTATCTAACTCGAGGCTTGGTAGGTCCTGAACTACGCTATTCTCCCATCGATAAATTATCTTTGGAAGCTTTCTATGCTATCCAATGGCTTTGACATTACATTCTACTTCGAAAACGTTCATCATAGCAGTTGTCAATCCATTTCAGTTTGTTCTTAGTAGGCGAGTGATTGGGGGGAAATATAATAGATGGATTGTCATTTTGCAAGAATTTGATCTCGAATTCATGTCGGCTAAGTCTAAGAAATATTTAGTATTTGCGGAGTTGATATCAGAGCTACCTTGTGAGGAAGAAATTATACATGAGGAATGTTTTCCTGATGAACATTTATTTCTTATTTGCTCACAATCTCCTTGGTATGGGGATCTCATTATATATCTCTAGAATTCAAAGTTTCCGCCTGCTTTTTCTGAGGAAAAGCGTAGAAAGTTGCGTCGACTCGCTAATAATTATGTTATTATAGGTGACACATTGTATCATTGCAGGATTCATTCAATCCTTAGGCATTGTTTAACCTTGGAAGAAGTTGAGTCATTTCTTAATGATTTTCATAGTGGAGCTTGTGGCGATCATCTATCTGGGCTTGCAATAACCCAAAAAATTTTGCGAGCAGGCTACTTTTGGCCTTCGATCTTCAAATATTGTATTGAGGCTATCAAAAGATGCTATCCTTGTCAGGTATATACTCAAAAAATGCGTGCACATCCAGCTCCGCTTTTCCCTATTATCATCATCGATCCTTTCATGAAGTGGAGCATTGCTTTTACTACTTGTAATCTGCCTTCGGCAGAAAATCACAAGTATATCATTGTGGTCATAGTCTACTTTATAAATTGGGTTGAGGCCATGCCTACTTTCAAGAATGATAGTGAAACAATAGCCTTGTTTCTCTTCAATCAAGTTATTTCCCAATTTGGTATCCTTAAAGAGATTGTCACTAACCATGGCAATCATTTCCAAAATCAACTGATGTCTGAATTGGCTCTCAAGTTGCGTTTCCGACTAGAGCATTCATCTCCATATTATCCTCAGGCCAATGAGCATGTTGAAGTCGTGAAAAAATCCCTTAAAATCATCCCGCAAAGGATGATTAACAAAGCTAGATTCAATTGGCACATCATGTTGTATCAAACACTTTGGGCATACCGGACATCAGTTAAGACTGCCACTGGCTTTACTCCTTTTCAACTAGTTTATAGGTTGGAATCAAACTTTCCTGTTGAATGTGAAATTCCTTCTCTTAAACTAGATGTTGAACTTCTTCCAGAGATTTCTAGTCTCGAAGAGTGCCTCGTTCATTTGAAGCATCTTGATGAGTAGCGTCGAGATGCCACCACAATAAATGAAGCCCATAAAAATAGGGTAAAAACTCAATATGATAAAGTTGTCCATCCTAGAAATTTTTCTGAAGGTGACCTTGTCCTGGTTTATGATCAAGACAAAGAGGCCTTAGGGGCAGGAAAGTTTATGTATATGTGGTATGGTCCCTTTATTGTCAAGCAAGTTTTGAAAAAGGGAGCTTATGAATTAATTGACTTTGAAGGAAACAAGTTGACGAACCCTAGAAATGGGCTCTACCTTAATATGTACTTTTCTTAGGCTTCGGCCAAGAACTTACTTGTTTGTATATACTGTATGTTTGTACATATCTATATATCGGTTTTAGTGATGTTGATATTTCTAATCTGATTTGGCAGGTATTGATGGACGATTCAATATATTTAGGGTTCATCGATTGTGCGAGTAGGCATACCTGGAACCTTGCTTCCGCGGTGTGGGTGATTTATTATCCATCAGGTCAATTGATGGTTTCGAGAGGAGTGTGTAACGGTCCTGCTTCAAATAATATTGTTGAATATATTGTTGTTATTAATTTTTTATCCGAAGAAATATCTCTTGATATTGATTCGTTCATGGTTTATTTAGATTCACAACTAGTGCTATCTCAGTTGAATAACATTTATTGGGTACGAGATCCCTATTTGTATCACCAATTTCTAAGAGTGTGTTTGTTGCAAGAATCATTTGGTTATATCACATTTGTTCATATTCCACAATCAGAAAATTCCTTAGCAGATTCTATTGCTAATCAAGCATTGGATTGGCATATAAATCATTCATCAAATAAAAAACATAAAAAATAATCAAAATATCATATGTATACATGATCATCATAAAATCGTCTGTATATAGATAGAGTGTCTATGTCCAAAATAATATACAAAATTTCAGGACAAAATGCTCTACAAAATTTGGGCTTATGCCCATCATCATGTCTAATCATAAAAAGATCTCATAATCTATCTATCTAGCTTAGGATGAGAAGCTAGAAAGTAAACAACAACATTGGCCACACGCCAAAATAGTCCCACCTAGTCCAGTGGTACTCCTACCACAAGATGTTGCATCTCCTCTGATAAGTCCTCTATGGCTATCATGGGTACTTGGTGAGTCAGTCTCACCAAGTTCCTCTGAATTGCGTGGAGATCTATCAGGTCTCACTGGTCCCACATCTGAAATATGATCAATATATTTTGTAAGTCTCTTGTCTCATCAGAAATATTTTTAATTCATTTATATTGAAAATCCAAAAAAATCTTAAAAATTAAAAAATAAAAAAAAATCATTTATACCTATGACACCCCATGATGCATCTAGTGGCAACACTAGATCCGGATCTCCCCGGAAATCCATTCCGGCATAGGGGTAGGCATCAACTGCAATGACATGTTGATCCCACCAAAGGAAAAAATCATCGTCGTGGGGACCTCACCACCCCCTAGGCATTTCATCAAGTTAGCCCATCTACCCATCCATGGATCTCTCAGGATACTTATGGTCAATAATACCTTAGGGTGAAGCCTAGGTACTTTATCAAAGAATAACGAGCATAAAATAGTACCATATCCAAAATTCTTTGTCTGACCCTTCTGAATAGAAGTGAGTTGGTTCTTCATATTGGTCAATAGAGGTGTACACCAATCAAACACAGTAGTGAGGAAATCCACTGCTAGGCTCATAGATACACATGAAGCCTGATGTAGAGTAGCAGAACCATTTACCCTGGCTATGGTAAATAGTAGGATTTTCAATGAAAAACTCTCTACTTGCTTGATTGGAATCTGACTTCCAATCTTTTCAGGATGGCCAGGACAGTATATGCAGACATAGTCTTCCACACTGAGACTACCTCTCGTCCTACCAATAGAATGCACTCTCTCTCTGGGTCGAGAAAGACTTGTGATGAAATATATGTCTTCTATCTCGATCCTCAGGGGCATCTGATCAATCGTGAATGCATCATATTCTGCACTCCAGTAATGAATCAACAACTCAAGCAATGGCATATTCGCCTTCATGTTTGGCATTTTAAAGAATTTTAGCAAGCCAAAACCTCTCAAAGAATCTAAGGCATTTGGATCCTCCATCACTTGGTTATCAATGGAACTATGCTCCCTTTCACGCCAGGTAATTGTCATCCTGCCCAAAAAATATGTTTCAAATCATTAGATTCATGCTTAAATTTTTTTACTCGCGCACACACAGGTTCCCTTTTTACACAATCACGTGTAGGGCCCTCGTATAAGTGGGTTACCTGTATTCAACCTGTGTGTACGCAGAGCTGAAATTTTTAACATATTTTCCTATAGTCAAAATTATGAAAAACCATCTAAAAAATATCAAAAATTATTAAAATCATGATTAAAGGATTACCTAGAAATTTTGGAGAAATTTGAATGGTTGAATTTGACGAAGGAAGTTTGTTTGAGTTTTTCTCCACAGATCCTTGCTCAAAACACAAGTGCCAAAAATGTGAGTCCAAAAGTTCTTATATAGGTTGAAAAATGAGAATTATTTTTTCAAAAGTTAAGTTTTATCTTATGGAATTTTTGACCTTTTGGCTTGGAGTGTCGAGAATGGGTTATCTTTTCAGGAAATGTTGGAGAATTCTTGGAGAAATCGCTTCAGTCCCATGACCACGGACTTGTCATGATATTATCATGTTCTTACTGGAATATAGGTTAGGGAATACCACTCTCCGCTGCATTTTGCATCATAGCCTCCATATTGCGATATTTTTGCCATAGGGTCCACCCCATCATGTCTTGATTCATAAACCATTTTCACTTGCCTACTTTAAAATCATGACGCGATGGTAGATCCAACCTTTACATGGGCATCTTAGTTAGATCCTCACTAACATTTGTTTCCCATGTTGCTACATTGAGTAGGCTTAGGAATCCTCTTTAGTCTCGCCATGACTTATGCGTTGAAGACTCATTTTCGTTATTTTGTGCTATTTTCTAGCTATACCCTAGAGGCGCCTTTGTGTTGAGTTGTACTACTGCATTGCATATTGACTATTTTCACCTTTCGGCCTTGAGCTAGCTTCACTTGGACTCATGTTTAAGCCACTTTTCGACCATGTCTTCTGAAAAATCAACCTTGCAATCACTTAGCCTCTGTAGTTTGATGCACCCTTTTACCCATGGAAAGAACATTCCTTTGAGTGTCATTGACCAATTTTTGCCACATTACATTATGCATAAGAATGTTCCCCTCCTAGGAACTAGAGCATCTGATTTTTCGACACTCATTCTTTCCACTATACTATAGAATTCTTTTATTATTTTTCAAGCTTCATATAAAAGAAAAAGACAAAAAAATTATATATCCCAAAAAAGAGCGGGAATGGGACATTATTTCCATATTTGATGGCAGCTAGACTCATTTGTGTCGCCCTTGAACAAAGCACTCAAAACTAAGTCTTTCCTCCATTGGGATGAGCTTTAGTTTGACTTAGGAGAGCCTTAACCTTGTCATTGAGTCAATACTCCTCCGATTGGTTATCTCTTACAATCATATGGAGAGTTTGCTTATGCTTCCTACATGACAAACTTATACAAAGTTATCATATGTTGCCATATTGTCATAGTTGAGTTGTGCTTTTGTTCAAGGGAAGTAAACCCGAGTCAGCCTCTTTGCAGTGTCTCTTGACCTATTTTTTAGTCGGCCATTGATAATTGTCAACGTCATGTTGGTTATCACATCAACTATATTGGTCCTTTTCTCATGCTGGTTTGAGAAGGTCTCCATTGACTTCTTGCTGGTAGGTCTTGTTCTTATTGACTACGACAAATTGCTCTGAGGTCAGATCTAGAGCCACACCCTAGCCCTATTTTCATTATTGATAGGTTATCTTGTGCTTAGCATCGATCATTATCATGAGTCTTTGACTGAGTTGTTTCCCTTGTGTTCAACGTCAGCTTTCATTATCACACATTGGGATTCATGCAGCACCTTGGTTTCCATTTGACCCTATTGGTGGATTCCTCACCTCTGTGTTAGCTTTCATTATTGGTTGGTTTAGAGGGTTTCTATCATGTGCTAATTACATCTTGTGTACACTGGAAATGTTCTTCAGTTGGGTTACTACATCTTTCTTTGTCTAATTCCTTCCACATTATTTGCCTACGGGTTACACATGCGCTAGATTGATGAAGGATGCCTTCCTTATAGCAAATCTTTTCCCATCGAATTCAGCTCATTTCTCTGGGAAAGAGATCTAGAGTCCATTTGGCAATACCTTAGGGTTTGCACTCATTAGTGGGAGATTCCTTCGCTATCGATAGTGGGAAAACATCATTGTCTCCTAATTGATAGATTCTTCCAAGTGTTCGACTACTACTCATTTATTCGCACTTGTTAGATTGTACTGGGTACCTTGGCTCTCATCATCATTATCGGTGAGTAGCCTTGTATTTGTTAACAGTATACATCAATGACCTGTAATCAAACAATTTCTCACATGGTCGACTTCAGATCATTTATTCCCATTGTTTATAATGTACCACGGCGGTCGGTGAAGACCTCGGGTTTACATCAGCATGTCTTGGTTCACTTGTCAGTTACTCTTGTTTCTGCTAGTTGACAACATCCACCTTATATGTTGTAGTTCCTTATAGTGACATCCTATATGTTGGCATCCAATTTGCAATGCAGTACCATTTATTTTTCCATGTTGACTTGGTACTATTTGGATCATTTTCTTGATTTCGTTGATCAGCTTCATATTTTAGCATCATTGATCAGCTCTTTATATGTGATATTCAGACATGTACTTTATTGATTATGATCAGATGATCCATTATGTATTTTCAGTTTTCTTTATACTTGTATGCATATTAGATCCACTTTTGTACTTGACATGCAGATATGCTCTATTATTTCTGAGCATGGGTATGCCCACCTCAGACAACGTTTTCTTTCTGATCTCTTTCACTAGCTTGGCAGGCTAAATTCTGGTGAATTCCTCCTCAGTCTCGACATAATTCCTTCTATACACTTAATACATTTCAGCCATCATGTACCCCTTCTGACCTCATATATTAGGGGGCATCTGTTATAGCACCATTTACCGCTCTTGGTAGATCTGATGCTCTGATTATGGCATAGGGAAACCCTTCCTTCCAGACTTGGTCCAAAATCTAAAAAACAATGTTTTATTCCCTATACGCTACTTTACCCTATGATACAAGTGTGTACACGCGGGTTAGAATATACCCAACCCATGTACATGTGTTAAAACACTTAAAAAAAAATAAATTTCCTTAGTTTTGGGCGGAGTTCACGAGTTTTACCTGTTACTCACCTCCTATAGCCCATGGCCCAATTGTTTACCAACTAAAAAAATAATTTGGAGAAGTATAAATAAACCTCCATGGGAAGGCCTTAAGGGAGAATATATGAGATATTGATACTATAGTGAGATTATCCCTAATTGAGTCTGATGAAATCCCTGTGCCTCTTGCACTCCCCAAAGTTTTAGGAAACCCTTGTTTCCTTGTTGGAGATATCCTTGTGTTGGTGATGGAGGAAGGTTGCTAAGGCTAGGAAAGGATGAATCTAGAGGACAGTTCCACTTGGAGCTGGATAAAGACTCAGGTTGTATTTCTCCACCTTACTTGTAGCTTACTTCAACAAAGAAATGCTTTTATGTTCCCGATATTAAATGTGTTTATGCATTGATTTATATTATAATTTGTTTATGAATCTTATATTGATGTGTAATTGTTCATTCATTTATATGACCTAAAGTTAATATCATGAACATGCTTTATTTTTCTACTACTGTATATGTTTCATTTGAATAATTTTCAGGTTTCAAAGACATCAAGAGAAGCTGAGGGTTTGCACCTTGTGGGATCTACCCAAACGTAAGACCTCTTGGTAAGGACACTCCTACACAGTTCAGTAGAATAAGCATTTAGGTTGTTTGCCTAAGAATTTCTTGTTGTTGTTTGCCATCCGCTTTGTTGGGGTTTTCAACCCAAGACCCTAGAGTGATCTCACCCACAACAATCCCATATATGAACTTGGTCTGATAACTGCAACATCTTTCTGATTTCCTCGTTGATCCTTGGTTCTATCTTGCTGCTTAGGAGAATTATAGCTGGATGAGCAAACATTTCTGTAAACTATTTATATGTGAACTCCTTTTGTTCCTTCATAACCAGAGTAGTCCAAAAGATGATTGATTGTTGGTTCCCTTCTATATCCAACTTTTGTAAGGAAAGGATGATGTTGTTTCCCTGAAAGTATAAGAACATGTAAACTAGCACAAAGGCATACTTGAAAACCTCCTTAGTTGTAAATTTGATAAGCTACCGATGAATTGATTCTGCAAGAAATTTGCTAAGTTAAACACAATGGAGGGCTTAGAGTCAATCAAGAAAATGGACAGAAATCCTATGATCGCCTCATCTACCCACTGATCTGAGTAGTAGCCAAGGAGGTAGGAGACAATTGTGATAATTTGCTTGGCTCTCTCAGGGAAAATGGAGGGATAAGGAGGATTTTTCTTTGATAATGAAGCATCTCTTGTCAAGAAAAGTTCTAGGGTTTGGGCCCCCTTGGCAAAGTCCAACTTTTGGTATAGTTCAATTAGTGCTTCATAGGAAAATGGGGTAGCATTCTCTACTGTGGGGGCTTGCATCATCTGATCAATGGCCTGAAGAGTAATGGTAAACAAAATTTCTCCAATGGGGTTAATGATGGCCCTTTGGCTTAGCAAATAGGATGCATGACACTTCCTAACAAACTCTCGGGTGTTGTGGGTATGGGGAAAGATGTAGTGAGGTAAACTAGACTCCCACAATTGGATATCATCTGATTTGTCAATGTACTTATCCTTGAGCCAACAATACATTTCAAAGAGGTCGAATTCATAGAGAGTCTCATGGATTTTATAGTCTCTTTCAGCCAAAGGAACGTGATGAAGATCTATGGGAGGATAGATAAGAGGATTGACGATTTCCTCTCGTCCTTTGTCCTTTGGAGGCATCTTGGCTAAGGCTAAGAACACGAGTGGAAATTGGATTGGGAGCTTGAATATATAGAGGGAAATCAGGTTCTGAGGGCAAGAACATAAGAAATAGGCTGAAAATAGGTGAGCAGAGGGTGTCACTGGTGGGTAGAAATGTCAAAGTTTTAGTCTAGCAAAGCTGTAAAAAATCAATTAACAGTGATAATGCATGGAGTTTGTAACTTGTTTACAAGTGGAAAGGAGGTTTATATAATCAATTTTGTTTTTCCATTGAAAGTGGCGTGGTTCTATTGGATTAACGGCTAAACCAATTGATGGCTTAATGGATTAATTCTAGAGGGAGCATAGATGATTGGTGGAATTAATGGGCAGATGAGGTGGCAGAAGGGGAATGGCGAGAGCAAAACAGATAGGAGAATGGTATCAATAGTGAGGGAAACAAATTTTTAGAGGGGGGAGAGTAGTTAGTGGTTTCATCCGAGGGGGTTCGAAAAGGTCTGGTGCTAACACGTAGGGGTGGGTGCAGTTTCGTACACAGCCCATTTTGGACCCCCCCCCCCACCCCCCGACAGTAAAGTTTGGCTGGTAAGGGTGGGCTAAAATCATATGTGGGCCATCAGATCTTGGGAGATGGGAGGAGATGGAGTGAGAGGTGGTGGAGGATTAACTTATGACATGATGGGATACCTAGTGGGGCCGACGGAGATTAATAGACCGCATAAAGGGATACTTGCAATGTATAAGGGGGCGTTAAAACTTAGGGATAAGTGGGTGAAGGGTAATTTGAGCGGAGGAATTCCTTGGGTTTTTTAAACTTAGGAATAGGGATTAATACCAATACCAAAATTAATTTATATATTAAACCTTAGAGAAAAACATTTACTCCTTTCCTTTTCTTTTGCACATGAAAGCAATATTTCATAATTGACTTGTGGGGCATTTTGACTAGTAGCTTGTGCATTTATAAAAACATGAAATGAAGCTTTTATTTTCTTTTTTCTTCCCTAACATTTTATTTTCCTTTTGCCTTCTTTGTTTAGGGCAGCTAACACCTAACATTTTATTGATATGGATGCCTATAAAACATTAAATTTGCCTAACATTTTAACTTTTCTTTATTTTGCATCCATATCCTAACTTAACATTTTAAAATTATTTTTGACTAATATGATAACTTATCAAAACCAAATAATGTTACAACAACACCCTTGCTACCAATAGAGTTATCTTACTTTCCTCTGTGTGAAATCACAGTCAAGGCATTACTACACGACCCACTACTGGGACTCCTACACCAAATGGTCTGAGGTATAATTGGGACTTCTTAGCGGGGAGATCCCTTGACATGTTGGCGGGTCTAGCACTGTCAACATTTCTGGTGTTAGAAGGAGGGCTAGATGACAAGCTATGTCCTCTCATCCTGTTTTGAACCTTTCCATATCTATCATGGATTCTTGCACTCTTCTCCCTCCACGATGTTTTTCGAACCACGAAGATGTCACCATCATGAGGGAGTTTTTTGATCACTTGTCCAAATACACATATGATGGTGAAGGCGAAGTGGCTTGGGTTGAATTATTACATGACTTTCTTTCCATGCTTCATGAGGAATATGGGTGTTCTAACGAACAGGCCAGCTTGTTGCTTTCATACACACTTCGTGAATCTCCACATTAGTGGTAGTGAAACCTACTAGCTGACAGTGTGCACTCACTTGAGCACTTCTGTGATCTCACTGGAGACACTTTCCATCATTTTGATCCAGACCTTCTTGACCAAAAACTATTACAACAATGGAAGGTTCTGCATGAATCAACTATGGATTTTCGGCAGTGCTTCCGTGACTTGCAATTTCAAGCTTCGAAGAGGCAGATGAATTTTTTCTATCTTTGGGACTGGTTCGAGTATTGTGTTAAGAAATCTTTTCGTCCCAAGAAGAAATTTGAAATCAAGCCTCACTCAGCATTCTTCAGTGATGGAGCTATGTAATCCCAGACAAATGTGATCTCTATAACAAGTGAATATCTGCCATCCCCTCATCAAACAACTCCACCACTACAGAGTGATGTTGAGGATCATGCTCACACACCTGTTCAGCTGGCACATCCTTCCAACATTACTTCACTAAATTTTTGCATAGATTTGGTCATGTGTCCACTGAGTTTTCATATGAATTTTGTTCCACAACCTCCGTCTTCACACTCGAGTGTTCCTCTCGATGATATTGTCTTGTGTTCTTCCATTCCAGACTCTACACTTGTTGTGAACAAGGAACAAGGCACTGACAGAGTTGGTGTTGCAAAAAAAACATGCGCTATCATCCATTAATAGTATGAATGGGAGATTAATCATCAACACTCGGTGAAGGATAACTCCCTTCTGTCCAAGCCTCCTCCATTATTTGCTGACCTCTTTGGTGAACCTGCCATCCATGATTTCGCATGTGTATATTCATCCACGGATGCACCCATTGTTGATCACTCGCAGGATGTAGAAATTTTTAATAATAAACACATATTCAACAGAGATTATCCAAATTATACACTATTGCGGAATACATGCATAATACATAACCTCCTCTACATTGATCATCAATTTGCAGAAGCAGAAACAATAACATGTGCACATAGAAGCGTCAATCACACATATCAACACAGTATTTTCCCGGGGAAAGCATCTCGCTAAAAACCCAAACTATCTGTATATTATATTGATTGAGAACATGTAACAAACATAGTACAATACTCCTCACCAGTACTCAGTACTATCTCCACCTGTTACACACAATACAACTCAGATCTGATCTCCAAATCTCCCCCACTGCTTTGCCTGCCTCCACTGCACAATACTGCAAGAGAATGAATAATAATGGCTGATCCAAACTCCTATTTACCTTGTGAAAATCATCCACACTGTAAATCATGTGAGCACAAGCTATATTTCACTTGGTATTGGCCCACACTACATAGTCTTCATTGGCATTACTCAATCCATGCATGTGCACAATCTCATGCACAACTGATAGCAATCTCAACCTCTAACACCTGTCCCTATTGAACTGTACATGCACTGAGTTAACTGATGTATTCTTCAGTGGCATTATGAGTTAATAATTAGTGAATTAATTAATAACTAATTCACACAACTCATCACTTAGTCTATTGATCAGTTAGACTAAATACAACTAGTTTAACCAAGTCAAACTGAACACAACTTCATTAACTTCTCATCCAACTCCACAGAACTCAACCACATGAGTTCTAACTAATGTCCTGCATGCAATAGCTCAACTGACTCAGAAGAAAATGTATTTCCTTTTGACAGCTGCATGTGCCACATCTATAGATCAAACTAAAGTGATCCAAGAGGATAAGATAAAGTTTATAGTCTAAATATTATTATGAGACAATAATATTTGACTTTTCTATTTTTGACTAGCAGTCTAAAAATAGACTCTGATCACTCCTGCTGTGATCACTCTTGCCGTGATCACTCTTGTTGTGATCGCTCCTGCTGTGATCACTCCTGCTGTGATCCAAAAATAGACTTTGCACCATAAATTTCCTGTGGGCCCACTTAGTGAAGGCGACTCCTTTCCACTAAGCTCCATCATCTTGTTGCATTCTCAACAAGCATTTCTTGTTGCACACTTTTCAACACAGGACACACCGAATGTCATTCCATCATTCGATAATAGAGAGGATGAGTTATTCATTGAAAATCCACTTGATCTTTCATTTGTCTTTTCTGGAAACACAAAGGATGAATTTGTTCGCTTTTCATCCACCCCTCTATTTGATTCATTAGATCATGAGGATGTTGATGAAATCATTGATTTTTATGATCGTGGCTGTCATGATCCATTTACTTCCATATTCGATCATGATCATGATTCTATTGCAGTTGATTTTTCGAAGCCACTGGTTTATGTTGATCTATCTGACAATGAAGTTGAAACACCCAAGACTGTCGAGGCACTTCAGCCCAAGCTAATGGTTATGTCAAGCCCTTGCTCTCTTAGGGTTGGTCTCACTTCTGATCAAGAAACTATTTAATGACCCAAGGCTCCTCATCACTCATCTGTATGCATTGAAGGTCAATCTCATACACAGATCATTCTTCCTCCACTCAAATTGCATGATCCTATCACTCATGCATTGGAGGAATATTACATTGCAAACACTCGTGCACAATGCAAGTTAACTGTATTTCTTTCGTTTGCTTACATGTCATAGTCAAGAGTGTTCACATGATTTAAAGTTGCACGCAATGTCTCACAGCACCATTATAAGTCCACGGACTGCTTGTCATGCACTTCCACTTACTTATGTCTCGTGGGCACTTTTAAAGATGAAGTGTGATTGTCTTCATTGTTATATCTTTCTTGCTTACTAGTTCACACAACTCGGTTCATTGCGGACCAAGCCTGCACCAACATCGGTCAAAAAATGTGTCGGTGGATGCATTGGAAATATCACTTCACATGATCAGGCCCATGCAACATTAACTTAGGAGTAGGAGTAGTGCTTGCTTTTAGTTGTTTGCTTGCATGCTTGTTTCCTTAATTTCTTTATTTGTTTGTTTATCTTCTTGCTTGTTTGTTTACTCTCTTTACTTTCACTTTTGCTTCTGCTTCCACTTTTCTTTATTGTTTGTTTGCTTGCTTGTTTCGTTCGTAGGTTAGTTTCGCATGAAACCATGTATGACTCTTGAAACAAGCTGGGTAAAGTACAAGAGGCCATGTACAACTATCACTACTTGGTTATCTGTCATCTTGCCTCTTATGAAGAACTTGTTACTTTTAGTCCATGATAGATCGATGGAAAACATGTACTATTCAAAGTGAACCTTGGTGAAAACACAACGCTTGCACGCTAACTAGTGTCACCTAGTCTAGTCGATTGTTTTTGGGTTAAACCTTGTCATCTCAGACAAGTAGAGTAAGGTAAGGGGAGAAACCTTAATAGGCACATTAGAGGTATAATAAACTACTTCTCTATTGGAACAACCTCTTCTACTCTAAATAAGTCAGGATCCCTCTTCTGCCTCTGAAATGAATAAGTGTTATGCACAGTTAAAAAAATGAAAAGTGAAAAATTTCAAAAAAGAAAAATGAATAAGGTGAAATAAGATAATGACTTCCTGTGTAGGGAGGTGATGCAACTAACTCCCCTAGGGTACTGACTAGGTTCGCTAGTAGTGGAGCCATGCTTGTGTTCCTATGTGACTCCGTCGAGGTACTATCCAGGCCTGCTGGCAGCAGAGCAACACTAGAGATGAAACTATAAGTCTGATGACTATACTACTTGGCACCAATATACCCCTCAACCCCAATCGAAACAACTGTGTTTCCTTGGCTTCGAATGTGTGTCAATCGACCAAGAGCTTGGCAGATGCTCCATCTTACAATCAAGCTAGTGTGAAACCAAGACAAACTGAGAACTGAGCAATACTTTCAGAGGTGTTAGACTTTCCTTTCATGAACAAGGTCCATTCGGAGAGCTAGAGTTCTACCAGTGTGTCACCAAGTGTTGTAGCGCTACAACCACCCTCCAAAATTTTGCCTTAGCTTCGTTTCGGAGCCTCCCTACCAAATTTCACAACACCTTGTCTTGCTTCGTCAAGTACACAAGCTTTAGTGTTATTTTTGAAGAAAGACAGCCTGTCGGTCAAACCTTGATGCATTCCCCTCATAGGATGTTCATTCTGACTTGGTCTAGCTACAGGCTAAGAAGCTCCCTTACGAAATTGTGCAATTTTGGAGGGAAACCAGCCTTCCCTCTAGAAATTGTGCTTATCTATCTAGCAGCTTGCTAGGCTCCAAAATTGCACAATCCTACCAGTCAGGCCTCACCCAGAAAATTGAGCAAACCTTCCCAACAGGGATGCTCAACCCATGAATTGCACAATCCTTGGCAGTAGTCAGCTGCTCTGCCCAAAAATTACGCAAATCTCCTGGGCAGCCAACCCAGCCTCCATCTAGAAATGTGCATTTCCTCTCAGCAGTTGAGAAGCCTTGTGAATGAGCAATTGGGTTAACTAGTTCCACCTAGGACCAAGGAAACTTGACTTGCATCCACGGCTTGCTTTTTCCCAGAATATAAAAAGGCAACATGAAAAAAGAATCTCTTGATTTAGGTAGCTATTTTTAGTAGTTGGAGGTTACATGCAAAGTTCGTTTTAGAAACTTTCCTCCAACTGTCGCTTTTTCCTAGATTTGTGGCATGCACGTCATGAGCTCAAATATATTTATTCGACGCATCAGAGCTCATTATTTCACATCGATATTGGAGCTCTAACATCCCACAACACATCCAGGACTCTTTTACACATCCAGCTCAACTATTCACGAGTAAGTAGTCTCAACTTGTCTTTTTCAGCATTTCTGTCGCTTTTTGTGTTTTTGCTTGTATGAGTGCTATTTGCTTGATTTATTTAAATGCTTGCTATCGCTTACATGCATACTAGCTTGTAGTAGCATCGTTTTAGTTTTCTTTGCTATTTCACTACTGTCGCATGCATGAACCTGTTTTGCATGAACGGTTGTTGATTCGGTGACTCGTTTCACCCACATGAATGTTGATATGTTTAATGAATATTTCATTCAATGTTTGCATTCATGATCATTCACTTATGCTTAAACTTAGTATCACCATGCATTCACTTTCACATTTTCTTTCAGTTTCCCATCAGTGTGTCTAGCCAACCTTGGCCCAGACTCTGCCTTCATCGAGACAACATTGCGTAATCCACGAAAGGAAGGCTTTGTCTTCCTCTCCAGAAATGCACATTTTTGACCAAGCACTATCCTCTAGGATTGCTTTGCACATTTATAAGGGACAATGACTACTGGCCCAAAAAATTGCGCAATGCAGTCACTGAGCCTACAATTATTGCCAACTGGAATTATGCATTATGGAATCCCAGCAGTCAACAGTCAGCCTGGATTTCACTTTACACAATTCTAGTAGCCATTGAGCCTCCCTAGACAATCCAAACTACCTTTTGCGAAATCCTGGCAGCCAGTCTCCCAAGCTCCCAGAAGAAATTGCACAATATTTGCCTATCAATTCCTAGGTATGTGTTATGTCATTCCCAAAATTTGCTTTGGTTTTCACTAACAAATTTCTTGCCATGCATGTTTCTTTGTCTCCAGATCTTTCAGGTGTTCATCTTCCTCTTAGCAGTGCAGGATCAAATGCCTCCAAGAGAGTAGGATCAGAGGACACTAATGGATGTGAAACTAGAGCAGCAGTTGAATGAGTGCCCACATGTGTACCGATCTATGAAGACACCAAGCTATTTCTAGACAAGAACATCAAGCTGAAATGGCAAGAGGTCAATGAAGAATTTGCAGACACTTTTGGGGAAGACCTCTAAGACAATCAGGTGTATGTGAACATTCACAAGTCTAGCTTGTATCAAATTGCATGAAGATACCCTATGTTTGCATGGATGGACATTATACACTGGATCATCTCGCACACTGATCCTGAGGTGATGACTTTGAGCAGTGTCAGCGGGACGAAGCTTGCAACCTTCTGGGCACAGGATTATGATGAGATGTATTAGATGTCAGAGCCTGTGACTATCATGGAGACTGTCTTCAGCTTACCCAATAGTAGCGCCAACTCCAGAGACATTCTAAAGAATTGGGTAAAGGAGCTAGCAAGATTCCGAATGACACCCAACTAGATTTACAAGACAAAGATACTGCGGAAGGTATATCAATACTTGGTCATATTTGCATGTCGACTGTATGGCCAAGAAAGCATGGAAACCTTCCCATAGAGTTGGGTGATTGCGCTAGACCAACTAGCTAGAGAAGGAAAACCATGCAACTAGTTCGACATGTTGGCTCATCAACTGAAGGAAAAGGTACCAAAGGCTTGACAATCACTCGAAGGTATGAAAGCAGATATCTACATGTTCACCTACATCTTAGATGCAATCTGTGCCTGATATGAGTTCCTAGGCTTGGAGTGGGTATGGTCACTGGTGGAGACTACTGTGAACACATATTGTAAGTTGTTGTCCAAATGCAGCTTCATAGGAGTTATGACATTGTTGTCCGATCATTTTGTCACCCCAATTTACAAGATGATACTCGAACAAGATCCACCCTGCAGGTCAAAGGAAACAATGGAGACACTGATAGACATTGTTGATTGGTATGCCTCACTGTTCGACACCTTCATATGAATGTTCAGCATAGAGAAGCTTCCACATGTTCTACCGAAGTTTTCCTTGGACATACTCGCCATGCAAGAAGTAGAATTTCACATCTCAGCAGGATTGATAGCTAGAATACATTGGAAGAAAAAGGCACCATGGCCCGCTCTTCCATTGTAAATTGGGTTATATGAGATCCAGAGTTTCAAGCAAGTGGATGTCGAAGTAGAATAGGTGAAGAAGTATCCATTCGACCTCCAAAGTTACAATACATATGACCCACATTGTATTGTGAAAGATCTCTACACGAGAGTATAGTTCAACAAGATCCACAGGACATTTCATTGGGCTGAGAAGGACCCATGGAGATATTGCTACAATTTCTCTAGACCCAATGAATGGGTCAGCTTCATTGTGGAGTGGTTAGTGAAGAAACATGAAGAAGCATCCTAGAGAGCACCAGCACAAATAGTAGTAGCAACAGAGGTAAGCATACTTGTGAGCGACAAGGGCAAGAGGAAGATTTTTGATCACATGGAGGAAGTGAAAAGATGCAAGTTCCAAGCAGATCCACTGGTAGAGAAAGAAATTATGGCTATAGAGGCGAAGAGGTAAAAAAGCGACAAGCGAATCGTGCAAAAGCAGAGGGATAAGAGAAGAATGGAGGAAACAGAGAAGGGGTTGCATGAGTTGAAGGAGCAACTCCTGAAGGAACAAGAGCTGCACAAAAAGAAGAGGGAAGCACAACAACAACAAGTATAGCAGGGGGTGAAACATGTGAAAATAGATGAAACAACACCCGTATAGGTAGTGGATTCATCAGAACAGCTAGCATCAGGCAGACAGGGTGAACCATCGTAGGAGCAGGACTTTGCTCATGAGATAGAGCAAGCACTTCAACAGTTGGATACGGATATGGAGCAACAGGAATTAGAATAGGACATCAACCTTATGCCTCATCACCAAGAGGTCGACTTACCCACTTCACCGCATCCAGATGATGATAAAGTCTCAAGTGACCAAGGAGGGACTGAGATCCTTGGAGATTAGCCAAAAGGAGAGATGCACAACATCTCATTCGACGAGTCTCAACATAGAGTTGTGTAGTCTCACAGAGTGTCAAATCTGAATGATCATACATCTCCTGCGCAAGTTGAGGAACGAGTGATCATGTCTGACATGCGTAAACATATAACAACCTTGATCGATGTAACCAGAGTGTATGCCGAAGCCACTAGCTCAAGTGTTTGCTTTCTGATTGCTGAGAATGAGTGAATGGCTAAGGAACTATAGACAACCAATCAACGAGGAGAGTTGGTGACAACATCCACTTGAGCTGAACTGACTACTAGATGAAGTGTTGTCCCTTAACATAGCTATGTGAGCATTGTACTCCAAGTTTGGCACCGTGCATAAGGCAGTTGTCAATCTCAATGGATGGTAGCAACGATGTGCTAGAAGAGCATGTATCTTGATGAACGTGCATGCTATTGTTGATTACATGCAGACATGGATGATGACATACAAGGGAGCTGCACTTCACTTGCCTAAGATGATGAAGGCCAATGCGGTCAAGCTAAAGGCCTATATCTGGAGCCAGATCCAAAACTATCAAGAGCTCCCACAGCTAACCACTAGTATACAAGCTTCCCATGCACATGTATTAAAGAGTATGGATGTTGTGGTGCGTGCACATGCGATCCCATCTATTGGGACTCTCACCTAGGCGAAGACAAAGGCATAGGTCCGACTAGATTTTGACTCGTACTTCGACGAGTTGATGGGCATTGCCACCAACCTAGACTTGCCCATTAGTGTAGACATCATGCACAAGTATGTTGTTAGTCTAACTACATTGAAGATAATGATGCACATGCTTACAAACGAGTTGGACAGAGGAGCTCGAGTAGTGTACCTAGATTCTATCGAGGCAAGAGTCAGGTCCTAGAAAGATGTCACCTTATAGCACATGGAAACCATCAAAAACTACCAATCTTGGAATCAGTATGTTACTGTTGATCAACATGAGGATGTTGAGGAGTTGGACTTCCATGGTTGTCTAAATCATAGTGATGTATAGCATGGCTTGCTCAAGCCATTTCTCTCACATGGGTACATGTGCATTGTAATGTAATGTCTTGTCAAGTGTAAGTTAAGTGTCGATAGTTGGATGTAACAATCATAAAGTAGATGAAGAGTCATGAGTGTAGTTGAACTGTCACAAAGGGGAATGTCAAGGGTCACCCCACCCTTTGCTATAAATAGTACCTCTTAACTCATTGTATAGTCTTTTCATCATCCAAGCTTCTGATAAGACTATCTTGGAGAGAGCTTGGATAGTATTGTAACGAGCCTTGGCTTCTCCACTGCGCAAAGCTATTACATATCTTTGGAGGAGCAGGCAGTTGTGGCTGTAACATTCTACTATCAGAACTAGTGGATAAACATAAACGTATTGTATGACTAGAACTTACACTTCTGAATATAATAAGACCCAACACGTTTCATGCATATGTTGTATTGTATTCTATGTTATCTGGTTTACTCTAAATTATATATGTATCTGTTTACTTACACTTGCATGTATAGCTATCTGTGTATGTATGCATGAATTTTTTTGAAATATGTTGTTGGTTTAATCATCACTTTGGATTTGTTTGTAACTGGACTTCCATGTTGTGATTCATCTTCACTCACGTATTCCCTTCTTAATTGCATGCTATCACAGGTTTCCAAGGGGCGCACTCATCTCAACCCCTATGTGTTAAAACCTCTCATGCACCTTCCTTGGCTCATTGTAGTTGTCACACCCTTGCTACCAACAAAGTTATCTTACTTGCCTCTGTGCGAAATCGCGGCCAAGGCATTACCATACAACCCACTACTGGGACCCCTACACCAAACAGTCTGAGGTCTAATTGGGACTTCTTACTAGGGATATCCCCTCACATGTTGGCAGGTCCAGCACTGTCAACACCATGCTTTATTTCAAAGACTAACAACAACCTACTCTGTGAGCTGGAAGTGTGCTTCCAGAATTGATTATAGGTGTTATTTTTTAGAATTTCATTTCTGAGCTTCATCTCCATGTACCTATCAAAAACTCTCTTCTCCTTTTTTGTTTGGACATTGTGTGATTCTAGCTCAGTTTCCTTGTGACCTTGTGAAGATGAAGGTTCATTAGGAGGTTTTGTGAGCTTTCTAGTTGTAGGTGGTGAATCTACGATGATGATGGATGCATGCTCTTCAGTTTCTTTTTCCAATTCCACTCTAGGAGTTAACTTTTCTCTCTTCCTATAGTTGATCCTAAATTATTTAGCTTCACTCCCAGTGGTCGATGATGATCCTTCCTCCTCTGTATTTTTCTTAATTTTTCCTAAGGAATGGGAGTCTACAAACTAGAAGTAGAAACAAGTTCTTCTTTAGCTTCTTGTAAGGTATTTTCTGTCCACTCCAACTAATTGGCATACTGCTCTATTTCTGGTCTTGAAGTGTGAATGTAAGGAGTATTTTTGTTCTCTAACTTGAGCTTTGAAATGATGCCACAAGGGTCATAAGACCATGTAAAGCTCATGCTTAACTTCATTTCTTAAAGTGTTCAATCTACCTCTTCACCTAATGTCCTTGTGTTGCACACAATGGGCCCACCTATGTCTTTGTTCTAAACTGTGACTTCTTCTTGGCCACTACAAAGTGGATGTCATCCAAATCCAGCATCTATCTGATATACTCTAGGGAAAAATCCCCATTGGGAGGTATTTGGTGAGTTTATACAGTGCCAATTCACATCCATACACCTTGATTTCTGTGTAATTTTGGTATAAATACCAATCCTCTGTCTTTGATTTGTCTGATAAATGAAAAATTCTCTAGTTTTCCTCATCAAGCTTGGGTTGTACTACTCTGTTCAGAATGTTCATGGCTCAATGAACAAAATATTCAATAAACTTCTTATAAGTGAAGTCTTGTTGTCCTCTCATGACCAATGAGGTCCAAAAGATTACTGGTTGTTAGTTCCCTACATCATCAAGCTTCTGCAATACAAAACTGAATTTGTCTACCTGATAATAGAGGAACATATAAACCAAAATTGAGGTATAATTGGACACCTGTTCTATAGGGAATTTTATGAATTGTTCATGGATACTATCAGCCAAGAATTGACTGAAGTTGAACACTGAGGGATTTTTGTTTGTGGAAAATATGGAGAGGAATCCTAAAATGGGCTCATCTATCCATTGATCAAAATAATAGCCTAAAATGTAGGAAATCATGGATATAATCTTCTTGGCCTGATGAGGCAAGATGGAAGAAGGATATGGAGGATTATTTTTGGGTAATTTGGCATTCTTTGGTAATAAAATTTCACTATCCTGGCTCTGGTGGGAAAAACCAACTTTTGATATAGTTGGGTGAGGGCTTCTAGGGAGAAAGGAGCAGCATTTTTCATAGTGGGGGCCAACATCATTTGGTTAATGGACTGGGCTATAATTTTGAAAAGAATGTCACCAATAGGGGCAAGGATGTATCTTTGGGCAAGGACATAGCAAACTTGACATCTTCTGTTAAATTATGGGGCTTGGAATGTCAAGGGGAAAATATAGTGGGGGAGGTTGGACTCCCAAAGACCAATTTCATCGGTTTTGTCAGTGTTTTTATCCTCCAGCCAACAATATAACTCAAGAAAATCACAGTCACGTTGGGCTTCATTTATCCTGTAGTCCCTACCAACTAAAGGTATATGGTCCAAATCTATAAAAGGGGTAATGAAAGGATTAACAGGCTTATCTTGAGTCTTAGTCTTTGGAGGCATGCTTGTAAAAATATGAGAACATGATGAATTTGTAGAGGAACTTATCGAGCACGGTAGAATAATTGATGGTTAGGTGAAAATTAAAGGAAATGTCAGTTTGCGTCGTGATCTGGTCACAAAAAAAAATCTGAAAGTGATCGTTGTGGGAAATTGTGAATAACAGAAGAAAACATTTTAAATGCAAGAGAGAAACAGGATTAGAAAAAAAGAAAAAGATGGGTTCAAAAAGTTTTAAATGTTGTAGCAAATCACCCTGTTGAAATGGCGCAGGACCATTAGGCCTAAACAGTTGCCAGGGAGAAATTGAATTTAATGTAGAACTTTCATTTTGGCCGGGAAGGCATTTAATTGGCTAACGATTATGCCATGTGGCGGGTAGAGAATGGTGGAGGTAACGTGGTGGGGCGTAGTACAACGAATGAGGGAAAGTGGTTTCAGGAGGGGGTAGCGGGTGGTTAATGCTTTTGGTGAGGGGGATGCGAAAACATGAGGATGCAACATGTAGGGGATGGGGCCCAACCAGTGAAACAACTTTCCAGACCCCTCGCCCCTCCTAGCAGTAAAGAAGAATGGAGAGGGGGGGTGAAAGCGGATGAGGTTCATTGGTCAAGAATGGGAGTGGATCCTGATGCTTTCAAAATATTGAACATTAACCATAAATGACAAAAGACCTTCGTCCACTTGTGCCTTTGGATTTTTGCTTTCCTGACTTAGGATAAAGGGAATATGAAATATATGAAAGATTTTAACCATAGTGCACATATTTTCCTTTCACCATATCCTTAAACTTAGGATAAAAATTAGATATACATATATTTGCAAAAATGATCAAATCTACCTATCCATGACTAAACTAACATTTTTTATTTTTTCCTCTAGGGTGCACTTAGACTAGCAGAATCACTTTATTTTCTTTTATACATAATGAAAAGCTACCTAACCTATCCCTTATTTCTCTTATTGATCCAAATTAAACATTTGGATCAATGTCATTTTCTACCTAACTAGTGATTTACCTAGATTAAACTGTTGGGTAAGTATCTTTATTTTCTAACTTAATTTATAGAAATTTAAAGGAATTTAATCATGATTACACAATATGATTAAACTAAAATCTAGTGATTGTGGCATTTTGAACAAGCTGCAGACAACCTTTTATTTTTCAGTAATGAAGAAAAACTATCTATGAGTAGTGGAATTTAGACTTGCAACACTTTCAGTATTATTCCTTTTTTAATTTTCTTTCTTTTGGTGGGGTTCAATCTTTTCTTCCTTTTCAGTCTTTTTTGTTTTTCTCTTTTTATTATTTATACTCTATTTTCATTTTTTATTCTATATTTTCTTTCATTTGGAAATCATTGGAAGATTGACAATATTTACAAAACAAGATTTCCAAGATACAATACTCAATTACCTTGAGAGCTTTTGATGGTGCTTGACCCACCAACATATAAGGGGATCTCCCCGGTAAGAGGTCTCAATTAGACCTCAGACCATTTGGTGTATGAGACCCAGTAGTGGGTCATACGGTAATGCCTTGACTATGATTTTGCATAGAGGCAAGTAAGATAACTCTGTTGGTAGCAAGGGTGTGACAACTGCAGTGATCCAAGGAAGGTACGTGAGAGGTTCTAACACACGAGAGTTGAGATGAGTGCGCCCCTTGGAAACCTATGATAGCACGCAGTTAAGTTGGGAACACACGAGCAAAGATGCATCACAACATGGAAGGCAAGTTAACAAGCAATCCAAAGTGATGGTTAAACCAACAACACATTTTAGAAAGATTCATACATACTTATACAAAATAGTCCATACATACATGCGTAAGCAAACAAATACATATATCATTTAGAGTAAACTAGATACCATAGAATATAATAAAACATATGCATGAAATGTGATGGATCTTGTTATATTAGGAAGTGTAAGTTCCAGTCATACAATACATCCATGTCCAACCACTAGTTCCGATAGAAGAATGTTAAAGCCACAACTGCTTGCTCCCCCAAAGAGTTGTACTAGCTCTGTGTAGTGGAGAAGCCAAGGCTCGTTACAATACTATCCAAGCTCTCTCCAAGATAGTCTTATCAGAAGCTTGGCTGTCTAAAAGCCTATACAATGAGTTATGATGGACTATTTATAGAAAAGGGTGGGGTGACCCTTGACATTCCCCTTTGCGACAGTTCATCTACCCTCATGACTCTTCATCTAGACTATCACTGTTACATCCAATTATTGACACTTGATTTACACTTGACAAGACGTTACATTTCAATGCACATGTACCCATGTGAGACAAAATCGCTTGAGCAAGCCATGCAAGACATCACTGACACTCGGTCTGTTGTGGTGAGACAAACTCTTTGACATGCTTGTGATGGTGAAGGTCGTGAGCTAATGCCAAGATTGGTCATCTGTGATGGTGTGCATGCACTCCATGGTGACATGTTGCTGAAGCGAACTCTTGCCTCCATTGCATCCCTGTGCATTCGTGTGTCTCCTCCATCCAACTCATCTGCTAACATGCACATTGTCTTCTTGGGTGCGGCTGAACTGGCAACACATTGATGCATAATGTTCATGTTGATCTTCTAGTGTGTGTTGGTGGTCATGCGCATCAACTGTCAACTACATGCTCAGCTCTAGTCGGACTTGTTTCTTGTTTTCTCCCTAGTGAGTGAGTTGAATGTGTTGGATCACATGCGTGTGCACAGTGACATGCATGTTTTTGAATCCCTTGCATGCAATCAACAATACCGCTCACCATGTCTGCTCTGTGCCAACTGTTAGGATGGATCTATAACTTGTACCAGTACAGTTTCATCTGTGAGTGCATGTTGCGCCCCCTACTATTCATGTTCCTGCTGCAACTGATTCGCTTGTCTGTGTAGCTCTTGCTCTTCCTTGAGTTGTTGCTTCAGCACATGCAACTCCATGTTTTTTCCATTATCTATCTTTGCATGATCATCATGTCACACCCTCACCTCATAGCCCAAGTCTCCAAAGTTTCTTTCATCATCAGTGGATCTCCCTGAGCTTGCAACTTTGTTCCACCTCCATGTTGTCAACAACCTTCCTCTTGCATTCCTTGCATCCAGTATGCTGCCTTCGGCTATTTTTCATGATGTTACTCGCTGTGATGTTGCTTCCATCATATATTGATGTCCTTGTCTATGAACAACTTGATGTCTTCATGGGTAGGCAAGTCCATAGACACTTGATCGACTGCATCCCCAAGTGTGCTATGAATGGTGTCTTTGACTCTGCTCTCTTGGAAACCATTATACCTATACCGCTAAGAGGTAGATGAACACTTGCGATACTTGGAGACATGGCAACACTCATGGAAAGAAATCTATCAGCCGAAAACCAAAGTGAAAATGAGAACAAACTTGCAACATACCTGTGTGACTGATCATGAAGGTCATGCAATTTTGGTCAGGAGGTCAGGAGACTAAGTGCCAAGAATATGCAAGTCACAGTCTAGGTTGTTGGGAGGCTAACTAAATACTGGAACTATGCAATCTCAACTGCCAATGGTTGCAGGCTCAGTGACTACATTGCGCAATTTTCTGGGCCAGCAGTCACTGTCCCTCAGAATTGTGCAATGCAAGACTAGAGGGTAGTCATTGGGAAAAAACATGCATTTCCTTAGAGGAATACAAAGCCTTCCCTCTTAGCATTGCGCAATGTTGTCTTGGTGAGTCAGAATTCGGGCCGAGGCTGCCCAAACTCGTCGATGGGAAAATAAACGTGATTGTGAGTGTCAATGCATGGTGATATTGAGTGTAAGAATAAGTGAATGATCATGCATGCAAACGGTGAATGACAGATTCAGAAAACGAAACAACATGCATGTGGATGAGGCGAGTCACCGAATCGGCAACCGTTCATGAAAAACAGTTTCATGCATGCGACATCAGTGAGATGTTAATGAAAACTGAAAAGGTGCTAGTACAAGCTAGTATGTATCAAAATGACAACAAGCTCTCACTAAAATCAAGTAGACAACCTTCATACATAGTGAAACACAAAAAGTGCCAAAAATGCAACATAAGACATGGAAGGCAGGCTTACCCCAAGAAAACTGAGCTGAATGTGTTGATGACTCCTAGATTCAATGTGGGATGCCAGAGCTACAAGTTCGATGTGAGGAATGAAATTTGAAACGTCTGTTTCATGAGTTTTTATAAAATTGAGGTTGCGACACTCATGCCACAAATCTAGGAAAATAGACACTTGGTGGGAGGTTTCTAAAATTATCCTTGCATGTAACCTATAACTGCTAAAAATAGATCCATGAAACAAGGGATTTCTTTGCATGCTACCTTGGGAGAAGCAGTCCATGCATGCAAGTCTATTTTTCTCGGTCCCAGAGGGAACCGCTCAACTCAGCTGCACATGCAAGAGGCTGCTCAACTACTAGGAGAAAATGCGTATTTCTAGCTGGGAGCTAGGCTGGCTGTTCAGAATATTTGCACAATTTTTGGGCAGAGCATCTAACTTCTACACAGATTTGCATAAATTCTGGGTTGAGCAACCCATCAGGAAGGATTACATAATTTTCTGGGTGAAGCTTGCTCAATAGAATTGTGCAATTCTAGGGCCCAGCATGCTTCTAGTCAGGATTGCATAATTGCTAGAGGGAAGGTTGGTTTCCCTCCATATTTGTGCAAATTCTTGAAGGAGCTGCTCAACCTGTTGCTAGACCAAGTCTGGATGAATAGCCAATGAGGGGAATGCATCAAGCTTTGATCAACAGGCTATCTTTCTGCAAGAAGATCACTAGAGCTTGTGTATTTGATGAGGCAAGACATGCTGTTGTGAATGTTTGTAGGGAGGCTCCAAAACGAAGCTAAGGAAAAATTTTGGAGTGTGGTTGTAGCAGCTACAACACTTGGTGACACACTGGTAGAACTCCAACTCTCTGAATGAACCCTGTTCATGAAAAGCAAGTCTAACACCTCCAGAAGTATTGTTCACTTCTTAGTTCATCTTGGTTTCCACACTTTCTTGATTGTAAGATGTAGCATCTGCCAAGGTCTTGGTTGATTGATAAACATTCCAAGCCAAGTCAACACACTTGTTTCAATTGGGGTTGAGGGGTATATTGGTGCACAAGCAGTAAAGTCATTAGAGTCTTAGTTTCATCTCTGGTGTTGCTCTGTTGCCAACAAGCCTGGACAATACCCCGACGGAGTCACATAGAACAAAAACATGGCTCCACTTCCAGCGAGCCTGGTCAGTACCCCGACAAAGTTAATTGCATCACCTCTCTATGTAGGAAGCCTTTCTTTTCTTTTGCCTTATTCATTTTCATTTTTTTTTCAAACGTTTTTCATTTTTTTCATTTTTCATTTTTTTTCTTCATAACTGTGCATAGAACTTACTAATTTCAGAGGTGGAAGAGGGATCTCGACTTGTTGAGAGAATAAGAGGTTGCTACTACGGAGAAGTAGTTTATTATACCTTTGATGTTCCTGTTAATTTTTCCTGCTCACCTTAGTCTACTTGACTGAGCTGAAAAGGGTTAACCCAAAAACAATCGACTAGAGTAGGTGATACTAGTTAGCACGCAAGTGTTGTGTTTTCACCAAGGGTTTATTTCAAATAGTACATGTTTTCCATTCATGTATCATGGACTGAAGAAAACAAGTTCTTACATAAGAGAGAAGACAATAGATAACCAAATGTTGATAGTTGTACAAGTCCTCTTGTAATTTACCCAACTTGTTTCAAGGGTCATACATGGTTTCATGTGAAATTAACCTACAAACAAAACAAGAAAACTAACCACAAAGAAAAGCAGAAGCAAAAGCAAAAGTGAAAGCAAAGCGAGTAAGGAAAAAAACAAGTAGAGAAACAAACCAACAAAGCAAGTAAGTAAACAAGCATGCAAGAAAACATACTGAAAGCAAATACTACTCCTACTCCTAAGCTAACGATGCATGGGCCATCACATGTGAAGTGATACTTACAATGCAATCACCAGTCCATTGGTTAACCCATGTTGGTGAAGGCATGGTTCACGAACAAGACAGCTATGCAAACCAGCAAACAAGAAGATGTAACAATGATGACAAACACACTTCGAGTTTAAAAGCGTCCACAGGACAAAAATGAGTGAAAGTGCATGACATGCACTCTGTTGAATTCCCATGGTGTTGTGCTACACTGCGTGTATATGTCGAGTGTATGCATTCTCTTGACTTTGACAATAAAGCAAACGTGAGAAAGGTAGACCACCTACATTGTGCATGTGTGCTTGCTGTGTAAGATTCCTCCAATGCATGAGTGATGGGATAGTGTAGTTCAAGTGAAGGAAGCGAAATCTGGGTGTTTGGTTGATATTCAATGCAAAGAAGAGAGCGACGAGGAGCTTTTAGTGTTTCAAAAATTTCCTGACTGGAATTGAAACCAACCTCGGGAAAGCGAGGGCCTGACATAACCATCAGCTCAGGCTGAAGTTCCTCGACAGTATGTGGGGTTTTGACTTTGTTGAAATACATATCATCATAGACCAATTTCTTAGACAGATTAACAATGACTAAATCAACATCATGATCGAATGAGGTAGTGAATATATCATGACAACCAAGATAAGGAAATTTACGATGTTTGTCTGTATCCTCATGATTTGATGAATCGGGTAGAGGGGTGGATGGGAAGCAAATATTTTCACCCTCTATGTTTTCAGGAAATATAGATGATAGATTAGATAGATTTTTTGAGGAAGATGTTTCCTCTCTGCACTGTAATGATAGACTAACATCCAATTTGTCCTGTGAATGATCGGAAGTAGAAACATCCAGAAATGTGTTTTCACAGGGGAAATCAATAGTGGCAGAATCACAATGGATGTCAGGATGAAGCGAATGAGGTGCAGCTGGAAGGAAGTCATCCTTCACCATGGGTTCTTATTTATATTCTCGCACACACTCATCATGAATGATGGGCCCGCAGGTTGGCTGCATAACACCAACTCCGTCAACAACTTGATCCTTGTTCACAGCAGGTGAGGAGTCCAGAATGGAAGAACACAAGACAGTACAATCTGGAGGATCAACAAAACATGGGGATGGAGGTTGAGGGAACAAATCCATGTGACAACCAAAGGCTTGTAAGCCAAATCTGCGCAAATATCAAGAGTAGGTGGGGTGGGAGGATGTGAAAATTCAATAGAGGTGTGTGCATGGTCTCCCACATCACTCCGCAGAGGTGGAGTTGTTTGATGAGAGACAGTCACTTGTGACAGCAATTGTGCCTGCCTATGATTGCGCAGCTCCATCACCAAATTGTACTGAGCGGGGTTTGGATATGTGAAGAAGATACTCAAATATTCCATCGTGAAATTCCCAATCAATATCATCTTCAGGGAATCGCTATGCTAGATTACAAAAGCGTGTGTAAAACTGTTCAATGGTTTCATCGGGTGCTTTTTCGTAATTTCAGAATTTCTTTGTTGAGTGCTTTATAGTCGAAGTGATTGAAATCATGGTCTATCTCTATGACCATATGAGAAAGATAATGAATATATTTTTTGGGTAGCGTGGCACACCAGTGCATTGGGTGCCCTCGAAGCGTGTAGATGAATAGTGCACAGCTCATGAATTATTCAAAGTATCCATGTCTTTCGCATGAGCCTACAATACTGACCGCATGCCTAACCAAGGCTACATGACCTCCACCATCATATTTTTTATAAGATAAGTTCTCCAAGATATTTTTTGGCATAATGAAGTCAATTTCATAAGACATACATTCCGGAAGAGAAACTCAGTAGTTAGTCATGATAGATATGTAGAGATTCAAAACAAATGTGAGGACTTAGCTTGTCATCTGGACCTCCTTCTAGCATAAAAACGTTGACGGTGATGGACTCGCCAACATGAAAGGGGATCTCCCTGGTAAGAAATCCCAATTAGACCTCATACCATTTGGTGTAGGAGTCCCAGCAATGGGTCGTATGGTAATGCCTTGACCATGATTTCGCACAGAGGTAAGAAAGATAACTATGTTGGTAGCAAGGGTGTGATAGCTGCAGTGAGCCAAGGAAGGTGCATGATAGGTTCTAACACACGGGGTTTTAGATGAGTGCGCCCCTTGGAAACCTATGATAGCACACAGTTAAGAAGGGAACACACGAGTGAAGATGCATCAAAACATGGAAGGTAAGTTATCAAGAAATCCAAAGTGATAGTTAAACCAATAGAAAATTTCAGAAAGATTCATACATACTTATACGAAATAGTCCATACATGCATGCGTAAGCAAACAAATACATATATAATTTAGAGTAAACCATATAGCATAGAATATAATACAACATATGCATGAAACGTGTTGGATCTTGTTATATTAAGAAGCGTAAGTTCCAGTCATACAATACATCCATGTCCAACCACTAGTTCTGATAGTGGAACATTACAGCCACAACTACCTGCTCCTCCAAAGAGATGTACTAGCTCTATGCAATGGAGAAGCCAACGCTCATTACAATACTGTCCAAGCTCTCTCCAAGATAGTCTTATTAGAAGATTGGCTGACCAAAATCCAATACAATGAGTTATGAGGGATTATTTATAGCAAAGGGTGGGGTGACCCTTGACATTCCCCTCTGTTAGAGTTCATCTACCCTCATGACTCTTCATCTACTCTATGACTGTTACATCCAACTATCGACACTTGACTTACACCTGACAAGACGTTACATTACAATGCACATGTACCCATGTGGGACAAAATGGCTTGAGCAAGCCATGCAAGACATCATTAATACTCAGTCCATTGTGGTGAGACCATTTCTTTGATGTGCTGTGATGGTGAAGATGGTGACCTGATGCCAATCTTGGTCATTTGTGATGGTGTGCATGCGCTCCATGGTGACATCTCGCTGAAGTAAAATCTTGCCTCCATTGCATCCTAGTGCATTGGTGTGGCTCCTCCTTCCATCTCGTCTACTAGCATGCATATGGTCTTCTTGGGTGTGGCCGAACTGGCAACAAACTGATGCATACTGTTCATGATGATCTTCTAGTGTGTGCTGGTGGTCATGCACGTCAACTGTCAACTACTCGCTCAGCTCCAATTTGACTTGCTTCTTGTCTTCACCTTGGTGAGTGTGTTAAATGGGTTGGATCGCATGCATGCGCACAATGACATGCATGCTGTTGAATGCCTTGCATGTGATCAACAACATCGTTCACCATGTCTACTCCATGCCAGCTATTGGGATGGATATGTCACTTGTACGGGCACAGTTTCATCTGTGAGTGCATGTTGCACCCCCTACTGTTCCTATTCCTGATGTGACTCATTCGCTTGTATGTGTAGCTCATGTTCTTCCCTGAGTTGCTGCTTCAGCACATGCAACTCCTTCTTTTTTCCATTCTCTATCTTTGCACAATCGTCATGTCTCACCATCACCTCATAGCCTGAGTCTCCAAAGTTGTTTTCATCATCAGTGGATCTACAGGAGCTTGCAACTTTGTTCCTTCTCCGTGTTGTCAACAACCTTCCTCTTGCATTTGTTGCATCCGGTATGCTGCCTTCAGTTGTTGTTCATGATGTTTCTCGCTATGATGTTGCTGCCATCATATCTTAATGTCCTTGTCTATGAACAAATTGATGTCTTCATGGGTAGGCAAGTCCATAGACACTTGATCAACTCCATTCCCAAGTGTGCTCTGAACGGTGTCTTTGACTTTTCTCTCTTTGAAACCATTTTACCTATAGTGATGAGAGGAAGATGAACACCTGCGATACCCGAAGACATGGCAACACTCATGGCAAGTAACTTGTCAGTTGAAAACCAAATTGAACATGAGAACTGACTTGCAACATACATGTGTGCCTAATCATGAAGGTCGTGCAATTTTGGCTAGCAGGTTGGAAGACTAAGTGTGAAGACTGTGCAAGGAATAGTCTGGGCTATTCAGAGGCTGACTAACTGCTGGAACTGCGTAATGCACAGTCCATTCTAGCTGTTGACTACTGTACTTGCGCACTGCGCAATCTTAGCTGGCAATGGTTGCGTGCTTAATGATTGCATTGCACAATTTTCTAGGTCAGCAGTCACTGTCCCTCAGAATTATACAATGCAAGAATGGAGGGAAGTCACTAGGAAGAAATGCGCATTTCCTGAGAGGAAGATAGAGCCTTCCCTCTCAGGGTTACACAATGCTATCTTGGTGAGGCAAAGTTGGGCCAACACTACCCAGACTCGTCGACAGGCAACTAAACATGAATGTGAGTTCGAATGCATGGTGATACTAAGTGTAAGCATAAGTGAATGATCATGCATGCAAATGGTGAATGATAGATTCAAAAAACGGAACAACATGCATGTGGGTGAGGTGAGTCGTCGAATTGATGACTATTCATGAAAAATAGTTTCATGCATGCGACATCAGTGAGATGTTAACGAAAAATGAAATGGTGATAGTACAAATTAGTATGTATCAAAATGACAGCAAGCGATCACTGAAATCAATCAGACAACCTTCATACAAATGAAACACAAAAAGCACCAGAAATGCAACATAAGACATGGAAGGCAGGCTTACCCCAAAACAGTTGAGCTGAATGTGTCGACAACTCCTAGATGCAATGTCAGATGCCAGAGCTGCAAGATTGATAGAGGAATGAGGTTTGTAGCATCTGGTTCATGAGTTTTTATCAAATCGAGGCTACGACGCGCATGCCACAAATCTAGGAAAAGCAACACTTGGTGGGAGTTTTCTGAAATGATCCTTGCATGTAACCTCTGACTGCTAAAAGTAGATCCCTAAAACAAGAGATACCTTTGCATGCTACCTTGGGAGAAGCAACCCATGCATGCAAGTCTGTTTTTCTCAGTCCTAGAGGGAACCAGTCAACTTAGCTGCACAAGCAAGAGGCTTCTCAACTGCTGGGAGAAAATGTGCATTTTTGGCTGGGAGCTGGGCTAGCTGCTCATAATATTTGTGCAATTTCTAGGCAGAGTGGCTGATTGCTGCCTAGATTTATGCAAATTTTGGGTTGAGCAGCCCAGCTGGGAAGAATTGCACAATTTTCTAGGTGAAACTTACTTAGTAGAATTGCATAATTTTGGGGCCCAAGAGGGTGCCAATCAGGATTGTGCAATTTTTGGATGAAAGGCTAGTTGCGCTCTAGATTTGTGCAAATTCTTGAAGGAGATGCTCAGCCTGCTGCTAGACCAAGTCTAGTTGAATAGCTTGTGAGGGGAATGCATCAAGATTTGATCGACATGTTGTCTTTCTGCAAGAAGATCATTGGAGCTTGTGTACTTGACGAAGCAAGACATGCTGCTATGAAGGTTGGTAGGGAGGCTCCAAAAAGAAGCTAAGGAAAAATTTTGGAGGGTGGTTGTAGCTACTACAACAAGATCCTATAAATTATAGGACCCTAACAAACCCATAGGGAGATAACTTGAAAATATGAATTGAAAAAATAGTTTTTTAATTTTTCCCTCTAAAATTTGATGACGTAATCTAATCTTATTTTATTATTTCCACTATTATTTTATAATTTCCTTAGGAGGACCATTTTAGACCTCAAAATTCCCCTAATGTGATGGATGCTATGGGGTGAATTTAATATGTTAATGATGAAATGCAATTATCAAAGCAAAGAAAAATATAACCTTGAGAAAAATTACCATGGCATTAGAGGTGGGCTGAAGAAAATGCATTAAAGATCACCCATATTAAGACACCTTTGATGGAAGCAAGAGAATATGGAGGAGACTTAAAAGAGTACAAGGGTTTCAAGGAAACCCTCAGAAATTTGGTTATTAGAATTTGATGATGTCATGAGGTTAGGGTTTAGAAGAAACCTTGGGATAAAATGATGGCTTAAGTTTTACAATGTGAAGATGTTCTAAGCCTTTTTTAGGGTTGATGGCCTTGGTTGTTGATGAAGTCAATGGAAATATGGACAATGGATAGTAAGGACTCTTGATGGTTGGTTCAAGAGGGAGTTAATCTCCTCTTGTTAAAGATAAGTACCTTTTAGATTTATGTTATCTCTTTATGATTCTATTCTTGTTTATGAGTATTGATTTGATTATTTCTTCCTACATGAATGTTTCATTATATGGTGGTATAATATTAAGGGACTAGAGGAGCGTGGGAGTTTGCGGAAGATCAAGGCAGAAGGTTTCTGAACGGGAGTTTCACCATGGAAGGTCGTAGAGGAGGGAGCTCCACTCCCTCCTTCAGAGAGGTAACGGTTAACAAGGGCAAGACACCCCTAGAATCAGGCAGAGGTAACTCGATGGAAGAAGGAGAAAATAGGGACAAGGAAACAGTAAGTAATAAGGATAAGAAAAATGATGGCACAAAAGACAAGGAGGAAAATGACAAAAAATAGGGAACAGGAAACAAAAGGGACCGTGCAAGCCCAAAGCTAAAATTACTCCCAGAGTAATCTTAAATAACCCAGAGCTACAGGCCCACAGGGAGCACATGCATAGTTATGCAATCATATGCAAATTCATGGGACTATGGCCCACTGAAAAGGCTTTACAAACATGGATCAATACCACTGGAAGCCTAAAGGAAGCATTGATCTTCATCTAGGATCTAAGGGTTTTTTCGTTGTGATGTTTGCAAACATTGAGGACAAAGATAGAGTGTTTGAAGGGGGGGCCTACTTCTTTGTAGCAACAGGGCTCTATATGTGGCCATGGATGATGAACTTCATGACAGAGTAGGAAACCTTTACCTCAGTCTCAGTTTTGGTAAGACTCTATTCGCTACCTCTGGATTATTGGCAAATAGAATCACTAACAGCGATAGGAAATAAATTAGGGAGGTATGTCAAAACTTCTAAAGCCACAAGAAGGGGAAAATATACATCCTTTGCTAGGATTTGTGTAGAGATGGACCTATTTGGAGCACTTCCGGACGAAGTTATATTGGAGGCTTATGATGAGGAATGGGTGCAGAAGGTTGACTATGAGCATATTCCTTTTAGATGTCAAAAATGTCATGAACATGGGAACCTTCTTAGAGACTACCCTCTTAGTAAGGTAGAGATCAAAAGCAATCCCAACATAATGAAAGAAACAGAGGGCTTTCACAAAGTAGCTCATAAAGGTAGAAATGGAAAAAAAGGGCCAAAACAACACCAAAGCGGAGACCAAATAGTGAGGCCGAATCTGTTCCAAGTACTTGAAGAAGAGGAAGATACAACAGTCGAAAATCAAGTAATGAAAGATGGATATGATAAGCAGGACAAGGAAGAAGAACAAGATCAAGAAAAGGTAAAGGAAAAATAGAAAGGGATCATGATGAGTGAATCAGAGATGGATATGGATCAGGAAATGACTTAGAGCAAGATGGAAATGGAAGACAATGAGTTGCAAGAGATTCTTGACAGAGAAAACCTAGATCTAGAAGGGTTCTTGAGTAAGGGAACAATGGGTGGGGTGGAATCTCTACCACAAGAAGAATGCATTCGAGTAAAACAATTATTCTTATGGAAAACTCAATCAAAGTTCTTGAGCGAAGATAACAGCATGGAAAGACAAGGCACTCATGGAATAAAAGCAGTAAAATCAACACCAGGATTAGCTCCAAGAAACTTGGGGAAAAAAGGGGTAGAAAAAAGAAAAATGAGCTATTAATGGAATGTGGAAAGCTCATGATAGACTTAGGTAAGATGAAAGATATAACCAGTTACTCCTTTACCAATTTGTAATTATGAAGTTTACAACTTGGAACATCAGAGGTCTAGGTAGCAAAAGAAAGCAGAGAATACTGAATAATAGAATGAAGCAGGTAACTCCAGATATAATTTTTGTCCAAGAAACGAAATGTTCTATTCAAAAGATAAGACAAATCCATAGTAAATGGCTCAACAGATATGAGTTTATAGAAGTCAAAGCAGAAAATAAATCAGGGGGTATCCTTATCCTCTGGAATCCCCCAAAAATAGGCATTATAAATGCGGAGACATCAAGAAACTATTTATCAGTTGTCATTCAGCCTGTAGGCGACAGGGACACCTTTCTTGTTATGAATGTCTATGGCCCTCAAAGGTTAGATGACAAAATCAAGTTTATTGATTCCTTAGTGGACCTTTGAAACATATTTGCAGGGCTACCGTGGGTTATAGGAGGAGATTTCAACATGATTAGATCTCTCTCGGAGAAAAAAGGGGGTACAAGAGCACTAAACAAAGATTCCTCAGCTTTCCAATGTTTGTCAGAAACATGAAACTGGTGGACATTGAGACAAACAATGGCCTTTGCACATGGAACAACAAAAGAGGAGGGGATTCCTAGGTAGCTTCCAAGCTAGACAAATTCATGATCTCTGAAGAGATCATGCTTCTAGACAAGGAAATAATAGCAAACATTCTTCCTTTTGGAGGCTCAGATCATTGGCTGATTCAAATGGAGATCAAGGGCATTGGCACCCCAAGAAACAAACCATTCAGGTTTGAAAATATATGGTTGTCACACCTGGATTTCAATAACAATATTGAAAAATGGTGGGCTGAAGACCTGCAAATTCAAGGATCTTCTATGTTCCTACTACATAAAAGACTAAAACACATCAAGCAGAAGTTAAAGGAATGGAACCAGAAGGAATTTGGCAATCTTTTTAAAAGTAAAAAAATTGTAGAAAACAAAATACAAGAGCTCAATCAAACTTTGATCAGGAATGGCTTTGATAAAGAAAAAAATGATCAAGTAGAGAAATATCAACAAGAATGGGAAATGTTGTGCAAACAAGAAGAAATTTTTTGGAAATAAAATCCAGGGTACTATGGCTGAAAGAAGGAGAATGTAATACCAAATCTTTTCACAGATCTACCATTGCGAATAGAACTCACAACAGAATCTCTTCGATCAAGGATGAAAATGGCCAAATTCATCAATCCAATGAGGAGATAGATGCAGTGTTAGTAAAGCATTTTTAGGACATTACCAAGGAAAACTTTTCAGAAAGAGAACCTCTCATTAAGAACTTAATTAAACACATATCTAAACTGGTCTCCAGAGAGGACAATTGTAATCTCAACAGACCTATAACTGAAAAGGAGATCAGTGAGGTCCTCAAGGAAATGTAAAATGGAAAGGCACCAGGGTTGGATGGATTTAATGTGGATTTCTTTAAAGCCTGCTAGAATATAGTCAAAAGGGATATAGTGGAGATTTTGGAAGACTCCAGGAGGAACAAGACCATTTTGAAAGCTCTCAATACCTCCTTTATTGCCCTTATTCCAAAACAGGATAATGCTCAAACTCCAGAGAGATATAGGCCCATCGCCTTATGCAATGTTGTTTACAAGATAATATCCAAAGTTGTGGCCAACAAACTTAAACCCCTGCTGCCTAGGCTCATCTCCGGGGAACAAACAGGGTATGTAGAAGGAAGACAAATTATGGACAACATAGTTCAAGCTCACGAGGTGGTTCACTCGTTAACATGCAACAAGAGAGCAGGCATGATCATGCAACTGGACATAGCCAAAGCATATGACAAAGTAAATTGGATATACATCAAAAAATTTCTCACAACGTTTGGTTTTGATCATAGTTGGGTCAGATGGGTCATGGCCCTAGTGACCTCTTCTAGCTTTTCAATTTTGGTGAATGGCTCTCCTTCTGAACTTTTTCTCCCTTCCAGGGGTCTTAGACAGGGAGATCTGCTATCTCATTTTCTCTTCATCCTCATGAAGGAAGGGCTGGGGTGATCTATCAAACATGCAAGAGAAATAGGAAGGATTCAAGGACTCCAACTTTCGGAGAATGGGCAAGTTTTGATGCATCAACATTTTGTAGATGATACCATGTTACAGGGAATTCCCATAATTAAAGAAGCACATGCTTACAAACAAATTTTGAAGGACTTTGCGAAGTCTACAGGTATGGAAGTTAACCTTACCAAATCAAAAGTCTTTTTCTTTAACACTCATATCGCCATCCAGAGAAATATCTCTAGAATTTTAGGCTTTCAAAGAGAATCCATTCCTTCTAAGTATTTGGGAGTACCTCTTACAGCTAAACCCCAACACAAGAGCATTTGGGATCCACTAGCAACTAAAATGCAAGACAAGGTCAGGAAATGGACAAACAGATCTCTAAATTTATCTGGTAGACTAGTGCTTACTAAAGCAATTCTCCAAGCTATCCAAATCTTTATGCTATCAGTCCTCCCAGTGCCAATAGGAGTCTTACAGCATTTTCAGAATATTCAACAAGATTTTCTATGGGGCAAAGAGGAAAAAAGGAAAAAATGGGCTTTGGTCTCATGGGAAAAGATCTGCAAACCCAAATATCAAGGAGGCCTGGGTTTGGACAATCTAGAGATTCTCAACAAGGCTCTAGGAGAAAAACTTTGGTGGAGGTGGGTTAAGGATCCTAAATCTCAATGGGCAAGCATCTAGAAGGAAAAATATGCCAATGCCTGGCCGGCTTCTGATATAATACGTATGACAGGAACAATGAAAAGCTCCCCCATATGGAACAAGGCTTGGGAGAACATAGAAGTGGTTCAAAAGAATAGTTTCTTGGAAATCAGAGAGGGAGATCTGGCACTTTTCTGGGAGGAAAAATGGAAACAAGAAGCTAATATTCTAAGGGAAGAATTTTTAGGCCTCAAGCAAGAGACTGACAATCAAGGATTAGTTAAGGTGAAAGACTTTTGGGAGAATCCACATAATGTAGGAAAGTGGAGAATTTGGAAAAAAATAGAGAGTGGAGAGGATAGGACCCTCAACAATAAAGCTGAGTCCCTTAAGAGAATGATGGATCAGAGAATAATTCTAGTAACGAAAGGGAAGGATCAATTGAGATGGGGCAACAACAAAGAGGGCAACTTCAATATCAAGGAAGCTAAAGGTCTTCTCGTTGATTTGGAACCACAAGCTACAAATAAAACTTGGTAGAAGCTTTAGAAGCACAAAGGCTAGATGAAAATCAAACTCTTCATGTGGTTAGTTAACCACCAGAAAATTTTAACCTTGGACAACCTAAAAAAAAAGGGCATGCTAGGACCCTCCAGATGCCATCTCTGTGAGACTCAAGAGGAGACCATCGAGCATCTTCTCAACAGCTGCATTTTCACAGACAGGATTTGGGATTTCTTTACCAACATCTTCAAACAGTCTAATAGAGACAAAGAATGTATTGGTAACAGCCTAAACAATTGGAGGAATAAGTTTTCTGATAATGAAGTTCTCAATTGTACCTAGGACCTCTTGCCGAGTTTCATTATATGGAATGTGTGGAAAGAAAGGAACAAAAGAATATTCAAAGAGGTAAAGATTGACTCTCTTAGCCTAGTGAAGCTGACTGTAAAACAACTTAAGGAGACAGTTGGTACCACCGTTAGGAATCTCCCCAAAAATCCTCCCTTAGTTGAAGAGTTAAGAATCCTATAGCTGTTAGACATGCAGGGGCTTATTCCTCAAGACTTAGGCAGGAAATAAAGCATGAGAGAGGCGATAGAGGAATTCTGGCATCCTCCCCCTGAAGGTTTTTTAAAGTACAACATAGATGGAGCTTCCAAAGGAAACCCGTGGGAGGCTGGCTTTGGGGGAGTTCTAAGGGATGAAATAGGTAGAATAATCACCCTCTTCCATGGATACCTAGGAAAAGCCACCAACAACATGGCAGAACTAATGGCTTTGGAACAATGATTAGAATTTTTGATATAGAACAATTGCCAAAACATTATAATAGAGGCGGATTTAGAGTTAGTCATCAATGCAGCCAGGAGAATTAGTAATGGAACAGGGCCAGAAAAGGTCACAAAACACTAGAGGTTAACGTGGGTTCTTCAAAGAATTCAAGTTCATCTACAGGAGCTTCGTACCCTCATATTTATACGTGTGAAAAGAAAGTCCAACAAGTTGGAAGACATTCTTACCAACCAAGGTGTTGGCTGCAAGAACAACGTAATCTTATGGAGATGGAACACAATGGTGCAGAGCAACCTGAAAAAGCTCTGTCACAACCGGGTGGAGGAAGATATAGAAGAGTATAGAAGAAAAATGATAGAAACCAACTAGTAATGAACATAGGTCAGAGGGTTGCTCAAGGTTCGACAAAATGGTTCAGGAGGGAAGATATGCCAAGGTTAGCGATTAAGTTGACAACGATCAGGATTATTCTCCATGTTGGGTGTCAAAGTTGCCCTGAACGAAGAAAGCAACATCTTATTCTTCATCATCACCTCAAGTGTTTGCCTGTCGACTGGTTAAGAGTCATCCCTGGCTGGCTCTTTGGCGGGTGTTTCCTTTTTCTTTTGGTTTCAGAAGATTGGGCACATTGTCTGGGGTTCTCAGCGGTTGCACCACCTGAAGTTTTCTGTCTGGAAGCTGCTTATCGGCGTGGAAGTGGTATTCTGGCGATCGCAAGCCCTAAAGGTGGAGTCCAGTTTTCCCGATTTGGTAGCAATCACATTCAAAGGTTTACACGTGGCGGTGGGATCGGTTGGAATACCACCCTCATCGCACACTATTGTTCGAGGTTGTTGGGGGGTGCGATATGTTCCAAGACCGTCTGATCATATGAAGTGAAGCGACGGCTAGGATGGATCGTGCAGTTTGGTGGACGGGCTAGTTAAGTGTCGAGCTTCTTTCCATTGTGAAGTTGACCGCTGCCATCAGATAGGGTTAGTAGAATCAACGGTGAAGATTAATGAGACAGGTTGTCCATAGACTACGTTTCGTCATACATTTTGGGCGCGTACTCTTCCTCTTGTACGGGGTGTGATTTTCTCGCGGCGGTTGTGATTAAAGCAGCAGGTTAGGTTTATGGTGGGAGTAGTCAGTCTTTATTACTCTTGGCAGGCTGCAAAAAGTTCTTTGTGGAAAGTGCCATTCCTTTACCATCCACAGTTACTCGGGTGGTGTGTTAAGTGGCGTTGATTTCTTTTCTGATTGGTACTTTGGTTCTGCTTCGAGTCTGAGTCTTTTTTTTTGGTCCACCAGATGCCACTTTGTATCTCTTTTGAGAGTTTTGAGGTTTTGTTGTTGGGATCAGGGCTAGTTCCTCTCGCCTGTTAACAGTTATTGTAGGTTTTCTCCTTGGTCCACAAATCACTGAGGATTGTTGTATTCTATGTATTTCAAATCATTGATTAATGAAATAGAAGGTCTGATTCTTGCTTTAGCAAAAAGATAATGTTTCAGTATATGGTTTCTTCTAACCTCTTGATGATATGTGATAAGTAGATCCTTCAAGAGGATCATCCAATGTGTAGGAAAAGAAAGCTAGTGTAGGAAGAGAAAATCTAGTGGAAATTTGGCAAAGTGCTCAATGTTACAAGCGACAAAGGCACATGAATACTACAAGGTAGATAGTGATGATTGAAGAGGTTTCTCATTAAGAGGGAGTTGGCCACTCAGTTCGAGATGAAAGATATTTTGAAGATATGTGTTTGCATCGATACACTGATAATTATAAGAGCACACTAACTACATTGTTGCTAGCATGGATAGCTATGAGGCAACTTGGTTAAGGAGGTCCCTTGAAGAGTTGTTTGAACAAGTTTTGATATGACAATGATATTGTGATAACAAGAGTGGGTTTCGATTGGCAAAGAATCTTGTATGTAACTGAGTCAAATATATCTTCATATGATGTTTCTATATGAGACAAGATTAGGCTTGTTCTTTCTACCTCCGTGAGAGGGAGAATGAATAAGGTATCCTTTTGTGACATATTTTTTCTCTAACATAATGTTTGATTTTGATGTCCTACATGAATAGGAAAACATAGGACTACTTCTCTTGCTGATGTTTGAGGAAACTTTTCAACGAGTTGGTTAAGTTGGTACTAGATATGAGCATATTTATATGTTTATGATCTATAGAGAGCAACATAGATTGATGGATGTGACCCTCTTGAAGTATGGGTCTGGGTTGATCAAGGACACTGAGCTAGATCATCCCTCTTGTCTAAGTTCCCAGGGTGAGGAATTGAGATGTAGGGCTCCTAGGGTATCTTTGGATAATAGGATCTCACCCCTATCTATTACCCATAGGGTCGGAGATGTTCTCCCCTATCTTGGTATATCTAGAGTATACCCTAGTTGGAATTTTCCTTTCCCATTCATATGGCCAATGGGTGTTGGCTACTTGAGTTAGTCATGATCCTTACAATTTATAGTAAGTGGAATTCCACTCAAGTTAGAGATGCATGTGTTGTACCATTGAATCTTAATGGGTCATGTTGGGAATATTAGTAGAGGTTTCTCGAGTTGTAGCATTTTCTCCCCACTGGCAAAGTTTCCTGGGTTGTAGCATTGGCTCCTCGCTGGAAGAGTTTCTTATGTTGTAGCATTTTCTCCTGTTGGAAAAGATTTCCCAGGTTGTAGAATTGGCTCCCCAATGGCAGAGTTTCTTGGGTTGTAGGATTGGCTCCCCAGTGGTAGAGTTTCTCAGGTCAAAGCATTGGCTCCTCACTCGTAAATTTTCCTGGATCATAACATTAGCTCATTGCTGGTAGAGTTTCCCGAGTCATAGCATTCGCTCGCCGTTGTAGAGATTCTCAGGTCGTAGAATTAACTCCCCACTGGCAGAGTTTCCCCAGTTGTAGAATTGTCTCCCCACTGACAGAGTTTCTCGCATTGTATCATTGGCTCCCCACTGGTAGAGGTTTACTAGGTCGTAAAATTGTCTCCCCATTTGCAATGATTCCAGGTGGTAGTAGTGGATCCTCCTATGGTAGGGTGGTAGATTGAGTTGCCATCCAATGTCAAATTCTTATTCTTTTAGATACGATAATGTGTAGCATATGGGTAAAGAAAATAAAGAGATAAGCAGGAATGAGCAGAGATGAGCCGAGATGAGCAGTGACGAAATTTGATGATGATATTCTTGAGATGGGATGTGATATGATGACATGATTAGAATTTCTCCCTCACTGAGAGGGAGTGTTAATTTTTGGAATCGTAGTGATGAATTCCAATCATGGGACTACTTTTCGCTTTTTGAGAGGACCAATTTTGACTATTGAAGCGCTCAATTTGGACAAGTGAAAGTGTACTTTTGAATTAAGTCCCACATGTGCACATTTAATCAGGTTAGCCCTAAAGAAGATTGGACCCGCTTGAAAGAATATAAATACAAGTGCGCTCAAGCTCATTTAGAAATGATTATGGAGAATTTTGCTATTCTCATTTTTGGTTTGGCTCGCACAGTTCTAAGGCAAGTTCATGGAGATTGGTTGGCATAGGTTGGAAATTGTAGGGTCCGAAGCTCACCTCTATTTTTAGGGTTTTGGGTCTTATTGATAGGCATGTCATGGAGAAAATTTGACTACAGTTCTAGGAATGTCATGAAGAAATTTCAACTAAATCTCGTTAGCCACATGCATGACACATCTTCCCTGTGATTGGGACCTAAAGGGTTCAATTTTCAGTTGAACTATTTTTTCACTCATTGACGGAAGTTGACTACAGATAGTGATAGTTGATTACAGGTTCCTGAATTAGGGTTTATACATTGTTGGATTCATCTCGTGGATATTGTCTACCTGATTTTGTTGGATTGTTTTATAACAATGTAAACTTTGAAACAGGAACTGATATTGTTACCCATTTTGTAGAGATAGCAAAAAAGTGACCCGATTTTGAAAAGGGGTGATGCGGAACACACGTCTTTTTTAGAACATAGTTTTTGGCACTTTAAATTTTTTTATGTACATTATGTTTTAGAATGGTAGTGATTTTCATGATGATTTTAAAAAGTGGTAATTCTGCATCAGGACATTTTTTTAAAAGACCTATTTTTGACTTTAAATTTTCTAATGTATGAAATGTAAATAATTATTTTCTAAATTTAATAATTTTTGAAGTGGTCTTCTTCTTCATATTTTCTTGTTTTTATTTTAATTATTATTTTATTTTATTTTTTTGTAGTGAGGTTTTTATTATTTTGCATATTTAAAGAAGAAGGTCGATATTTTGAATTTTCGATATTCTACATATTTATACATCGTTAATTAATATTTCAATCCAAATGAAATAATTGTCTCTAAAAAACAATAACTTTTAACAACGGACAAAAAAAAAACCATTTTTAACATAAATATAACTAAAAAACTACACGTTTTGATAATTTTTTTGTAATTTTTTGCTAGAGATGACATGTCAAAATCACAATTTTTATAGGAAAATTTTTAATTAAAAATGGTTAAATAATAGTTTTTTATGAATTTCATGTCAAAAAATAATAATAATCATAGTTTTCTTCCAAAAAAATTAATGCTTCACATAAAAATGAATGCAAAAATCACATAATACAAATATTGAACACATAACAACCTTAATTGAGTGCTTATTGTTCTCATAAAATGTCAAAGTCAAAACATTACAAGTATAACTAATTAATAGTTTCCAAAAATGAGCTTTATTTCCAAGCATAACTTAAATTTAATCAACAATGTCACGTAATCCAAACTCTTCTTCCTCTGGAGTTTCATCATTGTCTTCTTCCACAATATTTTCTGCTTCATTTTGCTCATTTTCCTCCTCTAATGGATCTTTGATGTCTACGAATCTCCCAATGTATGCCTTTCCAATCATTCTGTGTAATGGTGGTTGGGGTTCCTTTGCCTTTTTCGCCACAGATGATTCACTAAAGTCCCCTTTCTTCAACCCAATTTCTTTCATTGCATCTGGAAGAAATTGAAGAGCATTAATTCTTTGATAAATAAAATTGCACTGTATTGGATCTTCTTCAATGGCAATGCAATTTCTTCCTTTTTGAAGGAAACATGCTAGTGTTGTACCTAATTATCAAGCACAAAATAAATAATGAAGTAAATTAGTACAATGACATATAAATCAATAAATAACATATTAAAATTCAATTCCATATAATAAAACTTACCTGAGCTAGAAAATAAATCCAAAACCCATTCTCCTTCATTTGATTGCCGCAAAGACATGGCTAAATCGAGCTCCTAAATAACATTGGGTTACATTGTTTAAGTGCTCAAACGGCTCGATCGAGCGCTTAAAAAGGGCTCAATCAAGCAATCATTTTTTCCACCCAAACGTGCCATCTCTTGCCAAAAAGTGTAACCCAGCTCCATGCTTTCACCCTTATAGATTATGAATTTCTAACAATCTATATCCTAATTATTATTATCCAATTTTAAGGTCATAGCCAAGCCAGACACCAAATTGGTGTATGAGACCCCCTTGTTTGTGGGACAAGAGACCCACCTCCACGCAACGATTTGATTATTATGTCTACGAAGGCATACCTACTCTAACCCCTTCTGGTTTTTGAACCTGTGACCTCTTAGGAGGAAACACATGCTCTTAACCATTAGGCCTATTCATGCTCTAAGAAAGTGGATTTGATTAGCTAAAGATAGTAATCTATAAACTCACAATTATAACTCACGATCACAATATATAACACACATGTAACACACCTGTAAGATTACAAATTATGATAATATGTTTGAGAATACAAGCATAACTATTTCATTTTATGCATCTCCAATGGGAATGTAATTATGAACTAGAACATTCATGCATGTTTTTTTTCCATTAAGACATTAATGCAAGTTAGTAAATTAGAGGCAACAAAATTGTTGGATAAAGGACTTTGGTTAACTATTATGTAGTCAAAGAAATTATTTTTGGTTAAATCATGATCATTCATTATTTAAAATATAATCTTTAACTATATATAGATTCAACACTTAAAAGAATCCTTAAAACTTTTTAACTAAAAATTTAAAACCTTTTAACTAAAAATTCACAATCATTTTTGGTTAAATCATGATCATTGATTATTTAAAATATAATCTTTAACTATATATAGATTCAAAAATTAAAAAAATCCTTAAAACCTTTTAATTAAAAATTTAAAACCTTTTAACTAAAAGTTTACAATTGAAATTTGCGATTTTAACAAATTCCTACCAACATATAAATAATTTCAACCAACAAAATATACTTAAAAAACTCTAAACCATATAACACTAACACAACACATGAGATAACATGGATACAAGTTGCCGCAGTGATGTGACCAGCAGTGTGTACTATGTCACTTGGAAGTTAGAAACTTATAAACCATAAACCCAAATAAATTTATGAAGGTTTAACTACTCCAAAGAAATATATGCGGGTCGAGTGGAGGTAAGTGCAATGAAGAAATTTTGACTAAATCCAATTAAATAAATATAAATTTACATTGAAGTAGTTTTAAAGATTAATTTATTGTACTTAAATTTAAATTTAAATTTAGGTTTTTTAAACTAGTTTTTGATAATATGATTTACTATTATTCTAGATAATTGTGAAAAATTCACTTGTAAAATTTGATATTTTAATAAATCTTACTAAATTCTAAACAAAATAAATCTGAAAAAAAAAAATACTTTTCAGAAAATCACACTTAACAACTCAACTTAGAAAAAAATTAATATCATACCATAATGATTATTATAAATACTGGGCACACAGATGCCCAATCTATTGAATTTGGGCACATGGATGCCCAAATCTGTCGAATTTGAGGTAATAGGGCTCCGGTCCAATGATATCATCTGGAGAGGGAACATTGTCACTGGCGTGGCAAATGTTCCCTCTCCAGATGATATCATAGAGTGCTATATAGTCTTCGAGTACTAAACAATCTGAAAACAAGAGATTGGACTAGTAACAGTTCAGTGGATTGTGGAAAAGATGACAGAAGTTGAAAAGAAAATTAAAGTGGAAGAGGAGAAAGCGGTAGTGAGTATGAAGGAGTCCATTGAACAAGTTAAAAAGATTGCCACTACACTATTGGTGGATGTGGAAGAACCACTGGTAATTAAGGAGCAATGGGTGGTGAAAGTTCAAAAGATGCTTCATGATAACAGTTATGAGGTTGTTCTTCCCCATGTGGCCACAATGCTTAAGAATGTCAATCTTGAGGCATACATTTAGCTATTTATATCACTGGGGTGATTCTGAGAATCGCGAGGTGGCAGGGCGATTCTTAGAATCACCACATGTGCCCACTCTTGCATGCAATCCAGCAAACGTGTCTTCTTTGTTACCGCATCGTTATCTTCCTTCCAACAGATCCTGTCGCAGTTCCTTTGGATCCTTATATTAGCTTGCCCGATATTCTTTATCGTATTTTTATGGTGGATTGTGAAACCTAGACCAGTCAAGGTTCCAATTAGAGGTCTCCATGTTTTCATTAGTGGAGGCTCAATCAGAATTAGACTATCTTTGGCACACATGGTGGCACAAGAAGGTGCCTGAGTTTCGATATTGGCATGTAATGTTAGCAGGCTAGAGGCAGCTAAAGAATCTGTAGAGAGTTCTACTGGGCAAGAGATCAGGATTTTCAGTGCAGATGTGCGGAATTTCGAAGAGGTTGAGAAAGTTATGAATGAAGCAGGGTGTGTTGATGTATTGATTTGCAATCACGAAGTTTTTATTACTCAAGAGTTTGAGCTACAGTCTATGGATACCATGCGGTCTATGGTGGATATCAATTTGATGGGTATCATTCATTTGATCAAATCTACACTCCCTTACATGAAAAGGAGCAGAAGCGAAGCGCCTGCTTCCATTGCTTTGATGTCATCCCAGGCTAGCCATGTACTTACAACTTTGATTTTAATTTTCACCCTGCTTTGCTAAATGTTTTATTCCACCAAGAACCATCGTCAGTGAAACTTCCTAAATTTATTTGGCCAAAAAACATGAAAACTTTTTAGGTTTTTAATTCTCAGGTGGATTGCAGATTTTTAAAATATTCTAGAATCTAATTGCTTAACCAGATTCTAGATTCCTAAAATATTAGAGTCTAATTGTTTGACCTAGCCATGTGTGTCTGATTTTGAAATATTACCTCAAACATAAGTAGAAACAAAGAGCCTTATTTATTTTATTAAAAGATGACGAATTTTCAGCCGAACGCAGCATGTTGAATGGGTTTCAGAATCTAACCCTAGTTCTAAAATTTGATTAGTGAACTATCTGATCAGATTATTTACATACATTTTGAAGCAACCACCGCAGAATTGGTGTAGAATCCCACAATTTGGTTGACCATGGGAAAGAATATGCTTCCAGCTGATTCCACAATTCCAATAATTGTAGCCATGACGATCCTCCAATGGAACTTCAATTTCTGCACAACAAAATCCCCAAATCAAAACCTAAAATCCAGATTGAAAATGAAGCAGATTAGGACATGGATTTATGATTCGTGAATTGCTCACATGACGTACTTTTCCGATTCCGAGTGGGGAGACCCAAGAACTTCGAAACAGACACAGACTGAAAAAGGCTGAACAAATTATCCACAGCTTCAAATCATTTTGTTCTTGTTTTATGAAGGCTAGTCTGCGTTTTAAATTTGGATTGATTTCTTCCACCGATAACAGCTTTTTCCATTTTAAATTACAATAATCAAATAGTCTGCTTGGTCGATAAAAAATATCAGATCTAGATATATTCTAGAATCTGTAGATTCTAGACTCTCTATGAAGAGGCATATAGAAATGGAGGAATATATGCATTTCTTTGTAATGAAACTCTGAAATGACTCTAAACGGAAGAAATTATTGTCCTTGCTGCAAATATCTAGCATAGATGCATGTAGGCACTCGTTGGTTCCACTTCACCTTTCAATTAAATCTCTCTTTTAATAAAATAAATAAGGCTCTGAAAAAAGAAGACACATTTGCTAGATTGCATGTAGGCATGGGCACATGGGGAGATTCTAAGAATCGCCCCGCCACCTTGTGATTCTCAGAATCGCCTGAGTGATATAAACGTAGAATGTATGCCTCAGGACTGAAATTCTTGAGCGTTGTGGCTACACGGGGAAGAGCAACCTCATAATTGTTATCATGAAGCATATTTTGAACTTGCACCACCAATTCCTCCTTAATCACCAGTAGTTCTTCCACATCTACCAACAGTGTAGTGTCAATCTTTTTAACTTGTTCAACGCACTCCTTCATACTCAATACCACTTCCTCCTCTTCCACTTTAATTTTCTTTTCAACTTCTACCATTGTTTCCGCAATCTACTACACTCATACTAGTCCACTCTCTTGTTTTCAGATTGTTTAGTACTCAAAGACTATATATAGCACTACGATATCATCTGGAGAGGGAACATTTGTCATTGGCGTGGGCACATGGGGTGATTCTAAGAATCGTGGGGCGATTTTGAGAATCGCCCTGCCACCCCACGATTCTTAGAATCACCCCATGTGCCCACGCCAGTGACAAATGTTCCCTCTCCAGATGATATCGTTGGACCGGAGCCCTATTACTTCAAATTCGACATGTTTGGGCGTCTGTGTGCCCAAATTCGACAGATTGGGCATCCGTTTGCCTAGTAGTTATAATAATCATTATGTTGCGATATTAATTTTTTTCTGAGTTGAGTTGTTAAGTGTGATTTTCTGAAAAGTATTTTTTTTTCGGATTTAATTTGTTTATAATCTAGTAAGATTTATTAAAATATCAAATTTTACAAGTGAAATTTTCACAATTATCTAGAATAATAGTAAACCATATTATCAAAAACTAGTTTAAACAACCTAAATTTAAATTTAAATTTAAGTACAATAAATCACTCTTTAAAATTACTTCAATGTAAATTTATATTTATTTAATTGGATTTAGTCAAAATTTCTTCATTGCACTTACCTACACTTGATCCACATATATTTCTTTGGAGTAGTTAAACCTTCATAAATTTATTTGGGTTTATGGTTTATAAGTTTGTAACTTCCAAGTGACAGTTACATAGTACACACCATTGGTCACATCACTGCAGCAACTTGTATCCATGTTATCTCATGTGTTGTGTTAGTGTTATATGGTTTAGAGTTTTTTAAGTATATTTTGTTGGTTGAATTTATTTATAAGTTGGTAGGAATTTGTTAAAATCACAAATTTCAATTGTGAATTTTTAGTTAAAAGGTTTTAAATTTTTAGTTAAAAAGTTTTAAGGATTTTTTTAAGTGTTGAATCTATATATATTTAAAGATTATATTTTAAATAATGAATGACCATGATTTAACCAAAAATGATTTCTTTGACTACATAATAGTTAACCAAAGTCATTTATCCAACTTTTTTGTTGCCGCCAATTTACTAACTTGCATGAACGTCTTAATGGAAAAAAAACATGCATGAATGTTCTAGTTCATAATTACATTCCCATTGGAGATGCAAAAAAGGAAATAGTTATGCTTGTATTCTCAAACATATTATCATAATTTGTAATCTTACAGGTGTGTTACATGTGTGTTATATATTGTGATCATGAGTTATAATTGTGAGTTTCTAGATTACTATCTTTAGCCAAATCCACATTCTTAGAGCATGAATAGGCCTAATGGTTAAGAGCATGTGTTTCCTCCTAAGGGTCACAGGTTCAAAAACCAGAAGGGGTTAGAGTAGGTATGCCTTCGTAGACATAATAATCAAATTGTTGCGTGGAGGTGGGTCTTTTGTCCCACAAACAAGGGGGTCTCATACACCAATTTGGTGTCTGGCTTGGCTATGACGATAGAGATTCTAAAAAGGTTGTTATCAGAAGTAACATTGTTGAGATGGGAGTCTAGTGAAACCCGTTGTAGATCTAGAAGAATTTTGAAATCTGAAATGGTGGGCATGCATGTGGACTCAGATGGGGCACTAGTTGATGAAAGAGAAGAATATGGAACATCTTCATCTGCATCCAGTCATTCATTTGAAGATGTGAATTCTTATGGTGTAAGAAAATATGAGTGATTTTGAATAGTTTTCTAAGACAATTTATATAAGTGATGTTTGCATCGTATCTTGAAATAAAATTTTTGATTTCCATATGGTGTTAAATCAGAAGTTATGAGTCATTTTTATGTTGTTTGATTATACATCTTAATTATGATAATTTTTATTGTTTAGAATATCTACAATGCAACATTAAATTAGAGATATAATGTATGTTTCATTCAATATACAAATAATGACATTTTGATTCATTTAATCATGTAATTTGTTCATAATGACATGGTTTTTTAATTCTATCGTTGAAAAAATTCCAATTTCTTTTGTATATAGCATGTTATGGTTGAAAACATGTTGAATTTATACTTAGGAAAGCAAAATGTTATTCTACCAAAAACATTAGCGTGTTTTTTTCCTCATAAACAACTATTTTTTTGCACATAAAAATTCGGTTTTACTAGCATTTTTTTAAAATGTTGAAAATTGACCCTAAAAAAAAATCATCATTCTAGTATCCAAACTTTTTCGTTTTCAAGGATTTTTTTGCATGAAAATTTTGTTTTCATTGCCATTTTTAAAACATGTTCAAAATTGACCCTAAAAAAAAAACCATCATTCCAGTATACACACTTTTCGTTTTTAGCACTATTTTTGATGTTTTTTCAGGGTTTTTTGGTGAGAGTTCTCGTTTTGAGTTTATAGTTCCCATTTCAAAGTTTACATTGTTTTATGATGAATGATATGAAACATTGTAACCTCTCTTTAATCAATCATTCAATGACAATGTAATAAGAAGAATAATCTAAAATGGTTTTCCTCATAGTGGGTTTTGCCTAGTCTCTGACCAATCCTAGTGTCTCTATGTGTGAATGGTTTTATTCTATTATTACTTTATGTTCTGTTGCATTAATGATGATGTTGTTATTTATATATAATTTAATTTTCCTAATGAATAATGTTGTAAATTTGAATAATGATATGATCATATGGGGTGAATTTAATATGTTAATGATGAAATGCAATTATCAAAGCAAAGAACAATATATCCCTTAAGAAAAATTAAAAGTGAGAGTGACGTAGTAGTGGTTTAAACTTGTTGGCATTATGAGACAAGTGTTTTCCTTGATGGCAAATCACACAGATGAAAAATTAGAGTGTAGCAGGTCAGTAGCAAAGAATTGATGATCAGACTACAAAGAATGAAGAAAGAAGAGTATATACGCAGGTTCACTATATACCAAGTAGGGTATACATGCAGGTTCACTATATACCAAGTCGCGTATACGCAGGTTCGCTATATACCAAGTAGGGTATACACGCAGGTTCACTATATACCAAGTCACATATACGCAGGTTCACTATATACCAAATAGGGTATACACGCAGTTTCATGCACAGAAAAGCGCGTACATGTCGGAAAGCTTACTTTTGGTCCGTGGTAGTTAGTCCTCGGTATTTGAACCTATGATTTTGGACCATGGTATCTCGACAAGTGTGTTGATCCCAAGTATTGGGCTCTTGGTATTGATTTATTATGGTTTTGGACCGTGGTATTGAGAAAGGCCTAAGACTATAAAAGGAGAAGAAGATCATTAGGCAAGGGCATCAGAAAAGTCTTGAATATCTGATGAAGGATGAGATCTAGTATGCAGGTTATGGGTTGATGATGCATTGCTTGATCTGAGCTAAGGAGGGATCTCACCGGTTGATGGAGAACAAGATCTAAGGAGAGATCGGGATCAAATGGTTTGAAATGAACTATCTTTATGATGCTTATTCTAGATCTGCATACTGACGCATGTAATATACTATAAATGTTATGAGTATGACTGATGTCTGGTACAGCTACAAAGTTATAAGAAAATATTTTTAGATCTGTACGCGGGTTGTCTTTGGCAAAAGCACGTATGTACGCGGGTTTGATTCATCGTAGTAGCATATACATTATGAAGTATAATATTTGAAGTTGCAGATGGGTCTGATTGTTATGGTAGAATTCTGTAGTCTGTTCTGGTGACTGTGTTATTGACAGGGTTTCAGTGTTTCAGTGATTCAGAAATTGATGATGTTAGTAGTGATTGTTTTGAGCTTCAATGATAGTTATGGGTCCAGTATGAAAATTGGATGAAACATGGCCTTTCAGATTATGTGTTGTGCTTCAAGAGTATCCAGTCTGAAAATATATGAAACGTGGTATCTGGAGGAGAGAAGATTGTAGGCCGGCACCTACGTACTAGTATCTTAGCTAGTACAAGAGCAAAGGGGGTTGGAGCTCCCTTCCAAGAGAGTCTGGAGAATGAGAGAAGGTTGTAGCATTCTGTAGGTTGTAGCCTGCGTTCTGGTAAAGGACTGCACCAGTACATTGTAAAAGAAGTTTCTTAATAAAGGAAGATAGAAACGAATTGCAGCAGGTGGTTTTCACCCACATAGGGTTTCCACCTTATATCATGGTGTTCATGTGTGCTTCTTGTGTGTGATGATCTGTTCTGTTTTTACTGCACCTACTTACTGTTCATATGGTTAATGAAGTTCTAATGCACTAACTAAAGATCAACATTTAATGGATTAACTGAATCATGAGTATTTTGGATATACACTAGTTTCTTTAGACACAGCTGCGTATACATGCGGGTTCCCTTGAATGAAGTAGTGTATATGTATCTAAGTATGGAAATGAAAAATTTTTATTGATCTGATAATACTGATTCACCCCCCCCTCTCAGTATTATTTCCTACAATTGGTATCAGAGCAGGTCCTTTGGTAGAAGCTTCATCGCTTGAAGGAGATCCGTGGAACTATGGGAAAGAAGCTTAAGAAGAAAGCACCTAAGAAGAAGAAGACATCTCAGAAGAACTATGACAGTGGGAGAATCAATTGGGGATTAGGCATAAGAAGCTCTTCAGATTCAAAATCAGATTCAGAATCATTTCAGAATGAAGATGAACTATCAGGTATGAATTTGCTATCCTCTGATGTTCCTGCTATCTATCCATTTGGAAAATATGAAAGTGATAGCGAAAGAACTGAATTTGCTCTTATGGGTGAACAAGAAAGATATCAAATAGAGGCAGAATTTAAAAGGCTCTCAGATAAAATCAGAGATCAAAAAGATGTACTGAACAAAATGGAATGTGACTTCAAAGAAGAAGCTACCAAACATAAGGCCCAACTGGAGGAAGGAAACAAGGTAAGGAAGTTATTCAAGGACAAATGTCAAAAGTTGCAAGATGAAGTAACATCACTAAGATATGAAGTCAATGAAAGAAGCACAACCATCAAGAAACTTAGAGATAGATCCAGTTACTATGAAAGTCTTGAAGCCACGAACCGCTCGCTAAAGGAAGATCTTGAAGAATCAAAGAAGCAGAATAAAGATCTACTCCAAGCTATTGAAAAACAGGTAAACGAAGTTATTAGCTTAAGATCTCAACTGGAATGTGCCTTCAGAATTCATCAAATGCAGCAGGATCTGAATGAAGAACAAGAAAAGGAGATTCTCAAACTAAGGCATCAGTTGGAAGAAGGAAGGAAAGTTGAAGAAGACATGAAGAAGAAATGTCTAGAAAAGGAAGAACAACTTCAAGTTGAGGTAAATATCTTGAAAGGTAAATTAGAAGAAAAGGATAAACTGTTGTGATTTCAAGATAGTACTAAAGCCTTGGATGATATTCTTAGTAGTCAAAGGTCTCCTGCTATCAATACTGGTCTTGGTTTCCATGAATCTGAGGCAAGGAACTCTAAAGAGAAATCTAAAATTATTAACAAGGAGATGAAAGGTCAACCCCATCAATAATCAAGGAAAGAGACTCCTCAAAGAAAATATTTTACTCCTCCTATGAATAATTTTGAATGTTATGTATGTCATAATCTTGGACATGTTGCAGCTAGATGTGGAAGAAGAAGGGTTCAAGACCATCATGCAGAAAGATCATCACATTCAAGGTACTTTAATGGATATTGCTTTGCTTGCAATATGTTTGGTCACAAAGCTACTGATTGCTACAGGAGAAAAATGAAACATGTAAGATGTTATGCATGTAACAAACTTGGAAATATAGCAAAGGAATGAAGGAACAAAGTGCGGAGATCACACCAAAAGGAGAAAACAACATCACACTTGAAGATGTGGAAGAAGAAAGAAGTACAGTCAGAAGGAGGCGGCACAGCACAACATACAGACATAACTGAATCAAAGGGATCTGGAAGTGTAAAACTTCAGTGTCCTAAATCTCATACGCAAGTTCCATAAAGGGAAGTAGCATATATACGCGAGTTCGATACTACACAGTTGCGTATATGAGTATCTAAAGAAATGCAGTAGGAAAAGGATTTGTTATGTTTTAGACCATTATTTTCTCTGTTTGATAATGTTTACAATTTGTTAAGGATGTGTGGAAATGTCTTGTTACTTGTAAGATGTTTAGAAGGGTTTGATCCTAACTTGATGATGATGTTTTGATGCTTATTACTGATATATGCATGATCAGATCTAACAGTAAAAATATGGCTCAAGTTGAGGGGGAGCATATGCCTTTAATAATGCATTGTTGGCATTATGGTTAATAGCCTTGATGATGATGTTTATATGGCTAAATGATATATCTTGCTATGATGTGGTTGTGAGTTGTCTATGATAAAATCTCATATGATTCTTGGGGTTACATAGTAGATGTTCAGATCAGATTTATGGTTGATTATTTGATGATGCATATATGGTGCTTACATGGTGATCTTCATAAGGATAAGGAGAAGTACAAAGCTTGAATACACATCTTCCTCACTTGATGATGAGTCACTCATATGCTGTTGTCATCATATGTATAAAGATCATACAAGCACTCATGTGGATAAGGATTGTTGCTGTTGATGATATCAAGAAGTTCTGTCAAATGACCTTGAGCTCAAGATACATAGTGCTGATACATGGATGACTACTCAAAGTCACTTTGTTGAGACATGATGATGAGTTCTTATCTATATGATGATAGGTTGATACTTACATATGTTGATTGATGCATATGTTCCCAAGTAATGATACTTGGATCATGTGGAGCTTGATGTTGATGAAAGGGCTATGGTGGTTTCACATATGATATAATGTGAATGATTTCATGATGATGTTTTAAAAGGATAAGTTGACATCTATGTTCAGACATACCTTGTTACAAGTCATTTACAGGTTGTTGATATGGAAATGGTTGTACGCAAGTTTCATAAGGACTATCCGCATATATACGCTTGTTTATGTGGATACAGTCGCATATATGAAAATTTGAAGGAAATCAATGGGTCAAACTCAGAATGAGAAGATTCTGATATGGGTCTGATAGAGACCATCTGGCACAGGTTCAGGGGGAGCAGATAAACTTCCAATGATGCATTGTTGGCATTATCTTAGAAGCTTTTGGTTCTAGTTCACAGCTATTGTTGGTTTCAGGTGGAACAGAGGCAGAGGGAGAACAGAAGGAAATCTTGGTTGCTGATCTGAATGGTGATTGACAGATGCTGCTGCTATCAGTTATTGGTGACTTTCATAAGTCTTGTTCTAGATATTTCATCTCTATGTTATGTATCTCTTTTGTGATATCTCTTTCATGGTGTCAAGGTCATGTAACGACCTATATTGGTTTCCCCACTATGCCTGGGATGAAGATGTAATGTTCTTGCTTTAGCATGTGTAAACTTTTGATGTATCCCCACTTGGTTGGGTGGATGAGTCAATTCTAGTATATCCCCACGTGGTTGGGAAATGGATGTATTGAGTCTTTTGGTGATAGGAAGGTCTCTTATGATGTATAAGTCATGGTTCTTCTTGAAGAACATCTTTTTGCATATCTTGCCTTTAGTCAGGAAGAGCATGAACAACACTCTTCAGCAGTACAAAGACTTGGCATGTACTCAGAGGGAGCATGGACAGATTGGTACACTTTGGCATATACAAATGGGGAGCACATTTGGAGATTTCAGCAGGTACTCAGGGGGAGTATGGATAGCATAATGTTTATCAAGGAAAGAGAATATCTTGGTCCACCCTTTGCCCTTGATGTCAAAGGGGGAGAGTGATTTGGTGTTGTTACCATCAAGTCCAAAGGGGGAGATTGTTGGCATTATGATGCATGTGTTGTACTTGATGGAAACCCTCTCATAGAAGAACATCTCACTTATGTATAATTGGATGAATCTTCAGAAGAGATATCAGATGTGATTGATGGAGGACAGCTCAAAGGAATCAGATGATAGTTCTAAGTGTGACAAGTTAGCTTTGCCATCAAGTCCAAAGGGGGAGATTGTTGGCATTATGAGACAAGTGTTGTCCTTGATGGCAAATCACACAGATGACAAATTAGAGTGTAGCAGGTCAGTAGCAAAGAATTGATGATCAAACTACAAAGAATGAGGAAAGAAGAGTATATACGCAGGTTCACTATATAGCAAGTAGGGTATACATGCAGGTTCACTATATACCAAGTCGCGTATACGCAGGTTCACTATATACCAAGTAGGGTATACACGCAGGTTCACTATATACCAAGTCGCATATACGCAGGTTTGCTATATACCAAGTAGGGTATACACGCAGTTTCATGCACAGAAAAGCGCGTACATGTCAGAAAGCTTACTTTTGGTCCGTGGTAGTTAGTCCTCGGTATTTGAACCTATGATTTTGGACCATGGTATCTCGACAAGTGTGTTGATCCCAAGTATTAGGCTCTTGGTATTGATTTTTTATGGTTTTGGACCGTGGTATTGAGAAAGGCCTAAGACTATAAAAGGAGAAGAAGATCATTAGGCAAGGGCATCAGAAAAGTCTTGAATATCTGATGAAGGATGAGATCCAGTATGCAGGTTATGGGTTGATGATGCATTGCTTGATCTGAGCTAAGGAGGGATCTCACCGATTGATGGAGAACAATATCTAAGGAGAGATCGGGATCAAATGGTTTGAAATGAACTATCTTTATGATGCTTATTCTAGATCTGCATACTGACGCATGTAATATACTATTAATGTTATGAGTATGACTGATGTCTGGTACAGCTACAAAGTTATAAGAAAATATTTTTAGATCTGTACGCGGGTTTGATTTATCGTAGTAGCGTATACATTATGAAGTATAATATTCGAAGTTGCAGATGGGTCTGACTATTATGGCAGAGTTCTGTAGTCTGTTCTGGTGACTGTGTTATTGACAGGGTTTCAGTGTTTCAGTGATTCAGAGATTGATGATGTTAGTAGTGATTGTTTTGAGCTTCAATGATAGTTATGGGTCCAGTATGAAAATTGGATGAAACGTGGCCTTTCAAATTATGTGTTGTGCTTCAGGAGTATCCAGTCTGAAAATGTATGAAACGTGGTACCTGGAGGAGAGAAGATTGTAGGCCGGCACCTACGTACTAGTATCTTAGCTAGTACAAGAGCAAATGGGGTTGGAGCTCCCTTCCAAGAGAGTCTGGAGAATGAGAGAAGGTTGTAGCCTTCTGCAGGTTGTAGCCTACGTGCTGGTAAAGGACTGCACCAGTACATTGTAAAAGAAGTTTCTTAATAAAGGAAGATAGAAATGACTTGCAGCAGGTGGTTTTCACCCACATTGGGTTTCCACCTTATATCATGGTGTTCATGTGTGCTTCTTGTGTGTGATGATCTGTTCTATTTTTACTGCACCTACTTACTGTTCATATGGTTAATGAAGTTCTAATGCACTAACTAAAGATCAACATTTAATGGAGTAACTGAATCATGAGTATTTCGGATATACGCTAGTTTCTTTAGACACAGCTGCGTATACACGCAGGTTCCCTTGAATGAAGTAGCGTATATGTATCTAAGTATGGAAATGAAAAAATTTTATTGATCTGATAATACTGGTTCACCCCCCCCTCTCAGTATTATTTCCTACAAAACTCATACCAACAATGCTTCATAAGTAATGTTTTCATAAACAATGCATGTTTCATGAACAATGTTTGTGATGTTGTTTTTCTTATAAACAAAGTAAATGCATGATAGACAAGGTATGGATAACTTGTTATTTCCATTGAACAGGAATATTATTGTCAATTTACATAATGCTATATGTTGAGTTTACATTTCCAAGAAGTTTACTCCCTTGGCTTATATCCAAGCCATGAAATCTTTGATTAGTATCGACCTTGAAATATAATTCACATAATCATGTTGTTGGTGATGTAAGTATTGAAAGGGTTCCTTAAGATGTTGCGATACAAATGCCTATAGATCTGGGAGAAGAACTTTTAGTTTTCCCTAATTTAGATAGCAGACACAGATTAAATCCTAGCTATTTGCATTTTCATCCTAGATTGACTATGGATAAACAACATATTATCCCGGATTGATAATGGGTAATCAACACCTGTGTCATGTAGCATGGATAAATAAAATTTCAAGCCTTCGCTTATACAATCACTATTTTTGGCTTATGTTAATTCAAATTTTTGAATAGTACGAGGCCCATTTATCTTTGCTTGACCTTCAAAGTTGGAAATGAATAGTTAGACCACAAAGGGTAAGCCCTAGAATACAAAGAGACAACATTTCATTTCATATTCCTTCTTGGAATACAAATAGAAAGTAATATTTGTATATAAAAAATGCATTTTTGAATGATAGAGTTGCTAGAGAATTGAATTCTGTGAGAACAAGTTCATGAATTTCTTGGTAAAGAGAAAAAGAGAAAGAGGAGAAGTAGTGAAGAATAATTGAGGAATAAGATTAGAGAAGATAAATAGCTAAAAATAGGATAAAGAAAAATTTCAAAATAGGGCAAGGGCCAGATAAACCAACAAAGTAAATTTATAATCTTATAATTCGATTGTCTCTGCTTTTGGGTAGTAACCTAATAAAGAGTAGGTTGGAGCCTATAGAAGAGGGAGTGGGTGCTCCAAACAATTTTTAGCTTGCAGAAGAAAAGAGAGGTTGAAGCCTTCTATAGGTAGAAGCCTAAAAAATTGACGTAAAAGAGGGAGTGAGTGCTTGCCTTTACATCACAACAAAAATTTGTGGTTCTCTCCCTTTATGGGTTTCCACTTATATTTGGTGTCTACATGTGTTGAATGTATTTCATGTGTGTACGCTTGTGAATTCATGGTTAATATTTGAAAATATATAAAAATCCTATAGCTATAGTAAAAAACTATTAAAAAGTTGTTAAATTATTTCAAATGTATCATTTAAAATAAAATTACTGATGTTTGTGTTGTAATAGAGTATGGGTATGAGAAACCACTAGTATTTATTAATAGGGATGATAAATTGGAATTTTATAGTAATTCCAAAGCCATGAATGATATCATTAGTGGGATATTTTAGTCAGGATTTGTAAAATTAATGCATTTCAAGACTGCTAATGTGGGATAAAGTAAAAAGCATTCATGAAGGAGATGGAAAAGTAAAAATGGATAAATTAGAAGTTTACAGAATGTAGTTTGAGTCTTTCAAAATGAGAAACGATGAAGATATAAAAAAAATATTTCTTAGAGTTGATGAAATATTAAATTTTATGAGAGATCTTGATGAAATCATTAAATAATCCACTATAGCCAAAAAATTGTTGATATCACTCCCTACCAAGATTAATCCTAAAGTATCAATTATTGAAGAGATGTCTAACATCATAGAGCTAACAATGGATCAATTTCTTGGCTCCATAAAAGAATACAAAAATGGGGACTAAAAAAGGAAAGTCAGCAACAACGGATGAAACATTCATATAAGATAATAAATATACCAAAGACTGTTGGCTTAGGGGGTCATGACCCAGGTTCACAGTTAGTTGTGCCAACCAAGAAATCCCTACACTAATGGCCCTTTTGGCAACAACCCACATACACAGGCTGTAGTCTCACCCGAAGCAGTATGGGGGGATGCAAGAACCAAGTTTCTTCATCCAGAGATGAGTGTGATGTCTTTTAGTGCCTTGGATCTACCTTCACACAGATCGATAAGACCTTAAGGCTGGGTACTGCAACTCTGTTAAAATGGCCTTTATACCTTCTCAAAGGTCCATGATTGTCTTTTGTGGACCCTTACAAGTTGATTTATTCACTACTCGCATCTGAGAACAATTCCAAATTAGCATTCCTGCAGATCTACTTAGATTAATTATAAAACATAATAGAATTCATCATAGTATTCGCGAAAGTAATTAACATGAATTGCATACATCTATTAAGACTTATTCAAGTGAATCACACATTATTAGAGCAATATTTCATAAACACATTGTTCATCCACAACATATATCATAAACATAAGTAAATAGCAATAAGAATATATACACAGGAATTCTTCAATAATCTTCTTTATTGATCTTCAATATGGAATTACAGACTCAAAACTACCCTGCGCACTCAGCTGTAGGGGTTTGGGCACTCAACTGCAGACTCTACCTAGGACTCTGCGCACTCAGATGTAGGGCCTTGCTCTCCTATCTGACCCAATTGTTTGCTATCACTTCTACGGCTCTGTTCTTTATCAACCATGATATGCCATAGACCCTCAAAGACACACCTTTTTATAACCTTTTGCATACAATCCCATGGTTTGCGGACCATGGGTGGATCTCAAAACTGAATTAAATTTTACATAAACAAGAGGCTAAAACCCCTTTGATTCCTAACCATCTATGTGATCTGAATCCATAAATCACAGAGAATTTACATTACTTACAAAAAATACATCAACACTTGGGTTATTGTAACCCCAAAACTGACCCACAGGACCCCATCCCAACAAGCCCCCAACACAAAGATCGTGATTCACCCTCGAGTCACTTGGATGGAGCTGCGATCTTGTTGCGAAGACCCCCCAGCTCCACCTAAACTACAACAAATTCATAAGCACTCTGATTGGCTTCTTGCTTCTCCTCCTCAACTAGCTTCTTTGTAGTCTGTCCTTCCATGACCAGCTTCATTGTCTGTTGTGTCTGCTGCAAGCCTGTTAGCTTTTCCTAAATGTTGATCGTGACCTGGTAAGCCTTCTCTAACCAAGGCTACAGTCTGGCCTTAAGCAAGGCCTCCTTCTTTTGTGTCGCCTCTACCTGCATGAGGAGATGGTTCCCCTCCTACAATTTCGCTAGGTGCTACACTGGTGTGATGGAGCATGTCGTTGCCCTAACCTCGTCATACTGCTTCTACAGTTCCTTGACCTCTATATTCAGTGTATACAGGTTTGGTTCTTCTTACAGAGTTGTCACAAATTCCATTGCCTACTCAAATAATACCGAATAGTCAGCGACTATGGCATCCAAGGTGGCCATTCCTTCTCTGATTGTGACTTCGCACTGCTCTCGGACCTCGGGCGGAGCCATGGGCTGCAATTTTAACTACAACTAAATTATTTTCATATTGAGTTCAAATTGAACTCAGCCAACCTCTACCTTTGATTCGTGCACACAAGCACCTAAGTTCCTGATCTTCGCTTCTAGCTGTTAATCCTTAGAAATATGCAGCTTAGGCATTGTTTTTCATGCCTTAGTGATTGTGGACTCTAGTCGTGAACTTTGTGCCTGCAACATCTCGTTTTATTTTGAGGCCTGCATCTTCTTGGAAAACATATGTTTGTTGTTCACCCGATATTCGCTGATGAGGTTGAGAGCACGCTACTCTTGAGCTCTCAATTCCTCTATCACCCTTGCATGCAGCGCGTGAAGAATCTCATTGGGGAGTGTTACGATGTTGTGATGTTCATCCTGATGTTCTTAAGTGTGCTTAAGATGATGTGATCATCAGCTAATTCCGCGCGAAGGGACCCTTCTGGTAATGCAACATTCCTGAGATCTAGGGTCCTTACCAATTTCATTGCTTGACTTGTCCCCAGGGCCAAGCTCGCTTATGCTATGCTCGCTTAACCAACTCCTACCTATATCTTGTTGGCTTGGATTTGCAGCTCATGCAAATCCTTTTAGACACTCCCTAGAATCTGCATATACTGCTACTCAAACTGCTGCAACACTTCATTCATAGTATCCCTTATTTTATCCCCGATATCATCGAGATTGCCCTCAGTCAATACCATGAGATCACCCTGTGGCTTGTCAGATTTTTTCTTTTTCTAGGGACCTTCCTACTTCCCCTTTCCACGCTTCTTTAGATGAAATGGGTGCTCTACCCCTCATCTCCTTCGTCACCTTGTTTGGAAAGTTCTTCCTCCTCAGTCTCTGGCGAAAGCGATTTGTAACTTCTTTTTGACTCACACTACTCTTGTTCAGCCTGCTCCTTAGCAGCGCACTCTTTCTCCATATGAGCCTTCTTTGTGGCTTCCTTCTTCCTCTACGTGGCTAGGTTCTACACAGCCTGCTTGGCTGCTTCCTTTCTTTTCTGCGCTGCTGAACTTTGCGCGCCCTTACTGGTTCTAGTATCTAAGTTTTAGGGGGCACGCCACTCTGCTCGACATCACGTGATCACCTCCTGAACTTCTGTCTCTGTTACCAAATATGGAAAGTCATGCCATTTCTATTGTGGATCCTTCTGTGCCTTAATATATACACGATGGAAGTCAGGTGTAAACAGAGTGACTATGGAAACAAAGTTTGGTGAGCAGAATTGAAGGGTGGAAGAAGAAGAAGGAGAAGTCCAAGTGGAGATGAAATAGGTTCGCTCCCCTATAGATAAACATGAACATGCAGCTAACCAAATGCATGCATCAATTGATCATTAACACAGTCATATAAACTATGATGGAAAAGAAGAGTTGAATTTGAAAAACATCTATCCTATGCCACAACACTAATATGATCATTGAACTAAAGCCTAAGTTGTAGAAAGTAAATATGGTAGAGGACAAATAACATATATATTTTTTAAGAAATCCTAAACAAAAAGTTTTTAGATTAAAACTATAAATTCTTCCAACCATTCTCCCAAAAGGAAGGTGATAGGGAAGCCTACAATCACATGTTTGTATATCTTAACATCTACTGCGATAAAAGAAATACATGAAATACTTTAAACTAAGAACAAGAAAAAAATACAAAAGAGGGGCCAAAGCCTCTAGGTTGGGCCCCAACCCAAAGGTTTCATCCCTCTAAAACTAGTTGAGTTGCAACTTAATAGCCAACTTTTCATTATCAAAAAATAGTAGTCTCATACATCACATGAAATTTAACAATGACAATGTCAATCCTTGGGCTCAATAACTACCCCTAGCTAAATAAAAAAATTGAATCCTAATGAGCCTTTCAACTCTTTTATTTATACAGAAGGGTAGCTGATAGTATCTCCCTTGAAAATAGGAGTGATTCCCTCCTTGATCCTGAAAATTGTGGATATTGTCCTCATTGAGATTCTCATGCACTTGGAGTTACTCGGATGTCAGTGAATTCAATCTTGTAAGTGAGGATTTGGTGATCTCAAGCTGAGTTAGAGAGTTAAGGATGTGGACAAGGCTCCCTAGATTCTCTCTTGGTTGTCTTCATCATGACCCTGCATATTAAATGCCTAAAAAATTATTCTTTTTTCCTTTAATTTAATCCTATGGAAAACACCTTTTACTCTTCTTACTAAGTATATTATAATAACAAATGTGAATTAATGTGAGAAATGATAGTTTTAAGGTTGGAGGATAGCATAATGAACTTCAAGATATAACTATGTTGGGACAGGGTCCCATAGGGTCAATTTTGGGGCAAAAGCCCAAGTTTTGTTATGTAAATTGTAAAGTCCCTGCAAGTTGTGGTCGCGGAGCGCGTAGATAGTAAAGTGTCATAAATATTTTACCCTTCTTTTATGTAAATTGTGTCAGCTTTTGTAGATCCACCCATAGTCCGCGTACCATGGGATTGTATAAAAAGGAGAGTCTTAGAGAGTCTAAGGCATAATGGAAGTAAGTGATGATGGAAATGAATGTAATGGGTTAGTATAAGAGAAGAGCGAAGAAGTCTTAGAGTAAGAGAGAGGCTTTGCAGTTGTGTGCATAGAGGCCTAGAATAGAGTCTGCTGCTAAGTTTGCTGACCCCTGCAGCTAAGTGCATAGGGTAGTCTTGAGTCTGTAAGTAGAACTAAAGTATCAATAAAGAGAATATTCCAAAAATATCTGTGTTTTGTCTATTAACTCTATTATAAATGAATGTGATACTAGGTTAAGATGAATAATGGGTATATGATTTAATACTGTATTGATGCGTGATTTTGCATGATTTACATTGTATATGAACGAAAGTAATAATATCTGTTTACACAAAGAATATCTTAATGCATGTTAAAGTTACTAGACACTTAAGCCGATCTGGGTAAATACAGAAGTAGGAGCAATCATAGAGGCACATAAGTGGTTGATTCACCTGTTTAGGGCCTGTGAAAGACAATCGTAGACCTTCACAAAGGTCTAGAGGTTGATTAAGGGAAGTATATAGATAAGCCCTAAAAGGTTTATCGATCTATGTGAAGGGAGGTTTAGGGCATAAAATGACATTATGCTAATCTCTGGGTGTGGAAAATTGGTTCCAGCATCACCCCATACTACTTCGGGTGAGACATATGTCTATGCTCCATGGGTTGATGTCGGAAGGGCCAGTAGTGTAGGGATTTGTTTGGAAAAACTAACTCTGGACCTGGGTCAGGACCCACCAAGCCAACAAATGGTTTCGTTTCCAATATTGGGATCTACATAAATAGATGTGTGATGTTGCATCACTGGAATCCAACTAAGAAGGAAATTGAGGATTGGTTGGATAGAAAGATCCACGAATTCATGGCACAAGAAAACAAAAATCTGCGGTTGACGAAAGAAGAGTGATTAGATAGATATCTATACACACAGATACATGAAATTTTATTTTGTTCCTTCTTGATCGAACTATACGAGCGGATCACTAAATTGACAGATGACAAAGGAAGGTGGAGGCTTGACGGTTTGATGGTGTGGACCCCGAAGTTAGTACAAAGATTGGAAGCCTCTGAAGATAAGATCACATGTTCTATCGATCACTGGCTTGATCATATCATAGGATGATTTGTGACAAAATTCGCGGACGATACCTCGGTCAGCTACCGTGAAGCATAGCTACGCTTCTTCAATGGACGACGAGGTAAGTATTTGAGATCTTTGAATACTTGGATTAAAATGATCTTATGCGAAAAGTTGGTTATGCAATTACCTTGATGTTTGGAGCTATGTGAAGTGGAAACATCTTTAGGGATAGAGGGAGAATAGGCCCTGAATACAACCCATTGATTGAGCCTCCTTTGAGTGATGACGAGGAAGCAACACAGGCTTCTCCACAGAGCATTATCTAGTTAATACGACAAGGGTTCCGACAGATACCTTAGCCATCCACACCACCTCTGCCTTCACCTCCACAACATACATCTTCACCCACACTGCCACCACCTCCGCCACCATTTGATATGATGAATACAATGAAATTGCCCATTTTCAAGGGCTTGGGAAATGAGTACCCAAACCAATTTTGGTTTGTTGTGAAGGCCATATGGATAGGCTAGAATATTATAGATGATCAGAAGAAGAAAGAAACATTGGTTACTGCTTTATAGGATTGCGCATTAACCTCGTACATTAAGTACTGCACTAATAACCTGACAACTCCCATAATAGACATTCAGACCGCACTGAATAAGGAATTCAGTAAGCCCAAATCTAAATTTCAATTAGTCGTTGGATTCAAGGAAAATATGATGAGGCCTAATGAAACACCCTGGGAGCTAGATCAGAGATTGAAATGCTAGATTCGCGAAGATAATATGAATCTTACAGATGGACAACATCGCGAATGGTTTGTAGCTTCGCTCATGCCTCACCTAAGGGTTGCCTTATCACAGCGAAAGATTGGGACCTAGGCAGAAGCCCTTGAAATTGCAATGAGATTGCATGAGACGACAATTCAAGATGTTGCTTTAGGAGTCCAACAAATTCATGCGGAGTTGCAAAATCTTTGCCTAGGGTTTCAAAGTTTGAAGAACGATAGAGCAGCACAGCCAGAGGTACGCTAAGAAGTTTGTTGTCTGAAATGTAAAAGCCAGGGGTATGATAAATATCACTGCCCTATCTTCACAAAATATGTTGGAGGTGGAGGGTTGATGCCTCTGAGGCCAGAAGCTCAAGCGGGGCCAAGTACAGGGCCCATGCTATGATCCGAATTGGATCCATGAATATTATCACAGTGCCATGACTGTATCAAAACAGGACAGACTTCGAATTTATGAACACAGAGCAGTCAGGAAGACCTCTGGATAGTGGCCGTTTGCAGCCAGCTAGGAACGACGAGGACCTCGGTCAAAGCATGCTAACCGAAGCCCATGGAGACCGCGCAGGAGGCAAAACTAGCACTTGGGAAGCCCGGATCGGGAAATAGATGGCATTTATGATGCGTGATTAGCGCTAGGAAAAACCCCTTGAGAAGGAAAGCCCCACAGTGCTCGGTCGCATGGAAGCTGGGAAACTGTGGGGAAAGCGCTAAGGCGAAAGGCGGGTCCAGTGCTCCAAAACTAGTAGTATATCAGGGGCATCCTTGGATGGTAAGCGGATTTGGAGAAAAACGAGCGATTCCATTCAGTGCACGAAGTGTGTCCGTTGGATGAGAGAGAAAACTACCACTCATCGCATGCTAATGGTTAAGCAAGTCAACCGCACAAAATGAGCGAATGCCATAGGATTTGGGGGCTCCAGATCTGATGGTGGAGATTATGCCTGATGAAGAAAATGGATTTGATAGGGCATTAAGCTGCGGGATAAAGAAGTTTGAAGTCCAATTTGACCGCTGAGATGGCGGATGACTCATTCCATAGTGTAACTAGAAAACTGAATTGACGAGGAAGAGCTGGTGCAGTTCGTGAGAGGACAAGTAGCCACTCCCTGTGAGCCGTTGATGATGATGCAGAGATAGGAAACTCCAAGCTAGCAGTAGTAGGAAATCCGACAGGGGTGGAAGAAGAAGCGAGCAGTCAGGGACGAATTGGCTTTAAGCCATGAACAGACACATAATAGAACACACAGAGGAAGAAGAGAACTAAGACAGAGAGAGTGAGAGCGAAGAAACGACAATGAAGTAAGAAGCAGAAAGGCAGAGGGTCGAGCTGACCTGTAGCATAAGGCAGCATCGAGCAGACAGTAAGCTTGAGAGGTTCAAGCAATCCCTGAGAGGACCTATCGGGAATTGAGCACCACATTGGGCTCCTTCCATGAAAAACTAGAGAGGTCAAGACTTGGAAAGGAAAAGAGTTTGTGCACTCTAGTGGCTTGGGGAATCCAAGAACCACCCTACCAAGCAATTTTGTTTCAGGAGACTTAGATTGAGCTCCTCATTGTAATTCTCTGCTTTAAAGACACAATAAAAGAAGGCCACCATTGAAAGTCAGACCGGAGACGTAGCCCTGGAGAATAGGGTGAACTCCTCATTAATTTGTTGTGTTCTTGTATTTGCTTAACTGTGTTTCTCTTACTGTTTTCAATTTTTCAAGTGTCTGTGTATTTTGCAATCTGATCGATCTGTTGCCTAAAATGACATAAACACACACCAGCACATGAGTTTGTAATACCTTCATTTAATAATTATTAACTTAGGTCACTCAAGGGTGATTTTCAGATCGAGTGGTATTAGAGCTCTAGGTTGTTAAAGTTAGACAAGCTTGTGTTGGTTTAGCTGTTGAATGCTAACAAGATCAAAGCTCAAATTAGGAGAAGGAGAGTTGGTCGAAGTTAATCCTGAAATTGGGAGAGTCTATCCTTGGAAGACAATGTCAGAGGAAGGTTTCATGGGGCCAGGCCCTCAATTCATAGATAGTTTCCTAGCCATAAAGTCCATGGTAGAAGAAATGTATAAAGACTTTAGAAAACATAAGGATGAAGATGCATCAAGCTTCAAACAAGACAAAGGAGAAGATGAGTCTCATCTCCATGACCATTCAAAAGGAAAAGGAAAAGAGGAAAGCTTTCTCACACCTCCTAATCGCCCTATACATAACAAGAAGGTATCTTTGATTAAGCTAGATGTTAAATTTGATTTGCCTATATATGATGGAGAGCTGAATGCAGAAAAGCTGGACAATTGGATTAGACAAATTGATGTTTATTGCAGAGTATAGAACATCGATTCAGACAAGAGCAAGATTTAGCTGGCAAGCCTATGCCTTGGAGGCACTGCCTTGGTTTGGTGGGAAGGTAGGACCCAAGCTACAATGAAAAGACATGGTAAGACTATCTCTATCTAGAGTGAATTTGTTTCTGCAATAAAAAAGAAATTCTATCCATTGGCCTACATGCAGCAAGCCATGATGAGTTGGCAAAATCTTCGATAGTTGAAAGGGAAAAGTATGCAAGGGTACACTCAAGAATTTAGAAAGAGAGCATTGATTCTAGGAATCTCATTAGACTCACCAGAGACTATTGCAGTACACTAGTGGTCTACACAGCTACATGAGGCATACCATCCTCATGTTTAATCCCACTAGTATAGATGAGGTATCTGTACAAGCTACTCATCTAGAAGCTAGAGGAAAGAATGAAAATCCATAAGTTGGGGGATCATCCCAACCCACTGCAAGCAAGAACAAGGAGAAAAGAAAGCAGAAATGGAAAGCAAGGAAGGCTAACACTGCACAGAAAAGCAAGGCTTCATGCACTCAGTGTGAAAAGGATGGGCATGATGATGAGCACTGTTGGATTTTGCATCCAAAGCTGAGACCTAAGAAGTTCAAGGGCAAGAAGAAGAAGACTGTTGTAGCTATCCAGAAAGATTTGGGGTCAGACTCAAGAGATGAAACAACCATTGCAGCCACAGGTATAAAGGGTAAGAACTCTGAAGCATCTACTAGTAATTCTTCACAATCTATTATTGATGAAGAAAATGAGAGAAAAAGACATGAGCTTTTCCATATTTGAGTTATTTCCAAACATCAACAGATTGATAGTTTGTTTGATAGTGGCTCACAAGTAAATTTAATTTCTGAAGCAATTGTAAAGAAATTGGGATTAGCAACTACACCTCATAAGAAACCATACCCATTAGGATGGTTGAATGATAAAGCACAACTACAAGTGACTAGACAGTGCAAACTCAAGTTTTACTTTGGGTCAGCATTTGTAGATGAGGTTGAGTTAGACATAATTCCTTTGGATATATGTGAAATTGTTTTAGGAAGTCCTTACTTTTATGATAGAAAAGCTATTTTCTATAGAGCTGAGAACAAGTATCTACTTGTTAAAGATGGAATCGAATACTTTGTAAGAGCTCATAAGCTCAAGAATAATTATACTCTCATAAACTCAGGGCAAATGAAAAAAATGATAAATTCATGCAAACAATTCTTACTGATGGTTGTAAAAGAAAAGAAACCTAAAAAAAGCAATGTATGTGAGGGTTGTAATGCTAAACAGCAAACTGATTTAGAAAATGTTGTTTCAGAGTATGATATCTTGTTTCAAGAACCTAAAGGTCTACCACCCAAAAAGGAAGTAGTGCATGATATTATTTTGCAGCAAGATGCTCCATCGCCTAACATTGGAATGTATAGGTTGTTCGCTTTATAGAATGTTGAAATCAAGAAGCAAGTGCAAGAGTTGCTCAAAAAAGGGTTCATCAGACCTAGCACATGACCATGTGGGTCACCAATCGTTTTGGTGAGAAAGAAAGATGGCTCATGGAGAATGTGCATTGATTACCGAGCACTGAATAAGATAACAATAAAAAATCGTTATCCCCTTCCTCGCATAGATGATCTTTTAGATCAATTGAAGGAAGCTATTTATTTCTCCAAGCTAGACTTGCACAGTGGATACCATCAGGTCAAAGTTGCAGAACAAGATGCATGGAAGACTGCTTTCAAAACAAAGCAGGGATTGTATGAGTGGCTGGTTATGCCTTTTTGCTTAACTAATGCTCTTGCTACTTTCATGAGATTAATGAATGATGTACTCAGACCTTTTCTTGATGATTTTGTTATTGTGTATCTGGATGACACTCTAATTTTTAGCAAAACATGGGAAGAACACTTAAATCATGTTAAGCAGACACTAGATGTTTTAAAAAGAGAAAAACTTCATGTTAAACTCTCAAAATGTGAATTTGGAAAAACATCTCTGAATTATTTGGGTCATATAGTAGGGGGTGGTGAATTGAAGATAGATCCCTCTAAGGTGGTAGTCATTGTAAACTGGCCTAAACCCAAATCTGCTACAGAAGTTAGAAGCTTCTTAGGAGTAGCACAATATTGGAGAAAGTTAATTTCTAACTTTTCCCTAATTACAGCTCCCTTACATGCTTTAACAAGATTGAACAAGGTGTTTCAGTGGGGAGGCAAACAACAGAAAGCCTTCGACACCTTGAAAGAAAAGATTAGTACAACACCTGTACTAGCACTACCTGATCTGCAAAGACCATTTGAGATCCAAACAGATGCCAGTGACTAAGCCATGGGAGCACTGTTGACATAGCACGGTAACCCATATGTTATCATTTTGAGACTTTTAATCCTGCGGTAGTTAACTATCCTACATATGATAAAGAATTGTATGCATTAGTACAGAGTGTGAAAAAGTGGAAACATTACTTAATGGGCAAAGAGATAGTAATACATATTGATCATCAACCACTTCAATATATACACTCCCAAATTAAGTTGCAGCAATCAAGACACTATAGATAGATGGGTTTTATACAACAGTTTCATTTAGTCATCAGATATAAAAAGGGCATACCTAATAAAGTTGTAGACATGTTATCTAGACCTATTATAAATGCATCTACTATACTTAAGCATAATTCTGTGTTACATGAGAGTTACATTGAATAATGTGCTCAAGATATAGATTTTAAAGATGTATATGCAACTTTAAGTCAAGGAAAACGAGTAGAAGAATTGGATTATCATGTAAAGGACTGACTCTTATACCATTGTGGGAAGTTATGCATTCCACAAAATGAGAGAGTAAAGATAATTAGAGAAGCACACACTTCTCTGATATCATGTCACTTTGGGGTAAGTAAAACAGTTGCACAACTGCAAAGATTTTGTTATTGGCCAAAAATGAATGATATAGTTTCTAGATATGTAACAGGGTGTACTATGTGTGCTAAAAGCAAGCCCAACAATAGAAAACTAGGCTTGTACACTCCATTACCAGTTCCTTCTCACCCTTGGGAAAGTGTTTCCATGGATTTTGTTGGAGGACTGCCTAAATCTAGGAAAGGTCATGATTATCTATATGTTGTTGTGGATAGGTTCAGAAAAATGTTTATTTTAATACCTTGTAATAAGCAGATTATAGCTGAACAAACTACAAGACTATTTTTTGAACATGTATGGGTTCATTTTGGATTACCCACTTCCATTGTATCTGATCAAGACACCCAATTTTTGGGGAAGTTTTGGTCAAGTCTGTGGGAACTGATGGACACCAAACTGAAGAAAAGCACAGATTTTCATCCACAAATTGATGGCCAGACAGAAGTAGTTAACAGGACAGTGATCCAGTTACTCAGAGGATATTACAGCAAACATCCTAATCTTTCGGATGAACATTTGTGTTATGTGCAGCATGATTACAATAGAGCAAAACATTCTTCTACACAGAGATCTCCTTTTGAGACATGTTTTCATTTCACACCAAGGTCTCCTTTGGATTTTGTCTTTGGTAAAGATACCAAAGTTGTGGACAGGGCAACTAGGTTCATTGAACAAATCCAAGAGATCCACTAGGCAGTATAGGAATAGCTGGAAAAGAGCCAAGCCAAATACAAGGCAAGGCATGACAAGCATCGGATGGAGCATAGTTTCCAAATTGGTGACCATGTCTGGCTGTATATCAGCAAGGACAGGATGCAATGTTAAGGTAAAAAGCTAAATCCTATTAGGTATGGACCTTTCAAGATACTTGAGAAGATTGGTTAGAATGCTTTTCGCCTTGATCTACCAGCTTACATGCACATCTACTCAGTCGTAAATGCAGATTGCTTGAGATTGTTTGAACCTTCACTAATTGAGGATCCCGAAAAGTAGAGTCAAATACCTTCTATTGATGTCCTGCTACTTGAATATCTTAATGAATTGCAGGAAGACACAGTTCTGGACAGGAAGGTGAGGACGACGCGCAGGGGAGATGTTCAGTACTTCAGAATTGGGCTCAAGGGTTCAAAGCTGAGCAGTGCAAATTGGATAGAGATTGGACAAGTGAGAAAATTGTACCCTCACTTAATCGATGCTTGAAAACCAAATTTTGGTGGTCCAAAAGATTTTTCAGTGGGAAGGCCATGATCTGAATTGGATCCATGAAGATTATCACAGTGCCATGACTGTATCAAAATAGGACAGAATTCAAATTTATGAACATAGAGCAATCAGGAAGACCTCTGGACAGTGGCAGTTTACAACCAGCTAGGAACAATGATGACCTCGGTCAAGGCACACTAACCGAGGCCCATGGAGACCGCGTAGGAGGCAAAACTGGCACTTGGGAAGCCCAGATCGGGAAACAAAGGGAATTTCTGATGCACGATTAGCGCTTAGTGCTAATTGTGCCTCGCTAGGCAAAACCCCTCGAGAAGGAAAGCCCCAAAGCACTCGGTCACATGGAAGCCGAAAAACCATGGGGAAAGCGCTAAGGTGAAAGGCGGGTCCCATGCTCCAAAACTGACAGTATATCGGGGGCATCCTTGGGCGGTAAGCAGATTTGGAGAAAAACAAGCGATTCCATTCAGTGCACGATGCGTGTCTGATGGATGAGAGAGAAAACCGCCACTCATCACGTGCTAATGGTTGAGCAAGTCAACCACGCGAAATGAGCGAATTTCGTAGGATCTGGGGGCTCCAGATCTGATAGTGGAGATTACGCCCGATGAAGAACACGGATTTGACAGGGGATTAAGTCGCGGCATAAAGAAGTTTGAAGTCTGATTTGACCACTGATATGGCAGATGACTCATTCCATAGTGTAACTGGAAAATTGAACCGACGAGGAAGAGCTGGCGCAGTTCGTGAGAGGAGAAGTGGCCACTCCTTGTGAGCTGTTGACGATGACGCAAAGACAGGAAACTCCAAGCGAGCAACATCAGGCGATATGATAGGGGTGGAAGAGGAAGTGGATAGTCAGGGACGAATTGGCTTTAAGCCATGAACAGACGCAAAATAGCACACACATAGGAAGAAGATAACGAAGACAGAGAGAGTGAGAGCAAAGAAAAGACAGTGAAGCAAGAAGCAGAAAGATAGAGGGCCGAGCTGACCTACAGCATAAGGCATCATCGAGCAGACAGTAAGCTTGAGAGGTTCAAGAAATTGTTGAGAGGATCTGTCAGGAATTGAGCACCACATTGGGCTCCTTCCATGAAAAACCAGAGAGGTAAAGACTTGGAAAGGAAAAGAATTTGTGCACTCTAGTGGCTTGGAAAATCCAAGAACCACCCTGCCAAGCAATTCTGTTTCTAGAGACTCAGATTGAGCTCCACATTGTAATTCTCTACTTTAAAGACACAATAAAAGAAGGCCACCACTGAAAGCTAGACCGGAGACGTAGCCCTGGAGAATAGGGTGAACTCCTCATAAATTTGTTGTGTTCTTGTATTTGCTTAACTGTGTTTCTCTTACTGTTTTCAATTTCCCAAGTGTCTGTGTATTTTGCAATCTGATCGATCCATTGCCTAAAATGACATAGACACACACTAGCACATGAGTCTAAAATACCTTTATTCAATAATTATTAACTGAGGTCACTCAAGGGTGATTTTCAGATCACGCTGTGGTGCGCTATCTGTTAGGTAGCTAGAAAAAATGTGAGAAACAATTGCCACTTACTACAGAAATTTGTATAGACACCATAATAGCTCTTTTGCAACTTCTATAAATTGGTGGGTCATGAGGAGCGTAACTACCATAGCTATGAGCTAATGATGGAACGAACGCCTATGTATTTAATGCTGATAGAAACTCAGCCTCCGGATCAAGGAACTAGGGGAGCGCGAGGAGTATATCAGGGACATGGATGAGGCCGAGGTGGAGGAGGACCTGGTAGAGGTCGGGGAAAAGTTATTTGATAAAATTATGGAGTGCCAAGACACTATGCACGGGAGTGTACGAGCTCGACACGCCTGTCATGCATATATTGTACTCAGTTTGATCACGCAATTTTATAGAATATTTCCCCGTATTAATATCTAAGATGCAAGAAAAGGGGACATAGCCTTAGCAGCCTACCCAGAACCTACAGATGATGAGGATTGAACCCCATGAAGATGATCCTAATTTTAATATCATGCTGCAAAGTGGAAGGACGACTAGCGAAGATAAAGGAAAGCAGCCTGAAGAAGGTGAGTGGGTCAGTAAAGATCTAGAAAAGGAGATTGGGTTTGATTTGGAGCGTGCGAGGGAAATGTTCATGGAAGCAAAGAAAAGCTTCACTGAGGCCTCTACCTCAGGAAGTCAAGATAAGCTATCTGAAGAAATGGACCCCTCTATTCTCACTACCTTCTTGGAGAAATGTATGAACTTGTTATGCGATAGCAAGGCTGTAAAAGGATTACAGGAATTGATAAATAAGTGTGCCATAAAAGAGAATGCTCCTGAGGGACCGTGCATAGTCATAAAAATTGGTAAGCATAAGGCAAAATAGGACGTGAGATAAGCCTCACTGCACAGATAGGAGAGTATGAAATGGATCAAGTTATTCTGGATTTAGGGTCAGATGCGAATGTTTTTCCTAAACAAATGTGGAAGAGAATGGGGAGACCTGTGCTGTAGTGCTCTCCGATTCAATTAAGGATGGAAAATCAACAGAAGATTATCCCCATGGGAAGATTACAGGGAGTGACAGTAGATATTGAAGGCACGAGTGCAGTGGAAAATTTTGAAGTGATAGAGATTGTAGATGACAACAATCCCTACCTCGTGCTCCTTGAGATCAATTGGGCTATTGACATGAACGGGGTAATCAATTTGAAGAAGCAGACGATGTCATTTGAAAGAAAATTTCTTTGTGTAGTAGTACCTTTGGACGGTGCAGAAGGACCGCGCTATACTGAACCGGTCCATGATTAGGAAAGTGACGATGAGTTGGACCATATTTATAAGATAATAATGCGAGATCAAGATTGGGTGAATCTGATAGCTGATGGATGCATTACATGGGACCGTGAAAGTTCCTATACATCAGACTCAGATGAGGAGTTGGAACACTGACAGAATAGGTTGCATGAAGTATCTACATTGCGCTGTGTATCATAAGAGGTACGAAGTTTTCCTTATTATGATGGTTTAATTGATGTTGATAAATTTTTGGATACATTTGAAGGGGAAGTGCCAGAGAAGCATTGCTTCCAGGCCTTGGATTTGGCACTGTGCCCTACGCCTACAAGATGGTGGGGTGCGCACAAAGATAATTTTGATGGATGGCACGAGTATAGAAAATGATGAGATTGTGGTTTGGTCGCCCAAAGGTTGGATTAAGAAAGAAATATGATGGAGGAATGATCTGTGCGGTGATTTGGAGAAATGGATTGAGTTTTATGGAGTGGAGCTGCAACCTGAGTGGGTGCATTTATTCTGTCATACTTTAGATGTCATACCAATGAATTGGTACTTGGAGATAAAGCTCCACCATGGCAATGAAGGGTGGGACATTTTGAGACAGGGATTTTTTATGACCTTTAGCTTTAAGGATGGATTCGAATGTATTGATGAGGCATTGCAGGAGGTCAAGGCAGCAATCTTTAGAAGACCAAAGGATCCTTTGGATTTGATCCAACTAGATTGGACTACCTAGCTGTGCCATGTGCTAGAGTGCTACAATGTGACTACTGAAGAAAAATACGAGGATCCAAGGAACATTAATATCCCAGAGAGAAGGTCAATGCGAAGTGGAGGGGCTGAAAATAGAGATTCTAGATATCACCATTCCACTAAAGACTAGACAAGTGAACATTGGCATGGAAGCAGAGCCGAGGTTTGCAAATATTGGGGACTATTGGGATGATGCCATAGTAGATAAGGTCGCTAAGTTTCTCCTCGAGTATCCGGATTTGTTCCCTTCGAAGTTCTCAAAATTGAAAGTAATAATAGGGGACTTGGGTGTAATGAAGATTACCTAGAAGCTGGACATGAAGCCGATTAAGTAAAGGCCTTATCATCTTAACCTCAAGTACAAATAAAAGGTCTACTTAGATTTGGACAAGATGCTTGTAGTAGGTGTTATTGAACCATTAGAGGAATTTGATTAGGTGAACCCAATGGTAGTTCAGGAAAAAGAAGCAGAAGGATGAAATAAGGATATGCGTCAATCTCAAGAAGCTTAATGATTCTTGCGTGCATGATCCTTTTCCAAACCCATTTGCGAATGAACCACTAGACAATGTAGGAGGACATGAAGCATATTCATTCAATGATGGGTTCTCTAGGTACCATCAAATTAAGATCGCGTCAGAAGACAAGAGTAAGACAACCTTTGTGATCGAATGGGGATGCTTTTTATACAGTGATGCATTTTTTACTTAAAAATGCGTCGACGATCTTCTCACACGTAGTCATCGTGGCTTTCAAAGAATTCATTCACAAGTTTTTGGAGGTATACTTTGATGATTGGATGGTCTTTGGACTAAGAAAGCACCAGGTAGCTAGTCTACGCTTGATGTTGGATACATGCCGAAGGTATCGAATCGCGCTAAACTTGAACACATGTTTGTTCTGCGTCCCTTTTGGAATCTTGTTGGGTTATGTGATATGTAGACAAGGATTAATGGTGGACACTGCTAATATCATAGTTATAATCAATTTGGAGGCGCTAAGGAGTGTTAAAGAGTTGCACGCAACGCTAGGTCATACTGGATACTATCCGAAGTTCATCAAGAGTTATGCCTAGATTACTGCGTCGATGGAAAAACTTATAAAGAAGGGCGCTACATTATGTTGGGATGAAGAATGTCAACAGAGTATAGATATATTAAAGGAGAAAATGGTCACCACACTGATCCTAGTCTTCCCAGATTGGAAGAAGGAGTTTCATGTGCATGTGGATGCATCATGTATTGCGCTGGGAGCAGTTCTCACACATGCCGTGAGGGAGAGTTGGATCACCCTATAGCGTTTGCAAGTAGGAAGTTGTTTAATTTTGAAAATAACTATTCAGCGACAAAGTGCGAAGGTTTGGCTATGGTGTACGCACTCCAGAAGTTCAAACATTACTTGCTAGGTGGTCACTTTAAGATGTATACAAACCATTATGCATTAAAATACCTGGTCAACAAGACTGTGTTGGGGGTGGAAATATGCAGATGGTTTTTGTTGTTTCAGCAGTAAGATTTCGAATTAATTGTGAAGCCAAGACGATTGACTGTAGGGCCAGATCATCTGTCATGCATTGAAATAGGAGACGACCCTACAAGTTTAGAGGAGGCGTTGCCTGACGTGCAACTCTTCGCGGTGCGTGTAGTGATGAGCCTAGGTATTGCAACAAGAATGCTACAACTCCCAGGGCTACCAGATTTACTTATCAACTTGGGGTTCGTATAGACTTGGAGGTGATAGTGCTATATGCACAAGTAAAAGTGAAGATCCTGCCTGTTGTCACTGCTCATCTGGCAAGAGACCCCAGGGGTTCCAAGACAGACTTCTATAGGGTTAGAAGAAGCTTAATTATTTGATGGAAGAAGAGAAAATCTATTCTAAGAGAGAGCTACTCTACTACAGTAATAAAGAAAAAAGCATGTAATTCTAAGCCACACCATAACCTAACTAACCATCTAAATAGCTATGCTAAACAGAATTGCTAAATCAACACTAACCTAATGATGCTATCTAAGTTGTAGAGGTAAAGAGAATTAAACTATACTAAGGTTTAAGCAAAGGAACTAAACTAAATATGTTTTCAAGAGGAAGAGCAATTAGAGATCGAAATTGGTTAAAGGAGGATGTAAGGACATAATAGTGCATGGGGATCGTTGGATCGATCAACGCACAGAATATGGATGGCATAGATCTTATCACGGGGGCTTAAGTGAATAGATGGATGAATAGGGTTAATGAATAGGATGAACAACGGAGATCTTATCGTGGGCGATTTAGGGAATAGGTGAACAAATAGGGTAATGAAGTAGATGAACGATGAAGATCTTATCGTGAGGAATTAAGTGAATGGATGGAAGAACAGGGTAACGAAGCAGATGAATGGTGGAGATCTAATCGCAATGAATTAAGTGAATGGATGGACAAGCAGGGTAATGAAGTAGATGAACGACAGAGATCATATCGTGGGAAGAAAACATACGGAAATGATGGAGCAGGTTTCGAGGGTGGTAAGTAGTTTCTTAGGCACCCTCAAGGTTGTAAGTTGTATTTCTGAATTTCACGCAATTAGCCTAACTGAGCAACACGTAGCATGAGAAAACCACTTTTATCACGTGCTCTTAGGTGGATAATGGTCATGCAAGAATCTGCATGAGATTGCACGATAGCCACCAGATCAGGCTAGACAGATCAACAGTTGATATTGGCCAAGCTAGTTGGTGATCAAGTGACGCGATAGCCATCGGATCAGGCGAGGCAGATCGACGGTGGGGATTTAAAGAACATAAAGTAGGTAGAAGACTTCACGCAAGGTGGAAGTTGGATAAACTAATGAATCATATGGTGATTGGGCAGGTTTGTTGTGGATTGGACTGTGAGGAAACGATGCATAAAGAACGTGCTGAACGAGGTTTCAAATGAAAAAGACAGAAAAACCGGTGAGGGTGAACAAGTAACTGCATCAAACAACAAACTCCATATCTCATGCAAGAACCAGAAACCTATGTTTTTGGGGTTGCTGAAGGGTCTCTTCCTTAAGTCATGGTCCTAGAGGGAGAAGGTGAGGCCGAGACACCTACAGACAACCTTGTGGTGAGATTTTCCTCCTAGCTAACCTGTGAAATGAAAGAAGGTGCAAATGGAAGTAAATGAAATCACAACTGATCTATTCTACACTACTGTAAGCAGAATGCAACTACTTAAGCAAATGAATAGTTAAACCATAAATCTATGCTATACTGCTGTAATGAAAGTGCAACTACTTAAGAAAATAAATAGAAAACCAGGAAGCTACTTAAGCAAATGAACAAAACTAGAAATGTATGCTAGCATACACATACAATAAGAAGGAGATTTGGCTACTCAAGTTGGGCCCTAACCCAAGAGCTTCAGCCCTCTGAGTTAACTCAGTGCTGGCTCAAAACATAACTCATCTTTAGTATAAAAACCATGGATTACATAACAAACTCTCACAAGTCTTGCAGTCCATAAATAAAGTAGAGTTTTACAATAAGAATCTACATCCTACTGAGGTCCTAAGCCTCTCTACTTATACATCTGAAGTTGCCAACGACTTCCTTCCTATTAGGGAGGCTTGGCTCCCACTCAAGATAAACTAGTTTCTGTCACTTTCACTTGCTCAGCTGTCTTTTAGTCATGATTTGGTTGTTTTCACTCCGAGCTGATGGAGGAATATTCGAATGGAGGGGTAATAAATGAGGAGGATTTTCCTCCTATAATTCCTCTCCCTTGTCCCATTCGAGTTTTGACCAAGGAATTTTCCACAGATCCTTGCTTTTATCCTTTATTCCTGTATTATATGCACATTAGACCACAAATAAAAACATCCAACTCTAACTCATATCATAAACAAAATATAATGAAAAGTATGCAATAAGTTGTGAGAATAGTTGGTTTGACTAAGCTAGGAGGTGAATTAATGCCAATTAAGACCCATATAATTACCCAATGATGAGGCTCATCATCACCCCCCTACTGAAAGTGTTGTTCATCCTCTGAGCAACTTAGTCAATGTCCATGTCCTTCATGGCTTTGGTAGCCTCTCTGACATCCCATGCTTCTGTTGTCGTCTCTTCTTCTTGTTTATAGAAACTTGATTTCCTTTCTACGTCTTCCCACTACCTCTTTTCCTCTTCTTCTTTTCTCCCTTCTAGGATCCCTAGGAGTAGTGGTGGACTGAGTTTTAGGCCTATCCAATTGACTTTCAACCTTTCATTGATTGCTTATACATAGGTGTCACGTTGAGTGCCTCTATCAACCTTTGAGGGGAGTAATATTCTTTGATCTTCAAGATGTGTGGCAGTGTTTTCCATCTCCTTTAGCATGCATGTATATTATCATCTCTTAGCAACCTAAACATATCCTCAAAATGTGAAATTTCTTGCTCTTGGGCAGAAAGATATCTAGGTGCCAATTAAGGATCATTTGCAATTAGATTATGGGTGCCGATTAGGGCCATGGGATTTGATTGTTTAGCTCTGATGAAAAGAGGTTCATTTTTTCTCTCTGGACAATATTATTTTCATCTCTTTAGCCCTTGACTTCTCATGGTTCATCAATGATGCCGAATCCATTAATTGTAGATCTCCTAGCTCTGCATTAGGATCCCAAATATTCATGTCTGTGAGGGCCATGTTGTGAAAGTAAAACTCAGCCATTTTGGCCCTATCCTCTAGTGCACTTTGATCACAAAGATCAATAAACTATCTACAATCCTGAAATGGCATGGTGCCCCTTTGTGCTAGTGTTTTAATCTGAAATTACAGCCATTATTCTCTGAGGTAAAGAGCATAGGATTTAGCTGGCATCCTATACTAGATGGCCTCCAAGGAGAGGCTAGACATACATACTAGCTGTTTTTCCTTTTCCTGCAACTGTCCTCTCAGGGGCCTCTGGAGACACCCTAGGTGACTCCTCCTTGTGTTCTTCCCCTTCTATTTCAATGCCTTCTTCCTCTCTGTTTTAACATCATCCTCCTTCTCTTATGCTTCATCATGTTCCTCTGTATTAGTTTCTTCTTCATCCATCTCATCCTCTACTGGTAAGTCTCTAAAGACTGACCATTTTATAGGGATCCTGAGGTTTTTGGAGGGCATCCTCAATGAGGATCCTGATCAACCCATGGTGAACTAACTGTTGGGAATTTCCTTTCTTTAATTTGTTGTTGGAGTCCATGAGTGATTGCATCAAAAAATAGGGTATGCTAAGTCTTTGGTGAGCTGGTGTTTCTACCCCAAATCTTAATTCTTCAAGCATCCTAAAATGGTAGCCATAAACAACACTGTATCTACCCTCACATGAGATGTATTTGATGAGTTGGTAGCCTACCTCACTCCATGGGTATGGCAGACTGTCCCTCTTTACTCCATTTTTATCCTCTATGGGTTCTTCACCTATTAAACCCTCCTGTCATCTTTCTTGTGGGGCTTGAGGAGGAAATGAGAGGTGTGACATAAGAATTTTAAATTCAGGAGAAAACAGAGTTTCCTGTGTATGTAATCCACTAGCTTTTAGAGCACTTCTAGTTCATTTGCTTGTAAATGGGGATGGATTTTTAGATCCTACCTCTTTAGAATGGTGATATTCCCTCTTGAACCCTTCTCTACCTATCTTGTAGACTGCCTCTGTAGATTGTTTCTATAGGAATTCCTATGCATGCTCCTATAGAAATTCTCTTGCAGAACAATGGATCATTACTTCCAGTGGGTGGCTAGAGTTATGAGAGATACTTGAGTGAGGAAGTTTCAAGGAGGTGGAATTACCTTGCATGCAAATGATGTTTTTTTTCCCTTTATACCACCTCATCATTCCCTCTCCTCGAAATCAGCTCCCACAGTTGTTAAATCCATAGTTAACCACTTCTTGTCCTACTCCTCCTCTGTTCTTTGAGTTTATTGCACCCATGTGTGAGAGGAAACCCTGCTTTATATGTGATGACTGAATGAAGGTGGCCAAGTTAACTGTCCACCTTTTCACTTACAAACCAACTACCTCATAAGCTTTACAAATTTTGATCAAATGATGCATATGAGTGAGTGAGTTGGATACTTACCTCTGGTCTCGATGCCATGCTGCAATTTGGTGAGGATCATCGGTGCTACGTTGTTTATTTTCTGCATGATCATTCTTCTTCCTCCTCTGCTATCTGCTAATGGTGTCTGTGACTACAGATCTGATGCTACTATTGTTGTGTAGCTCTTGGATTACCACTTGGAAATTTTTGGTGTTTCCCTTAGAATTTCTTGATCATGTTGTTGGATGGTGATGTGAGGATGTTGTAATGAATGGACAAAGGGAGTAGGAGTGTGCATGAGTGTAGGGATGATGGTAATGGATGAGGTGATCCTCAACTTAAATTGAAGCAATGAAGTAAAAAAAAAATAGAATTGATGGAGCGATGCATGGTAAGGAGTGGAGGAGATGAATATATGTGAGGCATGGTTCCCTTTGGATCTTCTCTTTGCTCCTTGATTGTCTTTCTCACCCACTTGCAAATAACAATTATGTCTTTTTTCTTTTATTTTCTTTTATTATTATTTTTTTTTTTGAAAAACACCTAGGCTACCTCAGAGAGATTTTCACCATAGATATCTTCCCTGGTTGCCTAAAGGAAGGTTTTCACCCAGGATCTTCTTACTCTTTTTCATTTTTTCTCATCCTTGGGCCACCTTACGAGGTTTTCAACCCAAAGATGAGACTCAGGTGCCTCATGGAGGTTTTCACCTAAATCCTTATTCTCTTTTCTCCTTTTCAGTGCCTTGATGAGGGAGGAGCTGGAACTTGCTCCACCATCATCACTGTCTTATTGGTATTGTCAATGAACTCTTGTTTTGATAAATGCTTCTTGTACATTTTCAATCAGTGTCCATTAAAAAGCAATGGAATGGCTTCTTCATCTATAGTTATGATTTTCACTGAACCATTATCATGGCATATTTCCACCACATAAGGTCTGAGCCATCTTGTCCTTAGCTTGCCCTTGAAGTTTTTATACCTAGAATAATAAAACAATGCCCAGTCCCTCTTGAAATTTCTTCTCCTTGATATGTTTGTCATGCCAGATCTTCCTCTGAAGCTGAACTATCTCTGTGTGTAGGATGGCCTGCATTCTGAATTCATCCAAGCCATTCAAATGGAACAATCTTTCTTTCTATGCATGACTGAGATCCAAATATAGTTGGGCTGCCATCCTCAATGTGTTATATTCAAACTCAATGGATAGCAAAGCCTTTTCCCCATAGACCAGCTCATAGGGTGTAAATCTAGTGGTGGTCTTCCATGTTGTATTATAGACCCAGGTGGCCTCAACTAGTCTCTCTACCCAATCCTTCCTGCTGCTGCTCATTATCTTGGTTAAGATGTTCTCCAGTGCCCTATTGGTCACCTCCACTCACCCATTAGCTTGTGGATGATAAGAAGTGGAGGTACTATACTTGATTTTGTGATGGCTGAGTAGTTCTTCAATCATGTTGGAGGTAAATTGGCTACCTTGGTCTGTGACGAGCTCTCTATGGTACCCAAATTTGTATAATACATTCTCCCTTAGGAACTCAGCCACCTTTTCTTTTTTTGTTGCCTTAATCGCCTTGGTTTTAGCCCACTTAGTCAAATAATCAATGCACACAATAATGTATTGATTTTGCTTTGAAGGAGGTTTGATAGGCCCAATGAAGTCCATGCCCCACTTGTCAAATGGCTTGAAAGTCACTTGAGGTTGTAGGGGCATTTCATCTCTTAGAGTAGGCTTTCCCATCCTCTGGCACCAATCACACTGACTAATGTAATTTTTCACATCGTGATGAAGAGTAGGCCAATAATAGCCTGCTTGCAACACTTTGAATATGTCCTCTTTGCTACAAAGTGACCTTCATAAGGCCCATCATGACAGGTCAAAAGGATGTCAAAAACTTCCTCTTCCCTTACACACCTTCTCAAGATTTGATCTGGACCAAGTTTGAACAGATTGCCCCCAATCTAGGTGAAGGGGGCGCTTTTCCTGATTATCTTTCTCTTTTCTTTGGATGGCAAGTTTGGTGGAAACTGTGCTGATACCAAATAGTTTGCTATATCAGCAAACCATGGGGAGAGAACTGAAATAGCAAACAAATGCTCATCTGGTAACTGGTCATCCACCATTCCTTCTTCACTTGTAGGCAAATTCAACCTAGATAGAAAGTCTACAACAATATTTTCCTTACCAGGCTTATCAACAATAGTTAGATCAAACTGTTGTCAAAAAAGAAACCATCTTATAATTCTAGCATTCACATCTGGTTTGTTCATTAAATATTTTATTGTAGCATGATCAATATGCACAAATGTTTGATAGCATGTAATGTAATGCCTAAATTTGTTTAATGAATGCACAACAGCCAGAAGTTCCTTTTCGGTCACAATATAGTTTAGCTCAGCCTTTGACAGGTTCTTACTGATAAAATAGATGGCATAGGGCAATTTCTCCTCTTCTTGACCTAAGGCTTCTCCTATGGCTTTGTGTGAGGCATCAGCATGAATATGAAAAGGGAGGGCCTAGTTTGGGCCTCTAAGGATTGGTGTAGTGGTTAACTTACCCTTTAGAATGTCTAAGGCATCTTAACAACTTTTTGGCCATATGAACTCAGAATCTTTGGCCAACAACTCAAACAAAGGAGAGGCCAACTTGTTGAAGTCCTTTATGAACCTTCGGTAGTATCCAGCTAACCCTAAGAAACTCTTGACATCTCTCTAATTTTGTGGAGTTGGGACCCTTTGGATGATTTCTATTTTGTTTGGGTCCACCTGTAGTCCTTGTTGAGATATTGAATGACCTAGCACAGTCCCTTCAGTCATTAAGAATTCACATTTTCTGGGCTAAGAGATAGATTCATTTCATTGCATTTGTGTAATACCTTGCCTAGGTCAGTCAGGGCTTCTTGGAAATCACATCCATAAGGTGTAAAATCATCTGTATAAATTTCCACTGCATCATGTACTAATTCAGCAAAAATACTCAAGACTGCTCTCTCGAAAGTTGTAGGAGCATTGCATAGGCCAAAAGGAAGGACCCTATAGGCAAAATTACCCCAAGGACAGGTGAATGTGGTCTTATCCTGGTCTTTCGCGAAGATTTGGATTTGGTTGTACCCACTAAATCCATCTAGGAAAGAAAAGAACTTCTTCCCTGCCAGGCCACCTAGCACTTGGTCAATGAAGGGTAGTGGAAAATGATCCTTTTTTGTGGCTTTGTTCAACTCCCCGTAATCTACACAAATCCTCCACTTACCATTTTTCTTGGGAACTAACACTAAAGGAGAGACCCACTCACTGTCTGAGATAGGGTAATGAATCCTGCATCTAGCATTTTTTGTAGTTCTTCTTTGACTATGTCTTTAAGAGCTAGATTCATCCTCCTTTGTGGTTTCCTGGCTGGATTGTAACCTTCTTTGATGTATATGTGGTGAGTACACACTGAGGGGTGTACTCCCTTCATTTCCTTATAACCCCAAGCAAAGGCTTCTAGGTATTCTCTCAACATGTTGCATAACATTTCCTCTTCAAGAGCAGACAAAGATGGATTAATTTTCAAATTTTTCTCTTGGCCAAATTCTATGGTTTTGACATGGAGTGGGTTGGTATTGGCCAAGCATAAGTCAATTGGATGACTGTTCTAGGTTTCCCTTATTTCTTCTTCTAATGGTAATGAACTAGGAGTTGGACTTTGGAGCAGGTGTTCAATTAAGTCATCCTCATATTGCTATCCTCCTCCTATGGTTGCTTCCAAAGCATAAAGTTGGGCAAAATAAACCTCATCTTCTTCCTCCTCCTCCAACCATAAAGGTAAATCATGCTCTAGGGAAGGTTGAGCAAGAGGGTATAGGACTAACTATTTGGACATATGCCCATTATTTATGGTCATATTCCCAGCTCTGTAGCTAATGTAAGCATCAGCTGTGGCCAACCATGGCCTCCCAGGGATGAGAGGGTAACCAATACGCTTAGCCTTAGGCTGGAGAACTAGAAAATATGCAGTGTACTCCCAGGATTCAATGGAGACCATCACATCCTCCACAATTCCCTCAGGGGTGACTGCGGAATGGTTTGCAAGTTGCAGAACTGTTGTGGTCTTCCTCAATGACCCTTGGAGGTTGATCTTGAGCATGGTGTCCTATGTCATCACATTAATGGCAGCCCTAAGATCAATCAGAGTGTGTGGGACAATGGTGCCATTGATGTGCACATCTACCACAGGGCTTCCAAGGTCCCAATATTTTGGACATATTACCTACCCCAGCATGAAGTCAGACAACTTCCCAATGACATTAATGGTAGGGGCATCCCTTTTTCTTCTTCTTGGATGCTTGAAGCACTTCTCCTTAATTAGCTTATTGTAAATGGGAACATATTTGATTGCCTAGAGAAGGGGGATCTTTACACATAGATTTTTCAATTCTTTGATAAGTTCAGTTTTTTCTTGGGGTAGGCTAGAGTGGTTGGGCTAATATCTTAGGAAATGGTGCATTTACTTTAAGGTTGCTTTCCTCTCTTTCTTCCTCAACCTCCCTATGTGGAGAGGGAGGTTGGTTATCAGGGAGACTTCTCCCAAATCTTAGGTTGATCTCTTGGATTTCTACAACATAAGCTGGGTATGATGTCTCTCCACTGTATACTTGTTGAGCCTGCCTATTGTTTGGGTTTAGATTTGACTAGGTAGGCATCTGGGGTTGCTTGGGTGGAGTAGAGTGTAGGAGTTGTCGTTAGGTAGGTGGTGGAGGCAATAGAGCTGGAACATTGTTGAATTAGGGCCTCCACCCCTGGAGTGGGGGATTCCACTGATGTTGTGGCTGAACATATGATCCGAAATTGATATAAGACAAACAATAAGGTATTACAGGCTCATGTGCATGGATGTGCCTATGTTATTTTATGCAACGGATCGATAAGATTGTGAAATACATAGGCAATGAAGCAGTTAAATAAAACATAACAGGCAACACATATAAACACAACAAGTTTAATAAGGAGTTCACCCAATACTCCTGGGCTACATCTCCTAGTCCAGCCTTCAGTGGTGGCCTCTCTATTATGTTTTCAAGCAGAGTTTTTACAAAAGTGAGCTCAATTTGAGTCTCACATAATAGATATAAATTAGTAAGACTGTACTTGGATTCCCCAAGTCTCTAGAGTACATAGACTCTCCTCACTAAACTCTTGACCTATATTGGTCATAGTAGTATGAGCCCAATTTGAGACTCATATATGGTAGGCATTACAAAGGAGTGCACTGCACAGAGAATCTCTGACTCTCTCTGTCTCTATCTTGACTCTGGCTCAATGATACCTTTGCTTCTGCAGGTCAACTCAACTTCTCGTCTCTGCTTCTCACTTGCTTGCTGCTTTCTCTATCAGCTTGTGGCTTTTAAGCCAATCTGCTTTCTGACTGTTCGTTTCTGCTTCCTGGCTTTCCAGTTCCCCTGCCTCTGTCCATTTGAATCCCTCTGTCTTGAGTAACCAGTCACTGTAAAATGCCTCACAAGGAGGTGGTCACCTATTTCGTAACAGATGAGTGTGAGTTCTCTTGGACATATTCGAAATGACCGTTTATTTCATTAACTCCAAGAATGCCTGCGAAACACGACCTTTTGCCAACGCATCATCCATATCGGACTTCAAATCCTATACAACTCTGCCTGTTAACCTTGTCAAATCTGGTCATCCATTGGAATGCGTCTCCGCCATTGATCTGGGGCCTTCAAATCCTATGGTCATCATCCATATCGGGCGGATAAGTAACATGATGTTTACCTGTCCGATGTGAGTGATTTTCTCTCTCTTCCGCCGGACGCGTGGCAACCATTATATGGCATCAGGCGGGACTTGGCTGAAAGTGCTTACCACTCGAAGCCCTTCCAATATCCTGCCAGTTTTTGTGGGACCCCACTTCTGACAGAATCGGAACGATATCAGTTGCATTTTATGATATTTTGGGTCTAGGTGCTTGCGACCTTTCCTTCTTTGAGGGTTTTGCACTGCGATATGCGATTAGCGACTTGTCGCTAATCACATATCAGAAACTAACCCTGTTTCTCGAAATGGCCTCTGGATTTGCTAATTTATGATAACACGTGTTACCATGGGCCGACGGTCTGTGCGCTTAACCGACGGTCCTCATTGCTCTGCGCTGATCAAAAATTGCAACTGTTATGAGGATATCTCCGATAAGCTTGATCTTTATAAGACTTTTAATCCTTGGCATGATTTTTAAAGAGTTCATGAAAACTTAGAGAGTGTTCTAGGATCCAATTTGGATCACAGCCTTCCCACTAAAAAACTTTTGGACCACCAAAAGTTGGTTTTTAAGCATCAATCAAGTGAGGATATAGATTCCTCCCTTGCCCAATTTCTATCCATCTTGCACTGCTTGGTTTTGAACCTTTGAGCCCAATCCTGATGTACTCGACATCCCCTCTATGCGTAGTTCTCACCTTCCTGTCCAGAATTGTGTCTTCCTGCAATTCATTAAGATATTCAGGCAACAGATCATCAATAGAAGGCAATCGACTCTGCTCTTCCGGATATTCAATTAATGAAGGTTCAAACAGTCTCAAGCTTTCTGCATTAACTACTGAAAAGATGTGCATGTAAGTTGGCAAATTAGGGCAAAAATCATTCTCACCAATTTTCTCAAGTATCTTGAAAGGTCCATACCTTATCAGCTTCAGCTTCTTACCTTCACCTTGATCACCAACTTTGAAACTATGCTCAGTCCGATGCTTATCATGCCTTGCCTTGTACTTAGCTCAGCTTTGTTCTAGTTGTTCCTGTACTGCCTGGTGAATCTCTTGGATTTGTTCAATGAACCTAGTTTCCTTGTCCACATCACTCTGTCCATCAACCGCTATGTCTTTACCAAAGACAAAATCCAAGGGAGACCTTGGTATGAAACCAAAACAAGTCTCAAAAGGAGATCTCTGTGCAGAAGAATGTTTAGCCCGATTGTAAGCATGTTGCACATAACACAAATGTTCGTCCCAAAGCTTGGGATTCTTGCTGCAATATCCTCTGAGCAATTGGATCACCATCCTGTTGACCACCTCTGTTTGGCCATCTATTTGTGGATGAAAGGTTGTGCTCTTTTTCAGTCTAGTGTCCATCAATTCCCACAGACTAGACCAAAATTTCCCAACAAATCGGTAATCTCGATCACATACAATGGAAGTGGGTAATCCAAAATGAACCCATACATGCTGAAGGAACAACTTTGTTGTTTTCTTAGTTGTAATCTGTTTGTTACTAGGTATTAAAATACACATTTTTCTGAACCTATCCACAATAACATATAAATAGTCATGACCTTTTCTAGATTTAGGCAGTCCCCCAACAAATTCCATGGAAATACATTCCCAAGGATGAGAAGGAACTAGTAGTGGAGTGTACAAGCCTAGTTTCTATTGCTGGTCTTGCTTTTAGCACACATGGTACACCCTCTTATATATCTAAAAACTGTCTCATTCATTTTGGGCCAATAACAAAATCTTTGCAGCTGTGCAACTGTTTTACTTACACCAAAGTGACCTGATATTAGAGAAGTGTGTGCTTCTCGAATTATCTTTACTCTTTCGGTTTGAGGAATGCATAACTTTCCCAAATGATACAAGAGTTGGTCCTTAACATGATAATCCAATTCTTCTACTTGTTTGCCATGACCTAAAGTTGCATATACATCTTTGGAATCTATATTTTGAGCATACTATTCAATGTAGCTTTCATGCAATACTGAATTATCATGCTTAAGTATAGTAGATGCATTTATGATTGGTCTGGACAACATATCTACAACTTTATTGTGTATACCCTTTTTATATCTGATGGCAAGATGAAACTATCATAGAAAACCCATCCACCTATAGTGTCTTGATTGCTGCAACTTAGTTTGTGAGTGTAAATATTGAAGTGGTTGATGATCAGTATGTATAACTGTCTCTTTGCCCATTAGATAATGTTTCCACTTTTTCACACTTTGCACTAATGCATACAATTCTTTATCATATGTGGGATATGTTAGTGCCTAGATTTACCTTAGGCTGAAAAGGTAGGATCCAGGGCCAACATCAAACCACGCTCAGCTTGGTAGCTAGCCCTACCAAGTCAGGAGAGGGCTCTCTCCGGGTCAATCTCAAAAAATTATGATCTATGGGGCTTGATATGACTGAAATATCTTCTAATTTTAGGCTAGGTATATGTGCAAAAGAGTTTGATTTGATTTTTTTTGGGGTTTAGTTGGAATCAAGGGAAAGGAAGACTTTGGGGTGCGGGGATTGAGGCTCAATTCTACAGAGATCTCGATGGGGCAAGGTAGGCAATCGCTTTGGCACTTAAATTTTAGTGAGATGGAAGGAAAATATATGTGAGGTGTTGAAGAGGGAAAGATAAATCATGAATCCTCCCCAAACAGTTGAAAACATCAAACAACTAAAGCAAACTTCAAGTAGAGCATTGCACTTTCAATGAATTCTACTTACACTCTTGTTTGTTTAGTTTAGAAGAAATAAGATAGAAATGCAATCACATAAACAAATTCACAATCACAAAGAGAAGCATTGTACCAAGAAAAATTTCCACATGAATCCCAAAGAGTGTTGCAAATCCTGGTCTCAATTCCTTAGCCAAAATACTGAAAATGAATGTACAATGAAGCTCAAGGCTTTCTCAAGAGTCCAACCATGCTAATGACTGAAAAACAACATAATATAGACAAACATAGCTCATCCTTGCCTTTAGGGGTCGAGCTCACAAGTTTAGGAGCTGATCCAATTGATTCTAAACTGAGAACTAGAAAATAGGCAACATAACAGCATGCCTCTAGAAATAAGGGAATTGATTCATTCAGTTTCAAACAACCTCTAAACTAATGAATCTACCTATACAAGTGAAAATCCAACATATTTACATCATGATCTATCAATTTTCATAAAATTACATCATAAATTTTCCATTAGGAAAGTGGAAAAGTCAAACTAGGTGAAGCTGGGCGAAAAACAGAGCAAAACTTAGTCAAACTAGCAATTTTTCCTCTATGCACGGCCCCTGATTCTCTATGCGTAGCACCTATTTGGACCCACTTTTGGAGGCCTTACTGATGTCCAAATGAGTTTTAGGTGTACTTTCTAGAAAGGTCTGCCTGTCCACTTTCCAACCGAAGTGGAAGTTCTCAAGTTGGACTCTATTTTCCACTCCAAAAGTCCATTCTGCCAACACTGCTTCCTGTGTGTCAAAATAGGGGTAGTGAGGTCATTTTTTGAGTGTTTTTGACCTTTTTGAGGGCTCAAAACCTGCCCAAATTTCTTGGCCATAGGTAGAAAAGTGTAATTTTGCATGAAAAATCCAAAAATGCTAAGTTTTTGAGATTTGGAGCCCCCTAGCAAAAGCGAGCGCCATGTGGCGTGGCGCATAGGGCAAAAAACCCTGTGTTAAAAATTTCTGTGCGTAGCACCTTTTTACAGACCAGTTTTGAGGGCCTTCCTAGTGTCCAAATTGGGTGAAAAATAGCTCATTAGAAATATTATTGAGTCTAATTTCCAACCCAACTTGAATTTTTCAATTTGGAGTTCATTTTCCCTGTCAAAAGTCAAATCTCCCAAGACTGGTCAAAATGTGCAAAATGAGGTTGCCTAGAGGCAGAGTGCTATTGCAGTCAACTTTTGAAGGTCTTCCTCAACTGCAAATTGAGCTCATGATAGCTCATTAGAAATATATTTGTGTCTAGTTATCATTTGACTCATCACACAAGTCATTTGGCCAATGGATTACTTCTCTTCTCTTCATACCATGAATGCAAACTTTGATCTGAACTTTGTGACGAGACTCCTGCTGAAAATGATAAAGAAACCAGCTGCCAGATTAAATTTATATCAGCACATGTTTCAGGCTCACATGTAGTCAATGGAGAAGGAATTTGACTACAAACCTCATCCAAAACATCAGCTATTAGATCATGAAAAACTTGAAAAGACTACTGCAACCCATTTTCTGTTGGTTCCGATGAGATTGCATGACTTTCTAAAGGCTACTCATTTGAAGATATACTATGCAGTTTTCCCTTTAGAAACTGAAATGATTCAAAACAAAATGGTACGGAATCATCTTGTATCATTTGATCATATGGTTCAGCTTCCAAATCTTCATCTGCAACCTAACATTCAATGGCATTCGGGGGCTGCAAATCTGGATATGAGAAGTCTTGAACAAGGTTTTCATTACCCTCAAAATGTTTCAGATCAAGACTTGTCGACAGTTGATTTCTTAGCACATGAATGTTGTCTCTGATGAACTAAAACAAAGAAAAACAAAAAGGCAAAGATCCTTCACTTACTTCAAAATTTGCTGCACTTTCCTCGTCACTGTCATCACTGATATGCATCGGTTGATTACTGTACTCGAGCTACTGAAAGTGAACTTCTTCCTCCCATAAACTAGCTGCTGATTTGTCTGCAAGATTAGCTTCTGTTTGGAGAACATAATCATCATAATACTGATCAAACTGAGGAAAATCATTAGTATAAAAGACATCATCAAGCATACATGTCATATCAACAGATCTCTCTCCTCCAAGATGATCTACAAAACAATCATTATCAGATCTATGACAACTAGGATAAGAAAGAAGATGTTTTGGATCAGCAACTTGTTCCTCTTCAATCAGCGAGCCATGGGTTTGAACATTATACTCATTCCTTGTGATGATCCTTTGCATCATCTCTTCCACTGCACTTGCCAAAATGTCAAGCTTTACCTCTAGAGATGTCGATTCCTCTAGATCTGTGTTTCTCATCTCTTCTTCCTTCAACTTTGCCCTTCGGATAAGAAAATGAGCTTCTACATCTACTGCACTGTTCTGCATCTTTTCAAGTGTTGCAAGATTCCTTTCTCTCCGCTGAAACTCCATTTTCGGATCAAAGGCACCCAGGTAGTGCAAGAGAGCGGATCCAAGAGGAGGTCTTATATTAACCGGCATCGAAAAATAGACTTGGTTAAATCTGGCAGAAAACTGTTGTACTGTCTCCCCTAGTAGTCTTTTTAGCTGGTTATACTCTTCTATAATCAAGAAAGGGTTTTGTCTTACCACCTGTTACACTAAAAAATGTCACCATGACTATTTACAGTTAGTATGGCTCTATCAACAGTCATGCTATCCTCTTAGGCAAGTCTTATGCCTCTGCTCTCCATGTCAAACTCCAAAAAGAGAGAAAGTCTTTATAAATGTATTTATCTCTGGGTACGCAGGTTCTCTCAACCTTACCTGCGGGGACGCACCCAATGTTCACAAAAGCTGCGTCTTTGGACGCTCTGTATGTAAAGGGGCAAGTGCGTCCCCCTGTAAAGGTCAAAATGCACAAGTTTCATCTTTAAAAAGTTACTTGTGGTCATTTCTAGAGCATTCTAGAAGGTTGTTCGACGTGTATTGAGCGCCTCCAGATGGTTCATGTACCCCTACCAAAGAGGAACTTATTCCATCAATAAGGGAGCTATCCCATCCAAAGAGGGGATTATCCCATTGATGGTGGACCTGATTAACCTCCTCTTGAGCACTATAAATACAGGCATTGGGCCAGAAGGAGGAGAGGTTGGAAGCTATACATTTCTAAGGGTAAATGCTGCAGGAATTAGGACTCCCATTTAGAAGCTTGTGAGGAGAGATTGCCATCTTTGCTTGTTCTATTTGGAAGTGGGTGAGCTTTGTCAAAGTAAAGGAGAACTCTTGATGGACCTGGGAGGGACTTGCACAACACCAAGGCTCAGGTTGTATTTGTTCCTTTTGTTACCTATTAATGCAAATGAGTCCATTCTTCTCAATAACTTGTTATTTATGAGTTGTTTCATGTACTCCTTGGTCTATGTGTTAAATATGTTTTATTCTATGAGATTATCAAGTGCTATTTAATCGTTTGATTGTTAGTGTATGCAGGTTTCAAAGTGAAGGAGGAGCTCATCCGGATCAGCGGAGCTGGACTGCTACAACAGCGTTGGATTACAGGTAGGATCTAAACACTTGATTTCCCATATAGTAAATGCACGTTTAGAGAAGGATTGCTCTTGTTTGTCTTGTTTGTCACTAGAGAGTCTTAGGCTCCTAGGGAGGTTGATTTGTGTCCGCACTATCGAATCTTTCCGCCTGACAAATTGGCGACTCCACTGGGGATTCCATTGATATGAAAGTCTTTTCCTTTGTATGTAACTTTGAACTGAGAAAAGTCATTTATTTTCTGGTTTTTGGCTCTGTGACTTTGTTTTTGGGTGGGTTAGCTTAGGGTTAGATTCAATTTAGTTTTTCTTGAATTTTCCAGTAGGATGCACCCTCTGAGTATTGCACAGTGCGTCCCTGGACGCACTGTCGTTGTGTGCACAGAGCGGGCCCGCACCTGTCTTAACGGGTTGCCTGCGTCCCCTGCTAAAATTTAAGAAAATTCCATTTTTTGCATTTTTTCTCTTAGATTTTGCTTTTTCTTAGTTTTTACTACCCAGATCCATTAGTCTCTTGTCAAAGATCTTCACCTAAGCTTGTTTCATTAGCATTCCTACTCTAAGCTTTCATCAATTGGGTGTTTTGAGTCTCTTTTTTGAGAAATTCTTAATTTGATTTCCTTTGGTCATTACTTGGAGGTTTGTCTCAGTCTTTTCACAATTTTGCATCTTTTTGCTCTTCTTTTTGCAAAAAAATTTCCCCCTCATTCGCCGGGGGGGGCTAAATTGCGTATGAGTGTTAATCGCCTCTGAGTGTTTTTATTTTTTGATCTTTGGAACTCTCACCCAATTTTCTCAACTTGCACTTGATTGGTTCTTAGATTACATTAGAATCATCTTGTGTTTGAGAATTCTCTTGCATAGATCACATTTGCATAATTAGAATTCTCATTTTCAGAATATTAATGAAAAATGTGCATAGATTACATTTGCATACTTTTCAAGTGAATTGTGCTTAGATTACAATTGCATAGTTTACATTCTGAAAAATCAATCGTAGATTTAGATCAGCTTTCTTTGATTTGAATTTACACAAAAATAAAAACAAAAAAATGGTTTGGAATTGATTTGCATTAGTTTTTCTTGATGAAATTAGTGCATTAGGGAATTTGTTAAATTTTCTCTTAGTGATCAATTCTTTGCATTGTTGGAAGTGAATGGAAACTCTCTCCTTACTTTAGTTAGGATTCATCGAATTGAAAAGATCACATTATCATATTCGATTGCATTCAGTTGAGTCGGGTCATAACACCATTGGTTTCATATCCATTTACCCATTTGAGTAATAACAGCCTTAATAACACAGCGCTTAATTAAAATTCACCTAGTGATTTTTACATTTCTAGGGCTCTGAAACACCAACATAGATCAGGCTAGTGTCTTGGAGTAGGAGAGTAATTAACTCTCCAAGACAGCAAAACCAAACAAGTAGCTCATCTTGTGGTAGGATAAATCCAATTGTTTCATTTGTACTCTGGGAAAGCTCCTCTTAAAGGAGAAGCACGAGCTCGTGTCCGAACCAGTGAGGGGATCAATCCTCCCTCGTTGGGAACGACGCCAGACACGCACGTATTACAAACGGTAAACCTCGGATTAACCATTGTCGAGGAGCCAGGGGTCACTTGTCGGTAAACCTTGGATTATTGTCAAGGAGTCGGCGAGGGGATTGAGCTTGATACTCTGCCCTTGCGTGCTGTCGGAGTGTAGACTGTTCCCCCAGGTGCATTTGTTGTTGTTGGTAACCTTAGTGACCATTATCTTTAGGGTTCTACCCAAGGTGACGGTGGAGGGAAGATCCCACTATACCTGGAGCAGACGTCGGCTAGACTCACTTGGATTTTCTGGGGGGTTCACTTCACTCGAGACGGTTAAAGTGGAGGAACTTGGTCCAGTCTATTCATTAAGCAGGTTGCCGGGGTAACTGTTCCGCCCACCACTTTTGTACTGAATTCGGCGATGTTGGATTTAATCACCAACTAGTGTTTTCGGTCCGGAAGGCTACTGTTTGTGTGTGGTTTGACTCCTAGATTTGATAGCGCATGTTAATTTGTTTGTTTTTACTTTTAGAGACCATAGGTGTGAACTGTGAATTTTAATTGTTAGGTGTGAATTGTGAATTGTTAATTTTAGTTATAAATTGTTAATAAAATTCACTGAAGTTGAATATAATGGCAAACGTTCGAGAATTTACCAACCTAGGAACCCCTCCCAATGAGAATCCTAGTACTTTTCCTTACTTTGGAAATGTTGGTCCTCCTTATATGGCTACTTTGTCATTACCTGGATTTACAATAGGATTACCAATATGGTTATTTTCAACTTCGTTGGCCCAAAATACTCCAATTGTTCCATCTCAACCGGATGCTTCACCTCAACAGAGTTCACCATCTCAACATCACCAACCTTCTGTTGACCCTTTACCTTCTTCGCCTAATTTTTCTTCCTCCATTTCTTCCTCTTCGCCTGGTAAAAGCCTTGATGCTAGTAACTAGGAGGTTAAGAAGAAGAAGAAAGGGAAGAAGAAGAAGAAGAAGAAGAAGCAAGATAAGAAAGAAGTCAACCAACCAACCACGACTGTAAGAGTTAGTTGTGTTGAGGAAAACTCTGACATGCATCGTAAACCAAAATACCCTTGCAGGCTTTGTAAGGGTGACCACTTCCTTGTCAATTGTCCTGGTATTCCAAAGGTCTTGGAAGTATGGTCAGAAAAATCTCATCAACTTTCCATTGATTCATCAACCAGTGATAGTCAGGTTCTTGGGAAAAAGGGTAAAGTTAGGTTTCCTTGTAAGTTATGCAAAGGGAGTCATCAAACTCACGTTTGCCCTCACATGGATGAAGCCTCAACATTGTTGGAAAACCTTACTGTTCCACAGCAAGAATTTCCAACTGGTTACCGTAAACTTTCTCCCAACCTACCGTCAACTGACGGAGTGATTGATCTAAAATCAAGTACAGTCGATCACACTCTTCCATTGGAGAGTGAAACTCATGTCACTCAGGTTGATGATCCATTAGTTGGTCAAGTGGTCGATTCAATTTCACATTCGGTCGATCACACTCTCCCTTTCGAGAGTAAATTTCATACCGCTGATGTTCTTCTTGTTACATCAGATTCTTCAATGCCGGGGGGCATTTCACCTGTTTCTAAAGAACCCCCTCCAAGCACTGAGGTCTTTTCCTTTGATTGGAATAGACTGACAGAACCTCGTCTTCCTTCCTCCATCCCTTTCCAAATCATTGTCAAGGCTGGTGGTAGGGACATACATCGTACTCAGGTAGATGAAGGTGCTTCTGTTAGTATTTTATCCTCAACTGTTTGGAAAGCTTTGGGTTCCCCTCAGCTTGCGCCTATTACACAGAATCTGAAAGCTTTTAACAGAACCATTAGTGAACCTTTAGGGATCCTTCCTAAGTTTTCTATTACCTTGGAGGGTAAAACTGTCTGTATTGATCTTATGGTAGTTCAAGGTCCCTTGGATTTCAATTTACTCCTTGGGCGAGATTATGTTTATGCAATGAAAGCTGTCGTATCGACACTCTTTCGCGTGATGTCTTTCCCTCACAATGGAAATATTGTGACTGTAGACCAGCTTTCGTTCCCTAGTCTTGTTTCAACTACTAATAATATGACATCCCTAAATGTTCCTGATTCTAAAGTGGTATCTACCCTGCCACGAGTTAATTATGTGGCAACTGGTCCCATGTTTTCAGTTACCGATGTAAGTGAGCCTCTCACTGTTTGCTCATCTTCCTTTGATTTAGATCCGGTAATTGACATGGAAAACTCTATGGGATTACTTGAACACGATGTTCTTATCCCTTTTGAGTCCCTTGACATGTGTTCCTTCCAGAGAACTATTCTTCCTTCTGACGAAGATCTCTTAGAAGCCATGATCAAGGTGTGTCCATTGACATGTCCTTCTTCCAATTGGAAGCCATGATCAGTGAGCGTGAGGATAGTTTCTTCTAGTCTCAACCTCATTAAAAAATGAAACTGGAAGTTATGAGCATAGTTCCTTGTCTTGTGTCAAGCTCATTAAAAAATGAAACAAGGAGTTGTGAGGAAAGTTCCTTTTACTGTGTCAACCTCATTAAAAAATGAATCAGGTATGAGGATAGTTTTTTCCTATATCAACCTCGTTAAAAAATGAAATAGGCTAGCATGAGGATAGTTCTTTTACTGAGTCAACCTCATTAAAAAATGAATCAGCTAGATTTTAGAGTTTTTGTTAGGTAGATTGTAGAAAGTAGGATTTTGAGGATAGTTCCTGTTACTGATTCAACCTCGTTAAAAAATGAATCAGGTATGAGGATAGTTCCTGTTACTGAGTCAACCTCGTTAAAAAATGAATCAGGTATGAGGATAGTTCTTTTCTTGTGTCAACCTCCTTAAAAATGAAACAACTCCCTTTTCAAGTTAAATATTGAAAGTAAACCTTCATTTCATCCAGCCGGTTGAATGCAATGAAGCCTGGGGGGCATGTACCTCGCTTTGCATCGTTATGCTGGGGGGCATGCAAACTTTTTGAGCATAGTTCCTTGTCTTGTGTCAAGCTCGTTAAAAAATGAAACAGGGGTAGGTTAAGTAGGTAGATTGTAGAGAGTAGTTTTGAGCATAGTTCCTTGTCTTGTGTCAAGCTCGTTAAAAAAATGAAACAAGGGTAGGTTAAGTAGGTAGATTGTAGAGAGTAGTTATGAGCATAGTTCCTTATCTTGTGTCAAGCTCGTTAAAAAATGAAACAAGGGTTTTGGGGATAGTTCTTTTCCTGTGTCAACCTCACTAAAAAATGAAACATCTCCCACAAGTCTTTCCAAGATCTTGAAAGTAAAGCTTCATTCCATCCACCTCATTGAATGCAATGAAGCTTGGGGGGCATGTACCTCGATTTGCGTCATTATGCTGGGGGCATGTGAACTTATAACAAGCATAGTTTTTCGTTTCAAGCTTGTGTAAACATGAAACCGGATCCGAGCATAGTTCTTTTCCTATGTCAAGCTCGTTAAAAAATGAAACAAATCCTCCTCTACTTGAGTCGAGAGTTTGACTAGATCTCGTAAATGTTAAGTTTAGGTTAGTTATTTCAGTGTTTTGCATAATTTTCTTACAGTTTTAGGTCGAGTCTTTCAAATGATCTCGTAACTCAACCTTCATTTCATCCAACTGGTTGAATGAAAGGAAGCTGGGGGGCATGCGCTCTAGCAGTTATGCTTAGGGGGCATCAAGCACAGTTTTCTCTCTGTTTCAAGCTTGTGAAAAAATGAAACTACTTTGAAGCATAGTTTTTCTCTGTTTCAAGCTTTTGTAAAAATGAAACCTATTTCGAGTCAATTTCAGTTATTTTCAAGACTCGTTAAACTCATGAAAATCCCGAGATTATTTTGCTATCTTTCATTCTCGTAAAACAAATGAAAATACCGAGTTCTTTCCGTCTTTTCCTGCTCGTAAATTACATTGAAAGTTGGCCATATGAGTACGTTTTTATCATTTTTTCGAACTCATTAAAACTTACGAAAAAGTGAAAACCATGAGTACATTTTTATCCCTTTTTCGAACTCGTTAAAACTTACGAAAAAGTGAAATATCAGAGTCATCTTTTAAGCCCTTTTCTGACTCCTAAAATATGAAAAGATTGCCGAGCGTTTATTTTACACTCGTTAAAATGGAATTAAAAGACGGTCCCCTTATAGCCCTTTTCTGACCGTAAAAACAGGAAAAGATTGCCGGGTTTTTGTCGTTTCAAACTCGATACTGGAAATAAAACGACGTGTCCTTGATCGCTTTTTACTTTTTAGGTCAGTGGCACTAATTATGAAAGTACTCCTTGGTCGCAAGATCAAGCGGTTCCCCCAGGTATTATTTTATACTTTTTCGGGCTTGAGGGACACAAATCTACGAAAAAGTTCAACTTGGAGTCTTCTTAAGTTTTTCAGACTCTCTAAAATTGAAAAACCCCGAGTTTCTCCTATACTGGGCTCGTTAAAATTTCACAGTAAAGGACCTGTTCAATTACAAACAGGAACGAACCACTCCTTCCTAGGGTTCGAATCAAAACTAGGTTGGACTCATCCGAAGGATGAGCTTATAATCAAGCATATGTTATCCTCCTCAAGCTTGTTAAAAATAAAGAGGTACTTGCCAGAAATGGTGGGGGAAAAGAGAGAAGAATGAACCTATTTGTTATCTTTTGTCTCAGAAGAAACTTTATTACCACTCTTGAACACGACACTTTTCATTCACCTGGGTTGGGAAATCTTTTACCTCACAGTTGATCAAACCACATTGAAAGTCTTCAGCCGGGTTCCGGGGATTAACTTTGAGTCGTTTATCACCAAGCCATCTGTTGTGTCGTTATGTGTTCAAGAGGTCTGCAAGCAAAACTTTCATCTGCAAAATACTTGTCATCCATTTGACCATCTCTGAGTCAGTCCTTACAGCAACATTTCTTCAACTTGAACAATGATTTCGTGTTGCGGGCTTGCCTGCAACGAGTCGCTTTCTATCGACATCAGCACATTATCTAGAGAGATGACTTAGAAATCGTCAGTACCTTGAAGTCTGCATGCATCAATGGCAGGTTTCTCACCTTTGACGTCAGTTTACATCATTGACTTTCGATCGAAGGATTCCGTGAAATGTTCGACATCAACTCATTCATTCACATCTCATGGATTGTACTGGGTACTTTGAGAACCATTGACATTACTGGTGGTCTCTCTCACGCTTGTTAACAGTTTACATCATCGACTGGTAATCAAGTGGTTTCTACCATGTTCGACATCAACTCATTTATTCGCATGGCTAGAATCGTACCAATTCGGGAAGTAGAAATGAAGACCCTGGATCTAGTTTCCACCATCCAGGCTGCGAGGAGTTTTGTATTCATTATCTAAGTAGACTAATCATAAACAGATGGCTGCGCCCATACTGTGTCTACAAAAGTCTATGATTATGATGTACTGCAAGATCATTCCTGTATCAGAGTAGTTAGTCTGTTAGTTAAAGTTTTAATCTAAGTATGGGAATGCCTACCTCAGTGATGATATAATCTTATACATGTATTTTGTGTTGAAAATTGCAGGTTCTGACCAGGCTCTCCACGAGATAATCCTTGAAATGATAAAGCGCTTCACCCTTCCTATATAATACAAAACCCTAATCTATTACAGGCTTCGCACTTTAGGGGGCAATCTGTTACACTAAAAAATGTCACCATGACTATTTACAGTTAGTATGGCTCTATCAACAGTCATGCTATCCTCTTAGGCAAGTCTTATGCCTCTGCTCTCCATGTCAAACTCCAAAAAGAGAGAAAGTCTTTATAAATGTATTTATCTCTGGGTACGCAGGTTCTCTCAACCTTACCTACGGGGACGCACCCAATGTTCACAAAAGCTGCGTCTTTGGACGCTCTGTATGTAAAGGGGCAAGTGCGTCCCCCTGTAAAGGTCAAAATGCGCAAGTTTCATCTTTAAAAAGTTACTTGTGGTCATTTCTAGAGCATTCTAGAAGGTTGTTCGACGTGTATTGAGCGCCTCCAGATGGTTCATGTACCCCTACCAAAGAGGAACTTATTCCATCAATAAGGGAGCTATCCCATCCAAAGAGGGGATTATCCCATTGATGGTGGACCTGATTAACCTCCTCTTGAGCACTATAAATACAGGCATTGGGCCAGAAGGAGGAGAGGTTGGAAGCTATACATTTCTAAGGGTAAATGCTGCAGGAATTAGGACTCCCATTTAGAAGCTTGTGAGGAGAGATTGCCATCTTTGCTTGTTCTATTTGGAAGTGGGTGAGCTTTGTCAAAGTAAAGGAGAACTCTTGATGGACCCTGGGAGGGACTTGCACAACACCAAGGCTCAGGTTGTATTTGTTCCTTTTGCTACCTATTAATGCAAATGAGTCCATTCTTCTCAATAACTTGTTATTTATGAGTTGTTTCATGTACTCCTTGGTCTATGTGTTAAATATGTTTTATTCTATGAGATTATCAAGTGCTATTTAATCGTTTGATTGTTAGTGTATGCAGGTTTCAAAGTGAAGGAGGAGCTCATCTGGATCAGCGGAGCTGGACTGCTACAACAGCGTTGGATTACAGGTAGGATCTAAACACTTGATTTCCCATATAGTAAATGCACGTTTAGAGAAGGATTGCTCTTGTTTTTCTTGTTTGTCACTAGAGAGTCTTAGGCTCATAGGGAGGTTGATTTGTGTCCGCACTATCGACTCTTTCCGCCTGACACCACCCACCTGTCGAGGAAAACTTTGACAAATTGCTGGAAATCTGAGATGCTCACATCAGGCAGGGTTTTGAACCAACTCTTGACTTTGCCTTGCAAAGAAAGAGCAAAAATCCTAATTCTGACATCCTCTTCATCAACTTCAAAAAGGTCAAGAAAGGACTCGAAATTCAATACATGACTCTCAGCAGTGATGTTGTCACATTCACCATCAAATCTTGGTAGATATAGGTCATGATTTTTAGGGAAAGCATGGGATATACGAGGTAAAATCAGAGGCTTGTATCGATCTAGAATTTTACAAGGTAGTGGGGTATGTACAGAAAGTATAGAACCAGTCTTGGTCTCTTGAGGTTCAACAGTTTGAAGATGGTCATCACAAGATTCAGAAGAAGGGTCTTGATCAAGCTCAAAGGCATGCAATTCCTTGGTATTCACAAACTTCAAAGGGAAGGAATCAAATGCAGGCGGAGGATCTTTTCTCAAATACAATATACTTTGCAAAGCCTTCTTGACATTCTCGGGAAAAGAGAAGAAATAGTTTAGAACAAAGAACAAAATGTCTTGGATGAAATTCCAACTTGAATACCTGATCTGTCCATATTGTCCATTCATGTTTTTGCTAGTCAGGTTCATCCTCCAGTGGAGTCTTTGAATCTGATCTCGAAAATGATTTGGAATCGCCAGGTGAATGATTTCAGCCTTACTGTGCCTGATCGTTGTCCACCATCAATAATCAGATCTAAAATTGATACATGTACTGGGGCAATTTTGCAAGTTAGATATTCCATTTATAAGACTAGATTGGAGATTGACTGAAGCAGCTTTTATCTACTTTCGCTAATGCAAAGCAAAAGCGTTTCGAAGGCTACTTGGCTAATCTTCAGGCTCCGTCTGTAGTTTATAAAGTAAGAAGACTAACAAATAAATAAAATTTTCTTCCCCAGTATGGTCGCCACTATGTTAGTGCCTAGATTTACCTCAGATTGAAAAGGTAGGATCCAGGGCCAACATCAAACCACACTCAGCCTAGTAGCTAGCCCTACTAGGTCAGGAGAGGGCTCACTCCGGGTCAATCTCAGCAAATTATGATCTATGGGGCTTCATATGACTGAAATATATTCTAATTTTGGGCTAGGTATATGTGCAAAAGAGTTTGATTTGATTTTTTTTGGGGGTTTAGTTGGAATCAAGGGAAAGGCAGACTTTGGGGTGTGGGGATTGAGGCTCAGTTCTGCAGAGATCTCGATGGGGAAAGTAGGCAATCGTTTTGGCACTTAAATTTTAGTGAGATGGAAGGAAAATATAGGTGAGGTGTTGAAGAGGGCAAGAGAAATCAAGAATCCTCCCCAAACAGTTGAAAACATCAAACAACTAAAAGCAAACTTCAAGTAGAGCATTGCACTTTCAATGAATTCTACTTACACTCTTGTTTGTTTAGTTCAGAAGAAATAAGATAGAAATGCAATCACATAAACAAATTCACAATCACAAAGAGAAGCATTGTACCAAGAAAAATTTCCACATGAATCCCAAAGAGTGTTGCAAATCCTGGTCTCAATTCCTTAGCCAAAATACTAAAAATGAATGTATAATGAAGCTCAAGGCTTTCTCAAGAGTCCAACCATGCTAATGACTGAAAAACAACATAATATAGACAAACATAGCTCATCCTTGCCTCTAGGGGTCGAGCTCACAAGTTTAGGAGCTGATCCAACTGATTCCAAACTGAGAACTAAAACATAGGCAACATAACAACATGCCTCTAGAAACAAGGGAACTGATTCATTCAGTTTCAAACAACCTCTAAACTAATGAATCTACCTCTACAAGTGAAAATCCAACATATTTACATCATGATCCATCAATTTTCATAAAATTACATCATAAATTTTCCATTAGGAAAGTGGAAAATTCAAACTAGGCGAAGCTGGGTGAAAAACAGAGCAAAACTTAGTCAAATAGGCAATTTTTCCTCTATGCGTCGCGCCTGATTCTCTATGCATAGTGCATGTTTGGACCCACATTTGGAGGCCTTGCCGATGTCCAAATGAGCTCCAGGTGTGCTTGTAGGAAAGGTATGCCTTTGTACTTTCCACCCCAAGTGGAATGTCTCAATTTGGCCTCCATTTGTCCCTCCAAAAGTCCATTCTCCCAACACTACTCCCTGTGTGTCAAAATAGGGGTAGTGAGGTCATTTTTTGAGTGTTTTTGACCTTTTTGAGGGCTCAAAACCTGCCAAAATTTCTTGGCCATTGGTAGGAAAGTGTGATTTTACATAAAAAATCAAAAAATTCTGATTTTTTTAGATTTGGAGCCCCCTAGCAAAATCGACCGCCACATGGCGCGGCGCATAGGGTAGAAAACCCCGTGTTAAAAATTTCTGTGCGTAGTACCTTTTTGAAGACCCGTTTTGAGGGCCTTCCTGGTGTCAAAATTGGGTGCCCAATAGATCGTTAGAAATATTATTGAGTCTAATTTCCAAACCAACTTGAATTTGTCAATTTGGAGTTCATTTGGCTTGTCAAAAGTCAAATCTCCCAAGACTGGTCAAAATGTGCAAAATGAGGCTGCCTAGAGGCAGAGTGCTATTGCAGTCAACGTTTGAAGGTCTTCCTCAACTCCAAATTGAGCTCATGATAGTTCATTGGAAAGATATTTGTGTCTAGTTATCATTTGACTCATCCTATAAGTCATTTGGTCAACCAAGCTATGAGAAAACTTGATTTTCCCAAGGTCACTTCAGAGGTGCATCAATTCTCTTGAGGCAACAGTATTTTTGACATTTCTCTAAAACCATGACACCTGTGTAAAAAGTGGAGGAGGTTTTTCTTCCTTGGCCTATTGTAGACAAAAACATCTCTCAGGTTTCCAAAATTCATCTTTTCATGCTCAAAAAGATCATTGAAGTAAAACCTATTCCGATGTGTGGAATAGGGGATTTGTCGAAATGAAGCGAAATGAAGGGGATAAGGGGCTTATAAATTCTTGGGAAAATTCTTGGAAGTAGGGAGGGATGTTAGAAAGCAGGGGAAAGTGGAATTTCCAAGATTGACTGAGGGGAAGGGGTCCAAAAGGGAAAAACACAGGCCTAGCCCAGAAAATTGTCAAGTTGTAGCAAGAAACTAGGGTTTGTGCGAAAATGAGGAATTTGAGGGATATCAGTGATGGGAAGTGTTTAATAAGGTACATTAAGGATAGGGGAAGGTGTATGAACATCAGGATACAAATTTTGCTGATGATTTGACCATCCAAGAGAAATTACTTTCAAAACCCTAGGAGAGGGAAATGAACCTTACCTAGGCACAATTGAAGTATGAACAAGGTGTAAAGTGACCCATTAGAACCTGACATGATGATGAAAACCCTCTGAACGATGGTACACTCAGCCAAATGGTGACATGAAGCTCTTGGGATAGCCATTAGGGTTTGGGAATTTACACTTGGGATTTTGGGAAAGGGAACTTGGGATAGGGGATTAGTGAATTTATGGGGTAGGGGAACTTAGGGAATAATGAAATCAATGGACAAATGGGATAAGGGAGTGATGGAGGGATGATAGACTTAGTAGAAAAATAGTTAAATACAAAACTCTAGTAGCAATCTCCTTTGAAAATGTTGAAAAAGTAGGGTTTGGTTTTTTAAATACTCACCATTCATCAATCACCATGACATATACACCAAACTTGGATAAAAACAGAGATGGAGGCTCTACCTAATTGTATCAAGACCAATTCATGTGATTTGGGGCAATGAGAGTGATTTTGGGTAGTTTTTTGGCTCTTTGGCTGTGTGTGCTGCGCATCCAGCCCAATGCGTCGTGCCTCCTGCCCAGTGCGCCGTGCCTTTGGATTTGCACAGTTTTGCTTCAAACTTGCTTCCTTTCTCCAACATGGCCTTCTCTTGCTTAATATGTCTTCTTTGAATGCAAATGAGCTCTTTGAACATGACCAATGAGTTGTATACAAGAGATTTTAAGTTTTCACTTATCAACAACCCACTTTGTAATGTTTGCATTTGACTTGCTTTTCAAACTTTGTTTTTGGACTTTTTCACCTTTTTGGATTTGTGATGAACCAAATGACCTGAGCTTTGCTTGTTTTTGTAGGTTTTTGAGCTTTTTGGCTAAGGAAAGAAACCAGGGTGCAGATGAAGAAATTTACAATGAGGGAAACAAAATTTTCATGATTTTTTACAATAAAATCTAAATACTATGTTTTTTCCTCAAAACAGAGTTTTGAGGAAAAACACATTTTCGAACACTTGGCGATGAAATTTATTGATGTTGCAACCTCCTCATGGCTTGCTGGTAATTATTAGACACCTTAACACATTTTTTGACGAAACCCTAATGAAACCCTAGACCTAATTGACCATGAAACCCTAAAGACAACTTTTGCAATTTTCGAGATAAAAAGGAAACTGTATATGTTTTTTAAATGAACAAACATGAGCTAGCAGGTAGATGACATGAGGGAAACTGTAGGAATGCCACTACCATCAGATGATCCATGCGCCTAATGGAATGCAAATGACTAGGCGGGACACTTAATATGAAATGCAACAAGAGGATTTGATCTCTGACGGAGGGATGAAAATAATGACTCTAATAGGATAATTAACTACTGCAGAATTAAATGTCTCAGAATGATAACATATGGGTTTACCGTGCTGCATCAACAGTGCTCCCATGGCATAGTCATTGCATCCATTTCAATCTCAAAGGGTCTTTGAAGGTCAGGTAGTGCTAGTACTGGTGATGTACTAATCTTTTCCTTTAAGGTGTCGAAGACTTTTTGTTGTTTTCCTCCCCACTAAAACACCTTGTTCAATCCTGTTAAAGCATGTAAGGGAGTTGTAATCAAGGAAAATTTAGCAATAAACTTTCTCCAATACTGTGCTGCTCCTAGGAATCTTCTAACTTCTGTAGCAAATTTTGGTTTAGGCTAGTTTACAATGACTGCAACCTTAGAGGGATCTATCTTCAATTCACACCCCCTACAATATGACCCAAATAATTCAAAGATGTTTTGCCAAATTCAAATTTTGATAACTTAACATAAATATTTTCTCTTTTCAAAACATCTAGAATCCGTTTTACATTATTTAAATGTTCTTCCCATGTTTTACTAAATATAAAAATGTCATCGAGATATACAATGACAAAATCATCAATAAAAGGCCTGAGTACATCATTCATTACTCTCATGAAAGTAGCAGGAGCATTATTCAAGCCAAAAGGCATAACTAACCACTCATACAATCCCTACTTTGTTTTGAAAGCAGTCTTCCATGCATCTTGCTCTGCAACTCTGACCTGATGGTAGCCACTATGCAAGTCCAACTTTGTTATAGACATTTTTGGGCACTGCAACCCCAATCATATATGTCCATAAACCAAGGGCTTCTGAGTCCCTAAAAGTGTTGTTTCATGCCCTAAAGGAACAAGGTCAGCTGATTACATCATCTCCCAGAAGTTCTCCATGGGAAACTGCTCAGAACTGGTAAAAACTGGACCATACAGGTTGCTCAGTGCTAAGGGTGCGATGTATCTCACCTGCCCAGTGTAAAAGGTGCGATGCATACTAGAAAGCCCTTTTGTAGGGTGCAATGGGCAAGAATGGACAAATGGCAGAGACAGTTTTCGAGGTGGATGATCATGGAATCTTCCAGAAACTTCTCCTGTGACACTTGCCTCTCTGAATTTGCCTAGGGATGAGTAAGAGATCATCAATCTCCAAGTGGAATCAAGAATATCAAAGAGAAGACACTAATCAAAATCCCAGAAGTTGCCTCACCTCCCTGCAATCATCTATATATGGATCCCTCATCCCAGAGATCCAGAGGTTGGAATTTTGTATCTTGTAAGGAAGTGTTGTTGGTTTCCTAGTGGAACATCATAGTGTTGGATGATCTAAGATTTTCATGAGGTGAAGAAGGGCTTTCATGCTGGGAGAAAGATGCTGGGTTAGATCAATGGGTTGTAATCCTCTCTTTTAATCCTTATATCAATAAAGCTATTCAAGTTTTCCTCCACATTCTTGTATGTCTAATAGTATATGCATTTGTGTGGTCAATATATATCTGGTCCTATATTGCTTATGATTGTAGATATCTGCACTTTGAAGGTATTATGCTGCTTTGACTTTATAGGTACTCTTTGAAGCAGAGCGGTCAAGGGAGAAGTGGCAAAGACCTGTCGGTGAGGAGAAGGAACAAGCAAAGAACCAAGCGAATGATAGAGATTGGTACTCTTTGATCCTCTCCTATCTACTTCTCATAAAGCAAAATGAAAGTAACTTTAATATGTTTATTTCTAAGATAGCTACCCTTCTTAGTGGGACTAGCAGCTCTGCATAGACACTAGATTTCCCAATAACAAAATGGCAACTCCGCTGGGGAACGAATAGCTTGTTTGCTTGTTTATACTTGTTTGCTTTATAAACTTACAGATGGAGCCTGAAGTTAAGCCAGCTAGCCTTTGAACTGCATTTGCTATGCAAGTGAAAAGTAGATCAGTGCTGTTTCAATCTATCTCCAGGTTTTGTTTATAAATTGAACAATAAATTTGCAAACATCCTAATTGCCCTAGTGGTGGCTCTAGTAACCTCATTAGATCAACCCCTATGATTTCTATTTACTGACTATCATTAGCTCGGCCTAAATCCCTAAACTAAGCTGCAAACTGTGACCAAGAACCAAGTTGAAGTCTTGTCCTAGGACCATCGCACTTTCTCCTCTTGGGAATATGGATGCATCACACCTCCTGTGTGTAGTAGGTGTGCTGCATCGCACTTTCCCTATGTTGCAGGTGCGCTGATCAGATAAGACCTCTTCTGCTTCCAGATTTTGGTTTCTTTGTTCACTCTCTTCAGCTTTATTCAGGAGTTTTGCTGTCTGTGATCAGTATACCACTGTGGAAACTCCCTTCCTTTGCATGATTCTGCCTCCATAGTACAAAGAATTGTGAATGTTTTTTTATGTATTGTGCGCCATTTACAGTTCTCTTTTACAAAAAAGTAGCATAATCAAACTGTCGTCTTTTGATTTGGAAGTGTCGCAAGTGTCGTTTTCAATCAAGAAAAGAATTCTATTGTTCTTGATGGTTGATTATACAGTTTCTCTTGTATTTGATTTGAATTAGTAGTTTTTCAAGTGTCGAAAGTAGTTTTCAATTCAAAGTCGCAAAGTGTCGTCATTATCTTCCTTTCATTTTTGAAGAGAAATTTGTTAGTACTGTCACTTTGAAAAGATAATTTAGATTTGTACTTAGCATTCTTCTTGTCATTCACACATTAAGAAAGCTAAAAACAAATACGTGCATGTGCATTTTCATTTAAACTGTTTGTTGGTTTGATTTAGGATAGCGCATCTAGTGTGTGCTCTCCGCTCTATGTTGAAAGAATATCATCTCTCTTTCTTTAGTAGCTAGGATTTTCATTGCAAAAAGAAGATTAAACGATTGTTTATCATCTTAGATTGCATTTTAGGAATTGTATATCTACATCACGCGATGAACCTAAAAGGAAAATTTCTTAACAAAGATCAACTGTAAAATAAATTCAATGAACATAAAAACACTTTGGAACCTAACGCACAACATTTAGAAGTCTAGGCTAGAGACATATTCTGGCGTCGTAAAGCCTGGTAACTATCACTTTCATTGTTGGCTGGGTGATTCCTCCTCTTTGAGACGACAAGTGCCAGTACGGATTGTGCTCCCACGTACCGTCGAGTATATATTGGGAGACCACAATATGCTATATCCTTTATCCATAGGAAGCCGTGTCTGTCGCCCTATCGATCGCAATGCACTGAACACAGCATTCGGGAAGATTGACTGCCGTACCATAAAAAGTATTCTGCACTTTTGCGATTGGTTTGGTAATCCCTCTATCTAGATTTCTAGAGTAGTCTCTTTTGTTCCTTTTCAGACTCCTTAAAGGAAAAGGTGCATCTAAGCACTTGTCACTTCAGGCTCATCAAAATCGAAGGCGACTAGAGTCATCTTTTGTTTTTTCTCGACTCTTAAAAATTGAAAAAGCAAGTTGTGTCAAAGTGTCTAAAATTCATTTAATTTGGAAATATTTTCCCCTTTATTTTTAGTTGATCGAGTAATCCACAATCGTGGAGGAAATTTAATCGAAACCCCATTATTCATGGAGACTTACGAGTCAACCGTCTTTGTCTCCGGAAACAAAACTATTCCGGACAAAGCGAACTCGTTTAACCGGATCAGAGTCCCCTGGTTTGGTTGGAACAAGTGTTCCGAAACCTTCAGAGACTCCGGTTACTCCAAACATTTCGGGTATCCCTGCCTCTATAGAAGAATTTCCACAGCCGCAAGAGGACAGTAGAACTAATCCTAGTGTGACGGTAAACACTTATATTCCTGTACCAGCCCCATCTACAGCTGATTCAAAAGGTGTTATTACCAAAACAACTGTCGCTATAGAATCTATACCTTCTTCGGCACCGGAAATATTTTATGGACCTGATAGTCTACCTATTCCACCTGGATTGATTACTATAGAAGAGATTGTGGAGGATCCCCCATCTAGTACTCCATCGCATTTTGGAGTTGGGATCACCCTATATCCTTCTTCGTTAGAAATTAGTCTACCATCATCGGAAGTTCCTATAGAATCGCTAGGAAATCTTTTGGATAGACTAGATATGTCTGAACAACCGTCGACATCTAGGACTATGTCATCTAACACAGCAGCAACAGAACTTCCTACTGCTACTCCAACAATGTTCATCGACGTACCATCTGTCCCAACTAGCCCTCAATCACTGGATGGAGCCCATCCAGGGGCCTTTTTGATAGTATGGTATGTTCCCGTTTGTTCATCCGGAATAATATCTGGAATCTCTTATGTTGAGTCTCAGCAAATTGATTCTTCGCAGTGTCAATTTGGGTAGTTCGGTCCTCAAAGGCAAATCATTCCTTTGAGTACTGGATTACCGTCGTATGGGGGGAAATATACCCTTTCATGCGAGAGTACACAACAGAATTCAGGTTATTCTGGAATTACATCCAGTGGTTGGGTGCCTATACTGCCTCAACAACCAAGAGTTGTATACTCAATGCAACAAAGTCTGCCTATGTCAAATATCCCCACTACACCGACTATTGTGACGGTGTTGCAAGTACAAGCATTGCCTGTTGTATGCCAACCTCAAGCTTCTCAGGTCACAATTCAACAGCCTCTTGTCTCTACGACGCCCCCACAATCATCGATTAGTGGCTCCTTAACTAGAATGACCCAGGCTCAAATGGGTACCATCACCTCTCATCTTGGTCAAATAGCCAGTATTGGACAACATCTAATGGTTTCACAACCATGGCTGGTGAAATATCAACAACCACAATTCCAACAAGTTTACCAAGGATCTGAGCACCAAATCTTTGTAAGTAATGGGCAGGTGTATATTCAAAATGGTCAACATCAACCATTTCATAATGGTTATGCCCATCAACCTTACCAAAGTTATCAACATCAAATGCACTATGCTGGTATGCAAAGACCCACTGCTCAGGCAATCCCATCTTATCCTGGGTATGCTTCACCGAAGTTGAATCAACATTTGCCCTTCATGGCAACTTTAGAGTTACCGGATCTAAATCGGCTGAAAAACGATCCAATTGCTTACAGCCCTTGGTGGCCAGTGATCCCACATAAACTTCCATCAGATATTCCTAAATTTAATGGAAATCTGGGTGAATACCCGTCGAATCATGTGATGACCTTTCATCTATGGTGTTCATCTAACACTCTAAATGATGATTCGATTAGGCTTCTCCTTTTTCAGCGAACGTTAACTGGTCCAGCAGCAAAATGGTATATCGAATTGCCTAGAGCTTCATTCGATAACTTTAGCACCCTAGCCACAACCTTTTTAACCTATTTTCAGTTACCCATAAGGTACGAAATAGGAACAGAGCTTCTTACCAATTTCAAATAGACAACAGCCACTCACATATCTGATCATATTCATGAGTGGCGACATCGTCGTAGAATGGTGAAAACATATGTTCCTGATCAGCTGCTAGCTGAATGGTTTATTAAGTCATTATTACCTTCTATTATGGAAGATGTGGCAAAGGGAGGAGTCGTCACTAAAGAGCAAGTAATTGCTTGTACGCAATATCTAGACTTGATATATACTCAGTCTGGCATGCTCTACGAAAAAATCCTTGATGCTCCTAGACCAGAATTCTCTGTTCCCCCCCCCTCCTAAATCAAGCAAAGAATCTCATGCCGGCGATGGCATGATAGGTGCGACTAGCACGAAAATCGTAAAAGCTACATCAAATAAGGCTCGTATGGTTTCAAATCAAAATGCAAATGAGGAACTTCTCGCCTCAGAGGTAAATGACGTGTCGACTGACAAAGGAAAAGAACCAAAGCAACCAGGGGGCAAGAAGAAAAAGAAAGGGAAGAAGAAAAAACAGGAGGATTCGTCTCCTGAAAAATCTTCTGCAAACCCTTCTGGAGATAGGAAACTGAGTCATCCATGCTTCATATGTGATGAAGATCATTGGATGAAAAATTGTCCACATAAAGCCGAGCTTAGAAAATTCTTTAAGAATTCAAAAACCTCGACAGTATTGACTGATCCGTTTCCAAATCCAGGAACAAATCTGGTTGCTAGTGACAATGCTTCCCCATCCCAAGTGCTAATGTTGTCTATTTCGAAGCAGCAAAATGATGCTTTAATATTGACAAGGAATAAAGATTATGGAAATCCACAGCTGTCAAACAACAAGGTTAGTGATCAACCTAGTAGTTCGACAACAACTTCGACCGAAGTTATGCCACCCATCATTCCTGAACTAACGACAAAGCTGCTGAAGGGAGTAGTACACAAATCGACATTTAATCCTCGTGCCAAAGTAGCACAGCATTATAACATAGTGGAGGATCTGGCATAATCATCGTCCGCTATGTCGACACTTGAAGTACTGCAAAATTTCCCCTCCCAAAAGCAAGCTTTATTATCAGCAATAGGTGGGATTGACCCAACGGATTCCAATCTTGTGGCCTTTAATCATAAAGGATATGACCCTCAGTTACCAGCACAACTAGCTTTCCTTATTCAAGTGAAAGCCCTCAACAAAACTATTCATCGAACAATTATTGATGAGGGGGCATCTACATGTATTATGTTGATGAGTTGCTGGAAAACCTTAGGATCACCACCCTTGTCGCAATCTTTGACAACAGTAAAAGCATTTGATGGATGAACATACACCCCATATGGAATTTTAAGTAACTTGCAAGTCGAGCTGGGGGGAAAACAATAGAAATTGATGTTGAAGTGATCGACGGAAACCTCGATTACAACATCCTATTAGGAAGGCCCTGGATATATGCTATGGCAGCCGTTGTGTCGACCTACTTTAGGAAGATTGCATTTCCCTTCCAAGGAAGTATTAGATTGTCGACCAGCAAACATTTCTCCCCAACAGTTCAAAAGTTACGGGAAGCATTCCAATGATCCATGGAAGCCCTCATTCGCTTCAAAATATCAGAGTAGGCCTACTAAACGGCCCTATATTAATGGGGACTTTTTCCCTACCGCCTCCAGTCAATCTAGCGGAAGTGGCAACAATGGGAATATGCAATATGATATCTTCTATTCAAAAGATGTCTGAAAATGATATTAACATGGATCATCTGTAGGTATTGCCTCCAAGCTCAATAGAAATATTGTAGCAATCAATGTTTTCAACATGGGAGGCAAACCCAAATCAACGCTCATCAAGCGTTTGGATGGATAGGTCTAAGGAATATGGCACCCCTTCAGATCCTTGGTCCCAAGTACCTTCCACAGATGAAGGAATTGTTCAGCCAATGATAGTTGACGGGGCACCATGGGAAGATTACCACCATCGTTCCCATCTTTCGGATTACAAGGAAGATAGTTCCAGTGACCTTCATCATCCCTCAGTTTTTTATTTTCTATCAAATACTATAAACATGGTGGATTCCTAACGAAACTTGTCCAATATTGAAGAGACTATCACCATAAATATCTCGACCAAAACAGATGTTGTAGAGAATATTCATGTCGGAAAATATTGTTCTTCTAAAGAACTGGAGATATATTATGCTCTTTTGCGCGAATTCAGAGATGTCTTTACTTGGCCATATGATGAAATGCCACGCATTGACTCGAGCATAGTTGAACACGAAATTAAGATGTATCCAGATGTCAAACCAGTATGACAACAGCTACGGTAGGTGCACCCCAAGAAAGCCGCTGCCATCAAGGCAGAAGTTGAAAAACTTCTACATGCTGGTTTTATCTACCCGGTTCCTCTAACCGATTGGGTATCGAATATTGTTCCTGTAATGAAAAAAAAAGCGACAATTAGAGTGTGTGTTGATTATAGGGATGTAAATCAAGCTTGTCCAAAAGAAAACTACCCTACACCCTTCATTGACTAGAATATTGATGAGTGCGCCGGATGTGAAATCTTTTCATTTATGGATGGATTTTCCGGGTATAATCAAATTAACATCTGCCCACAGGACCAGTTAAAGACTGCATTTATTTGTCCGTGGGGCACATTCACATATCGCAAGCTACCCTTTGGTTTAAAGAATGTAGGGGGAACATTTTAGAGGGCAATGAATTATGCCTTTCATGACATAAAGGACATCGTTAAACCATATCTCGACGATCTTCCGGCTCATTCGCGAAAGAGGATAGATCATCCGCAGCATTTGAGAGCGATATTTCTACGTTGCCAACACTACAAGATACGACTCAATCCACACAAATGTGTGTTTTTTGTCAGTTCTAGTCGTTTGCTTGTCTTTGTGGTCTCAAAGGATGGGATTTTTCTCGACCCATGTAAGGTTCAGGAAATCATTGATTTGCCTCCACCTTCAAATTTGCTATAGATTCAAAAACTCCAAGGGAAAGCAAACTTTCTGAGGAGGTTCATTCCAAATTATGCCAAACTTTCTAAAGGTTATACTCGTCTATTGAAAAAAGAAGTACCCTTCATCTGGGATCAGGTCGCGCAAGCTTCCTTTGATGCTTTAAAGGAATCCCTAATAAAAGCATCATTAATGTATGCTCCTGATTATCAAAAAGACTTTAACATGTATCTGGCTGCAGCAGATACAACCATCACAATGGTTTTAGTTCAAGAAGAAAATGGAATTGAGCATCCTATATATTATTTGAGAAAAAACTTAAATGATATGGAAAGAAAATACTCCTACGTTGAAAAGCTAGCTCTCGCAGCTGTTCAAGTGATACAAAGATTTCAACACTATGTCCTCTTTCGAAAAAATACCATTTTGTCAGATTGCAACCCCATGACTTATATATTGTCGCGACAGTTACTGGGGGGCAAATATTCAAAATGGATAGAAATTCTACAAAAGTTCGATCTAGAATTCATAAAATCCAAATCGAAGACAGCCCTAGTTTTCGCGGAGTTACTATGCGATCTCCCATCGTCGTCCAATGATGCAACATCAAAAGAAGTGATCATGGATGAATCTTTGTTTCTAATATCTTCAAGCAATCCGTGGTATGGAGACATAATAATCTATCTCCAAACCCAATTATATAGGCCTAATACTTCCCGCTCAAAACAACGACGCTTTCGATACCAAGCAAAATACTACATGATCATCGGTGATACGCTTTACCATCGTGGTATCAATACAGTTCTGCGGAGGTGCCTCACCCACGAGGAGGCCAAAAAAGTCCTGAATGATTGCCATTCAGGCACGTGTGGGGGGCATCAATCTGGTTACGCTATGACACAAAATATTTTACGAGCAGGATATTTCTGGCCAACCATGTTCAAAGATTGCATAACCGCAGTCAGAATTTGCCATGCCTATCAAATCTACGATCGTAAAACCCGAATACCACCCGCACCTCTGCAACCAGTAGTTGTTGTTGGGCCATTCGCTAAATGGGGAATAGATTTCATGACATGTAACCCCACCTCGGCTGGGGGGCATGGGTATATATTAGTCATAGTAGACTATTTTACCAAATGGGCCGAGGCGATGCCTACATTAAACAACAATGGTGAAACGGCTACCCTCTTCTTTTTCAATCATGTACTCTCTAGATTCAGTGTTCCACAGGCCATAGTCAAAGATCATGGATCGCATTTTCACAATCACATGATGGTTGAGTTGGCTACCAAATTAGGGTTGTCCCACAATAGCTCTACTCCGTATTATCCGCAAGCTAACGGACAAAGTGAGGCAATCAACAAGGTCCTGAAGTAGATGCTACAAAGGATGATTGGAGTCCATAAAAGGAGTTGGCACCTGATCCTGTACTCAGCCTTATGGGCATACCGAACATCGGTGAGGAATGCGACCGGGTTTATACCCTTTCAACCGGTCTATGGCCTGGAAGCAATCCTACTGGTTCAGTGTGAAATCTCGTCCCTCAAACTCGCGGTCGACCTTCTCCCCGGAACTTCAAAAGAGGAGGCTTGTTTCTTGGAACTAATCCAATTGGATGAAACCCGTCATGATGCCGCTCTGGCTAATGAAGCCCATAAGAAATGAGTCAAGGCACAGTTCGATAAGAATGTCAAACCCCGTGTCTTCTCAGAAGGAGACCTGGTCTTACTTTACGACCAGGAGTCCGATAAATTGGGAGCAGGTAAGTTCAAGTCTTTGTGGATGGGCCCCTATATTGTTAAGCATGTATTAGCAAAAGGAGCCTACGAGTCAGTCGATTATGATGGGATTCCATTGGCGCAACCCTGTAATGGGTTGTACCTTAAGCATTACTATGCTTGACTCAAGATAGTAACCCCTATGCTTTTGTTGCTTTTTTGTTTTCGCTAAGGGTAATTATTTTGGTTAAGTGATCCACTTTTTCATTTGTCGCAAATGTCGGACCTATTGGAATCATTTGTTGGATATGCTGACGGGGCGAGTCGTAGTTCGCGAAACCTATCTTCTGCTGCCCGGGCCATCTTCGATCCAAGTGGCGAGTTAGTGAGTTTCAAAGGGGTAAGTATTAGTCGGTCAACGAACAACATTGCTGAATACAGCGTGTTGATAGAACTCCTCTCTGATCAAATCACCCATGGCATACGCCAACTTGTCGTCAGGCTAGACTCACAACTCATCATTCTACAACTCACCGGTATCTACTCCGTACGGAATCCAGCTATCTATCGCATGTTCCTGAGGGTCAAGATTTTGGAAAGGCAGTTTGATTCTATTCAATATCAACATATTTCTAGAAACTTAAACACATTAATAGACTCATTAGCAAATTATGTGTTAGATAGACATTTGCAACATTTATAAAAGAAGCATTTCATCAATATTTGCATCAAGATCATGTAACTTAACCAAAATAAAGCTCCAAAAATCAAAAATATATATATAATTGTTTATAGTTTATACATAATGTTCTGTAACCAAGACAAAATCGATCAAATGACCCAAAACTCAAAATTCTAGGGGGCACCCTAGTCTAATGGTTTTGGTGATAACAAGTCATCGCCTGTGCAATCATGCATAAAAGGCTAGTCCATAGACTCGGCATGCCAGTAGTATGTCGCTGCAACCTCAGAGGTAGTTCATCGGTCCTCACGTCTGGAATACCAAGAGTGAGACCCTCGACCTAATCCTGCAATGCTGAAAGAGTCTCGGCCACGTCAAGGTCATGAAGGATAGCCCTACCCACAGCCTCTCCTATTGGAACGGCAACTGGTGCTCTCAGGCGTACTGCTCGTCGAACTGGTCCAATATCTGCATGAGCACATGAGTTTTGATTAGTCTTGATAGAAGAAACCATGAGAAAATTATAAAAAATGATAAATAGAGATATGGTCAGAGAATTTACCTATAGCACCCCACTGCTCACCAGCCGGCAGCACCAAATCTAGGTCACCTCGGAAATCCATACCAGCATATGGCCACTCAGCATAAACCATCTCCTGATGGTTAAACCACTCGAAGAAGGTATCAGAGAAAGAAACCTGCGACTAACCAGCATGTCGGGCCATGAGGTCAACCCATCTCTGCATCCATGGCTCAGTCGGTGGAGGTAAACCGAGTGAAACGTACTGCGACTGCATCAGCGGGATCTTTTCCAAGGCGAAAGCGGTCAAAATAGAACCATAGTCAAAATTCTTGGATTTTCCACTTTTTATCTTGGTCAGTTGTTCTTTCATCATAGGGAGTACTGCGTCACACCAGTTGAACACCTTTGGTTCAAGGCATTCCAAAGCGTACTGCATATAAGACCTGTTAGCCATGTGAAGAGCTGCACTACTAGCCAGTCTAGCAAAAGTGAACAGAATGGTCCTCAAGGACTGGTCAGTGACATCTCGAATGTTGATCTTGCCATCCCTACTCGGCTGAGATCCCTATCTACAGTACCGATGAATGTAATCTCTCATGAATTCACCCCCACAGGCAGAACCTGATAATGAGAGAGGGGTGCCACGCCTCGATAAACCGGTCATAAAATTGATGTCCATGACAGTCAAGGGGATGGATTCGCCTCTGATCTGGAACACCTGGTTTGTAGGATCCCATGCATCAAGGAAATATTGCAACAAGTTGATTTGTTGCCTCATTCTAGAGATGCGGAAAAACTTGAGTAGGCCACAGTTCCACAGTGCAGTTACCATACCTGGATCATGTAAAGCAACCATGTCCTCTTCTTCATGCTTGCATTCTCACCATGTAACAACCATTTCGCTCCGATGAATCTCTACAAAACAAACAAGAGAAGAATCAGGGTCCTGATTTGGCAAAAAACAGGCAAAAATTCCATGAGAAAACAGTGCAAAAGTTTCCCTTCTCGCGCCCATCACACCCCAACAGTGTACTGGGTGAGATGCATACTGACTGGCCAATGGCTGGGCTAGTATGCATCGCACCTTTCGACATAGGAAGGGTGCGATGGAGCCAGGGTGAATTTTTCAAACCCTAGGGGCTCATAAAAACAGGGAAACATGCTCAGAATTCAAAAGGAAGGAATTCAACTGAAGAGCTCAGGTTTAGCTCCTACCTGGTCCAGACGGTGCCGAGAATCGTCCACAGAATCTCCCAGAATCAGCTAGTGAAAATCAAGGGGGGAAGGCACCTCCAAAGCTCCAACCAAACCAAAGTCCAAATGAAATGGTAAAATGAGGGGTAAAAACCACTTTTAAATTACTTTTCACGTAATTTGAGTAAGGTATTAGTGTTTTAACTCATTTCTCAAGCATGTATTGTCCATTTCTAATCGATTTGATGAAGTAATTGAACAGGTAGTATGACCATCAAAAGAACAAAGTGTTAGCGGTGAAATCAAATAATCAAAGACCATTATCATGAGCAGTTTTTATGTGAAGTTCAAGCTCGTTAAAAATTAAACCTAATCAATGAGCAAATGTTTTCCCCAAAGTTTAAGCTCATTAAAAAATGAACCAATTTTTGGTAAATAACCATTGTGAATGCATTATTATTAGCTTTTGAGCCTTGGTCGTGTTCTCATCATCACCTCCACTCTGTTTTAGCCGATCATTCACCTCCATTTGATTGTTTACCCCTTTTGAGGAACAACTGCAAAGAGTGATTCTGTTAGCCATCCTTGTGACAATGGTGTGACTGGAAATTCGAAACCTTACCTGGAATCAGCTGCTACCTGGAATTATCACTCGTTCCTCAAAAAATGAGTCTCCTTTAAGCTCTTTTCGTCTGACTCGTAAAATATGAAAATATTACCGAGCAATTGGCCTCTCTAGCTCATTAAAGCTACCAGGAGTGCTATACCTCCTCTAGATTTTAATCTTTTTGGACCTGAAGGATTATTACACAAAAAGATCAGGCGCTTGTTTTTTTTGGCTCGTTAAAATTATCAAAAATTCATCCCTTTCGTATTATTTTATACTTTTTCGGACTTAAGGGATTATATGACAAAAAAGGATTATTGGAGTTTCCTTTACGTCCCTTTTCAGACTCTCTAAAATTGAAAAAGGACCGAGTTATCTTTGTCGTTAAACTCGTTAAAACCAATAGCGACAAACTTGTCCATATAGACAAGAACGAGTTTCATTGTCACTAGGCTCATTAAAACATAGCGACGGGTTTGCCTGAAGGGAAAATTATAGAACAAGCATATGTTATCCTCCTCAAGCTTTATAAAAATAAAGAGGTACTGGTCAGAAATGACTGGGGAAAAAATTGTGAAGAAAACTTGAAGAAACTTTATTGGTAGCGAGTCGCTCTTGAACATGACACTTTCACTCCATGTCTGAGTCGGGTTGGGTTATTTCGTTCACCAGTCATATTACCGTTGGTCCACTGTACCATCCATCTTTGGGGTTAACGCTACCAATCCATTTCAAGTATCACTGATATGTTCAAGAGAAGTCGATTGGAGAATTCACCAACCCATTTTGTGTCTCATCCGCTGCAATACCTTTACGCTTCATTCTTTCATGACCACCACCCTGAACCCTGTATCATCAAATCGTTTTCACCTCCAAAAGTCATTTGCTCCATTCCGTGTCGTAGATGTGGGATTCATTAAGGCCCTCCTATGACGGGTCACTTCTTGTCAAGATCAGCTCATTACCCAAGAATTTGACCTAGGAACAACCCTTTCAGTACTTTGAAGCTTGCATGCCTCAATGGCAAGTTTCTCACTTTCGCCAACAGGTTTAAATCAATGGCTTTCGACCGAGAGATTTTACATGGTGCTCGATGCCAAGTCCCATTTTCACACCACACGAATTGTATTGTCGTACCTTGAGGGTCATTATCACTATCGGTGATTCCTCTCGCACCTGTTGACAGCTTACATCATTGGCTAGTAATCAGGCAATGTCTTTCCATGTTCAACTCCAAAACATTTTTTCACATGGATCGACTTGTACTTCGGGCGAAGATTGGACGAGTTTGAAGACCCCAGATCTAGTTTCATCCATCCAGGCTGCTATATATTCAGGAAAATAAAGACATCAAATGTACATCATTACTGCACAGATGATCATCCGAATCAAAGGATGATGGCTCTATTAGAATCATCAGTCTGCCACACAAATGGTTGTCTGTCCTATGTACATGAAAATGAATTTATAAAGCTGAGCATGGGAATACCTGCTTCAGCTAGATCATGAAAATGTTATGAAGATGATGTATTGTATTGTATCTTATTACAAGTCGCCTTCCAACTCGAAAAACCTCGGATCCTCATGATAAAGCATTTCACCCGACATCAAAAGATTAACGACCTCATGCTTTAGGGGGCAACTGTTATAGACATTTTTGGGCACTGCAACCCCAATCATATATGTCCATAAACCAAGGGCTTCTGAGTCCCTAAAAGTATTTTTTCATGCCCTAAAGGAACAAGGTCAACTGATTACATCATCTCCCAGAAGTTCTCCATAGGAAACTGCTTAGAACTAGTCAAAACTAGACAATACAGGTTGCTCAGTGCTAAGGGTGCGATGCATCTCACCTACCCAGTGTAAAAGGTGCGATGCATACTAGAAATCCATTCTGTAGGGTGCGATGGGCAAGAATGGACAAATGGTAGAGACAGTTTGCGAGGTGGATGATCATGGAATCTTCTAGAAACTTCTCCTGTGACACTTGCCTCTTTGAATTCGCCCAAGGATGAGTAAGAGATCATCAATCTCCAAGTGGAATCAAGAAGGATCAAAGAGAAGACACTAATCAAAATCCTAGAAGCTGACTCATCTCCCTGCAATCATCTATATATGGATCCCTCATCCCAGAGATCCGGAGGCTGGAATTTTGTATCTTGTAAGGAAGTGTTGTTGGTTTCCTGGTGGAACATCATAGTGTTGGGTGATCTAAGCTTTTCATGAGGTGAAGAAGGGCTTTCATGCTAGGACGATGACGCTGGGTCAGATCAATGGGTTGTAATCCTCTCTTCTAATCCTTATATCAATAAAGCTATTCAAGTTTTCCTCCACATTCTTGTATGTCTGATAGTATATGTATTTGTGTGGTCAATATATATCTGGTCCTATATTGCTTATGATTGTAGATCTCTGCACTTTTAAGGTATTATGCTGCTTTGACTTTACAGGTACTCTATGAAGCAGAGCAGCCAAGGGAGAAGTGATAAAGACCTATCGGTGACGAGAAGGAACAAGCAAAGAACCAAGCGAAAGATAGAGGTTGGTACTCTTTGATCCTCTCCTATCTACTTCTCATAAAGGAAAACGAAAGTAACTTTAATCTGTTTGTTTCTAAGACAGCTACCCATCTTAGTGGGACTAGTAGCTCTGCATAGACACTAGATTTCCCAATAACAAACTTGGAAAAGTAAACAGCTTCTTTCAACTGATCTAATAGATCATCTATGCGAGGAAGGGGATAACGATTTTTTATAGTTATCTTATTCAGTGCTCGGTAATCAATGCACATTCTCCATGAGCCATCTTTCATTCTCACTAAGACAATTGGAGACCCACATGGTGATGTGCTAGGTCTTATGAACCCTTTCTTGAGCAGCTCCTGTACCTGTTCTTGATTTCTACATTCTCTAAAGCGAACAACCTGTACATTCCGATGTTAGGAAATGGAGCATCTTGCTCCAAATTAATATCATGCACTATTTCCTTTTTGGGTGGCATACCTTTAGGTTCTTGAAATAGTATATCATATTCTAAAACAAATTTTTCTAAATTAGCTTGCTATTTAGCATTACAGCCTTCAAATACATTGGTTTTATCAGGTTTATTTTCCTTTACAACCATCAATAAAAATTGTTTGCATGAATTTACAATTCTTTTCATCTGCCTTGAGTTTATGAGAGTATAATTATTCTTGAGTTTATGAGCTCTTACAATATATTCAATTCCATCTTTAACAAGTTGATACTTGTTTTCAACTCTATAGAAAATGGCCTTTCTATCATACAAGTAAGGACTTCCTAAAACAATTCCACATATATCGAAGGGAACAATATCTAACTCAACCTCATCTACAAATGCTGACCCAAAAGAAAACCTATGTTTACATTGTCTAGTCACTTGTAGCTTTGCTTTATCACATAACCAACCTAATGGATATGGTTTCTTGTGAGGTGTGGTTAGTAATCCCAGTTTCTTTACAATTGCTTCAGAAATTAAGTTTACTTGTGAGTCACTATCAAACAAAGTATCAATCTTTTGATGCTTGGAAATAACTGTTTCTTGTGAGGTGTGGTTAGTAATCCCAGTTTCTTTACAATTGCTTCAGAAATTAAGTTTACTTGTGATTCACTATCAAACAAAGTATCAATCTTTTGATGCTTGGAAATAACTCTAATATGAAAAAGCTCATGTCTTTTCCTCTCATTTTCTTCATTATTAGTAGATTGTGTAGAATTACTAGTAGATGGTTCAGAATTTTTACCTTTTATACCTGTGGCTGTGATTGTTGTTTCATCCCCTGAGTCTGACCCCAAATCCTTCTGAATAGCTATAGTAGTCTTCTTCTTTTTTCCATCGTACTTCTTGGGTTTCAGCTCTAGATGCAGAATCCAATAGTGTTTATCATCATGCCCATCCTTCTTGCAATGAGTGCATGAAGGTTTGGTCTTTTGTACAGCATTTGCCTTCCTCTCTTTCCATTTTTGCTTTCTCTTTTCCTTGCTCTTGCTTGCAGTGGGTTTTGATGATCCCCCAACTTTTGGGTTCACATTCTTGCCTCTAGCCTCTAGATGTGTAGCCTGAACAGACACCTTATCTATGCTAGTGGGATTAAACATGAGAATGGTATGTCTCAAATAACTATGTAGACCACCTATATACTTCAACAGAGTTTCAAGTGAGTCTAAAGAAATTCCTAGAATCAAAGATCTTTTTCTAAATTCTTGGGTGTAAATTTGTACACTTTTCCCTTTCAATTGGTGAAGAGTTTTCCAACTCATCATAGCTTGCTGCATATAAGCTAGTGGATAGAAATGTTTTTTAATTGTAGAATCAAATTCATTCCAGGTAGAAAGAATTTTACCATGCTTCTTCAAATCATCTTGTGTCCTGCCTTCCCACCATACCAGGGCAGTGCCTCCAAGGCGTAGGCTAGCCAGCGAAATCTTTCTCCTTTCTAAATCGATTTTCTACACTCTGCAATATACACCAATCTGTCTAATCCAGTTATCTAGCTTTTCTACATTCAATTCTCCATCATAAACTGGCAAATCAAACTTCACATCTAATTTAATCAAAGAAGGTTTCTTCTTTTTCTCTTCAGGGCTTCCTTTATGTGAAGAAGATGATGATGAAGGTGATGATGGAGGAGATGGTGGAGAGGTCTTCTCTTCTTTTCTTTTGCCTTCTGGGTGGGCAACTATAAGAGGTTCTTCTACTCCTTTATCTTGTTTGGAGGTTGATGACTCCACCTCTACCTTTATTAAATTCTCTATACATTTCCTCTACCATGGCTTTCATGGTCATGAAACTGTCCATGAACTGGAAGTCTGATTCCAAGGGACTTTCTTCTGACATTTTCCTCTTAGGATAGACTCTTCCAATTTCTGGGTTAGCTTCAACCAACTCTCCTTCTCCTAGTTTAAGCTTTGATCTAGTTATCATTCAACAAAAAGAATCTAGCACAAGCTTGTCTAACCTTAGCAACCCTAAGCTCTGATACCAATTGATCCAAAATTGATCTAAGACAAACAATAAGGTATTATAGACTCATGTGCATGGATGTGTCTATGTTATTTTATGCAACATATCGATAAGATTATGAAACACACAAGCAATGAAGTAGTTAAAGAAAACATAACAAGCAACACATATAAACACAACAAGTTTAATAAGGAGTTCACCCAATACTCCTGGGCTACGTCTCGTGGTCTAGCCTTCAGTGGTGGCCTCTCTATTATGTTTTCAAGTAGAGTTTTTACAATAGTGAGCTCAATTTGAGTCTCACACAACATATATAAAGAAGTAAGACTGTACTTGGATTCCCCAAGTCTCTAGAGTACACAGACTCTCCTCACTGAACTCTTGACCTCTATTGGTCACAGTAGTATGAGCCCAATCTGAGACTCATACATGACAGGCATTACAAAGGAATGTTCTTGAATCTCTCAAGCCTTATCTGGAGCACACAGAATCTCTGACTCTCTCTATCTCTGTCTTGACTCTAGCTCAATGTTGCCTTTGCTTCTGCAGGTCAGTTCGGCTTCTCGTCTCTGCTTCTCACTTGCTTGTTGCTTTCTCTATTAGCTTGTGGCATTTAAGCCAATCTGCTTTCTAACTGTTCGTTTCTGCTTCCCAACTTTCCAGTTTCCCTGCCTCTGTCCGTTTGAATCCCTCTGTCCTACGTAATCGGTCACTATATAACGCCTCACAGGGAGGTGGACACCTATTTCGTAACGGATGAGTGTCAGTTCTCTTGGACATTTTCGAAATGACCATTTATTCTATTAACTCCAAGAATTCCCATGAAACATGGCCTTTTGCCAATGCATCGTCCATATCAGACTTCAAATCCTATACAACTCTACTTATTAACCTTGTCAAATATGGTCATCCATCGGAACGCGTATCCGCCATTGATCTGGGGCCTCCAAATCCTATGGTCATCATCCATTTCGGGCGGATAAGTAACATGATGTTTACCCGTCTGATGTGAATGGTTTTCTCTCTCTTCCGCCAGACATGTGGCAACCATTGTATGGAATCGGGTGAGACTCGGTTGAAACCGCTTATCGGTCGAAGACCTTTCGATATCTTGCCGGTTTTTGTGGGACCCCGCTTCTGATGGAATCATAATGATATCCGTTGCATTTTATGATATTTCAGGTTTGGGTGCTTACAGCCTTTCCTTCTTTGAGGGGTTTGCCCTGCGATATGCGATTAGCGACTTGGGTCCTCTGGATTTGCTAATTTGCGACAATGTGCGTTACCATGGGCCAACGGTCTGCATGCTTGATCGATGGTCCTCGTTGCTCCGCGCTGATCACAAATTGCAACTGTTACGAGGATATCTCCAATAAGATTGATCTTTATAAGACTTTTAATCCTTGGCATGATTTTTAAAGAGTTCATGAAAACTTAGAGAGTGTTCTAGGATCCAATTTGGATCAACATAAGGTTGAAATGACTGGCTGGCTGGCTAGGAATGATACTAAGATGCATAGTTGTGGTTTGGTTGGGGTTGTAATATGCATGGTATGACCCTTGCATACCTTGTTGGTATGGTCTAGGCCTAGGAGGTATCCTTTGGTTGATGTAGCAAAGATGCTCAATGACCCCTTCAACTGCTTGATATATAACTACGAGTCCAGGTAAAGAAGGGCACTTGTCTGTGGAGTGGTTTTCTTCACAAACGGAGAAAATATTAATACATTTCAATGGATATTTGTTCCTAGGATTCATCCTATGCATCTAGGACAAAATATGGCCAAGGCTCTCTCTACTTCCTCTTGCTTCCTTTTGATGTTCATGGTGTCCAATTGCAAGGCAAGGGTTTGCAACATATCACTTTTGAAATCTTCTAGAATATTTCCAATTTCACCCTTGATGGATGAGTTGGAGGATGATGTATTGGCCATAGGTTTACTACCCCTACCCTTTTTCCTGCTTTCCCTATAATGGTTTCTAAAGCCAATCTTGATATCCTCATAGGGTAATTGGTAGATATCTCCTCCTACTATCATATGTAAGGTATCCAGAAGATACTTCCTTACTCCTCTAAGCAGGACTAGTTTCAGTGACTTAGGGTCAAGTGTGCACCTAGCCCTTTTGTAACTGAGATGGAATCTCTATTCATAGTCTTCTAAGGATTCATCCTGGCCTATGATCATCCTCAAAATCTCTTCTTTAGTATTCTTTGACCTATAGTAGTCCATATATTTGTTGTTAAAATCCTATTGCATCTAAGTCCAATTTGTGATGCTATCTCTTGCTAAACCCATGAACCAGCGCAATGTTGCATCCTTGAGGGTAGATGGAAACAGTTTTAACTTTTGCTCATCATTTGTATATTCATAGGTTCAAAATATAACAACAAACTCAAATAGGAAAGTGTCAAGGTCCTCTGTGGTCAGGACATGGAAATGAGATAGAGCAGAGGGGTTTATATTCTTCATCTTAGTGTCCCCATTGGTCTCCCTGATGGCGAAGGCACCCGCAATTCTCTCTCTATTTCCTCTGTCATTTCAGTTTTCAGCCATTGGTTCAGTAGGAATGGGTTCTTCCTCTTCTTCTTCCCCTGTAGGTTCCTCAAATATGGAAGGTTGCTCACCTAAAGGGTCCTCCAATTCACCATCACTGAAAAAGAGAGAAGGTTGATTGTTGGATGTAGTGGGGGTATTTGACAAGAATTTCCCTGAATTGTCCCTATTCCTACGAGGTATGAAAGGAAATGTTTTTGGGTTGGTTTTGTAAGATTTTTTTATTTTTTATTTATTTTTATTAAGCTGGAAAATACTCTGCAGAAAGGAAATTACTGATTGAATGAAAAACCACTAACAAGAAAAACTACTTGTTGAATTTAAATTCTACTTGCAGAATGAAATTGTTGATAGAAGGAAGACTACTGACAGAAAAAGACTACTTTTTGAATTGAAATTCTACTTGCAGAATGAAAAGGAAAACAGATAATGACAAATGAAAGAAAGGAAGCTACTAACAAAGAAACTAGTTGTTGAATTGAAATTCTACTTGCAGAATGGAAGGGAAAGCTGATAATGACAACTGAAAGAAAGGAAGAAACTAAATTAGTTTTGCATAAATAAACTAATGGAAGAAAATTGGAGACTAGAAATAGAAGAAAGCAGTAATCACATTCTACTTAGACACCTCCCTGAAAATGGCACCAAAAAGTGATGAGCCTAGGTATTGCAACAAGAATGTCGCAACTCCTAGGGCTACCAGCTTTACTTATGAACCGGGGTTCATACAAACTTGGAGGTGACAGTGCTATATGCACAAGTAAAAGTGAAGGTCTTGCCTGTTTTCACTGCTCATATGGAAAGAGACCCCAGGGGTTCCACACCAAATTTCTATAGGGTCAGAAGAAGCTTAATTATTTGATGGAAGAAGAGAAAATCTATTCTAAGAGAGAGCTGCTCTACTGCAGTAATGAAGTAAACAACATGTAATGCTAAACTACACCATAACCTAACTAACCATCTAAACAGTGATGCTAAACAAAATTGCTAAATCAACACAAACCTAATGTTGTTGTCTAAGTTGTAGAGACAAAGAACATTAAACTATACCGAGGTGTAAGCAAAGGAACTAAACTAAATCTGTTTTTAAGCGGAAGAGCAGTCGGAGATCAAAATTGGTGAAAGGAGCACGTAAGAACGCAGTAATGCAAAGGGACCGTTGGATCGATCAACAAACAAAAGATGGATGGCATAAATCCTATCACGGGGGCTTAAGTGAATAGATGGATGAAGAGCGTTAATGAACAAGATGAACGATGAAGATCTTATCGCAAGTGATTTAGGGAATAGGTGAATGAATAGGGTAACAAAGCAGATGAACTACGAAGATCTTATCGTGAGGAATTAAGTGAATGGATAGATGAACAGGGTAACGAAGGAGATGAATGGCATAGATCTTATCGTGAGGAATTAAGTGAATGGATGTATGAATAGGGTAACGAAGTAGATGAACGGTGGAGATCATATCACGGGAAGAAAACATGCGGAAATGATGGAGCGGGTTTCGAAGGCGGTAAGCAGTTTCTCATGCGCCCTCAAGGTTGTAAGCTGTATTTTTTAATTTCACGTGATTAGCCTAACTGAGTGACACATAGCATGAGAAAACCACTTTTATCACATGCTCTCAGGCGGATAATAGTCGTGCAAGAATTCGCGCGAGATTGCGCGATATCCGTCGGCTGAGGCTAGACAGATCAACGGTGGAGATTGGCCAAGCTAGTTGGCAATTGGGTGACGCGATAACCGTCAGATCAGGCAAGGCAGATCGACGGTGGGGATTTAAAGTGCATAAATTAGGTGGAAGACTTCACATGAGGTGGTAGTTGGATAAACTAATGAATTAGATGGTGATTGGGCAGGTTTGTTGTGGATCAGATTGTGAGGAAACGATGCATGAAGAACGTGTTGAAGGAGGTTTCAAATGAAAATGACAGAAAATCCAGTGAGGGTGAACAAGTAACTGCATCAAACAACAAAATCCATAGCTCATGCAAGAAATAGAAACCTGTGTTTTTTGGGTTACTGAAGGGTCTCTTCCTCAAGTCATGGTCCTAGAGGGGGGAGGTGAGGGCGAGACACCTATGGACAACCTTATGATGATCTTTTCCTCCTAGCTAACATGTGAACTGAAAGAAGGCACAAATGGAAGTAAACTAAAGAACAACTGATCTAATCTACACTACTGTAATCGGAATGCAACTACTTAAGCAAATGAATAGTTAAACCATAAATCTACGCTATACTGTTGTAATGAAAGTGCAACTACTTAAGAAAATGAATAGAAAACCAAGAAGCTACTTAAGCAAATGAACAGAACCAGAAATCTATGCTATCATACACGTACAATAAACAGCAGCTTTGGCTGCTCAGGTTGGGCCCTAACCCAAGAGCTTCATCCCTCTGAGTTAACTCAGTGCTGGCTCAAAACAGAACTCATCTTTAGTATTAAAAACATGGATTACATAACAAACTTCCACAAGTCTTGTAGCCCAGAGATAAATTAGAGTCTTGCAATAAGAATCCACATCCTACTGAGGTCCTAAGCCTCTCTACTTATACATCTAAAGTCTCCAACAACTTCCTTCTCATTAGGGAGGCTTGGCTCCCCACTCAAGATAAATTGGTTTTTGTCACTTTCACTTTCTCAGTTGTCTTTTAGTCCTCATGATTTGGCTATTTGCACTCCGAGCTGATGGAGGAATATTCGAATGGAGGGGTAGTAAATGAGGAGGATTTGCCTCCTATAATTCCTCTCCCTTGTCCCATTTTAGTTTTGACCAAGTTCTTTCCCACAGTTCCTTGATTTTATCCTTTATTCCTGCATTACATGCACATTATACCATAAAGCAAAATATCCAACTCTAACTCATCTCATAAACAAAATATAATCAAAAGTATGCAATAAGTTGTTAGAATAGTTGGTTTGACTAAGATAGGAGGTGAATTAAGGCCAATTAAGGCCAATATAATTACCCAATGATGAGGCTCATCACATAGCAGACAATCACTTTGTAGACATTATCCACTTCCTAACTATAGGAATGGCTCCAAAAGGATACACTAGTCAACAAAAGAAGCAATTGGTGGTGCACACGGCAGACTTTTCTATTACTGCAGGCCATTTGTATAAAATGGGATTGAACGAAATATTGTGACGTTATGTGCCTAAGTTTGAACGAAATAGTGTCCTCGCTGAAGGTCATGAAGGAGTTGTGTGAGACCATTATGTAGGGAAAGAAACAACGCAAAAGATTTTACGCACTAGGTTGTGGTGGCCAACACTGCATAAGTATTCCAATGTAGAAATTTTGAATAATATGAAACTTATTCATAGAGATTATCCTGATTATACACTATTGCAGAATACATGCTTAATACATAACCTCCTCTACGTTGATCATCAATTTAGCAGCATCAAAAACAATGAAACATCAATCGCATGCACACATTAACACGGTATGTAACTCGGGGAAAGCTTACAGCTGAAAACCCCACACTATCTGTATATTAATGATTGAGAACATGTAACATTACATAGTACAATACTCCTCACAAGTACTCAGTACTATCTCCACCTGTTACACACAATACAGCTCAGATCTGATCTCCAAATCTCCTCCGCTTCTTACCTGCCTCCACTGCACAATCTTGCAAGAGAATGAATGAATCCAAACTCATTCCAAGTTCTATTTACCTTGGGAAAATCACTCACACTGAAAATCACGTGAGCACAAGCTATATCACTGGGCATATGCAATTCTCATGGGCATACTCAATCCTTTGATTGTGCAAATCTCATGCACAACTATAGTCACAATTGATAGCAATCTCAACCTCTAACACCTGTCTCCACTAAACTGTACATGCACTGAGTTAACTGATGTATTCTTTAGTTTTATTATGAGTTAATAATTAGTGAATTAATTAATAAATAATTCACACAACTCATCACTTAGTCTATTGGCCAATTAGACTAAATACAACTAGTTCAACTAAGTCAAACTGAACACAACTCCATTAGCTGCTCATCCAACTCCACAGAACTCAACCACATGAGTTCTAACTGATGCCATGCATGCAATAGCTCAACTGACCCATAAAGAAAGCGTATTTCCTTCTGACAGCTGCATGTGCCACATCTGTAGCTCAAACTGAAGTGCTCCAAGATAAAGTTTATAGTCTAAATATTATTATGAGACAATAATATTTGACTTTTCTATTTTTGACTAGCAGTCTAAAAATAGACTCCGATCACTCCTACTGTGATCCAAAAATAGAAGTCCATCTATTTTTCCCAACATGACTAATCATCCATAAACAACATCTTGCAACTCATAGACATGATCCATATGTCTAAAAATAGACTTTGCGCCATAATTTGCCTGCGGGCCCACTTAGTGAAGGCGACTCCTTTCCACTAAGCTCCATCATCTTATTGCATTCTCAACAAGCATTTCTTGTTGCACACTTTTCAACACTCCCTCTCAACAAGAAAGGCTTCCTCTCAAACCTGATCCTGTAACTCTGGAATGTTTTGTATGGAACACATCTGCCCGGTCCACTTTGCTCCAACAACACTTGGAACAAAAACACTCCCAACTGACCACTCTGTTGGGCTAGGAACATACTCTGATGCTGAAGCTCTACCTGCTGCTGACAAGTGCTCCCTCTCTGACATCTACACTACTGCAACATCTCCATGCTTCTCGCACCATTGCACACTTCTCTGTGCCACCTAGCACTGTGAAAAACACTTGTGTCTCTCGCATTGCTGTAGCCTACATGCTATGCGCTGTCCTGGGATTCCCTGCACTGTCACTCTCTCTGCCGCTCCATACGCATCTGTCTCTACCCAATCATTCAGTTCCTGCTACTCCACATCGGGGCTCCCATAGCAAGGTCTCATCCAAGAGGTTGGGTACCTCAAGGATCCTGCCCCTCCTCCTTGGGACGATCAATCCGCATCACCCCACCTCCTACCTGGAGGTATGGCTGCATGCGATCCCTTAGCCCACCTGGCTCAAAGTTCCCCCCTACTGGAAGTCTTTGCATGAGTACATGTCTCTACTCAATCTCCTCTCAGCTTCCCTTGTTGTGGCTGCCCCACAACCTCCTGAAGCTGTTGTACCAATCGTGGCTCCTCCACAATCGTCTAAGACTTCTTTTGGCTCTACATGTTGAGAGGTAATATACCCTCCCTCTCAACCACCAAGTCTCCATCAGTTGCCTCGCTACTCAAGGCTTTGCATGCATCTTGAACCTCAAGAGAATACAGGTTCTTGACCCATGAACCAATCTGCTTCACCTGTCTAGTGATGATGTGTCTAAGGAAAACCTTTCCCTCACTGAAGACTACATCATAGCCTCTGTCTTCCAGCATAGCGATCAACACCAAGTTTCTCTTTAGTCATGGTACATACTTGACATCGGTCAATGTAAGGCGAGCTCCATGCTCCCTCTGAAAAATAACCGTGCCTACACCTAAGACACTATACTTCTCATCATTAGCCATTGCTATGAGTATCTGTAGATCTTTCTCCTCCAAAGTACTGAACAAACTCTTGTCACCGGTCATGTGGAAAGAAGCTCCACTGTCAAGAATCAAACCATTTCCCATCATGGATGAAACCATGCATGCGAAGAGAGTGAAATCCAACTCAAACTGTGAAGCAAGTGCCTCACCTTCAGATCCTTCCTCGAATCCCTTCTTGGACTTCTTCTTTGGGCAATTAGTAGCATAATGGCCCAACTCATGACAAAAAAGCATCGCACCTTCGACTTGTCAACCTTCTTCCCATCATTGGAAGAACTGGATTTGGAAAGAGAAACCTTCCCCTTCCCCTTCTTCGCCTTACTCGCTAAGGCACAGTTCTCCTCATCATGCATAAATGAAGAACTGTCTCTAGTGCGCCATCTAATCTCCTCTTGCACAAGATCCAACCAAAGTCTCTCCCATCCTAGCAATTTCTCCCTTCCATTCACCGAGTCCTGGTAGCTATGCCAACTCTTAGGAAGGCCAAGGAGTGCTAGACTCACCATATCCTCATCCTCAACAGTTACCCCCACACTTCCCAGCTCATCCCGGCATTGGGTGAACTTTGTGAGATATTGGGGCATACTGTCTCCATTCTCACACCTAATGTTTTTGAGTTTATCCTTGAGCGCCAACTTCCTTTGGTCACTCTTGCTTTGGAATATTTCTGTCAACATTTTCCACATCAAATATGGAGAAGCCTTTCCATGGAGGCTAGACACAATGTGATCCCTCACGCCCTCCAATAGAATCCTTCGACACTTTGCTGTCTTCTTTTGCCAATCCCCGACTTGAGCAGCATCAGTAGGTTTTGGGACATCCGCATCTATGAACTCTTTCAACCCATTATCATCTAACACCGCCTCCATCCTGTCCTTCCATGCAATATAGTTTGAGCTACCCTCAAGGGCATACTCTAATCGCAATCCATTGAAAGACATTTCAACTTTGACACCAAGAAAACACTACTGCAAATTCGAATTCCACCAGCTCAAAAAACTCAACCACTTTTGATCTAAAATTTGTGAGAACAAAGTATTTCTCGTACAGAGATCGACTGTATGGGAATTCACCGGATATATCACCTTCCAAAAGAAGGATGAATCCAGAGGCTACCTAGCCCGATCACAGACTCTGCCTAAAGAAATAAAATGTAAACACTTTCTGAATAATAGATCTGATGATCAATACAGCACTGATATCATGTAGAACTTCTTCTACAAATCAGCTCGCTCTAATACCATGTAGAAATTTTGAATAATATGAAACTTATTCATAGAGATTATCCCGATTATACACTATTGCGGAATACATGCATAATACATAACCTCCTCTACGTTGATCATCAATTTAGCAGCATCAAAAACAATGAAACATCAATCGCATGCACACATTAACACAGTATGTAACTCGGGGAAAGCTTACAGCTGAAAACCCCACACTATCTGTATATTAATGATTGAGAACATGTAACATTACATAGTACAATACTCCTCGCAAGTACTCAGTACTATCTCCACCTATTACACACAATACAGCTCAAATCGGATCTCCAAATCTCCTCCACTGCTTGTCTGCCTCCACTGCACAATCTGCAAGAGAATGAATGAATCCAAACTCGTTCCAAGTTCTATTTACCTTGGGAAAATCACTCACACTGGAAATCACGTGAGCATAGGCTATATCACTGGGCATATGCAATTCTCATGGGCATACTCAATCCTTTGATTGTGCAAAATATCATGCACAACTATAGTCACAACTAATAGCAATCTCAACCTCTAACACCTGTCTCCACTGAACTGTACATGCACTGAGTTAACTGATGTATTCTTCAGTTGCATTATGAGTTAATAATTAGTGAATTAATTAATAACTAATTCACACAACTCATCACTTAGACTATTGGCTAGTTAGACTAAATACAACTATTTCAACTAAGTCAAACTAAACACAACTCCATTAACTGCTCATCCAACTCCACAGAACTCAACCACATGAGTTCTAACTGATGTCCTGCATGCAATAGCTCAATTGACCCACAAAGAAAGTGTATTTCCTTCTGAAAGCTACATGTGCCACATCTATAGCTCAAACTGAAGTGCTCCAAGAGGATAAGATAAAGTTTATAGTCTAAATATTATTATGAGACAATAATATTTGACTTTTCTATTTTTGACTAGCAGTCTAAAAATAGACTCTGATCACTCCTGTTGTGATCCAAAAATAGAAGTCCATCTATTTTTCCCAACATGACCAATCATCCATAAACAGCATCCTACAACTCATAGACATGATCCATATGTCTAAAAATAGACATAGTCTAAAAATAGACTTTGCGCCATAATTTGCCTGCGGGCCCACTTAGTGAAGGCGACTCCTTTCCACTAAGCTCCATCATCTTGTTGCATTCTCAACAAGAATTTCTTGTTGCACACTTTTCAACATCCAAAGCATATTATAGGGTTTACGATGCATGTCAGAGAACAACCAGGCCCTTGCGGAGGTATGATCTGCCTTTGAATCTACAAATATCATTGCATCCATTTGAGAAATGGGCAATTGATTTCGTAGGACCGATTCAGCCAAGAGGAAAGAAGATGGGCATGTGGTATATCATCACCGCGACTGAGTATTTGACTAGATGGACAAAGGCATAGCCTGTGAAGGAATGTACAAAGGCAACAACAATGAAGTTCCTATTTGAATATGTGCTGACCAGGTTTGGTTGCTCGAGGATTTTGATGAGTGATCATGGTACGCATTTCCTTAATTTAAACAATCAGTGTGCTGACAAAGGAATTCCAAGTTTATCATCAGAAGAGTATGCCATATCATCCCTAGGCCAATGGGACATTGAAGTATTTAATAAGATATTGGAAAATGTGCTGACGAAGGTTTGCAATGCGTAAAGGAATGATTGGGATGTGCACATACCAGCGGTGCTATGGGCTTATAGAACTACTTGTAAGAAGTTGACTGGTCAAACACCTTTCAGGTTGGTCTATGGCATAGAAGTTGTGATGTTGATGGAGTAAATTGTGCCTAGTCTACACATAGCGGCATTCACAGGAATGGCAGATCGTGGAGCCTTAGAAGAGAGGCTCGCACAACTAACAGAGCTCGAGGAAGATAGATTTTTAGCTAGATTCCATCAGTGAGTTCAGAAGGAATGCGAAAAGGCATGACATGATCGACACATCAAACTGCACACCTTCAAGGTAAATGATTTAGTTTTATTATATGATAGCAAGCTTGATAAGTTTCCAGGAAAATTTCATATGCATTGGCTAGGGCCATACGTTATCAAAGAAATTACCAATGGTGGAGCAGTTCAATTTGTGAAATTGAATGGAGATCTATTTCTGGGAAAGGTACATGGAAGCGAATTGAAGCCATGCAATGGGGTTCTGAACCGATGACTACATGGAGGTAGCACATTCTTAGCAGTCCAGGAAGTTGCAAGGAGGCGCAGGACTATAAAATACATTGCCTAGGTTGTAGAGTTGCACGAAACGGAAGAGTGTCACAACATCGGTAGAAGCGCGAAGGGAGCTACATTATAGGAGTAGAGACCGTGCAGTGCAGCCAGAAAGTGATAGTTACCATAAATGTTCATGATTTGACAGTGAGAAAACAGTTAAGAGGAGCGGGGGGTGGAATTTAAGGCTAAATTTAGGAGTGAAATCTTTGGAAATTGCTGCCAATCTAACATTTATGAACGGATTTTGGGGGAACGGTCGAATTTGAATTTGAATTCACTTATAAATTATAGGTGGCCATCTAGCGAGAAACACTTTGCATTCTAAGAATTTCTTAGTTTTATTGTCAGTTGTGCATGAACCGTGAATTCTTTGAGGATTTTCTTGCAAGTCCCGTTTTCAATCAGTATCTCGAGTCCGACCGCAATCTTATTCATGAAATCATGTTACGACCAGGTCCCGTAGAAACTGCAAGCACTAGAGGAGCTATTGCCTCTGAGGGAGCTCCCCCTAAAGTTATGAGTATGGAGGTTCCAGTAGCAGTACCTATGGCACCGAGGTCACCTAGGCCAAAGCTTGCGCAGACGAGAGATTTTCCCAAGCCTAAGAAGCATAAACAAAAGAAACTGATGCTAGTGCATGAGTCACCGAGGAAGCATATAGCCACATAGGCTCAGCGGAAAGAAAAACTGAGTGCAAAGGAGAAGGGGAAGATGGTAGATCTGGAGGCTGAGGAGGGCGTGGAAGACATAGATACTGAGGGGGTAGACCCTATTTCTAAACTGTCAGAGTATATCCCTTCATGCCAAGGAAAGGTGAAGGTCTTGAAGGACCTAGATGAGGGACATGTCCTCCTTAACACACCCCTACTGTCAGAAAATATAACTTTTGAAGGTCCACGCTTCATGCAGATCCCACATCTAAAGCTTGAAGATTGGGATTTGGCAAACCTCAAGCGATTCCCCCATCTAGATACTGACACCTTCATGAAGAAGGTTTTCTACAAGGAATCTGGTGTCACCGCACTCAAGCCGGTGGAATGGATTCGTAGGGTAAACAAGTCAGGGTTTTTGAACCTGCTATGGGTGCCTCACTACCACCATGCACCAATAAACTTGATAGTCATTAAGCAGTTATTGTTCCTTGCGCATGACAGGTTCTTGTGGTTGAATGAGTCAATACCAATCACTGATATGTTGATACATAGGATCACATTATTACCTCATTTGGACTGAATCTGGCTAAGGCGTTTGGCAAAAAGATAGGCGAGTGCGACCTCGCCAAGAAGATGAAGGACAAGTTCAAACTTGTCAAGAAGCCACACGGGTATTCCATTTCCAGCATTACTGACCCCGCAGTGAAGGTTTCCACTCAAATTTTGGCCGACAAAGTGATGAGAAAGTGCCACGTAGACAAGGTGTTGGCACCAGTTTTTTCATTAGCCACTCAGTGCGTGGAGGCTGTACAACTCAACTGGGTGTGCTACCTATGTAGCGAGTTCCTCATGAACTGCAGAGAGGCATAGGACCATAGTAAGACCTTTCATTATTTGTGGGTATTGCTCTCGATTGTGCTAGTCTCGTGGGAGTTGTCGGAGGACAGCCAGTTTCCTCTGATCAAAATAGACTTACCATAAGTAACAAAGTTTGCTTCTCTATGGGCTACAAAGGATGTTGAGTGGGTCCGGGAGAGAAAATTCTTTGGGTGCTGATGGAGGCAAGCATCCAGGCAACCATCAACCAAAAGTCATGGTTGTCACCAACCATCTTTGAGTAGCTATCTGGGTACATGGAGTTCAAAGCGAACTTCCACCATATCTACATCCGGGCACGAAAGGATCCAGATCAGAAGTGGTACGACTTACCCTACTTGGCTATGGATGATGCCATTGTATAGGTCCTCAAGCATTGGCTAGTATACTAGCACTCAGCATCAGATTTGGCTACCGGGACTAGTAAGTCCATGGAGAAGCAGAAAAAGGAAGCGGCCCATCTAAAGGTTTAGTAGTTGGCTGAAAAGAGAAAGAAGGAGACCGAGGTGAAGGCCTGAGAAGAAGTGGAGCACATCGCAAAGGAATAAGCAAAGCAAGAAGAGCGCGGCTCTAACAGAAGTCATAAATATCCTTCGCCCCAAACGGAGAAAGAAGAGCGGTCAAAACAGGGTAGCGAGATTAGGAGAGCACTCCCTTCCAAGTGACATAGGGAACAGGAAAAGGAAGGACAGCAAAAGAAGACAAAAGCCTCCAAGTCATCACTCGATCCAATTACCTTGACAAAGGGAGGCCTAAACGATATTCGAGATAAGGTGTGGGATACAACCACAGAACTACTGCAGCAGTTTGAGCAGTAGAAAAAGTAGGTACTGAGCACCATACAGAAGGATCTATGTGAGCTGCAGATCCAGATGATGAGAATTTAGGTAGGTGGAGGGTAGAGAAGAGCAGCATAAACTATTTTTGCATCGGGGACCACTCAAGCACTAGAGTTGGTTCAATCCTTAGATCTCTGGTAAGTCACGCTGCTTGAAGAATATTGGTCTGAACTTGGTTGCACTCCCCAGTGAATTTCTTCACACACTCCAAGCAGGTGTGATCGCATAGATTCAGGCCCGAGAGCAGCGTGCACTAAGCTGATTAGTGAATACAAAGTCAACAATGAGAAAATGTTCGTGGAGAAATAAGCGGTGCTAGAAGCATGGAAGAAATTTTAGCAGCAAAATGAGAAAACTGTAGCCATGGTAGCCGAAGCATGCATAATAGTTCTTGAACTGCATATACCAGAAGAAGCGTCATTGGAGGCCAAGATTAGGAAGTTGACTACAGGTGTGCGCGATGCAAAAATAGAAGTGGACAAGGTTCAGTTTGAACTAAACCTAAAGATAACAAAGCTTGAGTTGAAGTCATAGCCTTCGACTCCACCAGAGGTCAGAGAGCAGTGTGAAGCCGCTGTAAAGGATGGAGTCGTCGTAGTAGATGCCCCAGTGGTGGAATGCATTGCACTCTTTGAGAAATCTATGGAAGTACTTATGACTTTGCAGGAAGATCCTAACTTTTAGAGGTTAAACACAGAGGCCCGTGAATTACAGCAATAATACAATGAAGCAAGAGGGATGGTGCACACCATCAGTATAGCACAAAGATTGGAAAAGCTATAGGAGGCAAAGAAATTGCTCGAACAAGTGGAAGAAGCACAGAGGAAAAAGGCAGTCCTCAAAGAAAAAATGGGGCCTTGGCTATATGAGGCCTATGTTATCTCTGCCACCATTGAGGAGAAGTTGACAAGCCTACAGCGAATGCAGCAGACAATCAAGGGAGCTAGTACAAGACTAATAATAGAGCAGCTGGTGGAGCAGATCAAACAAGTAGCCACCCAGAGTGTGGTTGAGGTAGCAGTGGCACAAGTGGATCTGGGAGGTCTCTACAGTAAAATATCAGAGCTAATAGAGTGACTCAAGGGTGAGTCACAATATTTGTGTTGGGGGCTTGTTGGGACAGGGTCTCCTATGGTCAATTTTGGGCAAAAAGCCCAAGTTTTGGGGCAAAAAGCCCAAGTTTTTGTCATGTAAAGTGTAAAGTCTATTCAATTTGTGGTCACAGAGCAAATAGATAGTAAAGTGTCATAATGGTTTTACCCTTATTTTATGTAAATTGTGTCAGCTTTTGTAGATCCACCCATGGTCTGTGGACCATGGGATTGTATAAAAAGGAGAGTATTAGAGAGTCTAAGGCATAATGGAAGTAAGTGATGATGGAAATGAATTTAATGGGTTAATAGAAGATAAGAGAGAAGAAGTCTTTGAGTAAGAGATAGGCTCTGCAGATGTATGCATAGAGGCCTAGAGTAGAGTTCACAGTTGAGTGCACGTACCCTTGCAACTAAGTGCACAGGGTAGTCTTGAGTCTGTAAGAAGAGCTGAAGTATCAATAAAAAGATTATTCCATAAATATTTGTTTTTTGTCTATTAACTCTACTATGAATGAATGTGCTACTATGTTATGATGAATAATTGGTTTATGATTTAATAATGTATTGATGCATGATTCTGCATGACTTACATTGTTATGTGAACGCAAGTAATAATATCTGTTTACGCAAAGAATATCTTAATGCATGTTAAAGTTACCAGACACTTAAGCTGATTTGGGTAAATATAGTAGGAGCAATCATAGAGGCAATCAAGTGTTTTATTCACCTGTTTAGGGTCTATGAAAGACAGTTGTAGACCTTTGTGAAGGTTTAGAGGTCGATTAAGATAAGTATATATATAAGACCTGAAAGGCTTATTGATTTGTGCGAAGGCAGGTTTAGGGCATGAAATGAAATTAAACTAATATCTGGGTCTAGAAACTTGGTTCTAGCATCCCCCCATACTACTTTTGGTGAGACTTCAGTCCGCGCTCCACGAGTTGATGTCAAAAGGGCTAGTAGTGTAGGAATTTGTTTCGCAAAACTAACTCTGAACCTGGGTCAAGACCCACCAAGCCAACAACCTTTTGATGGGACTCATCATCACCCAGCTATTGAAGGTATTTCTCATCTTCTAAGAAACTTAGCCATCCATATGAAGCTCATTCATGGCCTTGGTGGCTTCTCTGACATCCTAAGGCACCTTAGTTGGTGTGTCCTCCTGTGGATAAAAGCTTGCATTTGTCTCTATCTTTGTCCATACCTTTTGTTCCTCTCCTTGGTTCCGTTCTTCTTGTAAGCTCAACAACAAAGGTGGACTAATTTTGAGTCCTATCCATTTGATTTTTAGACTTTGCATGATTATTTTATAGAATGGGGTTCTTTCCAAGGAATTCCTTAGCCTTTCAAGAGAGTGATACTCTCTAATTTGTAGATGGTGGGGTAAGGCATGCCACCTTCTATGAAAAGATTGCAGACTCTCTATTCCTAACATCCTAAAAGTGGTCATAAAATGTAGAATGGCTTTCTCTTGGGTTGTTATATATCTAGGTGCTAAAGAATATTAGAGGCAATAAGGCTATGATTGATGATGACAGCCTTAGGGCTTACTAGCACTACTCAGATATACAAGAGTTCCTTCTCTTCATTTGTCATCAACTTTTTCACTTCCTCAGACCTTTCCTCTTCATGAGTCAACCAAAATTCTAATGACATTAGTTTCATGTATCCCAATCTTAAATTGGGATCCCATAAATTCATATATGTTAGAAGGAAATTGTGCATATAGAATTCAGCGACCTTTGCCCTATCTTCCATACTAGTTTGCTTGCAAAACTCAATAAAATTCCTATAGTATTGAAAAGGAAAGGATCCATACTATGTTAACGTCTTAATTTGGAATTGCAACCACTATTCCTTGAGGAAAAGAGCATAGGATTTTCATGGTTTCCTGCCTTGCAATGATTCCATAGAGAGACTTTCCATAGTGGCAAGTTTTGTTTCTTTCTCTTGCAGCTGCTCTCTCAACCTTGTGTTTTATGTCTGTAGATGCTCACTCATAATTAATTCTCTTAGTCTCAAATCACTCAAATCATTTCCCATTTTAGTGAATTTCTCCTCCATGAGGCCCACATATTCTACATTCTTAAATTTGGAAATTTGGATCCACCTATGTGTTATGCCTCTCTCTATTTCCAACTCATAGAGGAGTGGGACAACAAACGTTTTAGGTATGATTCTTCCTCCCTAAATAAATTTGTAATAGGACCCTGATATGGGCTGTGGATTAGATTCGTGAAGCTCTTTGAGGCATTTTTCACCTGCTTTTAAGGTGGTTACTCCTTCCTGTAGCTTCTTTTTCTGCTTATGTAGCATTTCATGTTTCTCCTATAGCTGCCCCTGTTTCTCCTTTAGCTACCCATGTTTCTCTTGTAGCTTACCCTATTTCTCTTGTAGCTCCTCTTTTTATGCTTTCTCAAGGGAAACTTATTTATTGTGTCCCTTGAACATCACTACTCTAGTGGTGGGCCTTCTCTCATATGTCACAATTGGTTTAATTTTTCCCTTAGGAGAGGCAATCTCCTCAATTTTTCCTTCACTAAGCCCCACTTATCCCTTTTTATTGGGTGACTCCTCAATAGTGATAGGGACCTATGAAGGAGCTTGTGGTTTCCCCTGTCTAATCTTAGTGCTCTTACTTGTTTTGAAATATAGGGGACATTGTGTCAGTTGCCTCCTTTTGGGCTTGACAAGTGTGCTCAATGTGGCCAATGTGGAAGCCACTTCTTGTTATGAATTCCATGGAGAAAGACTTTATTTATGTCCCCACTTCTCTTTTCCTTGGGGTTTATAAGTCTTCACAGGGCTTCCTTTTTCTTCTACTTGTTTGTCTTCTTCTTCTTCCTTAAGCTTTACTTCTCCCTTGTTTATTATTTCTTATTCTTCCTCTGTTTTACCTTCCTCTTCTTCTTCTTATGCTTTTCATCCCCTAACTACAGTGTTAGAGGCCAGTGTTTCTCCAAGCCCGATGGCTTGGGTTTCAAAGAAGACATCCATGTTCATGTCCACAAAATCAGTCTAGAGGACATGGTTCCTTAAGTGGCTCAAAGCATCCATAACAATTAACTTGATGAGGCCATGGTGGGCTATGTGTTGATGCTTTCCTTCCCTCACCTTTTGACTCATTTCAATGATTGAGTGCAGGAGGAAATGGGGAACACTAAATCTTTGATGGAGAGGAAAATTTTATTTGAATATTAACTCATGAAGTAACCTAAAATGATAGGCATATACCAAACTCGATATCCCTTCAAAACATATATATTTGAGGATGTGTTAAGCCACCTCATCCCAAGGGTATGGTAGGCTTTCTCTTCTTAATCCATTATTATATTCTATGGGTTTCTCTCTTTGAATGAAGAAGTTATTCCTTGCTATAATAGTTACTGCCTTCTCCTCCTTTCTCCATCGAACCCCCAAGCATAAGGTTGTAACTCTACTTATGGTTTCAGGACTTAAGGAGATAGCCAATCCTCTGACAATAGTAGTGGTACTATCTTCCCCGTAAGGATGTAGTGCCATGACAAATTCATGAGTGATATCATCATCATATCCTTTTAGCAGTTCAAAGAAACCCAACCATTGATGTCTTCTGAATATGTTCACTACAAGAGGGTGTTGGTGAATCCTCTTGGTGTTTGTGGGTTCTCTTCTATTAAATCCTCCCCCCATTTCTTCTACTGCCCCTCCTTGGTGTTACTTAGGTGTGGAATTCAATTTTTTTTAAAGAAATATCAATTGTGGAAACAATGTTAAACTCCTTTTTATTAGTGAGGGAGAAGGATGCTAGAATTGATATCAAATAAACTCTTTTTCTCTACTTCTATCCACAACAATTTCTAGAAAGACCTCCTACTGCTCAATTTTCTATTATAGGCTATCAATTTCAGGCATAATTCTCATGCAAGTGGATGGAAAACAAGGAAGGAGTATGCCACTTACTTCTTTTCAAAATAGATTTATATGTGCATGACGGTTTGGAGATAATTTCGGGTCAATATGGCTCACTTTCACCCTTCAATTGTTACTATAGACCTTCTTGGCCCTCCTGTAGCATTTCAGACCTTCCTATAGCTTCCTCTTGTACCACCTGCAGACAGGGTTTGAAACTTCTCGGTGGTACCTTATGTGGTCTGATAGCAATAGCTCATCCTTCCTTTAATTTCTTTTTTTGGAAATAATTGATGGTGCAAATGAAGTCAAGCCAAATACATAATATTCTCTTTGTGCTAAAGGCTCAGAGAACTTTGGTGACATTGAATATACATGATTTTCCTTTTTTGGACCATTGTCCCCACTCACAATAATTTCTCCTCCCCTCGTGACTATCACCCCACTCCTTGTGAGCACCAACTAACTTTTGAGTTCACATCTCCATGTTGTATGGGTAACTAACACAAACTTAAGTTTACTAGCCAAGGGTGGCCAAGTTTATTAGCCACCTCCAGCCTATTAAAACTCCTTTCTCAACACATTTTAGCATTGTATGCATAGGGAAGAGGTGAGGGTTATCATACCTGAGCCTACCTATGAATCAAATTGCTGGAGATGTTTGCATGCTGGAGTTGGGCCTCATAACATCATGATCTCTGAGGGAGTTAATTATTTTGCTTATTTTTGTGCATTTCTCCCTAACTTGATGATATCATGAATTATCTAAGTATGCTTAGTAAGAAGAGTAAAATGTGTTTTTCATAGTATGTGGCCTAATGTGACTAAATTGCAGGAAAACAAAATGAAGCATTTACTATGTAGGGGCTTGATGAAGAAAATCAAGAGGGAATTTAGGGAGGCTTGTCCATCTCCTTAACTCTCTAAATTAGCTTGAGATCACCAAATCCTCACTCACAATCTTGAATTCACTGATAGCCAAGTAACTCCAAGTGCATGAGAATCTAAAAGAGGACATGATCTACAATTTTTGAGATCAAGGAGGGAATCACTCATATTTTCAAGGGAGATGCTATCAGCTACCCTTTTGTATAAATAAATGAGCTGAAAGGTTCATTAGGATTTGAATTTTTTATTTATCTAGGAGTAGTTATTGAGCCCAGGGCTTGACATTGTCATTGCTAACTTTCATGTGATGTATGAGACTATTATTTTCTGATAATGAGAAGTTGGTTCTTAAGTTGCATCTGATCTAGTTTTAGAGGGATGAAAACCTTGGGTTTGGGCCCAACCCAGAGGTTTTGGTCCATCTTCTATATTTCTATCTTGTTCTTAGTTTAAAGTATTTATTTTCTTTCTTTTATTGTAGTATATTTTAAGCTATAAAAACATGTGATTGCAATCTTCCCTATAACCTTTCTTGTGGGAGAATGGTTGGAAGGATTTACAATCTTAGTATAAAAAAAAATTGTTTATGATTTCTTGGAAACAAATAGATGTTAGTTTTCCTTCTTCATATTTACTTTTTGCAACTTAGGAGTTAGTTCAATGATCAGAATAGTGTTGTGGCATAGGATAGATGTTATTCAAATTCAACTCATGTTTTCCATCATATTTTATAGCACTTTGTCAATGATCAATTGATGCATGCATGAGGTTACTTGCATGTTTATGTTGATCTATATGGGAGGGAGCCTCTTTCATATCCACTTGGTATTCTTCATCTTCTCCTTCCACCCTTCAATTCTGCTCCCAAAACTTTGTTTCCACAATCATTCTATTTAGATAATTAAGGACATCGTGGGCATTCATCTTGGTGCAAGACAGACCTCCAAGAGGTCCTAGGCTTATCTAGGAGGATTCCCAAACCCTCATTCACTCCCTCCTACCTTCATCCACCTATCCATGCCTTCAAGGCACCATATTCACCCGAAAAAGCTCTTAGAACCCATCCTGTAGCAATACAGGTCCTCCCAATAGAAATATAGGACCTCATGTAGTAGCACCTGTAGCCAACATGTAGCACCATTTTCCTCCACCTATTTTTATCCCCACTTCAAAATTAGCTTATTCAAGATGTTTAATGACTCCAAATTGTGATTTTATGATCAAGAGAAGATCCTAGGCCACTCCAACCACCTCTTTTCCTCACTGCAAAACAGAGTAGAATTAGTGTTTTTCATTCACAAGAATGATACAAGCTATATTTCTAATTTTCATCATATGTGAAGTAGATCAATTATACATCCAAATATGTTACTGGTTTGATGAATTATGCAAGATAGAGTAGCTTTCCTTCTGCAGGTAGATTAGCCCTTTCTCTTTCATGTAATGTTAATTATCATCTACAAGTTGAACAGATGGCATTTAATTTTCATAGTTAAGAACCAATTTTCAGTTGTGCTTTCACTATAGCTAAGTTGGAGGAATGGTCTCTAAACACCTTGATCTGATGTCATGATTTAGGGTGGCAATAGTAGAGCCTAACCTATTATGTATATAGCACTTTCACCTCTAAGTTTGTACGAACTCCCGGGTTGATAATTTGAGTTGAGGAGCCCTTGGGAGTTTGATCACTCTTGATGCAATACCAGGGCTCACCATTTTTTGTAGAATCATTATTGGGGAGTAATATGCTTAGTAATAAAAAGAGGATCTTGACTCCAAAAGGATATCATAGTAAGATGTTATGGATATCGCCTTTTTTAATATGCCACCTAATTTTTATCCCTCCTTCTTTCTACAAAAACGCACAAAAAAATTGCGTTAGGCATATTTCATTTCAAAAACATAAAATTTCATTTCATTAAAATTCTTAATTTTTTATTATAAAAGAAAATACTTCTTCAACACCAAACCCCCCACTTGATCACGTGGTGTAGTAAGAAACACATCACCATCCACTTTTGCAAGTAGAAGAAGAAGAGGTGGCATAGAAGATAGAAGAAATGGATGGAGATGACGACAATGAAGAAGATGATCCTCTTTGATTTCCCTTTCGAGATATTTAAATCACTGTTCATATGAAGAACATCCCTCCATCTTTCCTTCCCAAATTCCATGGTATGAGGCCAGAGGGTCCGAAAACCATTCTCTTTGAATTTGAAATCCTTTGTAGATCTTATGGTTACTTACTAAACACTCAAAAGTTGAGATTATTTCTAGGAACATTGAAAGATAGATCTATTAAATGGTTCATGAGTGTAGGGACTAATTCAATAAGATCATGGAATTATATGCAAAAGATATTTCTAGAAAAATATAAAGATCATGATTTTAAAGAATATATCTTTAGAGTGACTCAAAAATAAGATGAGAGACTTGAGGATCTGAATGAGAGATATTTATGTATAATGTTAAGAGGGAAAAATTACATCATTTAGGATTTGACACACTAAAAACCCTCTTACTTAGAATAATTAGGGATGAGTGGATTGATTTCCTTGATATCATGAGTAGAGATGATGTATACCAATTATCATTTGAATAAATTTATGAAACATGCAAGCACACCTAAAGAGGAAGGGAAAGGGTAATTAAATCAGCATCAAGATTGGTAAGTCAAGATGAAGTTGGAAATTTTATCGATAACTTTAAAACATAAATTCTTAGCAATCTAAGTGAACAAGTAGAAATTCTAAGAATGCAAAATAAGAAAAAATAAGATGTTCGTATTTGTGTTATTCATGCAAAATTTCATGCTACTAAATATTCCCATCATTACCAAGGCTAAAGGAATTTTACCAAGGAGACAATGGAGCAAGTCAATCACCAAAGAAGCTCTATTATGTAGCTCCAAGAGGACCATGGTAGGCTAGTCAACCTGGTATGATGCAAGAACCTAATTTACAATTTCAAGGTTGCGCACATCCATCTCAAATTAATTGGAACACACTCCATTGGAAACCTTGGCCATATCAACCCCAAAACCAATCTTGGCAATAAGGTTGGAAATGAGCTTATGGGATAAATCCACAATATCCTCAATATTTTCCTTAATCTCATCCATACCCAACTCCATGTTATCCCTACCATCCACCTCCACCAAAACCACAACCCCAACCACATCCATCTCAAATATCCACTCCCACTCAACTACCCGTACCACCATTTGCAAACCTACACAAGGAAGTAGTTCAACCCACTTACAATACTGATGTACAACACTTCCAAACATCTACTCTTTATATAAATGGTATTCATCTTAGCTCAAGAAGAGTATTGCAAAAAATATATTCCCTTGATGTGATTTATGGACAACACTCATAAAAAAAAGAGTTTCAAATGAGAATACCAAAGAATCATGGGCTGCACTTGATGAAGAGTAGACATCAGAATCAGATATTGAGAAAGTTCCCTCATGTTTACCATCATATCCTCCATGTTTTCAAGAGAATAATAAAGAAAAGAGGAAGATTTTAATTTCATGTTAGAATAATACATGAATAATTATCCATATGAGCAAGTGAAACAAGGGCATCAAATCTATATTGAGGATAGGTTCCAAAAAATCAACAAGATGGAGCATCACTCTCTTCTTCAACAGTGCTTGATATCATCAAAGTCAAATCATTTGGTCTCTAAAATTCAGGTACATGTCAAAGCATATATTTCAAGCCTACACATGAGTTTATCTATCATCTTGATGTGCACATGGCTCCATTGGAATTATTCCTATACTTGAAAGAGATTTTGTTTTTTCAAGTAGAGTAGGATAGAAAAAAGAAACAAAAAAATAAGAGGAAAAAATTAAAATCTCAGGTGAATACCTCCTTTGAGGCACCTAAGATTGGCTCATTGATTGAAAGCCTCCATGAGGCATTCATTGGGTTGGAAAAAAAATAATGTTGAGCCCCAATATTCCAACAAGAATGTTGCAACTCCCAAGGCTACCAACTAAAATTATCAACTCAGGGTTTTTACAAACTTAAGAAGTGTCAACACTATATGTACATCATGAAATGTGTCCTCCTTTCGTTGATAACATGAAATGAAGTTAATATCATGGAATCAAGCCTAAAATAATTTCATAAATGGAAATATTGTTCTATTTGCAAGAAATGGAAAAGCTACTTGCTCAAATGTAAACACTAATCCTAATTGCAAGAAGGTAAAGGTTATGCCCTTTGTAGGAATGAAAAGTACTTTTCTATTTGAAAAATGTAAACCTTGTGCTACTTGCAACAATGTGAATCATTAGTATAATTTCAAAATGTGAAAATTTTCCTTGAAAAGAAACTAAGCCTATGCAAGAACAACAATTTGTAATTGAAATGCTAAGAGCATGAATTCAAAGAAATATACCTAATCTACTTTGTAAAAATGAAAGTCGTAAGTGGTGTTTATTCTTTCCTGGACATGCATTTAGAGCCTAGGGGTCATTATTCAAGACTAAGAGACAAAAACCAAGCTTTTGGAGCAAATCTAGTCAAGTTTACATGTGCTACAGGAGGTGCTAAAGGAGGCCCTGGTTTTCTACAAAAGGAGATAACTTGTTGAATTCCCAAGTAAATCAAATAAAAATGGGATCGGAATTTTTTTTATTATTAATTAGGATGTCTTAGGACTCCATTCCTAGTGGAATCACTCAAAAATACCCTTGTTAACAAGTGCTAAAAAATAGCAGAAAATTACTACTCTAAAAACTGGAAATTCAAGAACTAGTGAGCTAGTTAACCTACCAAACGCCTAACCTAATCAAGTGAAAATTATATGGGGTAAATATTTTTATTAACTTGAATGTTTTTATGAAAAATAAAATTTTAATAAACTCAAATGAGTCTCATTAACACGTTATAAAAAATTAAATAAAATTACTACTATTTTGCTACAAGGGACTTCCAGAAATTCTAGATTTGTGAACTAGTAACTCAATCAAAGTAGCTCAATGATGAAGATGACTTTTAAAAGTTTTTCTAAAAATGCATCATGATTTTTATTTTGTATATAACCTTAAAATAAACTCACTTCAATAATTTAACCAATGTAACCTTCAGTAAAAGAAGCATGAAACGAAATGCAGAAATAAAAGATGCAAGTGAAAAAGACATCCAAAGGACATAAATAAATTATACAAGAGGGCTATGAGGCTCCAAGGATGGCCAAGCCAAAGTAAAATTAGAGTCCTATGAAGGAAACCAAGCTTTAGAAGCTAAAAATGGCACAAAAATTCATTATTTTAATCAATCCAAGTACATCCCTACTAGGAATGAAAGTAGCACTGCTAAAGAACAAGTTTTCTCCACAAGTTTTCTCACGACTTCCTTTTTATTCTACTTGTTCCTCTTCTTATTATTCCTTAAGATTTGCTTCTTCTTCCTTTGTTCCTACTACTTTTTCTTCCTCTATTCTTCCTTCCTCTTATTCTTCTTTTTTTCCTGCCCTACCTACAGTGCTAGAGGTTGGTGTTTCTCTAGGTGTGATGGCTTGGGTTTCAATGAAGATCTCCCTGTCCATGTCCACAAAATCAATCCAAGGGACAGGTTTCCTTAAGTGACTCAAGGCATCCATCGCAATTAAATTTATGAGGCCATGGTGGGATATGTGTTGATTCTTTCCTTCCTCACCTTCTAGCTCATTTCAATGATTGAGTGTAGGAGGAAATGGGGAACACTAATTGTTTGAGGGAGTGAAAATTTTTCTTTGAATCTTAACTCATGAAGTAACCTAAAATGATAGGCATATACCACACTCAATATCCTTTCACAATATATATATATATATATATTTGAGGATGTGATAGGTCACCTCATCCCAGGGGTATGGTAGGATTTCTCTTCTTACTCCATTCATATCTTCTATGGGTTTCTCTCTCTAAATGAGGAAGTTATTCCTGGATGTAACACTTACTACCTTCTCCCCCTTGCTCCATCAAACCCCAAAGTGTAAGGCTGTCACTCCAATTATGGTTTCATAACTTAAGGAGATGTCCAATCCTCTGAAAATAGTAGTGGCACTATCTTCCCCTTGAGGATGTAGTTCCATGGCAAATTCATGAGTGATATCATCATCATATCCTTTTAGCAGTTCAAAAGAACCCAATCATTGATTACTTTGAAGATGTTCACTATAGGAGGGTGTTGCTGAATCCTCTTGGTGTTTGTGGGTTCTCTTCTACTAATTCCTCCCCCCATTTCTTCTACTACCCCTTCTTCGTGTTACTTAGGTGTGGAATTCAATTTTTTTTAAAGAAATATCAGTTGTGGAAATAGTGTTAAACTCCTTTTCATTAGTGAGGGAGAAGGATGCTATAATTGAAACCAAAAAAACTCTTTTTCTCTGCTTCTATCGACAAAAATTTGCAGAAATACCTCTTACTTCTCAATTGTCTATTACAGTCTATCAATTTCAGGTAGAATTCTCATGCAAGTGATGTAAAACAAGGAAGCAGGATGTCACTTACTTCTCTTCAAAATAACTTTGTATGTGCATGAGTGTTTGGAGACAGTTTCGGGTCACTATGGCTCCCTTTCACCCTTCAATTCCTCCTATAGCTCCTTCTCGGCCCACCTTTAACATTTCATACCTTCATGTAGCTTCCTCCTCTACCATCTACAAACAAGGTTCGAAACTTCTCAGTGGCACCCTAGTTGGTCTCATAGGAATAGCTCATCCTATGTGGTTTGATAGCAATAGCTCGTCCTTCCTATAACTACTTTTTTTGGAAATGAGCAATGGTGCAAATGAATTCGAGCCCAATACATAATATTATCTTTTTGTAAATGCTTAGAGTGCTTTGGTGACATGGCATATACATGAGTTTCCTTTTTTGGACCGTTGTCCCCACTCCTTGCAATCATTTCCCCTCTCCTCATGATTATCACCCCACTCCTCGTGAGCACCACCTCACTTTGAGTTGAAATCTCCACATTTCATGGGTGACTAACATAAACTTAATTTTACTAGCCGAGGGTGGCCAAGTTCACTGGCCACATCTAGCCTATTAAAACTCCTTTCTCGACCATTAATAAATTTTAGCATTTTATGCATAGGGAAGAGGTGAGGATTTTCATACCTGAACCTACCTGTGGATCAAATTTTTTGATATGGTTTCATTTTGGAGTTGGGCCTTATAACATCATGATCTCTAAGATAGTTGATTATTTTGCTTGTTTATGTGCATGTCTCCATAACTTAATGATATCCTCACTGACAACTTTGTTGTGTGTGCAAGTGCCTTCCCTATGTCCAAGCTTGTTGTTGTTGCTAGTTGAGTGCATTCCTAAGTATTATGTGTCTCCTCTCTATTGCAAATATGGGTCTAATATGCCCTTTGTGAGTGAAAAAAAAAAAAAAAATCCGTAGAGTCCTGTTGTGACTGCACAAGCTGCTATAGGAGGAGTTTCCTTCCTGTAGTAGTCATGTAATCCTCCCTTCATGTCTCTTTATTGAATTCTATGGTTGAGATGAAGTGATGAAAGGCATGAGTATTGGATTAGAATCATGAAGAAGTGGTGTAGGTGTTAGAAGAACAGAAAACGTGGATTTCTATACTTTTTTAGATGCATGACAGAGTGGAAATTTTTAGAATTTTTTTTCTAAATGGGGTGGATGGGTGATGGAGTTGACATTGGAGGACCCCCCTTAACATTTCCTAGAGAAAACGTGGCCTTCTGGTCTCACTTTCCATTTGATCCACCTCTTGTAGCCTCATAGGCTCCTCCTGCGACATTACAGGACCTCCTATAACATTAAAAGTCCTTCTTGTAGCATCACAATGAGGAGGTAAAATTGGATTCTCTTGGTGATTCGATGATGGAGAGAGGTGGGCATGTGAGTGGAGAGTGTTGTATCTTTGAGATGATAATGGTTAGATATCATGCCAGGGCATCTAAGATAATTGTTTTGGGAGTTTTGTTTTAATTTGGAGGACCAATGTATGAAACATATATAAAACAGTGATGCCTAACCTTTTGAATAATATTAATATTAAAACAGAGGGCTGCTATTAAAATTCACACAGTGATATAGATTGTATGTTGGTGAGCAGAAACAGAGAAATGATATGATTTTTACAATATTCAAATTGAACATCAAATAATCATTAGTATGAAAACCTTTAAACCATGTTCAGAAGGTTTAATAGAATATGCTTAAGCTTACAAAAGATATTGATGATTTAATAATTGAGAGGGAATTAATTAAATAGACAGTTAATATAATTCATTCCTTTATAGATTATCACTTTAGAAGCTTATAGGAATAGATTGAAACTCAATTATTCCTACCTCGTTATCTCTATAAAACATAAAAATATGAAGAAAAACATTGTGAATATAACTAGAAAAATTTACAGGAAAAAAAAAACGAAACTGTATGAACCATAATTCAGAATCCTCAACTTTGTATTAATATTTCAGAAAAGTCAAGTACATTTAATGTCTAGAAATGCTTCTTCAAGGGTGCAACCCTTAATAACTCGTAAAAGAGAGTTATTTATACAATAATAGAACTAAGAAAATATCTCAAACTATTTTACAAAAATAGATGATTACAAAATAAAAAATATAAACTGCTAGTTGATGTGCCACTATTTTTTTGCTAAGCTATTGATGACTATTGCTAGAAATATTGAAAATTGTTGAAGCTACGTTGACTATTCCTTTAAAAGTTGAATGTTGTTAGATCACCCTTTAGTCAAGAAAATCTCTCAATTCTTCCTAGCGTTTCTTTTTAGGGATATATATCTTAGTTACTCTTTTGTAAATTTCATCCATCTCTGTATATTTAGTAAAAGTGGGTTTTACTAAAAATATGTGTCTGATTTCATTCAAAATAAAGAAAGTATCCCTAAGTCTATTTACTATTAGTGCTGGTGTTGCTGAACCTCTTATGTTTGAAACTAAAGCTGCATGTTTTCCCACCTCTGTCTGCTTCTAAACATAATCCTCAATTGGCATCAATTTGTCATTAATCATAAGCATGGAGGGTAAACCCTTGCTGGTCAAGGGTTCTATCCTATTGAAAAAACCGTTGAATTATGGTATTGACATTGTTGCACTTTTCCTATAGCTAAAGGATGAGGTTTTTCTTGGTGATGATCTTCTTTACCTCCAATATAGTTGTTGTTCTGTCACTTATGCCTAATTCCTCAAGCTCATAGCTGTCTTTGGAATTCAGGAGCTTGATGATATGAGAAGCAATTTTTGGCATGTCTTCAAGCTTCTTAGTAATAGTTTCAACTACTTCCCGAGCTTTCTCCAAGAGATCCTTCTGATCAAACACTATCTTGATATAGGGCCAAGTATCATTGATTGATTCTATAATTTCTTCCCACAGAATTTCCTTTGCTAAACCCAAATAGTTTCCAATGAAAGATTCCTTGAGTTCCCTTTATAGTACTTCAATCTGACCTTTGACTCTATTCAGCTCAATTGCATGTGAATTGTCTACTACTGACTTCATAAGTTGTAACTCCTTGAGTTCATCCTTCAGTTTCTTAATTTCTCCTATCTGGATAGACAGGTTCTGAATAGCTTCAACAAGTTCTTCAACGCCTTCTATTGTACCTGTAGTCAATGTGGTAGCTGAAGTAGAAACCTTGGTGGTCAGAATTGTTGTATGGGGGACTATATCCATTGGAGTTTGAGCCTCTTTAACAACTTCCTCTTTTTCCTTGACCAGTTTCTCCATCTGCTCCTCCATTTGTTTTATCTGCAAATTTTGTTCTATGATGAGCTTCATCGTGTCAGACTTCTAATTTTTTGTTTCTTGAATTTCTTTAGTCATTGGTTCCTTAGAGGCTAGCAATTTGAGTTGCTTCTTTAATGTTGCAACTTCAGCATTCTTGTTCTTAATAAGCTCTTCTACAACATTTATGTTGGAGGGATCATATCCCATCTTTAGCACTAGATTTTCCAAGGATTGAATCTTGGTGTCCTTTTCTAATGAGGAGAATTTATCCAACTTAATTTGTCACTGAGTGTTGGCCAAGGTAACCTAAATTTTTGACAAACTCATGGTAGTGTTGGTCAAGGTGGAATAAATCAACTGCTTAGATTGTTTGTGCATCTCAATTTGGTGAATTTGATGCACATCCTTCACATTGAACTCAAAAGAAGTCTTCTTTTGATAGTGAGCAACAGTCCTAGGTTATGGAATTTGGTCTCGTAAGAAAGCCATCTACATCTTTCCCTTCTCAAAGTCAAAGACTAACAGAAGCCTGGATTGAGAGCTGGAAGAATGCTTCCAGAATTGGGTATAAGTGTTCAACGTTAATTCTTCATTCTTCCTTTTAATCTCACTGAAGACATGAAAAATGTCTTCCTCCTTATCCTTCAGAATGCCTCCACTAGTCTAAATTAGTTGTTGTTCATGAGAAGTAGTAGAATGAGTTGGGGAATGTGTAGGTTGTCCATGAGACTCTGTATAAAGCATATTCTCTCCAAGTCCATCTAATGATGTCTTATGAGGTTCATTTGTTGCACCAACAATCACATAGATCCTTGGTCTCTTCTTTCTATGCACAATCTTGAAGCCTTGGCTTGATGTGTCAGTTGTAGGAGAAGATTGTTCTTCCCTTCCTCTTTTTACTGACTTTTTTTGTGTAAGTGGAGTTTGCACATTTGATGTAGAAACTGCCTACTCTTCAACCTCTTGGAGTGTTGTGGGGAAAAGTATCCGATGCGGATGACCCTATCCCTACTCTAAAGGTGACAGTCTTTAGCAACAACTGAAAGTAAAGCTTTGATGTTTTCCTTTATGAAAGTACAGAGAGAAGGATGAAAAGATTAACCAACCTGGTGTCCTTCGCTTAGTTGATCCTTGTCCTCTCTCTTTGTCTCTTGTTCCCAGCTCCTTGCTCTCTTTGCCGGTCCAGCTACACACAGATCCTGCACAAAACAAGAGAGGAAACTACAAGATACATGTACTCATAATTGATGCATGGATTAGAGTGAATCAAATATACAAGTAAATACAATACATCAATGCAATACAAGTATATAGGAGAACATGTAAAACTTTATTGATAGAAGTAACAGGGTTCTGAGAAGGTTACAACCAATGATGGCTCCAATCCAGCAGCACCTCCCCAGCAGCAAGAACTCTCCTCTTCACCTCTAGTAAAACAATCACCCAATAGCTCTAACTGTAATCCAACAGCACCTCCTTGCTTTACACAAAATTCTAGCCTCCTTAGACCTCATAGAAGAGCTCTATATATAGGAGAGAAGAAGAGAGGATGAGTCAGCTTGAGGCTGGCATAGAGCTGACTAGTGTCCTCTCCTTCTTCAGTTAATCTTCAGTTCTTGAGTCCACTTGGAGATCCTTGCTTACACATGGTGATCAAGTACCTCTTACTCATCACAGGGCGAATCTCATGAACCAAGTGTCAGTTTGGAAGCTTCCTGGGCAGTTGACACCTTGCAGAATGACTGTGCCACTTGGCCAATCTCGCCCAGCGCAGGTAGCCTTCATTAAATTTGACTTCCAGCGCAGGTACAAGGAGGGACAGTTGCATTCCAGCGCAGAAGCTCAGTGGAGCAGCTGACATGATCCAAAATAAGCCTGTTTTGAAGTGTTTTCAGGTGGAGAACTGATTGGAAGTGCTGTTGTTTGATGACCTTGTTCTTTTAGGGGTAAGAACAACATGTTTAGGGACTGAGGATCCCTGTGATTATTGACATTTCATGCTCCATGATGCGAGGCACAAAAATGTCTATAACAGTTGCCCCCTAAAGTATGAGGCCGTTTATCGGGTGAAATGCTTTATCTAGAGGGTCTTAAGTTCATTCCAGTGCTAAGGAGGCGCCCTGTAATACAATACAATACAATACATTATTTTTTCATTCTATTTTCATGATCTAGCTGAGGCGGGCATTCCCATGCTCAGCTTTTATAAATACATTTTGGTACATATGACAGACGATCGTCTGAAGGTAGACTGATAATTTTCTGCTGAAATTATCATCCTTTGAATAGGATGATCATCTGTTGCAATGATGTACATGACAAATGCTTTTATATTTCCTGAATATATATCGCAGCCCGGATGGATGAAACTAGATCCGGGGTCTTCAAACTCGTTCGATCTTCACTTTAAGTACAAGTCGATCCATGTGAGAATTGCGCTGAAGTCGAACATGGAAAGACATCGCTTGATTACCGGTCAATAATGAAAACCGTTAACAAGCGCGAGAGGAATCACCAATAATGACGATGACCCTCAAGGTACTGCAGTACAATTCACGTGGCGTGAATAAAGGACTTGGCGTCGAACGCCACGCAAAATCTTCTGGTCGAAGGTCATTGATGTATACCTGTCGCCGGAAGTGAGAAACTTGCCATTGAGGCATGCAAGCTTCAAAGTACTGATGGGGGTGTTCCTAGATCAACTTCTTGGATAATGAGCTGAAGTCGACAAGAAGCGATCCGTCAAAGGAGGGCCTTAATGAATCCCACATCAATGACACGGAACGGAGCTAATGACTTTAGTGGAGGTGAAAACGAACTGTGACATATGATTCAGGGTGGCGATCATGAATGGATGAAGGATAATGTATGGCAGTGGATGGGACACGGTTGACATTTTCAGAATGACCCCTCTTGAACATATAACGACACTGATGCGATGGATTGGTAGCATTACCCCAAATGTGGATGGTTTGGCGAGGACCATGGTGATGAGACCGGTGAATGAAACAACCCAACCCGATGTGGTACGGAGGAAAAGTGTCATGTTCAAGAGTGACTTGCTACCATTAAGCTTTGATGTTCTCCCAATTTTTCCCCAGTCATTTCTGACCAGTACCTCTTTATTTTTGTCAAGCTTGAGGAGGATAACATATACTTGTTCTATAACCTGCCCTTCGGGCAAGCCCATCGCTATGATTTAACGAGCTTAGCGATAGGAAAACTCGTTCTCGTCTAAAGACAAGTTTGTCCCTATTTAATGAATTTAACGAGTCTAACGACAAGGATAACTCGGTCCTTTTCATTTTTAGAGAGTCTGAAAAGGTACATAAAGTCAACTCCAAAATTCCTTTTTCGTCATCTAATCCCTTAAGTCCGAAAAAGTATAAAACAATACAGAAGGGATGAATTTTCGATTGTTTTAACGAGCCGAACAAAACAAGCGCTCGATCTTTTTGTGCAATAATCCCTCAGGTCCAAAAAGATTAAAATCTAGAGGAGGGATAGCTCTTCCGGTCGCTTTAACGAGCTGGAAGGCCAAAACTCGGCAAACTTTTCATATTTTACGAGTCAGTGAAAAGAGCTCAAAGAAGACTCGTCTTTTGAGGAACGAGTGATAAACAGGGATAGCAGCAGATTCCAGGTACAAATTGGAACTTCCCAATCACGGTAGTGTCACAAGGATGGCTAGATGAAATCACTCTTCACAGATGCTCCTCAAAATGGGTAAACACACATATGGGGGTGAACGACCGGCCAAATGACAGTGGAGGTGATGGATGAAAACATGACCAAGGTTTTTAAGGCTGATAAATTTACGATCGCAATGGTTATTTACCGAGATAGGTTCATTTTTTAATGAGCTTGAACTCTGGTGGAAACTTTTGCTCACACTTTTCTATTTTTTAACGAGCATAAATTCCGTGGTAAAACTGCTCGATCTTGCGTTTATTTTTTAACGAGCATGAACTATGTGTTAAAACTGCTCGAATCTTGCGTTTATTTTTTAACGAGCATGAACTATGTGCTAAAACTGCTCGAATCTTGCGTTTATTTTTTAACGAGCATGAACTATGTGCTAAAACTGCTCGAAGATAAGTTTGCATGCCCCCAGCATAATAATGCAAATCGAGGTGCATGCCCCCCAAGCTTCATTGCATCCAACTCGGTGGTTGGAATGAAGGTTTACCTCGGGGATTTGTTTCATTTTTTAATGAGGTTGACATAGTAAAAGAACTATCCTCATGACTTCTTGTTTCATTTTTTAACGAGGTTGACACGAGATAAGAACCGTCCTCGGTGCTTTAGATCCATTAGAAACAGAAAGTTTCATATTCCATCGTAGCCATTTCTGCCAGATTACTTGGAGGTGGTAAGGCGAAAGTGCCCATCGACGGAGGGTTTTTTAGGAAGATGAATCCGATATTTTGGAGAGAACAATTGTTCCCATGGATCATAGGAATGCTTCCCGTAGTAAATGGTGGCACAACTTCTGTCGAAGTTGTCGTCGAACTGCTTGGTTGATCATTTCCTTTACTGTTCGACGACTGCAGATTCCCGCAGTTTTTGCACTTTGTCGAAATCAAAGCATCATTTTGTTGTTCAGAAGTCGACACCATTAGTACCTGGCACCGGGAAGTATCTCCATTATCAACCAGATTTTGACTTGGTTCGGGAAACGGATCAGTCAATACAGCTGGGGTTTGTGAATTCTTTAAGAATTTTTTAAACTCGGCTTTATATGGACAATCTTTTGTCCAATGATCCTCATCACATATCTGACACCCCGAAGGTGGTTTCCCGTTTCCAAAAGAAGTTTTTCGAGGAGACGAATCTCCTTGTTTTTTCTTCTCTTTGTTTTGATTTTTCTTGCTTCCTGGTTGATTGGAGCTTTTGCCTTTATCCGTAGATACAGCATTTACTTCCGAAGCAAGAATCTTTTGATTTGCTTTTTGATTCGAAGTCTTACGGGCTTTCTTATTTGAATCCCTTGTCGACTTAGCGTTTGCAGTTCCAATCACGCCATTACCGGCATGAGAGTCACTATTCGATCCGGGAGGAGGAGGGATTGAAAATTCTGGTCTGGGGGCATCAGGTATCTTGTCATAGAGCGTGCCCGACTGAGTATACACTAAGTCCAAATATTGAGCACGAGCAATCACTTGCTCTTCTGTTACGACACCTCCCTTGGCCACATCTTCTGTTATTGCCGGCAGAAGCGACTTTATAAACCACTCAGCTAATAGCTGATCTGGAACATAGGTTTTTACCATTCTGCGACGACGACGCCACTCATGTATATGATCAGATATATGTGTGGCTGTTGTCTGCTTGAAATTGGTCAAGATCTCTGTTCCAGTTTCGTACCTTATAGGTAACTGAAAGTGTGTTAAGAAAGTCGTGGCTAGGGAACTAAAATTGTCGAACGAGGCTCTAGGTAATTCAATATACCATTTAGCCGCCGGACCAGTCAATGTCCTCTGGAAAAGACGAAGTCTTATCGAATCATCATTCAAGGTATTCGACGAACACCACAGATGGAATGTCATCACATGATTCGACGGGTCTTCGCCCGGATTTCCATTGAATTTAGGAATGTCCGAAGGAAGTTTGTGAGGAATCGCTGGCCACCAATGGGCATAGGCGATTGGATCGTTCGTTAATCGATGTAAATCTGGTAATTCTAGGGTTGCCACGAATGGCAACTGCTGATTCAGGTTTGGCGAGGCGTACCCAGGATACGATGGAATCGCCTGAGCAGTAGGTCTTTGCATACCAGCATAATGCAACTGATGTTGATATGACTGATACGGCTGGTGGGCTTGGCCACTGTAAAGTGGTTGGTTTAACCCGTTCTGAATATAGGGTTGCCCACTATTTGCAAGGATCTGTTGCTCAGACCCTTGGTACACCTGTTGAAACTGAGGTTGTTGGTATTGCACCATCCATGGTTGTGAAGCCATGTTTTGCTATGCGACACTAACCGACGGACCAAGATGCGGGGTTATGGTTCCCGTTTGTATCTGTGTCGTCCCGGCAGTTGGCGATTGTGGTTGTGTTGCAGGGTCAATAGGCTGTTGCATTACAACTTGGGGTTGACATACAACAGGCATCGATTGAACTTGCGACATGGTTACAATTGCTGGCGTCGTCGGGATACTGGACATAGGTACACATTGTTGCATGGAATATACAACTCTTGGTTGTTGGGGTAACATAGGTACCCAACCACTCGTCGTTACTTCAGTCAAACCTGAATGTTGTTGAAAACTGCCGTATGGGTATCCCCCCAGAAGGGGAAGTGAAAGGGCATATTGCCCCCCATACGGTAACAATCCGGAGCTCAAGGGTGTAGATGGCCTTTGAGGACTGGATGGCCCAAACTGATTCCCAAAGGGATCAATTTGTCTAGTTTCAACATAAGAATTACCGGGTATTATACCGGAAGAACAAACTGGAACAGACCAAGTTGTCATAATAGTCCCTGGGTGGACTCCTTCTAGCTGATGAGAGCTAGTCGGGACGGCTGGTATGCCGGCAAACATCGTTGGAGTGACAGCAGGAGCTTCTGCTATCACTGTGTCATTTGGCACAGTCCTAGATGTCGACGGTTGTTCAGACATTTTAAGTCTATCCAATAAACTTCCTAACGATTCTTCAGGAACTTCCGGTGGCGATAGACAAACTTCTGATGCAGAAGGAAAAAGAGGGGTACCTACTCCAAAATGAATTGGAGTATTTGCTTGCTGGTCCTCTACGATTTCCTCTATTGCAATCAGACCAGGAGGAAGAGGAAGACCGTCAAGTCCGTAAAAGATTTCTGGTGCCGAAGAAGGGGTTGCTTCGACAGCGACAGTCGTTTGAACAACAAGACTCTGTGGACCGGTTTCAGATGGAACTGGTTCAGTTATGCAAGTACTTGTCTTCAGACTAGGATCAGTACCACTGTCCTTCTGTTGCTGTTGAACTTCTTCAATAGAGGCAGGGATTCCAGAAATATTGGGAGTGACCAGAATCTCAGATGTTGTTGGAACTTCCGTTCTAACTTTAAAAGGAGATTTTGACCTGGTCAAGCGAGTTCGCTTCGTCCGTACTACTCTCGGTTCTGGAGACAAAGACGGTTGACTCGCAAGCCTCCCTGAACGACGGGGTTTTAATTGACTTTCCTCCACGGTTGCGGATTACTTGATCAACTAAAATACAAAAAGGGGAATTATGTTTCCGTATTGAATGAATTTTATTAGACGCTTTTAGACACAACTTTGCTTTTTCATGTTTTAAGAGTCGAGAAAAAGCTAAAGATGACTCTAGTCGCCTTCGATGTATTAATGAGCCCGAAGTGACAAATGCTCGGTTGGACTTTTTCAGTTATAGAGTTTGAAAAAGGCCAAAAGAAACTGCTCTGGAGATCTAGGCAGAGGGTGTGCCAAACCTTTCGCAAAACCACAGAATACGTTTTACGGTACGGGTGGTCGATCTTCGTGAATGCTGTGTTCACTGCATCGCGATCAGTAGGGCGGTCGACACGGCTTCCTAAGGATAAAGGATAATTGCCTATAGGGGTCTCCCAATATACGCGACGGTACGCGGGAGCTCAAGTCCGTATTAGTGCTATCGTCCCTCAGGAGGAATCACCCACCTTCGTAGAGATCGACAGTCACTACGTTTAACGACGCCGGAACACGTCTCTACCTAGACCTCTACTGTGAGCGTTATGTTACAATGCGTTTTTAGATTCATTCAATATATTTTAAGTTGATCTTGTTTATCAGTTTGTCTTTCAGGATCACCACGAGATGTATTGGTACAAATTCCTAAATGCAGCTAAAATGATAAGCAAGCTTTCACAATCTTTTTAGCTTTGAAAATCCTAACTGCTGAGGGGAGAGAAAAACAATATCTTTCCACACAGAGCACAAAGCACAAACTAATGCATTTTCTCCTAGATCAGACACACAAACTTATCAAAAATGCAAATGCAAGATGCATGTATTTCTTTTCTTTTCCTTTAATGTTGATGTAGACAAAAGGAAAACTGTTGTATGACTTTCGAATTCAATTTGAAGCGTAAACAAACAAGCTTTGTCTAAATGAAAAGACGCTTTACAAGTACTTGTTTCAACACTCAAAATATATGAATTCAAACCATAAAGTGAAAAACAAACAAACTCAAACAGCCACGAACAGTAATAAAACTAGCTCATAAGATCACAAAGACACTTTTACAGTTCAGGATCTAAGAGGTCACAGCTATACTGGTTCGCTTTTCACAATGGGAAACTGTAACTGAAGCAAGAAATACTGAAAGAACATTCACAGTTTCATCACACAACTGAGGCGGAATAATGTCAAGGAGAAGTGGTCTACAGCAAGTACAATGACCAGCAAGCAATCAGCTAAAACTCAGTGAAAACAGGGCCAAGACACAAAGGGAAAGCTGAGCAAGACAATGGCTAACTGGACCAGCGCAGGTTCTAGTCTGCCAGTTTGACTCTCAGCGCAGTTCCCGAAGGGAGTACCTGCGCTGTAATGCAGACTGCCTGTGGACAGCCTGCACTGACTCACGAGAGTTTCGTCTACAAAGAATTCCGGGTCATAAAAAGCTCAAAAATGCACTGTTTTTGCTGAAATAAAAAGCTATAGGTCAAGTACAGGCTAAGGGATGATCAAGAGGATGAAGATCTATCACAAAGAGTAAAGAGTCTTTTGTAGATAGGCTCTTCAAATCTTGAATTTGCTCAACAAATGAGCAAGAGTAGCAGTCCCTCTACTTCGCTTTTGATATAGTCAAAAGCTTTTCGATTTGGTACTCTTTTCTTCAAGAAATGAATAGCAAAGTACTACAAACACCAACAAGATACTAGGTTCCCCAGTGGAGTCGCCAGTTTGTTGTGGGGAAAAGTATCCGATGCGGATGACCCTATCCCTACTCTAAAGGTGACAGTCTTTAGCAACAACTGAAAGTAAAGCTTTGATGTTTTCCTTTATGAAAGTACAGAGAGAAGGATGAAAAGATTAACCAACCTGGTGTCCTTCGCTTAGTTGATCCTTGTCCTCTCTCTTTGTCTCTTGTTCCCAGCTCCTTGCTCTCTTTGCCGGTCCAGCTACACACAGATCCTGCACAAAACAAGAGAGGAAACTACAAGATACATGTACTCATAACTGATGCATGGATTAGAGTGAATCAAATATACAAGTAAATACAATACATCAATGCAATACAAGTATATAGGAGAACATGCAAAACTTTATTGATAGAAGTAACAGGGTTCTGAGAAGGTTACAACCAATGATGGCTCCAATCCAGCAGCACCTCCCCAGCAGCAAGAACTCTCCTCTTCACCTCTAGTAAAACAATCACCCAATAGCTCTAACTGTAATCCAACAACACCTCCTTGCTTTACACAAAATTCCAGCCTCCTTAGACCTCATAGAAGAGCTCTATATATAGGAGAGAAGAAGAGAGGATGAGTCAGCTTGAGGCTGGCATAGAGCTGACTAGTGTCCTCTCCTTCTTCAGTTAATCTTCAGTTCTTGAGTCCACTTGGAGATCCTTGCTTACACATGGTGATCAAGTACCTCTTACTCATCACAGGGCGAATCTCATGAACCAAGTGTCAGTTTGGAAGCTTCCTGGGCAGTTGACACCTTGCAGAATGACTGTGCCACTTGGCCAATCTCGCCCAACGCAGGTAGCCTTCATTAAATTTGACTTCCAGCGCAGGTACAAGGAGGGACAGTTGCATTCCAGCACAGAAGCTCAGTGGAGCAGCTGACATGATCCAAAATAAGCCTGTTTTGAAGTGTTTTCAGGTGGAGAACTAATTGGAAGTGCTGTTGTTTGATGACCTTGTTCTTTTAGGGGTAAGAACAACATGTTTAGGGACTGAGGATCCCTGTGATTATTGACATTTCATGCTCCATGATGCGAGGCACAAAAATGTCTATAACATGGAGGGTGTTCTCTGTCCATTCCAATTGATTCTTATATTGTTTTATTTCAAGCCTGGCTATATGGTGATATGAAGTGAACTTGTTTTCTAGCCTGAGTTTAGAAACCACTCCTATTGGGGCATAAGACCATGTGAAATTGAGACCAAACTTCATCTCATTTAATAATTTGTCCACTTCCTCTCCTGCTACCCTGGTGTTACAGATGAATGGACCAACTTGGGCTTTCAACTTGAATTGTTATTTCTTCTTTGCAGCCACAAAGTTCACTTCATCTACATTTAACCTTTGTCTTATGTATTCCAGTGCAAAGATTTTGATAGGCAGGTACTTGGGCAGCTTGTAGGGTGGAAGCTCACAACTATAAATCCTGAACTCTATATAGTTTTGGTAGTAATACCAATCCCCTGTTGTAGCTTGATCAACCAACTATAATACTTTGACAATATCCTCACTGATCCTTGGTACTAGAGTGCTGCTCATAAGACTGATAGATGGATGAATAAACAGTTCTATGAACTGTTTATATGTAAAATCTTCCTTCTCCTTCATTCCCATTGAAGTCCAAAATATCACTGATTGTTGATTTTATTCCTCATCTAGTTTCTGTAAAGTAAATGGAAATTTATCTCCCTAAAAATATATAAAAGGGTATACAAGTGCTAAAGCATACTTGAATACTTCTTCAGTATTAAACTTGACAAATTTCTCATGTATTGCTTCAGCTAGGAACTAAATGAAATCATAAATAATAGTGGGTTTAGAATCAACAAAAAAGATGGAAAAGAAACCAAGGATGGCTTCATTAGCATTTTGATTAGAGTTGTAACCAAGAAAATAGGACAAAATAGAGTTGATTTTCTTGGTTCTATCAGGGAACATGGATGAGTCATAAGGAGGGTTTCTTTTAGGCAGAGGACAATCAACAGCTAGAAAAAGTTCAAGGGTCTGGGATCTTTTAGTAAAGTCTAGTTTTTGATAGGCTTCTATCAGGTTCTCATGGAAAAAAGGATGAGTTGGTGTAGTAGAAGGGGCCTGCAACATTTTCTCAATGGACTCTGAATTGATTAAATAAAGGATTTCTCTTGTGGGTGAAATAATTGCTCTCTGACTGGGATCATAAGATTCATGGCATTTCCTCACAAAATCAGGTGCTCTGTGTATCTGAGGGAAAATATCGTGAGGGAGTTGGGAGTCCCAGTGTCCTATCTCATCTGTCTGATCAATTAGTTGATATTCCATCCAGTAATAGATTTCATATAAATCAAATTGAGAAGAAGTCTCAACGATTTTACAATCTCTATTGACCAGTGGGGTATGATGGAAGTTGATTTATGGATAAATCAATGAATTTGGGACTTCTGTAATTTCTTTTCCCTTAGGAGGCATTTTGTCAAATGAATTGTAGACTGAGAATGATGGAAATAGGCCTGAAATAGAGTGGTCATAGTGAAAACAATATAACTGTAAAAGAAGCAAGTGGAACTGGATGTCAGTTTCTTGAACAGGAAAAATAATTGCTTAATGTCGGACAATGGTCGAGTTATAGGGAAGAAACCTTCAATGATCATTTTGGTTACAGAAATGGGTTGTGTAACTATTTTCATGAATTAACAGGGTTTATGATTGAAAAATTGGAGCTGGGGTGGTAATGAACAGTTAAATTTTGCATTAATTATCCAATGGGATTAATTAACGGGTCTTTGAATCATAAATTCACGGGAGCGGAATTGAATGGATAACGGATAGGCGGCAATTGATTGGAAGGTAGACATGAGATGGAGTGTGATGTGGAGCGTGACATGGAGCGATGGTAAACGATCACTTATATACCACGTTCAGGAATAAGGTGAGGCGGTAAGTAGTTTCGAGATTTTAAGTCCCAAAACACTAAAACATGGAAAATGTTGTTTATGACGGCAGTTTAGGAAACTTCCCATTTCGGAACCCCAACCCCCCCCCCCCGATAAATTTTGGGTGGTGAATGAGGGCCAAGGAGGGACGCGGACCACTAGATCTTATGCGAGTATGCGAGATGAAAGGTAAGGTGGGGGGTGTTTAACATGTGAGGAGAAGTGATGGTGGGGTCACGACTTTGAGGGTAGATGTGACAACTGCAAGTTATGGTGAATAAAAGAATAAATGGAGACATTTATGAAATAACATAGATGCTTTTAAAACTTACAATTAATTAAAACCCATTATTAAATGCATAACTTTCCAATGTTACAACTTAGGATAAAATCAATTTGATGATCCAATTTCATTTCACATGTCTACCTAGGCTTTTACTCCTAACATTTTCATTTATTTATCTGAGTGCATTTAAGCTAGCAACTCAGTATTTCCCTTTTATGACTAATCTACCTCTATCCCTTATTTCCTCCATTGGCTCATATTAAAATGTTGAGCCAATTTTATTTTCTACCTATTTACAATCAAATTTAAATCAAATCCAATCATGATTAAGTTGTATAATTGGATCAAATAAATTAGTGTGGCATCTAAACAAATTGCACACACCTATTATTTGCAAAACTGAACTAGACTAAGAGTAGTGGCATTTAGATTTGCAACACTTTCAGAGTTTGTTTTTTTTTTGCTTTTCTTTCTAACTTAACATTTTGTTTTTGCCTTCATTTTTTAGGGCATCTATTCTAACATTTTATTTGATACGGACTTGTTTATTAAAAATCCATAATATTTTTTAAATCAATATTCTTTTGTCCATATCCTAACTTAACATTTTTTGAAATATATTTTCATTTTTTTAAATAATTGATTTTAACTTACCAAAACCCAAAAAATGCTACAACATCGACTCCAACTGGGGACTGATTTCTCCTATACAATGTAGAGAACCTACAGATCCATGTGCCTTCTCCTCAAGCTATGGAGTCTTTGTTGTGAAAAACCACAATTACATCTTAAAAAGTAAAACAAATAGGATTTTTTACAGTGATAGTAATGAAATATACTTCAACTTGTCAGTACTGAATGTAATGCTTGAGGAAATTTCCATTAACGGGATCAATGTAATATAGTCCCTCGATATTTTGTAGCACGAAATTGTTGTTTCCATTTACTTCAACAATAGCTAAAGGTCCAAGCCACAGGTTATCAAACTTGCCATGTTTTCCCTTATCTTCCCTTCTGGTATCCCATCTAAGAACTAGATCACCTTCCTTAAAGTCCCTTTCCCTGGCTCTTTTATCAAACGGGCTCTTCATCTTATTCTCATATGTTTTCAATTTATATTGAACTTCATCTCTGTTTTCATTTAGTTCAATAATATGATTTATTCTCCTTGTAAAATCATCAGGTTCATCTGTTCAATCCTGCAGGAATTTTAAAACAGGGAGGGCCAAATTGGTAGGGAAGATTGCATCTTTCCCATAGACTAGCTGAAAAGGAGATTTTCTAGTAGAGCTCTTTGGAGTAATCCTGTTTTCCCATACTACATAAATTAGGTGAGAATCCCAGCTCTTTTTATGATCTACCAAAGTCTTTTTGATTACCTTCACCAAAATTTTACTTGAAGATTCTGCAAGGCCATTACCTTGAGGGTAATATGGAGTTGAATGATGCAATAAAAATCTAATATTTCTAGAAAAAATCAATCATTTTGACACTAGAGAATGCTTCTACATTATCAGTAACAATTTGAGTTGGGCAACCAAATATAGATAACATGTTTTCTTCAATGAATTTGATTACTACTAAATCAATAACATTTCTTACTGGGATTGCTTCCACCCATTTAGTGAAGTATTCTGTTGCAGTGAGGATCCATCTATGCTGATTACTTGAAGTATGATGAATCTCCCCAATAAAATCTAATCCCCATTGGAGAAAAGGTGTTGAAACTATTGTTGGGATCAGTGGAAGAGCTGCTAATTTTTTCTTACCAACAAACATTTGACAGGGTACACAACTTTTGACCTTTGCTCCTACGTGTAAGAACAATGTGGGCCAATAAAATCCTACCCTTAATATCTTATATGTCGTTGCTCTCCAAGCATAATGTCCTCCACAAAATCCTGTGTGAAATTCGTCAATGATTCCTTCAGTCTCTGATTCTGTTAAACACAATAGCAAAATAGTAAGTGCATATTTCCATTATAGATTTTCATTTATGATACAGTACTTGACTGCTTTCAATTTGAGAGTTTTGCACTGACTTTTGGAGAATGATGCTGGACATTCAAAATGGATCAAGAAATTTACAATGTCCCGATACCAATTTGATAACATAAATTTGTCATCAATGTGTATGGGGCTAATATGATCTGAAGGTAAAGGTTCTTGTGGATTCTTTTCTTCAAGATTAAAGGAAAGTTCTTGTTGATCCTTCTCATTCAAATTTTGGGAAGGTTCTTGTGGATTCTCCCCTTCTGCAAGAATAGAAGGTTCTTGTGTATTCTTCTTATCTAAACTTTGAGAAGGTTCTTGTGGATTCTTCTTATCTAAATTTTGAGAAGGTTCTTGTGGATTCTTCCCTTGTATTTCCAAAACAGGATTGATTCCGAGCACTTTACAATTGGATTCAGCTAGAATCTTAGCTAATCCTTGACCCTTTACTAGCTTTGTGGTTTTGATAGTCAGATCAAACTCCAGAATTTGAGTGATCCATCTACCTCTCTTCCCATCAGATTCAGGCTGGGTCAAAACAATCTTCACAACACTGTTAGGAACATAAGCAGTAATGGGTGAATGTAAAACATCCATCCTGAATGATTTCAGGGCTTCAATAAGGGCATAGGATTTCTTCTCAATTATGTCATACTTAAGCTCATCATATCTCATAACCTTACTGAAAAAGGCTATGGGTTGGTCATGGGAATCTTCATTCTTTTGTGATAAAAGAGCAGCAAGGGTTGTTTCTAAGGTAAAGGAAAAGATACTGAATGGTTTGGTATAATCAGGGCTGGCCAAGGTTGGAGCATTTGAGATAGCCTTCTTGATATGATCAAATGCATATCTGGAAGAGATAGTCCATTTAACCTCATGGTCCTTTCGGAGCATATTAGTTATGTCTTTTACAATTTCAGCATAATTAGGGATGAATCTCCTTAAAAAATTAATCTTGCCTAGAAAAGCTTGAATCTCCTTCTTATTTATAGGTAAGGACAAAGTTTTAATGGTAGATACACTTTTGGGATCAATCACCATTCCTTCCTTTGAGATTATGTGGCCCAACAATTTTCCTTTTTTGATAGCAAACAGAGACTTTTTGGATTCAGTCATATTCCGAATTTCCTACACCTGTCAAAAACCTTCCTCGAATGCTTAAGATGTTTCTGATCTGAATTAGAAAAAACAGTTATGTCATCAAGATAAATGACCACAAATTTGTTTACCTGACCCACAAAAACTATGTCCATAGCTCTCTTTAATGTTGCTCCAGCATTAGATAAGCTAAACGACATTCTAGAGTACATAAATGTACCCAGGGTGTAGTAAAGGTTGTCTTCTCTCTGTTTGCTGGATCACCATTTACCTGATTATAACCTGAAAAACCATCAAGCATAGAAAGTATTTGTGCTCATGAAACCATTTGAAGTAACTGATCCATTTTGGGTAAAGGATATTTATCTTTTAGTTATTCTTTGTTTAAATTTCTAAATTCCACACGTAGTCTGATTTCTCTATTCTTCTTTCTAACAGGAACTAAATTAGCAACCCAATTAGAATACCTAAGAGGGAGAATGATCCAGGCATATAGCATTTTCTTAATTTCCTTTTCTACAGTTGGTAGAAGAGCAGGATTAATCCTCCTAAGTTTCTGTTGATAAGGTTTTGCTTCTGGTTTTAAAGGAATCTTATGTTGTATCAATGAAGTGTCATAAGTCTTTAGATCAACATAAGTCCATGCAAAAACATCTTTGTAATTTTCAAGTAACTTAAGGTATTGAGTTTTGATTTCAGGATCTAGAGATGCACAGATTTTGATGTTTTTAATATCATCATTTGTTCCAATGTTAATTTCTTCTATGTCATCTGGTGAAGAAACTGACTGTGGGTTTCTGAGGGAATCATTTTGATCAAACAACTTCTCTAAAGGAATTAGACCTTTGGGAATGAAATTGTTAGATAATTGAATGATATCATGATCAGCAATTTTTGAATTAAAATTTGAATTATCATTTTTATTTATGGTTTCATTTGCTTCTATTCTATCTTCATCAATTTGTAGAACTAAAAATTCATCTATAACCTGTAGAACAGATTTTATTTGTTCATCATCTTCAAATATCTACTAGTATTTTAGATTGTCTGGGGTGGATGGTTTGTATTTGACTTGTATTTGATAGAGAACATTAGTTTGATTAGGAATTTTAAAGGAACTAGCAGAAACAGGCAAGGAATCTGCATGAATATTCTGATCTCTTGGAATATAAGTCAAATTGAAAGCATTAAGGAAATTTTCAACTAAATCCCAAACCTCATTTCGATAATATCTAAGCCTAGGATGTTTTGTTTGACAAAGGTTTCTAACTTGTTTAACAATGAGCTCTGAGTCAGTGAAAACGCTCAGGTTTTGAACCTTTAAGCTCTTGGCTAATTGGAGTCCTAAAAGGAAAGCTTCATATTCAGCTACGTTATTTGTAACTTCAAAATCAAGTTTGCATGATTGTGTAATATTTTCTTTTTCTGGTGAGATTAAAACTACCCTAGTTCTTGCTCCATCTTTAGTACAAGAACCATCAAAGAATAGTTTCCATACATGAGTTTGATTTGGTATAGAACTTTCAACTAATCTTAAATTTTTACTTGAGTTTCATGTGTTTGGTTTGAAGAGAGTTGAAAAAAACCAAAATCTTGATCAATTGCATAAATGGGATGGTTCTTTGGTTGATCTGTTTTGCAAAAAGTGTGCACAAACCTTACCTCTCTATATAACCTTAGTTGCTCTCCCCCATAAACAAGAATAGTGGCATAAGACATGTCCATCTGAAGAGTTCCCCCTAATTTGGCACAGCAAGACCTAGAAAGGAGCATTCCAAATTTGGGAGGGATATTTGTGATAACTATTTCAAGCACCACACTTTTCACTGGAATTTGGGCAAGGATGACTACTAAATCCTTAATCAATCCTAATCAAGGCACCCTTTTGGAATAGAAAGTGTACAAATCATGATAGGATCTAGTTATGTCAAGTTTTAAATGGTCCATGATAGTTTTTGGCATCAGGTTGTGTGATTCTCTAGAATCAAGCATACAATTGTATAACATGGAATCATTTTTCTTAAGAGTTACATAGAAAGGGGGCACCATTTCATCAATCATATCTGAACTAGGACCAAATACAACTGTTGGTTTTTCATCTTGAAGACTAATTATGTCACTTTGAGCATCAACCGAGGTGTTTTGTATCCATTTAGAGACTTGATTTTTATACCCAGGGTTTTTGGAAATTTCTGAAAGTGGAATTTGGATTTTAACTCTTTCTAACTCCTTTTCAACATCAAATGTAGTCAAAACATTCTTTTCATTTTGAGTAGTATCAGTTGACTGATTTAATGGTTGAATAATAGTTGTTTGAGTTTCGACACCTTTGGTACGGGATTCAATTATTGGAGGTTCCTTAGGAGGTCTTCCAAGGCTAGGTCTAGGCCTAAGATCATATCTTTTGTTCAACTCTACAATTAGGAATTCAGAGAAGGCATGATATTTGGAAACTTGTGAGGACCCTTGATCTTCTTGAACCTGTTTTTGTTGTAAGAGGGGAATAATAGCAGTCTGGTTAGAAGTAGTGTCCATATTATTAATTTCTTCAGTGATAGTCATAGCATTGTCATCAGGTTGTTCATCATCTATCAGTAGAGGAGTTGGAACCTACTAATCATTACTAGGTCTTTGAAGAATTTGTAATTGTGGATTTCTTTTGTATTTACCATGATTTTGATTTTGGGGCCTTGTAACTATTTGTTGAACTGTTCTAGGTTGAGTATCAACCTTGGAAATTCTATTGTATAGATTTCTAAGAAGAGAAGTTATTTCATCTATTTTAGAATCTTTAGTTTTAATTGTAGAATAGGTTGAGGCCTCTTGACTAGTTTTAACTTTTCTTTGTGCTTTTTCCTCTTTGCCTTTAAGGTGGATGAGGAAACCCTATTTTCTTCCACCTCTATAGCATTAGTTTTCATATCTTCAAGGGTCCTTGAAGTTCTTTCTCTTAACATTATAGAAAAAACATCTTCAAAATATTTTGAAAACCTATATTTGGCTACTTCTACAGGGGGTTTGCAATCAGGGGGCATCTTATGGTAAAGTTTGTTGAACCTTTTGATAAAATCAGAGACATGTTCACCAAAATTTCTTTTAAGTTCTTCAAACTCAGTCAAAAATTAAAGAGCATATTTTTTCACTCCCCATTGATTTTTAAATATGTTTGTTAGTTCTTTCCAATTTCTAATGGAATTTGCAGGTAACTGCCTAAACCAAGTTCTCACATTTCCCTCAAGATACTGAACAAACAACCTCATATAAACATTCTCTTGTTCTATGTTCATGTGCAAAGTCTAGAAATGCTTGAAGATGGTCCTCAACTGAGGGACCTGTTTCTCCATTATACCCAGGAAGGTGCTTCAAATATCCATTTGGAAAAGCATCAAGGATTGGAGGTAAAACTAAAGTTTCATATCTTTCCTGTACAATGGGTTGGAATGCCATAGTAGAAGATGATGTATGAGATGTTTACAAGGATGATGATAAAGAAGAGGAAGATGGTGAAAGAGGGGGTGAACTACTATGTGGGGATGAATTAGGAGGAGATAAAGAAGGTGGAGAAGTCCTGAATGATTTCAAAGGAGTCTTAATAACCAACTTGTGGACCTAAGAATGAATATCTTCTTTTGATTCAAAGAGTGGATTAGAATATATGTAAAAGGTCCCTTCGGGTTGTTTAGAGGTGGAATGAAATGAGTGAGTAGTGGGAGATATAAAGTCTGTAGGTTTGTATTCAAGTAAATGAACACCCAGGTCAGACTCAAATTTAGGTGATCTTGGTGGAAGTGGGGTTTCTGGATGAGATTCAAGTGAATGAATAAGGAAAACTAATTTGAAGTGAAATACCCTATCTAAGAGTTCAACAACCCTAGGTGTTAAGTGAGAGTAATCTGGATGGGATGGAGTGTTACTATAGGGATCAAATTGGGATATATCTTCAGTGCGTAAGGCTGAAGTGGAAGAAGATGTTTGATGTCTTCTTTTGGAACTGGCATTTCTCAAAAGTTTTTCTGGATTTGACAGAGGACTAATTTTGTCATATTCAAAACAAGGTCTAGTGTGCTTAAAAGGTGCCAATTTGGCATAGTGGAGTCACCAGGTGAAAGATTTTGACCTATCTAGACCATTAGTCACCTTAAAGGAATAGGATATTTATCGTTGCCCCAAGAAAACTTAATGAAATTCGAGTCCCCGGCAACGGTGCCAGATTGATGTTGTATCTCTTAGATGATAATGGTCAGCGATCATGCGAGGGCATCTAAGATAATTGTTTTGGGAGTTTTGTTTTAATTTGGAGAACCAATGTATGAAATAGATATAAAAAAGTGTTGCCTAACCTTTTAAATAATATTAATATTAAAATAGAGGGCTGCTATTAACATTCACACAGTGATATAGATTGTATGTTGGTGAGCAGAAATAGAGAAATGATATGATTTTTACAATATTCAAATTGAACATCAAATAATCATAAGTATGAAAACCTTTAAACCATGTTCAGAAGGTTTAATAGAATATGCATAATTTTACAAAAGGTGCTGATGATTTAATAATTAAGAGGGAATCAATTAAATAGATAGTTAATATAATTCATTCTCTTTATAGATGATCACTTCAGAAGCTTATAGGAATAGATTGAAACTCAATTATTCCTACCTAGTTATCTCTGTAAAACATAAAAATATAAAGAAAAACACTGTCAGTGTAACTGGAAAAACTTACAGGAAAAAAAAAACAAAACTGTATGAACCAAAATTCAGAATCCTCAGCTTTGTATTAATATTTCAAAAAAATCAGTACATTTAATGTCTAGAAATGCTTCTTCAAGGGTGCAACCCTTAATAACTCATAAAAGAGAGTTATTTATACAATAATAGAACTAAGAAAATATCTCAAACTGTTTTAAAGAAATAGATGATTACAAAATCAGAAATATAAACGGCTAGTTAATGTTGCACTATTTTGTTGCTAAGCTGTTGATGACTGTTGCTGGAAATATTGAAAATTGTTGAAGTTATGTTGATTGTTCCTTTAAAAGCTGAATGTTGTTAGATCACCCTTTAGTCAAGTAAATCTGTCAATTCTTCCCAGCGCTTATTTTCTGGGATAGATATATTTAGTAAAAGTGGGTTTTACTAAAAATATGTGTCTGATTTCATTCAAAATAAAGAAAGTATCCTTGAGTCTATTTACTATTAGTGTTGGTGTTGCTGAACCTCATATGTTTGAATTTGAAGCTGCATGTTTGCCCACCTCTGTCCGCTTCTGAACATAATCCTCAATTGGTATCAATTTCTCATTAATCACAAGCATGGAGGGTAAACCCTTACTGGTCAAGGGTTCTATCCTATTGAAAAACCATTGAACTATGGTATTGGCATTGTTGCACTTTTCCTGTAGCTGAAGGATGAGGTTTTTCTTGGTGATGATATTCTTTACCTCCAATATAGTTGTTTTTCTATCACTTATGCCTAATTCCTCAAGCTCATAGCTATCTTTTGAATTCAGGAAGTTGATGATATCAGAAGCAATTTCTGGCATGTCTTCAAGCTGCTTAGTAATAGTTTCAACTACTTCCTAAGATTTCTCCAAGAGATCCTTCTGATCAAACACTATCTTGATATAGGGCCAAATATCATTGATTGATTCTATAATTTCTTCCCACAGAATTTCCTTTTGCCAAACCCAATTTGTTTTCAATGAAAGATTCCTTGAGTTCCCTTTATAGTACTTCAATCTGACCTTTGACTCTGTTCAACTCAGATGCATGTGAGTTGTCTGCTATTGAATTCATAAGTTGTAACTCCTTGAGTTCATCCTTCAATTTCTTAATTTCTCCTGTCTGGATAGACAAGTTCTGAATAGCTTCAGCAAGCTCTTCAGCTCCTTCTATTGTACCTGTAGTTGATGTTGTAGCTGAAGTAGAAACCTTGGTGGTCAAAATTGTTGTATGGGGAACTATATCCATTGAAGTTTGAGCCTCTTTAATAACTTCCTCTTTTTCCTTGACAAGTTTCTCCATTTGCTCCTCCATTTTTTTTATCTGCCAATTCTTTTTTGTGATGAGCTTCATCATGTTAGACTTCTTATTTTCTGTTTCTTGAATTTCTTTAGCCATTGGGTCCTTAGAGGCTAGCAATTTGAGTTGCTTATTTAATGTTGTAACTTTAGCATTCTTCTTCTTAGTAAGCTCTTCTACAGCATTTATGTTGCAGGGATCATATCCCATCTTTAGCACTAGATTTTCCAAGGATTGAACCTTGTTGTCCCTTGCTAATGAGGAGACTTTATCCAAATTAAGTTTTGACTGAGTGTTGGCCAAGGTAACCTACATTTTTGGCAAACTCATGGCAGTGTTAGTCAAGGTGGAAGAAATCATCTACCCAGTTTGTTTGTGCATATCAATTTGGTCAATTGGATGCACATCCTTCACATTGAACTCAAAAGAAGTCTGCTTTTGATAGTGAGCAACAGTCCTAGGCTGTGGAATTTGGGCTCGTAAGAAATCCATCTACATCTTTCCCTTCTTAGAGTCAAAGACTGAGAGAAGCCTAGCTTGAGAGCTGGAAGAATGCTTCCATAATTGGGTATAAGTGTTCAACATTAATTTTTCATTCCTCCTTTTAATCTCACTGAAGACATGAAAAATGTCTTCATCCTTATCCTTTAGAATGACTCCACTAGTCTGAATTAGTTGTTGTTCATGAGAAGTAGTAGAATGAGTTAGGGAATGTGTAGATTGTCCACCAGACTGTGTATAAAGAATAGTCTCTCCAAGTCCATCTAATGTTGTCTTCTGAGGTTCATTTGCTGCACCAACAATCACAGAGATCCTTGGTCTCTTCTTTCTGTGCACAACACTGAAGCCTTGGCTTGATGCTTCAGTTGTAGGAGAAGACTATTCTTCCCTTCTTCTTTTTGCTGACTTTTCTTGTGTAAGTGGAGTTAGCACATTTGATGTAGAAATTTCCTTCTCTTTGGCCTCTTGGAGGGTGTCTCTATCCATTCCAACTGATTCTTATATTGCTTTATTTCAATCTTGGCTGTATGGTGATATGCAGTGAACTTGTTTTCTAGCCTGAGTTTAGAAACCACTCCCATTGGGTCATAAGACCATGTGAAACTGAGACCAAACTTCAACTCCTTTAATAATTTGTCTACTTCCTCTCTCGCTACCCTGGTGTTACAGATGAATGGACCAATGTGGGCTTTCAGCTTGAATTGTGATTTCTTCTTTGCAGCCACAAAGTGCACCTCATCTGCATTTAACCTTTGTCTTATGTATTCCAGTGTAAAGATTCTGATAGGCAAGTGCTTGGGTAGCTTGTGGGGTGGAAACTCACAACAATAAATCTTGATCTCTGTATAGCTTTGGTAGCAATACCAATCCCTTGTTGCAGCTTGATCAAACAACTACAATATTTTTACAATATCCTCACTGATCCTTGGTACTGGAGTGCTTCTCATAAGACTAATTGCTGGATGAATAAATAGTTCTATGAACTATTTATATGTAAACTCTTCCCTCTCCTTCATTCCCATTTAAGTCCATAATATCACTTATTGTTGATTTTCTTACTCATCTAGTTTCTTTAAAGTAAATGGGAATTTATCTCCCTAAAAATATATAAAAAGGTATACAAGTACTGAAGCATACTTGAATACTTCTTCAGTATTAAACTTAAAAAATTGCTTATGTATTGCATCAGCTAGAAACTGATTAAAATAATAAATAACAGTGGGTTTAGAATTAGTATAAAAGATGGACAAGAAACCAAGGATGGCTTCATTAATATTTTGATTAGATTTGTAACCAAGAAAATAGGACAAAATAGAAGTGATTTTATTGGTTCTATCAAGGAATATGGATGAATCATAAGGAGGGTTTCTTTTAGACAGAGGACTATCAACATCTAGAAAAAGTTCAAGGGTCTGGGATCTTTTAGTAAAGTCTAGTTTTTGATAGGCTTCTATCAGTTTCTCATGGGAAAAAGGATGAGTTGGTGTAGTAGAAGGGGCCTACAACATTTTCTCAATGGACTCATAATTGATTAAACAAAGGATTTCTCTTGTGGGTGAAATAATTGCTCTCTGACTGGGATGATAACATTCATGGAATTTCCTCACAAAATCAGGTGCTCTATGTATCTGAGGGAAAATATAGTGAGGGAGTTGGGAGTCCCAGAGCCCTATCTCATCTGTCTGATCAATTAGTTGATCTTCCATCCAGAAATAGATTTCATATAAATAAAATTGAGAAGAAGTCTCAACGATTTTACAATCTCTGTCAACCAGTGGGGTATGATGGAAGTCAACCTGTGGATGAATCAGGGGATTTGGGACTTCTGCAATTTCCTTTCCCTTAGGAGGCATTTTTTCAAACAAATTGTAGGCTGAGAATGATGGAAATAGGCCTGAAATAGAGTGATCACAGTGAAAACAATATAACTGTAAAAGAAGCAAGTGGACCTAGATGTCAGTTTCCTAAAAAGGAAAAATAATTGTTTAATGTCGGACAATGGTCGAGCTATAGGGAAGAAACCTTCAGTGGTCATTTTGGTTATAGAAATTGGTTGTGTAACCGTTTTCATGAATTAACAGGGTTTATGATTGAAAAATTAGAGCTGGAGTGGTAATGAACGGTTAAATTTTTCATTAATTATCCAATAGGATTAATTAACGGGTCTTTGAATCATAAATTCATAGGAGAAAAATTGAATGGATAACGGATAGGTGGCAGTTGATTGGAAGGTAGACATGAGATGGAGTGTGATGTGGAGCCGTAGTAAACGATCACGTATATATCGCATTCGGGACTAAGGTGAGGCGGTAAGTAGTTTCGAGATTTTAAGTCCCTAAACACTAAAATGTGGAAAAGGTTGTTTATGATGGTAGTTTAGGAAACTGCCCATTTTGGACCCTCCCCACCCCCCATCGATAAAGTTTGGGCACCGACTGAGAGCCGAGGAGGGACATGGGCCATCAGATCTTGTGCGAGTATGCGGGATGAAAGGTAAGGTGGGGAGTGTTCAACACGTGAGGAAGCAGTGATGGTGGGGTCATGACTTTGACGGCGGATGTGATAACTATGGGTTTTGGCGAATAAAAGAATAAATGGAGACATTTATGAAATAACATAAATTCTTTCAAAACTTACGGTTAATTAAACCCATTGTTGAATGCATATCTTTCCAATGTTACAACTTAGGATAAAATCAATTTGATGCTCCAATTTCATTTCACATGTCTACCTACCCTTTTACTCCTAATATTTTCATTTATTTATCCAAGTGCATTTAAGCTAGCAACTCATTATTTCCTTTTTATGACTAATCTACCTCTATCCCTTATTCCCTCCATTAGCTTATATTAAACTGTTGAGCCAATTTTATTCTCTACCTATTTACAATCAAATTTAAATCAAATCCAATCATGATTAAGTTGTATAATTGGATCAAATAAATTAGTGTGTCATCTAAACAAACTGCACACAACTATTATTTGCAAAACTAAACGAGACTAAGAGTAGTGGCATTTAGATTTGCAACACTTTCAGAGTTTATTGTTTTTTTTCTTTTCTTTCTAACTTAACATTTTGTTTTTGCCTTCATTTTTTAGGGAATCTATTCTAACTTTTTATTTGATATGGACTTGTTTATTACAAATCCCTAACATTTTTTAAGTCAATATTCTTTTTTCCACATCCTAACTTAACATTTTTTGAAATATATTTTCATTTTTTTGACTAATTGATTTTAACTTACCAAAGCCAAAAAAATACTACAACAGAGAGTGTGGATTTCAGGTGTATGGATGGAAGGATGGAGGAAGACTTATAGATTCTACCCTGTATCCATAATTCTGCCAATTGTGTCGATTCCTAAAAAAAAAGATGTTAACAGAAATGGTGTAAGAACTCCCTACTTGTGCTTCTCTTTTCTCTTTTGGTTTTTTTTTTTCATTTTTTTTCTTTTTTGAAAGAAGCAGACTACCTTTATAGAGGTTTTCAACCCACGTGCCTACCCTAGGCGCTTTAGAGGAGTTTTTCACCTAGGGATCTTTTATTTTTCTTTGCTCCTAGGTTGCCTCAGAGAGATTTTCAACTCAGGAGTGGGCCTTAGATGCCTCATGAAGGTTTTCATCTAGGCCCTCTTATTATTTTTCTATTTTGTTTTGTTTGTTTTTTTTAGAATTTTGGTGGACTAAGGGCTACGAGCCTCCTAATCAAATTTAACTCTCTGCTCACTGAATTGACAAATTATTCCTTATACATTGGTTTCTTGTATAATTTTAACCTATGAACATTGACAAGTACGAGAATCCCTTCCTCATCAATGGTTTTGATTTAGATAGACCCATTCTCATGACACTTATCTACTAGATAGGGACCCAACCATCTTGTCATCAAATTCCCCTTTAAATCCTTAAATCTGGAATCATACAATAGGGCCCAATCTCCTTATTGTAAATTCCTTTCTTTGATGTGCTTGTCATGCCAAATATTCCTTTGTAGTTGGATTGCCTCAGTGTGTAGGAGAGCTTGCATTGTGAATTCATCTAGACCATTGAGTTGGAGCAACCTTTGTTTTTGTGTTGAAGTGAGATCCAAGTCTAACTAGGTTGTCAGCCTCAAGATTTTGTACTCAAATTCAAAAGAAAATAAGGCCTTCCCCCCATATACCAACTCAAAGGAAGTGAATATAGTGATGGTATTCCAAGTGGTGTTGTAGGCCCAAATAGCTTCCACAAGTTTGTTTGCCCAATATTTTTTGCTACTACTAACAAACTTTTTAAGAATGTTATCCAATGTTCTATTGGTGACTTCTACTTGCCCATTTGCTTGAGAGTGATAGGAAGTATATGTCATGTTCTTGATGTGGTGCTTCTTCATAAGGTCTTCAATCAAACTAGATGTAATTGTGCTCCTTGACTAGAGATTAATTCCCTCAGAAAACCAAATTTGTAGAATATATTCTCCCTCAGTAATTCAACCACCTTCTTCCCAATTGTTTCTTTTACTTCTTTTGTTTTAGACCATTTGTTCAAGTAATCAGTGCATACAATGATATACCATTTTTGTGAGCCATTTGAAAAGTGGGTAGATAATCACCTGATTGTAGAGCTTTGAAGGTTTTCATCTTAGCAGCAAAGTGGTCCCCACAAGGCCCATCATGGCATGCTGAGAGGATGTCAAATACCTCTTCTTCCCTCACACATCTTCTTAGGATCTGAGCTAACCCTAATCTGAAAGGGTTTCCTGCAATCCAGTGAATGGGGTGCTCTTCCTGACAATATTTCTTTTCTCCTTGGAGGATAGGTTAGGAGGGAACCTCCTAGCAACCAAATAGTTGGCTATATCACCAATCCAAGGAGAAAGCACCGAGATGGAAAATGGATGCTCATATTGAAGTTGATCATCTATCATTTCTTCCTTTCCTACAGGTAGAGTTAACCTTGAAAAGAAATCTACAACCATATTCTCCTTCCCTAGTTTATCAACAATATTCAAATCAAATTGTGGTAATAATAATAACCATCTAATTATCCTAGCATTGACATAAAGTTTATTCATTAAATAATTAATGGTTGCATGATCAGTGTGAACCAAAGTTTGATAACTAGTGATATAATGCCTAAACTTGTTTAGAGAATGTACTACAGCTAAGAGTTCTTTTTCAATGACAGTATAATTCAACTTAGCTTTAGACAAATTATTACTAATGAAATAGATAGCATAAGGCAATTTGTCTTCCACTTGTCCTAAGGCAGCCCCTACAACTTTTTCTGAGGCATATGTGTGTATATGGAAAGGTAATTCCTAGTTGGGACCCCTAAGGATGGGTGCAGTGGTCAACTTTTCTTTTAGTATTTCAAAGGCTTCTTGATAGTTGCTTGTCCAACAAAAATATGAATCTTTAGCCAATAGACCAAATAAGGGCAAAGCTAGTTTGCTAAAATATTTAATGAACCTTTTATATTACCTATCTAATCCAATGAAATTCCTAACATCTCTTTTCTTTAGAGGGATGGGGACCGTTTTGATGATGGCAACATTGTTTGGGTCAACCTATATTCCTTCCTTGAATATAGAATGGCCAAGGAGAGTCCTTGCATTCATAAAAAAATCACATTTCTTAGGGACCAATGAGAGATTAATTTCAATACACTTCTTCAAGAATTTCCATAGATTGAAGAGACCTTCATGGAAGTCACATCCATAAGGAGTGAAATCATCCATGTATATCTCAATAGAGTCATGAACAAGTTCAGCAAAAATACTCATAACTGCCCTTTGAAAAGTAGCAGGGGCATTGCACAGACTGAATGGAAGAATTCTATAGGAAAAAGTACCCTAAGGACATGTAAATTTGGTCTTATCTCGGCCTTCAAGGATGATCTCGATTTTGTTGTATCCACTAAATCCATCCAAGAAGTAGAAGAATTTATTACCTACAGAACCAACTAGGACTTGGTCAATGAAGGGAAAAGGAAAATGGTCCTTCTTTGTAGCGTTGTTAAGTTCTCGGTAATCAACACATATTCTCCACTTCCCATTCTTCTTATGAACTAAAAAAAGAGGTGACACCCACTCATTATCTGAAATGGGCTATATGAACCCTATATCCAGTAGATTTTTTAATTCTTCTTTTACAATGTCCTTAATAGTTGGGTTCATCCTTATCTAGGGTTGCTACATAGGCTTTCATCCCTCTTTGATGTAAATATGATGAGTACAAACTAAGGGATGTGTGCCTTTCATTTCCTTATAATCCCAAGAAAAAGCATCTAGGTGTTTCCTCAATACATTGCATAATTGTTCTTCTTGTTTGGATGGGAGAGAGGGGTTGATCTTTAAAGTTCTGAATGGGACAAACTCTATAATATTAACATGTTTTGTACTTGAGTAAAAATAGCATAAGTCAATCCAAGGACTAATACTAGATTCTTTCATCAACCATCAATTGGCATGGGAGTGGGAGGCTCATTTTGAAGGATATGGTCAATAAGGTCATCTTCATCAAGTTGTCTCCCTCCTATAGCGATTTCTAGAGTGGAGACTAGGTAGGGGGTTGTATGATACAATTCATCCTCTTCCTCATCCTCTAACCATATGGGTAAATCATGTCCAATGGAAGGTTGAACAGGAGGATACAACACAAGTTGTTTGGATAAATGTCCATTCTTGATAGGCATGTTCACAGCCCTACACCTAATGTAGGTATCAGCAGTGGCCAACCAAGGTCTTCCTATGATGAGAGAATACTCACTAAACTTGGTTTTGGGCTTGAGGACCAAGAAATAAGTAGGGTAATCCTAGGAGTTAATGGAGATCATGACATCCTCATTAATTCCCTTAGGATCTACCGTGGATCCATCTACAAGTTGTAGCACTGTGGTGGTTTTTCTCAAATCCCCTTGGAGATTGAGTTTCAACATGGTTTTCCTAGTCATCACATTGATTACAGTCCCAAGATCAATTAGGGTATTAGGGACCATAATGCCATCAATTTTAACATCCACTACTATGATAGAAAGGTCTAGGCATTTTGGGGAGATCACCCTCTAAAGCATCAGATCATATAGTTGTCCAACAACATTGATGGTGGGGGTATCTCTTCTTCTTCTCCCAGGAGTTTTTAAACATTTTTCTTTAATAATATTTTTATATATGGGAACATATTTAATGGCCTTTAGAAGGGGTATCTTGACACACAAATTATTCAATTCCCCTAGAATTTCAACCTCTTTTGGGTGTGTTGGTTAGGGTGGATCAACCTTTCACGTTAAAATTGGAAACTATAGCCAAATTCCACCTTAGGATAGCTCATATGATGGAGATGATTATTGCCTTGAATTCCTCTTTTCAATAGGTCCAATTTTTATATAAATATCAACTCATTCTGACAAGAATAAGTGGAATTTTGAATTTATTCTCTCTCCTGCATTAATTGTCAAGGCCGGCCTCAGTCAAATGTAGGCTCATGAAGCCCAATAGATGTGTCTTGTCACCATCAAAAAAGTGTATAAATAGGTGTGACCTCTCTCCTCATTTGGACATCACTCATCTCATCGCATATCTCTCTCTTTTCTCTCTTGATTGGTTCATACATATTGGAGGCAGCTTCTCTCTACTTCACACATGTGGCAAGAGTTCGGATTTCTGGGATTTTTTGGTGGTCAAATTTTAGGAAAATGGAATTAAGGTTGACCAGAGTTGACTAGGGCTATTTTAACCAATGTCAACTTCATTTTTTAGGGTAGAAATTAGATCTTTGAAGGCCACATTTATTGGTACATGAATCAAGGTGATATGGATAGTTTGACCAAGGTTGACCTCAACATTGACTTCATATTCAACCACAGAAATTACAACAATGTTTTCTTTCTCATTTGACTGGGTTGACAAAAAACTTTTGGGCTGACTTTGACTCTCTTGGAAATCTGAATTAATATTTTGTTGACTGAGCTTCTTGGAGGACATTTTGGTGTTTATTTGACCATCGTTAACTTTCTAGTTAGGGCTACAGTTAACTATTGTTGACTTCTGATTTTGACAGGAATGTTTTGGGCAAGTTAATTTGATATGTGTACTTTCTCTGCTGAACTATTGAAGAATAATAAGGTGATTTGATCAAAGGGTTTCCCCACATTAGGTTTTTTCGGTGGCATCCACCATATCTTATTTCCTCATTTCTTGGCTTTTCTTTTGCATTTTTTTATGTTCTATCTGCATTTAATATCAATGTGTTTAAGTTAATATGATTTCTACTGGATATAATTGGAAATTGTCATTGGTTGATAAAGAACATTGAAGTAAATTGTGCTAAAGCATAGAACATATCATTGCTATATAAAATTAACATGGTATCAGAGCTTAGGTGAAGAAAAATCCCAAGCAAGAGTGAAGAAAAGAAGTCACTAAGAGAAGTTGTTGGACAAGGACTTGGAACTTGTTCCAATGACGACTACATCTTACTTCAAATCTAAGGACAAGCTTAAGGAAAAATGACTATCATGTAGGGAATATGTCTATACATTTGACATTAGAAGAAAATGTTGCCATGGACTATGTCAAAGGAAGAGTGGTGGGTCCTCCTTCAAATGCATCCACAACTGCACAAAAAAAGAGTACAAGAAAGGTGAGGTTAAGCTAAGAAAAGTATTGTTGATTCTATTCACAAGCCTTTGGTTGCCTATATTTCTGATTTTGAAACATCTAAGGAGATGTATGACAAGTTGGTTGGGATGTTCAAAGTAAATAATTAAAATCAAGTTCTCTTTCTCAAGAAAAAGTTGAAATACATCAAGATGGATAAAGGAGAATCCATTCAATCCTACTTCATGAGGATTACCAAAATCAAGAATGATCTCATATCTATTGGAGAAGTCATTAGTGACATAGAGCTCACTCTTTTTGCACTTCGAGGCCTTAGAAGAGAATTGGATGTGTTTAACACTACCATCCTCAAAAATGTTACGATTCCGGGATTTGATGAATTGTTGGCTAGATGCACTAAAGAAGAAACAAGGATGATGGAAAGAGACAAGCCCTCAAATGGAAAAAATCGTACCACCTTCTCCATTCATACTAAGAGTAAGAACAATGTTGGTCCTAGAAACCAAAGTCAAGGGTTCAAAGAAGGAAGAAAAGGGAGATGCTTCAATTGTAATAGGTTTAGCCACTTCCCTAGATAGTGTCCTCACAAGAAGGATACTCCAAGAGATGATGACGACAATAAAAACAACAACTTCAAGGGCAATGGAATTCAAAGGAACAATAGGTTCAACAACAAAGGAAAAAGGAATGCTCCTACTACTCGAAATGGAAATGGTCATCCTCCCAAGAAGTTGAGAAACTTTAGGTATGAAGAATTTAATGTTGTAAAGAAAAATGATTTTTATCTTTATTTCTGCCCTCACCACCACCTCTCCTCCTGATACATTGGATCATTGGTTGATTGATAGTGGTGCCTCAAGGCACTTCACTGGGCACAAAGAAGCTCTCACTAGCTTGATTGAAAAGAAGATGAATATGGATATTATACATGGGGATAATGCCACTTATCCCGTGAAATGAATTGGGACTATTACTCTTCACTTAAATCAAGGTCAAACCCTTCATTTACAAGAAGTTATATATGTACGTGATTTGAAAAAGAATCTGGTCTCTATTTCTATGATGGAAGATAAAGGTTTCAAGGTGATATTCATTGATGGGAAGGTTCATGTTTGGCAAAGGAACCCAAGAGAGGCATTCACTCTTGGATTCAGGGTTGAAGGTCTCAATCTAGTTGGAGTAAGTTTGTTGGGAGCAATGACTTGTCATACTTCTCTTCAATCTCAATTATGGCACTAGATATTTTCTCACCTTTATTTCAAAGCCTTACCTAATGTAAGGAATATGGTCACAGGTATACCCAATTTCAACTTATATCATGAAGGTGTTTATCAGGGTTGTGAATATGGAAAACATACAAGGGGACCATTCCCCTCAAGTGAAAGTCAAACCACTGATATTCTTCAATTGGTTCATTCTGATCTATCAGGTATGTTTCCCGTGACATCTTTGGGTGGATATTTGTTCTCTTCAATTTTTGTGGATGAATTCTCTCGCAAAATGTGGATCTATTTCTTAAAGAAGAAGGACGGAGTGTTCAAATGGTTTCGTTCTTTCAAGGCCTTGGTCATGAATCAAATAGGGAAGAAGATCAAAGTATTGAGGAGCGATAATGGGACTGAATATGAGTCAAATGAATTCAAAGACTATTTTAGAGACGCCAGCATTAAGGCAGAGACCACAACTACATATACTGCTAAACAAAATGGTGTTTCCAAAAGGAATAATCGAACTATCATAGAATCCACCCGTGCCATGCTTCAAGACCAAGGTCTATCAAAGTTCTTATGGGGAGAAGTTGCCAACACTACTATGTATGTTCAAAATAGAAGCCCACATAAAGCATTGGACTTCAAGACACCTGAAGAAGTTTTCACTGGTAAGAAACCATATGTTTCTCATTTTATAATTTTTTGTTGTCCCATATATTTTCATGTGTCGATAGAGAAAAGAAACAAACTAGATGAATATGGGAAGAAAGGAATGTTTGTGATATACAATGAAACTTTGAAAGCATATAGAATCTATGTTCCTGGTCAAAGGGAAGTTGAATTAAATCATGATGTCACTTTCGATGAAGATTTTTCCCTTAGGAAATTCTCAGATCTTCCTATCCCTAGGAAGGAAAATAATGAAGATGATACAAGAAAGCAGGATGAACCTCCGTTTGATGAACTGATGCCCAATGTGGAAGGCCTGATGGATCCCATTGATCCACCTCTTAGTGAACCCTCTACTTCAATAAAAATACCTTTGTGGCTCAAAGATACTCTTGAAGATCTTGAGAAACATATTGCACCAAGGGGGGAATTTCATGAAAGCAAGAAGTTGAACAGGTACTAAGGGTACTTAGCTGCCATGAGTACCATTATACAATATGAGCCTTGTACATTCTAAGAAGTCATGAAACACCAAGTTTGGAAGAATGTGATAAACGAGGAGTATTAGTCAATCATGACTAATAACTTCTAGGATGTGGTTCCTAGACCCAAGGACAAGTCATTGGTCACTTCAAAATGGTTGTACAAGATCAAACATGGAGCTTATGGGAGTGCTAAGAAGTTCAAGGCTAGATTTGTTGCTTAAGGCTTCTCTCAAAAGAAAAGAGTAGACTATGATGAGATATTTGCACCAGTTTCCTAATATACCACCATTTGTTTGATCATAGCCCTTGTTGCATCGCAAGGGTGGAGACTTCAATAGATAGATATCAAAATTGCCTTCTTGCATGGCTCATTCAAAGAGGAAGTCTATGTGGAACAACCTAAGGGGTTTGAAGCTCAAGGTCATGAGACACATGTATGCAAGTTGAAGAAATCCCTCTGTGGGTTGAAGAAATACCCTAGGGCTTGGTGTGAGAGGATTGATAGCTATCTAATGAAGCTCATATTTACAAGGAGCAATGTTGACCTGAACCTATACTTCAAGGTTGAAAATGATAGACCTCTCATTCTGGTCCTTCATGTGGATGATATCTTTCTCACAGGTGATGACTTTCTCATTTATCAATGCAAGAGGGAGTTGGCTTCCAAGTTCGAGATGAAGGAACTAGGACTAAAGTATTACGTCCTATGGCTAGAGGTATGGAAAAATCCAAGTGAGATTTTCATTTCTCAAGGAAAATACATTTTGAAACTACTTGAGAGATGTGGGATGGTGGATTGCATGTCCATGACTACTCTGATGGAACTCAAATTTAAGAAGCTATGTGGAAGTGTTGTTGGGCCCAGATTAGCAAACCCTTCCAAGTATTGCCAACTTATAGGGGGCTTGATGTTCTTGGTCAACTCCCATCCAAACATATGCTTCGTTGTGAACACCTTGATTCAATTTAGGGTCAAGCCTCATCACATTCATTAGATTGATGTTAAGAATCTCTAGAGATATCTCCGGGGCACAATCCACTATGGACTGAGATACACTGCCGAGAACTTGAGACTACATGGTTATTTAGATGTTGACTGGGTTGGCAATGTGGTGGATCGTAAGAGAATTTCTAGGTGTTGGTTCCCTTTGGGCTCTGCTTCAATATCATGGATGAGCAGGAAGCAGAAATTGGTTTCTTTAAGCATTGTCGAGGTCGAATACGTTGTTTTGATTATGGCCTGTTGTGAAGTTGTTTGGTTGAGGAATATCTTTAGTGAGATATTTGAGCATGTGCTAGATACCACCGTGATCTTCTGTGACAACCAGAGTGGGATTCGACTATCATAGAATCACGTGTTCTACAACCACTCCAAGCACATTGATATCAGGTACCACTTTATCTAGGATATGGTACAACGAGGAGCAATAACGCTCCAACACATCAGGATGGATGAGCAGGTTGCATACATTCTCGTGAAGCCTTTGGGGAAGGTAAAATTATTAACCTTCTGAGAGAGACTTGGAGTCATGGAAAGACCCTCCTATGATGGTCCGATATGAGTTGGAAACTAATCTCTGGGAGCTCCCGGGGGCTTGGGGTACTTCTTGGAGCTATGAGTGACCATAGGGTGAGTGGTTCCCTTCCCCTAGTGGTGCGCTATGTAGAGAGTGAGTGTTTCACCTTCCCCTATGATACCCCATTATGGTTGACATGTGTGTAGGGTGAGTGGTTCACCTTCCCCTATGATTAACATATGCATAGGATGAGTCGTTCACCTTCTCCTATGGCATATGATCAGGATGAGTGGTTCACCTTCTCCTGTTGATGCCCTAGAAAACATATTACCCATGGAGTTTGGGACTCATGGGAAGTACCTCTCATCTAGCCAATGAGTTGGAAAAATATGGTTAGGGACCATAGCATTACGAATGGACACATCGTGTACTGCCACACTCCCTATGACTAAGATGCCTGGTGTTCAACAACTTGATTTGGGATCAAGGACTTACTTTTGTCAGTGGAGAGTGGTAAAGTCTTGTGAGTCACTCTCAATCACTTCTTCTTCATTATTACTTCATGGTTCAGTAGAGTAGAGCATAGCAGTGATGATAGAGATGGTACATGATGCCATGATGGCATAATGACATATGGATTGGTAGGTGGAATTCTTCTTATTTGAGAGGGAGTGTTAAAATTGGCAACTAGGGCCCAATTCCACCTTACGATAGCTCATATGATGGAGAAGATTATTGCGCTAAATTCATCTTTTGATAGGTCCAATTTTTATATACATATCATCTCATTCTAACCAGAAGAAGTGGAATTTTGAATTTATTCTCTCTCATAGACTAATTTTCAAGGTCGGCCTCAATCAAATGTAGGCTCATGAATTCCAATAGATGTGTCTCATCACCCTCAACAAAGTGTATAAATGGGAGTGACCTCTCTCCTAATTTGGACATCACTCAGATCATCACATATCTCTCTCTCCCCTTTCTTGATTGGTTCATATGACTTGGAGGCAACTTCTCTCTACTTTGCATGTGTGGCGGGAAGCCAAATTGTTGGGATTGTTTACTAGTTGAATTTCAGGAAAACAAACTAGCATTGACTGGGGCTCTTTTAACGTTGACTTCATTTTTGAAGGCATAAATTCTATCTTTAGAGGCCACATTTATTGGCACGTGAATCAAGGTGATTGGGATAGTTTGACCTGGGTAGACTTCAGATTTGACCGCAAAAATTACAATAGTGTTTTCTCTCTCATTTGACTGGCTTGATCGAACTATTTTGGGATAACTTGGACTCTCTTGGAAGGTCAATTAATTTGTTGTTGACCGAGTTTCTTGGAGGACATTTTGGTGTTGATTTGACCAGTGTTGACTTTCTGGTTAGGGCTAGAGCTGACTATTGATTTTTACAGGTCTATTTTAGGCAATTTAATTTGATATTTGTACTCCTCTCTCTCTTTGTTTAACTATTGAAGAATAATAAGAAGATTTGATCAAAGGTTTTCCCCACATTGGGGTTTTTCCCTGGCATCTACCATATCTTGTGTCCTCTTGTCTTGTCTTGTCTTCTGCACATTTTTTTTTATTTTATATCTACATTTACTATCAATGTGTTTAAGTTAATGTGATTTCAACTTGATATAATTGGAAATTATCATTCAGCTGATAAACAAAATTGAAGTAAATTGTGCTAAAGCATAGAACATACCATTGTTATCTAAAATTAACATTTCAGGAGACAGGTGTGCATTGACTTGACGGGAACTATCTCCCTTTTCTTCTTCAATCTCTTCAGGTGGAGAAGGTGGGTGATTATCTAGGAGTACCCTCCTAGATAAAAGGTTGAGTTATTTGATTTCCATATCATAAGAAGGATAGGATGTTTCCCCACTGTGGACCTATTGTGCTTGCTTATTTTTCGAGTTCGTATTAGGTTGAGCAAGAATTTGAGGTTGCTTAGGTGGAGTAGGATGAGTTAGGTGTGGTTGAGGTTTGGGTGGATGCAATAAAGCAGGAGGTTGGTATGTTTGAGGTCTCCAACCTTGTGAGGGGTTTCCCCATTGGGAAGGTTTGGAAGATATGGCTGAAAAGGAAGGTTGACAGGATGAGGAGGATATGGAGGAGCATAAGGCCAAGGAGGAGGTGAATGATGGATGGGTGAAAGGGTACCAAGGATGAAAATGTGCATTCTAATTTAGATTGTAGTGAGGATAATGTGCATATTGATATGGCCAAGGTCCTCAGGATCTCCTTTGGTTAATGAAGCATAGTTTTTCTGGCCCACTCTCTACTCCTTCCTGGTATACAACATTTAGGTCTGGCATAGAGGGACATTTGTATGTTGCATGAATCTCTTCACATACTAGGAAAACTTCTATAACATTTAGTGGGCATTCATTCCTAAGATGTCTTTTAGTACACATAGGGTAGAGAATAGCTAGTGCCCTTTCTGCTTCCTCTTGCTTCCTTTTTATTTGCAAAGTATCCATTTTTAGGGCAAAGGTGTGCAACATTTCATTCTTGAAATCCTCCAACATATTCCCTATTTCATGCTTGATGGATGTTGTGGAGGGAGAGGAACTAACCAACTTTTGGCTAGACCTATCCTTCATCATCATAGCCCTAGAATAATTCTTGAATATAATTTTGATGTCGTCATAAGGAAATTGGTAGATATCTCCTCCAAATAGCATGTTGAGGTTTTCCATTACATCTTCCCTAATCCATTAGAGAATAACTAGCTTGAGTGACTCAACATCAAGGTTACAATTGGCCCTCCTATAATTGAGTTGAAACCTTTCCTCATAGTCTTCCAAAGACTCATCAGGTCTAAGGGTCATCCTAAAGATTTCCTCCTTTATTTCTTTGGACCTACAATAATATTGGTATTTACCATTGAAGTTTTGTTGCATTTGGGTTGAGGTTGTGATGTTGCCTCTAGGTAGACTCATAAGCCAGCGCAAGGCTGCATCTTTTAGGGTAGAAGGAAATGACTTCATTTTTTTCTCATCAAAGGCATAGTCATGGGTCCTACAGAAAACAACAAACTCAAACATGAAGTTTTCAGGATATTCATAAGTTATTCCATGGAAATGTGGAAGAGCATTAGGGCTCATATTTTTCATTCTATCCTCTCCATTGGTTAGTAACTCTAATATGGAAGAAATCATTATTCTGGTTTTCATCCATGGTTTGGGTAGCTGAGATGGGTTCTTCTTCTTCCCGAATAGGTTCTTCAAAAATTTTAGGTTTCTCACCTAGAGGGTCTTCTAACTTCCCTATAGTCATAGAAGGAAACTCATAGTCACTGAAGAAGAATGAAGGTTGACCACTTGAGGGTGTGGGGGTTTTTGGTAAGGATTTCCCTGACTTGTCCATACTCCTACGAGGAATTAAAGAACAAATTTGTTAAATTTTTTTCATTTTTTCAAAGAAATAAGACTGATGTAAAAAAAAAACAATGCTCAATTAGAAACAACACCTACTTAGACAGCTCGCTAGAAATGACGTAAAAAAGTGGTGAGCTCTGGTATTGCACCAAGAGTGTTACAACTCCCAGGGGCTCCTCCACTCAAATTATCAACCCAAGGGTTCGTAAAAACTTAGATGTGACAGTGGTATATGTATAATAGGTTAGGTTCTACTCATGCCACCCTTAGTCATGACATCAGATCAAGGTGTTCAAAGACCATTCCTCCAACTCAACTATAGTGAAAGCACAATTTAAAATTGATTCTTAATTATGAAAATGAAAATGCCATTTGTTCAACTTGTAGATGTTAATTTACATTACATCAAAGAGAAAGGGCTAATCTACCTACAGAATTAAATTTACTCTATCTTGCGTAATTCATCAAATCAGTAACCTATTTTCATGTATCATTGATCTACTTCACATTTTCTAAAAATCATAAATCTAACTTGTATCATGCTTGTGAATGAAAAACACTAATTCTGCTCTATTTTACAGTGAGTAAAAGAGGTGGTTGGAGTGGTCTAAGAGCTTATCTTGATCATCAAATCACAATTTCGGGACATTATTCATCTTAACTAAGATAAGGTTGAAGTGGGGAGAAAAAAAGGTGGAGGAAATTGGTGCTACAGGTTGGGTATAAGTGTTGCTACAAGAGGGCCTTTATTGCTACAGGAGGGGTTTTGAGAACCGTTTTAGGGTGGGGATGGTGTCTTGAAGGCATGAAGAGGTGGATGAAGGTAGGAGGGAGTGAATGAAGGTTTGGGAAGCCTCCTAGCCAATCCTAGAACCTCTCAAAGGTCTATCTTTCACCAAGATGAATGCCCATGATGTCCTTGATTGTCTAAACAACGTCATAGTGGAAACAGAGTTTTGGGAGTAGAATTGAAGGCTATGTTAGAGCCTAGATCGACCTCAGGCTGAAGGGAGGCAATCCTAGGATAAACACAAACCAAGCTTAACCTGGTAGCTAGCCCTACCTGGTCGAGAGAGGGCTCTCTCCTTGTGAATTTCAGTCAAGATGACTGAATCAAATATGGATTTTAGGATAGCTATAGTAGCTCTAGGGTTTTTGATTGATTTTTTTTTTGGGTCAAAACAGCAAGAGAAAGGATGATTTGGATTATGGCATCAATGTAAGTTTCTACCAGCAAACCTAGGGCAAATTAAGTGCCATGTTCAGCCAAGTGAAGATTGTAAATGTGAGAAGTATAAGGGAGAAATCCTGCTGCCCTACAGGCATCAAACAAAATATGGATCTGCAGCAGAAACTTTAGATGAAAGAGAATAATGAGGTTTCTCAGTAGAGCATCTAACAACGGATGAATTTTGCTAAAACTAACATTACAGCTAATAGCAAAATCATCATGAAAGGAGCATCATTATCGATGAATTCCTAACATATCACTTAGATAATGCTAAATGAAAGGAGAAAACCATAATTTGTAACTGAATTATAGGAGAAAAAACATACTGAACATTTAAGCACCATGATGAATCCTAAGCCTAAAGGGCAAAAACTGCTTTATTATGATATTCAATAAAAATTTAAATAGTACAAATGCTTCTTTGCTGTTATCACTCAGGTTGTCCCTTTTGACTCCTAAAGGGATACGACCGAGGTAACCACAAACCAACTTTGGACTGCAGGCCCTAGCCTACCTGCAGTCAGAGAGGGCTCTCTCTTTATGATTTAGCTTTGTTGAAGGGGGTGATTTTAGGTTAGATATGATGCACAGGGGTTTTGATTGAGTTTTGGTGGGAAAACTAACATTTTCAGGTAGAGAGGCTGAGTATAGTCTGAATGTTTCAAACCATTGGGCGTGGAGTCGAGGAGGGGAACTGCTGGTGTGTTTCCTTAATAACAGTGAGGGAACATGGAGCAAGATAACTGAGGTTGAAGCAATTTTCAGGTTTAATGGATGAAATGAACGCTAAAGAAAGAGAGGCAGTTAAGAATCTCTCCAACAGATTAGCAGAGAAAGTAACAGGGCGCTACCTAGGGGCAGTTAAGAATCCCTAGGTAATTGGCCAGCACAGGTGAACTGGGGCAAACATGAGCCAAAAGGAATTCAATGTTCATAACCAATTCATTTGGAAGAAAACATCAAGAAACAACAGGAATTGAGCATAGAGAGTATTTAAACTAATTCTAAGCTATTCTTTCTTCCTGCTATTTAGATAATGGCAAACACATAAACAGAGATAAGAGGCACTTATTGCTTCAGGCCACAGCGCAGGAATTCCATCTTCAACTCTTCAACACATTCGTCAACAATAGACAGTTCGCTCTCCAAGCTTTAAGCAATCTCTGATTACAGAAAAGTTCAGGTATACACAGCGAGTCTCTAGTGAAAATTATCAATTGACCAACCCTTAAAACTATACAAAGGGTGGTATATATAGGGCAAAACTCTCTGCAGAGTTCCTTTATTACATCTTGACCTAATTAGGTCATAAAAAATGACTACTTGACCTAATCCTATCCTAAAATAAATACAAAAAATATCTCGGGCTGTGCTCAGGGCCGATGTATCAAAACTGAATAAATGATGCTGTCCTTGGTGGCTTGTTGCATTGTTTTCTGCAATAAATGAGTATGGGTCTATGTTTCCTTGCTGTCCTGTTGCTTTGAATGCCTTGATGGTGATTTGAAGTCAAGGATGGGCTGATGCTTATCGATTTGACTTTTTGGGGGCTTCATCAATGTTCAGGTGCCTTGAGCCCCTAAAAAATCATGACTGATTCTCTCTGGCGTCTTTTCTTCCACTGATACTCTCTGACAAAATCTGGACTGCAGATCTGCTGTGCTGCGGGTCTAATCACCAGTAAATGGCCGTTGTTCGGTCTCTGTATCATCTGGAATTGTCTTCTGATCCTTTTGATATGCTCTGTGAAGAAAACGGATCATTTTTGTGCCTTTTCGGGCTTCCTGGGGCCGCATGGTGCGAAGATTCCTTAAAGATTCCCTAAAGATTCTCCATTTTGGCCTAAAAAATCCTGCGATGAGCGATTTGTGCTAGGCGCAAATCGCTCATCAAAAACTGCCTCAGAATTCGATTCTGGGGCTCCGAAGTGCGATTTTTGCGCCTCTGCGCCCAAAAAAGTGCTAATGATGTCAGCATGACGTCAGCATTGTACGGCGGGTGACGTCAGCATGATGTCAGCATGGCGACGTGGGGATGACGTCATCATGACATCATCACGTACGGTCGATGACGTGGCAGGTACGGTGGCGGGGACACGTGGCAGTGACGTGGCAAGGGGCCACGCAGGCAGGTGACTCATCGGGTGACTGGGCAGGGTGATGACGTGGTGGTGACATCACCTGGCGGGGCGGTAAGCAGTATGTGGCGCACCGCTTATGGAGGATGGAGGTTTCGGAGGGAGGGGCTCCGCCACGGCCTGGCACCTAACGCGTGGTAGGAGAACGGCGGCAAAACCGCCGAACTCCCGGACGTTAAAGGCCGGGCGCGTCGGGGATGAGGTTGCCCGTCAGCCGTAGATCTGCGGGGCTGTGGATCGGACGGCTGGCGGCAGACGCGACGAGATAGGGGGTTAAAGGGCGGGAATATTCACAGGAATATTCCGAATTTAATATGTGCGGCGGATGGGTTATAAACTTAGGAAAAAAGGCGCGGGTTAATATTTATGCACAGGAACTTTGGGTTAGGGGCGAAATGTGGTTTTTACAGCGGATGGGGTGAAATTTTACAAGGGGGAAAGGTGAAATCATGGGTTTTTTTGGGGTCTTTGGGGTAAAGGGAGAGGTTACTAGCTGACCAGATGTCAAACCAGTTCCCAACTGACGCGGATGGGCTAAAAACAGTCCTAGATGGACTGAGATTTCCCGGACTTGGTAGAACTATGGCTATAATGCCAGGGAGGGGTATTTACATAGGGGGATTTATATACATGATTTTAATAGGGGAAGGGAAAAATAATAGGGAGTTATATAATAAGGGTGATGAGAAAAAGAGAGATGTTAGTGAACTCCAGCCTGAGTACCTTCAACTGAAAAAACTGCCTCGGACCAAAAAATGGATTACTTATCAAAATTGGAACACATCAGTGGCCCTTAGACTAGCACAATCCTATGGAGACTTCTTTTGACCATCTGTAGCAAATATGGAGCATTGCAGCATGCATAGCACGACATATTTGGCATGAAAAAATGTCGATCATGAAAGATGATTAACCTGCTGCAGCAGGAGGCTAACAGTGGCTCCACTTGGGGATGGCTTTTCCTTGTGGAAAGCCAAGAACAGCAAGTCAGACTGCCTTGTATTCAATTGTTGTTGTGTTCTGCAAATTTCTCTTGGTTGGCTGCCTTATTGATCCTACCTACCTACCTACCCTAACCAGCACTTACTTTGCTGTTAGGTGAAGTGAAATAGCCAATGCAGCCACTTAAGTAATAATAACATGAGTTGGCTTTGCTTCTTGTGCTTGCTAGTGACACCAATTGAGATTTTGCAATTTGTTATGGCTTTGTCAATCTTTGAGAAGATCAGGAAGCTACTAACCTCCTTTGCGGTGTTTAAGTACTGTACAAAACTGTCCTGCAAAATATATATACAATTTTTTGGCTGAATCAAAGGACTGTACAAAGGTTCAGGATCACTACCATGCCTTGGAGTCGGGAGATCATTGACAACTCGATACTGAGCCTTGCACCCTGTTGATGGCGACGTGTACTGATCTCTTTCATCATTCTGCCTGCCAGCGGATAGGTCATCCAGAACTTGTAGAGGTGTTTGCAATTTATTAAAATCTGGCTTGAATATGACTTGACTGATCTGAGCAGGCTGCTGGTCTTCTTCTTCTTTGAATAACTCAGATGGCTGAAAACAAAGAGACAGGGGACCCACTTGGATCATCTGGTCATATGCTTCTGCTTCTGGGTCCTCCTCAATCTGATATTCAATGGCTCTTTGGGGCTGCAAAACTAGAGGCGATACCTTTGGAACCATATCTTGATTAACCTCCAGACGGTCAATAGCAACACGTGGTGACACTTGATCATATATAGCATGATAGTTATCCTTGATAAATTGAAAAGACTCAAAACAAAAGGGTAAAGTTCCTTCACTGAAATGAACACACTCTGCGTTTTCCTCCTTTTCTTCATAGCTGAGATGGGCACGCTGATCATTGGGTTTAGGTTGTTGCACCTGAACACTGCTTCCTGCCAAAATAGGATCTGATTCCTCTGCAAGGCTGATTTGGTTGTTAGGCTCATAATCATCATCATACAGATCGTACTTGGGCAGACAGTTGAAAGAAGAGAAGCTATTATATTCACACAGTATATCAGGAGACTGCTCCATCATGTATGGCTGGATGAATATGTCATCTGTTTTGTGGCAGGTTTGTTCGTGAATGTCACTACTTTCCTGTTGTGAAACAGATTTGTTCTGGTGCTCTGAACTTTCCACTTTCATTGTGATCAGCTGCATCATTTCCTCTGTCTTTTGTAATACGCTATGAAATCTTTCTTCTTGCTCTGCTTTGCATTGTTCTTCCCTCCTTTTTAGATTTGCCTCTACGTCCACAGCTATGTCCTGCATCTGTTTCAAAGTGGACGGGCATCTTTCTCTCAGACAGAATTCCATTTCTGTGTCAAATGCTCTAGGATATTGCAATAGAGCTAAATCAAGGGGAGCTCTTATATTTAGAGGCATGGCTTGATAAACTTGATTGAATCTGTCTGAAAACTGCTGAACAGATTCATCTGGATGCATTTCTAAATGATTGTATTCTTCGATGAGCAAGAAGAGATTACCTCTGATCATCCATCTATCAAGGAAAAGCTTGGCACACTACTGAAACTTAGAGATGCTCGCCTCAGGCAACGCTTTAAACCAAGTCCTAGCTTCGCTTTGCAAAGAAAGGGCAAATAGTCTAAGACTGACATCTTCATTTTCCACTTCAAATGTATCAAGATAATCTTCAAAAGCCTGGATATGTTTCTGGGCAGTAGTGCCATTCTCTCCATCAAATCTAGGGAGATATTCAGGATGATTTACCGGCAGGGGACCAAGCACAGGAGTCAAAATGAGTGGCTTATATCTTTCAGGAACTTTACGAGGCATGGGAGTATGTACAGGAACTAGAATACTGGACTCTATTTTTGGTTCCTCCTTGGCTGTATGATGATCTTCCACAGCATTTGAAAGTTGCTGCTCTGATGTGCAAGGAGGCTTTTCAACAATCTTTTCCAAAGAAAAAACACAAAAATCTGACATAAAATCGCTTTTAAAGTACAATATGCACAGCAAAATCTGGTGCAAGAGAAAGAACATGATTTCTTGGATGATCGTCCAAGTCGAGAGCCTGATCTGCTTATATAATTCCTTCGGGTTCATTTCTCCAGCGAAGTCTTTATTATGAGGATGATGTGGAGTCGCCAGGTGGATGAATCAACCTTAAAGTGCCTGATCTCTATCCACCATCACAGATCAGAGCTGAACATGAAAAACCCTGAAGAAAAGGAACCTTTTCTCCAGAAAATGAGGCGAACTGGTCAAAATTGAGGATTTGCACTAATAAACACATGATTCATGTCCCCAGTGGAGTCGCCATTATGTTATCACTCAGGTTGTCCCTTTTGACTCCTAAAGGGATACGGCCGAGGTAACCACAAACCAACTTTGGACTGCAGGCCCTAGCCTGCCTGCAGTCAGAGAGGGCTCTCTCTTTATGATTTAGCTTTGTTGAAGGGGGTGATTTTAGGCTAGATATGATGCACAGGGGTTTTGATTGAGTTTTGGTGGGAAAACTGACACTTTCAGGTAGAGAGGCTGAGTATAGTCTGAATGTTTCAAACCATTGGGCGTGGAGTCAAGGAGGGGAACTGCTGGTGTGTTTCCTTAATAACAGTGAGGGAACATGGAGCAAGATAACTAAGGTTGAAGCAATTTTCAGGTTTAATGGATGAAATGAACGCTAAAGAAAGAGAGGCAGTTAAGAATCTCTCCAACAGATTAGCAGAGAAAGTAACAGGGCGCTACCTAGGGGCAGTTAAGAATCCCTAGGTAATTGGCCAGCACAGGTGAATTGGGGCAAACATGAGCCAGAAGGAATTCAATGTTCATAACCAATTCATTCGGAAGAAAACATCAAGAAACAGCAGGAATTGAGCATAGAGAGTATTTAAACTAATTCTAGGCTATTCTTTCTTCCTGCTATTTAGATAATGGAAAACACATAAACAGAGATAAGAGGCACTTATTGCTTCAGGCCGCAGCGTAGGAATTCCATCTTCAACTCTTCAACACATTCATCAACAACAGACAGTTCGCTCTCCAAGCTTTAAGCAATCTCTGATTACAGAAAAGTTCAGGTATACACAGCGAGTCTCTAGTGAAAATTATCAATTGACCAACCCTTAAAACTATACATAGGGTGGTATATATAGGGAAAAACTCTCTGCAGAGTTCCTTTATTACATCTTGACCTAATTAGGTCATAAAAAATGACTACTTGACCTAATCCTATCCTAAAATAAATACAAAAAGTATCTCAGGCCGTGCTCAGGGCCGATGTATCAAAACTGAATAAATGATGTTGTCCTTGGTGGCTTGCTGCAGTGTTTTCTGCAATAAATGAGTATGGGTCTCTGTTTCCTTGCTATCATGTTGCTTTGAATGCCTTGACGGTGATTTGAAGGCAAGGATGGGTTGATGCTTATCGATTTGACTTTTTGGGGGCTTCATCAATGTTCAGGTGCCTTGAGCCCCTAAAAAATCATGACTGATTCTCTCTGGCGTCTTTCCTTCCACTGATACTCTCTGACAAAATCTGGACTGCGGATCTACTGTGCTATGGGTCTAATCACCAGTAAATGGCCGTTGTTCAGCCTCTGTATCATCTGGAATTGTCTTCTGATCCTTTTGATATGCTCTGCGAAGAAAAAGGATCATTTTTGCGCCTTTTCGGGCTTCCTGGGGCCACATGGTGCGAGATTCCCTAAAGATTCCCTGAAGATTCTCCATTTCGGCCATCAAAAACTGCCTCAGAATTCGATTCCGGGGCTCCGAAGTGCGATTTTTGCGCCTCTGCGCCCAAAAAAGTGCTGATGACATCAGCATTGTACGGCGGGTGACGTCAGCATAGCGACATGGCAGGATGACATCAGCATGACATCATCACGTACGATCGATGACGTGGCAGGTACGGTGGCGGGGACACGTGGCAGTGACGTGGCAGGGGGCCACGCAGGCAGGTGACTCATCGGGTGACTGGGCAGGGTGATGACGTGGTGGTGACGTCACCTGGCGGGGCGGTAAGCGGTATGTGGCGCACCGCTTATGGAGGATGGCGGTTTCGGAGGGAGGGGCTCCGCCACGGCCCGGCGCCTGACGTGTGGCGGGAGTACGGCGGAAAAACCGCCGAACTCCTTTACGTTAAAGGTTGGGCGCGTCGGGGATGAGGTTGCCCGTCTGCCGTAGATCTGCGGGGCTGTGGATCGGATGGCTGGCAGCGGACGCGACGGGATAGGGGGTTAAAGGGCGGGAATATTCGCAGGAATATTCCGAATTTAATATGCGCAGCGGATGGGTTATAAACTTAGGAAAAAAGGCGCGGGTTAATATTTATGCACAGGAACTTTGGGTTAGGGGCGGAATGTGGGTTTTTACAGCGGTGGGGTGAAATTTTACAAGGGGGAAAGGTGAAATCATGGGTTTTTTGGGGGTCTTTGGGGTTAAGCGAGAGGTTACTAGCTGACCAGATGTCAAACTAGTTCCCAAATGACGCAGATGGGCTAAAAACAGTCCCATATGGATTGAGATTTCCCGGACTTGGTAGAACTATGGCTATAATGCCAGGGAGGGGTATTTACATAGGGGGATTTATATACATGATTTTAATAGGGGAAGGGAAAAATAATAGGGAGTTATATAATAAGGGTGATGAGAAAAAGAGAGATGTTAGTGAACTCCAGCCTGAGTACCTTCAACTGAAAAAACTGCCTCGGACCGAAAAATGGATTACTTATCAAAATTGGAACACAGCAGTGGCCCTTAGACTAGCACAATCCTATGGAGACTTCTTTTGACCATATGTAGCAAATATGGAGCATTGCAGCATGCATAGCACGACATATTTGGCATGAAAAAATGTCGATCATGAAAGATGATAAACCTGCTGCAGTAGGAGGCTAACAGTGGCTCCACTTGGGGATGGCTTTTCCTTGTGGAAAGCCAAGAACAGCAGGTCAGACTGCCTTGTATTCAATTGTTGCTGTGTTCTACAAATTTCTCTTGGCTGGCTGCCTTATTGATCCTACCTACCTACCTACCCTAACCAGCACTTACTTTGCTGTTAGGTGAAGTGAAATAGCCAATGCAGCCACTTAAGTAATAATAACATGAGTGGGCTTTGCTGCTTGTGCTTGCTAGTGACACCAACTAAGATTTTGCAATTTGTTATGGCTTTGTCAATCTTTGAGAAGATCAGGAAGCTATTGACCTCCTTTGCGGTGTTTAAGTACTGTACAAAACTGTCCTGCAACTTATATATACAATTTTTTGGCTGAATCAAAGGACTGTACAAAGGTTCAGGATCACTACCATGCCTTGGAGTCGGGAGATCATTGACAACTCGATACTGAGCCTTGCACCCTGTTGATGGCGACGTGTACTGATCTCTTTCATCATTCTACCTACCAGCGGATAGGTCATCCAGAACTTGTAGAGGTGTCTGCAATTTATTACAATCTGGCTTGAATATGACTTGACTGATCTGAGCAGGCTGCTGGTCTTCTTCTTCTTTGAATAACTCAGATGGCTGAAAACAAAGAGACAGGGGACCCACTTGGATCATCTGGTCATATGCTTCTGCTTCTGGGTCCTCCTCAATCTGATATTCAATGGCTCTTTGGGGCTGCAAAACTAGAGGCGATACCTTTGGAACCATATCTTGATTGACCTCCAGACGGTCAATAGCAACACGTGGTGACACTTGATCATATATAGCATGATAGTTATCCTTGATAAATTGAAAAGACTCAAAACAAAAGGGTAAAGTTCCTTCACTGAAATGAACACACTCTGCGTTTTCCTCCTTTTCTTCATAGCTGAGACGGGCACGCTGATCATTGGGTTCAGGTTGCTGCACCTGAACACTGCTTCCTGCCAAAATAGGATCTGATTCCTCTGCAAGGTTGATTTGGTTGTTAGGCTCATAATCATCATCATACAGATCGTACTTGGGCAGATAGTTGAAAGAAGAGAAGCTATTATATTCACACAGTATATCAGGAGACTGCTCCATCATGTATGGCTGGATGAATATGTCATCTGTTTTGTGGCAGGTTTGTTCGTGAATGTCACTACTTTCCTGTTGTGAAACAGATCTGTTCTGGTGCTCTGAACTTTCCACTTTCATTGTGATCAGCTGCATCATTTCCTCTGTCTTTTGTAATACGCTATGAAATCTTTCTTCTTGCTCTGCTTTGCGCTGTTCTTCCCTCCTTTTTAGATTTGCCTCTACGTCCACAGCTATGTATTGCATCTGTTTCAAAGTGGACAGGCATCTTTCTCTCAGACAGAATTCCATTTCTGTGTCAAATGCTCTAGGATATTGCAATAGAGCTAAATCAAGGGGAGCTCTTATATTTAGAGGCATGGCTTGATAAACTTGATTGAATCTGTCTGAAAACTGCTGAACAGATTCATCTGGATGCCTTTCTAAATGATTGTATTCTTCGATGAGCAAGAAGAGATTACCTCTGATCATCCATCTATCAAGGAAAAGCTTGGCACACTGCTGAAACTTAGAGATGCTCGCCTCAGGCAATGCTTTAAACCAAGTCCTAGCTTCGCTTTGCAAAGAAAGGGAAAATAGTCTAAGACTGACATCTTCATTTTCCACTTCAAATGTATTAAGATAATCTTCAAAAACCTGGATATGTTTATGGGCAGTAGTGCCATTCTCTCTATCAAATCTAGGGAGATATTCAGGATGATTTGCCGGTAGGGGACCAAGCACAGGAGGCAAAATGAGTGGCTTATATCTTTCAGGAACTTTACGAGGCACGGGAGTATGTACAGGAACTAGAAGACTGGACTCTATTTTTGGTTCCTCCTTGGCTGTATGATGATCTTCCACAGCATTTGAAAGCTGCTGCTCTGATGTGCAAGGAGGCTTTTCAACAATCTTTTCCAAAGAAAAAACACAAAAATCTGACATAAAATCGCTTTTAAAGTACAATATGCACAGCAAAATCTGGTGCAAGAGAAAGAACATGATTTCTTGGATGATCGTCCAAGTCGAGAGCCTGATCTGCTTATATAATTCCTTCGGGTTCATTTCTCCAGCGGAGTCTTTATTATGAGGATGATGTGGAGTCGCCAGGTGGATGAATCAACCTTAAAGTGCCTGATCTCTGTCCACCATCACAGATCAGAGCTGAACATGAAAAACCCTGAAGAAAAGGAACCTTTTCTCCAGAAAACAAGGCGAACTGGTCAAAATTGAGGATTTGCACTAATAAACACATGATTCATGTCCCCAGTGGAGTCGCCATTATGTTATCACTCAGGTTGTCCCTTTTGACTCCTAAAGGGATACGGCCGAGGTAACCACAAACCAACTTTGGACTGTAGGCCCTAGCCTACCTGCAGTCAGAGAGGGCTCTCTCTTTATGATTTAGCTTTGTTGAAGGGGGTGATTTTAGGCTAGATATGATGCACAGGGGTTTTGATTGAGTTTTGGTGGGAAAACTGACACTTTCAGGTAGAGAGGCTGAGTATAGTCTGAATGTTTCAAACCATTGGGCGTGGAGTCGAGGAGGGGAACTGCTGGTGTGTTTCCTTAATAACAGTGAGGGAACATGGAGCAAGATAACTGATGTTGAAGCAATTTTCAGGTTTAATGGATGAAATGAACGCTAAAGAAAGAGAGGCAGTTAAGAATCTCTGCAACAGATTAGCAGAGAAAGTAATAGGGCGCTACCTAGGGGCAGTTAAGAATCCCTAGGTAATTGGCCAGCACAGGTGAACTGGGGCAAACATGAGCCAGAAGGAATTCAATGTTCATAACCAATTCATTCGGAAGAAAACATCAAGAAACAGTAGGAATTGAGCATAGAGAGTATTTAAACTAATTCTAGGCTATTCTTTCTTCCTGCTATTTAGATAATGGCAAACACATAAACAGAGATAAGAGGCACTTATTGCTTCAGGCCGCAGTGCAGGAATTCCATCTTCAACTCTTCAACACATTCGTCAACAACAGACAGTTCGCTCTCCAAGCTTTAAGCAATCTCTGATTACAGAAAAGTTCAGGTATACACAGCGAGTCTCTAGTGAAAATTATCAATTGACCAACCATTAAAACTATACAAAGGGTGGTATATATAGGGCAAAACTCTCTGCAGAGTTCTTTTATTACATCCTGACCTAATTAGGTCATAAAAAATGACTACTTGACCTAATCCTATCCTAAAATAAATACAAAAAATATCTCGGACCGTGCTCAGGGCCGATGTATCAAAACTGAATAAATGATGTTGTCCTTGGTGGCTTGCTACAGTGTTTTCTGCAATAAATGAGTATGGGTCTCTGTTTCCTTGCTATCCTGTTGTCATCAAAAACTGCCTCAGAATTCGATTCCGGGGCTCTGAAGTGCGATTTTTGCTCCTCTGCGCCCAAAAAAGTGCTGATGACATCAGCATTGTACGGCGGGTGACGTCAGCATGGCGACGTGGCGGGATGACATCAGCATGATGTCATCACATACGGTCGATGACGTGGTAGGTACGGTGGCGGGGACACGTGGCAGTGACGTGGCAGGGGGCCACGCAGGCAGGTGACTCATCGGGTGACTGGGCAGGGTGATGACGTGGTGGTGACGTCACCTGGCGGGGCGGTAAGCGGTATGTGGCGCACCGCTTATGGAGGATGGCGGTTTCGAAGGGAGGGACTCCGCCACAGCCCGACGCCTAACGCGTGGCGGGAGTACAACGGCAAAACCGCCAAACTCCTGGACGTTAAAGGCCGGGCGCGTCGGGGATGAGGTTGCCTGTCAGCCGTAGATCTGTGGGGCTGTGGATCGGATGGCTGGCGGCGGACGCGACGGGATAGGGGGTTAAAGGGCGGGAATATTCGCAGGAATATTCCAAATTTAATATGCACGGCGGATGGGTTATAAACTTAGGAAAAAAGGCGCGGGTTAATATTTATGCACAGGAACTTTGGGTTAGGGGCGGAATGTGGGTTTTTACAGCGGTGGGGTGAAATTTTACAAGGGGGAAAGGTGAAATCATGGGTTTTTTGGGGGTCTTTGGGGTTAAGGGAGAGGTTACTAGCTGACCAGATGTCAAACCAGTTCCCAAATGACGCGGATGGGCTAAAAACAGTCCCAGATGGATTGAGATTTCCTGGACTTGGTAGAACTATGGCTATAATGCCAGGGAGGGGTATTTACATAAGGGGATTTATATACATGATTTTAATAGGGGAAGGGAAAAATAATAGGGAGTTATATAATAAGGGTGATGAGAAAAAGAGATGTTAGTGAACTCCAGCCTGAGTACCTTCAACTGAAAAAACTGCCTCGGACCGAAAAATGGATTACTTATCAAAATTGGAACACAGCAATGGCCCTTAGACTAGCACAATCCTATGGAGACTTCTTTTGACCATCTGTAGCAAATATGGAGCATTGCAGCATGCATAGCACGACATATTTGGCATGAAAAAATGTCGATCATGAAAGATGATTAACCTGCTGCAGCAGGAGGCTAACATTTGCTACCAAAATTAATCCTCTACACTATGAAATTCATAAAATATATACATTTTCTCATCCTTTTACTAAGGGAATTGAGCTCAACCAGTTTCTTCAAAATAGAATCAGTTACATTAAACTTGGACCGAATTTCTGAAAGTAGGTGTTGAAGATGAACTCATATCTCCTAAACCATAGCACCTATTACAAAACGGAAAGAGAAGTTTGTAGATAAGGTTATTTTGGAGGAAAACCTCTCTCAAATTTTGGAAATTCATTTCCAGTTGCTCGTAATCTATGCCACAAAATCATCTCTAAAACAGAAAATCATTAAAAATTTAAATATGTGAAAATGAGCTGTAAAGATCTAGTCACCTATCCCAATTCATGATACCTGTGAATAAACTGAAAGAAATTTTTGTTATATGTCGTGTGGTTAATAGAAACCTCCTTGGGTTTTTCAAAATTACTTTCCATCTGTTGTAAAATGGCACCGCACTAAAATTACTAAAACAGTAAAATAAATGAAAATTTTGCTTTGTTTTAATGCAGGCTCCAAATATCACTGCATATCTCCCACATAGTAGCACCTGTGCATAAACTGAAGGAGTTTTTTGTTATTTGGTATGTGATGGACAAAAACCTCTTTCACTTTTGTAAAATTCCTGTCCAAACTGATTTTGTAGTAAACTTGTCCTTGTGTGCAGCAACTGACCTCAAAACATGCATAACCAAGAATCAATCATTCATTTCGATCATATCTTATGATCCAAAAACCGGTTATAGGAGTGTGATATACCGTTGGAAATATTTTTCCAAGCTTATTCTAATGGAAACATTTGTGACATTTTTTGTGCTAAATATCATGTGCAAAACATCTAACCAAACCAAACCTAGTAAGAGCGCATGTTGATCCTTGGTGACAGGCTGCGGAGACTGGCACTAACATTGGCCTTATTGGTGATGGCAGCTCCTTGGAGGTGTCAAGAACACCGTAGACCAAGTGCCTCATCCATTGGGAAATACGGTCAAACAACTACAAACTCAAAACAACTCATACTAATCCAAACATACACATACTACAACCTCTACATAACAAATATCGGAAACTGAAATGTTGCCTTTGGCAGCTTATTTATTTACAAATCTACCTTACTTTGCTGCAAAACCAATAGATCAAGTGATGTTGTAATGCCATATCAACCAATCAAGTAACTGTGACAATGATGTTTTTTTTTTATAGTGTTTGAACCAGAAGATAGTTGGAAATCCTACCAGCAGTATATACCCATAGTACCTTTGGCTCTGTAAAAGGAAACCTGGTTTTTCTTTCAACTTAAAAATATATTCCATATATGCTGCTATGGGATCATAGAAACCAAATTCTATCTGCTACCCCAGCTCATTAACATATGCTCTTGGCTGGAGATTGTCACATCCTCGCTGTAAATCATAACATCCTTCAATCCAACCATCCAAGGGCAGCCTTATCTTTTCTTCTTTGGGAGGAGGGAGAGTTTCCAAGAACTGTTTAGGGTCTTGGAATTCATGTGATTTAATTTGAACATCCAATAATTCAATTTCATTTTCCAATCTTTCAACCACTAAGCCAAGAAAATAATATTTATTCTCAGGTGTAAGTCAGCTAGATTTCAAGCTAAGAAACAATGATGTTAAAAAAATATGATCAATTTGAAATTTTGCTATCTCATCCCTTAAAATCAATAGCATTTCACTAGATAATGGATTTGCCACAAACCCAATCATCGATGATTACCATCAACGTTCTGAAAACTGGATTCTTTCACAGTGAAGTTGAAGTTCAAGATCTTGAACATTAGAGTCATCAGGTAGATGATTTCAACCTTCATATGTGTCTAACTGATCTCCACCATCAGCAATCAGATTTTCAACTTGAATGATATTTCTGAGAGAATATCTATCACCTCTTCCCTAGTGGATTCACCACTATTTTAGAGCATATATTGACCTCAGGCTGAAGGGAGGCAATCCTAGGATAACCACAAACCAAGCTTAACTTGGTAGCTAACCCTACCAGGTCGAGAGAGGGCTCTTTCCTTGTGAATTTCAATCAAGATGACTGAATCAAATATGGATTTTAGGCTAGGTATAGTAGCTCTAGGGTTTTTGATTGATTTTTTTTTGGGTCAAAACAGCAAGAGAAAGGATGATTTGGATTATGGCATCAATGTCAGTTTCTGCCGGCAAACATGGGGCAAATTAAGTGCCATGTTCAGCCAAGTGAAGATTGTAAATGTGAGAAGTATGATGGAGAAAGCCCGCTGCCCTGCAGGCATCAAACAAAGGATGGATCTACAGCAGCAACTTTAGATGAAAGAGAATAACGAGGTTGCTCAACAGAGCATCTAACAATGGATGAATTCTACTAAAACTACCATTACAACTAACAGCAAAATCATCATGAAAGGAGCATCATTATGGATGAATTCCTAACATATCACTTAGATAATTCTGAAACAAAGGAGAAAAACATAATGTGTAAATGAATTACAGGAGAAAAAACATACTGAACATTTAAGCATCGTGATGAATCCCAGGCCTAAAGGGCAAAAACTGCTTTATTATGATATTCAATAAAACTTTACACAGTCCAAATGCTTCTTTGCTACCAAAATTCAACCTATACACTATGAAATTCATAAGATATATACATTTTCTCATCCTTGTACTAAGGGAAATTAGCTCAACCATTTTCTTCAAAATAGAATCGGTTACATTAAACTTGGACCGAATTTATGAAAATAGGTGTTGAAGATGAACTTGTATCTCCTAAAATATAGCACATGTTACAAAACTGAAAGAGGTTTTTGTAGATAAGGTCATTTTAAAGAAAAAAATCTCTCAAATTTTGGAAATTCATTTCCAATTGCTCGTGATATGTGCCACAAAATCATCTCTAAAACAGAAAATCATTAAAAATTTAAATCTGTGAAAATGAGCTGTAAATATCTAGTCACATGTCCCAATTCATGGTAGATGTGAATAAAATGAAAGAGGTTTTTGTTATATGGCTCGTATTTAACAAAAACCTCCTTGGGTTTTACAAAATTACTTTCCATCTGTTGTAAAATGGCACCGCACTAAAATTACTAAAACAGTAAAATAAATGAAAATTTTGCTTTGTTTTAATGTAGGCTCCAAATATCACTACATATCTACCACATAGTAGCACCTGTGCATAAACTGAAGGAAATTTTTTTTATTTGGTATGTGAAGGACAAAAACCTCTTTCACTTTTGTAAAATTCCTATCCAAACTGATTTTGTAGTAAACTTGTCCCTATGTGCAGCAATTGACATCAAAATATGCATAACCAAGAATCAATCATTCATTTCGATCATATCTTATGATCCAGAAACCGGTTACAGGAGTGTGATATACCGTTGGAAATATTTTTCCGAGCTTCTTCTGATGGACACATTTGTGACATGTTTTGTGCTAAATATCATGTGCAAAACATCTAACCAAACCAAACCTAGTAAGAGCTCATGTTGATCCCTGGTGACAGGCTGCGAAGATTGGCACTAACAGGCTGTAAGGAGAAGATGGACAAGTCCAAGAGGAGATGAAAGAGGTTCCCTCCCCTACAGATCAACATAACCCTACAACTAGCCACATGCATGCATCAATTGATCATTAACAAAGTGATATAAACTATGATGGAAAAGAAGAGTTGAATTTGAATAACATATATCCTATGCCACAACACTATTATGATCACTGAACTAACTCCTAAGTTACAAAAAGTAAATATCAATAAGTACAAATAACATCTATTTGTTTCCAAGAAATCGTAAACAAAATATTTTTAGAATAAGATTGTAAATCCTTCCAACCATTCTCCCACAAGAGATGTGATAGGGAATCTTGCAATCATAGGTTTTTATATCTTAACATCTACTGCAATAAAAGAAAGACATAAAATACATTAAACTAATAACAAGACATAAAAGCAAAAGAGGGACCAAGTCCTCTGGGTTGGGCCCAAACCTAAGGGTTTCATCCCTGTAAGACTAGTTCAGATGCGACTTAATAACCAACTTCTCATTATCAAAAAGTAGTAGCCTCATACATCACATGAAAGTTAACAATGACAATGTCAAGCCATTGGCTCAATAGCTACTCCTAGCTGAATCAAAAATTTGAATCCTAATGAGCCTTTTAGCTCATTTATTTATACAAAAGGGTAGTTTTATGAAACCAGCTCATTATGGTCGCCTTAGAAATAAGCCTCTTCGAGGGGGAAACCTCCTTTACATTACACAAATGAAAAATTCTTGGATGATACAAATGACAAGACCTCCTTTTTATATATAGGAGTCTAAGGGGTCATAATATAATCAGAGCCGACATAACAATAATAATGTAAGGGCACAATAATAACAATAGTGGGCTTCTATGGGGCACAATAATAACAATATGGGGACTACATGGGCACAACAATATAATAAGGGGGTTGTACTAATAACAATAGGGAGTTACACTAGTAGTATAGGGACCTAACATGCCCCTCTCCTTCAAAAAGTGTTGTCTTCAACGCTTGAATAGTTCTTGACGCTTCTGTACAAAATTCTTGTCCTCCCATGTGCAATCTTCAGTGTGTAAGTTCTTCCACTTGATGAGATACTCTGAAATGGATCGATTTCGTAGCTGTCAAGTTCTTGTTTCTGTGAATGTTCTAGGTTCCAATATGATTTTTCCTTCCTCGTAAAGTTCAGGCAATATTGTTTGAACTGGGATCTTCTGCAACTTTTTAATGAGTGGCTACACTTCTTCGTCCTTTTTCCATTCATCCCTTGCTTCATGTATCCAATCTGGTTGGATAATAGAAATAACACAAAACAATGCTTCCACATCCTCATCCTTTCTTGAGAGTGCATCTACAACGACATTTTGCTTTTTTTTATAGATGATTTCAAAGTCATAACCCAACATATTTGTGACCCATTTTTTCTATTCTTCTAAATATAATCTTTGTTCTAAAAAATATTTAAGACTATCATGATACATTTTTACCTTGAAGTGTCTTCCCATTAGGTAAGGTTGCCATTTCTTAAGTGCATGTAATATTGCCAACATTTCCTTATCATAAATTTCTTGCTTGAGATGTAGCTATAAAAATACCCAGTCACCTACATCAAAACTTCTTTCACTGTGATGTTGATATGCCTGTTGTTTTATTCAATTCTGCACCAAAGTGACATTATCCTTTAAAAGTTGGAGAACTTGTTGTTGATGCTCAATGTGATCTTTCACTGCTTAAATATTTTTCTTCTTGATATGTCCTTCTATCTTGAGAGTTTGAGGAGTGGTAATTTCTTCTAATGCATTACAAGATATGGTCGGATTCATTCCTTGATGCTCGATGTGATCTTTCACTTCTTGAACATTTTTCTTCTTGATATGTCCATCTATCTTGATAGTTAGAGGAGTGGTAATTCCGACCAATGCATTACAAGATATGGTCAGATTCATTTCTACTTTCTCTATGTGATCTTTCACTTCTTGAACCTTTTTCTTCTTGATGTGTCCATCTATCTTGAGAGTTTGAGGAGTGGTAATTATTGCCAATGCTTTACAAGATATGGTCAGATTCATTTTTTCTTTCCCTGGGGTTGGTTCCTGGTGTATATCCTCTTCTTTTGATGTTTCTTGACCCTTTTATTCCTCCTCTTCATAATCTATGTAAAATAATTTCTTCTCAACACACTTATGACCTTTAGTGTATTTTTTATCACAATTGTAATAAAGCCCTTTTACTCTTTTTTCTTCCAATTGTTGTGGTGTCAACCTTGTAGGTTGTGGAATGATAGGAGAAATAATACTTCCATCTTTATAGTTGTGAGGGATAGACTTCCCTGTTTCCATAATTTTTCTTTGCACTTTTCTTGCCCTCTCTAATGAATCAAGTTCCCAATGATGAACCTCATGTTGAATGTTATCCTTTAAAGTCCCTATGGAGACATCAATCCTTTTCTTCTTTGGAATATCATTTTCCCTTATATTCAATTTTTGAAAGTCCTCAATGTTCTTTGCCATCGAACACTTTTGTTTGAGATTTATCAATAGGCTAAAGAAGGTGTTTCTCTTTGTATCCTCATAATGTGCTATCATTTCCTCCGTGAAAATTGACCACGTAACAAGTTGTTTATGAGAACAAAGCCCTTTATACCATAAAAATTGATCTGGTTCTAAATATGAAGATGCAATACATACCTTTTGTAACAGTGGTACACCATTTAGATAAAAATATTGCTCCATCTGAAGTATCCAATTTATCGGATCCTTGCCATCAAACTTCCTCATCTCGCTTTTTTTTAATTTTAAGAGCTCAATCTTGAAATGATCATAACTCTGTAATTTAAGATCTCCAAGTTCTGAAATTTGGTCTAGTAGTAGCCCTCTAATTCCTCTTTATAACCCCGAAATTCTGATAAAGATTGGATTCTGTAAGGAAGCGTTATGTCAAATCTCCCACGATGACCCAATTATAGACTAGTTCATTAGAGTGCACTTGTACGAAGTTCCACGTATCACTATTTCAACCTTTGGCCCTGAAACAAATACACAAAAAACTACAGTCTGTCCTCTTTCTGTAACTTTTTACAAAATTGCAATCTGATGCTCAGAGAAAAGGTTATGACGATTTTCCCAAGGTCACCTGTTTAGGATGTAAATCGGGAGCCTGCAGAAACCCTAAATGTCTCAGAATATATCTTTGAAAATATAATGAGACAAGATCTGAAATTCAGACCCGACCTTCATCAAGATTTCTTTTCAAATGGGTTTTAATTTCAGAGTCTTAACCTTCGTAGAACAAATAGTATAGCGAAAATTCCAAGATGACCTATTTGAGATGAAATTATGGAGCTTGCAAAAACCATAACTTTCTTAGATCATATCTCCCACAATATAGCGAGAAAATATCTCAAATTTGGATGCAAGGTTCAGATTGATTTCATCTCAAATGGTTTTTTTTTTACTTCTGAAACTTTGTATCGAAACCATTATAGAGAAAATGCCACGATGACCTGTTTGGAGCAGTGAAACCCTAGAATCCACAGCTCTGATACCAAATGTTATGAAACCATCTCACAAAAAGATAGGAAAGATACATGGACACCTTAGAAATAAGCCTCTTCGAAGGGGAAACCTCTTTTACATTACACAAATGAACAATTCTTGGATGATACAAGTGAGAAGACCTCCTTTCTATATATAGGAGTCTAAGGGGACATAATGTAATCAGAACCGACATAACAATAATAATGTAAGGGCACAATAATAACAATAGTGGGCTTCTATGGGGAACAATAATAACAATATGGGGACTACATGGGCACAAAAATATAATAAGCGAGTTTTACTAATAACAATAAGGGGCTACACTAGTAGTATAGGGACCTAACAGTAGTTGATAGAAGATCCCTTAAAAATAAGAGTGATTCCCTCCTTGATCTGGAAAATTGTGCATCTTGTCCTCCTTGAGCTTCTCATGGAATCAGAGTTACTTGGCTATCAATGAATTTGAGCTTGTGAGTGAGGATTTGGTGATCTCAAGCTGAGTCAGAGAGTTAAGGAGGTGGACAATCCTCCCTAGATTCCCTCCTGGTTGTCTTCATCAAGCCCATGCATAGTAAATGCCTCAAACATGCTTCTTTTTTCCTACAATTTAATCACATTAGGCCACATACTATGACAAACACCTTTTACTCTTCTTACTAAGCATATTATAACAAAAAAATATGAATTAATATGAGAAAATTATAGTTTTAAGGCTGGAGGATGACATAACGAACTTCAAGATATACCTATTGATCGGACTCATCACCTACCATCCTAATATTGCATATAATATCTCTTGAGATGCTCCTTGCCACATATCCAACACTGCAACAGCCCCATACCATCACCTCTATTCTGCTACCCTCCAAGCTATGACCCATGTCCTTGTTTAACTGCATTGAACTTCTTATAAAGTGCAACATTTTCTTTCTCACCTACATCCTGAGGCCTTGTTCTTTCTAGCTATCATTTAACTTTAGCTTTGTCTTTCCCTTTCCAGTTGTTACACAGTATTTTGTCGCACCTCCTGCACTTCCCTCTGTCATAACTCGGAGTGCCAAAACCTTGACAACTATGCAGTGTACCCATCCTAATATGCAGCCTAGATCCTCCCTAAAGAACTAATGAAAAGTTTCCTTGAGCCTTTCCTTAGAAAAATGAGCTCAAAACCCTAATTTCTAGGTCAGCACGACCGTGACACTTCCCTTTCATGTTGATGGCAGGTTGCACCATATGATCCTCGCACTGTCAGCACGGATTTTTCCTGGATATTCGCGCTGAACCCTAAAAGGAAAGTTTTCCCAAAGTGGAGGAGAATATTCATGATCTATAGGCTTCCATAACAACGAGCTGGATGATGTTCATTGTGGATGTGGTCAAATTCTCCCAATATTACCCTTTGATCTTATCCTATGAGCTTCGTCCTTGAGATGAGGAGCTTCCCCTATCTTTGGTGAGATCCTAAATCCCTCTCCCTGCCTATAAATTCATCCCCCTCCATTCCCAAATAGTTGGTCTCCAATTATTTGCACCCTTATGCTGAGAAAGTGCCTACATGTTATTCACTTTGGCTCGGAGAAGGAGTGGTTAGCGAACTTGAGCTTGGACTTGGACATTCACTCAAGGAGGGCTACTAACATCAAGGCATGGGTTGTATGATTCCTCTTTTGTTTATTAACATATACAACTACTGGTTCACTTTCCATAAATGCTTGTGTCAATGCTTCATTTATCTTAATGCTCCTTGATTTGTTAAGTGGATTACATTTGATTATGCTTATTGTACTTTTATGATGTGTCATGTCTTTGGCCTCTTGTGTAACTATTCAAACACTGTGAGTAGCAAGGACTGAGCCTTAGGAGTAAGTGATCAAGATCTTCAACAAAGGAGTTCATTATAGCATCAAAGCAAGGTAGGTCTCCTTCCTCTCCACTTATTTCGATTGTAATCTAGGAAAGTGTCTTGTAGATTGCCTTGTTTGTTGCTAGATCCACTCATTGGGCTAGAGGGATCATCTCTATCCATAGACAGGATTTACCTACACAAAAAAATGGCGACTCCACTAGGGAATTTATAACCTTTCCATACATTTCTTCAACTTGATCCTTTGATTAGTTTGACCAACTGTCAAATTCTTAGCTTGTGTGCATTAGTGTAGGTTTATAAAATCACTAATTACTGCCTTAGAGTGCTAAGTCTGGATTGTTTTTTGATTTTTTTTCCTATATTCCTCACTTAGTGTGAGTTTTATCAATGATAGCCTCACTGGCATTGCTTATTTTTACCTATACAGTCGCGCTAAAAACCCTGTTTTCCATTGTTTTCTTGCACTGAAAATTAGCACGAGTTTTTGTTGGCTTATGGGGTCCTAACCCAGGTTCAAAGTTAGTTGCACCAAACAAATCCCTACACTACTGGCCCTTTCAGCATCAATCCATGGTGCACATATTAAAGTCTCACCCGAAGCAGTATAGGGGGATGCTGGAACCAAGTTCCACACCCAGGGATCAGTGTGCTGTCCTTTTGTGACCTAGATTTGCCTTCACGTAGACCTCTAGGCCCTTACGGCCTATCACTGTAACTTCCCTTAGTCGACCTTTAGACCTCCACGAAGGTCTATGACTGGCTTTTGCAGACCTTGAACGAGCTGATTAGCTACTTACGCGCACCCTAAATTTCCCTTAGATTAGTATTTACTTGGATCTACCTAAGTGTTCGATAACTTTCACAGAAAGTGTTATGATCTTCACATAATCACTTAACATTAGTTGCATTCAAATAACAAGATGAATCAAGTAAATCTATGCATCAATACATCATTATTTATAAAATCATCATTCATCACAGCATATATCGCAATCGTTCATAACAAAAGTAAAGGGATAAAACACAAGAATTTATGTAACAATCTTCTTTATTGATATTCAGTATAAGCTTACAGACTCAATACTTCCCTGCACACTCAGCTGCGAACACTACTCTAGACCTCTGTGCACTTAGCTGCAGAGCCTTTTCCTCCTCTAAGGCTTCTATCTCGATATTCCTTCTATCGACCCATTACATTCATCATCATTGTATTTTTCCTTAGACTCTCTAAGACACACTTATTTATACAATCCCATGGTCCACAGACCATGGGTAGATCTTCAAAAACCGACTCAAGTTTACATAAATAAGGGTAAAAACACTTTTTGAATATTAATTAGCTATGCACTCTGTGACCACAATTTGCAGAGACTTTACATCTTTTTGTTGGCATTATGATTCAGGTTTGGCACTATGGCACAAGTGTTGTACTTGATGGCAACTCACTCAAGTGGCAAAACTTTGTTCAGGCTCTCAAAATGATGGAAAATAAGAGGTTCGCAGGTGCAACATTCAAAAGGTGCGGACCCAAATGGTTCGCCGACCAAGAAGTGCGGACATACCCACATGTTCTCCGTTCAGAAGGTGCGGACCTCAGTTCACTCACTCCAATGCATAGAAGTGCGCTCACGTGGGGTTTCTTATGTTTGGCTCTTGGTATTTAGCTCGTCGTTCATGATCTTATGGTTTTGGCCCATGGTATAGGATCTAAATTATTGAACCCCGGTTGGGATCCCTTGTATTGGTTTTCAATGGTTTTGTCCCATGGTGTGAATAAGGGCTTGACTATAAAAAGGAAAGGAGATCACTTGGCTAGACACTTGTGAAATTTGAATATCTTAAGATCTGAAATTTTGAGTAATCGGTTTAAAAGCTAGATCTAAATCAAGGTGAAATCTATAAAGTGTAAGGTGGATCTGTTGATAGGTCGTGATCTCTTAGGCGCGTGATCAGATCTGTGGATCTGACAGTCGATGGTACATTGGAGGACTGTTAATTTGGCTCTATTCAGAGGTTCACAGGAAATCCACAGCGCAGGTGTGGAGGTATGCAGCGCAGCAGAAGGAGCAGTTGCGGGGGTACACAGGGAAGCAGAAGGCGCTAGTGCGAGGTACGCAGAGCAGCAGAAAGGCACAGTGCGGAGGTACGCAGAGAAACAGAAGGACCAGTGCGGGGGTACACTGTCAGACAGAAAGTGCAGGTGCGGATATGAGCTGAGGTACGCAGTTCAGCAGAAGGAGTAGGTGCGGAGGTACGCAGAGCAGAAGAAGGACCAGGTGCAGATCTGCGCTGTTCAACCACAGAAGAGCTACGGATATCTGCAGGTTTATATTAGTGAAGTTGCAGACTTTTCTTGAAATATTTGTTGGCTGCCTTTTATCTATTGTTGCAGAGTTCTGGGTTTAGATTACTGGTATTAGTTTTCTATTTACAGCATTTTGAGAAGTTGGGTGGTTCATTGGTTTGATTGTATAAGGAGATTGGTTGATTCACATGTACTTGATGAGTATTTGATGTTCTTGGATCCAGTCTAAAAATTAATGAAACGTGGTCCATAAAGAAGTAGAAGAGCAAAGGGGGTTGTAGCTCCCTTCCAGGAGAGACTGGAAAACGAGAGAGAGTTGTAGCTCTCTGCAGGTTGCAGCCTGCGTACTGGTAAAGGACTGCACTAGTACAAAATCATTGTAAAAAGAAGTTTCTAATTTAAAGAAGATAGAGACATATTGCAGTAGGTGGTTTTCACCCACATTGGGTTTCCACCTTATATCTGGTGTTCTTTGGTGTGACTATCTATTTTTCCTTGTTCTTGTTCATTATTATATGGTACTGATATACAAGTTGATGATCAATATTTGAAGAATAAATTAAAGTATAAATCTGGAAGGTATATTGAAAAGAATTTGATAATACTGATTCACCCCCCCTCTCAGTATTATTTCCAACAATTGGTATCAGAGCAGGTCCTTCAGAAGAAGCTTAATCGCTTGAAGGAATATCCTTCATCATGAGCAACTACGAGAGGGAAGCATCAATCAGGCCACCGGTTTTTGATGGGACAAACTTTGTATATTGGAAGGTAAGAGTTACTGCCTATCTTCAATCTCTTGGTACAGAAGTCTGGGATATCATAGATATAGGGTATACTTTTCCTTCAGCAACTCCTACAGATCTGGCTGAGAAGAAGAAATATGAAACAAATGCAAAGGCGGTCAATACTCTATTAGGATGTTTATCTCAATCAGAATTTGTCAAGGTTATGCAGTATAAATCCGCAAAAGAAATATGGGACAATATTGTTCTAAGCTATGAAGGAGATGATCAGGTAAAACGAGCAAAACTTCAAACCCTCAGAATTCAGTATGAAAATCTCATAATGTACAATGATGAAAGTGTGGCTAACTATTTTCTTCGTGTAGATGAGATTGTTAATTGTATGAAAAAATTGGGTGAAGAAATAAAAGAGGCTATTGTGGTTGAAAAAGTTCTAAGATCTTTGTCCCCTAGGTTTGAATCTAAAGTTTCTGCAATAGAAGAAAAAGAGAATCTACAAAACCTCAAAATGTCACAACTGCATGGAATTCTAACTGCTTATGAAATGAGGAAAGGAGGTCCATCAGATAGGAGAGAAGCTGCCTTCAAGGCTTTAAGCAAAGGAGAGTACTATGAGTCAGGACACGTGTCAGAAGAAGAAGAAGAATCAAATTTTGTCAGAAATCTTCAACGGGGTGCTGGACGATTCCGAGGTAAGTTACCTTTCAAATGCTTTGCTTGTGGAAGAGTCGGAAACTATGATGCCAAATGTCCTCATAAGGATAAGATTGACAAGGGGAAGGAACCTGTTAGATGGAACAAGAAATAGAATGCAAATAAGAAAAGTTATTACACTCATGAAGATAGTGATGGACTTTCAAATAGTGACGAAGATGAACAAGGTAATGATTATAAACTTTTAATGGCTTTTGAAGATGATGATTACATGGATGCTATAGATGAAGAAGGTCTTTATGAAGAGATTTCTAATCTCAAAATTTGTTTAGAAGAGAAAAATGTGATTATTGATTCTCTGCAATGTCAACTGGCTAAAAGGGAAAAACATCATGAAAAGTTGGAATGTGAAATTGTTGGTCTTAGAAAAGAGATTGAGAAGACAAAAGCTATTAATCTTAAATTTGTTAAAGGATCTGAAACTCTGGATGATATTATCAATGTGCAGCATTCTCCACTAATCAAGACAAGCCTGGGATATAATGGAGAAACTTCTCAAGCATCTACCTCCAAAAGTTATCTTGATGCAGCAAGGTGGAGCGAGCAAAGGCCTAATAGAAATCATCAGGTAAATCAGGGACAATTTACCTCAAGAATGAACAAAGTCTATCAAGAAAATCAGGGGAAATCTACCTTAAGGGCAAACAGAAGCTACAACCAGCCATAGGTAAAACCTTCCCAATTTGCCTCAAGAATGGATGTCAGTAGAAACTACAATCGGTTGGTTGATAGATTTGATAATCGCAGGAGTTACTTCAATGGCCAATGTTTCTCTTGCCATAACTTTGGTCACAAGGTAGCTCAATGTGTTGCCCATAATACAATCATGACTAGAGAAGCTCAAAAACAAAGAAGCATGACTAGAATCACGAAAAGGACCTATAACAACTTTTCCACCCTTGAAAGTGAAATTGAATGTTCTATTTGTAATAACTTCGGTCATGAAGATTCTAAATGCAGGAGCAGGTTTCGGCAGACAAAGGAACAAGCCTCTAGCACCAAAACATGGAGAATAAAGGAACCACAACCAAAAAGATGTGGGATAGCTTTTTATGCAAAAGGACAGGAAAATCTATGGTACATCGACAGCGAATGTTCGAAGCATATGACAGGTGATAAAGAAAAACTTGAATCATATATTGCTTTAGAAAAGGGAAAGAAAGTTTCTTTTGGAAATGATACCCCTGCAGCCATAAAAGGAAAAGGCACTGCTCAGTTGAAAGAAAAGGTCAAAGATGGAAATGTTTTGTATGTTGATGGCTTGAAGCATAATCTACTGAGTGTCAGTCAGATGTGCGATCAAGGAACTAAGGTAATATTTCGATCAAATGGATGTAGTGTTCGTGATCTAGATACAGGAAAAACAGTGATCAAAGGCAGAAGAACTCCAAATAATCTATACATATTTGAAGGACAACAAAAATGTTATTTGAGCAAGGATGATGAACACTGGTTATGGCACCGGAGGTTGGGGCATCTAAGCTTTTCACAAATAAGGAAAGCATGCAAATACCAGGCAGTTCGTGGTCTTCCAGATATCAAAATTCCAGAAAACACCATATGAAAATCATGTCAGTTTGGTAAGCAAACCAGAAATAACTTCCCTGAGAAAGAAGGATAAGCTAGCAGACCTCTTGAACTAGTCCATACAGATGTATGTGGTCCATTTAGGACAAGGTCACCTCGAGGAGAAGAATACTTTATATTATTCATTGACGACTTCTTCCGGATGGTTTGGTTGGGACTTATGAAACACAAGGACGAAGCATTCAAAAAATTCAAATATTTCAAAGCCTTGGCTGAAAACGAATCAGATCACAAAATTAAGTGCCTCAGGTCTGACAGAGGTGGGGAGTTTACCTCAAATGAATTTTTCGATTTCTGTGAAGAACATGGAATAAGAAGGGAATTCTCTACAGCTAGGACTCCTCAGCAAAATGGAGTGGTGGAAAGGATGAACAGAACGGTTCAACAAATGGCTCGTGCTATGCTTGATGAGTCTGGAACTCCCGCAACCTTCTGGGGTGAAGCTGCATTTGCTGCGGTTGTTATTCTCAACAAAACAAATGTCTGAGTGAATAGCACTCAAACTCCTCATGAGCTCTGGTATGGTGAGACTCCTTCGGTAAAGCATTTCAAAATTTTTGGAAGCAAATGCTATATTAAGAATAATGATGAACAGCTTGGCAAACTTGAACCTAGAGCAGATGAAGGCATTCTCCTTGGTTATTCTCCCCACAACAAAGCATATAAGTGTTACAATAAAAGACTTGGAAGAATTGTTGACAGCATTGATGTAGTGGTTGATGAAAAAGGATACATCCCTAGGCAAGTAAATTATGAAAATATCAAAGAGGATGAAGACTACTCTCCAAATCAGATAGATGATGAAGAAGAACCTCAAGAGGCACCAGAGGAACAGATAAGGATAGAAGAGAAGACTCCATCCAGGTATGTTCAGAAGAATCATCCAGAATCTTAGATTTTGGGGCAAAAGGAGGCAGGCGTACAAACAAGAAGAACAATTGCAGAAGCTTCAAGCTATTTGGCATTACTCTCCTCCACTGAACCACAAAATCTAAGAGAGGCATGCAAAGATGAATGTTGGGTCAAGGTAATGGATGAAGAACTTGAGCAGATCGAAAAGAACAACACTTGGGAGTTGGTTCCTAGACAAAAAGATAAGAATGTCATAGGGACAAAATGGATCTTCAAAAATAAGTTGAATGAAAATGGGGAAGTAATTAGAAACAAGGCCAGACTTGTTTGTAAAGGGTATGCTCAACAAGAAGGAATAGACTTTGAAGAAACTTTTGCTCCCATTGCTAGACTTGAGGCCATCCGAATGTTCCTTGCTCTCTCAAGCTTTCAGAAGTTCAAAGTATTTCAAATGGACGTGAAATCAGCCTTTCTGAATGGAGACTTAGAAGAAGAAGTGTACATTGAGCAACCAGATGGTTTCATCCTTGGGAATGATCCAAATCTTGTATGCAGAATAAAAAAGGCTCTCTATGGTCTTAAACGGGCTCCAAGGGCTTGGTACTACCATTTGGACAAATATCTTCATCAACAAGGTTTTTCAAAGGGATCAGCAGATAGCAATCTTTATATAAAAATTGAAAATGACAAATTGCTAATACTTGTTGTGTATGTAGATGATATTATCTTTGGCAGCAATGAAGAAGCTATGAGTCAAAGCTTTTCCTTGGTGATGCAGAAAGAATTCGAAATGTCTTTGCTTAGAGAACTGACATATTTTCTTGGATTGCAAATCCAACAAAATGAAGGCGGGATCTTCTTGTCTCAAACCAAGTATCTCAAGCAGATTTTGAAGAAATATGGCATGGAAGATGCAAAACTAGTATGTACCCCCATGGTCACAGGATGCAGCCTCAGTGCAAATGATGAATCAACAGCAGTGCATCAACCAACCTACAGATCTATGATTGGAAGTCTACTTTATTTGACAGGTACCCGACCAGACATCATGCATGCAGTGGGAATAGTTGGGAGGTTTCAGGCAAATCCAAAGGATACTCATCTTCAAGCAGTGAAGAGAATATTCAAGTACCTTCAAGAAACTCAAAACTATGGCTTATTGTATCCTAGAGATACAGATCTCACACTTCATGCTTATACAGATGCAAGTTGGGCCAGAAGCATGGATGACAGGAAGAACACAAGTGGTGGTTCATTCTTTATGGGTTCCAGATTAGTATCTTGGTTCAGTAAGAAACAGAGTTCGATTGCTTTATCTACAGCTGAAGCGGAATATGTGGTTGCTGCATCTTGTTGCACTCAACTCCTTTGGATGATGCAGACCTTGCAGGATTTTCAAATAACTTGTACACCACCTATCTCCATCTTATGTGATAATACAAGTGCAATCAACATTTCAAAGAACCCAGTCATGCATTCAAAGACCAAGCATATTCCGATCAAGTATCACTTTCTTAGCGAACAAGTTCTTGAACAAAAGGTCAAGTTGGAGTATGTTCCTTCTAAGGAGCAAGTTGCTGATATATTCACCAAACCATTGCCCAGGGAGACCTTTGAATACCTCAAGCAAAAGCTGGGGGTTGTTGATGCATCATCTTGTTGTTGAACCTCATCTATTTCAGAGATTTCTGGTTGTACGCAAGTTTCATATGGGGTATACACATACATTTGCTGGGTTGCGGATTGGTCGAAGATCGAATGGCACAGGTTCAGGGAGAGCATATATTCTTCTAATAATGCATTGTTGGCATTATGGTAGAAGATCTTGGAGGAAGTACAGAAGGAGATCATGGATGTTGATCTGAATATTGCTTCAATATGTCTCTATCTCTTTCACGGTCATTTATGGCGTATGGTGGATTATGGTTCTTCTTGAAGAAATCTTTTTTCTTTTGCAGATCTGGTCTATAGTCAGGGGGAGCATGATCAGCAGAGCAAAGACTTAGGCATGTTCTCAGGGGGAGCATAACCCTTTGCCCTTGATGTCAAAGGGGGAGAATGGCGTTGAGGATCTTGAGGTTGCCATCAAGTCCAAAGGGGGAGATTGTTGGCATTATGATTCAGGTTTGGCGCTATGGCATAAGTGTTGTACTTGATGGCAACTCACTCAAGTGGAAAAACTCTGTTCAGGCTCTCAAAAAGATGGAAAATAAGAGGTTCACAGGTGCAATGTTCAAAAGGTGTGGACCCATAGGTTCGTTGACCAAGAAGTGCGGACATACCCCCAGGTTCTCCGTTCAGAAGGTGCGGACCCCAGTTCACTCACTCCAATGCACAGAAGCGTGCTCACGTGGGGTTTCTTATGTTTGGCTCTTGGTATTTAGCCCGTCGTTCATGATCTTATGGTTTTGGCCCATGGTATAGGATCTAAATTATTGAACCCCGGTTTGGATCCCTTGTATTGGTTTTCGATGGTTTTGTCCCATGGTGTGAATAAGGGCTTGACTATAAAAAGGAAAGGAGATCACTTGGCTAGACACTTGTAAAATTTGAATATCTTAAGATCTGAAATTTTGAGTAATCGGTTTAAAAGCTAGATCTAAATCAAGGTGAAATCTATAAAGTGTAAGGTGGATCTGTTGATAGGTCGTGATCTCTTGGGCGCGTGATCAGATCTGTGGATCTGACAGTCGGTGGTACATTGGAGGACTGTTAATTTGGCTCTATTCAAAGGTTCGCAGGCGATCCATGGCGCAGGTGCGGAGGTACACAGCGCAGCAGAAGGAGTAGTTGCGGGGGTATGCAGGGAAGCAGAAGGTGCTAGTGTGAGGTACGCAGAGTAGTAGAAAGGCACAGTGCGGAGGTACGCAGAGAAACAGAAGGACCAGTGCAGGGGTACGCTGTCAGACAGACAGTGCAGGTGCAGATCTGAGCTGAGGTACGCAGTTCAGCGGAAGGAGTAGGTGCGGAGGTACGCAGAGCAGAAGAAGGACCAGGTGCGGATCTGTGTTGTTCAGCCACAGAAGAGCTGCGGATATCTGCAGGTTTATATTGGTGAAGTTTCAGAATTTTCTTGAAATATTTGTTGGCTGCCTTTTATCTATTGCTGCAGAGTTCTGGGTTTAGATTACTGGTATTAGTTTTCTATTTACAGCATTCTGAGAAGTTGGGTGGTTCATTGGTTTGATTGTATAAGGAGATTGGTTGATTCACATGTACTTGATGAGTATTTGATGTTCTTGGATCCAGTCTGAAAATTAATGAAACGTGGTCCATAAAGAAGTAGAAGAGTAAAGGGGGTCATAACTCCCTTCCAGGAGAGACTGGAAAATGAGAGAGAGTTGTAGCTCTCTGCAGGTTGCAGCCTACGTACTGGTAAAGGATTGCACCAGTACAAAATCATTGTAAAGAGAAGTTTCTAATTAAAAGAAGATAGAGACATATTGCAGCAGGTGGTTTTCACCCACATTGGGTTTCCACCTTATATCTAGTGTTCTTTGGTGTGACTATCTGTTTTTCCTTGTTCTTGTTCATTATTATATGGTACTGATATACAAGTTGATGATCAATATCTAAAGAATAAATTAAAGTATAAATCTGGAAGGTATATTGAAAAGAATTTGATAATATTGATTCACCCCCCCTCTCAGTATTATTTCCAACATAGACTCAGTATTGTTTTTCCTTAGACTCTCTAAGACACACTTATTTATACAATCCCATGGTCCATAGACCATGGGTAGATCTTCAAAAAACGACTCAAGTTTACATAAATAAGGGTAAAAACACTTTTTTAATCTTAATTAGCTATGCACTCTATGACTATAATTTGCGGAGACTTTACATATTTTTACATCAAAGCTTGGGATTTTTCCCCAAAATTGACCCAGGGGACCCCATCCCAACAGGCCCCAACATAAAGGTCGTGACTCGCCCTCGAGTCACTTGGATGGTGCGGTGATCTTGCTACGAAGATCTCCAAGCTCTACTTGAACAACCATTACTTCAGCCACGCTCTACATGGCTGCCTACTTTACTTGCTACAACAGCTGATTTATGGTTGTTCCTTCACCAAATCACTTGATCTTCTATTGTTTAAGCTGAAAGTTCTCCAACCTTTCCTGTATGTTTGCCAAGACTAGGTAGGCTTTGTCCAACTAAGGCCCTAAACTAGCCTTAAGGACTACTTCCCTTTTCTGCACTACTTTCACTTGTGTAAGGAGCTGCTTTTACTCATGTAACTTGGCGAGGCACTGCGATGTAGCAATGGAGTGTGTCGTCACCCTTACTTCGTCGTACTACTACTGCATCTTGCGGATCTCTATACTTAATATATGCAGGGTGGGATCTTCCTCCAGGGTCATCACCACTTCCACGAACTACTCAAACAAAGTAGTGTATTCCACAACCGCGACATCCGCAGTAGCTATCCCTTCCTTAACAACAACTTTGTGTTGTTCCATAACTTCTAGTGGATTCGAAGGCTGTGAATTAAGCTCTAGTTCGATGATTTTCATATTAAGTTCAAATTGAACTCTGGCCAGCTCTGCCTTGGCATCACGGATGCCCGCAGCTAGCTTCTAGATCTTGGCTTCGATCGGCACCTCCTCAAGTATGTGCAACTCTGACACTGTCTTGCATGCCTCTGCAACCGTGGCCGCCAGCAGGGCACTCTGTGCCTCGATCGTTTCCTTTGCCTTTAGGGCCTTTGTCTTCTTGGTGAACATTTTCTCATTGTTCACCCGATTTTCACTTATTAAGTTGAGAGTGCACTGCTCCTGCACCCTCAATTCCACCATCACACCTGTCTGCAGTGTGTGAAGATATTCGTTGGGGAGTGCTGCAATGTTGAGGACAACGTTCTTCAGAGTGCTCACAATGACCTTGTTATCAGTCGATTCTGCACTCAGGGACCCTTCTGGTAGCACGACTGTCCTGAGGTCCACTGACCTGACAAGTTCTACAACTTGACTTATCCCTGGTGTCAGGCTCATCTGTGCAGCACCCACCTGCCCTGCTCCCACCTATATCCTAGTGGTATGGATCTACAGTTTGCGTAGATCCTTCTGAATAGTACCTAATGACTGCAGGCATTGTTGTTCAAATTTATGCAATAGTTAAGCGGTGGCATCACGCACTTTGTCCCCAATCTTGTCGAGATTACCCTCTGTCAGCGTAATGGGATCCAATGGTGGCTTAGTTTCCTTCAACTTCTTCTGGGGCCCTCCTTCTATTGTTCTCTATACCTCTTTTCTTGGAATGGAGTGCTCTGTCCTTCATCACTGCCACGGTTTTGCATTGACTGCTCTTCCTCCTCAGTCTTGGGCGAAGGTGATTTACCACTTCGCTTGGAGTTACGCTGCTCCTATTCAGCCTATTGCTTTGTAGCGTGCTCCTTTTCTAGCCGGGCCTTCTCCTCGACCTCCTTTCTTTGCTGCGTGGCCAACTTCTGGATCGCCTGTTTCACTAGCTCGTTCTTCTTTTTCTTTGTTGAACTCCTCACACCTTTGCTGGTACCTACTGCTAGGTTGGATGGAGAGTACAAATATACTAGCCAACGCTTGATGACTTCTTGAATCGCATCATATGTGGCAAGATACACTAAATCGAACCACTTTTGTTGTGGATCCTTCCATGCCATGATATAGACGTGGTGCAAGTCTGCCTTGAATTCTACATACTCCGATAATTGCTCATACACAGTTGGGGACAACCATGGCTGCTGGTTGATGGCCATGCAAATGCTCACCTCCATTAGAACCCAGAAAATTTTTGTCTCAATGACTCGCACAAGGTCCTTCGTGGCCCAAAGGGAGGAAAACTGTGTAGCCTCCAACAATCCTTTCTACAAGGGAGGAAACTGACTATCCTCTGGTAGCTCCCAAGCAACTAGCACAATGGAGAGAAGCAAGCATGCATAATGGAAGATCTTTCTCTCATCCTGAGCCTCACAACAATTCACAAGGAACTCGCTGTAGAGGTAGCATGACAAGTTAAACTACATGCCCTCCGCGCATTGTGCAGCTAGCGAGATCACGGGCGCCGGAACATCATCCGCATGATATTTCCTCATGACCTTGATAGCTAGTATCTGTGTGGAAATTTCTACCGCAAGGTCATTGATGGACGTTATGCAGTACCCGTGCGGCTTCTTGAGAAGCTCAAACTTCTTCTTCATCTTCTAAGCCAAGTCCCACTCACTTGTCTTTCCACCAAACTCCTTGGCTAGATTCAAGCCTTTTGTTGGTAGGAGCATGATCTGGTGAATAAGCATGTCCATGATGGGGATAGGCTTACCAAGCCATAAACACCCATCATGCACCAAAGTCAGTAGCTACCTTATGCAGGTGGTATTGATGTTGGAGTGGTGATAGTGGGGCACCTAGAGCAGGTTCAACAACGCCAATTGATTTACTCTGCGAATCCACTCAACTGGCTCCAACACAGTGACACTGGATTCTTTCTAATACACCTGTTTCATTTAATTCTCCATTGTGAGGTGGGGGAACCTCTCATGTTGAGCCAAATCCTAGTCTTCTATTTTTAAGAACGGAACCTGCACCATGCACAGACCTTCAAAGGTGATATCTTCTGACAACAAGGGTGTATGAATGATGAATTTCTCAGTGTCTGGGTCCTTGGTGACCTTCACCTTTCCTTTACGTGGAGGGATATACTCTGACAACTTGGAGATAGGCTCCACACCCTCAACATCTATATCCTCTGCGCCCTCTTTGGTCTCTAAATCTACAACCTTCTCAAGTTGCTTGTCTTTCTTATGTGCCTAGGTAGCAGAGTGCTTTCTCGGTGACTCGCACACTGGCATTGGCCTCTTCTGCTTGTATTTCTTTAGCTTGTGGATCTCGCACACTGGTGTAGGCTTTGGACTAGGAAATCTCCGCGCCATAGGCACAGGAGCCAGAGCCTCCATGCTCACAACTTCTGGGGCCACTCCTTCGGAGGCAACAATTCCTTTGGTGCTTGCAGTCCCACCTAGTCCTAACATAGTGCTACGAATGAACTATCGGGTCTCCTCAAATAGGGTATCAAACATAGAGTTGGTGACCAAATCTTTGTAAAACTGTCAATTCATAAGCGATAGATAGAACAACACAAAACCTCTAAGGATGCAAAGTGTTCTCTGTTGGACAAGCACGTGTAATTTATAGGAGATTTTGAATTCAAATTCAACCTTCCCCCCAAAATCCATCCATTAATGCTGAATTGGTGGTATATCTCCAAATATTTCAACCTTAAATGCCGCCCCCCCACTCCTCTTAACTATCTCCTGGCTGTCAAATCATGAAGAGTGACCCCGACGATCATTTTCTGGCTGTGCTGCGCATTATCTCCCTCCGTAGGGCAGCTCCCTCTAAGCTACTTCTCGTACTGTGATATCACCCTTTTTTGCGCAGCCACCCTGTCGCATAGTTCCATAAATCAAGTAGTGTGGTTTAGAGTCCCGTGCTCCCTTGCAACTACCTAGAGCACTAAGACTGTGTTTTTGACTTGTAGTCATTGAGCCAGATCCCCTGTGTATGGCTTCAACCGGCTTCCATTCACACTTCCCGGAAATGGTCCTCCATTCAACTTCGTGAGATGAATTGCGCCAACATTTATAATTTCTTTGATGATATATGGCCCCAGCCAGTGCATCTAAAAATTTCTTGGAAACTTAGCAAAATTACTATCATATAATAAAACCAATTCATTTACCTTGAATGTGCATAGTTTGATGTGCCGATCATGCCAATATTTTTCATGTTCCTTTTGAACTTGCTGATGAAATCCAACCAAGAACCTATCTTCTTTGAGCTCCATTAGTTGCGTGACCCATTCTTCCAAAGCTTTGTGTTCCGTCATTACTATGAATGTTGCTATGCAGACTAGGCATAATATATTCCATAGGCATCATAGCTTCAACACCATAGACCAATCAGAAAGGCATCTGACCTGTTAGCTTTTTGCAAGTAGTCATGTATACCCATAATATGGTCGGTATGTGCACATCCCAATCATTATGCTGTGCGTTGCAAATCTTTATCAGCACATTCTCCAATATCTTATTGAAAGCCTCCACTATTCCATTGCCTTAGGATGATATGGTGTACTTTTTTTATGGTAAACCTGGAACTCTTCCGTCATCGCGTTGATCATTTCATTGAGGAAGTGTGTACCGCGATCACACATAAATACCTTCGGGAAACCAAATCTAGTCAACACATATTCAAACAAAAACTTTGCTATTGTTGCCCCTGTACAGCCCTTCATAGGTTGTTCCTCTACCCATCTGGTCAGATATTCTGTCGCAGTGATGATATAACGCACACCTATTTTCTTGCCTGGGGTTTGAATCGGTCCCACAAAGTTTATGGCCCATTTCTCAAATGGCTGCAATGACACCTGAGGATTTAATGGCAACTCGTCCCTCCGATATGGTCTTCTTGTTCTCTGACATGCATTGCATGCCCTACAATATGCTTTAGAATCTTTATGCTGCATAGGCCACCACAACCCAACGCGTAAAATCTTCTGCATTGTTTCTTTTTCTGCATAATTCCCTCCCACATCTCCTCCATGAGCTTCAGAGACAATGCTATTTCATTCAAAATCAGGCACATATCGTCGGAGTATCTTGTTTGATCCCATATTATACAAATGTCTGGCAATTACTGAGAAATTTGTCGCGCGCACTACCAACTCTTTTTTCTGATGACTAGTGTATCCTTCTGGAGCCGTCCCTGTAGTCAAGAAGTGGATAATATCTGCAAAGTGGTTATCCACTATGCACACCGCAAAGAGGTACACATCGAGTAAACCTTCCTCCAAATTAGTAGGCCCATTCCTTGTCTCGATGCGCGATAGATGGTCAAGTCCTACATTCAACCTTCCTGGCTTCCCAATTACCTCAAAATCATATTCTTGAAATAACAACAGCCATCTACATATCCCCCCCCACCAACACAAGCTTATTGACTAGGTACCAAAATGCAAAATGGTCTATTTACATCTTGAAATGTTTGCCCAACTGATAATGTCTGAATTTTTGGAGTGCGTATACCATAGCCAATCCTTCGTATTCTATCATTGAATAATTATTTTCAGCCTTTGACAGCTTCCTGCTCACAAATGTTATAGGATGATCCATCTCTCCTTCACCAGCCTGTGTTAGTACTACTCCCAATGCAATACATGAGGCGTCAACATGCACATGAAATTCATTCTTCCAATCCGAGAAGACTAAGAACTTCATGGTGACCATATTTTCTTTCAATACATCTAGACTGCGCTGACATTCTTCATCCCAACAGAATGTAGCATCCTTCTTCAACAACTTCTCCATAGGCACAGTAATCTGAGCATAAGCCTTGATGAACTTTCGATAATATCCTATATGGCCCAGCGTTGATCGTAGCTGTTTAAGACTCCTTGGGGTCTCTGAATTGAATATGACCATGGTCTTAGTAGGGTCCACCATTAGTCCTTGCCTGCACACCACATGACTCAGCAAAATTTCGAAAAGGACATAGAATAAGAACTTCTTCAGGTTCAGTGCAATCTGATACCTTCAGCACGTATCCAACATCAACCGTAGATTGGCTACATGGCACTTGACTAACCCAAACACTATCTAGTCATCAAAATATACCTCCAAAAATTTGTGAATAAATTCGTTGAACATCACGATGACTATGGGCAAGAATATCATCGACGTATTCTTGAGACCAAATGGCATTACTGTATACTAGAAACAACCCCATTCTTTTGCCAAGGTTGTCTTACCCCTATCCTATGGCGTGATCTTAATCTGATGGTACCCAAAGAAACCATCAGTGAATGAGTAGGCCTCCTGCCCTCCAACATTATCTAGTACCTCATCTGTAAATGGTATTAGAAAAGGATCATGAACACAAGCATCGTTAAGCTTCCTAAGATCTATGAAAATCCATATTTCTCCCTTTTGTTTCTTTTCATGGACTAACATTGAGCTCACCCAATCATATTCCTCCACTCGTTCGATAATGCCTACCTCAAGCATCTTATCCAACTCCAAGCGTACCTTTTCTTTATATTTGGGATTAAGGCGATATGGCCTCTACTTAATAGGCTTCGTGTCCAGCTTCAAGGTAATTTTGATGATGCCCAAGTCTCCTATGGTACCTTTCAGGTCCAAAAATTTTGTAGGAAACAAATCCTGATACTCGCAGAGCAATTCAACAACTTTATCTACCATGGCATCATCCGAATAATCCCCGATCTTCGCAAATTTTGGCTCTGCTTCCTTGCCAATGTTTACTTACCTAGTTTTCAATGGCATGGCGATGTCTGGATTTTCTATGTATGCTCCTTCAAGTTCGCTGTGGTCTTCTGCTTCTGGGATGTTAATATTCCTTGGATACTCATCTGCCCCCTCAACAGTCACATTATAGCATTCCAGTGCATGGCATAGTTGGGTGCTTCAATCTAGTTGAACCAATTCCAAAGGGTCCTATATATAATTATGAAGATCACAGCCTTAACTTCTTGTAGAGCTTCATCAATGCTTTTTAACCCATCCTCAAAACTATAGGTCATAAAAATTACTTCCCTAAAGATATCCCTCTCCGCGATGTCGTGGAGGAGCTCCATTTCTGGGTACTAGTGCATAGGGATTATATCCAGAGTGTGACAGAATAAATGACCCACTCTGGATGTGGCTCCATTCCATTAACCTTAGTCCACTTTTCTAAATGATCGCGTAGATAATTTCTCCCATCATATTTCTTGGTCAACTGAAATTTTGGTTGGCCAAATCACAACATTATCATTCTCTTGTACTCATGCCATTTAGCAAAGTTGTCTTTGTGCTTAACCCACCACCATGCGGGCATAGCACACAGCGCCAAGTCCAGTGCTTGAAAGCGATGGTCCTTAGGTACTTCTCTTTCAAAGGCATCCAAACACTTGTCTACATCAGTCAAAACATCATAATAAGGTAAATTTCTTACCTACGATGATGACACACAACATAGCGATTTAGTCATCATATTGCAGTGCAGCGATTTAGTCATCATGCAACCTGTTCTTGCAATGCTCCAATTCTTTGTCTGAGCCTGAGGTATATGAGCTTTCGTGATCCCATGCAATTTGTCCATCAGATTTCGAATTAATCCAGTCTTGGTATCGTGCTGTTTTTTTATAGATCTAATCCAAATCATCATCACTTTCCTCATAATCGCAGATCGGTTCAGTATAGCGTGGTCCTTCTATAGGGTCCAATGTTACTACAACACAGAGAGATTTCCTCTCAAATGACATTGTTCACTTCTTCGCATTGATGATCCCATTCATGTCGATAGCCCAATCAATTCCCAGGAGCGCGGGGTATGGATTGCGGTTATCAACAATCTTTATCACTTCAAAGTTGTCTAGCGCGCTCGCACATTCTATATCTTGTTGAATTGAGGCTTCTGTGATCCATATCAAGTTGAAGAGAAATTCTTCGGTGTAAATCAAAAGATAAATCATTTGTCGACGCGTTTCGAACCAACTAGTGTGGTTCATCATTAGGACAAGTTGAAGAAACAGATCCAGCTTAGCATGTTAAATAGTCTGAGCAGAGCCTCCAAGGGCTATCTTGACCAACGACTAATTTTGACTTTAGGACCAGAGTCAAAATTATTATAATTTACTGAAAATTAGTTAAATTAGGTGAATATATAAAAATATAAAATAATTTAAATGGTGTTAAAGGTTAGTTAAAAAGGTATTGTTTGATAATTAAAATTTATAAGTTATTATTTAAATGGGAATTAGTTATATAAAGGACCTTTTCTTATAATTAGTGTATAAATTATATATATATATATATATATATATATATATATATATATAAAGTAATATACATAAAGGTTAGTTAGAATTAATAAAAATATTGGAACGAGAAAATTAAGTTAATATAAAATAAAATAAATAATAATAATATATATAGTTTAACTAAGAAAGTTATAAAAGGTACTTATAAAAAAATAAATAAATAAATAAAACTTTTATTTATTTATTTATTTATTTAATAATAATAATATATATAAATATAATAATAAAATAAAATCAATAAATAAATAACGAGGAAAAAAAAACTTGAAATAAAAATAAAAATAAATAAATCAACTGGGCGAAACATTCTAAAAATAAATAAATAAAAAATAAAAAATAAAATAAACAAATAAATTGAAATAAAATAAAAATAAATAAATCAAGTGAGCGATACATTCTAAAAAGAAGAAGGATAAGAACAGGATCCAAAAAAAAAAACTACAGAGCCAAAAGGAGGAACCCTAGGAGGAATGAAAAGACAAGGCTCCAGGGAAAAAGATCCGTGAAATAAAGGGAAACATCGAAAGCTAGAAAAAGCAAGACTAGGAAGAAAGGGCCGGGATCCAGCAGCTACTGATATTCCAGCTGTCATCTGTATTGAGATTGCTTGGCCTTCTTTCAATTTCAATAGCTTCCCTGAATTTACGGTGATGGAACTGTGCAACCCTGGCAATAACCTTGGCCTCCTCAATACACACTTGATGCTTGGTCTTTTCCGCATGCTCTGCTAACGCTGAACACTTGGTTCTCCCATGTCTTAGGTCAGCTGCATGTTTGATAATCCTTTGATGGATGGAGCGCCCTGTTTCCCCGATATAGGGGGTCCCACAAGAACAAGGGATCAAGTAGACACCTTTCATATCTTTAGGATCAATGGGATCTTTCACCGATCGGAGGGATTTGCGAATAGTGTTGAGGGGCCTGAAGGTTGAGGGAATATCATACTTCTTAAGAATCCGAGAAATCTTGTTCGTGGTTCCCTGGACACAGGGAAGATGGACACCTAGCCGATGCTCTTTAGGTTCTTTTTTGACTAACGAGTTTTTAGAGGCTTTCAGGAAAGCCTTCTGACCTAGGTGCCTACTATAGCCATTCTCCATAAAGACATTAAGGAGATGGGATTTCTCCTTATCAAAGCTCTCCTTATCGGAAATCCTTAGGGCTCGAGTAGCGAGGGTGTTAAGAACACCCAACTTTTGAGTAGGGAAATGATGGGAATCGGCATGAAGATACTGCTCAATATGCATTTTCTTTAGGAATACTGAGTGGGAGATAGAACTATCTTTATTCTTTGATATAAGAATATCTAGGAAAGGGAGGCAACCATTGACCTCTTTTTCCATAGTGAACTTAATGGCAGAGGACTGACAATTGAGGTGGTGAAGAAGAGATCCAACTCCTTTGAGCCATGGGACCAAATGACATTAGCGTCATCTACATACCTTTTCCACAGCTTGGGAAGGAGACGAGCCGAGGCTAAAGCCTTGGTTTCGAAATCCTCCATAAAAAGATTCGCAACAATAGGGGATAGGGGTGAGCCCATGGCAACACCACAGGTCTGTTCAAAGAACTCACCCTCGAAACAGAAGAAAGTGGAAGTGAGATAGATCTCAACCAGATGCACGGTATCGGGATCTGTTAGGCGATAGATCACTTCCATGGCTTCCTTTATAGGGATACAAGTATAAAGGGAGACCACATCAAAGCTCACGAGAATGTCCTCAAGGTCAAGCTTTATGTTGTTAAGCTCTTTAACGAAGGAAGTAGAGTCTTTTACGAAGGACTCTGTACGGCCAACCAAGGGTTTGAGCTTAAGGGCAAGGAACTTGGCTAGAAGGTAGGTCGGACCACATACCTTCTAGCCAAGTTCCTTGCCCTTAAGCTCAAACCCTTGGTTGGCCATACAGAGTCCTTCGTAAAAGACTCTGCTTCCTTCGTTAAAGAGCTTAACGGCATAAAGCTTGACCCTGAGGACATTCTCATGAGCTTTGATGTGGTCTCCCTTTATACTTGTATCCCTATAAAGGAAGCCATGGAGGTGATCTATCGCCTAACATATCCTAATACCGTGCATCTAGTTGAGATCTGTCTCACTTCCACTTTCTTCTGTTTCGAGGGTGAGTTCTTTGAACAGACCTGTGGTGTTGTCATGGGCTCACCCCTATCCCCTATTGTTGCGAATCTTTTTATGGAGGATTTCGAAACCAGGGCTTTAGCCTCGGCTCGTCTCCTTCCCAAGATGTGGAAAAGGTATGTAGATGACACTAATGTCATCTGGTCCCATGGCTAAAAGGAGTTGGATCTCTTCTTCACCACCTCAACTGTCAGTCCTTTGCCATTAAGCTCACTATGGAAAAAGAGGTCAATGGTTGCCTCCCTTTCCTGGATATTCTTATATCGAAGAATAAAGATAGTTCTCTCTCCCACTCAGTATTCCAGAAGAAAACCCATACTGAGCAGTATCTTCATGCCGATTCCCATCATTTCCCTACTCAAAAGTTGGGTGTTCTTAACACCCTCGCTACTCGAGCCCTGAGGATTTCCGATAAGGAGAGCTTCGATAAGGATAAATCCCATCTCCTTAATGTCTTTATGGAGAATGGCTATAGTAGGCGCCTAGGTCAGAAGGATTTCCTGAAAGCCTCTAAAAACTCGTTAGTCAAAAAAGAACCTAAAGAGCATCGACTAGGTGTCCATCTTCCCTATGTCCGGGGAACCATAGACAAGATTGCTCGTATTCTTAAGAAGTATGATATTCCCTCAACCTTCAGGCCCCTCAACACTATTCACAAATCCCTCTGATCGATGAAAGATCCCATTGATCCTAAAGATATGAAGGGTGTCTACTTGATCCCTTGTTCTTGTGGGACCCCCTATATCGGGGAAACAGGGCGCTCCATCCATCAAAGGATCAGTGAACATGCAGCTGACCTAAGACATGGGAGAACCAAGTCTTCAGCCTTAGCAAAGCATGCAGAAAAGACCAAACATCAAGTGTGTATTGAGGAGGCCAAGGTTATTGCCAGGGTTGCATAGTTCCATCACCGTAAATTCAGGGAAGCTATTGAAATTGAAAGAAGGCCGAGCAATCTCAATAGAGATGATGGCTGGAAGATCAGTAGCTGTTGGATCCCAACCCTTTCTTCCTAGTCTTGCTTTTTCTAGCTTTCGATGTTTCCCTTTATTTCGTGGATCTTTTTCCTTGGAGCCTTGTCTTTTCCTTCCTCCTAGGGTTTCTCCTTTTGGCTCTGTAGTTTTTTTTTTTTTTGGATCCTGTTCTTATCCTTCTTCTTTTTAGAATGTATCACTCGCTTTATTTATTTATTTTTATTTTATTTCAATTTATTTATTTTATTTTTATTTTTTTTTTAATTTAATTTTATTTATTTTTTTATTTTTTTATAAGTACCTTTTATAACTTTCTTAGTTAAACTATATATATTATTATTATTATTATTATTTGTTTTATTTTATATTAACTTAATTTTCTCGTTCTAATATTTTTATTAATTCTAACTAACCTTTATGTATGTATATATATATATATATATATATATATATATATATATATATATATATATATATATATATATACATTAATTATAAGAAAAGGCCCTTTATATAACTAATTCCCATTTAAATAATAACTTATAATTTTTAATTATCAAACAATACCTTTTTAGCTAACCTTTAACACCATTTAAATTATTTTTTATTTTTATATATTCACCTAATTTAACTAATTTCCAGTAAATTATAATAATTTTGACTCTGGTCCTAAAGTCAAAATTAGCCGTTGGTAAAAATAGCCGTTGGAGGCTCTACTCAGGCTATTTAACATGCTAAGTTGGATCTGTTTCTTCAACTTGTCCTGACGATGGACCACACTAGTTGGTTCGAAACGCGTCAACAAATGATTTATCTTGTGATTTACGCCGAAGAATTTCTCTTAAACATTCTATATCTATGGTTACTCCATGCAATCGTCCCATAAGAATAATATTCTGTTGGTTTTCCATCCTCAATTGAATCGGAGACCACTCCAGTGTAGGCCTCCCCATTCTCTCCCATGTTTGCTTAGGAAAAATGTTCGCATCAGATCCTAGATCCAGAATAACCTGGTCCATTTCATAGTCTCCTATTTGTGTGGTGAACCTCATCTCACGCCCTATTCTCGTCGTATGTCAATCGATCTTTCTGACTACGATGTCTCCTTCAGGAGCATTATCCTTACCAGCACACTTGTTTATCAATTTTGGTATCCCTTTCATAGCCTTGCTATCACGCAGTAGTTTCATACAAGTCTCCAAGAAGGTGGTAAGCACAGAGGGGTCAACCTTTACAGGTAGTTTGTTCTGACTTCCTGAGGTAGAGGCCTCAGCGAAGCTTTTCTTCACTTCCATAAACATTTCTTTCGCACACTCCAGATCAAACCCAACCTCCTTTTTTGGGGCCTTGCAGACCCACCCACTTTCTTCAGGTTGTTTTCCTTTGTCATCACCAGTCACTACTTCTCTTCGTAGCAAGATATTTACATTTGGATCTTCCTCGCAGGGCTCGACCCTCATCATTTGTAAATTAGGATGTTGTGGCTGCACCTTCTTCTCTTGCATATTATCTATCAACACAGGACATTCTTCTATTGTGTGGTCAAAATGAGTGCAGTATTGACACGATGAGCGTGTTTGGATCATACACTCGTGCGTAGTGCCCAGGTGTTTCGCAATTATAGAAAATGACTTTTCCACAACCTCTACTAGGTCCTCCTCCTCCTCGGCCTCATCCGATCCCCTGATATCCTTCGCATGCTCCCCCAGCACCCTGATCTGAAGGCTGAGTTTCTGCCTGCATTTGATACGTAGGTGTTCTTTCCATCATCAATTCATAGCTTCAGCAGTGGCACTCATCATTGTTGACGGGAAAAGTGTCTACTCAGAACGCCCCTATCCCACTAAGGTGTGACAGTACCTTAGCAACAAACAAGGAAAACTACTTTCGTATTCTTCTTTATGAACTGTAAATGAAGAGGAATAGGATGAACTAACCTGTGTCTTGCGCTAGTCCTTTGATCCAATCTCTCTCCTCTTTGACAGCTTCCAACTATCTGCTCCCTTACTTGCCCAGCTTCACCAAGTTCCTGCAAGATCACAGAAGAGGAAAACTACACAAAGACATGGATTTACATTCATAAATAGCTTAGGATCAGATTTAAGCTAAACATGCAAATATAACAAAAACATCATTGATACACAAGCATGTAGGAGAAACTCAAATAGTTTTATTGATATCACAAGAAGGTCCAGGAGGAGTTACAACCGATGATTCCTGATCCAGCATCAACCCCCCAGCAAAGGAATCCCCTCTTCACCTCCAACAAAGCATAAATCACCCAATGCACTGATCTCTATCTCAAAACCAACAACAATTCTCTGCAAAGTACAAAATTCCAGCCTCCGGATCTCTGGGATGAGGGATCCATATATAGATGTATGCAAAGAGGATGAGTCAGCTTATGATTTGACTTGTGGCCTCTCTCTGTCAGTTCTTGCTTCCACTTGGAGACTGAGAGCCTCTTACTCATCCTTGGTCGAACTCAGTGAGGCAAGTGTCATTGGGGAAGATTCTGGAAGCTTCCATTGTCTGTCCACCTCGCGGAATGACATTGCCATTTGTCATTTCCCGCTCAGCGCACCCTGGTAGTGCATTTAGGTGCATTGCAACGCACCTAGCTAGTGTACTGGGGTGCTATGCAACGCAGCTAGCTAGTGGAGCAGCTGAAATGATCCTGATTTGACTGATTCTGAGCAGTTTCTGGTGGAGAACTTCTGGGAGAAGCTGTAATTGGTTGACCTTGTTCCTCTAGGGGTAGGAACAACACTCTTAGGGACTTAGGATCCCTTGGATTATGGACATTTCATGCTTAGAGCTGTAAGGCACAAAAATGTTTATAACAATCATGGCCCACCGATTTACAGAAATCGCAGAACAATTGTTGTGGTGTTTTCACAAAATTTTACAGCAAGTGGCAATTATTTGTTACATGTATTCCCGCCACTTGAAAAAATGTGCACCATAGTGTAGGCTCCATAATTGGTCTTGCTATAGGTTCCTGCCTCAAGGGCATTGGCTTCCCTCCTGTGATATAATCCGCGAAGACAAGGTAGTGATCCTTGTCATGCCCCTGGTTCTTACACTTGAGGCACCAAACTTCCTCCCGCACCTCCGACCGAGCTGCTTTTTCTTTTTTAAAGATCTACAATTCCAAGCAAAGGTTCTGCAACTCCACGTGAATTTGTTGAATTCCCAAATAAGTGTCCTAAATAGGTGTTTCATGCAATCTCTTCACAATCTCTAGAACTTCCGCCTGAGTTCCTATCTTTTGTTGCGATAAAGCAACCCTTAGGTGGGGTAGGAGTGAGGCTACAAACCATTCATGGTGTTGACTATCTGTGAGATTCATATTAGCTTCGTGGATCTGGCACTTCAATCTTTGATCTAATTCCCAGGGCATTTCACTGACCCTCATCATGATTTCCTTGAATCTAACTACTGATTGTGATTCAGACTTAGGCTTACCGAATTCTTTGTTTAGAGTGGTCTCAGCTAACGATGCCAACAGATTATTAGTTGAATACTTAATGTACCATGTCAGCGCACAATCCTGTAGAGCAGTAACTAGCTATACCTTCTTTATACTATCATCTGTAATCTATTGTATTTTCCATACAGCCTTCACAACAAACCAAAACTGATATGGATCCTCAATTCCTAAGCCCTTAAAAACTTGCAACTTCATTGTATTCTACATGTTGAATGCCGGCGGTGGCAGAGGTGGTATGGGCGAAGGTGTATGCTGTGGAGGTGAGGGTGGAGGTGGCATGGACAGATGATTTATTCATAGAAAACCCTACCTTATCAACTAGACAGTGCTCCATGGTGAGGCTTGTATCGCTCCCTCGTCATCACTCGAAGGAGGTCCAATTAATGGACTATATTCAGGACTTGCTTTTGCTTGATTTCTAAAGCTTCGTCCACTTCGCATAGATCCAAACATCAAGGAAATGGCATAACATGATTTTCACACAAGAGCATCTTAAATTCTTAATCCAAGTATTCAATGATCTGAAATACTTACCTCACGATCCTTTGAAAAAGCATTGCTCTGCTTCGTTGTAACTGACTGAGGTATCGACCGAAAATTTTGTCACAAATCCTCCTATGACTCAATCCAACCAGTGATCAATAGCGCACGCGATGTTATCTTCAGAAGCTTCCAACCCCCACACTAGATCCAGGGTCCACACTATTGGACCATCAAGCCTCCATCTTCCTTGGTTGTCTTCCAATTTAGCAATCCACTCGTATAGTTCGATCGGGAAGGTGCGGAAGAAAATTTCATGTATTTCTGTGTACAAACATCTGTCCAACAACTATTCTTTTGATAGGTGCGGATTCTTGTTCTCCTGTGCCACGAATTTGTGGATCTTCCTATCCAACCACTTCTCAATTCCCTTCTTGGTCGGATTCCAGTGATGCGACATCACACATCTCTTTATGCAGATCCCATCCCTGAAAATGGAACCATTTGTTGGCTTATGGGGTCTTGACCGAGGTTCAGAGTTAGTTGTGCCAAACAAATCCCTACACTACTGTCCCTTTTAGCATCAATCCACGGTGCACGAATTAAAGTCTAACCCGAAGCAGTATGGGGAGGTGCTGGAACTAAGTTTCCACACCCAGGGATCAATGTGATGTCCTTTTGCAACCTAGATTTTCCTTCACGTAGATCTTTAGGCCCTTATGGCCTATCGTGGTAACTTCCCTTAATTGGCCTCTAGACCTCCGCGAAGGTCTACGACTAGCTTTTGCGGACCCTGAACAGGCTGATTAGCTACTTACACACACCCTATACTTCCCTTAGATCAGTATTTACTTGAATCTACCTAAGTGTTCAATAACTTTCACAGACAGTGTTATGATCTTTGTGTAATCACTTAACATTAGTTGCATTCAGATAATAAGGCGGATCAAGTAAATTCACGCATCAATACATCATTATTTTATAAAACCATCATTCATCACAGCATATATCACAATCATTCATAACAAAATTAAAGGGATAAAACACAGGAATTTTTGTAACAATCTTCTTTATTGATATTCATTATAAGCTTATAGACTCAAGACTTCCTTGCGCACTCAGCTGCAGGGGTCTGGCACTTAGCTGCGGATACTACTCTAGGCCTTTGTGCACTTAGCTGCGGAGCCTTTTCCTCCTCTAAGGCTTCTATCTCGATCTTCCTTCTATCGACCTATTACATTCATCATTATTATATTCTGCCTTAGACTCTCTAAGACACACTTATTTAGACAATCCCATGGTCCGCGAATCATGGGTAGATCTTCAAAAACTGACTCAAGTTTACATAAAAGAGGGTAAAAACACTTTTTGACTCTTAACTAGCTATGTGCTAACCACAATTTATGGAGACTTTACATCTTTTTACATCAAAACTTGGGCTTTTGCCCCAATACTGACCCAGGGGACCCCATCCCAACAGTTTGTCTATATAAAGTAATGCTGATGACACCGACCAGTGCAGGTTTTGATATGAAAAGTAGCGTTGAGTACCCTATCACCACAAATTTAGCTATATAAAGTAGCATTGATCCTTGAATGTGAGAAATTTAGGGTTTCTGCCTTAGAATCGGGTGTGTCTTAGCCCCTGAGGTATTTTCCCATCCTGTATGCTTCCATTTGTCAGTTCTTTGATTGATTGTCTTGATTAATTTTCAAAATTTGTCTCATTGGCTTCGAAGTGAAATATAACTGAGTTCTAGGGTTTCTAGTCAATTGGTCATCACTTGTTGTTTATTAGTGTCATTGAGATGTTCATTTTGCTGATTGATTGAGTGTTGTTTTCTATGGAAATCATTGAAAACGTCATTGTGAATTTGTTTTAGCTTGTATTTCAAAATTTACTTTTCGTGAAAATGCATTAGTTGCATTAAAAAGTTATTTTATAAGATTCATCATTGAAAATAGATCACATTTTTCGGTGATTAAAAGATAAAGACTGTATTAGGTGCATCAAATCATTCAAAATGAAAAGAAAAACATAATTCATATAAGTGCATCGTAGTAAAGTCAAAATCATTTTTCTTTCGAAACGTTGCATTTAGGATAGTGAAAAGTGAAAATCATTTTTACTTTTGGCATTGCGTTTGAAAGATGAGAGTGAAATTCAATGGAAGGCATGTTGTTTGATCCATTTTGTTTGATGCATTATTGATTGAAATTTCTTCCCTTTATTAGCGTAGAATTCATTGAAATGACAGGTTTATTTTCTCTCATATAGTTGCATACTAGGATTCAGGTAGCATCGACTGATCCCGAAATTGAAACCTAATTCAAGAAAAAAATTAAAATTTATTGAATTAACCTAAGGAGCATTTAGAACTTGTTGTGGGGAAAACCCAACATCCTCAATTTTTTACTTATTGACTCAAATAATGGGGGCCCTTTATATTAATTGTTGGCTAAGCATCTTTTATGATTTTCATTTAAGTTAATTGTCTTACAATTTTGTCATTTTTCATTTTTTATCGGATTTCTATTTTTATGGTTTCATTGAATTCGAATTTTCACTAGCTTTCCATTGATACTTGTTTTGCTTCATTTGGTTAATCAGTTGGTAAATAACACTCCTTTGAAGTTTGATCATTTTCTTGCCTAGGCTAAAACATGTAAATAAATGTATAATATTTCTACTTTTTGTAACTAATTAAGTTCAATAGTCATTCATAGTAAATATCAACTCTTAGTTAGTTTTTACTAATATTTTTTCATTTTTCACCAACGGTCCTACAAAATGACCCAGCTAAATTGTATGTTAGTTGAAAAATGTTTCGAGATTTTGCTAATTTACTCCAATTTGTTATTTTAAAACAAATTACCAAACTCAAAACCCCAAAATTGCAAACTAGCTGTAGTTAATCTCCACCTCATCCTCCACTCACCTCACCATCCTGTCCTCATATAATTCCATTTCCATTCCCATTCCCATTCATAAGTTTGTTTTAACTTTAAATTCTTAGGTTTGGTTTAAGATTGTAATATGATAAGTTTTAAATAAAATTAAAAAATTATATTAATTTTATAATAATTATATTATAATTATAACAATTATATTATAATTATAATATACTATTATAATTATATTATACTACTATAATTTTAATATAATTAAATTATAATATCAATATAATATAACTAGATTTTAATTAAATTTTTATTAATTAGTTTTAGTTTATAATTATAATTAAATTAGCATTAGTTAATTAATTTAATTTTGTTAATAATTAATATATAATTTATTTATTTATTTATTTGCTAGTTATAGTTAATTAATACTAATTAAGAGATAATTGAAATTTAATTTAGAATTAGAATTTAATTAAAAATTTCTGATCTTTTATCCTAAGCAATAGAAATTCCATAATTTTGATAGTTTTCACTCATTAACTTTGGAAGCTCATAAATGGAGTTTTACTTTTCCAAATGAGGTCGATGACAGCGCATTGGAAATATAAAATTATGAAGAATATTTATGAAATAGTTTCATTTCTAGATTTGATCATTTATTAAGTTTAAAATTCAGCAAAATATCAAGCTCCAAATTTTTAATAAAATTAATTTTCTGAGTTTAATTTTCTGCATTCTTATTTTCCCACGACTACTTCTGAGTGAAAATACATTCGTCAATGATATCTTTGACCAACTAAATCCTCACAGACATTAATATAAAGCTATGATTTCTCTCTAAATTGTTTATTTAATTAAATTTTATTAGATATGTTTTAGTTTCAGATTTGGTGTTTTGATTTTATTTTTTCATATTAATTTAGTTTTGATTTCTTTTTGGAGGAAAGCAATTGAAGAGATGAGGAGAATAAGATCTCAATTAATGTGAATACACTAGCAATAGAAGAATGGAATTTTGAGGCAATGAAAATTGAGGGAGCAAATTTATTCTTCAACAAACTTTCTTGTTGAGAATAACTTTGTAAATATTATAAATAGCATATTGTAGAACATATTAGGGGTTTCTCTCCTCTACAATTCTGGAATTATAAAAGAACTATTGTTATAGGGATTTAGATTTGTAGGTGAGAGGAGACAAAATCTTAGATCTCGGGATTCTTGAGGATTTTTCTTTTGCATTTTGAATTATGTATGATGGGAAAAGCTTTCACTACTACAACTCTTGTTGTAACAACAGAAGTTCAAAGATTGTAGAGGGCTATTGGAGACCAGAGCCAGAGAAATGGATTTAATAAATTGGTATTCCTAATACTATTGTTTTAAATACTAGTTTCATTTTATAATTACAGGAATGTGTCATTTTATTCATATTTGTGCACTATTGTCGATATGAGTAATTTGTCTCAATCATATGTTATTATTTATCTCTGCTCTTATGGGTTGAATTATGATTTCTGAGTAACTATTTACTCAGAAATCTGTCTTTTAATATTGATTTAACAAATAATGATATGTTGTGAACTATTTCCTCATATTATTGTTTAATTATTCGAATTATTGATTTAACAATCAATATCATTTTGTGAACTACTTCCTAAATGTTGTTGGTTGATTATTTTAGTTAAGAGGTCTCTGAATAAAATGTGTTTTGGTATTCATAACGTCTGTTAATTGAACTAATTTGTTAACTTGATATTCATTATAAGCCAAACATATTTAAATCTCAATTTTTTAAATATCTTGCTCTCGTTTGGGTTAGATCTATATCCTCCTAATTGAGATAGGATTAGGATTTAGTTCCTTTTTGTTGCATTTTAGAATAATTTTGCATTTACATTAATTCTACATTCCTAGAAGTCCTCTTCACAAAGAGGCAAACTTTAGTTGTGGGTTGGTTGAGCCCTAGATCAGCTTAGGGATCACTTTCTTGCCTTAACAGCAAGAGAGATAATCTGATGTATCTTCTCCATTGGTGAATGAAAGTCACATTTTAAACCATTGGAGATTGAGATAAGGTAATTGGACATAGTTAAACCAGTTGGAACCACCATTCCAAACGGAAAAGTAGTTTCTTTAAGGTCCGGACCGGGTGGTAATCCTCAATGTTATTGCTGTGAATTTTGAGGCTTCAATAGAACTTAACACAAAAATTTAGAGGCCTAGGCCAGAGACATGTTTCAGCATCTATAAACTTAGCAGTTGTCATTAATTGCATGCATTGTATCCCAGGGGTGAAATCTCGTTCCAGTACGGAAGTATATCGAAATTTCTCCAGTACTTTCGGGTATATCAGAGGAACTTCAGTATGGAAAGTATATGGGAACGCTCTCACCGAACAGTTATGCATTAGACAACACTAACACGGACTTGTGCTCCCTGTACCGTTGAGTATATATTGGGAGACCCCACTAGGTTGTTATCTTTTGGCCACACGTAATCGAGTCAACTGCCTTGTAAACGTGATACACTAAACACAACATTCGGGGAGATAGGTCATCGTACATTAAGTCCTTGGTTTCAGCTAAGGTGTATATAACAGTTCACGAATATTTGGTAAACCCTCGTGGTGTATATAACAGTTCACGAATACTTGGTAAACCCTCTTGCTTACCTCTCTTTTATTTTGTTTTGTTAATTTCTAAAATCAATTAATTAACTGTGGAAAAACATCCTTTCTGTGGAAATACTCCTTAGTAGATCTTAGGTTGATACTAATGGCAACATTTCATGATTCTATTAGTCAAGGAAACCCCTATGACAGGAATCCTAGTCCTTTTCCTTTTTTTGGAAATACTAGTGCTCCCTATATGGCAAGGTTGTCCCTTCGTGGATTGACCATTGGTCTACCAATTTGGTTGTTTTTGACCTCGGTGATTCCAAGTGTCCAGAATAGTTTTCAACCTATTTCTCCTCCACCTAAACAACATCAACTTCTAGTTGATCTTAAAGTTGACCATTTACCTTCTTCACCTATTTCTTCACCCCATTCGTCCTCTTCTCTTGGCAAAAGTATGGATTCTAGTAACTAGGAAGCTAAGAAGAAGAAGAAGAGAACGAAGAAGAAGAAGAAAAATAAGTAAGGAGGAAACCAAACAATTATTGTTATTAATGCAATTGATGTAGAAAAATCTTCCAACCAACCCCGGAAAGTAAACTTCCCGTGTATGTTATGTAAGGATGACCACCTTCTTCATAATTGTCCTGGTATTCTCAAAGTCTTAGAAGTGTGGTCCATAGGTATACATCAACCTTTGTCATCATCCTCTAGAGTTCATGCTGGTGACAAACCCTCAACTAGTAATAATAAGGTCCATCAGAAAAAGGGAAAAGTCAAATTTCCTTGTAATTTGTGTGAAGGTAATCATCCCATTCACCTTTTTCCTCATTTGGATGAGGCTTCCAAAGAGTTGGAAAACCTTATAGCTTCTCATCCTTGTCTTCTAATTGGTTATCAGAAGATTTCCCCTGATCTTTCACTAGTTGACCAAGTGATTGATCAAAATCCATCTTTCGTCAACCCCTCTCTCTCTAAAGGTGAGTCTCATGAATCCTTTCTCGACCAACCATTGGTTTAGCATACAGTAGACTTGGCTCCACGTTCAGTTAACCCTACCTTTCCATAAGAGAGTGAACTTTGTACTTCTCAAGTTCTTCTGGTTTCTTCAGTTTCAAATGAACTAGAGGGAAATCCTCCCATCCATAAGGTACATGAGAGAAGTTCTCATATTCCCATAGTGCAAAAACACAACTCTCACGTTCCTACGACACCCTCTCCTAGTAGTTTAGTCACTTCATTTGATTGAAGTCGGCTGGCACAATATCATATTTTGTCTTATGTGTCTTTCTAGATTACAGTATAGGCTTATAATATGGTTGTACCAAGCACAGTCATAGACGAGGGTGCATCTATTAGTATTCTGACATCAACTACTTTTTAAGCTTTAGGTTCTCTGCAACTTGTCCATGTCACCCAGAATATCTTAGCTTTTAATAGAGGAACCAGTCAACCGTTAGGGATCCTTCCTAAGTTTCCTATTACTTTGGGAGGAAAGACTATCTATATAGATGTGTTGGTTGTCCAAGACCTGTTGGATTTTAATCAACTCCTTGGTCATGATTATTTTTACATCATGGGAGCTCTTGTCTCCTCTCTCTTTCATGTGATGTGTTTTTTGCTTGAAGGAATAATTATGATCATTGATAAACTTACATTCATTGGTCCTGAATCAACTCCCAATCAACCATCATCCCTAAATGGTTATTATATGAAAGCAGTATCTCCCCGCCATAGGTTAATTATGTGGCCACCTATTCCATGCCCACATCTACTAATGATCTAGTAGGTGATGTAGTACATCATGTACTGGGGGCATTGGAGCTTGATTTTTTCGTTTGGATCCCTGGACGTGTATTACTTCCAGAGTGTTTTTTTCCCATCTGATGAGAACCTCTTGGATGCCATGGCATCTTTTGCTCTGTGATCAAGAGTTTGGAGCAGAGTTCCTTGTCTTGTGTCAAGCTCATTAAAAATTGAAAAAAGGGATATGAGGATAGTTATTTTACTATGTCAACCTCGTTAAAAAATGAAACATGGTGTCATGAGCATGGTTCTTTTTCTATGTCAAGCTCATTAAAAAATGAAACAAATCCCCTTTCAATTCGAGTCTTTGATTAGATCTCGTAAAATCCCAATCAATTCTTTCACTTGATCTCGAAAGTGAACCTTCATTCCATCCACTTATTAGTAACCAGTAGTCTACTTAGGTGAATGAAATGAAGCTTGGGGGGCATGTACCTCAAATTGAGTCATTATGATGGGGACATGCAAACTTATCTCAAGCATAGTTTATCTTTGTTTCAAGCTTGTGCAAAAATGAAACCAAACTCAAGCAAAGTTTATCTTTGTTTCAAGCTTGTGTAAAAATGAAACCAAACCCAAGCATAGTTTGTTTCCATTTCAAGCTTGTGTAAAAATGAAACCATTCCTACTTTACATCTCATGGGAGCTTATATCAGCCGATTTTTTTCTAGATGAACCTTGGTTGCTTCGTTCCATCGTCACCATCTCTTTGTCTGATCATATAATTTCACTTGGTTGTTTTACCCTTGGCTGAGGAACATCTCCAATGAGTGGTCTTATTAGACAGTCTCTTGACCTTTACATATTTTGAGCAGTTCCATCATCACCATACCAGTTTCTATCCTTTTATATCAATCATTCTTCTAGGTGGAGTCATCTTTAAGCTATTTTTTGACTCTCGAAAGATGAAAATATCACTAAGTACTTGTATTTTCAAACTCGCTAAATTAAATGAATTGACATCATCTCAGTATACGTTTACCCATTTTTGGGTTGTGATTTAATATTTATGAAAAAGGAACACCTTGGTAGATAAGGTCAAGAGGTTCTCTCCAATATTGTTTTCTACCTTTTCGGGTTCGAGAGACAAATTAGGAAAAAGGACCTTTGGAGATTTATTTTCTGCTTCTCTTTCAAACTCTCTAAACATGAAAAAGATGTCGAGACCCTCTCCTATTGGAATCGTAAAAATTAAATGATGAAAGACTTGTCACCATGACGAGACTGAGTTCCTCCTTCCTAGGGCTCGTAAAACTTACTACAATGGATTAATTCGAAGAATGAATTTATATGACAAGCATATGTTATCCCCTTCAATCTTGTGATTAAAAATAATTAGGGGTACTCACTAGAAATAGTGGCGAAAAAGTGAAAGTGAAAAATCTCTTGTATAGGCAACATGTCGCTCTTAAACATGACACACATATGTTTCTTGTGTTGGGTTTGGGATATCCTCACTTAGTCACTTGTCCTTTCAGGTTTGGGTCATTCATTTTTCCTCTCATCTGACTATTCCACTTCGACTTCATGACCCTTGGTCCTATGTTGAGTGAAATGCTTCCACACTCTGGAGTTGTTTCGCCGATATGTTCAAGAGAAGTCTGATCTATAGTTTACTACCTATACATTGTCTGAAATTTTTTCCACAATCCTATATCATACTCATTTATTCCACTTTATTCCTTGTTTCGTGTCGATGATGAGCGAATTGTTATGGTCCTCCTTCGATGGGTCATTTCCTGTCAACTTCAACTCATTGTCCAGGAAGATGACTCAAAAGCTCTCTTTCAGTACCTTAGAGCTTGCATGCTTTAATGGCAAGTTCTTCATGTTCGATGATAGGTTTTCATCATTGGCCTTTGATCAGATGATTCCACGAGCATTCAACTTCAACTTCATTTTCATATTCATCGATTATACGTTCATACCTTGACAACCATTGTCATTATTGGTGGTTTCTCTCGTGCTTGTTAACGGTTCATATCATTGGTCGGTAATCAAGTGGTTTTGTAGCATGTTCGACTTTGACACATTCATTCGCATGTTAGAATTTGTAATTTTATCAGGTTTGGATGGAGTGCAAGACCCTGAGTTTTGTCTGATATAACACAGGTTGCATGGATTTATGTATTATTGATGATTGTATACATGTTTCCTCTATACAGATGGCTATGACCATACCATGGGACTTTATATCTATGATGATGATGATCCTTCTATATTGGGTGGTTGCATCCATATGGTGGATCTTAGACTTCCCGACGATCCTTTTCATTCGGATGGATGTGCCCATATAGTGGATCTTCTCACATAGTCCTTTCCATCTAGATGGTTGCATTCATACCGTGGATTCATGTTTTGATATATATGACAGAGGTATTAGATATCTATATGTATATATGCTTCCTTGATTTGTATGTCTCCTGATGGTGTTTGTTCTAGTCCTTTCCCTAGCTCGTAAAGCATCTCATCCATCACTCCCTATTTTGCCTTCATGCTTTAGGGGGCATCTGTTACACAATATTTTATCCCACCTCCTGCACTTCCCTATATCATACCCCAGAGTGACAAAACCTTGACAACTATGCAGTGTACCCATCCTGACATGCAGTCCAGATCCACCCTAAAGAACTAATGAAAAGTATCCTTGAGCCTTTCCTAAGAAAAATGAGCTCAAAACTCTAACTTTTGGGTTAGCGCGACTGTGACACTTCCCTCTCCTTTTGATGGCATGTTGCACCATATGAGCCTCACACTTCTAGTGTGGATTTTGCCTAGATAATTGCGCTAAACCCTAAAAGGAAAGTTTTCCCAAAGTGGAGGAGAAGCTGCATGATCTAGAGGCTTCCAAAACAATGAGTTGGATGATGTTCGATGTGGATGTGGTCTAATTCTCCCAATATTACCATTTGATCTTATCCCTATGAGCTTACTCCTTGATATGAGGACCTTCCCCCACGTTTGGTGATATCCGAACTCCCTCTCCCTGCCTATAAATTAATCCCCCTCCATTCCCAAATGGTTTCTCTATAATTATTTTCACCTTTATGCTGAGATAACGCCTACATGTTATTCACTTTGGCTTGGATAAGGATTGCTTGGAGAGTTTGAGCTTGGACTTGGAAATTCACTCAAGGAGGGCTACTAACATCAAGGCCTAGGTTTTATGCTTCCTTTTCTGTTTATTAATATATACAAATTTTGGTTCACTTTCCATAAATGCTTGTGTCAATTCTTCATTTATCTTAATTCTCCTTGATTTGTTAAGTGGATGACATTTTATTATGCATATTTTACTTTTATACTTTGTTGTATCTTTGGCCTCTTGTGCAGGTATTCAAACGCTGTGAGAAGAAAGGACTGAGTCTACAGAGAAAGTTATCAAGATCTTCAACAAAGGAGTGCATTATAACGTCAGAGTGAGGTAGGTCTCCTTCCTCTCCTCTTATTTCATTCGTAATCTAGGAAAGTGTCTTGTATATTGTCTTGTTCGTTGCTAGACCCACTCATTGGGCTAGAGGGATCGTCTCTGTCTACGAAGAGGATTTACCTACACAACACCAGCCTTGTTGCAATTCTATCTTACACTTTGATTGATCATAATAGTGCTTCAATTTCCCAATAAATTCCTCAAGCAACCGAGGCTTATCATACTCAATATGATCTCTAAATGCTAATGGAAATCCCATAACAAATATTTGAATTTTGGCCTTCTCATCTTTAAGATATGGTACATACCTCAATAAGTCCAAAAGCTTGGTCCTATACTCCTCATTTATCATTGATCCCATCTTTAGTTCACAAAATTCATTAGATTTGTTGTCGTAGTACCTTTCTGAAAAGTATTTCTTCCTGAAAAGTCTCTTGAATTCATGCCAACTCAACCCTTCTATCCTGATGTCTCTGACCTACTTCACATCTTCCCAGTAAATGTCCTCTTTCCCTTTAAGGCTAAAAAATAGCTATTGTGGCCTTCATATTCTCTATGTATTCATGCAGCTCAAAAAAAAATCTTCATCCCAAGTAGTCATGCTTTTGCATCCTCTAGCTTCTTCAAATCCCCATCAAAGGTAGGTGGCTTCGCTTTCATGAACTCATCTCAAAAATATCCCCTATTGCTCCTCGTTTAAGGATGATAATGACGATGATCATAGTGCTTGTCAGAACCAAAACTAGAATAGAACTTGTGTCCATCGCCTCTCATATCCAGGGTATCTAAGATCTTGACATCTCTGATCATGTCATCCCTACCCAACCTATGACCAACATGAGATCTACTACCATATGCCCCATTAGTCCTATACTTCTTCCCATGGTTGATCCTAAGTGGTCCCTATATTTGTAATTCTAATAAGCTATGAAGGATTATTGCATTAACTTCTTCTTGTTTCTCCTATGCTTGAATGAATTTTTTATTATCTACGTTGCAACTTCTTATTTCTGCCTTCAAACTTCTCAATGTGTCTTCCAAGTCAAAAGAATTCCCACCACCATGCTGCTCATCTGATCCATAGGGAGATTCTTGTGAATTGTAGTCTACCATCTTGCTAGTCATATTTGATCTTATTCTTGCAGGTATACTATGTCAACTTAAACCAAAACATAACATAATCAACATACCTCAATATAGTTTAGGGGAGAATATCTCATTTGCAATATCAACCAAATTAGAGCAATACATGTATAAACATAATCATATTAGCATATAATCATCATTTCAACCATTATCATTTATCAATGCATGACAATACGAACCACATACCATGACCTCATGCACAAAAATATCACCATGTTAATGTATGTATAACAACATATAATCACTAACATGCATAACTGACACACAATTATGATGACCACATCCAACAAAATCACCATCAACTTCCACATGACAACACAACTACAACCATGACCACCATCATTCATACACAACAAGCACATATACCACAAGCATAAAGAACAAATATGCAACTGACATGTATGCATGATCAACATACCGTCGATCCACACCAAGGGATGAACCATGTTCTGATACTACTTTGTAACACACTCCTCCCACATTTACCCAAGTTAACTAGTATGTTGGGGTAAACATGTGACAAGAGGATACTATGATGTGATTCAAATCCCCATGTATAGTTAAGGAAGTGGAATCGAAGAAACCAAACCAATCTGACCTTCCTCAAGAGCTATAGACCCTTCAGGAGTAAACCAACCCTTCTAGGTGCTTAACCCTTGAGACAACTTACTTATATGGACCGTCAGCCACTCCCATGAAAATCCATGCATGTGACCTAGGCCTTCCAGTTGCTCCCACATAAATGTATGCCAACGATTATGGACTTTTTTTGCCAGTTCTGAGCCAACAACCCCAGATTTTGAGCCACTTTTTCAAGGTTAGATCTCAGGCCACTGCCAGAACTTCATGAAACCTTCAAAAATGGTAACTAACAATGGAATAAGGCTACTAATAAAATCATTATTACAATTACTTGATCTGACCCCTACTAGCCATGACATGCATTTCATCAAACATGTCAAAAATATGTAATTTACAAGTCATAACAACATATTTGATAATAGTTGGTTCCTAGTGTATATCCTCTTCTTTTTATGTTTCTTGATCCTTTTCTTCCTCCTCTTCATAATCTATGTAAAATAATTTATTCTCAGCACACTTATGACCTTTAGTGTATTTTTTATCACAAATGTAACAAATCCCTTTTGCTCTTTTTTCTTCCAATTGTTGTGGTGTCAACCTTGTAGGTTGTGGAATGATAGGAGAAACAATACTTCCATCTTTATAGTTGTGAGGGGTAGACTTCATTGTTTCCATAATTTTTCTTTGCACTTTTCTTGCCCTCTCCAATGAATTAGGTTCCCAATGACGAACCTCATGTTGAATGTTATCCTTTAAAGTCCCTATGGAGAGATCAATCCTTTGCTTCTCTGGAATATCATTTTCCCTTATATTCAATTTTTGAAAGTCCTCAATGTTCTTTTCCATCAAACACTTTTTTTTGAGATTTATCAATAGGCTAAAGAAGGTGTTTCTCTTTGTATCCTCATAATGTGCTATCATTTCCTCCATGAAAATTGACAACGTAACAAGTTGTTTACAAGAACAAAGCCCTTTATACCATAAAAATTGATCCGGTTCTAAATATGAAGATGCATTACATACCTTTTGTAACAGTGGTACACCATGTAGATCAAAATATTGCTCCATCTGGAGTATCCAATTTACCGAATCCTTGCCATCAAACTTCCTCATATCGCCTTTTCTTGATTTTAGGAGCTCGATCTTGAAACGAATATAACTCTGTAATTTCAGTTCTTCTAGTTCTGAAATTGCGATCTGTGGTAGCCCTCTGCGTCCTCTTTCTAATGCCACTAGTCTTATCGAATTTAGATTGTACAAGAAAGAGTTATGCACAATCTCCCAATATGACCTGATTATATACCTTTTCAGAAGATCAAACTTGTATGAAGTGCCACGTGTCACTGTTTCGACCTTAAGATATGAAAAATATATACAGGAAACGACAGTCTGTCCTCTTTCTATAACTTCTTACAAAATTTCAATCTGATGCACAAAACAAAAGTTATGACTATTTTCCCCTGGTCACCTATTTGGAATGTAATTCGGGAGCCTGCAAAAATGCCAACTTCCTCAAATAATATCTCCGCAAATATATCACGAAAAGCTTTGAAATTCGGACCTACAGTTCAAAAGGATTTTGGCCCAAATGGGTTTTTTTTATCATCTGAAACATCGTAGAAAAAAAGTTATAGCGCAAATTCCACGATGACCTATTTGGAGCAGTGAAACCCTAGAATTCAAAGCTTTGATTCCAAATGTTATGAAACCAACTCACAAAAAGATAGAAAAGATAGATCAACGCCTTAGAATTCAGCCTCTTCGAGGGGGCAACCTCCTTTACATTACATAAATGAACAATTCTTGGATGATACAAATGACAAGACGTCCTTTCTATATATAGGAGTCTAAGGGGTCATAATATAATCAGAGCCGACATAAAAATAATAATGTAAGGGCACAATAATAACAATAGTGGGCTTCTATGGGGCACAATAATAACAATAGTGGGCATCTATGGAGACTACATGGGTACAACAATATAATAAGGGGGTTGTACTAATAACAATAAGGGGTTACACTAGTAGTATAGGGGCCTAACAATAACCAACATATAACCAACATAAATAACCAGGATATAACAACCATAAAAATCACATATGAACCAATACATTTACACATGAAATACCAAGGAGAAGGAACTCTTACCTGGGGCTTCCACGAACCGCCCGACCATCAATTGGGTTGAACCAAATCCTTCTTTCAGACAATCACCCTTGTGACATATTCCGAGCATGAAATTGGGACTCACAAAAAAACCCATTAGGGCTTCCTCAGGATTTACCATATATCCCACCAAGGCATTCCTAGACCCAAACCCTCATCAACACAACTAGAATTTACCTCAATCCCCACTGAATCACTAGGCCCTAAACAAGCATGGATGCCTCCAGAACTCTCCACCTAAATAGCATAAAAGAAATTTTTCTCAAGCTCTTGGCTTTACTGTATATCCCGCCATTCACCGATCGAGGATTCCTAGGCTCAATTGAGGTGTTGAAAACTACGCTTTACCCTATATCCCATCTCTGGATTCCTAGGACTTGTGAATAATCCTGAGAACACCCCACTCAACTTCGAGTCGATATGAAAATCTAAATCAACCAAAAAAATATAACTCCATCATGCCATGGCTATTCGAAAATGGAAAGGTAAGTTTGAAGAACATTGTCACACCTGGAAAAACCCATGCTAATGATAGAAAGAGAACCAAAAACACACATGCATGTACCATGCATTCCAAATATAGCAAGGACATCATACATGCAACATGATACCTGCAAGTAATCCCATTGTAGTTGCTTGATCATACTCTTCCTTGCTTGATCTTTGCTTCCTTTTGTCATCTTTGTACTTCCTTCACTTTCCTTGATCCAATGGTAGAGTGCTTCAAGAATGTTCTAAGTGTCCAAGCGTGAGAGAGAGAGAGCTCCAAAACTAAACTGACAAAAGGTACCAACTGATCCTCAGAAGCCTTTTTATTAATGATGCCTCTATTTTTCTTCAATTTTCCATTATTTTCATAAATGAAATTCCAATTAATGCCACTTTGCCTTTCCAAAGCCTTTGTCATTGCCTTTGCTAATTTCCCTAGGCATAATAAACCAAATGAACACCCATACTAGGATGTTTTCCCCAACATTTAGCTCGGAATAAATGTCCCAAGACCTTGGTATATATATATATATATATATATAATCCCCAGGGAAAAATCATAATTTTCTATTAATTTGGAGAATTACATGTTGTAAATTCCTGCTGGCATATGTGGCATGTTGTGGTCATAGCCTTCAAAATTATATGTCTATACATAATTTACCCACAGAGGGTATATAGTCACTGTTAAGTAATAGTTTATACAAAACTACAAAAATATATAATGCATAGTAGTTGTTACGTACTGCAAAAAATACTGTGCAATTAGGGCCTATCGGCCCTCAGTTGTAGTTGATCGATGTAAGGCCTATTGTAATACTAGAAAAACTCTGCTTCCCTCTGTTCTTGTATCAACCATAGACCTTTGGGCTGGTTCGAGGCATCCTTGCATAGTTGATCTACAACCTGATTGCGCTCCCTATAAATATGTAGACAAGAAATATGTTCAAATTGTGATTTTAGATGCATGACCTCATCCAAAATGTTTCTGAGTGAATGCACATGAAATGAAAATGTGTTATTGAACCAATTTATGATGATTTTGGAATCCTAGAAAATCTGTAATTGTCTACAATTACGAGCCAAGGAAAAATGTAATAGATGTCTGAGCGAGATGAGTTATGCAAAATTATTTGTACTAGCACCCAAACCCATATGGATATGAAAAAAATGATTGTCTGATAGGTGAAATAAGATGCCCCCCCGCACATCCTTGTTCTTGAGCGGATCTGTCAAAGTAGGCCCATGGTTGGTTATGGTTGATGGCTTCAGGTATTACTGTACGAGCAGGTGGAGGATGGTCATCATTGGGTACCTCATGAAAAGCATTGATAATATGTGCAATAACTAATCACCACTAAATTTCCTTGTTGCTGAAGATGGTATAGTTCCTACTTAACTAAATAGCCTAGCAGATAATTAGAGGGAGATTTCAATTTTTCATATTTGTGGACCCAACCCACCATTAATTCCATGCCTCCAAGATATTATTCCCAACCCAATGTTGTGTGATTACCATAGAGGAGAGGACTTGTTCCCAAATGTGAATAACATATGGGAAAATAAGGAAGAGGTGCTCACTCGATTCATCGGCATGTTTGGAAATGACACACCAGGTCAAACTGTAGTGAGATCGCTTCATCAAGTTTACACCTATGGGCGTTTTATTCACAATAACATTCCACATAAAAATATGAGTTCGAGGGGGCACCTTAAATTTCCAAAGTGATCTCCACCACCCTTCCAGAGCAGGTGGCTTGTGCTCAACGTGAATGATGGGGTATCCTTCCTTGGGGGAGTAAATTCCATGAGAAACAGGTGCCGAGATGAGCTTATCTTCTTCACTAGATATGGAGACATGTGATTCAATCAATTCAGTGATGTAACCATCCCAATCTTATAGCCACTGGTCAGGGATGCCAAGATAGGATGTTGATTTCCAAGCCTGCATAAATATAATGGAGTTCTCCAAATCCACAATGTGTGCAATCATGGTGATGCCCCTATCTTTAAGTAATTCTATAAGATCAATTGGAAGACAATACATATTACTACAACCAGTCCATGGGTCTAAGCCCATATGAATTGATGTGCCTATATTAATGTGCTAAGTGTGGTCATTCCTGATGGTAGGAAGAGTGTGTAGTATAGCCCGCCAAATGACCGAAATTCCTTGTTTGTGCCAAGTAGGGAGTCATATCCATTCCATAATGTGAAGTGGCCATATGTATTTATATATAATCACCTCTGCCCACAGACTTCAGGATTTAAGAATGAACCATCCCATTTTGGCAGCTAGAGCATGTGCAAAAGCTGGAAGATCTTTTAGGCCCCATCCTCCTGTTATAGACATTTTTGGGCACTGCAACCCCAATCATATATGTCCATAAACCAAGGGCTCCTATGTCCCTAAAAGTGTTTTTCCAACCCCTAAAAGAACAAGGTCAGCTGATTACATCATCTCCCAGAAGTTCTCCATAAAAAACTACTCAGAACTGGTCAAAACTGGACCATCTCACCTACTCCATGGTCAAAGTGCGATGCATCCCACCTAATGCACACGGGAGGTGCGATGCATACTGAAAATCCCTTCTATAGGGTGCGATGGACGAGAATAGACAAGTGGCGGAGACAGTTTGCGAGGTGGATGATCATGGAATCTTCCAGAAACTTCTCCTGTGACACTTGCCTCTCAGAATTGCCCAAGGATGAGTAAGAGATCAATGAGATCTCCAAGTGGAATCAAGAACTATTAGAGAGAAGACACTAATCAAAAACCTAGAGTTGACTCACACCTCTGCAAATATCTATATAGAGATCTCTCATCCCAGAGATCCAGAGGTTGGAGGCTGGAATTTTGTATCTTGTAAGGAAGTGTTGCTGGTTTCTTGGTGTAACATCATAGTGTTGGGTGATCTAAGCTTTTCATGAGGTGAAGAAGGGCTTTCTTGCTGAGAGGATGACACTAGGTCAGAACAATTGGTTGTAATCCTCTTTGCTATTCTTGATATTAATAAAGCTATTCAAGTTTTCCTCCACATTCTTGTATGATTGATGATATATGCATTTGTGTGGTCAATATATATTTGGTCCTATATTGTTTATGATAGTAGATCTCTGTTCTTGGATAGTGTTATGCTGCTTTGATTCCATAGGTGCTCTTTGAAGCTGGGTAGACAAGGAAGCGAGTGGTGAAGATCTATCAGAAGGGAGAGGAATCAAGCAAGGAACCAAGCGCAAGACAGAGGTTGGTCTCCTTTGTTCCCCTCTTATCTACTTCTCATAAAGGAAAACGAAAGTAGTTTTAGTTTGTTTGTTTCTAAGATAGCTACCAGTATTAGTGGGACTAGCAGCTCTGCATAGACACTAGATTTCCTGATAACAAAATGGCGACTCCACTGGGGAGCGAATATATTGTTTGTTTGTCTATAGTTGTTTGCTTTATAAACTTACAGACGGAGCCTGAAGTCAAGCCAGCTAGCCTTCGAACTACATTTGCTCTGCAAGTGCAAAGTAGATCAATGCTGCTTCAGTCTATCTCTGGGTTTTGTTTTTGAACTAAACAATCGATTTACAAACTCTCTAATTGCCCTTGTGGTGGCTCTAGTAACCTCCTTAGATCTACCCCTGTGATTTATTTACTGATTATCACTTGCTCGGCCTAAATCCCTGAACTGTGCTGCAAACTGTGATCAAGAACTGGATCAAAAGTCTCGCACTGTACCATCACACCCTCTCTTCAAGGATATCAGTATGCATCGCACTTCCCATGTGCTATAGGTGGGATGCATACTAGAATCCCTGTGTAACAGGTGCGTTGATTAGAAAAGGCTAATTTTGCCTCCAAACTTTGCTTTTTCTTCACTCTTTTCAGCTCTATTCAGGAGTTTTGTTGTCTGTAGTCAGTATACCTTTGTTGGAAACCCGCTTTCTTACCATTATTCCGCCTCCATTGTGCAAAGAACTGTAATTTTTTTTATGTATTGTGATCCATTTTCAATTCTCTTTTACAAAGAAGTAGCGTAATTGAACTATTTTTTCTTGATTTGGAAGTGTCGCAAGTGTCGTTTTAATTAGTAGTTTTTCAAGTGTCGAAAGCAAGTTTTCAATTCCAAATCGCAAAGTGTCATCATTGTCTTCATTTTGTCTTGAAAAGAAGCTTGTTAGTAATGTCGCTTTGGAAAATAATTCAGATTTGTGCTTAGCTTTCTTTTTATCATTCACACATTAAGAAGGCTGAAAACAAATACATGCATGTGCATTTGCATTTAGACTGTTTTTTGGTTTGATTTAGGACAGTGCATATAGTGTGTGCTCTCTGCTCTATGTTGAAAGAATATCATCTCTCTTTCTTTAGTAGCTAGGATTTTCATTGCAAAAAGAAGATTAAACGTTTGTTTATCATCTTAGATTGCATTTTAGGAATTGTATATCTACATCACGCAGTGAACCTGGAAGGAAAATTTCTTAAGCAAGATCAATTGTAAAACAAATTTAATGAATCTAAAAATGCTTTGGAACCTAATGCACAACATTTAGAAGTCTAGGCTAGAGATGTATTCCGGCGTCGTAAAGCCTAGTAACTGTTGTTTTCATTGCTGGTTGGGTGATTCCTCCATTTTGAGATGACAATTGCTAGTACGGACTTGTGCTCCCACGTACCATCGAGTATATATTGGGAGACCACAATAGGCTATATCCTTTATCCATAGGAAGCTGTGTCTGCCGCCCTATCGATCGCAATGCACTAAACACAGCATTCGGGAAGATTGACTGCCGTACCATAAAAAGTATTCTGGATTTTTGCGATTGGTTTGGTAATCCCTCTGTCTAGATTTCCAGATTAGTCTCTTTCATTCCTTTTCAGACTCCTTAAAGGAAAAGGTCCATCTGAGCACTTGTCACTTCAAGCTCATTAAAAATCGAAGGCGACTAGAGTCATCTTTTTTTTTTCTCGACTCTTAAAAATTGAAAAAACAAGTTGTGTCAAAGCGTCTAAAATTTATTCTAATTGGAATAACGTCACTGTTCCCTCGTTGGTCTTAGAATTTAGTCTCCCTTCATCGCAAGTTCTTGTAGAATCGCTAGGAAATCTTTTGGATAGAGTAGATATGTCTGAACAACCGTTGACATCTAGGACTGTGTCATCTGACGCAGCAGCAGCAAAACCTCCTGCTGCTACTCCAACAATGTTCACTGGTGTACCATTTGTCTCGGCAAGTTATCAACAACAAGCCGGAGTCCAATTAGGGACTGTTTCGACGACATGGTCAGTTCCTATTTCTTCATCCAGATTATCATCTGGTATTTCTTATGTTGAAACTCAAAAAATTGATCCAATGTGTCTTCAAAGGCCAATCTACCCTTTAAGTACTGGATTGCCACCATATTGAGGGCAGTATACCTTTTCATTTTTCCCTCCCGGAGAACAACCATATGGGAGTTTACAACAAAGTTCAGGCCAAACTAGAATTACATCCAGCGGTTGGGTACCAATACTGCCTCAGCAACCAAGGGTTGTATATTCAATGCAACCAATCCACCCTGTGTCGAATATTCCCACTATACCTGCTATGGTGACTGCATCGCAAGTACAAGCGCTACCTGTTGTATGTCAACCCCAAGTTTCTCAGGTTGCAATACAACAGCCTCTCGTCTCAGCGATTCAATCACAACCTCAGGTTAGTGCCTCCGTATTTGGAGTGACTCAGGCTCAAACAAGTACTATGACTCCTCATCTTGGTCAATCATCCAATATTGGACAACAGCAAATGGTCCAACAACCATGGCTGGTTCAATCTCAACAACCGCAATTCCAGCAATCATATCAAGGACCTTAGCAACAAGTCTTTGTAAGTAATGGGCAACCGCATTTCCAAAGCGGCTATCAACAACCATACTATAATGGTTATGCCCATCAACCTTATCATAGTTACTAGCATCAAATACATTATGCTGGTATGCAAAGACCCACTGCTCAAGCGATTCCATCTTATCCTGGGTATGCTTCGCCTAACTTGAATCAACAATTGCCCTTTGTAGCAACTCTAGAATTACCAGATATAAACCAACTGACGAATGATCCAATTGCTTATGCCCCTTGGTGGCCGGCAATTCTGCATAAACTTCCGTCAGATATTCCTAAATTTAATGGAAATCCGGGTGAAGACCCGTCGAATCATGTGATGATCTTTCATCTGTGGTGTTCATCAAACACCCTAAACGATGATTCGATTAGGCTTCGCCTTTTTCAGAGAACGTTAACTGGTCCAGCAGCAAAATGGTATATCGAATTACCTAGAGATTCGTTTGATAACTTCAGTACCCTAGCCACAACCTTTTTAACCCATTTTCAGTTACCCATAAGGTACGAAATGGGAACAGAACTTCTTACCAATTTCAAACAAACAACAGCCACTCACATATTTGATCATATTCATGAGTGGCGACGTCGTCGCAAAATGGTAAAAACATATGTTCCTGATCAGCTGCTAGCTGAATGGTTTATTAAGTTATTATTACCTTCTATCACAGAAGATGTGGCAAAGGGAGGAGTCGTCACTGAAGAGCAAGTTATTGCTCGTGCACAATATCTAGACTTGATCTATACTCAGTCTGGCACGCTCTACGATAAAATACCTGATGCTCCTAGACCAGAATTTTTCGTTCCTCCCCCTCCTAAATCAAACAAAGACTCTCATGCCAGCGTTGGCATGATAGGTACGATAAGCACAAAATCGACAAAGGCTACATCTAAGAAAGCCCGTAAGATTTCTGATCAAAATGAAAATGAAGAACTTCTCACCTCGGAGGTAAATGCTGTGTCGACCAACAAGGGCAAACAACTGAAGCAACTAGGGGGCAAGAAGAAAAAGAAAGGGAGAAAAAAGAAGCAGGATGAGTCATCTCCTGAAAAACCTTCTGCAAACCATTCTGGGCAAAGGAAACCCCCTGTGGGGTGTCAGATATGCGATGAGGATCATCGGACGAGAGATTGTCCACATAAAGTTGAAGTTAAGAAACTCTTTAAGAGTTCAAAAACCTCAGCGGTATTGACTGATCCATTTCCAAACCCAGGAAATAAACTGGTTGCTAATCAAAATTCTTCCCGATCCCAAGTGCTTATGTTGTCCATTTCAAAACAACAAAATGATGCTTTGATATCAACAAGGAATAAACATTACAGGAATCCACAGTTGTTGAATAACAAGGCTACTGATCAACTGAGTAGTTCGACAACAACTTCAATCGAAGTTGTGCCACCCATCAGTCCTGAGCTAACGATAAAGCTGCAAAAGGGAGTAGTACACAAATTGACATTTAATCCTCGTGCTAAAGTAGCACAAAATTATAATATAGTAGAGGACCTGGCCCAATCGTCGTCCGCTATGTCGACACTTGAGGTACCACAAAATTGCCCCTCCCAAAAGCAGGCTCTATTATCAGTAATAGGTGGGATTGAGCCAACGGATTCCAATCTTGTATCCTTTAATCACAAAGGATATGACCCTCAGTTACTAGCTCAACTAGCTTTCTTTATTCAAGTGAAAGCCCTCAACAAAACTGTTCATCGAACAATTATTGTTGAGGGGGCATCTACATGTATTATGTCAATGAGTTGCTGGAAAACTTTAGGCTCACCACCCTTGTCGCGATCGTCAACGATGTTAAAAGCATTTGATGGATGATCATACACTCCATACGGGATTTTAAGTAACTTGCAAGTTGAACTGGGGGGCAAAACAGTAGAAATTGATGTTGAAGTAATCGACGGAAACCTCGATTACAACATCCTACTGGGAAGGCCCTAGATATATGCCATGGCCGCAGTTGTGTCGACCTACTTCAGGAAGATTGCATTTCCCTTCTAAGGAGGAATTACAATCGTTGACCAACAAACATTTCTCCCCAATAGTTCACAAGTTATGGGAAGCATTCCAATGATCCATGGAAGCAATCATTCACTTCAAAATATTGGAGTAGGCCTCCTAAAAGACCCTGCCTTAATGGGTACTTTTGCCCTACCGCCTCCGAGTAATCTGGCGGAAGTGGCCACAGTGGAAACCTGCAATATGAAATCTTCTATATCTAATGGATTCGAAAGATTCCTAAACATTTTGTCAGCATGGATCATCGCCATTTTAGAAATATTGTAGCAATCAATTTTCTTGGCCTGGGGGCAAACCCAAATCAATGCTCATCGAGTGTTTGGATAGATAGGTCTAAGGAATATGGTACCTCTTTAGATCCTTGGTCACATGTACGTTCTACAGACAAAGGAATCATTCAGTCAATGATGATAGGAGAGGCACCATGGGAAAATCACCACCATCATTCCTGTCTTCCGAATTACCACGAATATTATTCTAGCAACCTTAATCATCCTTTAGTTTTTGATTTTCTATCAAATACTGTAAATACGGTTGGATATCGAGGATGGTTCTTATCTCGTGTCGACCTCGTTAAAAAATGAAACAAGGAATCATGAGGATAGTTCTTATACTGTGTCAACCTCATTAAAAAATGAAATGACTCCCTATCCAAATCGATTCTTTGATTACGATCTCGTAAAATCAAAGTCGAGACTTTCGAAGATCTCGAAGGTAAACCTTCATTCCAAACACTGAGATGAATGCAATGAAGCTTGGGGGGCATTCACCTCGATTTTCGTTATTATGATGGGGCATGAAAACTTATCACGAGCAGTGTTACCGCAAGTTTAAAGCTCGTTAAAAAATAAACCCACCTCGAGTAGTTTTTATGTGGAGTTCAAGCTTGTTAAAAATTAAACATAAGTAGTGAGCAAATGTTTCCCCCAGAGTTTAAGCTCATTCATTAAAAAATGAACCAATTTCCGGTAAATAACCATTGTGAATGCATTATCATAAGCCTTTGAAGCCTTGGTCGTGTTCTCATCATCACCTCCACTCTGTATTGGCTGATCATTCACCTCCATTTGATTGTTTACCCTTTTTGAAGAACAACTGCGAAGAGTGATCCTATTAGCCATCCTTGTGACACTGCCGTGATTGGAAAATTCCAAACCTTACTTGGAATTAGCTGCTACTTGAATTTATCAATCGTTCCCTGAAAAACGAGTCTCCTTTAATCTATTTTCATCTGACTCGTAAAATATGAAAAGATTGCCGAGTAATTGGCCTCTCCAGCTTGTTAAAGTGACCAGAAGTGCTATCCCTCCTTTAGATTTTAATCTTTTTGGACCTGAGGGATTATTACACAAAAAGATCGAGCGCTTGTTTGTTCGGCTCATTAAAATTACCGAAAATTCATCCCTTTCGTATTATTTTATACTTTTTCGGACTTAAGGGATTATCTGACGAAAAAGGATTGTTGGAGTTTTCTTTACATCCCTTTCAGACTCTCTAAAATTGAAAAGGACCGATTTATCATTGTTGTTAAACTCGTTAAAACCGAATAGCGACAAACTTGTCCATATAGACAAGAACGAGTTTCACTATCGCTAGGCTCGTTAAAACATAGCGATGGGTTTGCCTGAAGGGAAAATTATAGAATAAGCATATGTTATCCTCCTCAAGCTTGACAAAAATAAAGAGGTACTAGTCAGCAATGACTAGGGACAAACTGGGAAGAAAACTTGAAGAAACTTTATTGGTAGCAAGTCGCTCTTGAACATGACACTTTCTCTCCGCATCCGAGTCGGGTTGGGTTGTTCCATTCACTGGTCATATCACCATTGGTCCATCACACCATCCAAATTTGGGGTTAACGCTACCAATCCATCATGTCAGTGTCGCCGATATGTTCAAGAGAAGTCACTCAGAGAATTCACATGTGTCTCATCCACTGCAATACATTTACGCTCCATTCTTTCATGACCACCACCCTGAACCCTGTATCATCAGACTGTTTTCACCTCCATTAAAATCATTTGCTCCGTTCCGTGTCATAGATGTGGGATTCACTAAGGCCCTCCCATGACGAATCACTTCTTGTCGACATCAGCTCATTATCCAGGAAGTCGATCTAGGAACAACCCTTTCAGTACTTTGAAGCTTGCATGCCTCAATGGCAAGTTTCTCACTTCCGGCGATAGGTTTACATCAATGGCCTTCGACCGAAAGATCTTGCGTGGTGTTCGATTCCAAGTCCCTTATTCACACCATGTGAATTGTACTATAGTACCTTGAGGGTCATCATCATTATCGGTGATTCCTCTCGCACCTGTTAACAGCTTACATCATTGGCTGGTAATCAGGCTATGTCTTTCCATGTTCGACTCCAGAACATCTCTCACATGCATCGACTTGTACTTTGAGTGAAGATCGAACGAGATTGAAGACCCCGGATCTAGTTTCATCCATCCGGGCTACGATATATATTCAGGAGAATAAAGACATCAAATGTACATCATTGCTGCACAGATAATCGTCCAATCTAAGGGATGATGGCTCTACCAGAATCATCAGTCTGCACACAGACAATTGTTTGTCTTATGTACATGAAAATGAATTTATAAAGCTGAGCATGGGAATGCCCGCCTCAGCTAGATCACGAAAATATTATGAAGATAATGTATTGTATTGTATCTTATTACAGGTCACCTTCCAGCTCAAAAAAGCTTCGGATCCTCATGATAAAACATTTCACCCGACATCGAAAGATTAACGACCTCATGCTTTAGGGGGCAACTGTTATAGACATTTTTGGGCACTGCAACCCCAATCATATATGTCCATAAACCAAGGGCTCCTAAGTCCCTAAAAGTGTTGTTCCAACCCCTAAAAGAACAAGGTCAGCTGATTACATCATCTCCCGGAAGTTCTCCATAAAAAACTACTCAAAACTAGTTAAAACTAGACCATCTCACCTGCTCCATGGTCAAAGTGCGATGCATCCCACCTAATGCACACAGGAGGTGCGATGCATACTGAAAAGCCCTTCTATAGGGTGTGATGGACGAGAATAGACAAGTGGCGGAGACAATTTGCGAGGTGGATGATCATGGAATCTTCCAGAAACTTCTCCTGTGACACTTGCCTCTCAGAATCACCCAAGGATGAGTAAGAGATCAATGAGATCTCCAAGTGGAATCAAGAACTATCAGAGAGAAGACACTAATAAAAAACCTAGAGCTAACTCACACCTCTGCAAATATCTATATATAGATCTCTCATCCAAGAGATCCAGAGGTTGGAGGTTGGAATTTTGTATCTTGTAAGGAAGTGTTGTTGGTTTCTTGGTGTAACATCATAGTGTTGGGTGATCTAAGCTTTTCATGAGGTGAAGAAGGGCTTTCTTGCTGAGAGGATGACACTAGGTCAGAACAATTGGTTGTAATCCTCTTTGCTATTCTTGATATTAATAAAGCTATTCAAGTTTTCCTCCACATTCTTGTATGATTGATGATATATGCATTTGTGTGGTCAATATATATCTGGTCCTATATTGTTTATGATAGTAGATCTCTGTTCTTGGATAGTGTTATGCTGCTTTGATTCCATAGGTGCTCTTTGAAGCTGGGTAGACGAGGAAGCGAGTGGTGAAGATCTATCAGAAGGGAGAGGAATCAAGAAAGGAACCAAGTGCAAGATAGAGGTTGGTCTCCTTTGTTCCCCTCTTATCTACTTCTCATAAAGGAAAACGAAAGTAGTTTTAGTTTGTTTGTTTCTAAGATAGCTACCAGTCTTAGTGGGACTAGAAGCTCTGCATAGACACTCCCATTTCTTGGGAAATGCAATACAACTCCATATATATATATATATATATATATATATATATATATATATATATATATATATATATATATATATATATATATATATATATATATATATATATATAAAGTCAAAAACGAAGATTTCTAATCACATATATATGATGTCAAAATGGGAGGCTTTACCTAAAACAAGATACTAGGAAGAAAGGGCAGGAATCCATCTATTGCATATCTTCCACCCCTTGTCCCTGTTCAGATTGCTAATGCGCTTCTCAATTTCTATAGCCTTCCTTAACTTCCTATGATGTAAGTGATAAATCTTGGGAATGGCCTAGGACTCCTCAATACATATGTTGTTTTTAGTTTTCTCATCATGCTTGGCTAAGGTAGAAGAGAGCGATCTATTATGCTTGATGTATATTGTGTGCTCCTAAATTATCTAATTGATGGAGTGGCCAGTCTCTCCAATGTAAGGCATTCCAGAAGAACATGGGGTTAAGTAAACACCTTGCATGTCCTTAAGATCCATAGGGTCTTTCACTTATCTAAGGGAGCTTCAAATGGTGTTAAGCAACTTGAAGGTGGAATGCACCTTATTCTTTTTAAGAATATGAGAAATATTGTCCATGGTACCGAGAATGAATGGAAGATGCACACAATTAACTAAATCAATGGGATCCTTCATTTTCCTTGGTCCTTTACTATATTTTTGAAATATACGAGCCCTAGGTATCTACTATATCCATTATTTTTAAATACTCCTAGGATATGGGTTTTTTCTCATTCCAAGTGATTCTCATTGAAAATCCTTAGAGCTCGGGTAGCTAGTGTGTTAAGAACACCAAACTTTTGTTTCAGATAATGATGAGAACTCACATGAATGTATTATTCAGTGTGATTTTTTTTACAAAAACTTGGTGAGAAAATGAACTATCACCTTTCTTAGAAATGATAACATTAAGGAAATGAAAGCTATTATTAACTTACATCTTCATCGTCAAATTGATGCAGTCAAATAGATAGTTAATATGTAAAAGGAAGGAATGCAACTTATCATGACCATGAGGCCAAATGATGAAGGTATAATCAACAAACCTCTTCCAAAGCTTAGGGTGTAGTAGAGTAGAAGCCAACACTCTAGTTTCGAAGTCTTCCACGAAAAGGTTAATGACAACCAAGGAGAGCTAAAAACCCATGGCTACTCCACAAGTCTGTTCATAGAATTCACATTGGAAACTAAAAAAAGTAGAGGTAAGGCACATACTTACCAACTTGGCAGTATTAGGATCGGCGATGTGCATCCATCACTTCAATAATAGGGATATTTTTATGGATAGAGAGAGAGATACAATGTGAAAGTAGACAAGAATATCCCCATGATCAAACTTAACATTCCTTAGCTCATTAAAAAAGGAAGCAAAGTCCTTAGTGAAGGATTTTTTAAGGTCAACAAGGGTCTTGATATTTTTTCCTAAGAACTTAGAAAGAAGATATCTGGGCTCACCTATCATGTTGACAATGGGCTTAAGTGGGGCCCCATCTTTATGGATTTTGGGTAGCCCATAGATCCTATGGGTGATGGTCTTACTTACGATAATTCTTGCCTAATAGGGCTAGGGATGTTACTAGATTTAATAGTTAACATAACTTCTTTCAAGATTTTCTTAATAGGGTTCTTATTTAACTTTTTGTAGCTACCACTATTAAGAAGGTGATCCATCATTTTTCTCTAGTAATTCTCCCTATCAAAGATCACGACACCTCCACCCTTATCCACTTTGAAAACAACAACATCAGGATCATTGTTTAAGGCTTTAAGAGCTTGAAATTCCTAATTATTGATGTTGCTCTTGGAAAGCCTATCTTTTCTAAGAGAAATAGTGCAATCTTTCCTAATGGATTCCTTAATGTTATCCAACAAGTATTTGGTTCCAAATTCTATATCACAAACAATATCTTCAATTGTGATTTTTCTAGGAGTCAAGGAAAAGTTTAATCCCTTTTCCAAGAGGTGAAAAGTCAAAGGGTCAAAATATTACTCAAAAAATTAATAACTTTTTTATTAATAGAGGGAGAAACAAAATAAAAAAAAAGGGGAGGGGAGGCTTTTGACAAGTAAAGGAGGATGATAACACCTTACAGAGTTTGAGGAGGGGGATAAATTATTACAAAGGGAGGATGAAATTGGGATCCAAGAAGACTAAATGTTTAATTAAAGTTGACTTTCTAATGTATTGTTTTGATTTTTCCATTGGAATTTTATGGAGCGACTTCACATTATTTATTTTTCTTGTTAGATCAATTCCTCCATCCATGTCCTAATGATGAACCACAATGGATGGTTCAAAAATTCGACCCCAAAAATAATGTTGTGATTGATCCAAAAGAGCCATTTCTCTAAACACCCATATCCCTTGAGTTAACCCACAAGGTTAATCCCATGCTATTTTTGAGGTTCAGTGGGGAGGATATAAGATAACCTTGAAAGGTACCAAGATGTGTTGAAATTTGAGTAACCAAATATTTCAAAGGCCATAATCAGGATTTTGTTCCAAATATTTCCCACAAGTGACCAACATGAAAGTATTGACATCCTACTTTGATTCCTTAAGTTTAATAAACTATGATTTAATATCCATAGTGCAGTGACCCTTAATTCTATTCTCCAAACAATCTCTTCTCACACTCTTTCTACCACTTATTCCACACAAAATTGGAGTTTATGATGTGCAATGGGATTTCAAAACCTCCTTTCATACCTTTGTAGATTGCATTGAATGTCTCTCATCTTACAGAAGACACAATATTTGGGTCAACAGTGGCAATGCCTCATAATGTCTCGGATGCTAGTCCTTGAAACGTCACTGATACCAATCAACGAGACACCATAGAATTTCCTTAAAAGCACCACAGAGATTTGCTAGAACCAAGAGAGGAAATAGCCAAAAATCACTATGGAGTGCCACCATAGCTTAATCAAGTTAGGCTCAAAGGCAACACCCTTTACATCATCCTCAACACAAAAGATACATGAAAAAAATACTAACAATAGTCCAAACCAAAACAAGGAAATATCAAACCCACACACATATTGTTGTCGTCATATTATGCAAATATTTATAGACCATCACAATTATGAGTAGTAATTCTTGTGTCAATTAGGTCCAAGTGGTTGGGATGAATGATTATTATCCTCTGCACCTAGGTTTAATTCTTGCAAGTGACATGTTTAGCTTTTAATGAGTACATTTTTATTGCTTTGAGCATTGTTTTTTACTTCCCTTATGCCCTAATGATTCTAGGCTTTACTAGATTTTAATGAGTATATCATTTTTATTGCTTCAAGCCTTATTGTTGACTAGCCTTATATCCTAAAGACTTAAGATTTAAAATTTCAGATTTTATCCTGAATACCATTTTCGAAAAGAAGAAAATAGTTAAAAAAAAACTTAAAAAATATTTATTGAATATTTTTACATCGTAAGGTGTTACTCTTTGAGAAGAACTCCCCCAGTTTCCACTTTGGAATCCTCTACACCATTAGATCTATTGTTAGATGATTAAGAGTTCTTCCACCCTAGATCCCACTATTTTAACTATCAACCAAATCTTGATATGTGTAACCGTTCAACTTGTTGATCTTTACAATAATTATAACCCATGAAGATCAGAAAGAAAATTTCTAATCTCAACGAACCATAAGGCCGCTTTGAATTATGGGGAGGAACATCATCACGAAAATGAAGGATGTTTGGCGTAGATGGATTTCTGATGAAGAGGAGCTGGGAACTGCAAAAAAATATTTATGAGCACTGATCATCGAAGAGATTTCGAGGCCTATTGTGAGGAGATAACATATTTATTTGTTGGCTTTGGATCGGTCGGGAGTAAAAAGGTTTGATAAATAAAGGAGGATATCCTAAACTCAACATTTTCAATCACTCAACCACGTTGCAGAGAAAGAGGTCACCTTTTTGTTGTATATTTGTATTGATCATTGTATCAATAATTCGGCTTGAGAAAAATTGAGATAAGAGGTCTCGTTTAAGATGGGTCGAATAGTTGTTAACCTTTAGGTCTTTTAAATAACATTATAGTTTGTTTTATGATCACAGAGTTTATTAGACTACCTTCGGAAATGGATCCAAATTTGGAATCTTTCAACTTCCTCATTGATTCCATTGGAAAGTCAAGGTATGCATGCTAGTTTTTAAGGTCTACATAATGACATTGAATGGGGCTTTAATGGTGCCTTTATGGGGTGCTTCTGTTTCTAGGCCTTCCTCTCACTTCACTCACCACCCATTCAATTCCTAAATCTCCATGGTTATCACATTTATCTCAGTTGTCAAACGTACTTTGCCATTTTTATTTTTGCAATATATTTTGTTATTTTTTATAGGATAATTATAAGGAAAATTTTAGCAGTTAAATTTTAGGAATGCTGGTTTAATTTTTCAAGTTTTTTTCTTAAAAAATTGTTAATTTTTATTTTTAAAAAATAATTTATAATTTGTTCAAAATTTACAAGATAAAATTATCTTATCTTAAAAATTTCCAAAATTTTATAAACATTATATCATTAAAAGTATCATAAGTAAAATCATAATTATTTTACAAGTTACATAGCCAAATTTTTTACATTTTAAAATAATTTTCTACCCTTAAAATCTTCCCTAAAGAATTATATAGTTTATGAGCAAATACAATTTTATTGCAAAATTTATTTAAAATCTTAACGATTTATGGTTTACGATTGAAATTATTTTTATTTCCAAATTTGTTAAATAGTGGAGGTGAAATTGTTTTTATGTGAGATATATATATATATATATATTTTTTTCAAAAGGTGGAAAAACCTATCAAACTCAGTTTGTCAAACCAACAGTGAGGACAGCCATCTCTGGCTGCTATCCGCGAATGTCAGTTGACACATCACTGTTATCAAGGAAAACCACGCCACCTGAAATAACCCGCTGGTGGTCCGTAAGGGAGCAGGCTTTCACTCGTGCCAGATGCCTCTGGGTCTTGGGCCGTTAACCTGTTTCCTTACGTCCGAGGAAGACGAGCTCTTAGCCAAGCAGAAGCAGTTTTAGGGCATACTCCAGGCCCAATATGTGAGATATATTTATCATTATATATTGAATTTAATTTTTAATTTTACTAATAATTTATTAATTATCTTATGGCATAATAATTTTGATATGTATAATTTATTAGTTTAAATTTATTTTAAAATTCATATATATATTATAGAAATATTTCAAAATTAAATGAATTAATATTTAAAGGGATTTATATTTGTATGCGTGTATACATTTTAACAAAAATTAAATTGGGACTTTCTTCTTTTACATAGAATACTTGAATGAAAGGGTTGCTTAATTACCAACCACAAAAAGAATTAATTTATTTATATTCAACTTTATAACTTTTCATAATATATAATTAAAAATCATATAAAAACTTACTAAATTTAATTAATAAATATATAATTAAAAATAAGAATGTTTTTATATGTGGAAATGTTAAATATATATGTATATAATATTAATATTAGCTAAAAATAAATTTCAATTTTATGATATAAATTGAATTTACCAATTCAAGCACACGGGGAGAGCTCAACTGGTTATGTAAATAATTAGATTCAAAAGATTCAAAGTCCATATCTCCACGTGGTAAAAATTAGGTGATTGATATTCATAACCATTATATTTCATAACTTGATATTTAAATTTTGTAACTATAAACATAGATATATAAAACTTGCACCAAAAGGAGCATTATGAAATCATTAGATTCAAAGTTCAGATCTCGACATGGTAAAAATTGGGTGATTGATATTCGTAACCATTATATTTCATAACTTCATATTTAAATTATGTAACTATATACATAGAGATATGAAACTTGCACCAAGAGGAGCATTATGACTATATGAGGGAAATCAGTGACTTGGAGTTGACACATGTCCCTTCTAAAATAAAAATGAAATACTCTATAAATAAAAAATAACTTCGACTCTAATGGAAAATAAAAATGAATTTATATTTGTTGTTACTTTTAATTATAGTATAATGTCAATGATACCACTCTCATTCTTATTGGTGGTTGATATTGCAACCCAATATGAAGGACAAGTTTTACTCTCAATCTCAACCATAAATAATATATTTGTATGTCCATGTGAAGCAACATAATTTTATATTAGCTTCATATAAAAACAAAGTAATTAAAATAAAAAATAATATGATCTTTTTACTTTTGAGAGCAAGATGTGTCATTCATTACTCTCCAAAATGATTTCAATACATGACTAAACTAAACTATTTAAATATGCATCTTAATTAGTTTATTTCAATATCAACTTCGCATATATGTATAGAGGGAACAATATATTTTAATGTTGACAATGTAATAAAACATTCCAATGTTCAAAGACATTAAATAATTGAAAATAAAAAAAATTCCTTGGGAAATGTGTAATTATTTCAATTCTTGATATAATACTTGATATTTGTTAGGATATTCCGACACATAGGAAATAGTTAAGTATAACTTGGTCTAGTATAGAGTTAGGTAAAGTGTGTTTCTTTACTATGTACATTTTGTAACTTACAATCCGACGGTCACGATATGTAGTGATCCGACGGTTCATTCTCTCCTCAGTATTACCAACACTTGATCCATGGCTTAACACCCGATTGGTCCATGATCTCTATTTAAAGAGCATGGAGGGTCATTTGTAGGTCAACCCGTTCATGAGAGAAGCTTATGTAAATTTTCTTTCTTTTTTAATAAATTGCCTGAAGTGGCCGCGTTGGCTCAGGCCGTGGACTGTTTCCCTCTTTGAGGGTCTTAACCACGTCAAAATACCGGTGTATTGATCTGTGATCTGTGTGTGAGCAGTTTCCTTTGGTGTTCTGTCTGAGGAACTTACCCTATAAATTCCTACATGGTATCGGAGCTATTTGAGGGCCGCGTCCGTTGGTGATCCAAATCTGAAGCCGGTAGAACTGCATCCGACTGCCATTTCCTAGATCTACTGTTTCTGACTACTTTCAGGCTGAGAGGACTACTCTATTGTGTTGGAAGCAGCTGTTCCAGTGAGGAACCCCTTTCGTTTCATACGAAAAGGTTTCTGGTAGCCCTAGCTACGTCATTTTTAAGATCTGGAGGTATACAGTGTTTATTTGCAGTTTACAGTTATTTTCTCTCTGTTTATTTCGGTTTCAGTTTATTTAGCTTTTTTTATTACCGGATCTATACCTTTCATTTCTGCATATGCTCTTTTCCCCGTGACTCTGTGCGATCTGGGCAAATCAGAAACAAAAAGGAAGGATTTTTCTCATGCGTATGCTCTTTTCTGCTGCGCCTTAGTGTGATCTCGGAAAATCAGAAACATTGAGGAAAATATTTAGTTTCCGGCTAAAGCTAACTTCGAGCTGCAAGGTTCATTTTTTTTGTATGTCCGTGTTGGGTTTTGTGTTTTTTGTTTTGTAGGGAAAAAGAGCTTTCTCAAAGAAAGCACGCAACCCAAAGCTTCAACCCCCCCCCCCTCTCTCTCTCTCTCTCTCTCAAACTTTTTGTATAGCTCACTTGGTCCAAAGCTAATTTATGAGAGTATAGGTCTTGAGTTCAAGTCTCCTTTTTGTGGGGGGCGGATTTTTTATTTCCGCACATTCCCGCACTTCGTCGGCATCTTCATCAAAAAAATTTCAAAAAGCCATAACTTCTTCATCCGGAAGCCGTTTTCAGAACCGTTTTTTTTAAACAGCCTAATTTTTCAAGATCTTTCCATTGGAACACTTAGTTTCAGCATCTATAGCTTCAGTTTCTGTTAAAATGGAAAGTCCATGCCAAGTTATTCTTGACAGCACCAGCTACTTCCAATGGTGGTGCTACATTGTGGATTTACTTAGAAGTAAAGGTCTTTACAGAATAGCCTCAGGTCAAGAGAACAAACCGAAAGATGAAGATAAGGCAGCTAAATGGGAAAATAGGCAAGACCAAGCACGTGGGTTGATAGGGATTTCTATTTCTCCAGATTTTAGATTCCATATTGCAGAACTTGATGCTCCTGATGAAGCAATGAAACAGATTACTAAAGTCTTTGGAATTAAAAATGAAATTAGAGCCCATCAACTTGAAAATGAGTTGCTTACATTGGTCCCCAATAATTTTTCTTGCATTGAATATTTTTTGTCCAAGTTCAAGACCCTTAGACTTCTCTTGGAAGGTGTTAAGGTTAAGAAAGAAGATAGTAACCTTATCTATTCCATTCTTACTAAGTTGGGACCAGCCTACTCTATGTTTGTTTCCACCTTCCATTCTACAAGAGAAGCCTTCATTTCTCAAGGACAAGACTACAAGTCCCCTTCCTTTGATTCTTTTTGTGATTCTTTAATAAGAGAACAAGAAAAACTCTTACACCTTGTTCTTCTTAATCTTGGAAACTCTTCTAAGAAAGCGTTAGCTACCCAACAGCAACCAAATCCAAAATGGGTCCATGCTACTCAGGATGCAGCAGGTGATCTTGCCGGTGATCCTAAAGATCAGCAACATACACGTTCTCAGTTTGATCGAGCCTCTTCTTTACTGGCTCAAGCTTCAGTGAATTATGATCTTGACACCTTTGCAGAAGCTTCAAGCCATCCAGATTGGGAAGCAGCTATGAATGAAGAATATCATTCATTATTGGCAAATGATACATGGGATCTTGTTCCTCTACCAAAGGGACGAAAAATTGTTAGATGCAAATGGGTTTACAGAACCAAGTATGGACCAGATGGGAAAGTTGATAAACATAAAGCTCGTCTTGTTGCTAAGGGTTTTTCACAAGTTGAAGGCATTGACTATACTGAAACCTTCTCCTCTGTTGCCAAAATGAACTCTATCCGCCTTGTTCTTTCCCTTGCTGCCTCTTTCAAATGGGAAGTCCATCAGATGGATGTTCAATATGCCTTCTTGCATGGGGACTTGCATGAAGAAATCTATATGGAACAATCTATTGGCTTTATACAAACAGACTCCAGCCTTGTATGTCGGCTTAAGAAATCCCTTTATGGTCTCAAGAAAGCTCCTCGATCTTGATATGCCAAAATGGATAACTTTCTTTTAGAAAATGGCTTTTCTAGGTGTCATTCTAACAATACTGTCTACACCAAGAAAGTGGGCAAGTCTCTTATCATTCTTGTTCTTTATGTTGATGATCTTATCCTGACTGGTAGTGATCCCAATCTTATAAGCCATGTGAAGACTAGCCTTAAAAGGAAGTTTGAAATGACAGACTTAGGACACTTACATTATTTTCTTGGTCTTCAAGTCTTGCAATCCAAGGAAGGTATTTCCCTTTCCCAGTCCAAGTATGCTTGTGATATTATACGCCATTTTCACATGGAAGACTGTAAGCCAGCCCCTTCTCCCTTTTAGTCTAGAGTCAAACTTTCAGTCACTTGTACTTCTCCTGAAGTTGATGCTACCTTATACCGTCAACTTGTAGGAAAACTTTTGTATCTAACCCATACTCGTCCTAACCTTTCCTTTGTTGTTGGCCTTGTTGCTCGGTTTATGCAAAACCCACATGAAAGTCATTGGGATTCATTACAGTGCTGAAGCAGCTCCTCTATTGGTTGGTTTCACTGATTCCGATTGGGCTAGTGACCCTGATGATCGGAAGTCTACTGCAAGTTATGTGTTCACTCTTAGTTCAGGACCTATTACATGGCCTTGCAAGAAACAAGGTGCCATTTCTCTTTCTTCAGTAGAAGCAGAGTATCGTGGTGCCGTAGAAGCTAGTAAGGAAGCCTTGTGGCTTCGTCAGATCCTGTCAGAGTTTGGCTTTCAGCAGCAACATCCGACTACACTTTGGTGTGATAATCAAAGTGCCATTCAACTATGCAAAGATCTAGTCCAACATCAGCGCAGCAAACACATTGAACTGCACATGCACTTCATTAGAAAGCTCATTCACGACCATGTTCTTGAAGTGCAATATTGTTCAACAGATGATCAAGTTGCAAACATCTTTACAAAGGCTCTCATAGAGGCAAAGTTCACTAAACTTCGATTTATGGTTGGATTTCAGGAAGTTGTCACTAAGGGGGGATAGGCTCTAGTGCCTCCTTCCTTCTCCTATTGTGTCATATTTGTAAATCCTTCAATCCTATCCCAAGTTGTTCTTAAGGGGGGATGTTAGGATATTCCGACACATAGGAAATAGTTAAGTATAACTTGGTCTAGTATAGAGTTAGGTAAAGTGTGTTTCTTTACTATGTACATTTTGTAACTTACAATATGACGGTCATGATATGTAGTGATCCGACGTTCATTCTCTCCTCGGTATTACTGACACTTGATCCATGGCTTAACACCTGATTGGTCCATGATCTCTATTTAAATACCATGGAGGGTCATTTGTAGGTCAACCCGTTCATGAGAGAAGCTTATGTAAATTTTCATTCTTTTATTAATAAATTGCCTGAAGTGGCCGCGTTGGCTCAGGCCGTGGACTGTTTCCCTCTTTGAGGGTTTTAACCACGTCAAAATACTAGTGTATTGATCTGTGATCTGTGTGTGAGCGGTGTCCTTTGGTGTTCTGTCTGAGGAACTTAACCTATAAATTCCTACAATATTTAACAAATATTAATAATGATACAAAAATTCATTTTGAATTATAAAAAAATATTTCACTATGTACTGTTAAGTATTTTTTCATTATTGAAGTGTATTTAAAAATATATTAATAACAAAAAACATTTAAAAGTGGACAATATCTTTGGGAAGCTTTCACATACAAGTTGTTCATATCTTTGGAGATGAATTTTGATGAGCATAGATGGATAAATATCATTAGTTTTTATTCTTTCACCAAGAACCACCCAATATTTAGCGAGAGCAAGCATGAAACTCCCGGGACGTGCCATTTTAGGAATTCCCAGGCAGAACAGAGAGTTGCATACATTGAAACATCAATGACAATATACCCATATAACAATACTTACTATTGGGCCAACTTGAGCACAAAAGTAAAAATAAAAATTTCTAGGATGGAAAATTTAGGGCCAGAAAAACATAGAGGACAACCATTAACTGTTATGTGATTGATCCCACTAGATTATATGGGGTCCAAGGATGATGTGATTGCTCCCTCCCTTACTAACATTGCAAGTACTTTCAATGTTGTGCCTTGTGGGTCTTTTTTGGATTGTTGTTATGGTTTTTATTTATGTGATGTTCAAAATATTTGCATGTCTTACCACTATGGAAAAATACCCATACGTGAAGTATTTCATTCTACATTCATAGTCTCCTTTATCCTAAAAAAAAATAGGAATTGTAATAATGCACCTCACACAAGAAGAATTTGCAATAAGAAAATGCATTTAACAAGAATAATGCTAATGCTTGGAGGTTTGAAATAGAAGACATATATTTGTAGAGGAATGTGACTTTTAATGTTGTGGGCTTGAGGCTTATGGGTGAAGATGGCATAGTTCAAGGTTGTGTTCTTAAGGTTTCTAAGGCTATCAGAATTACAAATAAGGTTTTCAGTGCTCGTTATGTTTACCTAAGCTTCATTCTCATAATTTTGATAGATGTTTATATTTTCATACATGTTAATGCAGGGATGAGCAAGTAACAAAGGCTGCAGTTGGGGTCCTAGGTGACTTGGTTGATACATTGGGTTCAAATTTTGTACCGTTGTTGCAACAATATTCCTTTTACAATGACTTTATTGATGAATGCTTCTCATCTGATGATCAACTGATTAAGGAGACTATAGAATAGGTTCACATGATTGTGCATCAAGTTGTTTCAAGTTGATTGTGTCTAGAAAGTTGGAAATGCATGTCGTTGTTTGGTTGAGAGGATCTGCAAATTTGATTCTTACCTTTGCTAACTTTTCATCTCTTCCATTGCTTGACAGCAAGATTATGAAATTCTTGCCCAAGTCCTTCTTGTTAGCGAGCCTCAAAGAAAGCTTAAATTGCATTCATGATTATGAAAGCAACTCATGGTATTGTTTTTCTATCAACAACTAAAACATCCACCTTGGGTTCTTTTGTTGTGCTTACAAAAGCACCAAAGGTTGGTTTCAAATGAACAATGGCAATGAAAAGATTGCATAACAAGAAATTTTTTTGTAGATGGAGCCGTGAAGAATCATATCAAGGGCTTCTTACTATAAACTCTTTCTTCACATGTTCCATATGCTCGATCTACTTCATCACAAGTTAGAACAAATATTGTTGGCTTTGAGTTACCTCAAGGGCAATGGCCAGAGCTCATCAGGAAATTATTACCCAAAATGGGTGGCCCACAAATGGAACCACCCATGCATCCCAAACATGCCACTCTAGAAACTCTTGGATATTTGTGTGAGGAGGTTGTTGCAGATAGTCTTTCCAAAGATTAGGTTAATTCCATCCTTACAGTTGTTGTGCAAGGAATGCATTCATCTGAGATTAAAAATGAGTATAGGCTTGCTACTACTCGAGCATTGTATAATTCTTCAAATTTTACTCAGACGAATTTTGATAATGATATAAAGAGGGATTGTATTATGAGAGTAGTGTGTGAAGCAACCCTATCCCCAAAAGTAAGGATTCAACAAGCTGCTTTTGAATGCCTGGTGTTGATATCTTCTACACATTATAATAATCTTGTCCCTTACATGCAAGACATATTTTATATTACAACAAAGGCTATTAAAACGAATGAAGAGATGGTTTCTCTTCAAGCTATCAAGTTTTGGAGTTCTATATGCGACAAAGAAATTGATATACTAGAGGAATATGCAGGAGACCTCATATTTACCTTGTTTTTATTTTATCAAGCAAGCACTTCCTGCTCTTGTGCCAATGTTATTAGAGACATTATTGAAATAAGAAGAGGACCAAGATCAGGATGAGGGGGCATGGAATCTCTCTATGGATGAACTTTCTTGTGTCATATTGTGAAAACTATGCGAGAAGACGTTGTCCCCCTTGTTATGCCATTTGTAGAAGAAAACATATCAAAGTTAAATTGGAGATGCTGAGAGGCAACTACTTATCACCTAATAAGCTTACTCCTCTTATCAATGTTGCTCTCAACTTTATTCTCAATGCAATGAAGGATAAGAATAGTCATGTTAAGGACACAACTCCATGGACCCTTTGGAGAGTATTTGAATTTTTCCACAGTTCAACAATGGAGACACTCTAATTTTTAAGTATAGGACCTATTTTGGCGAACTACTAACAAGACAGGAAAGGGAATGGGAACATAACAAGAAAAAGGTCTCACAGTCACATCTCGTCACATAGGTTGGAAGGTACCTTGTGAAGCATGGAATTACATTTGAGTGGTGAGCTTTGCTTGCTCAAGATCAAAATTTGAATTAAAAGAATGAAAAAATCATTAATTTTGATTTGCTACTCTTTTCTATGTTGTTGTAAGTTCAAATTAAAAGAATGAAAAAATCATTATTTTTTATCTACTAGTATTTTCTATACTACTTCCTTACCACGTTTCTTTTATAACATATGGTACAATTGCTAATTAAATCAAAATTAAAAAATATTAAAAATTACACACTATTTTATGGATATGTGATGTGTGTATATGATGATAAAATTTATGGATATGTTATGTGGGTATTTATGATGATAAAAACACAGAAAAGTAAAATGAGAAACATGATATGATAGTGTTTGTATTCATCCTCATGTCATTATATGATAGTGTTTGTACCCATTCATTATCCATGCCATTATTATGGGTAAATTATGGCCTTTATTGTTACCTAATTACTCCCTCTGAAATCCATCCCCTTTTTGCTTACCTGTCATCCTTGGATACCGTACGATTACATGTTAGACGATTACACAAACCTGAACCGTCGATCAGAACCGTTACAAATTCTGCTTAAATCGTTGTTGCTTCTAGTTCCTTTCTGCCCTGAATTTAAATCAAGTCCTCGCCTCCCTTTCGGAATTTATATCCTCCTTGCTTTCGATTATCAATTGTCTATGGCTCATCCGTCGCGCACAGTGATCGTTGTCTCTTAATCCAGATATGTGTGTATGCCGTGAAGCAGATTTTTCTCTGCGCCCTGAAGTCGTCATATGGTTTTCCAGTGTGAATTTGATTGATTTCCATCAACAATTTCAACGTTTCAGTGTGAATTTGATTGATTTCTATCAGCAATTTCAACGTTGTTTCCAGTGTGAATTTGATTTTTGATTTCTATCAGCAATTTCGACGTTTGCAGTGTGAATTTGATTTTGATTCCTATCAGCAATTTCGACGTTTACAGTGTGAATTTGATTGATTTCTATCAGCAATTTCAACGTATTTAGGGCATTCAAGGATATTTTTTTTCACTGTCAGTGAGATGCGGTTGGGCTGTACAGGGTGTGGAATGCTGCTTGTTGCGAGAAGGCAGAATAGGGGGATTGACAGGGAGTTTGCAGGGCGCGCGTCTTTTCACTGTTAGTGAGATGATGTTGGGCTTTACAGAGTGAATTTTTTCACTGTCAGTGAGATGATGTTGGGCTTTACAGAGTGAATTTTTCCACTGTTAGTGAAATGATGTTGGGCTTTACAGAGTGAAATTCTTGTTGTTGCGAAAAGGCAGAATAGGGTGATTCTTAGGGCCTCGCACCACAGAGATTCGTTAGGGCCTCACAATGCAGAGATCAAATTGTATCGTCCCTTAGTCTTGTTGCGATCATGATTGGAATGATCCCGAAACTCTATTCCTACCTTGAATTGACTCAGTCGCTGCATGTCGCGGGGTTGTCTTAGTTGAGAGAATTACGATTCCACGGGTCTGTCTCAGAGATCAAACAGAGGTCTCATTTAGTTGGAACAAATGCCTCGGATTGGAGGGATTACTCACAACACAGAGATCAAATGGAGGCCTGGAATTTCCATGGTTTTCCAAACAAACAAAAAAATATATGGATCCTTCGATCCAATTCCAAGAGTGATCTCAATGGCAACTTCGTCCACATAATCCGGGATCACCGAGGAGGCCTCTACGTGGTCGATCAGAAAACGAACGGTCAAGTTTAGTTAAAATTTATGTGCTTCAGGTCTACTACACACTGCGGGGTTTTTGAAAAAATATATGCATCCGTCGATCCAATTCCAAGAGTGATCTCAATGGCAACTTCGTGGGATCACCGAGGAGGCCTCTTATCACTTAAACTTTATGGCAAAGAAAATGAAGAGGGAGAAGAGAAGACTTCATAGATTATTTCGACGCAGGAAAAGATAATACGTAAGAAATCTCCAGGCAGCAATAAACCCTTTGGAGGATGGCAGAGACGTTGTTCACACCCAAACAAAGGGAAAATGCAAATATTGATCATGTCGACGAATAAACTTAATCGTCGCCATTATTCACAGTTTTCATTTATATCTGTTGGTTTGAAGACCCAGAGTCAAGAGTGTTTCAGAAAACGTCCAGGAACTATCTAAAGTAAATCCATCTGACGAGGGCAACAATTCAAACCTAATTTTTATAGCAGATTGAAATCTGTAGACCTAGCGCAGAACGTACATGCAGAGATCAAATATCTGGTTAAGACCTCGCACCACAAAGATTTTAATGTTATTATTATTATCAATAATTATTAATTTCAATTAATTATTATTATTATTAACAAATATGGTTAAATTTATAAATTTACTTAAAAAAATATTATAAAAATATTAATATTTATAATATTCTTTTATTGATATAAATATTTATATTTATTAAAATTATGAATATATAAACCATTATGATTTATTTTTTTCAATGTATTTATAATAAATTATCATTAATAATAACAATTATTACTAAATATATTATTCAAATTAAAAAGATTTTTATGGTTTATTTTTATTTATTATAACTATTTATTTAATTTTAATAATTAATTATTTATAATTAATTACAATTACAATTAATTATATTTAGATTTATATAAATATAATTATAATTAATTACATTTTTATAATTTTGATATTTATATAATTAATTATATGAATATAAATATAGTTTTTGTTTAAAGGTGTTTTGGATTAATTACATTTATAATTAATTATAGTTAATTACAATTATAATTAATTAAATACAATTATTAATTAATTAAACATTATTAATTACAATTTATTAAAAAGAATTAATAATTGATAATTTTAATTTATTGATTATTTGTAAATTAGTATTTATTATTAATAATTATTTATATTAAATATTAATATTAATAAATGTGATTGATATAAATATTGATAATTGTGGTTGATATAGGTCTACTGACATTTATCAACCACATTTATTAATGTGGTTGTGCTAATTATTTATAGTTTTTCTCTTGGTAAGTAGAAGTCTAATATGAGAGATGAGGTATATCTTAGTTTCTAGAGAAATGGATCACTCTTTGATAAAGAATAATGCTTATGAAAGCTTAAAATGCTCAGAGTTGAGGTAAATTTTATACAAAAGTCTAAAACGCAAAGAGTTGAGGTAAATTTCAGATAGAAATCTAAGATATTTAAGGTTGAAGTAACATTTAGTTTCTAGAGGAATAAAGTATATTTCACTAGGCATAACATCCAAGAAGGCCTAAGATGCCTATATGCTAAAAACCCGTGTCCCTGGATGCTCTTTAGGAGACATTGTGTCAAATTTTTCCTAGCTTTATGCTTGTTGAAGATATACTCTCTACTCACTCTTCTCTATTACATGTTTTGTAATATTTCCAACAATGACGAGATCACTAGAATTAGGGTTCTAATGCAAGGTTATGGCCCTCTAGATTTTAATTACCAAGTGATAGGGATCTTGTCTCGAGCCTTATTACTTTCCAAATTACATTAAATTATGACAAGTGTCAAGGAAAGACCTTTATCACTTATGAATTCACATTGTCCAATAGCAATGTTGAAGGTGTAGGTTTTAACCCCGTACAGAAATTACATGCATACGAATTCTAAAAAACAGAAAATAAACAATGGTGAGGGCATAGACATAACACCGAGATTTTCTCCTGGATCCCAAAACCGAGACTACCAGATTGGTTTTTCATTATATTCCTTTCAATGTTAAAATACATATATATACATGTCGAAGCATCCATAAACCCCAATCCATTAACCCCGGATTAGAACATAACCGTAAATCGCTTGACCGGAACTACAAAATACCATGGACAGAAAACCATCATGCCCAAAACCATGTGCGAAAAGCATGCACAAAACCATAGGTAGGTCCGACCACCTAATATAGGGTCCAATTTTTTCTTTCCTAGGGTAATCATGGAAAGAATATAGCACACACCCAACATTCTCCCACTTCTAGTTTTCTTTCCACAGGGGGCCACAAGAGAGCTTATTCATTGATCTATCCCTACAATACTCATTGTTTATCTACACTAAGAGAACTTCTCAGTGCTCACAAAATTTGTCAATGCATCTGCAGTATTATTCAAAGTGTCCACCTTTACCAGCAACACCTTTTTGTCCCCAACCATATCCATCACAAAGTGAAATTGAACATTAATGTGCTTTGTCTTTGAATGATAAGCAAGGTTCTTTGCTAAGAAAATTGCATTTTGGCTGTCACAGGCTACCCTTATAGGTCGATGTACTAACCCCATACTTGAACACAATCTTCGCAACCAAACTGCATCCTTGCTTGCGTGAATGGCTGCCATGTATTCTTCCTCTGTAGTTGAAAGGGCGACTACAGACCATCTCTTACTCATCCAACTGACTGCACCTCCAAATAGGTTAAACACATATCCACTTGTAGATCTTCTATGATCTAGATCTCCAGCCTAGTATGCATCAACAAAGCCAAGGATGTCCAAAAATTTGTCCAATCCTAGTCTTCCTTGGTAGCACAAACCATAATCACTAGTGCCACGCAAATACCTAAAAACCCGCTTCACTGTTGTCCAATTCTCCTTCCCTGGTTTTGACAAAAACCTGCTCAATATTCACATTCCATGTCCAATGTCTGGTTTAGTACATACCATTGCATACATCAAGCTACCGACTGCACTTGCATATGGAACACGAGACATGTCCTCTTCCTCTTCTTTTGTCTTGTGACATTTTTCAACAAATAACTTTACACCTACAGGAAGAGGAACCTTCATCGGTTTGCTATCCTGTATATTAAACCTCTGCAATATTGTCTCAACATACTTCCTCTGGTTTAACCAGAGCTTCCTCTTTTCCCGATCTCGTTTAATTTCAATGCCTAAAATATAGTTTGCAGCACCAAGATCTTTCATGTTGAATTTGGAGGACAATTGGGTCTTCAAATCTTAGATAATTTCTTTGTCAATTCTAACCAGCAACATATCATCCACATACAAGAGCAGATAAATAACACACCCACCAATTAATTTAAAATACACATAATGGTTTACTTTGCTTCTGGTGAAGCCAGGTCCCCATATAAATGTATCAAATTTCTGATACCACATCCTTGGTGACTGTTTTAACCCATACATGGACTTTTTTAACTTGCATGCCAGTTCTTTCTTACCCTTCACCACAAAGCCTTCAGGTTGCTTCATGTAGATCTCTTCTTCTAGATCCCCGTGAAGAAATGTTTTCTTCACATCCATATGTTTTACCTCAAAATCAAAAGCAGCAACAACAAATAAAACTAATCTAATAGAAGCTACCTTGGCAATAGGAGAAAAAATATCACCAAAATCAATTCCCGTCACCTAGGAATAACCTTTTGCTACCAAACAGATCTTTGTATTTCTCCACCTTGCCTTCTGCAATCATCTTCTTCTTAAACACCCATTTGTTGTGAATGGGTTTCCTTCCAGCCAACAACTCCACCAGATCCCAAGCCTCATTTTTGTGCAAAGATGCCATTTCATCAACCATGGCCTCTTTCCATAGTTTTCTATCATCTGAATCTACTGCTTCCCTCACAGTTCTGGGATCATCATCAGTAATAGATAAAGAAAAATTTGAATAGAAAGAAGATGGACTATACCTTTCTGTCTACCTTCTTTCTCGAAGTGATCTTCTCACAATTGGAGTTTGTGGCTCTTCATCTTCTAATTCTCTTCTGTTATAGAGTCTGACTCTTCCTCCTTTAGTTCGAACTCTATCTTCTCAGATTCCTTTGGTAGGTCTTCATGTTTAATAACATATTTCACCTCTCTAAACACCACACCTCGGTTGTACACAACCTTCCTTGTTTCTGAGTTCCAAATCTTATAACCTTTTAAACCATCCTTATACCCAATAAATATGCACCTTTCAGATTTACTGTCCAAATTTGTTCTTTTCTCCTTTGGAACATGTACATATGAATCACATCAAAGTACCCTCAAATGTGAAATAGAAGGTTTCTTACCAGTCCATACCTCTTGTGGAGTCTTATCCTCCAACACTAATGAAGGTGATATGTTGACCAGGTAACATGCATTCTCCACCACCTCTACCCAAAATTCTTGTCCTAACCTGGCACCACTGAGCATGCTTCTTGCCTTTTCCATCAATGTCCTGTTCATTCTTTGTACAACTCCATTTTGTTGAGGTGTGTATGGAGTAGTCTTCTGTTGTGCTATACCACACTTCTTACAGAACTCTTCAAATTCCTTCTTGCAAAACTCTCGACCGTTATCTATCCTCAACACCTTTATATTCTTCTCTGTCTGCTTTTCCACCAGAGCCTTAAATTCTTTGAACCTATCAAAGACTTCATATTTATTCCTAAGGAAATATATCCATGTATTCCTTGATAATTCATCTATAAATGATCCATAGTACACAAAATTACTTGAGATAGAATTTTATCATTAGCTGCCAACAAACAAAAAGATACCACTCCTAGCCAGAATTTTGGGAGCTATACCCTCTTCTTGAGCTCCTCATTTGACAAAACCCCATCTTGACATTATTGCTAGGTCTGCCTTCTTTACTGGGCATCTGTCCTGTTTCTTCAGCTTTCCAACAAATTCTGTGTCATCCATTCTTCTAAAATCACCTTTCTCTTTCCAAGTTCAACATTGATGATTTTTACTTGCTTTGATTTCAAAGACATCAAGCATTTCTCCAACAGTTTTCATTTTAGTTTTATTTAACATGACCGTATTTCTGGAGGCCAGCGAGATTTCTTTTCTCTTTTTGTTTTTAATTAGAACATTATGCACTCACATTTCGGCTGGAAAATTCGAAGTCTCCTTGCATATAAATTGCATTACAATGAGAAAAAGCAGGGGGAGGTGGGAAGGTGGCGTTTGCCAAGAAATGATCCTGCACCCAAACTCTATGGAGTTATTGCATGCATACACCAGCTCTGTGGAGTTATTACATGCATACACTAGAAAGATCAGATCAAAAAGGCAAACCATCACATATCAATCTGGGAATTGATGGACACTTATATTTTCGTAGCTACTCTTGTCAAGTCTTCTTATCCTCACGAGAGGTGAGTACAGAGCTGTGATTGCATCCCAAATAACTGAGATCAATGCTTTAGCTACAATTGTAGATGTTGAAGTCAGGGTTCACCTGCTTGTAGTGCATTGTTTAGCTAAGCAGAACAACGTTAGGCATGCTTTGAGTTTATGGTACACTGCTACCTTTATTCGTGCGAATACTGATGCAAGGGCACAAAAAGATGAAAGACAATTAGCCAGCCCTACAGTGAATGGTAAGATGAAATTCCTGAGTGAACAGACCTTGACTTGAACCCAATCAAATTGACCTAACAGGGGTCCCTGTTATTAGAGAGAGCATAAATTGGCTATTTTGCCTTCACTACATGTTTTCTCCCGACAAAGTATATACCTGGAAACTAGCAGAACGTGAGTGAACAGACCTTGACTTGAACCGAATCAAATTGACCTAACAAGGGTCCCTGTTATTAGAGAGAGCATAAATTGGCTATTTTTCCTTCACTACATGTTTTCTCCCGACAAAGTATATACCTTGAAACTAGCAGAAGGTTACATAACATAACCACAATCACAATCACAGAGCTTATTCTCCGTGCTATATATATATATGTGTGTGTGTGTGTGTGTGTGTGTGTGTGTGTGTGTGTGTGTGTGTATGCACATGCAATACAGACCCAAATGCTGAACACCGACCACCCATGATGGCGCGATCAGTCCGTTGCATGTGGGTTGATCACATTCAAACCACAGTGCAAGCTCCAAGTACAGTAATAGGATTTGGCCATTCCTAGGCAAATATAGGCTCCACGTACAGTAATAGGATTTGGCCATTCCCAGTCAAATATAGGTGAGAAAATCAACTACAACATATGCCAGTAATCATAGTTTCCAATCTCTCTTTGTTGGCTACATGCTCCACAACATAGTTGTGAGTGCCGTCGGAGGTTCAAGAATGGAAAAATGTCTACTCAAGGCCTACACTGAACAATGAGAAATCTACAAGCAGAAGATAATGCACATGTTTTGTCAGCAAAAATCTATGTATCTACATAGAAGGATTGAGAAACAAACAAAATAAAAGGGAGCGGGACACATTAATAAACAAAATAAAAGGGAGCAAGACACAGTAAGTTGGGGTAGGACACAGGAGGAGTCTTATATTCGGAGGAAGCCAAAAAGAAATTGTTTCAAAGAAGCATTGGGAGAGGGCACACATAACTGGGCAAAACTGAATTCTCTGTGGTTGCGGATAAGGCTGGCAACGGGAAAAGGGGTCTACATAATTCAAATTTTGGGAGATTCCAAGATGGATGACTAGATCAATAGCAGAGTGTAAATCTCCAGAATTAGATCCTTTCCCCAATCTTCTCGGAAAGGATCAAGCAACTAAAAGAAAATTTCAACACGCATATGTAGAGTTCAATCTTTCCGCTGATGAGCATCCTGAGCAAGCTTTATCTGTTTGGACAGGTGTGGTTTTACCACATAGGGATGGGGGCGAGGGGAGGTAGGGGGGTGGGCTATCATATTAACACCCAATGAGGAGACTAGCCACAGCAACTGACCTAAAACTGCAGGACAGATGCTGATAAATCTGTGCTATTTCATTTTTGGTTTTTCCATGGGGAAGATCAGGATCCAAGTTTTTGTTAGAAGAGCCTATAGGGCAAAATCCGTTTGATGTGTGAAGTAATTGGGCTTTTTGGAGGAAGAACAACAAGCAGAATTATATCCCTAACACTTTTTGGGTTAGGCTTGGCACAACTTTTTCTCAATGCTTGGCCATTCGCAATGTATGTTCAAATTTCGATTTAAAACAGTAAATATACAATCAATGTATGTTCAAATTTCGATTTAAAACAGTAAATATACAATCGATATTCAAATTCCTATTTCAAACACTAAATATACAATTTATATATACAAATTTCTATTTCAAATAGGAATTAGACATATCGTGTTTTTTTCCTTTCCTTGAAAAGGATTAGGAGCACAAACATTGCGTCGGAAAACATATCATGACGATCCAACAATTTACTAGAAGAATGCAAAACAAACTGCAACTGCCCAAAATTGCCTCTTTCAGTGGGTTGTTGGAGAGTGACGATCCTTTCATAGATGGTTTTTTAAACGATGAAGCCATGGATGGCAATGGAAACAGTAGCACACTACCTCAAGTCCAGTCCTCCAACCTCTTTCACTACAATTTCAGCAATAACAATGACAACAATAGCGATTGCTGATATGCAGTTGTCCCAAAACAAGAAGAATTAGCAGTCGAGAATGACAACAAATTCAATTCTCTCAAGAGGACCCTCTCCTTAGCATATGGGCATGATGAAACCAACCCTGCAAAGAGATTCAACAACATGCAGAACAACTAGAACTACAACGTCAACAATAATGTTTCAGCGTTGCTTAATTCAATGTAGCCCAATCAAACTTTCCAACAACAGAACTTCCTAAGCGCATTGAATGATAGTCAACAGAATTTCAGACTTCCCTACATTCATAAAATGCATTGGACCACCTAAGCAAACAGAAAAAAAAAATACTTCAATTCCAGATGCACAGGTATGCGAATGCATTCGGCCTTGATGGCAGTTGTATATCAGAAACAACTTCGACTGTCCAGTCTAGGAAGACAAGGACATGCCACTGGTGAGATTGTAAACTACATAGCTGTAGATGCATATCATTTTGGAGAGTTTCTGTGGTGGCTACATTGGGGTTGGACCGTCCCTTTGCAAATATGTGTAGCAATTGGCATCCTTTTTGCCATAGTTGGATGGGCAGCTATTCCAGGTTTGCTCATCATCATTCTTACTCTCATTCTAAACAAACCTCTGGCCAAAACCCTCCAGAAGTGCCAAGCTGAGTTCATGACTGCATAGGATGAAAGACTCAAAATAACATCTGAAATTCTTAATAGTATGAAAATAATCAAACTACAAGCATGGGAAGAAAAATTTAAAGAGCTGATAGAAAAATTCCGAGCTATGGAGTTCAAATGGTTGTCTTCAGCACAATTTTATAGAACATATGGTACCATACTCTACTGGATGTCACCCATCATTACTTCATCTATAATTTTTGTCAGGTGTGCTATCATAGGGGATCCACCGTTAACTGCCACAACCATATTTACAGTGCTTGCAACATTCCGTGTGATACAAGATCCAGTGAGAATGCTACCTGAAGTTTTGGCTATATTAATTCAAGTTAAAGTCTCCTTAGATCGTCTAGACAAGTTCTTACAAGATGACGAGCTGAGACCAGATCCTGTTGTGAGGAAAGCACTTGTCGGATCCCAGTATACCATCGAAATTCATTAAGACATACTCAGCTGGGATCCAGAATCTTCATTGACAAAGCCAACATTGAAGGGAATAAATCTACACATTAAAACTGGAGAAAAGGTAGCAATTTGTGGCTCAGTGGGATCAGGGAAATCTACTCTGCTATATACAATTCTTGGAGAAATCCCAAAAATTTCAGGAGATGTAAGTTGAACATTAACTACTCTTCTTGAGAAAAAGTAACCATTTCATAGTTCAACAAGATTGTAGATGCAACTTTTTTTCTTTCTATATACAAAAATTCTCCCATAAACTTTTTGATTGGACTACGTGCAGATTGAAGTATATGGCAATGTTGCCTACGTGGCACAAACAACTTGGATTTAGAGTGGTACTGTTAGAGATAACATACTCTATGGGAAACCAATGGACAAAATTCAATACAAGAAGGCAATAAAAGCTTGTGCATTAGACAAGGATATAGAGAGTTTTGCTCATGGATAGATGACAGAGATTGGGGAGAGAGGATTGAATATGAGTGGAGGACAAAAACAGAGGATTCAGTTTGCTAGAGCAGTATATAACGATGCTGACATTTATCTATTGGATGATCCCTTCAGTGCAGTCGATGCTCATACAACTTCAACTCTATCAAATAAGGAGGAGACATTACATAAGAGAGACTCCAAGACTTGCTAATATTGCTTGTCATAGTATGAAAAATCTGGTTTACCTCTGCATCAGATCTGTAAAGATCTTAGAATGAGATCTAGACATATTAATGTGAAAATTTCTGTGCATATTAGATATAAAAGATTTGAGTTTTGGGTTATCAAAGCTATAGATTGAGAACTACATGGATTGCTTGATAGGATGGCTAGTTCGATTTGTATATCAGGATTGCTAGCTTCTTTGTGGTGGTAGTGTGAGATCAATTGGGAATTGCTACTCGTTTCATACTTCAAGAGGGAAATGAATTTTCCAATGATGGTGGTGATGAAGGAACCCAGCAAAAGCACAAAGAATAACATAGTTGATTGAATAAAAAAATCAATTGTGTAAATACAAATAACACACCCTACAAAGTGATGTCTTCTTGAATATTGATCAATATGAATGATTTTCCTTTCACAGTTCTTGTGTTTTGATTCTTTATGAATAGGAATTGATTCATTCAACTAAAATTGGTATTGTTGATTTTGATGGCACTTCTGTTCTCCAGCTTGATGATTGGGTGATGTGCCAAATTTACAAGAAAAATGGTAATTCTCAGAGAGTACAAGGGGTAGAACGATATGAATCACCAAGTGCAGATGAAGTGATGGCTTCTTTGCCTGATATTGATCAGCAAAACAAACTGCAACTACCCAAAATTGTCTCTTTCGGTGGGTTGTTGGAGAGTGATGATCCTTTCATAGATGGTTTTTTAAACGATGAAGCCATGGATGGCAATTTAAATAGCAGCAGACTACCTCAAGTCCAATCCTCCAACCTCTCTCACAACAATTTCAGCAATAACAATGACAACAATAGCGATTGCCGATATGAAGTTGTCCTAAAACAAGAAGAATTAGCAGTGGAGAATGACAACAAATTCAATTCTCTCAAGAGGACCCTCTCCTTAGCATATGGGGACGATGAAACCAACCTTGCAAAGAGATTCAACAACATGCAGAACAACTACAGCTACAACATCAACAATAATGTTTCAGCCTTGCTTAATTCAATGCAGCCCAATCAAACTTTCCAACAGCAGAACTTCCTAAGTGCATTGAATGACAGTCAACAGAATTTCAGACTTCCCTACATTCAAAACATGCATTGGACCACCTAAGCAAACAGAAAAAATAAAAATAAAAAAAAATCAACAGCTGCAAAGCCACTGACATTTGACACACAGACAATATATCTAGGACAGTGATTTGATCTTTATCGAATTTAAATGTCATAAAAACAATGTATGAAACAACTAAATTCCCCCATTTCACAATTAGTATAACAACACATGCATGAACACCATAACATTAGAAAAACTAGCACGCTATGAATTGGGCAATGGAATGAAAACATACAGGACAGTCTTCATCCCTCTTGATCAGATTGACATGTACTGGAACCCTCCTGTCTGCTGGCTCCAATTCTTTAGGGCATTCAGACTTCTAGATACTCTGCAGAAAAACAATTCAATGCCTATAAAAAACATTGTAGTGTAGCATGAAAATCAGATTATGCTTGTTTAAACTAACATAATATGCAGCTTTCATCATAAAAACAAAAATGCTAGCACATACTACTTGACACAACATTACCATTTAGAATAACCATAATTGTCCAAAAGACATAACTGGCACAAATTCTGCTTGAATGAAAATAACGCTGAAGCACAATTCCCATTCTAAAATCTAATTTCTGCATCCCTGTAATAAAAGTGGCATCATATAGAATGCTTCAAGATAGGTCTGCAATTAGCTAAGTAATTGGACCATTGAGAGGCCATGATGGATGAAAGTTGTATATATTATTATTCTCCAAGGACCACGGAGCTAACTGAAATCCATTTTTATATGATTTGTGACACAGGCAAAGTTAATCAATATTACCATACTAGCTGACAATAGAGTTTCAGATAACAATGTGATATGGTTTAAGGTCTTCATATCACACCAAATTTTGAATTGAACAGTGAGCCTTATGATAAATACAACAAAATGTATCTTCACACATTGTTTGATTTCTCCATTGGATTTGGTTTTGCAAGGATCATAAAAACAATGTATGAAACAACTAAATTCCCCCATTTCACAATTAGTATAACAGCACATGCATGAACATCATAACCTTAGAAAAACTAGCACGCCATGAATTGGACAATGGAATGAAAACATATAGGACAGTCTTCATCCCTCCTGATCAGATTGACATGTACTGGAACCCTCCTGTCTGCTGGCTCCAATTCTTTAGGGCATTCAGACTTCTGGATACTCTGCAGAAAAACAATTCAATGCCTATGAAAAAAATTGCAGTGTAGCATGAAAATCATATTATGCTTGTTTAAACTGACATTATGCAGCTTTCATCATAAAAATAAAAATTCTAGCACATACTACTTAACACAACATTACCATTTAGAAAAACCATAATTGTCCGAAAGACATAACTGGCACAAATGCCGCTTGAATGAAAATAACGCTGAAGCACAATTCCCATTCTAAAATCTAATTTCTGCATCCCTGTAATAAAAGTGGCATCATATAGAATGCTTCAAGATAGGTCTGCAATTAGCTAAGTAATTGGACCGTTGAGAGGCCATGATGGATGAAAGTTGTATATAATATTATTCTCCAAGGACCACGGAGCTAACTGAAATCCATTTTTATATGATTTGTGACACAGGTAGAGTTATTCAATGTTACCATACTAGGAGTAATGAGCAAGAGATGTCTCTGTGTACGATGTTGCCATGGAATATAATAGGCATAGGAACAGTGTGGGCTGAAGGACAATACAGAGCTCCTTCATGAGCCCAAGCATTTGTTTTCACCTCCTTATCAACCACCTGTAGCTTCTTTGCGTCATAAGGAATATATCCTGGCAGGGATTCAGTTCATCACAATGTGATATGGTTTAAGGTCTTCATATTTCTAGGCAAATACATTAGAATGTTGTTTGAAAAGATTAACATACCTCTCCTTAAAATTTTGTATATTGATATGGATACCCAATTGTTGTTCGCGTGAATTCATTTGTTTAACTTCACCTTCAACTAGGCAATCTTTAAGGTATCTAAACAAGTTCAATGGATATTTATGACTACTTTTATTCCATTTCATAGCCACTTTAACCCTCAAATAGGGTTTTCTGCATGGCTTCCTCAATTCAAACTCATTATCATTGACCCTTGCTTTCAAAAAAGCCCATTCACATTTCAATATTCTTCCACACACTATGCCTTACGGCGTTTCCTTTGCAACATTAGGTGCAAATGCTAGTTTAGTTATCTCATCCTAATGTGAACCATTCATCACAAACAATTTTTTTATAATTAATTAAACTGTAACAAAAACGAAATGACCGTTGGAAAGCAATTCAACTTAGCTTTTTCGGACAACGTGTTTTAAACTAGGTGAAAACAATGTTTTTGCACTTAAATAATATAAATTTATAAAATATATTTTATATTTTAATATAAATTTACATAATTTTGTTTTCCCAAATTCCTTAAAAGAGAAATTTATGAATAGGCAGAAGTATGTTTCCATTGCTATTCCTTAAAAGTAAATTTGAGGTGTCTCCATGGGGAACACGTTACGAAGTTTCGAATGACCGCCAAATTTGTCGGGACTTTAGTTGGAGGAATAATATGACAATACGTTTTGTGTAGAGTCTAAATATGTAGTTTTGACTATCCGAATTGTCCGGAGGATTGTAGTTTTGACTATCCTAATTGTTGGGAGGATTGCATATTTAGCGAAACCAGGGAGTGTTATTAAGAAGCTTATATTTAAGTATAAATTTTTGGATCGCATTGTGTATAGGATTATTATTTTGTTCTAACATTTCAGGTGGTAATTTTATACACAATTTGATCCAGGAATTTTCTATAAATATGAATAATGGTAGGAATCATCATTTTAGTAAGTATAATTTTATTTAAATGTCATATTTATACTAGCATTTGCACCAGAGGTTGCAAAGAAAACGCCGTAAGGCATAAAGTGTGGAAATCCATTATCCATGTAGTGTGTGCATTATTCAACAAGGTGGATCTTTCTAATTTGTTGCAAACATTTATGTTGTTGCATTGCTAATTTATTCAGAATCTACTACTACCTCCTCTTCTTGGAATATTAAATTTCTTATCACCCCATGATGACAATCCATCTAATTATTGGAATCACAATTTTTTCCACTTTAGTGGGTTTACCTTCAACCTAAAGAAACATGAATTTGAGTCACTCAATTAAAAAGAAATTGCTAAATTGCTATTTATCAGGTTTTCAGTAAAAACAATTAATAAATCATATTTACAACCCTTGAAATATTTACAACCTTTTAAGTCTTGTATTTATAACTCATATTTATAACCCTTTAAAATGAAACAAACTATCTATATTTTTATTAATAATAAAAATAATCTTCTTTATAAAACTGACACTCACATGCTACTCCTATTGAAAAGGAATCAATACTCTTTGATAAGCAAGGAAAGCATTATACTCGACCTCAGGGAACTCAGTGGGCAAAATTATCAATAACTAGTTAATATTGATTTGCATCAATTTCTTTTGGTCCAACCAGCAATTAAAATCCATCCCCTGCCACTGCAACAATAATACACCATATATCACCTTCCCATTAAAACTAAGAATGAGCTGCAAGTAAACTGTGAGAACGTGGATGCCTCATAAGCATGGAGTTAAGTTTGATCCCTGAGCTTTGCTACAATCCTCAACTGTAGAAATATTGAAATTTTTAAGAAGACTCTGGCCATTTCATAAGCAGCCGAGTTGACAAAATAGCTTGTCTGTTGTTGAGTCCCAATCATAGAGATGTCTATATGAGTTATGTCAATGTCTAAGTAGAGCTGTTGAATATGGAATGTCGGTGTAAGTCCTCATCTTTGTCCAACTTATGTCAAAGCAAGGATGCTACATAGGAAGAAAGAATTGGTTAATCAATTTTGGATGATGGCATCTTTTCTAGAAAATGCAATATCTCCTTTATTGATTTCAAAACTCCATTGCTTCACTTGCACCTATCTTCTCAGGCTTTCATATTGATAAAAACAATGTAGAAAATTTCGGTTGATTTAGTTTCAAACATAAAATCTACCCCAACTTCATCTAATGGGCTTGTAATATAGCCTTCTTTCCCACATTTTCTTGATTATAAAATAATGTCAAAGTAAAACGAGAGTTAGAAATATTTTCAACAATAGCCACTTGCATGATAATGATGTGTTTTCAGCTATAAAACACTATTTGCAGTGGCTGGTTGTTAGTGTTAGAATATAAAATCTACCCATTTCAAAACTCCATTGCTTCACCTGCACCTATCTTCTCAGGCTTTCATATTGATAAAAACAATGTAGAAAATTTCAGTTGAGTTAGTTTCAAACCATAAAATCTACCCCAACTTCATCTAATGGGCTTGTAATATAGCCTTCTTTCCCACATTCTCTTGATTATAAAATAATGTCAAAGTAAAACGAGAGTTAGAAATATTTTTCAACAATAGTCACTTGCATTAGTTGATTATTATCTCGCTTGGTTTTCATCCTTATGGCTTAATATGGGCGAACCATTTTCTGCAAGATTAGGAAAGCCTATTGTGTCTTTGAGTTTGCTGTCCAAGAAGCAGGTCAAAAACATGCATGGGAACTTTTAATGGCCTAACATTCCCTATTTCATTTTTGGCTTTTCTGACTTTTTTATATCAGTCCCTTGTCCAGAACACTTTGGTTAGTCTAAGCAGGAATAAATTCAAGAAATTATAGGCTCTTGTTTTCTACAATGCATGAGCGTTTGATGACAGAGAGGTATTAGTAACTCGTCACTGCGAAACTGAAAAAGGGTACGTAACCAACAAATCATACTACCGTATCTGAAGAAAAAGCAGCAGCTAAAAAGAGAAATTATACTAATGCATATATAGTTTACTTGCATGATAATGATATGTTTTCGGCTATAAAACACTGTTTGCAGTGGCTGGTTATTAGTGTTAGACTATAAAATCTACCCATTTCAAAACTCCATTGCTTCACCTGGACCTATCTTCTCAGGCTTTCATATTGATAAACAATGTAGAAAATTTCAGTTGAGTTAGTTTCAAACCATAAAATCTACCCCAAATTCATCTAATGGGCTTGTAATATAGCCTTCTTTCCCACATTTTCTTGATTATAAAGTAATGTCAAAGTAAAACGAGAGTTAGAAATATTTTTCAACAATAGTCACTTGCATCAGTTGATTATTATCTCGCTTGGTTTTCATCCTTATGGCTTAATATGGATGGACCATTTTCTGCAAGATTAGGAAAGCCTATTGTGTCTTTGAAAGATCGATTAGATTAATGAAGGACATAAGTTAAAAATGTAGTGATAATCCTGTAAACAAATATATATACTCTATATATATCAAAGCAGCAGACTGAAGGCACTGAATTTGCCCATTTCAGACTCGTATATGATATATCTATTCAAATGTTTACATAAACCAATATTTCATCCACAGTGGCTAAGAGTAGTGTATATCAAAGACTGAAGGCACTGAACTTGCCCAATTCACTCATATATCTACTCAAATTTCTACACAAACCAATATTTCATCCACAGTGGCTAAGAGTATATATCAAAGTAGCAGACTGAATGCACTGAACTTGCCCATTTGAGACTTCTATATCTATTCAAATTTTTAAACAAACCAATGTGTGATCCACAGTGGCTAAGAGTATATATCAAAGTAGCAGACTGAAGGCATTGAACATGCCCATTGCAAAATTCAGACTCATATCTATTCAACTTTTACACAAACTAATGTTTCATCCACATAGGCTAAGAATATATATCGAAGTAGCAGACTGAAGACACTGAACTTGGCCTTTCCAGATTCATATATCTATTCAAACTTTTAAATAAACCAGTGTTTCATCCACAGTGGCTCGTGATTTTCAAAATATTTATGTATGCCATAATAAGCACTTCACAAATCAACTAGGAATTGAAGGCACTTGCACAAAGAATATAATAACAGAAAACCAACGTATTCTTGCACAATAATATTATTGATGATAACACTATGAATAAATTGTTATTTCTTTGTTGTAAGCCAGAGCAGGATCTTGATCTTCCTTGGCACAGATGTTACTGTCATATGGACTGAGACGAATTTTTGCAGCCCCATTCCTCAATCCAACTTTATTCCTTTTCAATTTTGGGGCCATGTGAATCTGATAGTAGCCAACAGCTTTTTTCTTCTCCTTCTCAACCATCTCACCACCATCTTTCTGATTTTCTTGATCTTTGCCATGTTCCTTGCATGCACTACTGTTGAAGTCTTGACAGCGGGATTGTTGTTCTTGGGCTTCAACAACATTATTAGGTTTAATGGACAGTAATTTTCCCACAAACGAAGGCCTGGGTTCGATAGGATTCCCCATCAAATCTCTGAAACCCACAACCCCCCAGTTGCAGGGATGAATCTGTTCATTCTATGAAGATCTACTCCATCAAGAATCATGGTGCCAACGTTGAGAACGCCCTGTGGGTGACCAGAAGGACGACGGACCTGCAGTGCCAAGAAACTCATCCCACTGAAATATGTGCTCCCGTAGCCCTTGAGGAGAGTGGAAAGCAAGACCCTCATAGTTCCTCGCAGGGTATCCCTGAGGCAACCCACGCAGTATATCTCCATCATCACAGCAGAGGTTTCACAGCGGAGAAAACTCTCTTCCAATCTGAATATGGCCTTGTCGTTCCAAGTAGGGTTTGCACCCCCTGTTCTGTCAATTTGCGTCGTCGGTTTTTTCTCGAAATTGATCCATACAACATAGTAGGTCATGCACAACAGATTGCATAGCAGAAATAGGACACATTATTGCAGCAGTTAGTGGAACAGCACGAAAACATTATTGCAGCAGGCGTGGAAGAGAACAGGAAGAGCAGAAAGTGGAAACAGGAGGAACAGAAATGGTCGTGGAAGAAAACCGGAAGAGCAGAAAGCTGAAGAGGAGAAACAGAAATGAAGTTGCACGACAGATGTCAACCATATGCCAGTTGAAGGTGCACGCCAGCTGGCAAACGTAGAAACAAAGTGTAGGCGAAAAGCTCACTCAAAGGAAGGCCTATCGACCTAAATATTGAAATTTTTAAGAAGACTCTGGCCATTTCATAAGCAGCTGAGTTGACAGCAGAGTTTGTCTGTCGCTGAGTCCCAATCATAGAGGGGTCTATATGAGTTATGTCAATGTCTAAGTAGAGCTGTTGAATATGGAATGTGGGTGTAAGTCCTCATCTCTGTCCAACTTATGTCAAAGCAAAGGATGCTACGAAAGAATTGGTTAATCAGTTGTGGATGATGGCATTTATTTCTAGAAAATGCAATACCTCTTTCATTGATGGTCTCTTTTGAGGGGAAGCAGAAGCACAATTCAATGCAATCCCCACAGACACTGAGATTTCTTCCCTTCCTTCAACCTCTGGTTGAAGAGTAGGATCTATGATGTGCAAAACGCGATGCTTGTCATCAACAAAGTTTTGACCCCATGCTTCAAAATCCTTATCTGATGGTGGCTTCCCAGTAAGAATCTCCAGAAAAATAACCCCAAAGGAATAAACATCCCACTTTTGGTTGTGTTTGAGAGTTTTCAATGCCTCTGGGGCCTGGTAAGGAGATACAAAGTTCTTGGATGTGCCTGGACTGCCCAGCAAATCAGGTGTTGTTTGCAGGCTATCGCGGGAGCCAGTGGAGCATTTGCTCCCTGAAAATATACCTTCAAGGTTCCTTAGGTGGATAGCAGAGCTACTATACTTGACACTGGCAGTGTCCAGTAGCTTTTCTAGCCCAAAATCTGCTATGTATGGCTCCATGTCAAAGCCCAGAAGGATGTTGCTTGGCTTAACATTTCCATGAACAAACTTCCTTTCATGAAAACAGGGATAGACTCTGCAGAATCCAGAATCTGAACAAGATTCACTGATATTGTTATCTTTAATAAATTCTTATATGAAGCAGCAAAGATGAAGAATCCCAAATAATTTGACACATCACAGAAAGTTGATTCCTATTCCTAAACTTCTCGTTTTCACTTTCAAAGTTATATTTCTTGAAGTTGGAACCAAACTCTATATTCTAGCTCTCCTTGCTTATGTAGAGATGGGGATCTTGTATAATCGCTCTTTAGTTCTTTGATGTAACAACCTTCATTCACATCTATGATGCTTCTGCCAAAAAAAACCTGCAACTTTCACTTTCCTTCATTTTCTTATTCCTGGTGTTTGTATCCTTCAGAAAATATAGAAAAGACTTTCAAGGTCTACAGTTTCATACACAGTCATTCTAAAAGGCATGGAGAAATCAGCCTCACTGGTGATGGCTTCAATTTCAGGGACTTGAGCAATTACCAAGCCAGTGGGATACTTCTGAATAAGCCTGCAGACTATTTGGAATAATAGCAAATGAAAATTCACTATAATATCAAATGCCACCAAGGTTAGTTGATAACAATCTAGCAGAGATAGTCCCAAGGATTAGCTTGGTTAGAAGATGCTTTAGTGCAAATGCTCAAGGAATTCTCAGGATCAAATGTCATTGAATATCTAGTGGTTACCAATAGTAGCTAAACAGGGGAAAAGTGTGGAATCCATAAGGAACTCATAATATGCAAGCTTGTGATTACCAATAGTAGCTAAACAGGGGAGATTATGGAATCCATAAGAAACTCATAATATGAAAAACAATAACAATACAATGTAATTTTCCCATCAATTCAATCCATACTGTTATGATGCAACACAATATCCCAATACTGTAATGTAATTAATTGAGTTATTATGATGTGTTCAGTCTCCAAACTGAAGTAATTAATGCAGTCATCAATAAAATATGGCTTACCAGGAATATGGTATAATGGACCTGTTCAATATATAACAGCAGAAGCATTCCCTAGAAACTGATATAAATATTGCCACTAATTGTTCTCCATCTAAGTAAGAATATGTTATGTAGAATAAGATACAAATACAAGCACAGGGTCACTTGTCTTATTTCATGGTCTTCCTAAGAAGGCTTATGAAGGAAGTTGTGTAGCATTCTCATGGTTTTGATAAATTATCATTTGTTGCCGAGCTGAACATGTATAGATAAATATTCTAACTTGAAAAAAGAGCAGTTTCTTCTTTGTATATGCAAACTATAGCGGAACCAATAAATCTAATTTTCAATATTGATTTGCATCAATTTCTTTTGGTCCAACCAACAATTAAAATCCATCCCCTGCCACTGCAACAATAATACACCATATATCACCTTCCCATTAAAACTGAGAATGAGCTGCAAGTAAACTGTGAGAACGCGGATGCCTCATAAGCATGGAGTTAAGTTTGATCCCTGAGCTTTGCTACAATCCCAAACCTAGAGATGTACCAATAATGAAACCCTACTCTTAGTCCAAGGGTCTCCAAGGTCCAGAACCAAAAATACCTTTCATTCAAGGGTCTCCAAGAATTTGGTTTTTTAGTTGAAAGGTCTAAAAACACTTGACGATTCCCATTTGTCAAATCAGATACTCTGTCAAAATAATAACAATTTTCTGGCAGTTAAGTGAATGGTAAATCTAGTTTTGATATAATCAAAATATCATTAAAAAATTCTTGTAGTGTCTAAAATGTTTTCAAGCCCATCATCAGATTGTACTTCCTCATTCCAAACCAAAAACTGACCATTCAGACAATCAACGCATCTTTTACCTAAAACAGAATACTTTTTCACACGCTAATTTTCACAACAGTGCAATTTGATTTCTTCCTTGTTTGAAGATCGGAAAGAAAAAGACAGAAAGATCTTCGGATGATACCTTCACTGGTCATGGAACCCATTATCATCATGAACCTTTTAATACATGCTTGACATTCCTTTTTACGACCCTTGGGCATTAACTGGACACTAATTCCAAGAATCTTGAAAATATCAGCTAGAAACATTGTGAGTTTATCAGCGAGTGGTGAAATAGTGGCAGAAAATCAGGAGATGATGGAAAATTTCATTATCCAACACAATTGAACTAGCTAAATTTTACCAGCCACTGCAAACAGTGTTTTATAGCTGAAAACACATCATTATCATGCAAGTAAACTATATATGCATTAGTATAATTTCTCTTTTTAGCTGCTGCTTTTTCTTCAGATACGGTAGTATGATTTGTTGGTTACGTACCCTTTTTCAGTTTCGCAGTGACGAGTTACTAATACCTCTATCATTAAACGCTCATGCATTGTAGAAAAAAAGAGCCTATAATTTCTTGAATTTATTCCTGCTTAGACTAACCAAAGTGTTCTGGACAAGGGACTGATATAAAAAAGTCACAAAAGCCAAAAATGACACAGGGAATGTTAGGCCATTAAAAGTTCCCATGCATGTTTTTGACCTGCTTCTTAGACATCAAACTCCATGGGATGACTTCAAAATCTGTTGATCCTATTACTTCACTATTAAAGCATCACGGCCTAGCCCAACACCAATATAATCGATTCGTATTCCAACTCTCGATCCTTTCTACATAGAAGCAAGCAGCAGATGGCAAGTCTTGATAGCTTCTCAATTTAGATATATCAGCTTGCCATCCAGGCAGATCTTCATAAATAACCTGCATGTGACCAAGTTATATTAGAATTGGGTACCAGAGAAGAGAAAAATTCTTTTATCAAAATTTGAGTTTGAAATGAGAAACTTTCTCAAGGAAACAAGATTTCAAATAACCTTGACATGACATAATGTTAGAAACAAACTGCAAGGAAAAAGGAATATGACATATGCAAAACATTATCTACAAAGATACAAATAAAACTATATAACGAGAGAGACTCAAACTGGTAGCAGGTCCAACACAAATGACCAAATAAAATAAAATTAACAGTTAGATCCATGAAATTTATTAGTCAAAAGAATGCAAAAATGTGTTGTCAAGAACAAATTGAGGGTCAAAGGTTCAAGAGGCGACAATTATGGGGCCAAAGCCTCGGTGCAAAAAAGCTTTCTGTAAGTTTTAGCAAAATAATTCATATCTGATTTTTTAAAGGTAGAGATTGTAGCATAGCACTCGATATAATGATCATCGTAAATGAAGCTGTCTGATTAAACCTCACAAGGATGTGAAGCTTAAGCAGACAGCATCAGATAGGCTGACATTAATGTAACTGTTGCCTCCATGGTACAAACAAATATGCTTCATTTAGTTGTTGCCTACATGGTACTATTCTACTGATTATGGATTTGAACCATATATGTATTCGTATAATCTAAAGATCAAAACACAGGCTTGTAGATGCCGGCCTGACGTCTAGTCACAGTATTTTTTCACTTAGTATGCCTGAAGTTCCCCTTTTTCAACTGTTATGCATCACAAAATGTTTTTCAAGATACTTGCAATACTCATACATAATAATTACAGAAGCATACTATTTTAAGTTGCTCGTTAAGTAATTGAGATCCATGGCTCTGAATTGAAAGGAAGGTACCTCTACTTTTTGCAGAAGGTCAAGGTCTGCAGGAAAAGATTTCAACACATTACCATCAAGCCCTTTATAGGCTACCCCAAGCCTAATTCGAGATAACCTAGAAAGTACGTCAAGCTTTGTCAGATTGAGTGCTGAGAAACCATTGATTTGACAAGAATATTTAAGTGCAACCAGATCTAGCCAACCACAACGACGAGGCTGGCCAGTTGTGGTGCCATATTCATGTCCAGCTGATCGAATATCTTCACCCGCTTCATCCAAGAGTTCTGTCGGGTAAGGACCTGAACCAACTCTTGTTGTGTACGCTTTAGCCTGCAGATCAAAACCGTGGTTAGTCATCAGTAAATTTTTAAAACTTTCTTGATGAATCCAATTTTCATTAGAACTTTAACCTGCATGAATTTGCATATGCATGTTAAAAATCATCTCACATACCACACCAATCATATCACCAATATGTCTTGGAGCAATACCAAGTCCAGTACAGATTCCACCGGCAGATGGATTAGAAGAAGTGACAAATGGATAAGTTCCGAAATCGACATCTAACATGGTCGCCTGGCCGCCTTCAACCAAAATCTTCTTCCCGCTTGAGAATGCATCATTCATCAAATGAACAGTGTCAGCAATATAAGGTTCTATTCGCTTAGAATATCTCTTGTAATGCTCCACTTCAGTCTGTAACATGCTTTTACTATACTCAAAGCCTTTAAAACGGGATGTGGCATCATGCAAAAGAATATTCAACTTCTCAGGAAATGTATCCATGTGCCTCAAATCACTTACCCCGAATACCATTCCGGATTGCCTTGCTTGCATAGCAAGGACCAATCCCTCTTTTTGTCGTTCCAATTAACGACCCTGCAAGTTCTGCTTCTCTCATTCCATCAATAGTTTGATGGAAATCAAATAGTAAATGAGCACGGTCAGAAATCAACAGTCTTTCCTTTGCAAGAAACTCCATTAGACTCAAGCCTGTCTATCTCTTCAAATAGCCCTGGAAGATGCACAACGGCTCCATTCCCAATAACGCATAGGGCTTTCTCATTCACTATTCCAGAAGGGACAAGGTGAAGAGCAAATTTCTTTCCCTCGCTATTGTATAGGGTGTGACCTGCATTTGCCCCTCCCTGAGATAAAGATGTAGTATAATCGGTAAATATACTTACCAGTTAAGATGGATTTAACGACAATGAAAAAAAATGGAGGATGGGTGAGTAGCTGAAAATGGGCCACAATATCATAGCGTTGTGCTAAAACGTCAACGAGCTTGCCCTTTCCTTCGTCACCCCCACTGAGTTCCGAGCACTACACCCACTTGACTCAGGGATTTAAAAGGATCTTCCGCTTTCTCTGCCTCAACAATGGCGTCGGCCTCCTCGACGCTGGCATTGCATTTTATCCTTCTACTCTATAGTTCAATTCGACCTTTAGCCAAATGCAAGTTCACAGAATGCGCAAACCCTGACTGCAACCCCTGCTGCCTCTTCTTCTTATCCTGCGAAAATCCGTGCAAATTCGGAACACAGAGATCGCTAATCAGCGCAGATGCCATTTATTCCCACAGACCGCGGATTGAACAACCTTCAAAACCCCAAATCCCTGGCAGAAGCTATAATCTAGTTTAGACAGATCGGAGGGTAATCCAGAATGGAACTGGGGTAAAGGGGGCTGAAAGTGAAGGATTTGAACAGAGGGAAACAGCTAAACATTTAGGAAAGCCATGGATAAACTTTTCCCCAGAGATTCGATGGAGCCCGTTTCAGAGGTCTGTCAGGCAGCACGGGAAGCAAGAGCGGAGAAGACGAAAAAGGTACAGGCAAATCTTTCAGGCTCCGATCTTTCCCTTATCGAACGATTAACCTTCTCTTGATCCAACGATTAACAATCTTCTAATCGTCTAACACATAATCTAATGGCACACAGCAATGACAAATGGATTTTAGGGAAGTTCGTCTCAGAGGGAAACGCCTTACGGCGTAAATATTATTTTTGTGTAATTTTTATTGCATAAAATAGATGGTGATAGTTTGTATTGTTAAGACATTTTGTAATGTGAAGGTTATCGATTGAAAATTCTGTGGGCAAAAAAATACAATCATGTTAATCACTGGTGTGGCTAAGATTGGGTGTGGTCCTCACATGATTTTTGATAGGTCAGATACCCATGTCTCAGTTTCTCAAGCCAAAGGATAAGTGTGCAATCACCTCAAGGCTCACACAACTTAGAATTAGAGTGCCCCAACTGTTTTTTAGAGTGTTGAATCCATTTATGCATTCAAAAATATATTTTAAACAACAAAAATTCACAATATTGCTTGAAATTGTAGGAAAAAAGTCATTTAGTCTATAAGTTAGATTGAGACTATATATATATATATATATATATATATATATATATATATATATATATATATATATATATATATATATATATATATATTCTCTCTTTTAGATTCTACATATATAGTTACTATCTGAATTGTTTAGAGTTGCATATTTAGCAAAACGAGAGTGTTGTTAAGAAACTTATATTCACTAGTAATATAATATAAGTATAATTCTATTTAAATGTCATATTTATTATATTTATATTTATGTGTAAGGTTTTTAAAAATATTTTTATATTATATATATCTATATATATATATATATATATATATATATATATATATATATATATATATATATATATATATATATATATATATATATATATATATATATATATATATATATATATATTAAATTTATCTCTTTTAGTTATATAGATTTTTATTTCCATTTTTATTTATATTTGATTAATATATAATATTTACATAGTTTAACTAATAAATAAAATGGCTCTTTTAAGAATTACAATTTTAAGTTGTTTAATTTGCAAAGTTTTACTGTCTGGTCAGTTTTTGAAGATGTTAAATCCATTTATGCACACAAAAATGCATTTTAAACAAAAGAGATCACAATATCCTTGGAGATTATATTATGGGATTCCTGCCAAAAACATCATTTCATCTATTAGTTAGATTTTTCCATTTGATATTAATATTAATATTTTTTATAAGTATTCTATATTTATTATATTAGTTAGACGTGCCATTAATATTAGTACTAATATTTCTATATTTTTGAAGTCAATATATAATGATTTAAACAACACTCATATGACAACTTCTTTATTATACTTGATGCACCTAATTGATTTCTCTATGCAACTAGTGATAAGGAGCTTCACACTAAATACAATTCTCATACTAACTAGCCCTCCATTAACATAGGAGTTGGTTATTAATCCTTGCAACCAACACCTCCTAACTAAATTAGTGATGATTCATTAATATGACTAATCTCAAATAACTTATTGATAAGGCATTAATCAGCAAACACACAGACTAGTTTATGTACAAAGGATGTTGTGTATAGGTACAAAACACCATGGATGCAAGAGTGGGAGGCGCGCTTTGCACGACTTCACACCACTCTCTACCTTTTTTACCATCTTAATAATGATCATTCAGATGAGATTGTGTTGAGGTAATTTAAGATGGATCAAGGGGTTCCTAACTCATCATGTAAGAGCCTTCCTCAAAAACTCTAACAAAGATGACAAGAGGTTCATCTTCATCTATATTTTATAGGTCCACCTTATGATCCACAAGAATATATTGGAAATAATACTAGGGGGGGGGGGGTGAATCAGTATTTACAATTCAATAATTTTTCATTTGCCAATCAGATTTATATATGCTACTTCAGTCAAGTGAACTTGCGCATGCACGCCACTGTGATTAAGGAAACCATCGTATACCCAGAGAAATTATGATTTAGTTAATTCATCATGTCTTGATCTTTAATCCATGCATCAATATCTTATTATACAGTAACTATGTGCAGTAATAACATAATAAACCACCACCCATAAGCAACACACATGAGCACCAAGATTTAAGGTGGAAGCCTAACGCGGGAGAAAAACCACCTACTATTGTCGTCTATGTCTTCTTTTTAATATAAAGAAAATCTGTTTACAATCTTGTATTGGTGCAGACTCATACCAGTACATAGGCACCCACCTGCAGAAGGATACAACCTTCTCTCTTTCTCCAGCTTCTACTAGAGGGGAGCTACAACCCCCTAGCTATTGTACTAGCCTATATGTTTACTAGTATGTAGGTGCCGGCCTACAGAAGGCTATGACCTTCTCTCTTCCTCCAGGGACTACGTTTCATAATTTTTCAAACTGGATGCTCCTGGTACACAACAACACAATATGAAGCCCTCGTTTCATCAAATTTTCACATTGGATCCATCAAAAAATTTGAAGCTCAAACTCTATAATAATATCTGCATCAACCAATAACCAGTCAATCTGAACAATCACATCACTGTCACTAAAACATTGTGTTGAACCCATAAACCTGTGTCATCATTCAAAACCATATGCAACCTCAAGAATCATACATTAGAATGCATATGCTACTTTAATGAACCCAAAACTTCCTTTACCCAAACCTGCGTATACCTCTAAAACTACTAAAACATAAAACTTATGAATCAAATCTGTACCAACCAATAATATTCTAAACATCTATTGTCAAGTTACAGAGATCTAGACAGTCAACAGCAAAGATCACCCTTCTCAATTAATTAATCAATCAGACTCAATCTCCTTATGCATTCAATTCTATTTTCAAATCTAAGAAGACATCATTGACAGACAACAGTAAACCAGCAACATTGATTAGATAGATCAGCCATTTTTGAATAACAGGCTTTTCTTATGTATATGGTACTTGGAAGCTTCGAACCAGCATGTATACGCACCTTCACCAAGGAAAACCAACTTATATATCTGCAAATAATAAATTACAACTTCGTTGCTATTCCAGATTTTAGACATACCCAGATCATGATATTTAAAGAATAAAACATGTGTAAGCAATCAGATCTAGCCTAACCAATTCAAATCATTCAATGATAAGTCATTTCAGGTCTCATGATCCTGATTGTTGAAATATGGCAACAAGAATATTATGTTATGAAACCAGCTCAAGAAAATATAGAAAAGATAGATCAACGCCTTAGAATTCAGCCTCTTCGAGGGGGAAACCTCCTTTACATTACATAAATGAGCAATTCTTGGATGATTGAAATGACAAAACCTCCTTTCTATATATAGGAGTCTAAGGAGTCACAATATAATCCAGCTGACCTAACAATAATAATATAAAGCCACAAAAATAACAATAGAGGGATTCTATGGGGCACAGAAATAACAATATGGGGGTAATAGGGGCACAACAATATAAATAAGGGGTATAACTATAATAGTAATGGGGTAACCACTAGTATTATAGGGACCCAACATGCCCCTCTCCTTCAAAAAAGTGGTGTCCTCAACGCTTGAGTAATTCTGGATACTTCTGCATAAAATTCTCATCCTCCCATGTGGAATCTTCAGCGGATAAGTTCTTCCACTTGATAAGATACTCTGAAATTGATCGATTTCGTAGCTGTCGAGTTCTTGTTTCTGTGACTGCTTCCGGTTCCAATATAATTTTTCCTTCCTCGTCAAGTTCTGGCAATATTGTTTGCATTGGGAGCTTGTCGCCTATAACTTTCTTTAAACATGAAACATGGAAAACTGGGTGCAATCAAGAAGCTGCAGGAAGCTCCAATTTGTATGCCATAGTACCAATCTTTTGCAACACCTTGTACGGACCATAATACTTTGGTGATAGTTTATTATCCTTCTTAGCTTGCTTTAGGGACATTTGCTTATATGGTTGTAGCCGTAGGAATACCCAATCACCTACATCAAAACTTCTTTCACTACGATGTTGATCTGCCTGTTGTTTCATTCTATTTTGTGCCAACACGAGGTTATCCTTTAAGAGTTGGAGGACTTGTTGTTGATGTTCGATGTGATGTTCCACTACCTGAACCTTAGAATTTTCTCTTAAATATGATGTGATGGATGGTGGTTGATACCCATAAAGTGCCATAAATGGGGTCATTTTTGTTGCTGTATGGAAGGAAGTGTTATACCACCATTCAGCCAGAGGCAACCATTTGACCCATTGTGTCTGTTTATCAGATACAAAGCAACGAAGATATCCTTCCAAACATTTGTTTACTATCTCATTTTGCCCATCAGATTGAGGATGATAAGATGAGCTATGAGCTAACTGAGTACCAAGACAAGAAAATAATTGTGTCCAAAAATTTCCAGTGAAAATGGGATCTCTGTCACTTACAATAATCTTTGGGTTTCCATGTAGCTTTTGAACTGTTTCCATAAATGCAGTAGAAACTGTACTGGCTTTAAATGGGTGTGATAATGCACAAAAGTGTGCATACTTGGTAAGTCTGTCAACTACCACCATGATGACACTCTTTCCCTCAGACTTGGGTAAACCTGTGATAAAATCCATTGAAACCTCCTCCCAACGTTGGCTTGGAATGGATAAAGGTTGTAATAGACCCAGTGTCTTAATTGTTTCAACTTTATTTTGTTGGCAAACCAAACATTCCGCCACAAACTTTTGAATATCTGATTTAAGGCCATCCCAAAAAAATTCCTTCTTAACGCTGTGGTAAGTTTTTAAAAATCCTGAGTGCCCTCCTAAGGGAGAAGTGTGCAATTCCATAAGAATCTTTTGTTTTAGCTGGGAATTCTTACAGAGGTATAAGCGATCTTTGTACCATAACGAATCATTTTGCCAGCTAAATGTATCAGAAGTACTGGAATCTTGTTGTAGCTTTCGAATAAGTGCCCACACTTCTTCGTCATTCTTCCATTCCTCCCTTGCTTCGTTTATCCAATCTGGTTGGATAATAGAAATAGCACACAACAATGCTTCCACATCCTCATCCTTTCTTGAGAGTGCATCTGCCACCACATTTTGCTTCCCTTTTTTGTAGATGATTTCAAAGTCATAACCCAACATCTTTGTGACCCACTTTTGTTGCTCTTCAAAGGATAATCTTTGTTCTAAAAAGTATTTAAGGCTATCATGATCCGTTTTTACCTTGAAGTGTCTTCCCATTAGGTAGGGTCGCCATTTCTTAAGTGCATGGAGTATTGCCAACATTTCCTTCTCATAAATAGCTTTGCTTAAAAACTTTCCCTTGATTGGACGACTTTCAAAAGCAATGGGTCTTTCATCTTGCATTAGAACAACACCAATTCCATTTCCTGAAGCATCACATTCGACAATAAAGGTTTTTGTGAAGTCCGGTGTAGCTAAGACCGGTGCTTGGCACATTGCCTCTTTAAGATGTTCAAAGGCCTTTGTTGCTTTCGGAGTCCATGAAAATGAATCTTTCTTCAATAATGTTGTTAGAGGTGCTGCTATTCTCCCATAATTCTTAACAAACTTGCGATAATACCCTGTCAACCCAAGAAATCCTCGCAGATGCTTTATGGATGTGGGGATTTTCCATTCCTTAATGGCTTTAATTTTGCTAGGGTCTACCTTAACTCCTTCATGAGATACAATATGACCCAAATATTCCACCTCCTGGACTCCAAAGAAACATTTGGATCTTTTTGCATATAATTGTTTCTCCTCCAATAGTTGTAGCACCCTGTCAACATGTTCAACATGATCCTTCCAAGACTTGCTGTATATTAGTATATCATCAAAAAATACTAACACAAATTTTCTAAGGAATGGTTTGAAAATTGAATTCATCAAACCTTGAAATGTTGAAGGTGCATTGGTAAGGCCAAAAGGCATGACCAAAAATTCATAATGACCCTCATGAGTTCTAAATGCTGTTTTCGGAATGTCTTCAATCTTCATTCTGATTTGATGATATCCCGAACGAAGATCCAACTTGGTGAAGTAAATTGATCCATGCAATTCATCCAGTAATTCATCAATGACAGGAATGGGGAACTTATCTTTAATAGTGAGCTTTTTGAGCTCCCTATAATCCGGACACATGCGCCATGATCCATCCTTCTTGTGCACCAATACTACTGGAGCTGAGAAAGAACTTTGACTCGATTGAATTATACCAGCCTCTAGCATTTCTGCAACTATACGTTCAATTTCACTTTTTTGGACATAGGGATATCTGTACGGCCTGAGGTTTGGAGGAACACTTCCTGGAATCAGATGAATAGCATGATCATGATCACGCATAGGTGGGAGACCTTTGGGAGTCTCAGATACCTTGGAATGATTTTCCAGGACTTTTTGGAGATCTGGAGAAATAGATGATTCCAATGTGGAAACATCTAGCGAACATAATTGTGCAATTACACCTCTTTGCTCCTTTTTTAGAAGCTTAGTCATGCCATTAGAGCTAATTATCTTTCCTGGTTTCCCTGCAATACCCCTTAATTCAACTTCCTTTCCTTTCGTAGAAAATTTGATGAAAAGTTCTTGAAAATTAAAAGCTATTGTACCCAAGGATTGTAGCCATTGGACTCCTAGTACAACATCGACACCTCCCATTGGAATGGAAAGCATTGGGCTAGTCAATACATATTCTCCCATGGATAGATTGATATTATGGCACTTTCCAGAGCAATTTATTGTTCCTCCATTTGCAATCATCACTTGACACTCTGGTGCTGGATATAGGAAGCAATTCAATTCTTTTGCTACCCTACAATGAATAAAATTGTGGGTGCTTCCTGAATCAATCAACACTATTACCTTTTTATTCTTGATTTGTCCTTCTATCTTGATGGTTTGAGGAGTGGTAATTCCCGCCAATGCATTACAAGATATGATCGGATTTATTTGTTCTTCATCTAGGCTTTGTTCCTGGAATATATCGTCTTCTTTTGACCTTTCTTGCTCCTTTTCTTCTTCCTCTTCACAATCTATGTAGAATAATTTCTTCTCAGCACACTTATGACCTTTTGTGTATTTGCTATCACAATTGTAACAAAGCCCTTTTGCTCTTTTTTCTTCCAATTGTTGTGGTGTCAACCTTGTAGGTTGTGGAAGACTAGGGGCAACAACACTTCCGTCTTTATAGTTGTGAGTGGTATGCTTCCTAGTTGCCATAATTTTGCTTTCCATTTTTCTTGCTAACCTGAATGCCTTCTCTAATGAATCAGGTTCCCAAAGGCGAACATCATGTTGGATATTATCCTTTAAAGACCCTATGAACACATCAATCCTATGCTCCTCTGGAATATCTTTTACCCTTATGTTCAATTTTTGGAACTCCTCAATGTGCTCCATTATTGAACCCTTTTGTTTGAGACTTATCAATTGGCTAAAAAAAGTGTTGCTTTTTGTATCCTCATAATGTGCTATCAATTCTTCCATAAAAATTGCCCAAGTGATAAATTGTTTACAAGAACAAAGCAATTGATACCATACAAACTGATTTGGTTCCAAATATACAGTTGTCGTACGTACCTTTTGTGCGTTTTGCACATTATTGAGATCGAAGAATTGCTCCATCTGTAATATCCATGTGGCGAGATCCTTGCCATCAAACTTCCTCATATCGATTTTTGGAATATGGTGATTCTTCGATCCAACATTAGCGTCTATGGAATCATGATTAACATTTCTTTTGTTCTCATCATGAGTTTCCTTTACTACCTTTTCACCATTAGTAAGTATTTCTTGTAGAAAATTTGTCAAATCTGTCTTCAAATCTGCCATGCCTGTCTTCAAATTTGTGTTCAAATCCATCTTCAAATTGTCCATATTAGCTTCCATGCCATTCGTCTTAGCTTCCAAGCCATTTATCTTAGCATCTGTTAACTTTTGTGAGCGTGACATTTGTTGCACTTGTTCTTGTAATTTTGATATATCATGTAGCATTTCTTCCTCTTCTTCATGAGTCATGCTAGAGCTTTCAGGTTCCTTACTAGGTGTTTGCATTTTCTTTCCTCGGGGCATCAGTTACCGATAATAATGCTCTAATATGCCCTTTGAATTCCTTCAAAATAAATTTTCAAACCAAGCTTAAGCAAAAATTTAAAAAAATCTACACACCTTTTTTCACTTTGTAGGAGCTCGATATTGCCTCTGATGTATCTCTGTACTTTCCAATCATCTAGTTCTGAATTTGTGACCTGTAGTAGCTCTCTATGTCCTCTTTCCAATGCCACCAGTCTGATCCAAATGGGATTCTCCAAGAAAGAGTTATGCACAATCTCTCAAGATGACCTGATTATAGACATTTCCAGAAGAGCGAAGTTGTATGAAGTGCCACGTGTACAATTTTCGATATTTGGTTTTGAAAAAGATATAACAGAAACTACAGTCCGTCCTCTTTTTGTACCTTCTTACGAAATTTCAATCTGATTCCCAGAGAGAAAGTTATGACAATTTTCCCCAGGTCACCTGTTTTGAATGTAATTGAGGAGTCTGCAAAAAGACCAATTTCCTCAGATCATATCTCTGAAAATATCGCGCGAAAAGCTCTAAAATTTGGACCCAAGGTTCAACGCGATTTCTTCTCAAATGGGTTTTTTTTGCGACTTCTGAAACGTAACAGAAAAAAAGTTGTAGTGAAAATGCCACGATGACCTGTTTGGAGCAGCGAAACCCTAGAATCCAAAGCTCTGATACCAAATGTTATGAAACCAACTCAAGAAAAGATAGAAAAGATAGATCAACGCCTTAGAATTCAGCCTCTTCGAGGGGGCAACCTCCTTTACATCACATAAATGAGCAATTCTTGGATGATTCAAATGACAAAACCTCCTTTCTATATATAGGAGTCTAAGGAGTCACAATATAATCCAGCCGACCTAACAATAATAATATAAAGCCACAAAAATAACAATAGAGGGATTCTATGGGACACAGAAATAACAATATGGGGGTAATAGGGGCACAAAAATATAAATAAGGGGTATAACTATAATAGTAATGGGGTAATCACTAGTATTATAGGGACCCAACATATTCCAATTTAATTTGTCCTTGAATTAAATTGTGAATTAAAATCAAATTTAATCTTAACAGCTACTTGGAAATAATTAATTAACTAATTTTAAATTAATTAGTCGGAGAAATTCAAGTTAGAAGTCTTTCTGAATTCATGCAAGAGTTATCCCTTAAATTAAGGAGATAAGATTGAGTTATATTTGAGTTGTAATTAGTTAACTCAGTTTACTGAGTTAAGTCCAATTAAATTAGTTCCAAACTGTTTGAGGAACTAATAGTGAGTTAACTGTCAGTTGATGCATTAATGCACTCAACTAGTGCTACTCCAGTTAACTGAAGATTCCCTCATCAGAAACTCATGCATGTCTATTCTGAGAAAGACCCAGTTGAGATAAATGTTCAAGGACAGTGTACTATCAGTTGCATGTGTTTTCTCATGGAGAAAACTCATGCATGCAGTCAAGGATTTATCCTTTAGGATTGTGCAGTTTTGAAGGAGGTTTTCCACTTGGTAATAGGCAGATCATCCACAAGGAATAACATAAGGAAATAGGAGCTTGGAGGGTAGGGAGGAAGGCTGGAGAAAAGCCAAGATTTCCTATGAGCATATGTAGCGATTGTACTGGGAGCTAGCTAGCTATGAGAGCTAAGGCTTTGTATAATTTCTATGTATTTCCATCATGTATGATAATACAATAGTGTGGGGTTTTTAGCTGAGGCTTTCCCCAAAGTATTTTCATGTGTATTATGCATTGATTCTTCTTCTTCTGGTTATATTATTCAGCTTGATCTTTAAGCTTCCGTAAATTGATGGTAGAAGTAGGTTATAGTATTCTTCTTTGATTTATATTGCATTATCGGGTTAACCTACACAGATTTTCTACATGGTATTGGAGCTATGAACATTACACTGAGAAGAGAATTTTAAGTTTGAATTTTGGGGTTGTAGGTGCAAATCGAATTCATATCATACTTCAAGGTTGGCCAATGGCATTCTATGGATTGACACTCGAGTATGCCTTGGAAGGTAGCTAGAATTACATAACATGGAAAGATAGAATGGAGGCCATATTAGACGAAAATGGCTTGAAGGAATTCATTGATCAAGAAATCCCAAGGCCAGCTTCAACTAATCCACAAGAGTTGGCTGAGTGGAAGAAGTGTGTGGCAAAGGCAAGACAGATCATCCTTGAGGGAGTTCAAGACCATATTGTCTCGAGTCTCCATGGGAAGGATACTCCATTTTCAATGTGGAAGATATTGAAGGACCTCTACAAAACAATAGCGACCAGAGGAAATTGGCACTTAAGGATAAGCTTCGAAGAATCAATATGGAGAAGGGCGATACTATTTCCACATATATAAACAAGCTCACCACCTGCAAAGATGAGCTTGGCAGTGTGGGAATAACTATTGCCGATGATGATGTGGTGAGCCTCACTCTCCTTGGCCTTCCAAAGAGTTGGAATAGCTACCAGGACTTTGTGAATGGAAGGGAGAAACTGGCGGATTGGGAACGACTGTGGTCGGATCTTATGCAGGAGGAGATCAGGAGGAGCACATGAGATGGTTCTTCATCCAAGAATGATGATGAAGAAAATCTGGCCTTAGCATTTAAGGAAAGGAAAGGGAATGGGAAGGCTTCCCTTTTCAAATCGAATTCTTCTCATGGAGGGAAGAAGGGTGACATGTCTAAAGTAAGATGCTTTAATTGTCACAGGATGGGACATTATGCGACTAATTTCCAATCAAAGAAGTCTAAGAAGGGATCCTCGGAAGGTGAGGAATTAGCCTCTCAGTTCGAAATGGACTTTACCCTCATCGCATGCATGGTGTCATCGATGATGGGTTGTGTCTGGTATCTTAACAGTGGAGCCTCATTCCACATGACCGGTGATAAAAATTTATTCAATGCCTTGGAGGAGAAAGACCTCAAGATGCACATAGACATGGGTGACGATGGAAGGTATAGTGTTTCAGGAGTGGGCATGGTTGCTTTTCAGAGGGAGCATGGAGCTCCTCTCACCTTGACAGATGTGATGTATGTGCCTGGACTAAAGAAGAACTTGGTATCGGTTGCGATGTTGGAGGACAAAGGCTACGATGTTTTCTTCTGTAAAGGAAAGGCGTTCCTAAGACACATAGCCACGGTTCATACCAATAGGATAGGGATTTGGGTGAAGAATCTCTATAAACTAGAGGTAGATGATTCTGTAGCATTGAGTATGAAAGCAAAATTAGTGCAAAGCCAAGACATTGGCGAGTTTTGGCACAGGCGGTTGGGCCATTTGCATCATGGGGCTTTGAAGATAATGCAACAGATATCTAAAGGACTTCCCAAAGGTAAACTTGAGTAAGTTGACACATGCAAAGGTTGTACCTTGGGAAAGTACACCAAGTCTTTCTTTCATGATCGAGACAGTCGAGCAGAGGCTATCTTAGAGTGAGTTCATACTAATTAGTGTGGACCATTCTCGGTGGCATCCACAACGAAGCAAAGGTATTATGTGATTTTCATTGATGACTATTCTCGTAAATGCTGGATTTATTTCATGCAGAAGAAGGACCAAACTTTCACAAAGTTTTGTGAGTTCAAAGCTTTGTTCGAGAAAGAGTCAGGGAAGAAGATCAAGGCCTTGAGAAGCAACAAAGGTGGAGAATATGTCTCTCAAGAGTTTAAGGACTTATGTGTAATGGAAGGAATTAAACGAGAGTTGATGACACCTCATAACCCACAACAGAATGGGGTGGCCGAGAGGAATAACAGAACTATTGTAGGGGCAGCACGGGCAATGCTACATGACTAAGGCCTACCACTTCACTTGTGGGCTGAGGCATGCAACACAATGGTCTATTTGCAGAATAGAAGCCCACATCGCATACTTGGGATGAAGACACCAGAGGAAGCTTTTTCCGGTAAGAGACCAGATGTGGGTCGCTTCAGGATCTTTGGCTCATCGGTATATTTCCATGTGACAAAGGATTCACGGAAGAATCTTGAGCTGATAACAGAGTTGGGGATCTTTGTGGGGTACACTGATACACCTCACAATTATTGGGTGTACTTGCCTACCAGTCAAAGGACAGTGGTTTGCATAGATCTCAAGTTTGATGAGTAGAAGGTCATGCGAGTTTCCCTTGAGAGGGAGCTCCAACTACAGGCTGTGGAGGAACTGTTGGTTCCTAAGGAGGAGAAGCCTCAGACTGATGCAGATCAGTCACATTCAAAGGTTCCAGGAGTGGAGACACCCACTAAAGCAGAGTCTTCCAGAGATGGACAGAAGTGCACAAGAGAAGCTGAAAGATTGTTGGAGGATGCAAGAGAGAATGTGGGAGCACCATCTTCTCAACATAGACAGAGGAGGTCACTTGAGAGGTACACTGGATACATGGCCCTTGCTAGGGAATGTGTTGAGACCGAACCATCTTCCTTTGAGGAAGCAGTACAGTAGTCGATTTGGGTTGATGCTATGGTGGATGAGTATGACTCCATAGTTTGTAATAGTGTTTGGGATGTGGTTCTGAGACCGAAGAACAAGTTAGTTGTGAGTTCTCGTTGGCTTTAAAAGGTAAAGCAAGCTGCTGATGGTAGTGTGGAGAATCATAAGGCAAGATTTGTTGCCCGTGGCTTTTCACAGGTCGAGAGGATCATGTCAATGCAGTATATTTCGACAGAGGAGCAAGATGCTGACTTTTTGACAAAGGCATTGTCAAAGTGTAAATTCGAGTTCCATAGAGACAGGATCGGGGTGGCAGATAATCCCTTTCCTGTTGAGAGGGAGTGTTGAAAAATGGCAACAAGAATATTCCAATTTAATTTTTCCTTGAAATAAATTGTGAATTAAAATCGAATTTAGTCTTAATAGCTACTTGGAAATAATTAATTAATTTATTTTAAATTAATTAGTTGGAGAAATTCAAGTTAGAAGTCTTTCTGAAGTCATGCAAGAGTTATCCCTTAAATTAAGGAGATAAGATTGAGTTATATTTGAGTTGTAATTAGTTAACTCAGTTTACTAAGTTAAGTCTAGTTAAATTAGTTCCAAACTATTTTAGGAACTAATAGTGAGTTAACAGTCACTTGATGCATTAATGCACTCAACTAGTGCTACTCCAGTTAACTGAAGATTCCCTCATCAGAAACTCATGCATGTCTATTCTGAGAAAGACAGAGCTAAATGTTCAAGGACAATGTACTATCAGTTTCATGTGTTTTCTCATGGAGAAAACTCATGCATGCAGTCAAGGATTTATCCTTTAGGATTGCGCAATTTTGAAGGAGGTTGTCCACTTGGTAATAGGAAAATCATCCACAAGGAACAGTGCAAGGAAATAGGAGCTTGGAGGGCAGAGAGGAAGGCTGGAGAGAAGCCACGATTGCCTGTGAACATCTGTGAGGATTGTAGTGAGAGCTGGCTAGCTGTGAGAGCTAAAGATTTGTATAATTTCTATGTATTTCCACCATGTATGATAATACAATAGTGTGGGGGTTTTAGCTGAGGCTTTCCCCAAAGTAGTTCCATGTGTATTGTGCATTGATTCTTCTTCTTCTGGTTATATTGTTTAGCTCGATCTTTAAGCTTCTGCAAATTGATAATAGAAGTAGGTTATAATATTCTGCATTGATTTATATTGCATTATCGGGTTAACCTACAAAGATTTTCTACATGGTATCAGAGCTAGATTTGTAGAAATTTTCTACACTGATCTAACATTGAATTCAAGGTGCACAAAATATTTTGAATTATATCATAATCATAGCCCCTGGATCATAAAATGTACTTCAGATAGAAGTATTCTTGATAAACCCTTTCACTTGCACACCTGGCCCTTTGATCTTCTCCTCCTTATATAGTTTTTGGCCTTTCTTAATACCTCGGACCAAAACAACACTTAGAACCTGTGGTATTCTTGGACGGGATCAAATAGTCATTACTTCACTCAATATTGTGGGCTAATACCATGGTATTGACCCTTGGTATTCTTTAATCTTGAATTTCCTTGATTTTCCAACCCATACGCGCTTTTCCTCTTGTGAAAGTGCATGCATACGTATATGCTCTTTTTGTTCTATGAACCTGCATGTATACATTGCTTTGACAAAGTGAACATGCGTATACAACTTAAACTACCTTACAACATCCTTTTCTTTCAACTTCTTGATTCTGATCAGCAGACCTTTGTTCCAACTTCCCGTTCTTTTGTACCAATGTCGTGTTACCTTTGAATTGACATGTTACAATGTGAGTTGATCTTTATCAAATATGAACTGACCTGTGAGAGAATTTCTATCAAGTACAACACTTGTATCATAATGCCAACAGAATAAACTAGCGTGTTCATAGTTTCATACTAGGAAAAAATGTGAAAGGGGTCATGCTTATTAAAAATGGAATCATAATGCTTCTTCCAAATAAAATATAGCACCTAAATTTCCAAAGGCATCCATGTTGCATTGAATTCAATAGCCCATGGTAATCTATGCCCTAGTAGAGCATCTTTCCATATGACCAAAGTTCATTGGGATGACTAACAAAAGAAACCCATCTAGGCCATGCAAACTAGGGTAGAGGACATCAAAAGATGTTTTCAAGGAATTGAATCACCCACACTTTGGACAAAACAAGTTCCACCTCTCACATAAAAAAACATTTTCCACATTGGTAACCACCCATGATTAGAAACTAGGAAATCATTGACTTTTAGGTTGCAAGAATAGCTTTCATTAAAGGCTTTTGATTATCAACAACCAATTCTTCTACTTTGAGTTCCCTTGTTTGATCTGTATTATATTACTATATAATTTTTCATCTATCTCAATGCTTTTAAAGTGGAAAATTTGAAGGAATAAGCTTATAGGAGCACTTTTAGTGGTGAGACCCGGTTTGGAGAATTTGGGTTTGAAACCTTTTGAGGCTAGTTTGAGGCCTTAAATTGCACTTAAGTGTCATGCCCCATTACCCTATTCTATAAAAAAAATTGTTTCTAATTATCAAATAAAGACATCAATCAGAGTTCAAATGCAAAATTTATGTTTCTTGGAAGTTGACATATTGGGATTGACCACCATAATTCAAAATGATGTCATGCCAACCCTTATTACTCACAGAAAAGGGGCTAGCTATGTGGGCACTATCAATAAGACTCAAAATTAAGGGTTGAATTTGTAACTCTATTTAAGAGTTGAAGGAGTCAGACTTAACCACTAGTTTGTTATTGAGCTATGTTATTATCGAGCTGCTATGAGGAAAAGGGGTTCCATTCTATTTGAGTGGTTTTTGTTCCACAGTAGAGTAGAGTAGCTAAGAGGGGATAGAGAGAGAGAGATTAAAATAGAGGGAGATTTTTCTCTGTAGTGCCCCATGGGCCACAAGTCTTAGGTAACTCCATAGAGAGTACCCACTATTTTGTATTTGCATCATTTCCATTCAAAAACAGAGAACAAAGTAGCCTCACCTTCAAGCAAGGTTTTCTCCTGAAAGGGTTTCCCAAACCATATCTTGGTATTCATTATAATTGGTGTGTGTTTGTATTTCATTATTCCCTAGTTTTCACATTTTATATATTGCATGCATAAGAAGAAAAACAATAATTAAGAAATCCATAAATCTAAGTAAAATTAGTCCTCATAGAATATATATTTCATATTTCAATATATTTTTATCAGATTTATTTTAATGAACTATCCTGCGGAATATCCATGATAGTTTAGAAGTCATTGCTAAAGGACATTATGCTATCCTTCTAACACATGCTTGAAAGTGAGCTACTTGTAGCTAAGGTCTTCTTTATATTAGGTGAAGGTTGTTGCACTCCACTTCTATTTCCTCGAACATGGTAACAAGTCAAGTGTAAGTAAAATGACTGATCAAAAAATGAAAATGAAGGTTTCATTAAACAATTTGCAAGATAGTTTATTTCTTTTAGGAAATGCATTGAAGTTGCAAAAATACACAAACTTAACTTAATTTGCAGAAATTTTAACAGTTAAAAGAGGAAAAAAATGCATCATAAAACACATGCAAATTGATAACGGAGTTCACCCATCTTGGGCTACGTCTTCGGTCTAGCTTCCAGTGGTAACTGCTTTATTATATGCTCAAATACTCAATACATCAACATATAAGCTTCAATATGCAAAAATAACACTTTCATTATGTCCAAAATGCTCAAAAACCCCTATTCTAGGCTCGTATTGAGCTGAAAAAGGCTTAAAATTGAGCAAAACACCCCCCCTTTTACCAAATTGGTCTGCAAATGCAACACACTAGCTCTTAGCCCTGCAAATTTGGCAAAAAAATTGGCCTATGGCATATTGGTGGGCGTGTTCAGTTGGGAACCTAGAGGCCCTAGGTTTGATCCGGTAAAGTTGGTTGTTTAGGCGCCTTGTTGTTTTAACTGTTGAAAATGCAACAAGATGATGGAGCTTAGTGAAAAGAAGTCGCCTTCACTAAGTGGGTCCGTAGGCTATTTTTGGCGCAAAGTCTATTTTTAGACTATGTCTATTTTTAGACATATGGATCATGGTCTATGAGTTGCAGGATGCTATTTATGGATGATTGGTCATGTTGGTAAAAATAGATGGACCTCTATTTTTAGACATATGGGCAGAGTCTATTTTTAGACTGCCAGTCAAAAAGTAGAACAATCAAATATTATTAGCTCTTAATAATATTTGGACTATAAACATTATCTTATCCTCTTGCAGCACTTCAGTTCGAGCTACGGATGTGGCACATGCAACTTCCAGAAGGAAATACACTTTCCCTATGGGTTAGTTGAGTTATTGCATGATGGACTTCAGTTAGAAATCAAGTGATTGAGTTTGGTGGAGTTGATTGAGGAGTTGATGGAGTTGTGTTCAATTTGACTTAGTTGAACTAGTTGTATTTATTCTAACTACCAAATACACTAGTGATGAGTGATGTGAATTAATTATTAATTAATTCACTAATTATTAACTCATAAATCAACTAAAGAATACATCAGTTAACTTAGAGCATGGACAGTTCAGTGGAGACAAGTGTTAGTGGTGGGTGAAAGGGTGAGACTACTATCAGTTGTGACTATAGCTGTGCATGAGATTTGCACAATCATTGATTGAGATTTCCAATGAGGATTGTGCAGTACAATCCAAGGGAATTTGAACTTGGATCTGATCTATTCTCAACTTGGATTGCACAGTAGAGGCGGGCAAACAATGGAGGAGATTTGAACCCGTGACTTGTTCAAATCTGAGCTAGTTTGTGTGTAGCATGTGGAGATAGTACTGAGTACTTATGAGGAGTATTGTACTATGTATTGTTACATGTTCTCTACCATTATAATATACAGATAGTTGGGGGTTTTCATCTGTATTCTTTCCCCATTACATACTGTGTTGATATGTGTGATTGATGTTTCAATGTGCGCATGTGATTGTTTATTAATTCTGCAAATTGATGATCAATGGTAGAGGAGGTTATGTATTATGCATGCATTTCGCAAATAGTGTATAATCAGGATAATCTCTATGAATAAGTGTTATATTATTCAAATTTCTACATGGTATCAAAGCAAAGTTGATCATCAGATCTATTATTCAGAAAATGATTACATTTTATTTCTTTAGGTAGAGTCTGTAATCGGGCTAGGTAGCCTTTGGATTCATCCTTCTTTTGGAAGGTGAGATATCCAGTAAATGCCCATACAGTCAATCTCTGTACGAGAAATACTTTGTTCTCACAAATTTTAGATCAGAAGCGGTTGAGTTTTGAGCTGGTGGAATTCGAATTTGCAGTAGTGTTTTCTTGGTGTCGAAGTTGAAATGTCTTTCAACGGATTGCGGTTGGAGTATGCCCTTGAAGGCAACTCGAATTATATTGCATGGAAAGACAGGATGGAGGCGGTGTTAGATGACAATGGGTTGAAGGAGTTCATAGAGGCTGAGGTCCCAAAGACTACTGATGCTGCTCAAGTTGAGGCTTGGCAAAAGAAGACAACAAATTGTCGAAGGATTTTGTTGGAGGGCGTGAAGGATCACATTGTATCTAGACTGCATGGAAAGGCTTCTCCATACTTGATGTGGAAAGCTTTGACAGATTTATTCCAAAGCAAGACTGACCAGAGGAAGTTGGCGCTCAAGGATAAACTCAGAAACATTAAGTGTGAGAAAGGAGACAGTATGCCCAAGTATCTTACGAAGTTCACCCAATGTCGGGATGATATGGGAAGTGTGGGGGTGATTGTCGATGATGAGGACTTGGTGAGCTTGGCTCTCCTTGGTATTCCAAAGAGTTAGCATTCCTATCAGGACTCTGTCAATGGTCGAGAGAAATTGCCAGGGTGGGAGAGACTTTGGTCTGATCTTGTGCAAGAGGAGATCAGGCGGAATACCAGGGATAGATCTTCATCAAAGGCATTTGATGAATAAAAATGTGCTTTGGCTGCCAAAGCAAAGAAGGGGAAGAACAAGCAAGCTTCTCATTTCGGTGTGAAAGGAAAGAAGCAGGACATGTCCAAGGTGAAGTGCTTTCACTGTCACCAGCACAGACATTATGCCACAAATTGTCCACAGAAGAAGAAAAATAAGCAAGCTGTTGGATCTGCAATGAGAGAGGCCTTAGCCTCGCAGTTTGAGCTGGATTTTTCGCTAATCACATGCTTGGTATCAAGTGTGATGGGATTGGTATGGTTCTTGGATAGTGGTGCGTCTTTTCACATGACAGGAGATCGAGATTTGTTTTCTGATCTGGATGAGAAAGATATTGGAGTGCACATCGAGATGGGCGATGATGGTAGATATAGTGCGACCGATATCGGTACCATTTCCTTTGAGAGGGAGTCTGGTAAACCCTTCGTATTGAAGGAAGTGATGCATGTTCCAGGATTGAAGAAGAATCTTATCTCTGTGGTGATTTTAGAAGACAAGGGATATGATGCTGTCTTTAGCGAGGGAAAGGCTTTCCTGTGGAGTAAGACAACTGGAGAAACCCCGAAGATAGGGGTTCGAATCAAGAACCTTTATCAATTGCATGTAGATGGCTGCGTAGCAATGGCATGCAAGGTAGAAGGATTGGTGAGCCGGGATGATGGCGATCTGTGGCACCAGAGATTAGGCCACCTTCACCATGGAGCCTTGAAGATACTACAACAGATTTCTACTAGGCTTCTGTTGTGCTCTACAACAACCCCCCATTTCATATCATTTTTATTTACAAAATTATCATATGAAATGGGTCCCTTTAGAAGTTAATTGGTATCAATATTGTATTGTTCAAAAAGGTCCGATAACCAAATGAAAACATTATATAAAAACCTTTTGAAAAACCCATTTTGATCAAATAAAACAATCTTTTATCATTGCGATAAAGCGATCGCAAGATCGCATATCGCAATGACATAGAGAACACAAATAAGTGACATATTGGTTTCCGCCGATGCGATATCGCTATCGGCTATCGGCGATACTCTATACACAGTCTTAAAGCACCCCAAGCCTTTCACCCCGATGCGATGCGATATCGCAATCGGCAATCGGCAATATCCTATGCACATTGTTAAGGCGCCCAGGTGATGCAGCCCGATGCGATGCGATATCGCAATCGGCAAATCGGCGATATGCTGTCCATGTCATATATAATCCCTATTCTCCCGACGTGATGCGATATCGGCTATTGGCGATCGGGAGTTTTAAATGGTGTCAATACAAGAGGTTAAAGCTCTCCCCGATGGCCAATTGCGATAAAGCGCAGTTTTAAAAAAAAGCCATTAAATGGAGGGATATTATGATCAAATCATATTTAAAGCTTAATATGTTAAGCAATGATGCACCTGCGCCCAACCGCCAAAACATCCATAGCACGCTTAAACGGGTCATTCGGCCGAATAATGATATAATGGGCATTTAAGGATTGGCAGGTTTTAAACGGCCATTTAATGTAATTGTAAGATCTTCCCATGGATTGTATCCGCGGCCATTTTTAGAGTTAATTTCTCAGCACGCTTTGATCAATATATCTTTCCCATATTGGATTTTAATTATCATCTCTCTGTGTTACGTTTATTTTCGCCTCTGTGCAGAATTCATCCAAAGGAGAAAGCTTAAGCAAAATGGGGAAGAAATCCAAGAAGACCACAGGCGCTTCCGCGGCGCCAGCTGCAGGACAAGCTGTCGCTGACAAAAAGAAAGGATTGATTTCGGATACAACATGTTCTGGTCTCGGCAGAACTACTTGGCAGAGTACCTACAACTTGATTGAAATCGAAGAACCTAAAGTGACAACAGTAGAAGCTACTGCAGACTCTACTCGGAAATCTGAGGGTACTCTTAAGGACTTAGCTACTCTTTCCTTCACCGGATAGCAGCTAGGGAACAAATTCTCCCATACACAGATGTAGTGCAGTGGGCAATTGAAGAAATCCCAATTCTGGATAGAACCTTCAGCACCAGAGACGGGAGAATTTTCGGGTCATTTAAAGCTGATGATTTGAGGCAAATGTATCATTTGCCTGAGCCAGAGAAGATATATAATAAGGCGTTCCTGGAGAAATTCGCAAATGAAAATGAAGTTGAATCCGAGCCCATTCGGGATTGGAGACAAAATCCGGCAAAGCACAAACATGAGTCTTCTGGTAAGTACTCAGTTGATTCCCTGGCTTCTCCTTATTGCTATGTTGGAATAATGATGTGTAGATTGTGGGGATTACATGACTCTGCTAATTTCACTATAGAAATGGTCCCCTTAATGGAAGCTGCATGCAACAGTATAATAATGGATTGGGCCACTATTCTCTCAGATAAACTAGCCAAAGCTGTTCTTGAGTTTAGGAATAAGACTTCCATCTTTGAAAGGATAATTCCCCCATTCTATTACAGTGCATATATTTTTGATACATTGTGTTTCAATTCTGAATTTCCCGTGCTCGGCTGGAGGTGGACACCACAAGACCCCACGGCTATCCACATATACCATCAGAAACTATGGAAATCCTCTTACAAGCACCATCTGTACCAAGTCTGTAATGGCTTTATGGTGCCTATTTATTATTCTATTTTTGATAAACCCATTCCCAAGATTTCCTACCAAGCTGGGATTGATTTAACAGCGGTAGGGAGATGGTTTGGAGAGGAGAAATTCACTTATATAAGAGTTTTCGGTAGCCAAGCCGAACCTCATGTTCTCCCTTTATACATACCGGATAAACTGTTGGCAAGAGAAATCTCTTACCAAATTATTGCTGAGAGTGTTACACAGACTCTCAAGAAAAATAAGAAGCAGGGCTGGCCCTCTTTTCCCTTAAGGTGTGGTGTCTATACTCTGCATGATCTAAAACATGCAGAAAAGGAAGCCACGAAGATCAAATCATTAACTCTGGCGACTCTCCAAAATAGGCCATTTGATCCAAACAAAGTTGCCTATAATGCACTAGAACAGGCCAAATTGTCAAAGTTTGATCATAAGGAAGATATGTTTGACGACCAGTTCTCTTCAGCTGAGACAATAAACCAGGTTAAAGCATTCGCCAAAATGAAATATAATGATGAACGGTTGACTGAATTTAATAAACTTAGAGAACAGAGGTTGCAAACTCTCCTCTAGATCTACTAGCGACAACCCTAGCGACATCGTCAAGCGAGCCTGATCGGCAACAGTCAAAGGAACCTCCAGTTATAACAAAAGAACAAGAGAAGCCACAGGAGGAAAATCAGAAGAAAGCACGGGAGGAAAAGCAAAGAAGAAAGAAAGAGGAAAAGCAGAAGAGAGAACAGGAAGAAGAGCAGAAGAGAGAGTAGGAAAAAGTGCAGAAGGAGACCCAAGCTGAAAAGGAAAAACAAACCACCATTGATGTCAATGTGGATACTCATATTGACCCTAAATTGCTCCAGGAATGGAAGCAATTTGATTCCATTATCAGTGGTTTGGAATGTTCAAAGGACTCAGACACTTCTAAGGTAACGGACACACAAGAAATCACTTCATCACAGGTTCTGAGAGGAACCAGCGGCCCACCCATTTCTAAAGAAGTAGAGATAATACCAAAGGACCCCTCTGACCAAATCATTTTGCAGATAGAAGATATTCCTCCCCTGGATGTCTTCTACAGCCCAAGGCATAAAGCGGTGGTTAAGCGACAAAGGAAAAGAAGAAGGACTGATCAACCTTCCCTTTTCCCAGAGCAAACTGTCACGGGCAATGTGGTTTGGAAGGAGGAATTTGACCCCTCCGATGACCTGACAAAACTATCACAGTATGCGGGAGCTTATTCGACAGCAACAATAGATAAGGCATCGGAGGTAAGCCTTTTACTAAAAACAAAGGACCAAGAAATCTTTTCATTGCAGGCACAGTTAAATGAAGCAAAACAAAAAGCGGAGCAGGCAGAACAGTAGTTGTTGACGCAACAACAATTAAATAATCAACTAACTCAACAACTGCAGGCAGAGAAACAACGGGTCGATCAAAGCGCAATCCAGAAGCAAAAGGAATTGTCAGAAGCCTTAGCACAACTGAAGGTGGCGAATGAGAGAATGCTGAAATCAAAAGACGAGCAAATTGCTCAATTATCAGCACAAATTGAAAAGACAAAGGGCATTCCACAAGTGGCCGAATTCAGAGCAGAAGCACTACAGATAAATACTGCATTGATAGCTCAAATTAAGCTTCTATGTCAACAAATCACCCAGGCAGAGCCCCTATGTGAGTTAACGGCATCCATAAGTAATAAAGTAGACAAGGCTAGGACTGAATTGGATCAGGCCGAAGAAACGATAGCTGCATTTCTCGATTGGCAAGATTCAGATCAAGGGCAAGCGGCTAATTTACCAAGAATACTGGAGTCATATAAAGATATACTCTTTACAGAATGGCAGTCCCAGTTAATGAAAGCTGAGAGGGCGGTTTCGAGATGCAAATTAACTTCAAGCAATTTGGTTGAATTAGTTAATAACACTCTCTATTTATCAAACATGATCTCCCAATGCACACGAGGAAAATTGACAACAACGAATACATTGGAGCAATCATGTTATCCAGATTTAGAGGAGAAAGGAAGGTTAATCGCTGGGATTAACAGTTTAACCTGGGACACGTATTGGTTTTTCTTGGTAAAACCACACTCGCAGAGAGCCGCCCTCAAGTGCCTTACAGATGCAATCGGGTATATTATCCCCGATATTCAGGATGCCACATACACCGCCCAGCTCAGCTCTTGCCTCAACAAACCACCCGAAGTGGAGCCAATGCTTGCTACAAGTCAGCTCAGATTTAAAGGCAAGCAGCCTACTTGATGATTCATGCCGCCGACTGCCAGATCGCTGAGGGAAAATATGATCAAAATTGATTGATACCAGTTTAGTAGGATTTCAGTTTCATAGATAGTTATCATAATTAGGTATTTATAGACCCTTTCATTGTTTTGGAAAGGGTCGTAAAGTTTTGTACTTGACTTAAAGACTGAAGTCACACTATTGTGCTTCAGCCATATTCTTTTATAAAACTGGACCAGTTATTCTAAATTCAACATGGTAGCTTTTCTACAAATGTGCACTATTGTCTTTGTTTGAAAGCATCTCTGCGTTGAAGGAAGAATCACAGATAGCGATTGATATTGGGAGTACTTTATCAGCTCATATGGTACTATTATCTATGTCTGATTCCATTCTTTTCATATGAATTGTTATCCGATTTCCTTTGCTATTATCAGATATATGTATGCGTTTTAACAGCAGTTCTGTATTCTTTCCACTATTGGATGTTTATGGTATGCTTTTCTTTTAATCATATATGTGTCGATGATATAAATGATAAGTGTAGTATTATTGTTTTAATCGCTTTGCTTAACTACTTAAGTAAAGTAAATCATTGAATGAATTAATGTCTATGCCTGTCAGATGGAGTCATCTATATGCCTGTTTGACAACATATATCATCAAGCGCTACACTTAGAGAAATATAACCATTCCCGGGATTAGTAGTAGTTATTTTATTCTGTCAATAGATTAAGTTATTCGCCTATCATTATTTTAGTTAAACAATCATCCATTCATTCCGTTTATCCATTATTGGGAAACTGGTCCCATTATCCCCAGTCGGAGCCACCATTCCAAACGGAAAAGGAGCTGTACTAAGGTCCGGACCGGGTGGTTATCCCCCAATGTTGTTGCAACGATTTTCGGGGCATCAACATTTTTGGCGCTAGAAGGAGGGCCTCAACTGTGAATGGCAAACAAACCCAAATCTGCAGGCCATTCTAAGAGTAATTCTCCCTCCTTATCTCCTCGTTCTTCCCAATTGTATGTTGGTTCTCCAGTATCCAAACGAGAACAAGAGGAATCAACTACCACTGCTCAAACCCATAATACTCCAGAACAATTAAGTCTTGAATCACCTGAAGTCCAGTCTCTTATCCACAAACTTCAGAGCTTCTCGATTTCACTACAGAAATCTGAGGTATCACAAAGCAGTGCGACTTCACAGTTCAATTTACCTCACCCTCTCACCAGACTTCAGAGCGAAAAGCTCGGTATTGAACCCACTGAGTTCCCTTTACCCAAAAGGAAAAAGGCAAAGAAATATACTGAAGGATCTGACAGTGAAGAGCTTTCATCCACATCCTCCATTGCATCTTCCCCTCTGCAAAGTCAACCATCCACTCCCCCATTACATATTGTTGTTCATCAGGGATTAGGAGCTTCAACATCCCAACCTGCTCACTCCTCAACATTATTTCCTTCCCAGACATCTGGAATTCCAACAGTAGTATCAACCACTGCTGCTATTACAATGGCAGATCCATGGACCAGGCCTGGTGCAGTCAACATGCCTGCACCATTGCATCCATTACCAGATGCTCCTGAAAAATGGCTACCCAAATTTAATCCAGATGATGGGACCCAGGCTGAGGAACACATTAATAATTTCATGTTGGCAGTCAACTTGAAAGGAGTAACAGAACAAGATGTTGTTGTTAGACTTTTTCCATATACCTTGCAAGGATCAGCAGGATCCTGGTATTTTTCTTTACCTTCTGGTTCAATTACCAGTTGGAACACTTGCCAAGAGCAGTTTCTTACCAAATATGGAGATGATAGGTCTTTGGCTACCCTAATAAACGATCTCTCCAATCTGAGAATAGAGCATAGGGAACCAATTAAGGAATTTAATGCCCGCTTCAATAAACTCCTGAATAAAATCCCTACAGCCTCCAAACCAAGTGAACAAATTCGAAGCGAATGGTATATCACCGCCCTACCTACCAATATAGCCATTTTTGTAGACAGGGCTGGGAAACCTACCTTAGCTGAAAACATGAGAGAAGCACTTGCTGTGGAAAAGCGCATTAATGCTCTAGAAAAGAAAGCTGCTCTGGAAGACAGAAAAGCCAAAAAAGTCTCTTTCAAAGAGGACTCAAGAAAGAAAACCCCAAAAGACCCATACGACATGGAGGGTTTGCAAAAAGTCCTAAAAACTTTATCAAATGAAATGGTTGAAATAAAGAAACAGGTAGCCGAAACCTCAACCAAAAGACCCTTTAGGACTTATAAGAAAAATGAATCAAAGCCACCGAATGTCATATCTAATGCAGATTCAGAGCAAGAAGAAGAGGAAGAGGAAACAATCTCACCAACTGATGATGAAGAAGAAGTAGTAGAATGTCATGGAATGTGGGATTTTACACTCCCCAACTCTGATTCCGATAAAGAAGAAGAAGCGTTCCCGGTCACTACTAGGAGTAAAAGTACTTCCGAACCTATTCAGGCAACGTCAAAGAAAAGGAGTGCAGGTGCTGCTACAACCAAAGAAAAAATACCTGCAAAGAAATCACCTGCAGCAGTTCCCCAAAACCAGCCTTCAACTTCTAATATTCCTTCAACATCTAAAACATTGGTGGTATCCGATTCAATGGAGTACAATACTGTTGATGACATGAAGAAAACCAAAGCAAACATTACTATGTTTGAACTTAGTAAATTAAAGCATCAGCAGAAATTGCTTCTCAAGGAATTGAATGTCGTTCCCTCTGCACCTCTTCCCAGTGCTAAAGCTGCTAATGATTCAGGCCAACCTCCTCCCGGTATGGTTGAAGCCACCGATTCAGTTCTGATTGGAGATAGATCAAATTCTCATACTCCACCCTTTCCTATTGACCTATGAGATTTACAACAGAAACCTGCACAACTGTTTGATTGAATCTGGGGCATCCTCTAACATAATGCCAGCTTCAGTTTGTTTTAAACTGAACATTGAACCCCAGAAGTCTGCTATTCATATTGTACAGTTGGACAGGACCAAAGTACAGGTCTTAGGAGAAATTAATTCTGTAACTATTAGGTTATCTGCTGATCCCAGAATAGTACAGAGGATTGATATTCTAATAGCCGATATACCTGAATTTTACGGTTTAATTTTGAGTAGGGATTGGTCTGAAAAATTGCATGGGTATATTTCCACTGATTGGTCACACATGTGGCTTCCCTACAAGGGTAAGCCAAATCAAATAAGGATCGATCGGGAAAAACATATGACCCATACAGTTACAGAATTCGAACAAGAAAACCAGCCGGTAGCATTCAACAACAACATTTTGGGGAATTATTCATCAGAGTCATTCTTTGGCAACTTCGTTGCCCAACCCTCTCCGTTCTCAGTAAACCATTCTACATCTCAGATCGAAAATTTTTCACAAACAGATCGATCAAGATGTTTCAATGATACTGAGAAAACTGTAAATACAATTGTTAATACTTCTTTATTTTGGTCATTATATTTCGATGGGTCCAAATCTAGTGAGGGCTCAGGAGCAGGATGTATTTTGGTTAGTCCACAAGGGGAAAAGACAATGCTGTCCTGTAGGCTAGAATTTGAATGCACTAACAATACAGCGGAATATGAAGCCTTAGTCCAGGGACTATATAAAGCAATCGGCCTTAAAGTGCAATATCTAAAAGTATTCGGCGATTCTGAAATTATTGTTAAACAGGTGAGGAATGCAATCCATTGTCTTTCAAATCACCTCAAGCATTATCAATCGCTAGTACAAGAACTTACCTCGCACTTTTCCGCATTCAACATTTCCTCCATCCCTAGGTCTCAAAACTCGGCAGCCGATCTCCTAGCCAATGTAGCTTCCAAGCTCCTACCTTCTGAAGACTACAACCCAGATAGATTTTCCGTAGAATTGCTTTTTAGGCCCTCAATTCCTGACAATGTCACTAATTGGAGAGTATTCAACCATGATGAGGATATTTTACAATTTCTAACTTCTGAAAAGTCCTATGACGATCAAATTATTGAGGAAAATGACCATGACCTACAAATGAAAGAAACGCCTCAGGAAAATTCAATCCCTAAGCCAGTGGTAAAGCTCGAGGATCTTTATGATATCAAAGACAGGTTTAAACCTGTAACTAATGCAAAGCTCCAAAGTTCTACCCTTAGGTTTGAATTGATAAATCTTGGCACCGAGCAAACTCCTCAAAACATTAACTTAGGACTAGGACTTTCCTTGGAAGAGAAGGAGGCATTCATTAGACTGTTAAGGAAAAATAAACAGGTCTTTGCTTGGAAATACGATGATTTGAAGACATATGATACATCCATTATCCAGCATACCATTCCAATGCTTCCCGGTCATAAACCGATTCAGCAGAAGTTAAGAAAAATACATCCAAGTTTAGAGAGTCAAATAAAGACTGAACTTAACAAACTCTTGAAAGCCAAGATTATCTTTCCTGTCCGACACTCAAACTGGGTCTCTAATATGGTGCCAGTCAGAAAGAAAAATGGCGACATTCGGATTTGTATTGATTTCAAAAATTTGAACAAAGCGAGCTTGAAAGACAATTTCCCATTACCTACTATGGAGCAAATACTTCAATTAGTAGTAGGTTCTGAATTGATGTCCTTTCTAGATGGTTTCTCAGGATATAACCAAGTCCTGGTTCATCCTGATGACCAGCTTAAAACCACATTCAGAACAAAATGGGGAACATATGCATATCAGAAAATGCCTTTCGGACTTATAAATGCAGGAGCGACATTCCAAAGAGCTATGGATATAGCTTTTAAAGGGTTGATTAATAGAACAGTAGTCGTCTATCTAGACGATATTACTGTATTCTCTAAGGAGAGGTATAATCATTTGCATGATCTAAATCAAATTTTTCAACGTTGCAAAAGATATGGTATTTCTCTTAACCCTAAAAAGTCTTTCTTTGCTCTTGATCAAGGGAAGCTCTTGGGTTTTATTGTGTCCAAAGATGGCATTTATATTGATCCTGATCAGATCAAAGAAATCTCTGAAATCCCTTTCCCACACAATAAAAAATCGATGCAGTCATTTTTAGGCCAGATCAATTTTGTTAAAAGATTTGTTCCAGATTTTTCTCAAATTATTTTGCCACTTCAAACAATGATTAAGAAAATTTTAGTCTTTAAGTGGGGATCAGCAGAAAAAGAAGCTTTTGATCTAATCAAGCAATCAATAATCAATGCCCCAGCCTTAAATACTCCAAATTTTTCTAATCATTTTACATTGTATACCATCGCATCCAACTTGTCTTATGCTGCAGTACTCACGCAACTAAATGATCACAATCTGGAAGCGCCCATTTCATTTTTTAGCTCAAATCTTCAGGGTGCTGAATTGAATTACTCCGAGGTAGAAAAACAAGCCTTTGTTGTATTTAAAGTGGTCAAACATTATAGACCCTTCCTTTTGAAAACCCACACAAAAGTCATAGTTCCTTTCCCTGCAGTTAGGCAACTATTAATCCAAAAAGAACTGGGTGAAAAAAGGGCAAACTGGGTCACAGCGCTTCAAGAATATGACTTAGAAATTAGGCCAGCAAAGATTGTTAGGGGCCAAGGTTTTTGCAGGTTATTGGCAGGAGCATCCAACATCCCAGAATTAGGTGATACAGATCAAACTGAAGAAATCAATCAGATAAGTATTACTGATTCTGAGTCACAATATGCAGATTTAATCTTTTATTTGAAAAATGGATATGCACCTCCTAACCTGTCTTACAAAAACAAAAGGGCCATAAGGTTAAAAGCGAAAAATTTCACAATTATTGATGATGTGCTTTTTAGGCAGAATTATGATTCAATCTTATTAAGATGCCTTGAGAAATTTGAAGCACAAAAGGTTTTGCAGGAGTTACATGATGGACCAGCAGGAGGACATTTTGGAGCTGACACAACAGCTCACAAAATTATTCATGCTGGATACTATTGGCCAACTCTGTTTAGAGATGCCCACGAGTATGTAAGGAAATGCCGCAATTGTCAAATTTCTAGTGGAAGACAACGAAAACCAGCTTTCCCTCTGCAACCGGTCAACATTGAACAACCATTTGAGCAATGGGGATTGGACATCATTGGGGAGATTACTCCACCTTCTTCCAAACAGCATAAGTATATCCTTACTGCTACCGATTATTTTACTAAGTGGGTTGAGGCAATTCCTTTGAAGACAGCAAATTCTGAAGCAATCATTGAATTCATAGACCAATTCATCATTACCAGGTTTGGTGTCCCAAATGCTCTTGTTTTTGATAATGCATCCTATTTCTCAGGCAATGCTATGTTTGATTTCGCTATTAAAAGAGGATTTAAATTAAAATATTCTGCTAATTACTATCCCCAGGGTAATGGTTTAGCAGAGTCTACTAATAAAAATCTGATCAAAATCATTAAGCGAACTATTGAACAGAATCATAAAAACTGGCACAAATCCTTAATGTTTGCATTATGGGCTGATAGGATAACACAGAAAGCTTCTATAGGATCTTCTTCGTTCAATCTTGTGTATGGAAAAGAAGCAGTACTACCCACAAATCTTGTTCTTCCTTCTTTAGCCCTAGTACAGTTCATTGAGGAGACTCCTTCTTCTTCTATTCAGCTTAGACATGATCAAATTCTAAAACTAGAAGAAGAAAGAGAAAAAGCCAGGGTTACTCATGCCAAACATCAGCAAATCATCAAAGCAGCTTTTGATTCAGTCTCATCCGGTTCAAAACAATTCCAAGTCGGTGATTTAGTTCTGAAATGGGACAAAGCCCATGAGGACAAGGGAAAACACACCAAGTTCCAGAAGATGTGGCTTGGACCATTTCAGATCTGTGAAAAGATAGGCCAGTCGACCTTTTTATTGCAAGATTTATCAGGTTCGAGAGATTCTCTCCCTGTTAATGGCCTTATCTTGAAAAAATTCTTCAATTGAGGAGGTAACCCCTTCTCCTTTTATTTTAATAGGATTTTGTAGTTTGTAGGATCATTAGGAAATAAAGTTGTAAGGTATCTTCCATTGACCTTTTGCTGTGTTTGAAAAGTTGTCCCACAGAAGTAGTATGGATATTAGCTTTTAAATAATAGAGCTCACAACCAAAAGAGATAATTTCTAGGAAATTAGGTGTCATTGTATTCTGAAACCATATTTCAAGTTTTGTGAACTCCTCTCAAAGTTTAGAAGTATTATAAATCATTTTCTGTTTTTAAATTGGTCTCAAAAGGTTATCAATATCAAGATAGAAGCTAATCCAATTTCAGCATCTTCAACTCTTACCCTGTCATCCATTTACTCTTAAGGAGAAAACTGTTCATCCCATTCACTAAAGTTTATGATTACTCAGAGTGTAATTCTAAAATATTTGATATAAAAGATAAGAGGTCTTATTACAAGCCTGCTTACCATGATCATCGGGAAAATAGTTTAACCGACATTACCAATACTGCATACCATAACAGGGTAATGGCTTAAAATTATAAGACAAGGGGTCTCATCACGAGCCAGCTTGTTCGGTTAGATTACTACCAGTGAATGGCATTGTCAATAGCTGGCCACCAAACCAGGACAATGGCTTTTTATCTTATCAATAACAGAAAAAGGAAATGAAATACAAAATATGAAAACATGTTTTGAATTCATTTTGTTAATCACACTCTTAATTGGATGGAACAATGGACAATAGCATGGTTAAAAGGTATCCCTGTCGAAACTATAAATGTTTGCTGGCAGCAGAGGCTCTACCTATGACAGAAGAGTTCACTATAAAAGCTGATTTGGAAAGGTTTTCTATTTTATCATTATAAACCAATAGAGGCCTATTTAAAACTTAGAATGTATCTATTTTCTTAAAAAAGAGAGGAAATTAGCAAAAATAGATTCATTTTACTTGGAATGCATATATACCTAGTTATATTAGAATTTTCCCTTTTGATTAGAACTCTATTTTGAAAAAGTTTAAGTATTTCTATGCTTTTCAGAGATAACTGGTTCTTCCAGCGAATCGCCAATTGTTGTGCTCTACAACAACCCCCCATTTCATATCATTTTTATTTACAAAATTATCATATGAAATGGGTCCCTTTAGAAGTTAATTGGTATCAATATTGTATTGTTCAAAAAGGTCCGATAACCAAATGAAAACATTATATAAAAACCTTTTGAAAAACCCATTTTGATCAAATAAAACAATCTTTTATCATTGCGATAAAGCGATCGCAAGATCGCATATCGCAATGACATAGAGAACACAAATAAGTGACATATTGGTTTCCGCCGATGCGATATCGCTATCGGCTATCAACGATACTCTATACACAGTCTTAAAGCGCCCCAAGCCTTTCACCCCGATGCGATGCGATATCGCAATCAGCAATCGGCAATATCCTATGCACATTGTTAAGGCGCCCAGGTGATGCAGCCCGATGCGATGCGATATCGCAATCGGCAAATCGGCAATATGTTGTCCATGTCATATATAATCCCTACTCTCCCGACGCGATGCGATATCGGCTATCGGTGATCGGGGGTTTTAAATGGTGTCAATACAAGAGGTTAAAGCTCTCCCCGATGGCCGATTGCGATAAAGCGCAGTTTTCAAAAAAAGCCGTTAAATGGAGGGATATTATGATCAAATCATATTTAAAGCTTAATCTGTTAAGCAATGATGCACCTGCGCCCAACCACCAAAACATCCATAGCACGCTTAAACGGGTCATTCGGCCGAATAATGATATAATGGGCATTTAAGGATTGGCAGGTTTTAAACGGCCATTTAATGTAATTGTAAGATCTTCCCATGGATTGTATCCGCGGCCATTTTTAGAGTTAATTTCTCAGCACGCTTTGATCAATATATCTTTCCCATATTGGATTTTCATTATCATCTCTCTGTGTTACGTTTATTTTCGCCTCTGTGCAGAATTCATCCAAAGGAGAAAGCTTAAGCAAAATGGGGAAGAAATCCAAGAAGACCACAGGCACTTCCGCGGCGCCAGCTGCAGGACAAGCTGTCGCTGACAAAAAGAAAGGATTGATTTCAGATACCACATGTTCTGGTCTCGGCAGAACTACTTGGCAGAGTACCTACAACTTGATCGAAATCGAAGAACCTAAAGTGACAACAGTAGAAGCTACTGCAAACTCTACTCAGAAATCTGAGGGTACTCTTAAGGACTTAGCTGACTCTTTCCTTCACCGGATAGCAGCTAGGGAACAAATTCTCCCATACACAGATGTAGTGCGGTGGGCAATTGAAGAAATCCCAATTCTGGATAGAACCTTCAGCACCAGAGACGGGAGAATTTTCGGGTCATTTAAAGCTGATGATTTGAGGCAAATGTATCATTTGCCTAAGCCAGAGAAGATATATAATAAGGCGTTCCTGGAGAAATTCGCAAACGAAAATGAAGTTGAATCCGAACCCATCCGGGATTGGAGACAAAATCCGGCAAAGCACAAACATGAGTCTTCTGGTAAGTACTCAGTTGATTCCCTGGCTTCTCCTTATTGCTATGCTGGAATAATGATGTGTAGATTGTGGGGATTACATGACTCTGCTAATTTCACTATAGAAATGGTCCCCTTAATGGAAGCTGCATGCAACAGTATAATAATGGATTGGGCCACTATTCTCTCAGATAAACTAGCCAAAGCTGTTCTTGAGTTTAGGAATAAGACTTCCATCTCTGAAAGAATAATTCCCCCATTCTATTACAGTGCATATATTTTAGATACATTGTGTTTCAATTCTGAATTTCCCGTGCTCGGCTGGAGGTGGACACCACAAGACCCCACGGCTATCCACATATACCATCAGAAACTATGGAAATCGTCTTACAAGCACCATCTGTACCAAGTCTGTAATGGCTTTATGGTGCCTATTTATTATTCTATTTTTGATAAACCCATTCCCAAGATTTCCTACCAAGCTGGGATTGAATTAACAGCGGTAGGGAGATGGTTTGGAGGGGAGAAATTCACTTATATAAGAGTTTTCGGTAGCCAAGCCGAACCTCATGTTCTCCCTTTATACATACCGGATAAACTGTTGGCAAGAGAAATCTCTTACCAGATTATTGCTGAGAGTGTTACACAGACTCTCAAGAAAAATAAGAAGCAGGGCTGGCCCTCTTTTCCCTTAAGGTGTGGTGTCTATACTCTGCATGATCTCAAACATGCAGAAAAGGAAGCCACGAAGATCAAATCATTAACTCTGGCGACTCTCCCAAATAGGCCATTTGATCCAAACAAAGTTGCCTATAATGCACTAGAACAGGCCAAATTGTCAAAGTTTGATCATAAGGAAGATATGTTTGACGACCTGTTCTCTTCAGCTGAGACAATAAATCAGGTTAAAGCATTCGCCAAAATGAAATATAATGATGAAGGGTTGACTGAATTTAATAAACTTAGAGAACAGAGGTTGCAAACTCTGCCTCTAGATCTACTAGTGACAACCCCAGCGACATCGTCAAGCGAGCCTGATCGGCAACAGTCAAAGGAACCTCCAGTTATAACAAAAGAACAAGAGAAGCCACAGGAGGAAAATCAGAAGAAAGCACGGGAGGAAAAGCAAAGAAGAGAGAAAGAGGAAAAGCAGAAGAGAGAACAGGAAGAAGAGCAGAAGAGAGAGCAGGAAAAAGTATAGAAGGAGACCCAAGCTGAAAAGGAAAAACAAACCACCATTGATGTCAATGTGGATACTCATATTGACCCTAAATTGCTCCAGGAATGGAAGCAATTGGATTCCATTATCAGTGGTTTGGAATATTCAAAGGACTCAGACACTTCTAAGGTAACGGACACACAAGAAATCACTTCATCACAGGTTCTGAGTGGAACCAGCGGCCCACCCATTTCTAAAGAAGTAGAGATAATACCAAAGGACCCCTCTGACCAAATCATTTTGCAGATAGAAGATATTCCTCCCCTGGATGTCTTCTACAGCCCAAGGCATAAAGCGGTGGTTAAGCGACAAAGGAAAAGAAGAAGGACTGATAAACCTTCCCTTTTCCCAGAGCAAACTGTCACGGGCAATGTGGTTTGGAAGGAGGAATTTGACCCCTCCGATGACCTGACAAAACTATCACAGTATGCGGGAGCTTATTCGGCAGCAACAATAGATAAGGCATCGGAGGTAAGCCTTTTACTAAAAACAAAGGACCAAGAAATCTTTTCATTGCAGGCACAGTTAAATGAAGCAAAACAAAAAGCGGAGCAGGCAGAACAGCAGTTGTTGACGCAACAACAATTAAATAATCAACTAACTCAACAACTGCAGGCAGAGAAACAACGGGTCGATCAAAGCGCAATCCAGAAGAAAAAGGAATTGTCAGAAGCCTTAGCACAACTGAAGGTGGCGAATGAGAGAATGCTGAAATCAAAAGACGAGCAAATTGCTCAATTATCAACACAAATTGAAAAGACAAAGGGCATTCCACAAGTGGCCGAATTCATAGCAGAAGCACTACAGATAAATACTGCATTGATAGCTCAAATTAAGCTTCTATGTCAACAAATCGCCCAGGTAGAGCCCCTATGTGAGTTAACGGCATCCATAAGTAATAAAGTAGACAAGGCTAGGACTGAATTGGATCAGGCCGAAGAAACGATAGCTGCATTTCTCGATTGGCAAGATTCAGATCAAGGGCAAGCGGCTAATTTACCAAGAATATTGGAGTCATATAAAGATATACTCTTTACAGAATGGCAGTCCCAGTTAATGAAAGCTGAGAGGGCGGTTTCGAGATGCAAATTAACTTCAAGCAATCTGGTTGAATTAGTTAATAACACTCTCTATTTATCAAACATGATCTCCCAATGCACACCAGGAAAATTGACAACAACGAATACATTGGAGCAATCATGTTATCCAGATTTAGAGGAGAAAGGAAGGTTAATCACTGGGATTAACAGTTTAACCTGGGACACGTATTGGTTTTTCTTGGTAAAACCACACTCGCAGAGAGCCGCCCTCAAGTGCCTTACGGATGCAATCGAGTATATTATCCCCGATATTCAGGATGCCACATACACCGCCCAGCTCAGCTCTTGCCTCAACAAACCACCCGAAGTGGAGCCAATGCTTGCTACAAGTCAGCTCAGATTTAAAGGCAAGCAGCCTACTTGATGATTCATGCCGCCGACTGCCAGATCGCTGAGGGAAAATATGATCAAAATTGATTGATACCAGTTTAGTAGGATTTCAGTTTCATAGATAGTTATCATAATTAGGTATTTATAGACCCTTTCATTGTTTTGGAAAGGGTCGTAAAGTTTTGTACTTGACTTAAAGACTGAAGTCACACTATTGTGCTTCAGCCATATTCTTTTATAAAACTGGACCAGTTATTCTAAATTCAACATGGTAGCTTTTCTGCAAATGTGCACTATTGTCTTTGTTTGAAAGCATCTCTGCGTTGAAGGAAGAATCACAGATAGCAATTGATATTGGGAGTATTTTATCAGCTCATATGGTACTATTATCTATGTCTGATTCCATTCTTTTCATATGAATTGTTATCCGATTTCCTTTGCTATTATCAGATATATGTATGCGTTTTAATAGCAGTTCTGTATTCTTTCCACTATTAGATGTTTATGGTATGCTTTTCTTTTAATCATATATGTGTCAATGATATAAATGATGAGTGTAGTATTATTGTTTTAATCGCTTTGCTTAACTACTTAAGTAAAGTAAATCATTGAATGAATTAATGTCTATGCCTGTCAGATGGAGTCATCTATATGCCTGTTTGACAACATACATCATCAAGCGCTACACTTAGAGAAATATAACCATTCCCGGGATTAGTAGTAGTTATTTTATTCTGTCAATAGATTAAGTTATTCGCATATCATTATTTTAGTTAAACAATCATCCATTCATTCCGTTTATCCATTATTGGGAAACTGGTCCCATTATCCCCAGTCGGAGCCACCATTCCAAACGGAAAAGGAGTTGTACTAAGGTCCGGACCGGGTGGTTATCCCCCAATGTTGTTGCAACGATTTTCGGGGCATCAACAGCTTCATAAAGGCACTCTTGCGCAGTCAGATCAGTGCAAGGGGTGTACTTTGGGAAAATTTGTGAAAGCCACCTTTCACGAGAAGGATAGTCGTGCCACAAGGATCCTTGAGAGAATTCACACAGACGTGTGTGGACCTTTCTCAGTAGCTTTGACAAAAAACACAAGTAATATGTGATCTTTGTTGATGATTTCTCTCGAAAGTGTTGGATCTTCTTCATGTAGAAGAAGAGCGAGACATACTCAAAGTTCTGTGAGTTCAAAGCACTGGTCGAGAAGGAATCAGGGAAGAAGGTGAAGGCTCTTAGGAGTTACAATGGTGGTGAATTCATCTCTGGAGAGTTCAAGGACTTCTGCAGTGCATAAGGGATTCGAAGAGAGCTCATAGCTCCCCATAACCCACAGTAGAACGGGGTTGCTGAGCGGAAGAACAGAACGATCGTGGGTGCTGCACGGGCGATGTTGCATGATCAGGGCCTACCCTTTCACTTATGGGTGGAGGCATGCAATACTGCAGTATATGTGCAGAACCGTTGTCCTCACAAGATACTTGGCATGAGTACACCCGAGGAGGCTTATTCTGGTAAGAGGCCTGATATTTCCCATTTGAGGATTTTTGGTTCTCCTGTTTACATGCATGTGATGAAGGATGCCAGGAAGAAGCTGGAGCTGACCGCAGAGGTTGGGATATTTGTGGGGTACACTGATACACCCCACAACTATCGTGTGTATTTGCCAGACAGTTGCAAGACTGTTGTGCGACAGGATATGAAATTTCAGGAGGAGAAAGCCATGAAATGTTCGCTTGAGAGGAAGCCACACTTGCATGCAGATGAGGAGCTATTAGTTCCTAAGGATGAGCTTCACGATGTGGATCAGCCACAAGATGAAGTTCGTGGAGTGGAAGAGACCACTCATGCAGCCCCAACCATCAGAGGGCGAAAGCACACTACAGAAGCTAAGCGACTCGCTCTAGATGTAGAGAAGGTTGTAGGAGCACCTACAACACAGCGCAGATAGAGATAGTCACTTGATCCATACACTAGATACATAGCTCTTGTGAGCAAATGTGTTGTGACTGAGCCATCCTCTTTCGAGGAAGCTGTGGAGGATCCCGCACGGATAGATGCCATGGTGGAAGAGTATGATTCGATTGTCAGAAACAGTGCATGGGAGATTGTCCCAAGATCGGAAGGGAAATCAGTGGTGGGTTCAAGATGGATCTACAAAGTGAAGCAGGCAGCTAACGGGAGTGTGGAGAAGTACAAGGCAAGATTTGTTGCCTGAGGCTTCTCACAAATAAAGGGTATTGATTATGAGGAGACCTTTGCACCTGTCGCAAGGTATTCTTCCATACGGACGATTCTTGCTCTCTCAGCGCAGATGGGGTGGCACATCCATCAGATGGATGTGAAGACTGTGTTCCTCAACGGAGTCATTGAGGAGGAGGTGTACATAGAGCAGCTCGAAGGTTTCGAGATATTCAGCAGCGAGTCACATTTGTGCAGGCTCAAGAGAGCGCTGTATGGGTTTAAACGAGCACCTCATGCTTGGTACACACGGATAGACAGTTATTTCACTGGACTTGGATTCTCCAAGAGTGAGGCAGATCCTAACCTATACCAGATTGTGGTGGAGGGTAAGTTGCTGATCATTGTACTTTATGTAGATGATTTGATTTTGATGGGAGATGAGCTGTTGATACTTTCATGCAAGGAGGATCTTGCTAGAGAATTTGAGATGAAGGACTTGGGCCTCCTTCATTATTTCCTGGGATTGGAAATTTGACAGTGCAGTGATGGACTATTTGTTTCTCAAGGTAAGTATGCCCAGGAGATACTGGAGAAGTTCAACAAGCATGTATTGCATTATCTCATTGGCACATCGGGATATGGATTGTGGTACAAACAGGGTGATGAGGTGAAGCTATGTGGCTTCACGGATGAAGATTGGGCAGGGAGCCCAACGGACAGAAAGAGCACATCTAGAGGGATCTTCAATATCAGGTCGACAGCAATTTCTTGGTACAGCAGGAAGCAGAGATCCATGGCACTCAGCTCAGCAGAGGCTGAGTATATGGCAGCAAGTTTGGCTGCATGCGAGGCTATATGGATGAGGAAGATCCTGGTCGGGTTGTTCGAGTCACACTTGGAGCCTACTGTGATTTACTGTGATAACCATAGTTGCATTAAACTCTTGGCTAATCTAGTATTTCCTGATAGATCCAATCACATCGACATCAGGTACCATCATATCAGAGATTGTGTGCAGCGGAGAATCATGTTACTTTCATACATTCCCACGGAGGATCAGGATGCTGATATCTTGACGAAGGCGCTCATCAAGAGAAAATTCGAATACCACAGAGGCAGGATAGGGGTTGCAGATAATCCATATCTTTTTGAGAGGGAGTGTTGAAAATGAAACAAGATGATGGAGCTTAGTGAAAAGAAGTCGCCTTCACTAAGTGGGCCCGCAGGATATTTTTGGCGCAAAGCCTATTTTTAGACATATGGATCATGGTCTATGAGTTGCAGGATGCTATTTATGGATGATTGGTCATGTTGGTAAAAATAGATGGACCTCTATTTTTAGACATATGGGCGGAGTCTATTTTTAGATTGTCAGTCAAAAAATAGAACAGTCGAATATTATTAGCTCTTAATAATATTTGGACTATAAACATTATATTATCCTCTTGCAGCACTTCAGTTCGAGCTACGGATGTGGCACATGAAACTTCCAGAAGGAAATACGCTTTTCCTATGGGTTAGTTGAGCTATTGCATGATGGACTTCAATTAGAACTCAAGTGATTGAGTTTGGTGGAGTTGATTGAGGAGTTGATGGAGTTGTGTTTAGTTTGACTTAGTTGAACTAGTTGTATTTAGTCTAACTGCCAAATACACTAGTGATGAGTGATGTGAATTAATTATTAATTAATTCACTAATTATTAACTCATAAATCAACTAAAGAATACATCAGTTAACTCAGTGCATGGACAGTTCAGTGGAGACAATTGTTAGAGGTGGGTGAAAGGGTGAGACTACTATCAGTTGTGACTATAGCTATGCATGAGATTTTCACAATCATTTATTGAGATTGCCAATGACGATTGCGCAATACAAGCCAAGGGAATTCGAACTTGGATCTGATCTATTCTCAACTTGGATTGCGCAGTAGAGGCAGGAAAACAGTGGAGGAGATTTGAACCCGTGACTTGTTCAGATCTGAGCTAGTTTGTGTGTAGCATGTGGAGATAGTACTGAGTACTTGTGAGGAGTATTGTACTATGTATTGTTACATGTTCTCTATCATTGTAATATACAGATATTTGGGGGTTTTCAGCTGTATGCTTTCCCCATTACATATTGTCTTGATATGTGTGATTGATGTTTCAATGTGCACATGCGATTGTTTATTAATTCCGCAAATTGATGATCAATGGTAGAGGAGGTTATGTATTATGCATGCATTCCGCAAATAGTGTATAATCAGGATAATCTCTGTGAATAAGTGTTATATTTTTCAAATTTCTACATTAACACATTAAAAAACAATTTTGCAGGGGGTCGATGGCACCACCCTTTGATTTTGTCAGTTGTATGGCCACATGTGGCCATGGGTCATGGGCCATCGGCCACGCACCTTCCCAAAGTATCCTCTCTCTTCGGCACTGGTCACATATCATCATGTAACTACGAGTCAAGACCTCACTCGACATCCCATCCCTCCATTGCGTGTTGGTCATATAATGTGACATAAAACCAGGGTTGGGCCAGTCGGGCACACTTTTTTCCTGGCCCTCTCCCCCAATTGCCAAACAGATGCACATTAAATATATGATTTTCCCTATGTATAACAAGCAACACATGTAGCATGATTGGTCAAGCATTTGTTTTGTGTAATGGAGGTCATGAGGCCGATTGTGTTGGAGGCTTGTTCGATTAACATAACAAATGTTGGCACCATCTAGAGTGTCACGTGGCACCTTGAGATTAGGTCATGTGTCACTCTATGATTGGCCCAACTCTGAAATCTTCAACCCATTAATAATGCGCCATGTGTCCTCACACGACTGGCATATTTGTCGGCTTCTGATTGGATCCCTCCTAACAATGCATACTGCCCAATCATTGAATCACATCAACACCACATCATCATATAGACTACCACATCAGCATTCGTACCTGCAACTTTGACATTTTACCTGTTTGCCCAAAAATTCAGAACACGATAACTTTCTCACATGGTGTCAAATTGAGGTGATTTAAGAGTCGTTGGAATCAAAATGATATGTTATACAATTTGGCACTAGTTTAAGGATATTTTGGGAACTTTCATTTTTGAGCATATTTTTTATCCGTTGGATCACTCCTCCCCAGTAGAAGATTTTGGACCACCAAAAGTCTGTTTTTACTCAGCAAGTAAGTGAGGGTATAGTTCACTCACTTCTCCAGTCTCTATCCACCTTTCTTTGCTTGGATTGATACCTTTGAGCCCCACTCAAAGATACTCCAGATTTCCTCTATGTGAAGTTCATATTATCCTGCAAAGAATAGTGTCTTCTTGCAACTCATTTAAATATTCAGGAGAAAAATTTCTATAGATGGAATCTGAACATTCTCCTCTTGATCAACAATCATAGGAGGCTCATACAATCTCAAGTTTTCCACATTCACAACATAATAAATTTTCATGTAAGGTGGCAAATATAATTGGAAAGCCTTATTACCAATCTTCTCCAAGATTTTGAAAGGACCATATCAGATTGGTTTGAAATTTTTACCTTCACCTTGTAATCTTTCCTTGCTGATTTATAACCAAACTTGATCTCCCACTTGGAAATCATAATCAACTTGATGCTTATCATGTCTTTCGTTGTACTTGGTTTCACTTTTCTGCAGTTTTTCTTGTACCCTTTGATGCACTAACTATATTTTTTCAATCAAATTCTTGGATTTTTCAACAACCCTATGTCCTTCTACTGCAATATCTTTACCAAAGATAAAATCCAAAGGAGACTTTGGAAAATATCCCAAACAAGCTTCAAATGGAGATACTTGTGTAGATGAATCCTTAGCATTATTGTAAGCATGTTGGATGCAATGAAAATTCTCATCCCAAAGCATAGGATGCTTACCATAATTTCCTCAAAGGAGATGCACTATTTTTCTGCTCACTACTTTTGTTTGGTCATTGGTTTGTGGATGAAATGTTGTGCTCTTCTTCAACTTTATGTCCATGAGTTCCCATAAACTTGACTAAAACTTGTCGATAAATAGAGAATCTCGATTAGAAATAATAGAAGTCGGTAACCCAAAGTGAACCCAAACATTTTGGAAGAACATCTGTGCAGTTTTTTCAGATGTGAATTGTTTCTTATAAAGCATCAATACACACATTTTGCTAAAACAATCCACTACAACATATAAATAATCATGACCTTTTCTAGACATTGGTAGTCCCCCAAAAAAATCCATAGAAACACTTTCCCAAGGACGAGAAGGGATAGGAAGTGGAGTGTAAAATCCCTATTTCCTATTACTTGGCTTACTAGTAGCGCACACATAACATCCTTTTACATATCCTTATACAATATCATTCATAGAAGGCCAATAACAATACCTATGTAGCTATGCAGTTGTTTTTCCTACACCAAAGTGACCAGCAATAAGAGAAGTATGGGCTTCCCTTATGACATTAACTCTTTCACCCTGTGGAATACACAACTTGCCAAGTTGATACAACAACTTTTCATGAACACAATAATCTAACTCTTCAACATGATTTCCTTGCCTCAAAGTTGCATAAACATCTTTAAAATATTCATCCTGAGCATATTGTTCAATATAAATTTCATGCATGATTGATTTATGCTTAAGAATGATAGATGCATTAAGGTCTTAATAAAATATCCACAACTTTATTGTAAATACCTTTCTTATACCTAATGACCAAATGAATTTTTTGTAGAAATCCCATCCATCTGAAATTTCTAGCTTGTTGTAACTTAGTTTGCAATTGAAGATATTGTAAATGTTAATGGTCAATATGAATAATTGTTTCTTTAGCCATCAAATAATTCTTCCACTTCTTCACGCTTGTTATTTATCATAAGTTGGATAGTTAATTACTACATTGGAAAACATCTTAGAATGATAACATAATTGGCTTACAATGTTGCATCAATACTGCTTCCATAGCGAATTCACTTGCATTGGTTTGAATTTCAAATGGCTACTTGAGATCTAGAAATGCTAGAACTGGCGCTGTACTGGTTTTCTTTTTCAAAGTGTCAAAGGATCTCTACTGCTAGCATCCCCGCTAAAAGACCTGCTTCACACTTGTCAAAGCATGTAATTATGCTACAATGTATGAGAAGTTAGTGATAAATTTTCTCCAATATTGGGTTGCTCCCAAAAAACTCCTAACTTCTATTACATTATTGGGTTTAGGCCAATTCATAATGACTTCACATTTAGACATCTTCAAATACAACTTTTCCTTTTTCAAGACCTTGCTTTAAATTCTTGAAATGCTCTTCACGAGTCTTACTAAAAATCAGAATATCATTAAATAGACTATGAAAAAATCATCAAGGAATGGATGGAATACATCATTCATAACTCTCATGAATATAGAAAGTGCATTACAAAGACCAAATGACATAAATAACCATTCAAAGAGTCTTTTTTTTGTCTTAAAAGAATTTTTCCAAATATCATCTTCAACAATCCTTATATGATGATAACCACTTATCAAGTGTAGATTAGTAAAATAAACAACATCCCTGATCTAGAAAATCATTAATGCGAGGAAGAGGATAATGATTATTTATTGTGATCTTGTTCAAAGCTTGGAAATCCACACACATGCACCATGTACCATCTTTCTTTAGAACCAAAACAATAGGAGACCCATAAGGAGATGTACTAGGTCTGATAACCCCCTTTTCAAGCAACTATTGAATTTTCTTCTTGATCTCTACATTGTCCAAAACTGACATTTTATAAATGCCAATATTCAGAAGTGGTGCATCCCATTGCAATTGTATCTCATGTTAGATTCCTCTTTTTGGAGGTTACCCTTCAGGTTGAAAAATATTTTCATAAGTATCAACAACTTCAACCAATTCATGCTTGAGTTTAGAATCACATCCTGAGAAAGCTTCATATTTAGCAATATCTTTAGATTTAATCATCAAGAACACAAAATTCTTACTAGCATTCACAAGCCTTTTCGTTTGGCCTACACTAACAAGAGATAAGGTCATCTTCTTGTGATATGCTCTAACAATATACTCAACTTCATCTTTGAAAAGATGATATTTGTTATCATGATGATAGAATATGGCTTTTCAGACATATAAATATGGACTCACTAAGACAATCCCACAAATGTCAAGTGGTACAACATCAAGCTCTACCTCATCTATAAAATTAGCAGTGATGGCAAATTTGAGTTTACATTTTCTTGTCACTTGCAATTTTGCATCATCACATACCCAACCCAAAGGGTAAGGTTTTTCATGAGGTGTAGTTTCTAGATTAAGTTTCTTGACAATTGTTGCAGAGATAAGATTAACTTGGGATCCACTATCAAATAGTGTATCAGCCTTTGTATGTTTTGCAATGACCCTGATATGAAAAAGCTCACTTCTTTCTTTATCATTTTGAGATTCAATAGGCTTGCTATAAGAACTAGTACTTGTGTTAGAACCTATACCTTTCATCCCCATGGTTGTGATTTTAGCTTCATCACTTGAATTATATCCTAGATCTTGTTGAGTTGTAGCAACAGTGTTTTTGTTTCCCCTTGTTATTAAACTTCTTTGGTCTCAATTATGGATGTAATTTTCAACAATGGTCTTCATCATGGCCATCTTTTGAACAATGTTTGCAAGTAATTTTCTCTCCCTCTTTCTTGATTGTAGCATTCTTCTTGCCTTTTACTTTAGCTTTCCCCTTTCCTTTGTATCCATATTTAAACGGTTTTTCGCTGGACTCTTGAGGAACATTCTTGCCTCTTGATTCTGAATGAGTAGCCTAAATGCATACTTCATATAGATTGGTGGGATTAAACATAAGTACAATATGTCTCAAATAATTATGCAATCCAACTATATATTTAAGGAGAGTATCTTGTGAGGTCAAATCAATACCCAAGATTCATGCCCTTTTTCTAAATTCTTGACTGTAACTTTGGGCACTCTAACCCTTAGCTTGTCTAAAATTTTTCGAATCCATTATTTATTTTTTCATCTAAGGTAATGGATAAAATTTCCTTCTTAATACACCTATAAAATCATTCCAAGAAGAGATAATTTTACCACTTTTCTTTAAATCTTCTTAAGTTCTGGCTTCCTACCATATAAGAGTTTCACCTTCCAAACAAAGAGAAGAAAGTAGGATCTTTGTGACATCGTCATTAATATTTTGAATCTTGCGATTAACTTCAATTTGATGTACCCAATTATCCAACTTTTTAGAATTTACTTCTCCATTATACTTCGGCAATTCAAACTTCATGTCAAGCTTAAGCAAAGGAGACTTAGCATGTCCACTTAGATATGTTGGAGGAGTTGGTCTATGTGAAGAAGGAGGTGAATATGAAGGTGAAGATGGAGGTGAATATGGAGGTGAAGGAGGAGGAGGAGGTGGAGGCTTTCTCCCATTACCACCATCACCTTTTGGTTGATTATAACTTTCTCCTTACAACTGTGATGTTCTTTCATTGTACAACACTTTCACCATTTCAGTCATAGCAAAGAAAGCTTTTTTGAAAGCTCTCTTATCCTAAGACATCAATTCTTGTCCTTTTCCTTCTTCATGAGCCATGACTTGTTGAGTATGTGGTATTCTTGAGCCAATTTGAGGGTTAGGTTCTTCAAGTGCTCCTTCTACTCTTCTTAATCTAGACCTTGTAAGCATTCAAAAGCCTTGCAAATTTTTTTCAAAACTTCACAAAATCCATGCTCTAATACCAAATTGATCCAAAAATGAAAGTGAAAGTTTCATTAAAAAAATTGCAAGCTAGTGTTGGCATTATGACACAGATTTGGCACTATGACACAGGTGTTGTCCTTGATGGCAACTCACTCAAAGGACAGATCACAGTTCAGACTCACAAAATGAAGAAAGGGAGGTATACACAAGTTCCCCATTGACCAAGCTGCGTGTACACACGGGTTCGCAGACCAAAAGGAGCATATAACGTACACATGCACTTTCACAGAAGGAAAGGCATGTACATGTTGGAAAACTAAGTTTTGGTCCGTGGTATTTGGTCCATGGTATTTTGATCCATGGTATTGGTCCAAGGTATCTTGTCCGAAGTGTTGACCCCAGGTATTGGGTCCAAGGTATTGGTTCTAAGTGTTTTTAGTCCATGGTATTGAGTAAGGCCTAAGACTATAAAAGGAGGAGAAGATCATTAGGAAAGGCACTCAAGTATTGAATATCTAATGAAGAGAAAGATCTAGTATACTAGTTATTGGGTTATGGTACATAGCTAGATCTGAACCAAGGATGAACCTTAGGGCTTGATGAAGGATAAGATCTAATGATGGGTCAAGATCTTAAGGCTTGAAGTGAAGTATCTTTATGTGGTTTTGATCATTTATCTAAATAACTGACGCATGTTGTAGTCTATAAATATGATGATCTGGGTATAACTGAAGTCTGAAATTGTTGTAAAGTTTAAATTATCATTTACAAATTTGTATGCAGGTTCACTTTAGAAAAGGTGCATATACACACTGGTTCTGCATATCAAAACAATGTATACATCTTAAATTTGATTTGCAGATCTGTACGCAGGTTTGCCTTGAGAAAAGTGCATAAGCACACAGGTTCAACACATTGAAGTAGCGTATAAGACTGCACCAGTACAAAAATTGTAAAAATAAGTTTGTAATTTAAAAGAAGATAGAGACAATTGCAGCAGGTGGTTTTCACCCACATTGGGTTTCCACCTTATATCTTGTGTTCATGTGTGTGACTGTCTATTCTGTTTTTACTGCACCTGGTTATTGTTAATACGGTTATAATGCATTGATTAAAGATCAACATATGATGAATTAACTGAATCATAAGTTTGTAGGATATACACTAGTTGCCATAAACACAGTTGCGTATACACGCGAGTTCCATTAACTGAAGTAGCATACATGAATCTGATTATGGAAATAAAAAATTATTGACTTGCTAATACTGATTCACCCCCCCTCTCAGTATTATTTCCAACAATTGTTATTAGAGCAGGTCCTTTAGAAGAAGCTTGATCGCTTGAAGGAAGATCCATCATCATGAGTAACCACGAAAGAGAGGGATCCATCAGACCACCAATCTTTGATGGGAGCAACTTCGTTTATTGGAAGGTAAGAACCACAACCTATCTTCAATCTCTTGGAACAAATGTCTGGGAAATCGTAGAAGGAGGATATACATTTCCATCAGCAATTCCTATAGATGTGGCAAGTAAAAAGCAATATGAAACCAATGCCAAGGCTGTCAATACATTATTGGGGAGTCTATCACAATCAGAATTTGTCAAAGTTATGCAGCTCAAATCCGCCAAAGAAATATGGGACAAGATTGTTCTAAGCTATGAAGGAGACACTCAGGTAAAACGTGCAAAACTACAAACTCTTAGAATTCAATATGAAACTCTCAAAATGCACAATGATGAAAGTATAGCTAGTTACTTCTTACGTATAGATGAGATTGTTAATTGCATGAAGAATTTGGGTGAAGAGATAAAAGAAGTTGCTTTAGTTGAAAAGGTTTTAAGATCTTTGTCTACTAAGTTTGAATCAAAAGTATCTGCCATAGAAGAAAAGCACGATCTTCAGACTATTACTATGGCACAGTTGCATGGAATCTTAATTGCTTTCGAAATGAGAAAAGGAGTTCCATTAGATATGAGAGAAGCCACATTTAAAGCTTTAGGAAGAAAAGAACTCAATGAATTAGGACATATTTCAGAAGGAGAGGAAGAAGCAAACTTTGTCAAGAACCTTCAATGGGGTTCCGGAAGATTCAGAGGTAAAATACCTTTCAAATGTTTTTCTTGTGGAAGAGTCAGTCATTATGCTACCAAATGTCCTCATAAAGATAAGCTTGATAAAGGTAAGGAATTAGCTAAATGGAATAGAAAACAAAGTGTAAGTAAGAAGAGCTACTATATGCATGAAGATAGCAATGGTTGATCAATTAGTGATGAAGATGAAAATAGTAATGACTATAGAATTTTGATGGCTTTTGAAGATGACCTTTATGAAGAAATCTCTAAACTCAAAATCTATTTAGAAGAAACAAATATGATTATAGATACTTTGACATTCGAACTTGCAGAAAGAGAAAAACACAATGAAAAACTAGAATGTGAAATTGTGGGTCTAAGAAAGGATATTGAGAAAAAAAAAAGCTCTCAATCTTAGATTTACTAAAGGATTAGAAACATTAAATGAAATTATCAAAGTGTAGCTTTCTCCTCTGATAAAGATAGGTCTTGGATATACTGAAGAAGCATATCAAGCACAGAAGCCATCAACCTCCACTAAAAGCTATCTTGATGCAGCAAAGAGCAGTGAACAACTTGACAATCGTCAGCAAAGGCATAAAGTGGATCACCAGGTAAATCAAGCTCAATTTACTTCAAGGATGAAAAAAAACTACAACCAATCTTAGGTAAATCATACTCAATCTGCTTCAAGAATGAATATCAATAGAAACTACAATCACCAGGTCAGTAGATTCGATAATCGCAGGAACTTCTTTAATGGCCAATGTTTTTCATGTCATAACTTTGGACACAAAGCTACTCAGTGTGTTGCTTATAAGACCATCATGACTAGAGAAGCATGAAATCAAAGGAATGTGATAGGGATCATGAAACGGACCTATAATAACTTCTCTCTTCTTGAAAATGAAATAGAATTATCTATCTGCAACAACTTCAGTCATGAAGAATCTGAATGCAGGAGTAAATTTCGGCAAACATCTCAGAAGGAGCAAACTTCACTAAGTCCCAAAATATGGAGAAAGAAAGAACCGCAAATAGAAAGATGTGGTATAGCCTTGTATGCAGAAGGACAAGAAAATTAGTGGTACATCGATAGTGGATGCTCAAAACACATGACAGGTGACAATGAAAACTTCAGTCATATAATGCCTTAGAAAAGGAAAAGAAGGTCTCATTTGGAAATGACACTCCTGTTGTCATAAAAGGTAAAGGTTATGTTCTCTTAAAAGAAAAAGTTAAAGTTGGGAATGTTATGTATGTTGATGGTCTAAAGCATAACATGTTGAGTGTCAGTCAAATGTGTGATCAAGGAAATGAAGTAGTATTTCGATCAAATGGATGTGTTTTTCGTGAGCTTGATATAGGAGAAACCGTGATCAAAGGTATAAGAACTCCAAACAACTTATACATACTCAAGGGAGGACAACAATAGTGCTATCTAAGCAAAAATGATGAACACTGGCTATGGCACAGAAGATTGGGGCATCTAAGCTTCTCTCAAATAAGAAAAGCATGCAGATTCCAGGTTGTTCGTGATCTTCTTGATATCAGCATCCCAGAAAATACAATATGCAAATCATGTCAATTTGGTAAGCAAACCAGAGCGCACTTCCCTAAAAAGGAAGGATCAGCTAGTAAGCCTCTTGAACTTGTTCATACTGATTTATGTGGACCATCAAGGAAAAAGTCACCTCGTGGAGAAGAATACTTTATATTGTTCATTGACGATTTTTCTAGAATGTGTTGGATAGGACTTCTAAAGCATAAAGATGAAACATTTGAAAAATTCAAAGCCTTCAAAGCCTTGGTTGAAAATGAATCAGATCGCAAAATCAAATGCCTCAGATCTGATCGAGGAGGGGAATTTACCTCGGATGAATTCTTTGACTTTTGTGAAGAACATGGAATAAGAAGGCAATTCTCCACTGCAAGGACTCCTCAACAAAATGGAGTGGTAGAAAGGATGAATAGAACTATTCAAAAAATGGCTCGTGCTATGCTAGATGAGTCTGGAACTCCTGCAACCTTCTGGGGTGAAGCTGCATTCGCTGTCGTCACTATTCTCAACCAAACAAATGTTTGGGTAAACAGCACTCAAACTCCACATGAACTTTGGTATGGTAAGACTCTTATTGTAAAATACTTCTAAGTTTTTGGAAGCAAATGTTACATCAAAAGGACTGATGAAAAACTTGGCAAGTTTGAACCCAGAGCAGAAGAAGGCATTCTCCTTGGTTACTCTTCCTAAAGTAAAGGATATAAATGTTATAATAAAAGACTTGGGAAAATGATTGAAAGTATTGATGTTGTGGTTGATGAAGCATGCAAAAATCCAAAGCAAGTAAAAACCGAAGATTATGAAGAAGATGAGGATTATCCTCCCACATCAAATCAGACTAATTCTGAAGAAGAAACCAATGAAGCACTAGAAGAATAGATAATGGTGGAAGAAAATACTCCATCCAGGTATGTGCAGAAAAATCACCCAGAGACTCAAATTTTGGGACAGAAAGAGGTAGGTTTGCAGACAAGAAGAACTATTACAGAAGCTTCAAGCTATCTTGCATTGCTTTCCTCCATCGAACCTCAAAATTTAAATGAAGCATGCAAAGATGAATGTTGGGTCAAGGCCATGAATGAAGAACTTGAGCAAATTGAAAAGAATAATACTTGGGAATTAGTTCCTAGACCTCATGATAAGAATATCATAGGAACTAAATGGATATTCAAAAACAAGCTGAATGAAAATGGAGAAGTTATTAGAAACAAGGCCAAACTTGTTTGTAAAGGATATGCTCAACAAGAAGGTATAGATTTTGAAGAAACTTTTGCAACTATTGCTAGGCTTGAAGCCATAAGAATGTTCCTTTCTCTTTCTAGTTTTTAGAAATTCAAAGTATACCAAATAGATGTAAAATCTGCCTTTCTTAATGGAGATTTAGAAGAATAAGTCTATATTGAGCAACTAGACGGATTCATTCTTGGAAATGATGCAAAACTTGTATGCAGACTCAGAAAGGCTCTCTATGGTCTAAAACAAGCTCCAAGGGCTTGGTATTACCGTCTTGACAAATATCTCCATCAACAAGGTTTTTCAAAAAGAATCAGTTGATAGCAATCTATATACAAAGATTGACAATAATAAATTTATAATACTCGTTGTGTATGTTGATGATATCATATTTGGTAGCAATGAAGAAGCCATGAGTTGGAATTTTGCTTCAGTAATGCAGCAAGAATTTGAAATGTACCTGCTTGGTGAGCTTACATATTTTCTTGGTCTACAAGTTCAACAAAATAAAGATGGTATTTTTCTGTCACAAACCAAATATCTCAAGCAGATCTTAAAAAAATATGGCATGGAAGATTCTAAACCAATATGTACCCCAATGGTAACAGGATGCTGATGAGCCCCAAATCTAGTAACATTTTGGGCTCATTTGGCCTACTTACCCTTGCTCAACCCTTCATTTTTTATCACCTATGCATCATTTCTTAGTATATTCATGTTATTTGTAGGAAGGAGGGCAGTCACTATTCCTAGGTGGCTAATACATGTTTATTTCAGGTTTTTTTGACATTAAATGGAGCAAAACCACGCAGATGGAGGCAAGGAGACAGCCAAGGTGGCATTGCGGTTTTGTAGGAAGGTTGTCCACAGCCTTGAATGGCCTTCCTCGTGATCTCCACCCCAACTCTGAGCTCCAACAGCTATCACCACCGAGCTAGAAGGCAGCCAACGGATTCTAAGGGAACAACAATTTACTTTTAGTTGGTCAGCCAAGCCCCACTAATTTAGGAGGCCAGCTTGGCCCTCATAATGTATAAATATTGAGGCTGTAGCCTTCGATGGGGACTTTTGAAACTTTGTTGTTTATCCTAGACTACGAGCTGATAGCTCTGTTTTGCTTTTTGTAAGCCATTTTTGGCATGTTATCAGACTTTTGACTATTATCTCTTAATGAATAAGCAGACAGATTTGAGGCAGCTCTGAGTTCTTAAAGGAGCTTAAGCTCTCAGGGTTGGGCCCAACCTGAGAGCCTAAGGCTTCCTTCGTTGTATTGTTACTTTCCTTTCAGCATTTCATTTCTTTTCCTTTACATGCACTTGGAACACAGTTTGCTGAGTTGGATTTCTTGATGTGATTAAGTAGGTTAGTTTTATGGATAAAGTGCTTTCAGTAGTTTAAATTAGAGTAAGGGGATTAGAATTCATCAGAGCTCCAAAAAGGTTGATTGCACACTCACTTCCACCTCTGTTTAGAGATTGGGAGTGCAGACCGTGCCAACCACCAAAAACACAGTTTTACATGTTCATGCAAGCTTTAACGTAATATTTCCGTTTGTAGGAGTGTCCATGCATTTAGATCTTGAGAAATAACTCTTTGTTTCAGCACCATGCACGATTTTCCCTTAAAAACGACATTGTTGTTCTATGGTTTTATAAAAACAGTTAGAATAGGTTGATGAATTCTCGGTTTTGTGCAACACACGGGTGATTTGTTTCATTTACACTGCGCAGCACCACTCTATCATTTCCTTATCCTTCTAAGTCATGCCTAAGCCATCTACTTATCTCCCAGTTAGATCATTTACCTCCCAACTCTTCTGTCATCCACGTTGTTTTATCTTTTCGGCCTTCCATTGCCTCTACCCTCCTCTAGATCAACCAGCTTTACACACCCCCTCTCCATCTCATCTCTCTGTCCATAAGCCATCACAAGCTCCCCTCCTACCTCTCTATCCACGCGTATAGCTCATTCACTCATCCATCACCCAAAAATCCTATTGCAGAACATCCTGTAGAAGTTAGCAGACTTCCTGTAGAAATCCTGAACTTCCTGTAGAATCCCCTGCAGACATCCTGTAGAAGCTTGCAAACACGGTTGCCAGGCATCTGAACTTTGTGAACTTCTGTGGAATGATGTTAGGGATCCCTTAGACCCTCTCTGAGCCTTCCTGACCTCTTCCAAGCATTTCCCTCCTTGATCTATCCCTGCACAGTCAAGACCCAGTAAGAAGCACAGTCATAATAACTCCAACAACTTGAGCAAAAATACAAAAACATGTTCTCTTCAGATGAAAGTGGTTTAGACACATGCATCTCATCTCAATAGAAGTAATGGCATCACTTTTAGAAGTTGCATTCCCACCATTGCATCATAAGGATTAAGCTGGTAGAGTTAGGGTTTACTAGGGTTTCCATGTTTTGTTGGCTTTCAGTTCATTCTTGCAAAGTAGGTTAATTTCCTTTGGGATAGCTTTCGTTCATCACTTAAAAAGCTTCTTCTGAGAACATATAGAAGTTGGCTTGAGCCCTAGTGGACTTGTGCCAGCTGACCAAGTGACAGCTGCGACAAGAGCTAGTACTTGTGCATACAGCACCGTCGCTTCCAAGTTTGTTACGAACTACCGGGTTGATAAAATTAAAGAAGGAAGCTCTAGGAGTTGTAGCATTATTGCTACAATACTGGAGCCCACCATCTTTTTGGCGCCGTTGCCGGGGAAGCGTCAGAGTATTAGTAATTGTTGCTTTTCTTCTATTTTCCTACTCTTGCCTTCTGCCAAGTAGTTTATTTCATTTCCATTCTGCAAAAGTAGCATAGACATTTCCTGCTTTCATAGATTAACATTTCAATTCCGCAATTTCATTTTTGCAAGCATAGATTAGCATTTCAATTCTGCAAGCGTAGACTAGCATTTCCATTCCTGCAATTTCATTTGAGCAAAGTAGATTAGTTCTTTCCTGCTTTCATTTCAATTCTGCATTTTCATTTCAGCAAGATAGTTAGTTGTAGATCAATCTGTTTCAGTTTTTACAGGTACCAGAGAAAAAAACAAAAGCAATCAAAAGTCTTTCCATTTCATGCCTCATAGGAATCGAGATAAAACAGGCAAATTCTTACCCAACACCCCCACCACATCACTGAGTCACCCTTCTCTCTTCTTTGGTGACAGTGATCCAGAAGAACCTATAGGTGAACCTCCTGAGATATACGAAGATCCTATAGCAGAAGAAGAATTAGAGACCATCCCATCTGAAGCTATGGCTGACAATAGAGGAGAAGATGAGAGAATAGAAGGTGCCTTCCCCATCCGAGAGACCAATGGAGACATGAAAATGAAGAACATTAGCCCCTCCGCTTTACCTCACTTCCATGGACTGACTACTGAAGATCCTGATACCTTCCTGTTTGAGTTTGCTGTCCTTTGTCGAACCTATGACTATACTGAAGATGAGCAGAAGCTGAAACTCTTCCCTTCAACTCTTAAGGATGCAGCATTACGCTGGTTCATGGGCTTACCTGGGAATAGTATCACCACTTGGGCTCAGATGCAGCAAGCTTTCAATACCAAGTACCGGGACTACTGTAGGTCCAAGGAAACCAAGGGAGAAATCTTTCGGATGACCATGGGAAATGATGAGTCCTTAGAGGATTATGAGGAAAGGTTCCAACTTAGCTATAAACGGGCCAGGTGCACACTTGACCCTGAATCCCTCAAGTTGGTCCTGCTCCGAGGAGTCCCTGAAGACCTCTTAGATACCCTCCACATGTTAGCTGGAGGAGATATTTACCAACTACCTTATGAGGACATAAAGACTGTGTTTAGAAACCACTCTAGGGCAGCCCGAAAACGAGGTAGAGGAAACCTCCTCTTAGCTGGTATTCCTTTCTCCAAACATGAGTTTGCAAATCAATTAGAGGATCTCAAAAGTGAGGTGAGACAGACCATTGCCATGCAACTTGATACATTCAGGATCCAGCAGAAGAAGGAAGAAGCTGAGAGGGCCTTGGCTATCTTCTGCCCTAGGTGTACAAGGAGACACCCTAAGAACGAATGCCCATTGCATTCGGTTGAAGTATGTTTCGTTTGTGAGGAGGACCATCCCACAAATCAATGTCCAACCTTACCTGGGCTTAAAGCCATGTATCAAGGGACAGAAGCCCCCACCGAACCTCTCTATTTCCTCAACCAAAGGAGGCCACAAGGACCTAGACCTTACTAGCAGGGGATGCAAGGGGCACCTCAAGCTTATTACAGCCCCAACCAATCTACTCCTATGCCTTCCTGGGGTCCCCCTGCTCATCCTTCCTGTTCTGTGCCTCCTCCATGGTCTTATCCACCTCAGTACCATACTCAACCCACTACTCATTCATATCACTCACATGCCCAGCCACAGCCTCAGTGGAATGTACCTCAGTCGGGGTGGAGGCCCCAGTACAACACTCCTCCTGCCATTTTGCCTCCACCACCAGTTCAACCTCAACCATTACCTCCTGCTCCTCCAAGGCAACCTCAAATGCCTGCTCAACCGAACCCGAACCCCAACAACAGACAGGCCTAGTAGGTATACATTGGGGAAACATCATGCCCTACCTATGCTGTGGAGATCCAGGAGATCAATCTGCGATCTGGGAAGACTCTTCCGGATCGCCAACCTCCTTCCCTAGAAGACGAGGAAGACAAACAGGAAAATGAACCAAAGGCTATTCCACCCTTTCCTGAGAGACTAACAGCCACCACACAACCCAACCCAGAGGAGGATGAGCTTCTGGGAGAGCTCAAGCAGTTGTGTGTGAAAATACCACTTCTCCAAGCCATCAAAGATGTACCGATATACAACAAACTGGTTAAGGAAAAGTGTTTCAGACCCCCAGGCAGGCGAAAGAGGGATGCTTCAACCATCAATGTCATAGGACAATTGTCTAACCTTATGTTGGGACAAGTCATCTGCCCAAAGTACCTAGATCCTGGGAGTCCTGTAGTAGATGTCCACATCAATGGCACCATCATACCTCACACCTTGATTGATCTGGGGGCTGCCATTAATGTGATGACCAGGGATACCATGCTCAAACTCAACCTTCAGGGTTCCTTGAGGAAGACCTCGACAGTCCTACAACTAGCAGATCGCTCCACCGTGACTCCCGAAGGGATTGTGGAGGATGTCTTGGTCTCTGTTGACTCTTGGGAATATCCTGCAGATTTCTTGGTGCTGCAACCAAAGGCAAGGCTCACTGGATATCCTCTTATTTTGGGAAGGCCTTGGTTAGCCACTGCAGATGCTGACATAAGTTGCCGTGCAGGAAACATGACCATCAAAAATGGTCCTATGTCCAAGCAGCTAGTCCTATACCCTCCTGCCCAACCCTCATTAGAGCATGACTTACCACTTTGTTTGGAGGAAGGAGAAGAGGATGAGGTGTACTCAGCACCTTTGTGCACCCTAGACACCATTAGGGGAGACCCCCCAACCGAGGATGATTTGATTGAGACCTTGATCCAGAATCCACCTCCCAGCGCACTGAACTTAGAGGAATTGGTGGAGGATGCCCAAGCCAGCACCTTAGTGGACCTTTGTGCAACCAACCCTGTCACTCCCAGAGTCAAGAATGTGGAGTTCGTCCCTGAGAGAACGTTAAAGATCAGCTCCTCCCTATCTCCTTCCCAGGAAAAGGAGCTGTGTAGTCTGTTGGCCAGTCATCTAGATGCTTTTGCTTGGAGCTATAAGGAGATGAAAGGAGTCCATCCTTCGGTCTGTACCCATCACATTTACATCAAGGAGGATTGTAAACTGGTTAGGCAACCCCAGAGGAGGATGAATCCAGCCCTTAAGGACATTGTCAAGGAAGAATTGCAAAAACTGTTGGATGCCGGATTCATTTACCCCATCTCAGATAGCGAATGGGTGTCCCCTCTGGTGTTGGTTCCCAAGAAAAATGGAAAGTGGAGAATCTGTGTGGACTACCAAGAACTGAACAAAGCTACCAAGAAAGACCATTTCCCTCTACCTTTCATAGATCAAGTGTTGGATGGACTGGCAGGAAAGAAGTTTTTCTCTTTCCTAGATGGGTTTAGCGGGTACAACCAAATCCAAATCAGCCCGGAAGACCAAGATAAGACCACCTTCACTTGTCCTTGGGGTACCTTTGCCTACCGAGTTCTTCCCTTTGGTCTGTGTAATGCTCCTGCTACCTTTCAGAGAGCCGTTTTGAGCATCTTTTCTGAGCTGGTCCATGATGCGGTAGAAATCTATATGGATGACTTCACTCCTTATGGGTCCAACTTCAAGGAAGCATTGTCCAATCTGGGAAAAGTCCTAACCAAATGCATTGAGATGAACCTGTCCCTTAGTCCTGAAAAATGTGAATTCTTGATGACTGAAGGGACCGTGCTAGGCCATACCATTTCTTGCCAAGGGTTACAAGTGGATCCTAACAAAATTGCTCTCATCAAGAAGGTTCCACCTCCCCAAAAGGTAAGGGATGTTCGGAGTTTCTTAGGATTAGCAGGGTATTACAGAAGATTCATTAAAGACTTCAGCAAGCTAGCCTCACCATTGTTTGGCTTGTTGGCAAAAGATGTGGAGTTTAAATGGACTGACGATTGTCAGAGGGCCTTGAATGAATTAAAGGACAAGTTGGTGTCTGCCCCAATCTTGAGAGGTCCAAACTGGGCCCTACCTTTCCACATCCACACTGATGCCTCGAACAAAGCCATAGGGGCAGCCTTAGGACAAGTTGAGCAAAAACTTCCGTATGCCATTTACTTTGTCAGCAAAAACTTGTCCAAAGCAGAACTGAATTACACTGTAACCGAGAAAGAATTCTTGGCTGTGGTCCATGCACTGAACAAGTTCCGACATTATATCACTGGCTATCAAACATTTGTACATACTGATCATGCTGCAATTAGATATTTAATGAATAAACCAGATGTGAATGCTCGTATTATTAGATGGTTACTTTTGTTACAGCAGTTTGATTTGACTATCGTTGACAAACCAGGTAAAGAAAATGTTGTTGCTGACTTTTTATCTAGATTGGATCTATCTACAAATGAGGATGGAACAGTGGATGACCAGATGCCTGATGAACATCTGTTTGCTATCTCAGTACTCTCTCCATGGTTTGCTGATATAGCAAACTACCTTGTTTCAGCACAGTTCCCTCCGCACCTATCTTCAAGAGAGAAGAGCAGAATCATCAGAAAAAGTGCCTCATTCACTTGGATCGGGGGCAACCTATTCAAGCTGGGCCCTGATCAGATCTTAAGGCGTTGTGTAAGGGAGGAGGAAGTCTTTGATATCCTCCTCACCTGTCATGATGGGCCTTGTGGAGGACATTTTGCAGCAAAGAGGACTGCCTTCAAAATCCTACAGGCAGGCTACTATTGGCCCACACTTCATCAAGATGTCAGAAGGTATATCAGCCAATGTGACCGATGCCAAAGAATGGGGAAACCGACTCAAAGGGATGAGATGCCTCTCCAACCTCAAGTGACTCTTGAGCCATTTGAGAAGTGGGGTATGGACTTTGTGGGTCCAATCAACCCTCCTTCGAGGCAAAGGTCTTACATCATTGTGTGCACTGACTACCTGACAAAGTGGGCAGAAACTAAGGCAATCAAAGCAGCAACAGAAGAAAAGGTGGCTGAGTTCTTAAGAGAAAACATCTTCTACAAATTTGGCTACCCAAGAGAGCTAGTCACCAATCAAGGAAGCCAGTTCACATCCAACTTAATTGAAGACCTACTAGCTCATCACAAAATCAAGCATAGGACTTCCACCCCCTATCATCCACAGGAAAATGGGCAAGTGGAAGTCACCAACAGAGCATTGGAAGGGATTTTGACTAAGGTGGTGAGCAGCAGTAGGAAAGATTGGGCAGATCGCCTGGTTGAGGCCACATGGGCTTACAACACCACCTGGAAGACCACAACCGGCTTCACACCTTATGAGATGGTCTATGGGAAGAAAGCTTTGCTGTCCATTGAATTTGAATACAACACTTTGAGGATGGCAGCTCAGCTGGACCTAGATCTTAGCCATGCACAACAAGAAAGGTTATTGCAGCTGAATGGACTGGATGAGCACCGAATGCAGGCCCTCCTTCACTCAGAAGTGGTTCAACTTCAGAGAAAGGTGTGGCATGACCAACACCTCAATGACAAGCAATTCCAGCCAGGAGATTGGGCACTGTTGTATGACTCCAGGAACAAAGATTTCAAGGGGAAGCTGAGAACCAGATGGTTGGGACCATATGCAGTGGAAAAATGTCATGACAATGGATCTGTTCTTATTCGGACCATTGATGAGGAGTCCATCCCCATGCTTGTCAATGGGCATCGACTGAAGATCTACAGGAAACCTCTCTCAAGACAGGAGTTCATCAAAACTGTGGAGAAATCAGTATTGGTCATAGAGAAGGGTTCTGCCTCTGCTTTGGGCATACCCTGAAAGATCTAAAAAAAAAAAAAAAAAAAAAAAAAAAAAAAAAAGGAAAAAAAAAGAAATAAAGATCCTTGGGTGAAAACCTTTCTGAGGCTCCCAAGGCAGGTGGTAGGGGTGAAAACCTCATTGAGGCGCCCCTATTGTCTTTCAAAAAAAAAAAGGGGATTTGAAAAAGATCCTTAAGTGAAAACCTCTCTGAGGCACTTAAGGCAGATGGCAAGGGTGAAAACCTCATTGAGGCGCCCCTGCTATCTTTCAAAAAAAAAAAAGAGAAAAGAGGAAAAAAACAATAAGCAAAAAAGACAGGGACAACAAGTTTATAATGTGGAAATGCATGCAGGTTGCAGGTGTTCTATGAAGGAGAGGAGGCCTCTCAACTCAAAGTCAAGGATCCTTATCATGCTGCTAGGAGACCTCACCAGCACCTCCTCCAAGAATACTCATCTTCTCCAAGGTATGGGCACGATTTCATCACAGCTTAATCTTCTATAGGAAGTTACAGACTTTCTACAGGAAGTTACAGACTTTCTACAGGAAGTTCTGTATTTCTACAGGAAACTTCCTGTAGAAGTTCGGGACGGCCCAGAATTCATTATGTGAGGAGATCTAACGACCAAGGTCCGGTATGGACGCATGCAAGCTACCATCTTCTCCCTCACACACTGTTGTCACCTCCTTCTACCACCCCTGTCGACATGCAATAAAGATACCTGCACAATCAAAGCAGATCATTGAGTTATCAAGAGAAAGCAATTTTTAAATGAAAAAAACGCTGAGATGCCATGCCATACCCATCCCAGCTATCCAAGAGCCCTGTGAGCGTGATCGTGAGGCCACTGTCTTCGTCGTGCAGCATGCACCCGAGGAGGAAAAACTGCTACAGGACATCCTGCAGGAGTCCCGTAGCAGTTAAGCCAACTAGAGTGTACACCATTCCATCGCCTGCAACATGCAAGGATAACGCAGGCACATGCAGCCGAATCATAAAATTCATCGTCAGCGGCCTGTGAAAAGGAACCTCCGGGCCTGTGCAATCAAGCAGCAGCAAACAAATCTACTCATCATCGTCCAAAAGCCCGAAGCATCATGTCGCGGCCGCACAGGTAAGTGCCTCGCCCTTTCTTCCGTCGAATTGCATGAATTTTACTTTGAAATGTTTGCAAGTGTGAAGTGAATGGGTTGAGCGGTCGTATGGCCATTCGACTGGCCACGTCGACCAGTCAGTGGTCTAGTCGGATGTGTGAACGGTGGTCGTGGCAAAAGGAACGGGCAGTGCACACGTGAGAGCCATCCAGTCGGGGAGAAACGAGTTTTAACAGAAATGACGGCGGCGGATCTTCGGGGAATGATGCGGCAGTAAGGGAACTTGCAGAAGAATGATGGAGTGACGTCGTCCAATGGTCCGGCAGGGACAGCTCATCCCCGCGCCACGGATTCCGCCGGATTCAAATCTAATCGGCTAGATTGCCACCCCACGCATTTATCATTCATCGTTTGAAAGTTGAGTGAGCATCCGGATCCCTCTGAAGCTCGAGACTCCAAGTCTTCGGCCGTTCGAACGCCTGTTAAGCAGCACAGAGAGCGCAGACCCACTGCAGTATCCTCCAGAATTCGTGCGCTGCTTCTACAATAAAGCTGCTTCTACAGGAAATTGGGTTCCTCACGTCAAAAGGTGGCGGATTAAAAAGGTAAGCCTGAACCTTCCATGCAATTGGTTTCGAGGGTGGCAGAGTCGACGTTCTACAGTCTGGTCGTAAAAAAAAAAATTTGCAAGTATTGTCTGCCATTGCATGAATTGTCGTCCTACAGGATGTGAGTTATAATTAAGCCGTGATTAAGGTCATCGGGAGATAAGTTTTCGTGAATTGTATGCGTGGTAGAGGTGTAATTCTACGCTCTGTCCCAGTAGGCCAATTTTCTTCTGCGCCCGCCACCTCCAGCTAACGCAACAGTTTTTCACCATGCCGGGTGGGTTCATCAGAAGGGAACCAACCGACTCAACAAAGCTAAGAGAAAATCCTGAGGTGGTGGAGCTGTTCACGCAAGCGCAATGGATGTCGTTCTGCGACAAATTGCAGGGCTATGACGATGAGGTGGTAGAGGAGTTCTTGCAAGCTCTGAAGCCGAAATCCAAAACATTGGCCACTGTCAACTTCAGGGGTTTGAGTCTCAGACTCACTCCACAATTTATCAGCCGAGTTACTGAGCTCCCAATGGGATTACCATGGGATAAAGAAGAGAGGAAATTGGGCCAGAAGGCTAAGAAAGAATTCTTTCCACCAGAGGAGGAATTCTCAGAAGATAAAAACGGGGTTCGTAGAACCAGCTTACTGCCACTGTGGAGTGAAGTTAGCCTTCAGATTATGAAGTACATCACCTACGAAGGTCGGTTTAGCATTGTATATGGGTACCATTTTCGGTTACTCACGGAATTAAGGCATCAGATGGACCTACCTGTAGAAAACAAACTAAGTATCCCCTACTTTCTACTACAGTCTATGATTGAATGTGCCACCAAGTTGAAAGAAGGCACACGAGACCAGGTAGCCCACCATGGACTCATTAAACTCCTCGTGGAGGATGCGCTCCACACATACAAGGTTCCTCTCTCATGGGAAGCCTTCAGAAATTTGACCAAGGATGGTGATATAAAGATGCTGACCGAAGAGCTCGGTTCATCTAGCAGTGAGGAGAAGGAGTCAGTGCCCACAGGGAAGAAAGAAAAAGGCCAGAAGACCACGACCACGGAGCAGAAGAAAGAGCAAAAGAAGAAACAAGAGAAAAAGGGTGCCAAAGCGAAGGATGACACACCCATGTTGACGGCCAGAGAGAAAAGATTACAAAGCAGAGTGGACAAGGCTGAGCAGGTCCACATCAGCAAAGGCACCTCGACAGCAGCCGCAACCAAGTCAAAAAGTAAAACACATGCAGCAAAACAAACTAAAGCGGTGCCACCTGTTTCTACAGGAAAACCGAAACCGGCTTCTACAGGAAGCCCGAAATCAGCTGGAAAAGGGTCTTCTACAGGAAGCCCTGAGAAAGCGAAACCCAAGGAGAAGAAAGCTGACATTCTTGCAAGGGAGGCAGCAGCTGTGCTGGCCACCCTCAGTACACCTCCTAAGCCAAAGGAGAAGAGAAAGAGGGAGACCCCTCTATATTTTAAAGCTAGAAGAAGTGTGAGAATAAAGACGGGCAAGCCACAGCCTCCGTCCAGCAACCCAATCATTATCGAAGATGCCCCTACTTCGCCCAAGGAGAGGTCCCCCTCAAAGATATCAGTCACCTATGAGAGGGGGAGCCCGAAGAAAACTACTTGGAAGGATAGGTTGGACCAATTGGCCTCGAAAGCCCGGCTACAGGATGCTGAGGATGCTCTACAGGAAACCTTAGCCCGACTTAAGGAAACAGAGAGAATGGAAGGAGAAGCACCCTCATCACCACCGAGGGAGGGCGAAGTAGAGCCACCAAAAGAAGTAGAGAAAGAGCATATTCCAGAGCCTAGCCCTCAGCCAAGTCTGAGTTCATATTACAACTTCTTAGAGGCTGGCAAAATTATACCTCAAAAATTCACTGTGCCACTGTTTTTTGCATTGGAGGAAGAGAGAGTACGTACACACACGTGGATGAAAATAGCCAAGTCAAAGGGTGTGGCGGACATAGGTCCCTTGCAGGAGCAGCTCAAGGAGGCCAGAAGTGAATTGGCCATGGCTAAACACGTGGCAAATTGCCAACGAGTGTTCCTACAGGAAGAAAACGAAAAGCTTAGATTGCAGCTACAGGAGCTGAGGACAGGAACAGGTACATCCTCCGGGGACACCACAGCAGAACAGCAAGGCAAAAAGGAACTGCACACTAGTCTTGGGGAGCCAACCTTGCATCTACAGAAAGCAGAACAACAAGCACAAATTGAGGTGCAAGCTCTCAGACAATAGCTGCAGCAGAAAGAGGCACAATTGGCCTGCATGGCCAGTTGGGCCATGGATGCTATACAATGCAGACAGCCGACCAAATCCTATGGCCTGTACCTGAAAGACCAATGGCTGCAATTTCAAATCAATACCTTGGCGCAAAGGGGTATCTCTCAGCTCCAAGACCCACAGCAATTCACTGAACTATGCAGTACCAGCTCATCAGAGGATAAGGCCAAATTAGCGGAGTTCTACCTCCATAATTTGGCCCTGCCTAATGTAATTTCATGGGATCCCAATACGGCCTTGGGAGATATGCAATTAATGGCATTGGCCTCATGGTTGAACCATGAGGACAAAAGAGCAGTAGAAGCCAAAGCGGTCATGAACCGAGAGCTGAATGAGCCATTGCTAATTAGACCAGAACTAGGGGATCCAGTTGCACTAATCTCAGCACACCAACACTTGTCCACTGACCCTCAAGCTTCATTGAGATATATGGATCAGCAGGCCCAAGCCATAGCACATTTTGAGGACATGGAGAGACTGTTAGGAGACAACGCTGTCCAAGCTTGCACCCGCAGATGGAATACATTGGCCCACAGTCTGAAAATCAGAGAGTATCATACCCCAACTCGGATGAGGGAAGCTCTAGTACGGGTGGCCCTCTATAAGAAATCCATGCAAAACCTCCAGGCCAGCTGGATTGGCCTCAAGCTAAGCCCACCACTGCTGCTAGGATTGATGGAAGCTAGCACAGAGAAAGATGATAATGAATAGTGGGAAGAGGTGAACAGAAAGGCTGGGTTCCATATCAGCAAGGAGGACACTACTACAGAGGCTTGGGATGTAAGGGTGGCAGTAAAGGCAATGAAGGATGAGGAGCTGGACTAGTTGCTCAAGGATGAGCAAATATTTTAGCTGGGGGGTGATGATGAGCCCCAAATTTGGTAACATTTTGGGCTCATTTGGCCTACTTACCCTTGCTCAACCCTTCATTTTTTATCACTTATGCATCATTTCTTAGTATATTCATGTTATTTGTAGGAAGGAGGGCAGTCACTATTCCTAGGTGGCTAATACATGTTTATTTCAGGTTTTTTTGACATTAAATGGAGCAAAACCACGCAGATGGAGGCAAGGAGACAGCCAAGGTGGCATTGCAGTTTTGTAGGAAGGTTGTCCACAGCCTTGAATGGCCTTCCTCGTGATCTCCACCCCAACTCCGAGCTCCAACAGCTATCACCATCGAGCTAGAAGGCAGCCAACGGATTCTAAGGGAACAGCAGTTTACTTTTAGTTGGTCAGCCAAGCCCCACTAATTTAGGAGGCCAGCTTAGCCCTCATAATGTATAAATATTGAGGCTGTAGCCTTTGATGGGGACTTTTGAAACTTTGTTGTTTATCCTAGACTACAAGCTGATAGCTCTGTTTTGCTTTTTGTAAGCCATTTTTGGCATGTTATCAGACTTTTGACTATTATCTCTTAATGAATAAGTAGGCAGATTTGAGGCAGCTCTGAGTTCTTAAAGGAGCTTAAGCTCTCAGGGTTGGGCCCAACCTGAGAGCCTAAGGCTTCCTTCGTTGTATTGTTACTTTCCTTTCAGCATTTCATTTCTTTTCCTTTACATGCACTTGGAACACAGTTTGCTGAGTTGGATTTCTTGATGTGATTAAGTAGGTTAGTTTTATGTATAAAGTGCTTTCAGTAGTTTAAATTAGAGTAAGGGGATTAGAATTCATCAGAGCTCCAAAAAGGTTGATTGCACACTCACTTCCACCTCTGTTTAGAGATTGGGAGTGCAGACCATGCCAACCACCAAAAACACAGTTTTACATGTTCATGCAAGCTTTAACGTAATATTTCCATTTGTAGGAGTGTCCATGCATTTAGATCTTGAGCAATAACTCTTTGTTTCAGCACCATGCACGATTTTCCCTTAAAAACGACATTGTTGTTCTATGGTTTTATAAAAACAGTTAGAATAGGTTGATGAATTCTCGGTTTTGTGCAAGACACGGGTGATTTGTTTCATTTACACTGCGCAGCACCACTCTATCATTTCCTTATCCTTCTAAGCCATGCCTAAGCCATCTACTTATCTCCCAGTTAGATCATTTACCTCCCAACTCTTCTGTCATCCACGTTGTTTTATCTTTTCAGCCTTCCATTGCCTCTACCCTCCTCTAGATCAACCAGCTTTACACACCCCCTCTCCATCTCATCTCTCTGTCCATAAGCCATCACAAGCTCCCCTCCTACCTCTCTATCCACCCATACAGCTCATTCACTCATCCATCACCCAAAAATCCTATTGCAGAACATCCTGTAGAAGTTAGCAGACTTCTTGTAGAAATCCTGAACTTCCTGTAGAATCCCCTGCAGACATCCTGTAGAAGCTTGCAAACACGGTTGCCAGGCATCTGAACTTTGTGAACTTCTGTGGAGTGATGTTAGGGATCCCTTAGACCCTCTCTGAGCCTTCCTAACCTCTTCCAAGAATTTCCCTCCTTGATCTATCCCTACACAGTCAAGACCCAGTAAGAAGCACAGTCATAATAACTGCAACAACTTGAGCAAAAATACAAAAACATGTTCTCTTCAGATGAAAGTGGTTTAGACACATGCATCTCATCTCAATAGAAGTAATGGAATCACTTTTAGAAGTTGCATTCCCACCATTGCATCATAAGGATTAAGCTGGTAGAGTTAGGGTTTACTAGGGTTTCCATGTTTTGTTGGCTTTCAGTTCATTCTTGCAAAGTAGGTTAATTTCCTTTGGGATAGCTTTCGTTCATCACTTAAAAAGCTTCTTTTGAGAACATATAGAATTTGGCTTGAGCCCTAGTGGACTTGTGCCAGCTGACGAAGTGACAGCTGCGACAAGAGCTAGTACTTGTGCATACAGCACCGTCGCTTCCAAGTTTGTTACGAACTACCGGGTTGATAAAATTAAAGAAGGAAGCTCCAGGAGTTGTAGCATTATTGCTACAATACTGGAGCCCACCAGATGCAATCTCACCTCAAATGATGAATCAACAGTAGTACATCAACCAACCTACAGATCCATGATTGGCAGTCTGCTTTATCTAACAGGTACCCTACCAGACATCATGCATGCAGTGGGAATAATTGGAAGATTCCAGGCAAATCCAAATGAATCACACCTTCAGGCAGTCAAAAGGATTTTCAAATATCTTCAAGGAACACAGAATTTTGGTTTATGGTATCCTAGAGATACAAATCTTACACTTCATGCATATACAGATGCAGATTGGGCAGGAAGTGTTGTTGACAGAAAAAGCACTAGTGGCGGTGCATTCTATATGGGTTCTAGATTAGTGTCTTGGTTCAACAAGAAACGAAGTTCAATTGCATTATCTACAGTTGAAGCAGAATATGTGGTTGTTGCATCTTGTTGCACACAACTCCTTTGGATGATGCAAACATTGCAAGACATTCAGATCACATGTACTCCACCCATCTCCATTCTGTGTGATAATACAAGTGCCATAAGTATTTCAAAGAATCTAGTCATGCATTCCAATACCAAGCACATACCCATCAAATATTATTTTCTACATGAACAAGTGCTTGAACAAAAGGTCAAATTGGAGTATGTTCCCTCCAAAGAACGGGTTGCTGATATATTCACCAAACCACTGCCCAGAGAGACATTTGAATATCTCAGACGGAAGTTGGGAGTAGTTGACGCATCATCCTGCTGTTAAAACTTATTTGTTTAAGAGAAAAGTGGTTATACGCGAGTTTCATGAAGCGTAGCCACGTACATATGCTGATTTTTGTGGATACAATCGCGTATATGTTGGTTTGAAGAAAAGTAGTGGGCCAAACTCAAGATGAAAGGAGTCTGATATGGATTTGACAGTGATCATTTGGCACAGGTTCAGGGGGAGCATATTCTTCTAATAATGCATTTTTGGCATTATCTTAGAAGATCTTGGTACAAATTCATAGTTGTTTTGATTCAGGTGGAACAGGTTCAGGGGGAGATCATGGTTGTTAGTCTGGATGTTGATTGACAGATGTTGCTAATGATAGTTGTTGATGACTATCATGGTCTTGTTTCAGACATTTGGTCTCTATTATATATGTCATGTATATCTTTTAATGTCAAGGTCATGAAACGACCTATTTTGTTACCCCACTATGCATGGGATGGATGATGTAATGTTCTTGTTTTGACATGTATAAATAATTGGTATATCCCCACTTGGTTGGGTGGATGAGTCGAACTTGGTATATCCCCACTTGGTTGGGAGATGGATGTGTGTATGAGTCATTGGTGATAGGAAGGTCATTTATGATGTATGTATAGAGTCATGTTCTTCTTTTAGAATATCTTTTTGCAGACCTTACTTATATTGAGGGGGATCATGGACTCGAGCATGAGATTTCAGCATGTACTCAGGGGGAGCATAACCCTTTACCCTTGATGACAAAGGGGGAGAGTGACTTGGGGTTACCATCAAGTCCAAAGGGGGAGATTGTTGACATTATGACACAGATTTGGCACTATGACATAGGTGTTGTCCTTGATGGCAACTCACTTAGATGACAGATCGCAGTTTAGACTCACAGAATGAAGAAAGAGAGGTATACATGGGTTCCCCATTGACCAAGCCATGTGTACACGCGGGTTCACAGACCAAAAGGAGCGTATAACTTACACACGCACTTTCACGAAAGGAAAGGCATGTACATGTTGGAAAACTAAGTTTTGGTCCGTGGTATTTGGTCCATGTTATTTTGATCCATGGTATTGGTCCAAGGTATCTTGTCCGAAGTGTTGACCCCAGGTATTTGGTCCAAGGTATTGGTTCTAAGTGGTTTTGGTCCATCTTATTGAGTAAGGCCTAAGACTATAAAAGGAGGAGAAGATCATTAGGCAAAGGCACTCAAGTATTGAATATCTAATGAAGAGCAAGATCTAGTATACTGGTTATTGGGTTATGGTGCATAGTAGGATCTGAACCAAGGATGAACCTTAGTGCTTGATGAAGGATAAGATCTAATGATGGGTCAAGATCTTAAGGCTTGAAGTGAAGTATCTTTATGTGGTTTTGATCATTTATCTAAATAACTGGCACATGTTGTAGTTTGTAAATATGACGATCTGGGTATAGTTGAAGTCTGAAATTGTTGTAAAGTTTAAATCATCATTTACAGATCTGTACGCAGGTTCACTTTAGAAAAGGCATGTATACACACTAGTTCTGCATATCAAAACAACATATACATCTTAAATTTGATTTGCAGATCTGTACGCAAGTTTGCCTTTAGAAAAGTGTGTATGCACGCAGGTTCGACACAATGAAGTAGCGTATACCTCATAAAATATGCTTTAGCTGCTTCTGTTTGCTGTTGCAGTGTACTATATTCTGGTTACAACATTCTGAGATATTAGATTAAAGGGTTGTCAAAGTGATTGGTTGATTTAGTTGTGGTTGGTGCAAAGGAGATTGGTTGATTTGATGATTGAATGATGCTATTGATGGATCCAGTCTGAAAATTTATGAAACATGGTCCCTGGAAGAAAAGAGAAGGTTGTAGCCTTTTGTAGGCTGGCACCTATGTACTAGTAAACATATCAGCTAGTACAAGAGCTAGGGGGTTGTAGCTCCCTTTCAGGAGAAGCTGGAGAACGAGAGAAGGTTGTAACCTTCTGCAGGTAGAAGCTTGCGTACTGGTATAAGACTGCACCAGTACAAAAATTGTAAAAAGAAGTTTCTAATTTAAGAGAAGATAGAGATGATTGTAGCAGGTGGTTTTCACCCACATTGGGTTTCCACCTTATATCTTGTGTTCATGTGTGTGACTGTCTGTTATATTTTTACTGCACCTGGTTACTATTTGTATGGTTATAATGCATTGATTAAAGATCAACATATGATGAATTAACTGAATCATAAGTTTGCAGGATATATGCTAGTTGCCTTAAACACAGTTGTGTATACACGCGAGTTCCATTAACTGAAGTAGTGTACATGAATCTGATTATGGAAATAAAAAATTATTGACTTGCTAATACTGATTCACCCCCCCTCTCAGTATTATTTCCAACAGCTAGTTTATATCTTTAGGAAATGGATCATGGTTGCAAAAGTATACAAACTTAAGTTAATTTGCAGAAATTTTAATAGGTAAAAGAGGGAAAAAATGCAACATAAAACACATGCAAATTGATAATGGAGTTCAACCATCTTAGACTACATCTTCGGGTCTAGCTTCTAGTGGTGACTGCTTTGTTATATGCTCAAATGCTCAATATATAAACATACAAGTTTCAATATGCAAAAATAACACTGTTAATGTGTCCATAATGCTCAAAATCCCCATCTAAGCTCTTCTTGAGCTAAAAAAGTCTTAAAATTGAGCAAAATACCTCCCTTTTACCAAACTAGTCTGTAACTACAACACACTAGCTCTCGACCCTGCAAACTTGGAAGCAAATTGGCATATGGCCTATTGGTGGGTGCATTCAATTGGGAACCCAGAGGTCCCAAGTTCGATCCGGTGGAGCCGGTTGTTTGGGCGAATTGTTGTTTTAATACATTAAATAACAATTTGGTGGGGGGGGTCATTGGCCTCATGTTTCCATGAAAACTAGTGTCTATTCAGATCTGCTAGTCCCACTAAGATAGGTAGCTATCTTAGAAACAAACAATTCAAAGTAACTTGTGTTTTCCTTTATGTATGATAGATAAGAGAGAAGCAGAGAGCACCAACCTTAATCTTTCACTTGGCTCCTTGCTTGTTTCCTCTCTCATTTGATAGAACCTGACGCTCCTTTCTCACTTGTCCCACTTCAAAGAACACCTGTAGAGGCAAAGCAATAGAACACCATCAAAGCATAGAGATCTATGATATCATAAACAATGTAGAATCAGAAGTACATTAACCATACAATTGCATACACCAATACAAGATTCACAAGTATATGGAGGAAAACTCAAATAAATTTATTGATAGTAAAAGTAGAAGAGAGGATTACAACCCAACTGTCTGATCCAGCATCATCCTCCCAACATGAAAGCCCTCTTCACCTCATGAAAATCAAGATCACCCAACAATGAAATGTCTTCAAAGAGAAACCAACAACACTTCCTTACACATTACAAAATTCTAGCCTTTTGATCTCTAGGATGAGGGATCCATATATAGATATTTGCAGGGGGGTGAGTCAGCTTCTGGGTTTTTTTATTATTGTCATTTCTCTGATAGTTCTTGGTTCCACTTGGAGATTTCATGATCTCTTACTCATCCTTGGGTGAATTCAAAGAGGCAAGTATCATATGAGCAGTTTATAAAAGATTCTTTGAGTTTCCACCTAGCAAATTGCCTCTGCCATTTGTCTGCTCTCGCTCATCGCACACTACAGAAGGGCTTTGTAATATGCATCGCACCCCTCGTGTGTAATAGGTGAGATGCATCGCACCCTTAGCATGGAGCAGTCTGTATGGTCCAGTTTTAACCAGTTTTGAGTAGTTCTTCAGGGAGAACTTCTGGGAAATGATGTAATCAGTTGACCATGATCCTTTAAGGTATGAAAAACACTTTTAGGGGTTTAAGAGCCCTTGGCTTATCGACATATGTGATTGGGGTTGCAGTGCCCAAATATGTCTATAACACCCTGCCCTTTTATGTCGTCGATTGTATGGCCACATGTGGCCATGGGTCATGGGCTATGGGCCATGCGCCTGCCCATAGCATCCGTTATTGTTGTCTCTAGTCATGTACCATCATGTAACCACGAGTCAAGGCCTCAACTGATGTCCTTGCTTCCATTAGGTGTTGGTCCCAATCACCAAACTGATGCACATTAAATATATGTGTTGCCTTATGTATAAAAATCAAAAACATGTAGCCTAATTGGTTGGGTAGTTGTTTTGTGTAACGGAGGTTGTGAGGTTAATTTAACCAAAGGCTTGTTCAGTCAACTTAAGTTTTTTTGTCACCATCCATAGTGCCACATGGCACCCTGATATTGAACCATGTATCACTCTTTGATTGGCCCACCTCTGAAACCTTCAACGCAATAATAATGTGCCACATGTCCTCACACAACTGGCTCATTTTTCAACTTTGGATTTGCTCCCTCTTGACAAGTCATGCTATCCAGTCATTGAATGATGTCAGCACCACATCAGCATCTGTACCTACATAGTCAACCTACAACTTTTACTTTTTCCTTGTTTTACAAAAACTTCAGAGTGCGATAACTTTCTCATATGGTGTCCAATTGAGGAAATTCAAGCATCATTGGAATAATAATGACGAGCTCTATGATTTGGAACTAGTTTTAGAGATTGTGAGCACTTTCATTTCTTAGAATTTTTTTGATCCCCTAGATCAATGATGTTCAAAATTAGGTAGATCCCATTCATTTTTTTTATTATTGTGGAATACCATTTCTCACTCCTTGAGTATGTTATTCCACTTGGAGGAGTGGGTGTTTTATTGGGAACTCAATAGTTCAATACATTAAGAATCATCCACATAATCTTTGAGGATTATTTTACAAAGTTAAAGGAGAAGGAATCAAGTCAATGAGTTTATGCTTCTCCTCATATCAATAGTGCCCATAAAATGGAAAAGTTGCTCAAAAAAGGGCTAGGTGGGATAGTCACTTATGTATTCCACATTAAAATGTAAGAAGAGTTAAATGATTAAGGAAATATCATAATGGAACTTCATTATATTCAAGATCAACATAATTAGGTTTTTTTAAGCTATCCTGTAAAGAATATTTCCATCTTGTAAAGGTTTATGCTATTGAGTTAGATACTCTAGGAAGCATACCTCCCAATAATCAATCATACAAATATCCATATTGGACAAATATTGCGAGAATGAACATCTTCTCCAAAATAATTAAGATGAGAGCCATAAGGATAATAGGACCTCCTCATCAATACTAATCATCATGGTAAGGAAAAAGAATGACTCCTACTAGCTATGAAAATACTAAAGGGAACTTAATAAATCACCATCAAGGATATGTTCCCAATGAGTTTTGTTTTGAACAAACATCAATCTCAAGTTATGAATGGGGGCTTAGTTAATTGGTAAAGTAGGGGCATTTTTATTAGCCCCAATAATGTTCAAATTTACCCAACAACATGTTTGTCCCTCATGAGTTAGTGTGCTCATTCAAGTTGTTCATTTATTATAGTTGGGACTAGGAGAAATTCTTATGTGACTTTGGGGTAATAGATATCCTTGAACATAGCTTCTTAAACAATTTACTCTAAATTGATTATTATAATATAACTTAAATTCACTGAAAATTGTCCACAAAATAGGGATCAAATACATGCTTATTGCATTATTATATAGAGAAGTTGCTCATAAGAAAAAAGAAGATCAATCTCAAGTTATGATATGATATTCATTTTATGATTAATTAAGAGGGTTTTCATAAGGAAATCTTCATAACCCATGACGGTCATTATGAAATATTAGTCACACCCTTTAGGATAACAAATGCCCCTTCCATGATCTACAACACCATGAATAAACTCTTTTAGCCATTGATTTAGATTGCATTGAGAATCAAATGAAAGACATCAATAAAATGGAATAGAAACACAAAGGTATAATAAATACTAACTTCCATCAATGGAACAATGGTGAAAACCACCATACAAGTACAAGGGCTAGAATCACTATAGCTACCTCTAAGGAGGTAAGTGTGCATTCTAAGCTAAACAAAATTGAGCTATACAAAGGAAGGGGAGCTTTGTCGAGACGATACATTTTAGCTTGTTGATTTATTTTATTCTTCTTTAACTCAGTAGAAAGATAATTTATTAACGTGTCTTGGTTCATTTCTTCTAGCATCAAAATTTAAAAAAATGCGTGAGAAGACAAATGAAAATGCATTAAACGATTAGGACCAAAAAACTATGAAAACTATCGATGTTAGGTCATTTATGAGATGAGGCCAAGCTACCACCTAGAACACCCATTATCAAGGCATTTTTGTTGGTATTCTCTAAAAATATACTAATCTACAATTAACACTAGGAGGAAGAAAATAACATGTATAGTAGGTGGTTTAAATATTTGAAGGTAACAAATTGCATTTCAAAAAATTCAAATATGCATTTGATAAGGAAGAGGTTGAGCACCTTAGTGACATCATAACCAAATGAATTTAAGAGAATCTCATTGGAAATTTGAGACATCATTAAATGGTCCACCCTTAGATACATCAAAGGTCTCCTAGGCTTAGTAGGTAAAATAATTAATACAAAAGGTTTGTAAAAAATTAAGCACATATTCGCAGCTTCCTTACACACTCTTAATGGAAAATGCATTATTATGGTAAGAAGAGGAAACCCAAACACTTCTCATCTTGAAATAATCCATGATGAACACATTAGTCCTAGCCACATTGCATTTCAATACGGTGTTCCAAGTAGAATATATATCATTCCTCCAAGTAAGGAATAAAAGTAAGTGCTCATGCAACAAGGAAGGTTTGAAGCCTTTTAAATATGAAAATTGAATGGGAGATGGCCAACTTTTGTTGAAATATGGCAACAAGAATATTCCAATTTAATTTTTCCTTGAATTAAATTGTGAATTAAAATCGAATTTAGTCTTAACAGCTACTTGGAATTAATTAATTAATTTATTTTAAATTAATTGGTTGGAGAAATTCAAGTTAGAAGTCTTTCTGAAGTCACGCAAGAGCTATCCCTTAAATTAAGGAGATAAGATTCAGTTGTAATTAGTTAACTTAGTTTATTGAGTTAAGTCCAGTTAAATTAGTTCCAAACTGTTTGAGGAACTAATAGTGAGTTAACAGTCAGTTGATGCATTAATGCACTCAACTAGTGCTACTCCAGTTAACTGAAGATTCCCTCATCAGAAACTCATGCATGTCTATTCTGAGAAAGACATAGTTGAGATAAATGTTCAAGGATAGTGCACTATCAGTTGCATGTGTTTTCTCATGGAGAAAACTCATGCATGCAGTCAAGGATTCATCCTTGAGGATTGCACAGTTTTGAAGGCTTGGTTTTCCACTTGGTATTAGGCTAATCATCCACAAGGAAAAACACAAGGAAATAGGAGCTTGGAGGGCAACGAGGAAGGCTGGAAAGAAGCCAAGTTTCCTTGTGAGCATCTATGAGGATTGTATTGGGAGTTGGCTAGCTGTGAGAACTAAGGCTTTGTATAATTCCTATGTATTTCCACCATGTATGATAATACAATAGTGTGGGGTTTTATTTGAGACTTTCCCCAAAGTATTTTCATGTGTATTGTGCCATTGATTCTTCTTCTTCCAGTTATATTGTTCAACTCGATATTTAAGCTTCCACAAATTCATAGTAGAAATAGGTTATAATATTATGCTATGATTTATATTGCATTATCGGGTTAACCTATCACAAATTTTCTACATGGTATCAGAGCTATGAACAGTATACTGAGAAGAGAATTCGAAGTTTGAAGTTCGGGGTTGCAGGTGCAAATCGAATTCATATCATACTTCAAGGTTTGCCAATGGCATTCTATGGCTTGAGACTCGAGTATTCCTTGGAAGGTAGCTCGAATTACATAGCATGGAAATATAGAATGGAGGCTTTATTGGAAGACAATGGCTTGAAGGAATTCATTGATCAAGAAATCCCAAAGCCAGCTTCAACTAATGCACAAGAGTTGGCTGAGTGGAGAAGTGTGTGGCGAAGGTGAGACAGATCATCCTTGAGGGAGTTCGAGACCATATTGTCTCGAGTCTCCATGGGAAGGATACTCCATTTTTAATGTGGAAGAAATTGAAGGACCTCTACCAGAATAGTAGTGACTAGTGGAAATTGGCACTCAAGGATAAGCTTCGAAGAATCAAGATGGAGAAGGGCGATACTATTTCCACATATCTGAACAAGCTCACCACTTGAAAAGATGAGCTTGGTAGTGTGGGAAGAACTATTGCCGATGATGATATGGTGAGCCTCGCTCTCCTTAGCCTTCCAAAGAGTTGGAATAGCTACCAAGAATCTGTGAATGGAAGGGAGAAACTGCCAGATTGGGAACGACTGTGGTCGGATCTTATGCAGGAGGAGATCAGGAGGAGCACATGAGATGGTTCTTCATCCAAGAATGATGATGAAGAAAATCTAACCTTAGCAAGTAAGGCAATGAAAGGGAAGAGGAAGGCTTCCCATTTCAAATCGAATTCTTCTCATGGAGGGAAGAAGGGTGACATGTCTAAAGTAAGATGCTTTAATTGTCACAAGATGGGACATTATGCGACTAATTTCCCATCGAAGAAGTCCAAGAAGGGATCCTCGGAAGGATCGGAAGGCAAGGCATTAGCCTCTCAGTTCGAAATGGACTTTACCCTCATTGCATGCATGGTGTCATCGATGATGGGTTGTGTTTGGTATCTTGACAGTGGAGCCTCATTCCACATGACTGGTGATAAAAATTTATTCAGTGCCTTGGAGGAGAAAGACCTCAAGATGCACATAGAGATGGGTGACGGTAGAAGGTATAGTGTTTCAAGAGTTGGCACGGTTGCTTTTCAGAGGGAGCATGGAGCTCCTCTCACCTTGACATATGTGATGTATGTGCTTGGACTAAATAAGAACTTGGTATTAGTCATGATGTTGGAGGACAAAGGCTATGATGTTGTCTTCATTAAAAGAAAGGCATTCCTTAGACACATAGCCATGCGTCAGACCAAGAGGATATGGATTCGAGTGAAGAATCTCTATAAACTAGAGGTAGATGATTGTGTAGCATTGAGTATGAAAGCAGAATTGGTGCAAAGCCAAGACATTGGCGAGTTTTGGCATAGGCAGTTGGTCCATTTGCGTCATGGAGCTTTGAAGATAATGTAGCAGATATCTACAAGAATTCCCAAAGGTAAACTTAAGCAAGTTGACACATGCAAAGGTTGTACCTTTGGAAAGTACACCAAGTCTTCCTTTCACGATCGAGACAGTCGAGCAGAGGCTATCTTAGAGCAAGTTCATACTGATTTGTGTGGACCATTCTCAGCAACATCCATATGTTATTTTCATTATGACTATTCTTGTAAATGCTGGATTTATTTCATGCAGAAGAAGGACCAAACTTTCACAAAGTTTTGTGAGTTCAAAGATTTGGTCGAGAAAGATTCAGGGAAGAAGATCAAGGCCTTGAGAAGTGACAATGGTGGAGAATATGTCTCTCAAGAATTTAAGGACTTCTGTGCAGCGGAAGGAATTAAACGATAGTTGACGACACCTAATAACCCACAACAGAATGGGGTGGCCAAGAGGAAGAACATAACTATTGTAGGGGCAACACAGGCAATGCTGCATGACCAAGGCCTACCACTTCACTTGTGGGCTGAGGCATGCAACATAACGGTCTATTTACAGAATAGAAGCTCGCATTGCATACGTGGGATGAAGACACCAGAGGAAGCTTTCTCCCATAAGAGACCAGATGTGGGTCACTTCAGGATCTTTGGCTTAGCGATATATTGCCATGTGACAAAGGATGCATGGAAGAAGCTTGAGCCGACAATAGAGTTGGGGATATTTGTGGGGTACGCTGATACACCTCACAACTATCGAGTGTAGTTGCCTACTAGTTGGAGGACAATGGTTCGTAGAGATCTCAAATTGGATGAGCAGAAGGCCATGCGAGTTTCCCTTAAGAGGGAGCTCCAACTACGTGCTATGGAGGAATTTTTGGTTCATAAGGAGGAGGAGCCTTAAACTGATGCAAAGCAGCTACATGCAAAGGGTCTAGGAGTGGAGACATCCACTCAAGCAGAGTCTTTTAGAGATGGACAGAAGCACACAAGAGAAGCTGAAAGATTGTTGAAGGATGCAAGAGAGAATGTGGGAGCACCATCTTCTCAACGCAGACAGAGGAGGTCACCTGATAGGTACACTGGATACATGGCACTTGCTGGGGAATGTGTTGAGACCGAGCCATATTCCTTTGAGGAAGCAATGCAACAACCGATTTGGGTTGATGCTATGGTGGAGGAATATGACTCCATAGTTTGTAACAATGTTTGGAACGTCGTTCCAAGACCGGAGAACAAGTCAATTGTGAGTTCCCATTGGCTTTACAACGTAAAGCAAGCTTCTTATGGTAGTGTGGAGAAGCATAAAGAAATATTTGTTTCTCATGGCTTTTCACAGGTCGAGAGGATCATGTTGCTGCAATATATTTTGACAGAGGAGCAAGATGCTGACATTTTGACAAAGGCATTGTCAAAGTGTAAATTCAAGTTCCATAGAGACAAGATCGGGGTGGCAGATAATCCCTTTCTTGTTGAGAGGGAGTGTTGAAATATGGAAACAAGAATATTCCAATTTAATTTGTCCTTGAATTAAATTGTGAATTAAAATCGAATTTAGTCTTAATAGCTACTTGGAAATAATTAATTAATTTATTTTAAATTCATTAGTGGGAGAAATTCAAGTTAGAAGTCTTTTTGAAGTCGAGCAGGAGTTATCCCTTAAATTAGGGAGATAAGATTGAGTTATATTTGAGTTGTAATTAGTTAACTCAGTTTACTGAGTTAATTCCAGTTAAATTAGTTCCAAACTATTTGAGGAACTAAGTGAGTTAACAATCAGTCGATGCATTAATGCACTCAACTAGTGCTACTTCAGTTAACTGAACATTCCCTCATCAAAAACTCATGCATGTCTATTCTGAGAAAGACCCAGTTGAGATAAATGTTAAAGGATAGTGTACTATCAGTTGCATGTGTTTTCTCAAGGGAGAAAACTCATGCATGTAGTCAAGAATTCATCCTTGAGGATTGCACAGTTTTGAAGGCTTGGTTTTCCACTTGGTAATAGGCTAATCATCCACAAGGAACAACGCAAGGAAATAGGAGCTTGGAGGGAAGAGAGGAAGGCTAGAGAGAAGCCAATATTTCCTGTGAGCATCTGTGAGGATTATACTGAGAGCTGGCTAGCTATGAGAGCTAAGGCTTTGTATAATTCCTATGTATTTCCACCATGTGTGATAATACAATAGTGTGGCATTTTATTTGAGACTTTCCCCAAAGTATTTTCATGTGTATTGTGCCATTGATTCTTCTTCGTCTAGTTATATTTTTCAGCTCGATCTTTAAGCTTCTACAAATTGATAGTAGAAGTAGGTTATAGTATTCTGCTCTGATTTATATTGCATTATCAGGTTAACCTATCACAGATTTTCCACATTAATACATTAGTCCTAGCCACATTACATTTCAATAAGGTGTTCCAAGCAGAATATATATCATTCCTCCAAGTAAGGAATTAAAGTAAGTTCTCATGCAATAAGGAAGGTTTGAAGCCTTTTAAATATGAAGATTGAATTGGAGATGGTCAAATTTTCCACTCATGAAAATAAGATGTTGGCCATTGACATGCATTCAAAAATTGAGACTAGTATAGGCTACTCAAAAGGCACTTCAATTTTAAGATAAACCTTAATAGCGGAAAGTACATTTTGAAGCATAAGCATTTCCTCATGAGAAGGGAAATAGAGGTGGGTGAGAAAGATATATGGCTATGGATTTTTTAAAGGGAAAATGAAACATTATCATGATCTATCCAATAATCATATAAGGGTATAATTTTACGCTCCATCACCTCTCTAGTGGTTTCATGGATAGAGGAAGTGAGGAAACAATGGAATGAAAATCCAATCACCTTATAGAAGACACATCAAATACAAACACATAAGGGAACTTTTATTACTTCTCGTAGATTTAAAACATCATATGTTACAAAGTAATGTTTTTTCTTATACCTCGATCCAAAGTTAATTTTCTTATCATCATAGAATTCCTTGATGCCTAATCAATTTGACATTTAGGATTCATTGAAACACATCACATGAACATCAATTCCTACTTTTAGGAATTTCATAAAAATGAAGTCTGAAGCATTGTTCCAAAATGTCAATTTTACTATGAAAAAGACTAGGATTACTTCAACCATTACCCATTTTTGGCATAAAGGGAGGTTGCGAATTAAATACATTTGATAATAGGACTTCCCAATTTGAAGTAAAGATGAAACATTGGTAGTAATGCTTAGAATCACAAAAATATTCCCATTTCTATGGCATCTGTTCCAACTCCAAACCTAGATATATAGAAATAATATTCATGAAGGCAATACAATAACTCCATTAATTCCCAAAAGTGATTGTGATTGATTGTTGGCACTCATTTTAAAGCTTGAAGATAGTGCATTTCTCATGGAAAGTCACTTCTAGTTTGTCCAAGAGGAAAAGTGCATAAGGGCCTCTTCCACTAGCATGCTCCATTCCTTATACTCGATAGGTGTCAATAGCACTATCTTTCATTAGCTGTAGTGCCATGTAATTATTCATGTCATGTCTTATGAATTTACAAAATTTTAATAATGGCATGTTCATAGCCATTTGAATTTTGCAATATGGGAAAAATGAGGTGCCTTATATCCCCATCACTTGCAAATTCACACTAATTAGGATTGAACTTGGTGGGAAACAAAATTATTGTTCTTGTGCTAGTGTAGTTTCTCATCAATAAGCGTTCATTTTTAAGGTATCCCTCTATCCAACATAGAGTGCAACAAAATTTTATGTGCATTTCCTTTCCATTGGATAGATCCTAAAAGTTTTCCAAGAGCTCAATGTGTTAGCTTTGGATTTTCACCATTTCTAGTGAAATATCACCCTCTTGAGGCGTAACTTCCAATTGTATAGCAATATCCAATGCCTCTTATTGAGTGTTGATTTTATACTATATGATGGGTGTAAATATGTGGGGCAACAAACTGGTAACGAACCATTCCATATCTTGGACCTTTTGCAACCTAAAGCCCAACTTTCCCAACAGATTTTTAAACCTCTTGTCAAAGTCCCTGTTACTTTCTCCCATGTATTTCTATTTTCTTTATTTAAGTTTTGTTGCACATTACTATTCTAATTAGGGGTTATAGAATTATTTAATTAAATCTCTCCTTATCTCGTTGCTTGGTTTTGAGGGGTAATGGATTTATAGTTCATGTACCATTGAAGTGCATGGTATCTAAATATGGTTTCCAATTCCACAACCTTCCCTCATTGTTCATTATCTTGTTCATTGTCCATATTGCCTCACATGTAAAATAGTGTTGTTTTGCATCAACCTTCCTAGTCTCATGGAATATAGGCATCTTAAACACAAGGTCACTTGTATTCCTCACATTAAGAATTTCAAATTTCTTTCCATTGAATTTCTTATTCTTAGTACTTGTCGTTTTATTCTCCATTGAATTATAGCTCTTATTTCTGACTCAATTAAAATCCTTCCTTTGTTTGATGGGGGGCGGGAGAGGGGGAAGGGGGGGTTGTTGAAAGAGGGGATTGTACCAACTTACCTTTGCAACTTTTTTTTTTCTATATCTTGAAGACTCCTCTAACCTCCATTGCCGAAACAAACCTATTGTTGCTAAAGCACCTTTGTTCTCATTGTAATCATCATCAATGTTGGTTTGAGTATATCTAGCAACTAAAAAATAATTTTCATCATCATCTATGCCTTTATCATTTCTTCTCATCCATCAGGATCCGACATTCTCTTCATCTCTTCTATTGTCACCTTCTTTCACATAAGCTATGGATGTTGTCTCCTATGAATGGTCCTTCTACAATGCCTCTCTTTCATCTATATGGAATTCTTGCATGGTTTCTTTTTCTATTGCACACACCTCTTGTGCAACTTCTCTAATAGAATATTATTCCTATGTCTCCCTCCTTTCTTTCTTGCTTACGCAATTGCTATTTTCTCCCTTTTTCTTAGTACTATAAAATTAGACCTCTCAAACTATATATAGTAAATTTCTATTTTCATACATGTTTACTCTTGCTTTCTTCTAAGTCACTCAATCATTTTTTTTCTTCTCAAATCCTCTCCCTCTTACTCTCCACACATTGTTGTAGAGGACTTATGTTAATCCTTTCTCTACGCACAACATTTTAATCCATAATAATATTTCTTCTAACAACATATCTCTCAACCCAACTTAAAATGTATATTCTACAACAATAAAAGAAGTGTTATATACTATATAAAACTCCACAATGTCTTGAATATTGTAAACCAAAATCAACTACTTAAGTCTACTTTTTATGTGAAAGTAATCACACATTCAAAAAAAATATTATATACTATAGAAAACTTCACAATGTGTCTTTCCTGGAATCTTGTAAACCAAAATCAACTACTTAAGTCCACTTTTTATCAAAAAGTGATCACACATTCATTTCTTCTGGCCTCTCTTTCCATAAGAAATTCAACCAAAAAAATAAAATATTATATTTGTTAAAATATGAACACATATATTTCTTATTATACAACAGATGAAATCAACTTCCTTTTCAATCATTGAATCTTGTATACCCACTCATGATGACTTCAATGACTATAAATATAAACACTTAAGGTCATCACTTATAATGATTTTCTATATTTAATAACACAATTATATAGAATCATAGGCTACACCTCCATTACATTTATGGAGTTGTATAAAATAGACAAAACCTCCATTTTCTAAAACAAGATTCTGTTTCTCATAGACTTTTGCACTCACGAGTAAACATAATGATTAAAAAACCACCAATAATGGACTTCAAGGTCAAACCTTCAAAACACACGCAAACACAAAAAAAAATAAAAATTATAGCCATAATAATAGTCGATTATTCAACCTAACTACCACTTAAACATATTGAACGTTACTAAGAAAACATTAAACAATGATACATAATGACAGGGGACACCCCTATTTGGGGAATATTCTTTTGCTTCATAGATTGCTAAAATCTTACTTGGGTTTCGTTCATAAATGAGCAAGTATTAACTTAACCTGCAATATACAATAGTATATTAATATATTATTTTGAGGACAAATTGAAGTATATTATTTTAATGACAAATTGAAGTAGTGATTTTATATCAAGGAGTGTTTTAATAGAATACTTGATTACGGTCTATCTAAGACTTTAAAAACATTTTTGTAAGATATTTTTAATTAATGGGTAAGTTTTATATTTTGTTATGTTTTTTTTTTTTTAAATCAAATGTTATTTTAATGAACAAAGTTGTATTAACAAATCATATTAAATAATTTTGTTGGATTAAAATATTTGAGGTTTTTTTTTTCAAAATTTTTTTGGGTTAATATTGAAGTATGGTTTTTTTAATGAGATCTTTAATATTTATGAGTGGATATTTCAGTTATCATTGAGTGGCATTAAAATTGAAAGAGTGGACAATCCACTCATTTTTAGAGATATTAAAACTAAAAAAATGAATACAAAGAGAATGTTGTGATAAAAACTATAATGAAAAAAATTTAATTAATAAATGTTAAAGAAATTATTAAATAAATAATGATATATATATAGAGAGAGAAAGAATAATCCAATTTTTATTTTCAATATCAAACAAATATATTGAATCAATATAAGTTTAAGAATGATAAATAAGATTTTAAAATAAGAGAATGTTTAAGAATTTTTTTTAAGATTATGATCTTGGTTAAAAAGATAAAGACAAAAAAGAAAGGGAGATGAAAGGAATAGTGTGGGATAAATAGTAAGGAAAGTGGTTTATCGAATAAGTTAATGGATAGTGGGTTTCTAAAATTGGCCAAACTTATTGGGGTGTTTCTCAATTTCAAGAGCCTTATGAATGATATAAAAAGAGTAACAAGGATTGAAGACTAAATTTTAAGAATGTGCAAGCCATGTGCAACTAAATTTTAAGAATGTACAAACCATGTGCTCTTTAAGATGAATTGATTAAATTATCTATTTGTCCATTATGAGATTTTCATAGCAAGAAATTTGCTAAATCTCTTGCTTCACATAAAATTAAATTTATCTTTAACGAATCTAATTAGATATTTCAAGGTTCAAAAGAGTTGATATTCCTTTTAAATAAGATTTTAAGGATATCAATAGTAAGATGATGAATATAAATAAGAGAAATAACAACTATGAGGGATGGTGGAAGAAACTTTTTTGAGTATAGAATTATCGAAAGAGCAAAATTCTTGATTGATTTGCATGATGGCCTAACTATTTGAGGCAAGATTTTTGTTTTTAAAGGAGATGGGATGAAGGAGGTTGTGAGGATTTAGATTTCATTTTATATTCGTTAATTTAAAGAATTAGTCAATTTAAATAGTACTATTTATAAGATTATTAATGGTGTTATTTACAAATGTTGAGAAATGTTTTTTAATTTGTTAACATTATATTTTGATGGAGTGGTTCAATATAATAGATAAAATATTTTTGTTATTTAATTAATTTAATATATATATATATATATATATATATATATATATATATATATATATATATATATTTGAAGTTAGGAATTTTGTATTACATCAAATGAGAATTATATAGATAAAAAAATCCTGTTACAGGTTTATTCGAAGAGAAACCAAACTTGTAACATAAGTTGAAATTTTTGGGGGTGTTAAGGCCTTGTATAATTAGAGCATTTTATAAATAGAAACCTATAAAAATAGGTTGGTTGTGCCAAACCTTAACATACATCAACATGAGAAGACAATAAGAAGACAATAAGACTATTAGTGTGGCAAGAAAAGAACTAGTGAGTCATAACAACTATTGGAAAAAATCTCTAGGCATCCACATTGGCTGGTCACTACCCTCATCCGAGGATAAAGAGACGTTGGGTAATCTCCTAGCTAGAATGGTCATCTTGTGGCCAACACTGCCAATTTTTCCTTCATCTCTACCAATTTGATAGAATTCTCTTACTGAGTCCTCATGTACCTCCCTATACCACTTGCAATATTCAAATGATGCTTAACCTTGTACCGACTTCAGGGCATGATATATGAAGTGAAGGGAGAGCATGCAATGTGCCAAGTATAGTGGGAGTCATAGCCCCCTTTCATATGAGTTGGCATCATATGTAGTATACCTAGGGGGGATAATATGGGGTACAAAGGGAGGTACCCAAGGGAATAATGTAATAATGGGATGAGCCATAGTAATAAATAAGGTGGTTAACCCATATCATGTAAGGGACTACAAGTAGTTAACAATAATGTAATAAGCCCATGGTATTAGATAGATGGTATTGAGGGAACCATGGTAATGACCCATGGTATTGTATGTATGAGACCTATATAAAGGCTAAAGACTCCCCATTGAGAGATGTCAAGGAATATTGTATAAACAAGCATATGGCTTGTGGATTGTTCTCCTTCCTTAAGGAGTGAATGTATGGTGTTTCCCTACCTTAAGGGTTTGATCAATAAAGTGAAGCATTTCTATCTATTTCTATCTTATTATTTCTGGGTATATTTGTATTCTCATATATTTTCAGGTCAGATCTATAACAAGTAGTATCAAAGCACTTTCTTGGAAAAAAGTGGAGATTTTTTTTTTTTAGTTTTTTGTAGGCACTTTCTGAGGCGGCGAGTTTGCATATCAGATATGTATGTTTTGGGGTAAAATCTGCAAAATGTAATTGCAGATCTAGATTCTTTGTGAAAAATACCCAATTTCAAAAAAAAAATCGACCAAATCGGAGTTCGAATGAAGGAGATATCGCTGATCTAAAAATCAGTGGTGTTGTTCACAAATAATCCAGATCTGCAATTAGATTCTGTAGATTTTGCACCAGAATGTACAGATCTGTTCCACAAACTTGTTGCCCCAAAAAATGTCTGCAACAACACTGATTTTTAAATCAGCGAGATCTCCTTCTTCCGGACTCCGATTCGACTGATTTGTTTTTTCAAATGGAGTATTTTTTCACAAATAATCCAGATCTGCAATTAGATTTTATAGATTTTGCCCCAAATCATATAGATCTGATCTGCAAATTCGCCACCTCGAAAAATGTCTGCAACACCACTGATTTTTAGATTAGCGATATCTCCTTCATCTGGACTGCGATTTGGCCGATTTTTTTTTTGAACTTGAGTATTTTTCACAAAGAATCCAAATCTGCGATTAGATTTTGCCCCCAAAACATACAGATCTGATATGCAAACTCGCCGCCCCAGAAAGTGCTTACAAAAAACTAAAAAAAAAAAATTCTCCACTTTTGCCCAAGCAAGTGCTCTGATACCACTTGTTATAGACCTGACCTGAAAATATATGAGAATACAAATATATCCAGAAATAATAAGATAGAAATAGATAGAAATGCTTCACTTTATTGATCAAACCCTTAAGGTAGGGAAACACCATACATTCACTCCTTAAGGAAGGAGAACAATCCACAAGCCATATGCTTGTTTATACAATATTCCTTGACATCTCTCAATGGAGACTCTCTAGCCTCTATATAGGCCTCATACATACAATACCATGGGTCGTTACCATGGTTCCCTCAAGACCATCTATCTAATACCATGAGCTTATTACATTATTGTTAACTACTTGTGGTCCCTTACATGATATGGGTTAACCACCTTATTTATTACTATGGCCCATTCCATTATTACATTATTCCCTTGGGTACCTCCCTTTGTACCCCATATTATCCCCCTAGGTATACTACATCATATCAAGGTAGAAGAAAGCATCCGCTCCTGAGCACCCTTCTTGTAGGTTATATACTAATAAGTTGATTTAATATAATAAACAAAATATTTTCTTAATAATAAATAATGATGAAGAAGAAGAATATTATTAATGTCCACTAAAACTTATACGATTTACTAAACCTATAAAGATAAGAGATTTTTAAAAATTCTTTAATATTATTAAAATATGTTTTTATATTTTTTTTTCAGCATTAAAAAAATATTATTTATAATCATTTTTCCTCTTTTATTTAAATATATAATTATATTATGATATGATATTTATGTTAGCTCTTATTTAAATATATGATTATATATTTAATTATATTACGATATGATATTTATGTTATCTATTAAATAATATATGGCTATATGTTTAATTATAGTATAATATGATATTTATGTTATTTATTTTTTAAGAAGGCAAAAATTTATAATATTTATGTTAACAAAAATATTTTTGAATTTAGGATTTTGTGATCCATATTATAAAAAGTAAGATAACTTTGCGTAAAAAACACAACATTACAGTTTTGTCAGCGAGTTTCAAACCATCAAGTGGTTCATCGTCATGACAAGATGAAGAACAAGATCTTCGCATCAAGTTAAATAGATGAAGATAAAAAAAATTAGCGGTTAGATTTCGAGTTGTCTTTAGTGAGACTTTTTGGAAGATTTTCCGGTCTAATTTCTTTAAAATTTAGCAGGAATTTATTGAAATCATAAGCTTGATGGGTAACCCCTTCACAATCAAAGTGCCCTAGGTGTTTTTCAAGGTGCTGAATCCATATATACAGTCCAAAAACCAATTTAAATAACACAAATCAATATTTCACCTCAAAATTTTCTGCCGGATTCTAGCACTAGAAAGTCCAAAAAATTGCACTAAAGACAACTTTGTTAGATTTTAATAAACAAAAATATTATTAATAAATAATATTTTCATATAAAGAAATAATTGTTAGTATTGAATTAAGGAAAATAATTAATCAAAAGGAAAAGTTTAATGAAATAAATATCTAAAAATAAAAATAAAAATAATATTTAGGTGAAACCTAAATAATCAAAACAATAAAAAAATTAATAAAATCAATATAATAATATAATAAAATAAAAATAATATTTGGGTTAAACTTAAATAATCAAAACAATTAATTCAAAAAACTTAAAAATAAATAAAAATAATAAATGATCAAACTTAAATAAAAGTATTTGTGTTTTGATTATTTAGGTTGGACCCAAATATTTTTATTTAAGTTTGACCATTTATTATTTTTATTTACTTTTAAATTTTTAGAATTAATTATTTTGACTATTTAATTTTGACTCAAATATTATTTTTATTTTATTATTTTATTATTATTTAGGTTTGAGTTAAATATTATTTTTAGTTTTATTTTTAGATATGTATTTCATTAAAAATTTCCTTTTGATTAATTATTTTCCTTAATTAAATATTAACAATTATTTCTTTATATTAAAATATTATTTATTTAGTCAAATCTAACCGTTTTCTTTATATAAAAATATTATTTATTAATAATATTGTTTAGTTAGACAAATCTAACCATTATATTATAATGGCTAATTTTTTTTTCTCTTCATCTATTTAACTTGATGCCAACTGGATGGTTCGACAAAACTCTGATGATTTGATTTTTACCGAAAGTTTTCCTACTTTTCATAATATATATATATATATATATATATATAGATATATATATGATATTTTCGGTGAATATTGTATTGCCTCACAAAATCATATTAACTGGATATATTAGTTAGTCAAACATATTAAACATTTTTTTTAGTAGGTGGTCTCAATCCACCCAGCGGAAAACAAATATTTTTGACCACCTACCTATGGAATAATTTGTCCAAAATTCTAATAATATTAATAGTTGTAACATAGTTAAAGTATCTACTGCCAAAATAAAAAAACAAGAAACTACAAACATACATTTCAAAAATTAAGAGTCTAATGAGGTGATGGGTCTTTGGAACTAGAGCCTAGAGGAGTTGAGGGAATAGGAACACATTGGATGTGGCACTAAATACAATCTACACTAGTGTCCATTATTTCTAGGCACACCCGCTAGTTTCTCTGGACACGTTTGATGTCTTTTAGGCTTGCAAAGATATTATATATTTCTTATTATTTTTCCATTAGAACCTTTCCCAATACAATGATATAGCATTGAAATATTGCTTCCTCCTTCCTCTGGTATGACTAAGGTCAGGAACCCATTGCCTAACTTCTTTCATTATCTTAGAGTTTAAGAAATCTTGCATATCTCTAGCTACCAGGGTTTCCAATTGGTGAATTTCACTTCAAGTTCTGGGGAGATGACCAAATGAAAAGTCTCAATAGCCTCTTGGGCCTATTTTTAGGCTTAGTTTCAACCTTGGGGGCCCTAGCTCCCCCCATGTCGACTTCTCATCCTTTGGCCTTTCATATTGTCCAACAACCTTATACTCCTGTTTTCTACACAAGTTTAAACAATAACAAAAGTTTGACTACATAAGTAAAATAAAGCCAAGGCCTTCATCAAGATAGAGATGAGGGAATATAGGAGGAATAGGGCCTAACTTAAGAATGGGAAAATCCAACAACGTTTGATAAGGCAATGCTGGTATATATCGGGATCAGTGAATTGAGAAGAAAAAACACCACAACACAGGGACACCACCCCACTTACAAAACTACGAGGAGGATACAATATTAAAGCCACACCACTAAGCCATACAAGATTACATCCATACCAACACTAAAAGTTAAGAAAAATACAAGTGCATAAATTATGAGAATATCAAGAGAGGTTCAAAGTTACCGAGGTCATGATCGCCTCTATACACCAAGGGTAAATAGTTGGAGAGTACCCTTACGCAGAAATTATTTTAAGAGCACCCAAGAAACCATAGTATTTGTTGGGATACTTTTCAATTCTCCATGCATTCCTCCAAATCTTTGTGCCCCTTAGTACCAACACTAAATTCTCTCCCAAACAACATAATCACAGAACCACTCTTAAATCAGTTCTCCCCAAAATCGCTCCTGGGGATGATAAACAATTTTTACCCCAGTTGGTTTCTAACTAATTACTCATAGCCTCCTCAATATTCTCTCAAGCATAAGGCCATATCGCTTTAGTCAGAACCCCGAGTTGCTTCCCATCAACTCTGCATGGCAACTGAACTTGTTGACCCCTTACTCCTCAATACACCGCAACCCATGACATATGAATTAACAAGTTTCCCATCAACTCTGCATGGCAACTGAACTCGTTGACCCCTTACTCCTCTATACACCACAACCCATGACATATGAATTAACAATTACTCGCATGCTTGTGCATGCATGGGGATGACAACCTCCATTTAATATGGTCATCATCATAGGGTGGTAGCATGACCCCTAAACCCTTTATACTCCTTGATTAGCACCCCCATCACGGAAAAAAGCGTTTAATTTTAATATAATTTATTAATTTATAAAAAAATTAAACATAATTAAATTTTCTATTTCAATTATGAGTGTGTGTGTATATATATATGTCTTAGTTAAATTATTGAAGAATATATGAAGATGTAATCTTCGATGGTACTTATAATATTAAAAATAATATTGCATTTAAATTTAAAGAAAAATCGTGGTGCCACAAAGAATAAAAAAATAAAAGAAAGATAAAATATTATAAGGAGGTGGTCAACCCTAATCTAGAAGATCAAAAATATCTTTTAGTTTTGAATAAAGGAAAGAAGAAAATCATTGCTAAAAATATAAACCAACTTCTACATGTTGCATGGTGAAACTAGACATTGGACGACTCTCAAAACCCTGTGGGATGCAAGAAATTATCATTTTTTGAGAGTAAGATAGTTGAAGATGAAAGACAAATTTTATTAAAATTCCTTGTGTACATCCAAATTAAAACTAAATTTTAAAATACATGTTACGATATCAACTTTCCTAACTGTTGAGAATTTTTTCAATGATGTCAAAGCCACAGAGTATTCCATAAGATGGATCCTTATGGCAATTAAAACTAAATTTCAAAATACATGTTACAATATCAACCTTCCTAACTGTTGAGAATTTTTTCAATGATGTCAAAGCCACAGAGTATTCCATAAGAAAACTTGAGGACACAATTTGAGAAAAATTGAAGAGAAGTGGAGCAAATTTTTTTTAGAAAAATTGGAGGAGACTTGGTCAAGAAAACTTGAAGAGATTATGGAGATGTCTTTGTAGCCTCACTTGAAGTAGACCTTGGACCAATATTGAATTCTTCTTAAAGAAAATTTTGAAGTAAACCTAAGGTAGCATTGGAGCAGATATTAGAGACCAATTGGACAAAACTTTGGAGAATCTCTTGGAGTGGAATTGAAGCCACATTGAAGCAATGTTTTAGTAAAGTTCTTTTTCAAGTTTTTGAAATAGTTAGAGGTTGGAGCCTTGTTGAAGTATTGTATAGGTTGGAGCCTGCTTTTGTAATAGAGGATTGGATTCGTCATTCAAGGTTGGAGCCTTGTGAGAGTTGACGTTTTTGTAGTGGTTGGAGCCAAAATTTGAGGATTGGTGCCCTCCTTGAGACCAAGTTGGAGCCTGGATTTATATTTGATGATTTGAGTCCTCATTCAAGGTTGGAGCCTTGAAGAATAAGAAGATTTTTTTGTATTGATTAGAGCATAAATTTTGTAAAAGAGGATTGGAGTCCTCACTATTGTGTTCAGTAATAAAATTATTTTTGTTTTGGTATACCTTATTTTTCCTATTGTGAAATATTTTAATTGGATTAATATAATAATTGAATGATTCATCCCCCCCAAATATTTCCAACAATTGGTATCAAAGTTAGTTCCTTTAGTCTTAGCCTAACAACTAGAAGGAAGATCACCTAGAAAAAATGTCAAGGTCAGGAAGGAAAGCCTCCAAACACTCTGAAGGTATCTACTGCTTAGTCATGAAACTAAATTCAATCAGGTTGGAAAAGCTCCCTTGTTTGATGAAACAAAATATGTATTATGGAACTCAAGAATGTGGTTCTTTTTTATGGCTCTTGGTTGTTAAGTATGGGAATCTATTATTACTAGAAGCACAACTATAGAGGATTCAAATGAATTCAAAACAAAAGTGACGAAAGAAATCTTGAGTAGTTTATTAGATTTTGTAAAAATCAAGGTGGGTCAATGTTCTTCAGCTAAAATTCTTTGGGAAAAACTACAAAAACATTACGGAGAATATGGTTTTGTTTCTATTGATCCAGAACCAAAGTATGCGGAACAAGAAGACAAATATGATCAAGAATCAAAGGAAATAAATGAAGGAACTAAAACATGAAAAACTAAAAAGATAGAGAAGACTCTAAAGTAGAGGTTGAAGTAGATCATAAAGAAAATATTTTGTCTACTCTAGAAGTAATAAATAGATTTAGAAGAGAAAATGACGAGATTAAGAAGCAGATGCAAAATGTTGAAGAAAAGAATCTTGACCTTGATAGTACAAAGGATGAAGTTGCCTTTCTAAGATTCTAGTTAGAGGAAATACTTGAGGAATTTAACAATCTTGAGGAAAAGTTTGTTAACAAGAAAGGATATATGAAGAAGAATTCATCTCCTTGACAACTCATGTAGAAGAAGATAACAGAATATAAGAAGTAATGAAGATTCAGTTAATAATAAAAAAATGTGAGAAGCTTGAAGAAGAGATTATCTCATTGAGAAATGAGGTTGACAAGCCATGCACGAGTCTAAAGAGTTATCAATCATTCGATGTCATTCTCATCTATCAGAGATAACCATTTGAAAAATGAGGACTTGGTTATACAAGAGAATCTCCATGCAAAAGAGATATAAGCTCCAAATCTCCAAAGGCTAAATTAGACGAAAAATATGAAAGCGATGTCATTATTCTGCAAAGGTCAAATCATAATGAAAGCCAAAATAATGTTGCAAGTTCTACCTTTCCAAAACATTGTGCTGATAATATCAAGGAATATTCTCTTTATGAAAGTAACAATAAGAATCATCCAAGGAATGAACCTCCTCCAAGGCAAAGAAATTTTAGGAAACCATCAAGGGAAGTCTTCTTATCTAGATATCAAACCATATTCTTTGGACATTGTTTTTCATGTACTAATTTTGGGCACAAGGAAAGAGATTGTAGAGCTTATAATAGGAATGATTGTACAAGCAATATAAGCTCTTATTAGTGTTCCAAAAATCAATATGCAAGCTATAAAAGTAGAGGACATATTGGCTACAAAAAAAATTTATGTTTCATCTGATCCATTATTCAAGTAAAATATAGAATGGTATAAATGTCACAATATTGGACATATAAAACATAATTGCAGAAGCCGAATGATATGTTCTCCTAGTCCATTCCAATAAGAAACTCTTCCTACTATGAAAAATGAAAAATCACCAAAATTTCGAGAAGAAAATGAGTAAATCCAAAAAATAGAAAATCATGAATTAGTTCTGCAAGTTCAAGATCCAAGTCTAAATTAAGGAAGTTCGTATATACTATGTAGCCTTGCCATGATGAAATAATTCTAGATGGATGGATGGAAAGGAAGTGACTCAATATTTAATGTTTCTATGATTGTCTTAAAAAGTGCAACACATAACATTGAAGAAGTATGGATTAACAAGTCTAGAGGAATGTTCTATAAAAAGGATTGTTCGGAGCTAGGCAAATTGGCATTATGACTATTGATGCTATTATAACATATATAGGTACAATTCTTGTAGCCAATGTTACAATTGTGAATCCATAAATAGTTGTAGTTTGGTAAGTTACTTCTATCCTTGAAAGCAACTCTTAGGAAATAGTTAAGATGAGAAAAGGAATTGGTGTTCCACCCTCTTTGAACCCTCCATTATGTGTATTATTTTCACCCATGAATTCATATTTGTCTAGTTGGAAAGACTAAATTTGAATAGAAGGGAAAAATATACAATCAAAGTGTGATAAAGAGATAATATTTACTTCAATGTTCTTGAGTGCCCAATTTATATACATACATGAGTATATAGCTAGCAACTCAATTAACTACAACTACTATATTGGCCTCAAGAATTTATGTAGTTTCATTTGATCCATTTAGTAGAGGATCAGTCTTATATGTTGCAATAGTTGAAGGACAATATATATCTCCTCACAATCCTGATGAGAAACCATCTCTAAGTGGTTGGAGGGTGCAACCGTGGGAAAATTCATGTTAGCAGGTTGCACTGCAACCCCTTTATGGAAACATAATACAAGTTTAGGTGGATAATCACCAATGATGACAATCCAGAACACCAAGTATCATAGATTATTGATTAAGAAATTTATTCATTCATGCAAGGCTCAAAATTAAGCAGTACTTTGCAAGAGAGATAAGGAACATCATAGTCTGTAAAAGACCAGAAATGATTGAAAAGCACAAGAAATTGGAAGCAACTGATGAAGGAAAGGGTATTCAAAACTAGAAAAATTATAAATAGTTACACTTGATTTCTTAGACCAACCACTCTACATTGTTTCATCTTCAAGGGAGGCTATGGAGGAGCTAGCACTTCATCTTTTGCATAAATGTGGACTCTTATTTTATTCTCTTGTAGGAAAAATCCTTTGTACACAGAGCTTATAAATATTTAGAATGAATTTGTTGATGTCCTATGAGATGAGAGCCAATTTGATTTAATAAGTTCTCATGGAAGGAAGAAACAACAATGCATACAAGTTCTATAAATGTCAGTGCTTCAGGAATACTCAATAGTTTCTTATTTGAAAAGATGAACTATGAAAAATAGGTTTTAGATGCATGTGGATCATGGATTGGAGTTATTGCACTGACAAGAGCGGTAAAAACCATCATATGGGGAGTAGCTAGAAAGTCATATGGATAAAAATAAGTTAAGGGGAGAATCCATTTTCCATTAGTATCAAAAGGGGAGAGAAAGAGAGAAATCACGAAGACAAGGGGAGCATTATCGACAAGATGAATTATGATAGATGTGTTTCCATCAATGACAAAGGGGAAAATTATTGAGAAAATTGTCATTAATGTCAAAGCCACATAGTTTGCCATAACATGGATATTTATGTATATGATATTGAATAAGAACGTTTTTGTTCATTATGAGTATGGAAGAAAATATACTCTTAACTTTTGCCAATATGTCTCCAAGGTAGCTCCCAAGGCTTGTGTGTATCTACATGTACTATCAATCCCAAAATGAAACAAACAATAATAAAAAGGAATTCAGAATGTAATTAATGTTAATTTTTGGAAACTCATTGATAAATTCCAACCATGGGACTAGATTTCTCTTTTCGAGAGGACCAATTTTGACTATTTAACTACTCAATTTGGACAAGGGAAAGTGTATTTTTGAACAAAATCCCACATGTGCACAAAATGATGGGTCAACCCTAACAAAAAAATAGACACCCTTGGAAGCCTATAAATACAAGTGACCTCAAGCTCAATTGGATATCACCAAGAATATCCTTCTCTTATTCTTTGATTAGTTCACACAGTTTGAAGGCCGAGTCATGGAGATTAGTTTGTATGTTCAAAATTACAGGGTCTGAAGCTCGCACATGCGTTTAGGGTTTTGGTTTTCAACTATAGGCTTGCCACAAGAATATTTTCGTTACAACCGTAGGAACATAAGCTCATCTATGTGGTTGGAAGCTCTCATCTATGTGGTTGGAAGCTCATCAGGGTTTTTGTTATTAGTATAGTGGGTTCATCTCTTAGATGTTGTTTTTCAAGATAGGTTTATGGTTAAATATATGGACCAATATACTCTCTTTTTGCTGAAACATTCAATGTCAATCTAATAAGAAGAATAATTTGAAAGGGTTTTCCTCCTTGTGGGGTTTTTCCCTAGTCTCCAACCAATATTGGTGCCTCTATGTATGAATGATTTTCTTCTATTGTTCCTTTATGTTTCATTGCATTGATGATGATATTTTTATTTCTATATAGTTGCATATGTTGTTGAATAATGTTATGATGTTGTGGGATGAATTCCATATGTAAATAATGAAATACAATTATCCAAAGCAAAGAACAATATAGCCCTAAGAAAAATTAACATCGTATCAGAGCTAGGATGAATAAAAGTAATTGAGACCACACCTAAGAAGACACCTTTTATGGAAGCAAAATAATATGCAGGAGACCTAAAAGAATGATAGGGTTTGAAGGAAACCCTAGGAAATTTGGTTTTTTTGGTTTGATGGATATCATGAGGTGAGGGTTTGAAGAAACCCTGGGGTATGATAAAGGCTCGAGTTTTGAATTCTTAGCATGATCAATAAGATGTTGATTTAGCACTTGTGACATATTTAGTGTAACCCTTAATGGGCTAGTCTCAATTAAGTCTGGTTGCTGATGAAAATATTGAAGGCAAGGATGGTTCAAGAGGAAGATAATCACCGCTCGTTAAAGATAAGTACCTTTTAGATTTACGTTATTTATTTTTGAAACTATTCTTGTTTTGACTTATTTTTTATTATTATTACTTATAGTTCTTACATGAATATTTGAGTATATGTATACTTCTAACCTCTAGATGAGAAGTGAAAAACATATCCTTCTTGAGGATCATCTAATGTGTAGGAAAAGAGAGCTAGTGCAGGAAGAGAAGAACTAGTGGAAATATGACAAAGTGTTATAATATTGAAAGGTACATGAATACTACAAGGTATGCATAGTGCATTGTTATAGCTGCAATATTGGATGACAAGGTAAGCCTTGAGGTATGACAAGAATATCACCCTCATGCATGCATATGAAAGTAAGTTTGATTTCTAGTACATGTGATATATTGGTGCTCTTACATTTTAGACATGGTGGATTTCTTGATCTCATAAAGAAAGCTAGATACATTGATTTTGATATATGGTATCATGATATTGTTGTTAATTCTTTTGATAAGCATGATGAAACTGTGACAATAAAATTGATTCTCGTATTGGTCTTGGTAATGTTTTTTTAAGCTAGTAAATCTAACATGTGGTAGAATTGGATGCATTGACTTGATTATTATCCTTGAAGTATGAAGATTCACTTATATGACACTAACCCTTGATGAATGTTTGATGACATGATGATGACTTGTTATGAGATGTGTTTGAGAACCTGATATAGTTTTTGATCTAACAGTTTTGTTGTTGCATGACAACATTATGATAGACAGGTTGATGTCATGAATAATGATGATTGAAGAGGCTTCCCATTTAGAGGGGGAGAATCTTGATTATATCCCAATAGCTATCATTAGTTGAAAATAAAACACTTGACTGTTGAAGGAAGGAGTTTGGACATGAATTACCATCTTATGTTGTTGAAGAAGTTTTGGCAAGTTCTGACTTATGTAGAGAAGATTTCTCCTAGTCAAAGCCATAACTATTGGGAGAAAGGATTAAAGGTGCGATTATAAGCCTCCCAACTACACGAAAGAATTCCTATGGGTGTAGTTGAGCCTATACGATAAAAAAAATAAAATCTTATGCCTGAGATTAGGAGCACACAAGGAGTATGACAGACCTATATATATAGAGCAGATGAGGGAGATTTTTATGAGTAGAAAGCATTGTATGGTTTGAAGCAAGCTCCTTGAGACTGGAATCCTATATAGTCAGTTACCTGGTGAAGCCTAGAGGCCATTCCGTTCTGAACCTCTAAGTTGATCCAAGGTATTTCTTTGATTTTGATTTTGGTTTTATATGTTGACGATCTATTCTTGACAGGTAGTGAGCCCTTAATGATCGAGCATAAGAGGGAGATGACCACTATGAAGGATCTTCCAGAGATATGAGTCCACATGGATACAATGATGATTGGGCTAGAAATAGAAAGAACACATGTAGGTGTTGCTTTATATCTACAATGACATCATGGATGAGTAGGAAATATAATTCCAGAGCTTTAAGCATGACCAAGGTTGAGTACAATGTTGCTAGCCTCACTAGCTATGGGGCAGTTTTGTTAAGGAAGATCTTTGGAGATATATTTGAGCAAGTTCTAGATATGAAAGTGATATATTGAGATAACAAGAGTGGAATTCGATTGGCAGAGAATCCCATATGTAGTTTGGAGAAAGATATCTTCATAGATTGAGATGGTGTTTTTATATGAGACAAGCTTAGGCTTGTGGTTGCTGCCTCCATGAGAGGGAGGATGAATAAGACATCCTTTTGTGAAATATATTTTTTCTAACATAACATTTGATGTGTTGTTCTACGTGAAAAAGAAAATTGAGGATTTATTCTCTTGGTGATGTTTGAGGCAACTCTTTAGTGAGATGGTCAATTTTGTATCAAATGTGAGCACTTTGATATGTTTCTCATCTATGGAGAGAAACATGGATTCATAGATGTGACCATCTTGAGTAAAGGTCTAAGATGATTGAGGACACTATGCTATTTCTTCCCCCTTATCTAAGCTCATAGGGTGAGGAATTGAGATGTAGGGCTGCTAAGGTTGAGGGATCTTTGGATAATATGATATCACCCCTATCTATCACCCATAGGGCGGAAGATGTTGCTCCCCTATCTTGGTCTTTGCAGAGTATACCCCAATTCACCTTTATTTTTCCCACCCAACTAGCCAATGGGTGATGAGTGCTTGAGTTAGGCATGATCCTTACTACTTATGGTAAGTGGCATCTTGCTCAAGCTAGAGAGGCAGGTATTCTACCATTGACTCTTTAGGTCCATCTTGGGAAGATCAACAGATAATAGGATAGGTGTGATCCTTACCATTTATGGTAAGTGGTATCCCTCCTATTATCACCAGGAAGTGGGATAAGCTCAATCCTTACCTCATAATGTAAGTGACATCCCTCTTATTATCTGTGGTTTCCCAAATCATAGCATTAAGTCCCCACTAGCAGAATTTCTTGGGTTGTAACATTGGCTCTGTTGGAAATAATACTGAGAGGGGGGGTGAATCAGTATTATCAGAACTATAAAACTTTTTCAATGCTCAGAAACATATACGCTACTTTTGTTAAGTGAACCAGCGTGTACACGCAACTGTGTCTAAGGAAAACAACGTATAACCAGAAATCTTATAATTCAGTCAGTTTATCTTCAGTTAAGTGCATAAGGACATTATTCACCATATTAAGAGTAAACAGATGCAGTAAAACAGATCACACAAAAACCACACACATGAACACCATGATATAAGGTGGAAACCCAATGTGGGTGAAAACCACCTGCTGCAAGTCGTCTCTATCTTTCTTTAATATGAAACTTCAGTTTACAATCATTTTGTACTGGTGCAGCCTTATACCAGTACGCAAGCTACAACCTGCAGAAGTCTACAACCTTCTCTCGTTCTCCAAACTTCCTTGGAAGGGAGCTCCAACCCCCTTTGCTCTTGTACTAGCCAAGATACTAGTACGTAGGTGCTGGCCTACAATCTTCTTTCTTTCAGGTACCACCTTTCATACATTTTCAGACTGGATATTCCTGAAGCACAACGTTACAAAACTGAAGACCACAATTCATTCAACTTTCACAACAAATCATTGAAGCACAAAACATCCAATAGCATCATCAATCACTGAACCACTGAAACCCTGTCAAACACCAGTTACCAGAACACAGAGCAGACTACAGAACTCTGCAATAACAGTCAGACCCAACTGTAACTCAAAAAATCAAGCTCCAAAATATATACGCTACTTCAATGAGAGCAACCCGCGTATACACGCGCTTTTACCGAAGCCAACCTGCGTACAGATCTAAAAATAAATTCTCTCAACTTGCAGCTGTACCAGACATCAGTTAGACCCAGAACATAGCATTGCGTCAGTATGCAGATCTAGAAATACGCATAATCAACCATATCATAATAGTGCATTTCAAATCATTAGATCCCGATCTATCCTTAGATCTAGTCTTCCATCAACCGAAGTGATCTCTCCTTAGCTTAGATCAAGCAACCCAGAACCTGCATACCAGATCTCTTTCTTTTTCAGATATTCAAGCCTTTTCAAAGATGATTTGCCTAATGATCTTCTCCTCCTTATATAGCCTTAGGCCTTACTCAATACCAAGGGCCAAACCATAGAAATCCAATACCATCAACTTAGAAACTAGGGATCAACACGTCTGTCGAGATACTCTGGTCCAAATACATAGGCTCAAGTACCGAGGACTAACTACCATGGACCAAAGGGAAGCTTCCCGACATATACGCCCTTTTCTGTTCATATATCTGCGTGCATACGCGCCTCCGTATATATATAACCTGCGTATACGCGACTTAGTATGCATATAGACTGCGTGTATACGCAACTTGGACTTGATTAACCGGCGTATATGATATTTCTCTTTATTCTGTAGTCTGAACGGAGATCTGTCATCAAAGAGAGTTGCCATCAAGGACAACACCTGTATCAAAGCGCCACACCTGTGCCAAAATGCCAACAATCTCCCCCTTTGGACTTGATGGCAACCCCAAGATCCTTAGAATCATTCTCCCCCTTTGTCATCAAGGGCAAAGGGCTGTGCTCCCCCTAAGTACATGCTGATACCTCTGCTTGGCCAGATCTGCAAAAGATGTTCTTCAACAAGAACCAAGACTTATACACCATAAGGAACCTTCCTATCACCAAAAGACTCAATACATACATCCATACTCCCTACCAAGAGGGGACACATCAGAAACAACCAATTATATTACATCATTCATCCCAGGCATAGTGGGGAAACCAACATAGGCCGTTACATGACCTTGACACCATAAAAGAGATATCACAAAAGAGATACATGACATAGAGGCAACAGATCTAGACCAAGACTTATGAAAGTCACCAGCAGCATCTGATAAACATCTTTTAGATCAGCAACCAAGATTTCTTTCTGAGCTCCTTCTCCTGAAACCAACAACCAAAACATCTAAATGCCAACAATGCTTTATGAGACTTTTAAGCTGCTCCCCCTGAACCTGTGCCTGCTGCACCTCCTGAAACTGTGTCTGAAAGATTCTAACATACCCATCTCAGACCTTTTCAAACCAGAGTTTGCCCTTGCTGCTCAGAACTCCATATACGTGATTTATCCTGCACAAACCAACGTATGGACGCGGATATACTCTCTGCAACAAGCGTACACCATACACGCGACTTTCCTAGAATAAATCGGCGTATATACGCGTATATCCCTTACGTAACTTGCGTATACCAATTTTTCTGTAGAACAGACAAGCTTCAACAACAGGATGAAGCATCAACTACTCCCAGCTTTTGTCTGAGATATTCAAAAGTTTCCCTGGGCAGTGGTTTTGTGAGAATATCAGCAACTTGTTCCTTAGAAGGAACATACTCCAACTTGACCTTCTGCTCAAGCACTTGTTCCCGGAGAAAATGGTACTTGATTGGTATGTGCTTGGTCTTTGAGTGCATGACTGGATTCTTTGAAATGCTGATTGCACTTGTATTATCACATAAGATAGAGACTGGTGGAGTGCAAGTGATTTGAAAGTCTTGCAAGGTCTGCATCATCCAAAGAAGTTGTGTGCAACAAGATGCCGCAGCCACATATTCTGCTTCAGCTGTAGATAAGGCAATCGAACTCTGTTTCTTGCTGAACCAAGATACTAATCTGGAACCCATGAAGAAAGCACCACCACTTGTGCTTTTCCTATCATCCACACTTCCAGCCCAATCTGCATCTGTGTAAGCATGAAGAGTGAGATCTGTATTTCTAGGATACCATAAGCCATAGTTTTGGGTCCCTTGAAGATACTTGAAGATTCTTTTGACTGCCTGAAGATGAGTTTCCTTTGGGTTGGCTTGAAATCTTCCAACAATTCCTACTACATGTGTAATATCTGGTCGGGTACCTGTCAAATAGAGCAAACTCCCAATCATGGATCTATAAGTGGGTTGGTGAACTGTTGTTGATTCATCATTTGCACTGAGGCTGCATCCTGTAACCATGGGTGTACATACTGGCTTTGACTCTTCCATGCCATACTTCTTCAAGATCTGCTTGAGGTATTTGGTTTGAGACAAGAAGATACCTCCTTCATTTTGTTGAATTTGCAATCCAAGAAAATATGTCAATTCTCCAAGTAGTGACATTTCGAATTCTTTCTGCATAACCGAGGCAAAGTTTTGACTCATAGTCTCTTCATTGCTGCCAAAGATAATATCATCTACATAAACAACAAGAATTAGCAATTTGTTATTTTCAACTTTTATATAGAGATTGCTATCTGCTGATCCTTTTGAAAAGCCTTGTTGGTGAAGATATTTGTCCAACCGATAGTACCAAGCCCTTGGAGCTTGTTTGAGTCCATAGAGAGCCTTTTTCAATCTGCATACAAGGTTTGGATCATTCCCAAGAATGAAACCATTTGGCTGCTCAATATATACTTCTTCTTCTAAGTCTCCATTCAGAAAGGCTGATTTCACATCCATTTGAAATACCTTGAAGTTTTGAAAGCTTGAGAGAGCAAGGAACATTCGGATAGCCTCAAGTCTTGCCACAGGAGCAAAGGTCTCTTCAAAATCTATTCCTTCTTGCTGTGCATACCCTTTACAAACAAGTCTGGCCTTGTTCCTAATTACTTCTCCATTTTCATTCAATTTATTCTTGAAACCCATTTTGTTCCTATTACATTTTTATCTTTTGGTCTAGGAACTAATTCCCAAGTGTTGTTCTTTTCGATCTGCTCAAGTTCTTCATCCATTGCTTTGACCCAACATTCATCTTTGCATGCCTCTTTCACATTTTGTGGTTCAGTGGAGGAGAGTAATGCCAAATAGCTTGAAGCTTCTGCAAGTGTCCTTCTTGTTTGTACCCCTGCTTCTTTCTGGCCCACAATCTGAGATTCCAGATGATTCTTTTGAACATATCTGGATGGAGTCTTCTCTTCTATTCTTGTCTGCTCCTCTGGTTCTTCTTGAGGTTCTTCTTCTTCTTGAGGTTCTTCTTCTTCATCATTCCGTCTTTGAGGGTAGCCTTCATCTTCTTCAATGTCTTCATGATGAACTTGCCTAGGAATATATCCCTTCTCATCAACCACTACATCAATGCTGTCAACAATTTTGCCAAGTCTTTTATTGTAGCACTTGTATGCTTTGCTATGTGGAGAATAACCAAGAAGAATGCCCTCATCTGCTCTTGGTTCAAGTTTGCCAAGTTGCTCATCAGTATTTTTAATATAACATTTGCTCCCAAAGATTTTGAAGTGCTTCACCGAAGGAGTCTCACCACTCCAGAGCTCATGAGGTGTTTGAGTGCTGTTTACTCGGACATTTGTTTTGTTAAGAATAATAACCGCAGCATGTGCAGCTTCACCCCAGAAGGTTGCGGGAGTACCTGATTCATCAAGCATAGCACGAGCCATTTGTTGGATTGTTCTGTTCATTCTTTCCACAACCCCATTTTGCTGAGGAGTTCTAGCTGTAGAGAATTCTCTTCTTATCCCATGTTCTTCACAGAAATCGAAAAATTCGTTTGAGGTAAACTCCCCACCTCTGTCAGATCTGAGGCACTTAATTTTGTGTCCTGATTCATTTTCAACCAAGGCTTTGAAGGATTTGAATTTTTGAATGCTTCATCTTTGTGCTTCATGAGCCCTAACCAAACAAATCTGGAGAAATCATCAATGAATAATATCAGATATTCTTCTCCTCGAGGTGTCCTCTTCCTAAATGGACCACATACATCTGTATGGACTAGCTCGAGAGGCATGCTAGCTGATCCTTCCTTCTCTGGAAAGTTAGTTCTGGTTTGCTTTCCAAATTGACAAGATTTGCATATGGTATTGTCTGGAATTTTGATATCTGGAAGACCACGAACTGCCTGATATTTGCATGCTTTCCTTATTTGTGAAAAGCTTAGATGCCCCAACCTCCGATGCCATAGCCAATGTTCATCATCCTTGCTTAAGTAGCATTGTTGTCTTTCCTCAAAGATATATAGATTATTTGGAGTCCTTCTTCCTTTGATCACTGTTTTACCTGTATCAAGATCGCGAACACAACATCCATTTGATCTAAATATTACCTCAGTTCCTTGATCGCACATCTGACTGACACTGAGAAGATTATGCTTCAATCCATCAACATATAAAACATTTCCTGCTTTGACCTCCTCTTTCAACGGAGCAACACCTTTTCCTTTTATGGCTGCAGAGATATCGTTCCCGAAAGAAACTTTCTTCCCCTTTTCTAATGCGGTATATGACTCAAGCTTTTCTTTGTCCCCTGTCATATGCTTCGAACATCCACTGTCGATGTACCATAGACTTTCTTGACCTTCTGCATAAAAGGCTATCCCACATCTTTCTGGTTGTGATTCTTTTATTCTCCATGTTCTAACATTTGAGGTTTGTTCCTTCTGAGTTGTCTTCCGGAACCTGCTCCTGCATTCAGAGTCTTCATGACCAAAGTTATTACAAATAGAGCATTCAACTTCATTTTCAAGAACCGAAAAGTTGTTATAAGTCCTTTTCATGGTTTCAGTCATTCTCCCTTGCTTTTGAGCTTCTCTAGTCATGATCGTTTTGTAGGCAACACATTGAGCTGCTTTGTGACCGAAGTTATGGCAAGAAAAGCATTGGCCATTAAAGAAACTTCTGCGATAATCAGATCTATCATCCAACCGATTGTAGCTTCTATTCATTCTTGGAGCAAATTGGGAAGATTTTACCTGTGGCTGATTGTAGCTTCTGTTTAAGGCAGTTTGTCCCCGAATTTCTTGATGGTCTTTATTTGTTCTTGAGGTAAACTGTCTCTGATTCACCTGATGACTTTTATTTGGCCTTTGCTCGCTTCTCCTTGCTACATCAAGATAACTTTTAGAGGTAGAGGCTTGAGATGTTTCTCCATTATATCCAAGACCTGTCTTGATCAGAGGAGATCGCTGCACATTGATAATCTCATCCAAGGTTTCAGATCCTTTAACAAACTTAAGATTAATTGCTTTGGTTTTCTCAATCTCCTTTCTAAGACAAACAATCTCACATTCCAATTTTTCAAGATGTTTTTCCTTTTCAGCTAGTTGACATTGTAGAGAATCAATAATAGCACTCTTCTCTTCTAAACAAACTTTGAGATCTTTCATTTCGTCATAAAAGCCTTCTACATCTATAGCATCCATGTAGTCATCATCTTCAAAAGCCATTAAAAGTTTATATCTATTACCTTGTTCATCTTCATCACTATTTGAAAATCCATCACTATCTTCATGAGTGTAGTAGCTTTTCTTCTTTTCATATTGTTTCTTGTTCCATTTAACAGGTTCCTTTCCCTTGTCATTCTTATCTTTGTGAGGACATTTGGCAGCATAATGACCTACTCTTCCACAAGCAAAGCATTTAAAAGGTAACTTACCTCTGAACCTTCCAGAACCCCTTTGAAGATTTCTGACGAAATTTGATTCCTCTTCTTCATCTTCTGGCAGGTGACTTGCTTCATAATAATCTTCTTTGCCTGAAGCCTTGAAGGGAGCTTCTCTTCTGTCTGATGGACCTCCCTTTCTCATTTCATAAGCGGTTAGAATTCCGTGAAGCTGAGACATAGTAAGAATTTGCAAATTTTCCTTTTCTTCTATGGCAGATACTTTAGATTCAAACTTGGGGGACAAAGATCTTAGAATCTTTTCAACCACAATAGCCTCTTTTATTTCTTCACCCAAGTTTTGCATGCAATTGACAATCTCATCTACCCTAAGGAAGTAGTTAGCCACACTTTCATCATTATACATTTTGAGAGTCTCATACTTAATCCTGAGAGTTTGAAGTTTAGCACGCTTTACCTGATCGTCTCCTTCATAGCTCGTGACCATTTTGTCCCATATTTCTTTTGCAGATTTATAGTGCATTACCTTCATGAATTCTGATTGAGAGATACATCCCAATAGAGTATTGACTGCTTTCGCATTTGTTTCATATTTCTTTTTCTCGGCTGGATCTGTAGGAGTAGCTGAAGGAAAAGTGTAGCCTGTTTCTACGATGTTCCAAACTTCTGTACCAAGAGATTGAAGATATGCAGTAACTCTTACCTTCCAATAATTGAAGTTTGTCCCATCAAAAACCGGTGGCCTGATTGATGCTTCTTTCTCGTAGTTGCTCATGATGATCGATCTACCTTCAAGCGGTCAAGCTTCTCTGAAGGACCTGCTCTGATACCAATTGTTGGAAATAATACTGAGAGGGGGGGTGAATCAGTATTATCAGAACTATAAAACTTTTTCAATGCTCAGAAACATATACGCTACTTTTGTTAAGTGAACCAGCGTGTACACGCAACTGTGTCTAAGGAAAACAGCGTATAACCAGAAATCTTATAATTCAGTCAGTTTATCTTCAGTTAAGTGCATAAGGACATTATTCACCATATTAAGAGTAAACAGATGCAGTAGAATAGATCACACAAAAACCACACACATGAACACCATGATATAAGGTGGAAACCTAATGTGGGTGAAAACCACCTGCTGCAAGTCGTCTCTATCTTTCTTTAATATGAAACTTCAATTTACAATCATTTTGTACTGGTGCAGCCTTATACCAGTACGCAGGCTACAACCTGCAGAAGGCTACAACCTTCTCTCGTTCTCCAAACTTCCTTGGAAGGGAGCTCCAACCCCCTTTGCTCTTGTACTAGCCAAGATACTAGTACGTAGGTGCTGGCCTACAATCTTCTTTCTTTCAGGTACCACCTTTCATACATTTTCAGACTGGATATTCCTGAAGCACAACGTTACAAAACTGAAGACCACAATTCATTCAACTTTCACAACAAATCATTGAAGCACAAAACATCCAATAGCATCATCAATCACTGAACCACTGAAACCCTGTCAAACACCAGTTACCAGAACACAGAGCAGACTACAGAACTCTGCAATAACAGTCAGACCCAACTGTAACTCAAAAAATCAAGCTCCAAAATATATACGCTACTTCAATGAGAGAAACCCACGTATACACACGCTTTTACCGAAGCCAACCTGCGTACAGATCTAAAAATAAATTCTCTCAACTTGCAGCTGTACCAGACATCAGTTAGACCCAGAACATAGCATTACGTCAGTATGCAGATCTAGAAATACGCATAATCAACCATATCATAATAGTGCATTTCAAATCATTAGATCCCGATCTATCCTTAGATCTAGTCTTCCATCAACCGAAGTGATCTCTCCTTAGCTTAGATCAAGCAACCCAGAACCTGCATACCAGATCTCTTTCTTTTTCAGATATTCAAGCCTTTTCAAAGATGATTTGCCTAATGATCTTCTCCTCCTTATATAGCCTTAGGCCTTGCTCAATACCAAGGGCCAAACCATAGAAATCCAATACCATCAACTTAGAAACTAGGGATCAACACGTCTGTCGAGATACTTTGGTCCAAATACATAGGCTCAAGTACCGAGGACTAACTACCATGGACCAAAGGGAAGCTTCCCGACATATACGCCCTTTTCTGTTCATATATCTGCGTGCATACGTGCCTCCGTATATATATAACCCGCGTATACGTGACTTAGTATGCATATAGACTGCGTGTATACGCAACTTGGACTTGATTAACCGGTGTATATGAGATTTCTCTTTATTCTGTAGTCTGAACGGAGATCTGTCATCAAAGAGAGTTGCCATCAAGGACAACACCTGTATCAAAGCGCCACACCTGTGCCAAAATGCCAACAGGCTCCCCACTGTCAAAGTTTTCTGGGTCATAGCATTGGATCCCCATTGGCAGAGATTCCCAAGTACTAACATTGGCTTCCTGCTGGCAATAATTCCAGGTGGTATAAGTGGCTCCCAAATGGATAGAGGGTGGTAGATTGATCTCCCCTCTGATGTTAAATTATTATTCTTTTAGAATCGAGAGTGTTCAACACATGACTGTAGAAAAGATGAGTAGTCATGAGCAGGTACGAGAAAAGATGAGTAAAGATGAGCTGAGATATGTAGTGATGACATTTGATGACATGATATTTGGATAGGATATGATTTGATGACATCATACATGCGATGATTACATGATGTAGTTGGAATTTCTCCCTAGATGAGAGGGATTGTTAATTTTTGGCAGCTTAATGGAAAATTCCAACCATGGGACTAGTTTCCCCTTTTTGAGAGGACCAATTTTGACTATTGAAGCACTCAATTTGGACAAGAGAAAGTGTATTTTTGAAGAAAATCCCACATGCGCACAAAAGGATAGGTCATCCCTAACAACAAATGGACACCCTTGGAAGCCTATAAATACAAGTGACCTCAAGTTTGTTAATATATCACCAAGCATCTTATTCTTATCTTCTTCATTGATTAGTTCACACAGGTCTGAGGTTGGGTTATAGAGATTGGTTCATACATGTCTGAAATTGTAGGTTCCGAAGCTTGCACATGTGTTTAGGGTTTTTGTTTCCAATTGCAGGCTTGACACAACCAAAGTTACAACCACAAGGACACAGGCTGATCCGTGTGGTTGGAAGCTCTCAACTGCACACATGTCTCTTCCTCCATCCAGTTGGGATCTAGGGTTTTAGTTTGATAGTTGACCACAATTGACCGTAGGATTCTGAATCAGGGTTTTGGTTATTAATATTGTTGGGTTCATATCTTGGATGTTTTTTAATTGATTTTTCAAGATAGATTTGTAGTTGAAGATATGGATCATTGTACTCTCTCTTTGCTGAAACATTGAATGACAATGTAATAAGAAGAAAAATTTGAAAGGGTTTTCCCCCTTGTGGGGTTTTTCCCTTATCTTCAACCAACTTTGGTGTCTCTATGTGTGAATTATTTTCTTCTATTGTGCCATTATGTTTTGCTACATTGATGATGATATTGATCTTTCTATATAGTTTCATATGTTGTTGAATAATGTTATGATGTCGTGGGGTGAATTATATATGTAAATAATGAAATGTAATTATCTAAAGAAAATAACAATACAACCTTAAAAAAACTAACACTTAAGAATGAGTACATAACTATTCTACATTCACTTTTTTGTTTTTATAATTTTTTTCAAAGGTAAAGGTTAAATATGGTTCACATATTACATCCAATATGGAAGGAAAGTACATGATGATGACATTATATCTATAGAAACTTCCAATTAAACATAGATCGACCCTTAAAACAAATAAATGTTGAATCTTACGCACCAGTCAGTGTTGAGCCTTATATTTGGTATAAATTCCTTGCCTTACTTATTAGTTTTCATATTATTTTCTGCCTTTTATTAGGATATTCTGACAAATAGGAAATATTTATGTATAACTTGGTCAAGTGTAGAGTTAGGTAAAGTGTGTTTCTTTACTATGTACATTTGTAACTTACAATCTGATGGTCATGATATGTTCTAGACATGAAGTGATCCGACGGTTCATTCTCTCCTCAGTATTATCGACACTTGTTTCGTGGCTTAACACCCGATTGGTCCATGATCTCTATTTAAAGAGCATGGAGGGTCATTTGTAGTGTGACCACTCATGAGAGAAGCTTATGTAAATCGCCTGAAGTGATCAAGTTGGCTCAGGACGTGGACTATTTCCCTCGTTGAGGGTTTGAACCACGTCAAGGATACTGGTGTATTGATCTATGATATGTTTGTGAGTGGTTTTCTTTGGTCTTCTATCTGAGGAACTTACTTTGTAAATTCTTACATGGTATCAGAGCTATTTGAGGGTCGCATCTGTTGGTGATCCAAATCCAAAGCCAGTACAACTACATCCGATTGTCATTTCCTAGCTCTACTGTTTTTGACTGGTTTCGAGCTAAGAGGACTGCTCTATTGTGTTAGGAGCATCTGTTCCAGTGAGGAACCCATTTCGTTTCATGTGAAAAGGTTTCTGGTAGCCCTAACTACGTCATTTTTAGGATCTGGAGGTATATAATTTTTTTTGTAGTTCTAGTTATTCATCTCTATGTTTATTTTGGTTTATTTAGCTCTCTGTTTTTTATTACCGGATCTATGCCTTTCATTTCTAAGTATTCTCTTTTCCTTGTGACTCTGTGTGATCTGGGAAAATTAGAAACAGAAAGGAAGGATTTTTCTCATGCGTATGCTCTTTTCCACCATGCCTTAGTGTAATCTCGGAAAATCAGAAACATTGAGGAAAATATTTAGTTTCCAATGAAAGCTAACTTCAAGCCATAAGGTTTGGTTTTTTTTCCATGTCCGTGATGGGTTGTGTAGTTTTTTGTTTTGTAGGCAAAAAGAGATTTTTCAAGTAAGCACGCACCCAAAGCTTCAGTGTTGAAAAAAAACAAAAAAAACCCTTCCTCTTCTCCAAAAATTACTAACCTTTTAAACTAGCTCACTTGGTCCAAAGTTACTTTATGAGAATAGAGGTATTGAGTTCAAGCCTTTCTTTTTGTTGAGTTACCTTTTCAAAAATCACATGTAACTTATGTTTTAAAGTTAATTTATGTAAAAATGTTCTCACCCATTATAAAAAGTGGGTCACCTATAATTTTAAAGTCTCTTTACCTTTTATTTAAGTTACAATTTAGTGAGTAGCTCATAAAGTACCAATGTAAAAGTGAGTTTCACTTATTTATAAAAGTGGGTCACATAAGATCTTTTTAAAGTGAGCTAATTAGATTAAGTTTGGAAAGTTTTTTTTTTTTTTTAATATAACATTATCATTCACTTTCGCACATTCACGCACTTTGTCAGCATCTTCAACAACGTTTCTTCAAAAAGCCATAACTTCTCCATCCAGAAGCCGTTTTCAGAGCCGTTTTCTTGAATCGGCCTAATTTTTCGAGATCCTTCCATTGGAACACTTAGTTTCAGCATCTACAACTTCAGTTTCTATTAAAATGGAAAGTCCATGACAAGTTATTCTTGACAACACCAACTACTTCCAATGGTGGTCATACATTGTGGATTTACTTAGAAGTAAATGTCTTTACGGAATAGCCTCAGGCCAAGAAACTAAACCTAAAGATGAAGATAATGTAGCCAAATGGGAAAATAGGTAAGATCAAGAACATGGGTTGATAGGGATGTCTATTTCTCTCAACCTTAAATTCCATATTGCAGAACTTGATACCTATAATGAAGCAATGAAACAACTCACTAAATGTTTTGGAATTAAAAATGAAATTAGATTCTATCAACTCGAAAATGAGATGCTTATGTTGGACCCCAATAAATTTTCTTCCATTGAAGATTTTTTGTCCAAGTTCAGGACCCTTAAACTCTTCTTGGAAGGTGTTAAGGCTAAGAAATAAGATGGTAGCCTTATCTATTCCATTCTTACTAAGTTTAGACCAGCCTACTCTGTGTTTGTTTCCACATTCCATTTTACTAGAGAAGCATTTATTTCTCAAGGACAAGAGTACAAGTCCCCCTCTTTTGATGCCTTTTGTGATTCTTTAATAAGATAACAATAAAAAATCTTACATACTGGTCTTCTTAATCTTGGAAACTCTTCTAAGAAAGCCTTAGTCACCCAAAAACAACCAAATTCAATGAATCCTAAGAAGTAGTATCCTAAAAATAATGGTCTTGATCCAAACAAGGGTCATAAGAAATTTCAGTCTCAAAATGAAAAATCAATTCAACAAAATGATAAGGCAAGTAAAAACAAAGGGAATAAGAATGATAGACATTGCAACTTTTGTAATCGAGATGACCACTTAGAATCCAAATGCTTTAAGAAGATGGAAGCCTTGGAAGCAACAATGGAGAAGCATAACATCCATTTGGAGCATTCTTCAACTTCAACTTCATCTTCAAGAATAACACTTTCTACATGTGGTTGTCAAGCATCTTGGTCTGGTTATGCATTAAATGTATCTTCTTCTTCTCATTATCATGAGTGGCTCATTGATTCTAGAGCTTCTTATCACATGGCCAAAAACAAAGCGATGTTTTCTTATTTAAATCGTTGTAACACCAGAAATATATGTTGCTGATGATATATCTCTTGGTGTTGTAGGGACTAGAACTATTCATCTAGACAATGGTCAATTTGATGATGTATTATGTGTTCCAACCTTATCCTACAACCTTCTATATGTATATCAGATAACTCATTCAGGTGAAGGTAAAATTGTTGAATTCTCACATCATGATTTTGTAATTAAGGACCTAAGGGATCCTAGACAGATTTTAGCTATTGGCATTCTTGATGATTCTACAAGGTTGTATAAGTTTAACAACTTTGGGTCATCAACTCTTCCCTTAGTATTTGTTGCTCATAATGATGAAGTGAGCAAACTTTGGCATGAGTGATTTGGTCACTTAAACTATCGCTCCCTTCAAAATCTATGTAAAGAAAATATGGTGACAGGTCTTTCTATGGTATCTTGCAAAGATGGTGTTTGTTATGTATGTGTACTCAGAAAACATCATCGGGATAGTTTTGAAAAACGTGCCTCTTAACATGTCTCAGCCCCTTTACAATTTGTGCATAGTGATTTATGTGGTCCACTTCCAATTGTTTCATTCGCTGGCTACAAGTATTTCTTAACTTTCATTGATGATTTGTCCATATGCACTTGGGTATACTTATTAAAACTCAAGAGTGAAGTATTTAACATGTTCTTGGCCTTTAAGGCCTTTTTTGAGAAATAATCTGGACATCAAATTCTTAAGCTAAGATTTGATAATGGTGGAGAATATGTTAACAACAAATTCAACAACTTTTGCACTGAGCATGGAATTCAAATGCAATAATGTTCCATATACTCCACAACAAAATGGTGTAGCTGAAAGGAAGAATCACACCTTAAAAGTAATGGCTAATTGTATGCTTCAATCAAAAGGACTTAGTCTTAAGTTTTGTGCAGAAGTAATTAACTGTGCAAATTACATAGTAAATTGCACTCCTACTAAGGTTTTAAAGAATACCACTCCAGAATAAGCATGGAGCTTAATTAAACCATATGTGAGCCACTTTTGTTTTTTTGGAAGTGAAGCATGGGCCCATATTCCAAATGAGAAACATAAATCTTTAGAACCTAAGAGTGAAAAATGTAGTTTTGTTGGATATTCTGAAGATATCAAAGGATATATATTTATTCCACTTAAGTCTAAAAATGTTACCATTAGAAGAGATGTAAAGTTTGTTGAAAATATATCGGCCTACGAGCCTTGTTCGATGGATGTGCCACCTCTCTCTATCCCTTCTACTTCTGAAAATATTTCTTCTTTAGATGATGACAACCCTTCCCCACCTTCTCAAGCTTCTCCTTCAACTCCTCAGCTTCCAAAATGGGTCTGTGCTACACAGGATGTAGCAAGTGCTCTTGCAAGTGATCCTACAGATCAACGACATACACATTCTCAGCTCGATAGATCCTCTTCTTTACTGGCTCAAGCTTTAGCAAATTATGATCCTGACACCTTTGAAGAAGCTTCATGCCATCCATATTGGGACGCAACTATGAATGAATAATATCGTTCATTATTGGCAAATGATACATGGGATCTTGTTCCTCTTCGAAAGGGACAAAAACTTGTTAGATGCAAATGGGTTTATAGAACCAAGTATGGACCAGATGGAAAAGTTGATAAACATAAAGCTCGTCATGCTGCTAAGGGTTTTTCACAAGTTGAAGGATTTGACTAAACTGAAACCTTCTCCCCTATTGCCAAAATGAACTCTATCCACCTTGTTCTTTCCCTTGCTTCCTCTTTCAAATGGGAATTCCATCAGATGGACATTAAATCTGCCTTTTTGCATGGGGAATTGCATGAAGAAATCCATATGGAACAACCTCCTCGCTTTATAAAAACTAATTCAATCCTTGTAAGTCAGCTTAAGAAATCCCTTTATGGTCTCAAGCAAGCCCCTTAGGCTTGGTTTGCCAAAATGGATAACTTTTTTTTAGATACTGGCTTTTCTAGGTGTCATTCTGACAATATTATCTACACCAAGAGAGTGGGTAAGTCTCTTATCATTATTGTTCTTTATGTTGATGATCTTATCCTTACTGGTAGTGATTCCAACCTGATAAACCATGTGAAGTCTAGCCTTAAAAAGTAGATTGAAATGACAAACTTAGGACACTTGCATTATTTTCTTGGCCTTCAAGTCTTGCAATCCAAGGAAGGTATTTCCCTTTCCTAGTCCAAGTATGCTTGTGGCATTCTACGCCACTTTTGCATGGAAGACTGTAATCCACCCCCTTCTCCCTTTCAGTCTGGAGCCAAACTTTCAGTTACTTGTACTTCCCCTGAAGTTGATGCTGCCTTATACTATTAGCTTATAGGAAAATTTTTGTGTTTGACCCATACCCATCCTGACCTTTCATTTGACGTTGGCCTTATTTCTTGGTTTATGCAAAACCCACATGAAAGTCATTGGAAAGTAGCTAAAATAATACTTCATTATGTTCGAAGTACAGTTCAATTTTGGATTCATTACAGTGTAGAAGAATCTCCTCTATTGGTTTGTTTCACTGATTCCGATTGGGCTGGTGACCCTGATGATCGGAAGTCTACTGCAGGTTATGTATTCACTCTTGTTTCTGGACCTATTACATGGGCTTGCAAGAAATAAAGTGCCATTTCTCTTTCTTTAGTAGAATCAGAGTATCGTGGTGCCATAGAAGCTAGTAAGGAAGCCTTGTGGCTTTGCCAGATCATGTCAGAGTTTGGCTTTCAGCAGCAGCATTCAACTACACTTTGGTGTGATAATCAAAGTGCTATTCAACTATGCAAAGATCCAGTCCAACATCAGCACAAAAAACACATTGAACTACACATGCACTTCATCAGAAAGCTCATTCATGACCATGTTCTTGAAGTGAAATATTGTTCAATCGATGATCAAGTTGCAGACATCTTTACAAAGGCTCTCACAAAGGTGAAGTTTACTAAACTTCGATTTATGGTTGGAGTTCAGGAAGTTGTCACTAAGGGGGGATAGGCTCTAATTCCTCCTTCCTTCTCCTATTGTGTCATATTTGTACATCCTTCAATCCTATCCCAAGTTTTTCTTAAGGGGAGATGTTAGGATATTCCAATACATAGGAAATAGTTAAGTATAACTTGGTCTAGTGTAGAGTTAGGTAAAGTGTGTTTCTTTGCTATGTACATTTGTAACTTACAATCCGACGGTCATGATATGTTCTAAACATGAAGTGATCTGATGGTTCATTCTCTCCTCCGTAATACCGACACTTGATCTGTGGCTTAACACCCGATTGGTCCATGATCTCTATTTAAAGAGCATGGAGGGTCATTTGTAGTGTGACCGTTCATGAGAGAAGCTTATGTAAAATTTCTTTATTTTATAAATAAATTGCCTGAAGTGGATATGTTGGCTCAGGCTATGGACTGTTTCCTTCTTTGAGGGTTTTAACCATGTCAAGAATACTAGTGTATCGATCTGTGATCTATTTTTGAGTGGTATCCTTTGGTGTTCTATCTGAGGAACTTACCCTGTAAATTTGTACACCTTTTTTGTAAATAGGCTATGATAACCTATGTAGTATGGATTCTAGTAGTGTTTTATATGCATATATTATTTTATTATTTTTATGAACGAATTTGACCATTAAAATTTTATTTACTTACAAATGGATCTATTTTGGACAAGAACCTATTGATGTGTTGGCATTTGATGTTGCTTCCTATAATGATCATAGGAGATTGGATAGCCTCAGGATGTTATACTCTTTTTGGAGAAAATTAGTTAAAGACGAGATTTTGACCTGATCCTTTGGATACATTAAGATCTTTGTAGATTAAATGAGCATCTCAAGAATCTTTAGATTCTCAGGATCACTCATTATCAGAAATAGATTCTCTGTCCTTATCATTTATCAACATGATGTAAAAAATTGCATTAAGCCTTGAAAGGGGTTGTTCAAGTTGTAATATTGTTTCTAAATAAGCTCAGACTTGCGAAGACATTGATTGTAATTTGTTCTTTGTAATTGAATGGAAACATTTATTACTCAAAGTTAATCTATTGTGCTGATTATTTTCATAAGGCAGTTCGATTCTAGTGATTTGGGCCCGATCCTCAAAGAAACGTTGTCTTCACTTGTATCACTAAATTAGTGTTTGATTCTCCTATTTCATCTATTTCTCTTTGCACAATTGTTCTTAACTTCTTATTGCTTGTTTATTAAATCAAATGCTTGGTTTTGAATAAGATTTATCAAGATCGTTACAGAATAGATTTTTTGTACTTAATCTGTTCAAAGTATTATCATTTCTTTCCATTTCCTATATATTATCATAGATCATTATCTTGCTTAATTTATTTTCATGTTACAATTCTATAGTACTATTTTTCTATTTTCTATTTGTTGTTCCCTAAGAAAAAAAACTTGATGTCCAGTAGGTTTTTTTTGCTATTTCCTTAAGAAGAATTTAGAAGTTAATGTTTTGAATGGTTTTCTATAATTAGAAATTGAATTTTGAGGTGATTTCTTGGATATTGTAGATTTTCTTTTCAATACGATAGAAGTAGCTAGTAATACCATCATTTCTCTTGCATAAAATGTGTCGATAACCTTGAAATAAAGAAACGAAACCTCAAGTTGATAAATTAATATGTAGTAGTTATTTGGTCCTTTTAAGAATAATTAATTGGCCTAACATTTTGGTACCATTGCTAGGGAGGTTGTCAAAGAGAGTTCTAGTTGTATCCCTCAGGGATGGGTATTAAAGACAAAATGTAAGAACCTGCACATGCACCCAAGTGAAAATCTTTTGCTAGTGTCTACCCTCAACTGATATGTTTAGGTTGTTTAGTGTGTATGAATAGAAAGAATCCTAGGACTAGGAACCATATAGAGATAGATCAGAAATCCACCCCGAAAATCACCAAAACCCAAGGTCAAGTTGGACTTGGAAGAACAATATTTATAGATGAAATCATTCAAAAATCATAATCTCAAGCGTCGGTAGGTCCCCAAGCAGTATCTAGGAAGGGTTCTACTATTATTTCCCCTAGAGTAGCAAGGTCATTTGCTGCAGCTAACACTGAGATTCGTGATAAAACTTTAGGATCTGAGTAGAGCTTTCAAGACATGTCTGTTAGGCATCTCAATCCTTTTGATAAAAGTGAGGGGTGCTCTTGTAATTTAAGGGAATGGAGAGGCGAGACAAGTGAATCATACCCTCAACCTTCTAAGCAGGAATATCCTGTGACACCAATTATGAGACGAGAAATTAAAGTTTCTGATCTGAGCAGTGTTGTGAGACCTAGTCAAGGTCAAGAACCCTATCAGCATATTACTCTTTTTTAGATAGTACTCATGACTATGGGATCCCTAAAGGTTTCTAGAAGATCTTTGACAAAATGGAAAATGCAGTAAGATGAACACAAACCTCGATCATAGAATATCCTATTGTTTATCTCTAGGCTAATGCATCGATGAAGGGATGGGATGGCCTATGAAGACCTTGATGTATGTTTGTGTGATTTTGATGTCTTAAGTCAAAGATATGATTATACTGCTGACCCCCAAAAATTAAAGTTGTTTCCTTCTACCTTAAAGGGAGCAACATTACGATGGTTCATGGGATTGGGGGGTGGTACTATAACTTCATGGGATAAAATGAAAGAGGCTTTCCTTACTAAATACTAGGATTATTTCCAATCCAGGGATCTAAGGGAAGAAATATTTAATATGGCGTCAAAAGAAGATGAAACCTTGGAAGAATATCTTGAAATATTTCAATATAATTTACAAAGATCACCATATACTACTCTACCCAAGGATGTGTTGAAAACTAATTTGATTAGAGGTATGAAAGATGAATGGATAGAAATTCTTAATTTAATGGGGCAAGGTGACATTTCTAAAGAATAATATGATGACATTGTAAAAATGTGTATCAGGTTTTCATGAGGGAGTACACAAACCAAGCCTAGGAATCGAAATCCTCTCAGCAGATCCAATAGAATTGCAAGAGGAGGAGTTACACAAGAAGATATTGGTAATCTCTTAGAAGATTTTAAAATTGATACCTTTAGTACACTAACAACAAAGTTGGATGTTTTACAGGTAAAATAGAAGACGGATGAAGTGGAACAAACATTAGTTATTTTTTGTCCTCATTGTTGAAAGAAGCACAATCACAAGAATGTCTCTTGGATACAATCAAGATATGTGCTTTTTGTACCAAAGATAACTCAACCAATCACTGTTCTTCACTTCCTCGATTGAAAATTGTATTTAATAAGCCTAAGAAGAACCAAAACCATCATATTATGTGGCACAATGACGATAATGGAAGAATCACCTATCAGGTATGCTTCATGACCCTTCTATGTTTTTTCTGGACAATTAGTTCAATAACAGTTTCTTGGATTAAATTGGCAGAGCCAGCAACATTCTCATAATACCTAGAAGCCCCATCCATACAGTTTTTCACCCTAGACAAATCAATCATTCCCTTGTCCTTCTTGGACGAATCAACAATATCCCACAACTTCATGGAATAATAAACCAAATAATTCATACCCTCCATAATGGGAAAATCAACTTACTCAAGGGCAAATGTGGTCCCAGAATTGGAAATGCCCCACTATATTGATTAATCAATCAATTGGAGTGATGCCTCAGTCACAAAATCAACCACCATTACAACCTCCACTTCAACTACCTCTAAATGCTCCAACTCTGCTATGACCTGAGTTACTTGCACGTCCAAACCCAAATCCAAATAATAGACCTGTGCAATTTTTTGAAATTATGGAATGTTTGGATTCCCCCCCTTCCTCTTTGGAATGTAGTGAACTATGTATGAGATCTGGGAGAACCATATTTCTAGAAGATCACTCAAAAAATCAAGAGAAACTAGAAAATGAAAAACCTGCTAAGGAGCAGTCTTCGACATAACATTCGCATCCTATCGTAATCATTATTGAAGCATAATCATCTAGTAAACCAACTAAAAACTAGGAACCCATTGAGATTACAGATATTGCTCCTCCATTCCCTAAGACATTAGCCACAATAAAATCACTTGTCTACCCTAAATTTGATCTCTTAGGGGAATTATAAAATTTATGTATCAAAATCCCTCTCCTACAAGCTATTATAGAAATACCTATTTATGCTAAAAACATTAAATAATTATGTGTTAAGAAGCCTAGTAGGAAGCCAAAATACCCTCCTACAGTTTGTGTTTTAGGGAAAATGTTTGATCTCATCATGGGAAAAAAATACATGTTGGCTTAGTGGGTCCTGACCCAGGTTTAGAGTTAAGTTTTCCAAACAAATCCCTACACTACTAGCCATTTCGACATCAATACGCGGAGTGCGGACTGAAGTCTCACCCGAAGTAGTATGGGGGGATGCTTAGAACCAAGTTTCCACACCCAGAGATGACTGTGATGTCATTTTATACCCTAACCCTACGTTCACATAGATCGATAAGCCCTCGAGGCTTATCGATATAGCTTCCTTTCATCAACCTCTAGACCTTCACGAAAGTTTATGACTATCTTTCATGGACCTTAGATAGGTGAATCAACCACTTACACGCTTCTGTAATTACCCTTAGCTATGTAATTACCCAGATCGACCTAATTATTTGATAACTTTAACATGCATTAAGATATTCTTCGCGTAAGCATACATTAGTACTTGTGTTCATATAACAACATAAACGATGTAGAATCATGCATCAATACACTATTAAATCATAAACGCATAATTCATCATAACATAAATGCATTCATTCATAGCAGATGTAAATGGACAAAACACAGATATTTCCAGAACAATCTCTTTATTGATACTTCAGATTTGCTTACAGACTCAAGACTACCCTGTACACTTAGTTGCATGGATCCATGCACTGAGCTGCAGACTCTATTCTAGGCCTCTACGCACACAGCTGTAGAGCCTCTCTTCTACTCTAAGATTCTTCACTCTTCCCTTCTTAATGACCCATTACATTAATTTATCTCTTTATTGAACTGCCTTAGACTCTCTAAAACTCTCCTTTTTATACAATCCCATGGTCTGCTGACCATGGGCAGGTCTACTAAAGCTGACACAACTTACATAAAAGAAGGGAAAATCCCTTTATGACACTTACTATCTACGTGCTCCGTGACCACAACTTGCAGAGACTTTACACTTTACATAACAAAAACCCGGGCTTTTGTACCAAAATTGACCACGGGGACCCTGTCCCAGTAGGCCCCCAACAAAAATATCATGACTCGCCCCCGAGTCACTCTTCTGGTATGGAGATCTTACTATAGATACCTTCTAGCTCAACCTCTGCCACTACTACCTCAGCCACACTCTGTGTGGATTCCTGCTTGATCTTCTCCACTAGCTGCTCGGTCATTGGTCCTATGCTATCTTCCTTTACCTTCTGTTGTGTCCTCTGTAGGCTCATCAGCTTTTCCTGAATGGTGGCAGAGATAACATAGGCCTCATCCAGACAAGGCCAATCCGGCCTTGAGGACTGCCTCTTTCCTTTGCACTACCTCCACCTATTCGAGCAACTGCTTCACCTCATGCAGCTTGGCCAATCGCTGTGATATAGTGATAGTGCGCGTCGTCGCTCTTGCTTTGTCATATTACTGCTGCAATTCCCAGGCCTCTGTTTTCAACCACTATAAGTTAGGATCCTCCTACAGAATTGTAATGACCTCCATAGACTACTCAAAGAGCATGGTGCAATCCACCACTGTGGCATCTACTATTGTGATTGCATCCTTTGCAGCTGCCTCGCACTGTTCTCTGACCTCTGGTGGAGTTGAAGGCTGTGACTTCAAATCAAGCTCTATGATTTTAAGGTTTAGTTCAAACTGAACCTTTGCCATCTCTATCCTTACATCATGCACACCTGTAGCCAAATTCTTAATCTTGGCCTCCAGTAGTGCTTCTTCTGGGATATGTAGTTTTGGAATGGTTATGCATGCTTTGGCTATCACTGCTGCAGTTTGCTCATTCTTCTCCTAAACCTTCTTCCATGCTTCTAGCACGACTATCTTCTCAATAAATATCTATTCATTGTTGACTTTCTACTCGATGATCATGCTCAGTGCGTGCTGCTCTCAGGCCTTAAGCTCTACAATCACACTTGCTTGTAGCGTTTGAAGGAATTCACCGAGGAGAGCGGCCAAGTTCAGACCAATATTCTTAGAGTGCTGACAGTAGTCTTGTTAGCATCTGCCTCTGTGCTCGGAGCTCCATCAAGCAGCATGACAGCTCAGAGATCCAAGGATCAAACCAACTCTGATACTTGAGTGGTCCCCGACACCAAACAAGTTGATGTCACGCTTCTCTGACCTGCACTTGCCTGCAGTCTAGTTGTTTGGATCTGCAACTTGCGCAGACCCATCTGTATAGCGACCAATGCTTACTTCTGCTGTTGCTCAAACTACTACAGCAGTTCCATTGTTGTTTCCCTTACCTTGTCTCCAATATTGTGCAAGTCACCATTCATCAAGGTGATTAGATCGAGCACTGATTTGGAGGCTTTTGTCTTCTTTCACTGTCCCTCCTTTTCTTGTTCTCTATGTCACTTTACACGGAAAGGAGTGCTCTCCAGATCTCCACCGCCTTGTTTTGACTATTTGTCTTCCTCCATTTGGGGTGAAGGATATTTCTAACTTCTGTTAGAGCCATGCTCTTCCTACTCTGCTTGCTCCTTGGTGGCGTGATCGGCTTCTACTTGGACCTTCTCCTTAGTCTCCTTCTTCCTCTTTTCTTCCAACTACTGCACCTTTAGTCGGGCTACTTCCTTTTTCTACTTCTCTGTAGACTTTCTAGTCCTGGTGCCAAAATCTGATGGAGTGTGCCAATCTACTGGCCATTGCTTGAGGACCTCTACAATGGCATCATCCATAGCCAAGTAGGGAAGATCATACCACTTTTGGTCTGTATCCTTCAGTGCCCGGATGTAAACATGATGGAAATCTGCCTTGAACTCCACATACCCAAATAACTGCTCAAAGATGGTTGGTAACAACCATGGCTTTTGGTTGATGGCCATATGAATGCTCATCTCCATCAATACCCAAAAAAATTTACTTTCTTGAACCTGTGCAACGTCCTTTGTGGCCCATAGTGAAGACAACTTTGTTGTTTCTAGTAAATCTTTCTCAATTAGAGGAAACTAGCTATCCTCTGGCAACTCCCATGCGACCAGCACAATTGATAGTAATAGTCAGGAATAATGGAAAGCCTTGCTTTGGTCTTGTGCCTCTTGTCAGTTTGTGAGGAATGCGCTACACAGGTATCACACCCAGTTAAACTGTACGCCCTTTCCACACTGAGCCACTAATGAAACTACTGGTGCCGACACCTCGTCTGCATGGCACTTTTTCATCACTTTTCCAGCCAAAATTTGGGTGGCCACCTTCACCGTGGGGTCAGTAATACTAGAAATGGAATACCCATGCACTTTCTTGACAAGTTTGAACTTGTCCTTTATCTTATCGGCGGGGTCGTGCTCACCCATCTTTCCTTCAAATTCCTTTGCAGGATTCAGTCCTGAATGAGGTAACAATGTGATCCTATGGACCAACATATTAGTGATCGGTATCGACTCACTCAACCACAAGCACTCGTCATGCACAAGGCACACTAACTACCTAATGAATGTCAAATTTATGGGGGTGCAGTGGTAGTGAGGCACCCATAGGAGGTTCAACAGCGCTGCCTTGTTTACCCCATGAATCCATTCCGCTGGCTCTAGTGCGGTGACACCAAAATCCTTGTAGAACACTCGCTTCATGAATGTATCAGTAGCCAGGTTGGGGAACTGCTCAATGTCCCCCAAATCACAATCTTCAAGCTTCAAATGTGGGATGTGCGCCAAGCGTGGACCTTCAAAATTTATGTTTTCTTGCAGCAAGGGTGTGTTCAGGAGGAACTGCCCCTCATCTGGGTCCTTCAGGACCTTCACCTTGCCTTGGTGTAGAGGGATGTACTCTGGTAGCTTCGAAATAGGGTCTACCTCCTCAATATCTATGTCTTTTGTGCCCTCTTTGGCCTCTAGGTCTACCACTTTGTGTTTCTCCTGTGAAGTTGGCTTTTCTTTCCACTATGCCTATGTAGTTGCATGTTTCCATGATGAATCGTGCATCAACAACATCTTCTTATGTTTATCCTTCTTTGGCTTGGGAACCTCTCTCACCGACGTAGGCTTCCGCCTAGGTGACCTTGGTGCCTTAGGCACCGAGATGGGAACCTCCATACTCACAACCTCATGAGCAGTTCCCTCAGAGGTGACAACACCCCCAGTACTAGCGGTCTCGACTAGTGCAAACATGAAGCTGTTAATGAGATTCTGATCGGACTCAGATACAGGGCTTGCACACAAATTCTCAAAGAGCTCACGCAACAGACAGCACAACTCAAAAATTCTTAGAATGCAAAGTGTTTCTTGCTGGACAACCATCTGTAATTTATAGGCAAGTTCGAATTCAAATTCGACTGTTCCCCCCAGAATCTATCCATCAATATGAGATTGGCAGCAAATTTACAAATATTTCCCACTTGATTTTAGCCTTAAATGCCAACTTCCTGCTCCTCTTAACCATCTTCTTCCAGTCAAATCATGAATAGTGATAGTAACGGTCACTTTCTGGCTATGCTGCACGGTTTCCCCCTATAGCGTAGCTCCTTTCGTGCTTTTGCTAATATCGTGACACTTTCCTGTTACGTGTAGACCCCTCATTGCATAGCTCTACAACTTGGACAGTGTAGTTTATAGTCTCGTGCCTCCTTGTAGCTGACTGGAGCACTAAGACTGTGTTACCATCATATAGTCATCTGGCCGGATCCCCAGTGTATGGATTCAATCAGCTGCCATTCACCTTTCCTGGAAATGGATCTGCATTCAATTTCACGACCTGAACTGCTCCACCATCAGTAATCTATTTGAGCACATATGGCCCCAGCCAAATGCATCTAAACTTTTCCTGGAAATTTATCAAACTTGTTGTCATATAATAAAACTAAATCGTTAACCTTGAGGGTGTGCAGTTTGATGTGCCAATTGTGCCATGCCTTTTCGTGATCCTTCTGAACTCGTTGATGGAATCTAACCAAGAATCTATCTTCCTCCAGCTCTGTCAGCTGCGTGAGTTGCGCTTCTTGGGCTCCGTGGTCTGCCATTCTTGTGAATTCTGCTACGCGTAGACTAGGCACAATGTATTACATCATCATCACAACTTCTACGCCATAAAACAACCTAAAAGGTGTCTGTCTAGTCAGCTTCTTACAAGTGGTTCTACAAGCCCATAGCACTGCTGGTACGCACATGTCCCAATCATTCCTTTGCGCATTGCAAACCTTTGTAAGCGAATTCTCTAATATTTTATTAAATGCTTCCACCATGCCATTGGCATGAGGATGATATGGTGTGCTCTTTTGATGATAAACTTGGAATTATTTCATCAATGCGCTGATTATTTCATTAAGGAAGTGTGTGTCGCGACCACTCACTAAAATCTTTGGGCAACCAAATCTGGTCAGCACATATTCAAATAGGAACTTTGATGATATTTCCACTGTACAATCCTTCATAGGTTGTGCTTATGCCCATCTAGTCAAATACTCAATCGTGGTGATGATATACCATGAACCCATCTTCTTTCCTGAAGGCTAAATTGGTCCTACAAAATCAATTTCCCATTTTGAAAATGTCTATAATGATACCTATGGATTCAAAGGTAGCTCATCCCTCCGCAATGGCTTACCGGTTCTCTGAAATGCATCGCACGCCCTACAATATGCTTTCGAATCCTTATGAAATGTTGGCCACCACAACCCAGTGCATAAAATATTCTACGTCATTGCTTTTCTTGCATAATGGCCTCTTGCACCCCCTCCAAGATACTGCTTCTTTCAAAATCAGGCACATAGCGTCACAGTATTTCATTTGATCCCATATTATACAAGTGACCTTCAATAATAGAGAAGACTGCTGCACACACCACTAATTCCTTCTTCTATTGACTAGTGCACCCCTCTGGAGTCTATTAGGTTCCTATACCAATAGGTTTCATTTTTCATGATTGACAGTGGAAGTGCCAAATATGTTCATCTTTTCATGCTGCAAAGGTTCCATATTTTGTAAACAAATAGGGAAAATTAAAAAATGTAAAGAGGGTATGCCCTAAAAGAATAATCAAAGGGCAAAAAGAATAAATTAGTCAAAAAAGTAATAGAAATGAACCCCAAAGAAAGACCAGGAAAGTGGCCAGTCAGAATGCCACTGCTAGCTTATTTGCAAGCTCAAAATGTGCAAATACTATTGTTTATCACACTTGATGGGTGGCCCAACAGTTCAATCTGGACCATTCCATGTTTAAATTGCTTGTTGTAGAATAGAGATAGAATATCTGTCCAGAAAGCTCAAGCTTGGCAGATGAGTAAATAGGCAGAGAAATTAAGGAGCCCAACTGCTTAATCTGGGCCCTTGGAAGAGATAAGGGTAGATTTAGATAGGAGGGCAGTCAAAAGAAAAGAGGACAATCAAGGTTTGCCAGTTTAAGTGCACCCAATCAAAAGGAAGAAAATATGTTAGGTTTATTAGGCTGGGTAGGCAGGTTGAGGTTGCAGAAGCAGGTGGGTGCTCATTTTTGTCTTGTCAAGAAGGACTCATCTCATCAATGACATTGGTACCATGGCAGTTGGTTGGCTGTAGAACAATGGAGGCATGACTAATTTCCCCTTCATTCCCCATAAATCTTTGACTAACATCCCCTCAAGGACCTTGGGATCCGCCCAAGGGTCCTGTTTCACTTCATTTCATGATAAATGCTGAGTTGAATCTTGACTCCACTTAGTGGAAAGAAGCCACATTTCTTGTGTAAAAATCATTCTAAACTCCTTTCATTTCCCTATGCCTAAGTTTCATTCCACAAGCTTGGCATTTGTTCATATAGTTTCATTCCACAAAGTCATGCTAACATCTAACCTTATTATATAGCTCCCTAAATCATTTTCCCTACCCCTATCATATAAAAAACTATATAAAAACCCCAAAAAAATATTAAATATTCCTACCCCATAGCACTATAACTATATAATACAAAGTTTGGGAAATATTTAGTCCATTTGGGACTAATATTAGCCCTTCCGCGTCCTAGCCACTTGGGATTAACTTAACATTCTGTTAAATTAATAACCTCGCTTCCCCCCTTCACTCATAAACCGTATTTTGTTTACTCTCCGCGCTTATATACCTTTTGGGTTTCATTTAATATTTGATTAAATGATTAACCATATAACTTGGGCGCCATTTCACAAAACCCACAATCCAAAGTTGTGGACCCCCCCCCTCCACTTTATTAAATGTTTAAATAATAAGGCAGGTCCCCCTCGTTCCAAACTACTCGCCGCTCGTAATGCCCCTTGCATCGTCTGATCTCGAGCCTCAAATCCAACGGTGGGTGGCCATTTCGGAACCCCTGATCTGCCGGAGATTAGCATCTGGGGGATGGGTGGTTTTACTGCCGTACCACCGCCACGCGTCGTTCTCCCGGCGTGATCGGAGCCCCCCTCTCCAATACTGCCCCGGGGGAATGGCGGTGCAGGAAAAAACCAGAAACCGCCACCCCTGTCCGATGACGTCAGCCTCCACATCACTAATGACGTCATGTCCGTGTCAGCCCGCCGCTACACTGTAAACGTTGCCACATCACCTGCTAACGTCACCGCCCCGCCAATGTGTCATCTGCCACGTCACCATCTGAGTCAGCATCCACATCGTCTTCTGTACCCGCTACGCACCAAAATGATGTCATGCTGACGTCATCTCTGAAAAGCGCCAAAAGTCCCAAATTCGATAAAAAGTCGTGAAAACGACTATTTTGTTTTATTTCTATTTGTCAACTTGGGAGCGCTATGCATGTCATTTTACGACGATTTACCGCCCGAACTCAAAATTTGATCGTCCAAGCGAGTTCCACCTACAAATCCGGCCCCTTAGTTCGTCATTGAACCTGCTAACTGCCCTCTGTGCCCTAAAATCAGGTACTTACCCGCATTTGACCTATGAACCCTATTTTTCTCAGTTTTTCTCCATTGCAATTGCTTAAACAGTTGCCAATTCAAACCAAAAAGCACTTCTGCACCTGAATTCCACCTATAAACTCACTGGTCGATCCCCTATTGGAGAGAAAACCGGCAAACTTGCGCCCCCCTGCAAATTCACTATTAAAAAATAGTTTAAGTTCGTTTTCACCAGAAGAATCTACATACTACCCGTGCAATTACTCCCTTTGTAAAATCCTCTGTAAAATTTCACCATTTGGCTAAAAAAAAAACATTCCCATTCCCTCTGTAGTTTACCCACACAGCCTGTCAATCTAGTGAATTCATTGAAAAAAGAAAAAGCCTATCTGAACTCTATAAATTTGCTTGTTTATCATAACTATAGACAATGAAGGCTAGTGCCATATCCAAGCTCATTCTATAGCTCACTTACCAATCCTCAGAGGCAAGTTTCATTAGTCTGTTGTTGCACAAATCCTTATTCCAAGTATAAACATAGCAAATTTCAAGATGGCCACTCCAGCAGCTTTGAACATTGCTCCTCTAAATGCACCTCACAGGGAACTTGAAGCATTACCCCTAGCTGATAGAGACCACCTTATTCAATATTTGGTTGGGGACAGAAACCACTTGCAGAACTTCTGTCAACTAAGAAACAGTCACTTGAACAACTGTGATATGTATGGGATATGGGAGTCTAATTTTCCCATTTACTTCCTCCCTTCTGTCAACATTTTCCCTGATATAATTCATCTATGTGCTGAAAATTATGAGCCAAATCAAAGAACAGTCAAGTCTCCATCTGGGAGCATTTTATTCCAGATAACTCCTGATTGAATCAACCAAATGCTGAACTTCAAGCAAACTCAGCTTCTGATGCCTCTTTCAATGAAGTATCTGCTTGATGAAGGTCCCAAACTTTCCACCTCAGAGATAGCCAGAATTGCCAAAGTGTTCATGAGAGCAGATCACCAGCCTACAGAGCCACCTCCTTTTCTTTATGTCAATTTCAATGAAGTAGGGAAACTACTGGTAGAAATGATATCCTATGTTCTAGGTTTCAAAACAAGTGAGCACATTGATGAAACCATTCTAGTCTTATTGTCTGCATATAGCCCAGGACAACCTCCTGCTGTCAAGTACAACTATGCTAAATTCATCTCCAACAAGATACATGACCAACTGCTGAAGCTGGATAGGGAGGGAGTCATTAAATACTCATCATACATTTATCATTTGTTCATGTTTTATTAGCCAGACTGCTTCCAATGCCCCATCAAAAAGTTGGATTCAAAAGGTGAAAGAAGGTCTGTTATTTTTTGGTCATCAGTCTTTCATGAGGTTCAAAACTCTCCATATTCATACTGTGAGTTCATTGACCAATTTGTTTACCCAATTTCCTGTCTCTTGAAAAGAACTCCTCCTCCCAGACTATCTTATGACATGCAGAAAATATTGCAGCTTTCAAAGAACTACAAAATAGGTGACTGGTACTTTTACCAGAATCACACTGTCATAAGGATCTATGGCTGTGAGCTCTATCCCTACAGGCTCCCAAGGTATGTGCCAATGAGACTCTTTGCCTTGGAGTATTACAGGAAAATCATTAACTCAGACTTAACTCATTTTCATAGTGCCAATAAGAAGGCTTGCCTGAAATTCAGAGACCAACTAGGCCCCTTTCACATGAACAAGAAAGAAGGTTGGCAAGATGCTGATCAAATATTGGGGCAGAAACTCAAGTTAAAGAGGAGTTTCTGGTGGGTTCCTTATGACCCAGATGACTTTATCAGTGCCAGAAAAGTAAAATATAGGCTGACAGCCTATGAGCATTGTAAAATCCCACAAATTGAACAATATGCCAACCAAGATGAGTGGGTGGCAGGGACACTAGTTGAGGAATTTACCCAAGAAGAAATTATGGAGCAAAATGTCAAAGATTTAGAAAAAACTCTTGACTTGGATTCTTTTGACCAGGTAACATTCAAACTGCTACAACAAGTCAGAGAAGGCCCATCTACTACTGCAGCTTCACAAGTTGGCCAACAACGGTCTACACCAGCAACAGGTACAGCAAAAGGCAAGGAGCCAATGGATGCAGAACATGAAACAGTGATAGAACAACCTACTATCTCAAAGGAGCAGAGTCAACGGAAAGCCCCTCCATAGTAGACTGAGCCACCACAGATTCCAGCATTGCAAACTCCTGCAAATGAAGAAAGAGGCAAGAAGCGAGATAGGGAGGAAACTACACCAGCTAGTGGCTCAACACAACAACTAGAAGCCAAAAGACAAAGAGTTGATCCTCAAGTTAAGGAAGAAATTATTGAAGAGGTCATAGAAAGCCCGAGAAGAGAAACAAGCCAGCAAACAGCTACCAGCTCATTCTAGCAAGAACAAGAGAGGCAGCATGGTATGGAGGTCTCTTCCTCAAGGCAGCAAACCAAACAACCGCCTAGCATCAAATCAACTTTTATCGAAATCAAAGCTCAGACTGAACTGTTAAGAGTACAATTATATGATCAGTTATATGATCAGGTGAAAGAGGCCAAAGAAAAGTTGGCCAAACTGGAAGTAAGCTATGATAAGTCCAAGATGATAGTAGCTGAAAAACCAAGGGAAATAAAGGCCTTAAATGACAAAATAAAAGCCTTAGAGAAGGAGCTGACTTTGGACAAGACTCTAGCTGAAATAAAGAAGATTTTGTGGGCCAAAATTGGCCAATCAATCACTAACCAATGGAAATTGATCCAAACCATACATGAACAGATAGAATTGATAGGCCTAGCCCAATTTGAGACTCAAAGAGCTAGAGTAGCATTGGGAAATATGCCTGAGCAGGCCAGTAAAATGATTCATTTCCTGAACACTCATACCAAAGAGGAGTTGGCATCATTAGACATTAGTAACAGGACAGATACTGTTCTAACAGCAAAAAGGTGCTAACCCTAAGAAATTTTGTGCAAAGTCTAGAAAGAAAGTGTCAGGAAATGCAGGCAGAAGTAGATGATTTCAAGCTAAAGCTTGTAGCATTGCAGAGCAGAGGTTTGCCCAGCCTATTAACCAGCACTGGAAGACTGCTGACCCATGAACAGTATGCCACCAGGGTAAATAATTATGTTTCAAATCAGATTATAGCATCTTCAAGTACCTCAGAAGAAACAGGGCCTCCCTCTGGACAGAGCCTTTATGACAAGCTGGAAAACTTATTTTACATTAAGCATGAGATCAATCACATGTTTTAGGTCCCACCCAATTTTTACAGATATACTCAGGTTGATGAGACATTGATAAAGATACAAAGGCATCAATTACCTACAGAAGGTTGGTGGCAAGCAATGCTGAAGGTTTTGCCAAGGTAATTCCAGTCCTTTTCCCTCTTTTGATCAGCTTCAGATTTTGGTCAGCTATAGGTCAGCAAAATTAGGTACACAGACCACCGGCTAAAGCATGAAGACAGCAAGCAAAAGAAGTCAAAATATGAGTACAACAATTTTATAAAAAGGCCAAGTATGCATGCCAAGAGCAGGACATCAAAGTGGTGACACAGCAAAGACAGCAGGACAACAAAACCCAGCAACCGCATATTAAAGACACAGCCCCAACCGACTTTGTTGGTCCAAAAAAGTCAAATTTCTCTGACAAATAAGATAGCTAATGCACCAAAAATTACTGCAACATTTATTTCTTTCATTTACTTCTTTAAAGAGTTGGTGAGGGAACTTATTGCATGAAGACTCATCCATAAGATATTTTGTATCTCATTTTTGTATATATACCTCCCCATAGAATGTATTTGGGGTTGGTGATTTTCTCCCTAAGCTACGTTGTAATTTCTGAGACTTCTTAATACAAATGGCTATTGAAGTTCATGGTTTCTACGCTGTATGAATGTGAAAATGATGTTCTGGGACCTGCTACTGAATTCCTGAGTCATTCGATGGAACAATAAGTTTTTCTAAACTTCGTTTTATGTTTTCTGTGTTTACAAATTTCACATATGTTTCATAATCTTGATAACAGAGAGAAAGCATAGCCCAGGATTTGTTTAATTACACCCTGTGCTCAATTTCTAATATCACTTATGTTTTCTTCAGAACTAGTCATAAATATGAATTCTTAACTGCTCATGTTTGCACTAGTTCCTTCATTTTGAATATTGTTTAGGAATTCTTAATTATTCCTAGACAATACTCATACACTTTCCCTCTGCTAGTATAATGAAAGATTCTTAATTGCCTTTCATTCCCTGACTTCATTCCATCATTTCCATATTTGAAAATTGTTTCTAAACTGCCTACCTGGCTCTGTATCATTACCATTACTCAAGAAACGCTTTCAGCTGTACACCATCATCGACTCCATAGCCCAATGGAACAGACTGTCTTGGATTTGCATCCCAGCTCTACCTGAAATCACCATCCAACAAACTTAAAACAAAAACATGTGCATAATAACTAGCCTAAAATACTTCAGAAGAAAGCTAAATTACAAAGAGAGAGCCCTCTCTCGTTGCAGGTAGGCTAGGACCTGCAGCTAAAAGATTGGTTAGTGGTTACCTCAGTCGTATTCCCTTCAGGACGCAGGGAACAACCTGAGTGATAACATCATTGCCGACTCCACTAGGGACCTGAATACCTATTTTTTACTATGTCCATTTTCTAGTCTTAGGATTTAGGCAATTGTTCCAAAGATTCAATTACTTTTCCTCATTTCAACATATTCAAAGAAGATCCAACGCCTACCTATTTCAAAGAAACCCTTGTAGAATATAAAACATTCCCAGAAAATAACAAAAAAAAATTTAGAAGCTGGCTCCAAAGAAGAAAACTCGGTATACCAGGTCAAACCCTGACCCTAACCCTCCAGCTATTTTTGAAAACCCCAACTTGATTCCTAAGATCCTTAGGAAACAAGAAGCTCAAGAAGATTTTTCTGATTCAACCCTTCAAACTGTTCAGTAGAGCTATATCCCAACTCCTGCTAAAGCCTTGGTTCGTCTTCACACAACTGCTGCCTCTCCTAGTTCTTCATCCACCTCCCAAAACACCTTCTCAACACCTCCATCCACTGCACATATTGCTACCACTGTCCCTACTGTTTCAGCTGTCCCATTTATCCCTGTAAATATGGCAAACTGTTATGCTCCTTTACAGTTGCCTGGAAATCCAGGGGCTATGCCTCAGAATTATCAGAGAAAAATTACATATTTTGATGGAACTGGCTCTTATACAACCCAACAACACACTAAGAAGATGCAAGATTATTTTGAAAATTATGAAATAGATGATGATGATGTGAGAATGAAGATTTTTGTCCAAAGTCTAACAGGTGATGTAAGAACCTGGTTTAGAGTGCTTGCTGCAAATACCATTGCCAATCCGGATGCCCTTTACCAAACCTTCCTCAACAGATGGGAAAAGAAGAAAGATCCATTGCATATCCTATCAAACTATGATAGTATAAAAAGAGGTCTGCAAGAAACTGTCCTAGACTATTGTACTAGATTCAACAATGTTTATAATGCCATTCCTCAAAACCTAAGACCTCCACCTGATTTACCTTTGATCAAATTCCCTGATGGATTTGATTCTGACATGGCATACCAATTGAGGGAAAGAGCCCCTCCAAGCCTAACAGACATGCAAAATATAGTTGTTAGTGTGGAGGCAAACTTAATTGCTAAACGAAATCGGGCAAGAGCTGAAAGGAGGACTACTTTCAAAGAAGAACCTTCAACATTTGAACAAAAACTTGATGCAATCATCAAATGTATGGACAGACTTAGAGATAGGGTGGAAACCATCGAAAGAAAATCATCATGGGCAGGTCAACCAAGTAACACTGCAAGAAACCCAAACTTTAGAAAAAATCAAAGTCCAAATGTTGGGAGGGCTGGCCCTAACCAGAACATCAGACCTCCATTTCAAGAGAACTACGCCGAAGCCTCAACACCTAGTGAACCAATTAAGGACACTCAAATCAACCTAATGCGATTGAACAGTGAGCAACAAATTTTCCTAACCCAAGAGGACCAAGAAGCTCATAATGTCAATCAATTTCAAACCAAATCTGGAGAGTCATTTGATTTTATGGAAGGCTATGATGCAGCAGTCTATGAGGTTCATAAATAGTATAAATTAAGAAGTATAACCATAGATGTGCCTGAACCTATCGATCTCAAGGGTACCAAACAGCCAAACAAAATGAAAGATAAAGCTGTCCTAATAGAACCCTCTAATAAAATAGACCCAGACCCAAAAGAAGTCACTGTGGAAGATATATCAGATGTACAGCCCTCTAAAAAGTAGCCAGTCACATCCTCTCCTGCTGAAGAAAATTCAAACAACACTCCTAAAAATAATTTCAAAACAGATCTGGTTCATAACAGCACTCAAGATCAAGAGAAGATCATTGAAAATCCAGTTGACAAAGAAAAGTTTGTTGTCCATAATGCAAAAATACAGATAGGAAAACCTTTTAACTTAGAAACAGAAATAGGTAAGCTAAAAATCGTAACCCCTCTTTCTGAATTAGCAAAACATGAAGTGTATAGACAGAAAATCAATCGGTCACTACAAATACCAGAGAATAGGGATGCAGTCAATGTTCTAGATGATCAACCATAGTTAATTTTTGGTCCTGAGGTCAATGGTAAAATAGTAGATGGAGGGGTTCCTCCATTTTATGTGAGTTTAAACATTCATGATAAGGTACTACATAATGATATGTTTGATTCAGGAGCTTCCCATAACCTAATGCCAAAATCTGTGATGGAAAGACTAGACCTAGACATCACAAGGCCCTACAAAGATTTATTCTCCTTTGATTCCGGCCAGGTCAGGTGTCTAGGCCTAATCAAAGATCTTTTTGTATCTTTAGTCCAATATCCAGCCAAGCCAATCTTGATGGATGTAGTGGTAGCTGATATTCCACCTAAGTATGGTATGCTTTTGTCCAGATCTTGGGGTCCTAAACTCCAAGGATCTTTGCAGCTAGACATGTCCTATGCCACTATTTCAGTCTTTGGCCAGCCAAAGAGATTATACAGGGAAACATTAATGAAATATGTGATCGGCAGTGAAGAAAAACCCCAAAACTTCCCCATCTATTCTACACATTCTGACATGGATTCATTCATTTTATATAATGCTGACATGTGTCCCAAAACTGATGTCAAATTCATAGAAGAAGCACAAACACAAAGGATAGATGAACAATTTAGTGCCCAAGATCAAAAAATCCTTGATATAATTCATACAACAAATGAAAATCACATATCAGATGACTTACAAAAGCCAAATCTTCCCATTGAACAAGCTGCTAAAACTCTTAAAGCTAGTCATAACCAAGAAACCTTATGGTACTTAGAGTTCGATGGCCCTGTCAACAAATTAGGAGCAGGGGCAGGGGTTTGGATTCATAACATGCAAAATGACCATGCTGAAGGTCATGCATATAGGTTAAATTTCAGATGCACAAACAATATGGCTGAGTATGAAGCCCTTTTGTTAGGACTTAAACTGATCATAGATCTGGGGGAAACCAAAGTTTCAATTTTAGGGGATTCAGATTTGATTGTACAGCAGATGAAGGGAAATTTTGTCACAAATGATCTTAGGTTGAAAGCTTATAGAGGGGTAGCCATTGAAATACGTAACACTTTCTCAGAATCTCAACTCACCAAAATTCCTAGAAAGCATAATTTACATGCACATAGCTTGGCAACCTTTGCTAGCACTTGCAAGCTACCATTTGAGCCCAACCACCATTTCACTGTTGAAATCAAACATAGGCCTGTTGTCCCAGATAATGTCAAAAATTGGAAGGTCTTTGAGAGTGATACACAAATAACTAATTTCCTGACTTTGAAGGAGGAATTCTCAAGCATAAACATTGACACAAGCAGTATGGATGACCAACAACAGATAGACAGAATTGAACAAAACATATCTGCTGATACAGCAAATCTGATTTTGCATCCAACTACTTTTGATGACAGAAATTTACAAGAGCTCGAGCAAACAGATTTTGATGAAATAGCTGAGGCAGAAGCTGAAGTATTTGAACTAAAAGACAATTTTCTGCCCACAGGTTTAACTCCTTTGGAGGATTTATTCGATTCAAATGATATTTCGAGAAAGACAAAGATGCAACCTCTGAATGCAGAAATTGAGGACTACAACATTGGAACCACAGAAAATCCCAAAATGATAAAACTGTCAAAAGCATTACTTGCCGATCAGAAGTTGAAATACATTGATTTGTTTAAGGAATTCCAAGATGTGTTTTCCTAGAGTTATGAGGACCTCAAGTCCTATGATACTTCAGTCATCCAACATACTATACCTTTGAAAGAGAATCAAAAACCTTTTAAACAAAAGCTTAAAAGGGTGAATCCCGTCCTCCTTCCCTTGATTGAAAAAGAAGTTAAGCGAATGGATGAAGCTGGAATCATTGCACCTATCAGGTTCTCAGAATGGATTTCAAATCTAGTACCTACTAGAAAGAAAACGGGAGAGATAAGACTGTGTGTTGACTTGAGAAATTTAAATAAAGTCTCTCTCAAAGACCATTACCCCTTACCAAAAATGGATCATATCCTACAAAGGGTGGTGGGAGACTCTAGGATCTCATTACTAGATGGATTCTCAGGATTTAATCAGATTTTAATCTACCCGGATGATCAAGACAAAACTGCCTTTACAACACCTTGGGGAACTTTCAAATATGTCAAAATGCCTTTTGGACTCAAAAATGCAGGGGAAACTTTTCAAAGAGCAATGGACATTGCCTTTGCCAAGGAGATCCATGATTTTTTAGTCATATACCTTGATGACCTCACTACCTTTTCAAAATCATACCAAGAACATTTAGAACATCTAAGGCAAGTGTTCCTAATTTGCAGAAAATATGGCATATCATTGAACCCAAAGAAATCACTGTTCGGCCTAGAAGAAGGCAAGCTCCTATGTCATATAATCTCAAAAGATGGCATCAGGATTGACATGGACATAATTCAAGCTATCCTTCAAGTGCCTCATCCAAGAAACATCAAAGAACTGCAAGCTTTTTTAAGAAAGATCAATTTCCTAAGAAGGTTTATTCCCAATTTGGTTGAGCTAATAAGACTGTTGAACAACATGCTGAAGAAATATTCTAAAGTAAAATGGACCATGGAAGCTAAACAAGCCTTTGAGGACATCAAAACAGCTTTGACAAAAACACCAGTCCTCACAAGTCCCAAGTTTGATAGAGATTTCATCATTTTTTCCTTTGCATCTGAGCATACAATTGCTACTGTCCTATTACAAAAAGATGACCAAAGATGTGAGAAGCCCATCACTTTCTTCAGCAAAGCCCTTAGAGATGCCCCCTTAAAGTATCAGATCATGGAAAAACAAGCTTATGCCCTTGTAAAGGCCATCAAGGATTTCAGAGTTTATATCTTGTACTCACATGTGATAGCCTATGTTCCAAATGTTTTGGTTAAGGATATTTTAACTCAAGAAGGAATTGAAGGTAAGAGGGACAAATGGATAGCCAATATTTTAGAATATGACGTTGAAATCAAGCCTACAAAACTGATAAAAGGACAAGGATTAGCCAAACTGATGACTGAAACCAATTTTCAAGCCCTTGGCATCAATGAACAGGACAATGAACAGGAGATGGCGACTCCACAGATCAATCAAGCCTTTTTACAATCACCTTGGTATGCTGACATATGTTTTGTATTGTTAAACCTGCAAGCTCCTCCAGGTTTGTCCAGGACTAAAAAGAGATTCTTGAAAATGAAGGCATCAAAGTTTTGCATTATAGACAATGTTTTGTTTTGGAAAAATCATGAAGGAATTTTGCTTAATTGCCTAACATTGGATGAAACTAACAAACTACTCAAGGAATTTCATGCAGGTGACTGTGGACGACACCTATTGTTACACAGTAATTTGTCACCGTCCCTATTACCCCTTCTCCCGCACATTGGAGGACTTATTCTGGGACCTGTGAGAAGTGACATAACCTGAAAACACTTGCATTGTATCCCCTTGAGTATGTACTTCATATGCCCTGAAGACACCTTCTGCAAAATACCCATAAAAATAGCCCTTTTTCCATTGGCACGGTTCTACTATGTATGAATCGCGCCAATGGGGGAAATCCTTCAAAGAGGGCGTGCCAGCTGGCGCTCTGTCTCAGAGTCGCACTCGCGCCAACCCAGTTGGGTAAAGTTTTTAACAAACCAACTTACGAAGGTTCTTCCTAACCCACTCATGGACTGAATCTATATTGAGTTGGGTCAGTTTGGCTTTGAATCTCCATAGAAGGGAAGTAGTTCTCCACCTCTCATGGAAGCTTCTTAGTGATAAAGCCAATCCCATGAATCTTGTGGATGGCCCTAACTCCTTCTCCTCTATCTATAAAAGCTTGTCTTTTTGCCTTTGACAAGTTAGAGTCTCCAAGTTCCAAATTCTAAGTCTCAAAGTCTGAGAATTGCCAAGTTCATGCTACAAGGAGCATTATTCATTCTCATGAGGCTAAATCTAAAGTGAGGAGATTCTTGTCCAAGTAACCAAGGAGAGAGAGGCTTGTTCCCCATTCCCAACAAGCTTTGCAAGGCATGTGCTACTGATCACCCAGCCAAAGGAGGATTTGACGTCAGAACTATGGTTGTAGTCTTCTTTGTTGTTTATCAATAATAGACGACTATCATTATGGTTCCACTCTTATTGTCTTTTGTAATGATGATTGAGTTATATCCTTTCTGACTGATATATAGTTGCATCTATTGGATTTTATGCTTGTATTTGTGTCATTCTTGGCATGTGCAGGTGTCCGTTCACGAGGATCGTGGGGATTGTGAATGGCCGGAGCAAAGGAATGGGAGTGACGACTCTTCTACAAATATTAGCATTGGAATCTAGGTAAGCCCTCATCATCGGTCTTTGATTTGCAATTAGGAACCTGCGTGTTAGCATTGTTTGATTGTTGCTAGACCCCATTTGGGCTAGTAGGGATCGCCTCTGTCTGCAGAGGGGATTTACCTTCACAACAATTTGGCGACTCCACTGGGGATTTACCTTCACAACAATTTGGAAACTCCTTGCGTCTTAAAATTTATTCAGCCACGATTCACATTTACCCGGTTAGATCTTGTTTGCATTAGTTTGAGTAGGGTTCTTTCTCGTTTGTGATGGCAACTTTTCTGGAGTTTACCAACCCAGGCATCCCCTCTGATGGGAATCCTGGTCATTTCCCTCCTTTTGGAAATGTTGGTGCTCCTTACATGGCAACGTTGTGCCTTCCTGGGTTAACTGTTGGGTTGCATGTTTGGTTGTTCTCAACCTCTCTGGTCCCTACTGTCTCAACTGCTGGTCAATCAGTTCCTCCACCCGAACAACATCATGTTGATTCTGAGGTTGACCTCTCCCCTTCTTCGCCTATTTCTGCGTCCTCATCTTCTACTTCGCCTGGTGAAAGTCTGGATTCAAGTAACCAGGTGGCTAAGAAGAAGAAGAAGAAGAAGACAAAGAAGAAGAAGTCTCCTAAGCGAGAGGTTAAAAGCACAACTCAAGTCGAGCCACCTTCTGCTCCTTCGCGGAAGGTAAAATTTCCTTGTAGATTGTGCAAGGGTGACCACCTTCTTCGTGACTATCCTGGCATTCCCAGGATCCTTGAAGTATGGTCTCGTGATCCAGCTCGTCCCTCATCATCCTCTGAAACTCATGGCGATGCCATCCTATCAACTAACAACATTCAGAAGAAAGGGAAGATTCGAATTCCCTGTAGACTATGTGAAGGCAATCATTCCCTTCACCTTTGTCCGCTCATGGATAAAGCTTCCGCTGTTTTGGAAAGTCTTACAGATTCTCCACCCCAACTTCCTGTTGGTTATCAGAGGCTCTCTTCGGACCCTCTCCCTATTGACAAAGAGATTGACTTAGATTCTTCTCTTGTCCAGGCTCCTCTTCTCGAACCAGGTTGTGGCAAGCCTGTTCCAGACCAACCATTGGTCAAAAAGAGTGTCGACTCGAGCTCACCACCCATCGATCACTCTATTTCGGAAGAGCATCATGCCCATGTTCTTCTCGTCTCCTCAGATTCCCCTGAGTCCAGAAATGACTCTCCTATCCCAGCTGCTCCCGAAAGTCCTTCTTCGGTTCCTATAGAGCATGGGGGCAATCATACGATTCCCCCACCAAGTAGTTTGGCCATCTCCTTCGACTGGAGTCACCTGACTACTTTCCGCCTTCCATCCCATGTGCCTTTCTAGATTACAGTACTTGCCTATGATAAGGCAGTACCTGGCACTGTTTTGGATGAAGGTGCGTCTGTCAGTCTTATGCCGTCCACTACTTGGCAAGCTTTAGGTTCCCCGCAGCTTGGGCCGGTCGCACAGAATCTGTTAGCATTTGACGGGGGAACCAGTCAACCTCTAGGGGTCCTCCCAAAATTTCCTATTACTTTGGGAGGAAAAACCGTCTATATGGACGTGCTGGTTGTCCAAGGTGCTTTAGATTTCAGTCTTCTCCTTGGCTGTGACTATGTTTATGCCATGGGGGCCCTTGCCTCTTCGCTTTTCTATGTGGTTTTCTTTCCACACAATGGAATAATTGTGACTATAGATCAATTATCGTTCTTTAGTCCCCCGGTGCCTCCTGCGCAACTGCCACCCCCTCCTGGTTTTTACCCACCGGTTGTGTCTGCCCCACCGCAGGTCAACTATGTGGCTACCTACCCCGTGCCTGTATCCCATGATGATGCCGTCGTGCATAATGTCCTGGGGGAATTGGGTCCTGACTTCCAAGATGTTGTCCTTCCTCCGGGAGTGCCATTCTTGGAAGTGACAACTTCTTGTTCATTATGATGAAGTTCGGTCGGAGCATAGTTCGCTTTCCTACGTCAAGCTCCTTAAAAAATGAAACTGGGTCTGGTTGGAGCATAGTTCCTTCCCTATGTCAAGCTCCTTAAAAAATGAAACTAGGTCTGGCGGAGCATAGTTCGTGTTCCTATGTCAAGCTCCTTAAAAAATGAAACTAGGTTTAGTCGGAGCATAGTTCGCTTTCCTATGTCAAGCTCCTTAAAAAATGAAACTGGTTATGGTCGGAGCATATTTCCTTTCCTATGTCAAGCTCCTTAAAAAATGAAACTGGGTCCTTTCGGAGCATAGTTCGCTTTCCTATGTCAAGCTCCTTAAAAAATGAAACTAGGTTTGGTCGGAGCATAGTTCACTTTCCTATGTCAAGCTCCTTAAAAAATGAAACTAGGTTTGGTCGAGCATAGTTCCTGATCTTGTGTCAAGCTCGTTAAAAAATGAAACAAGGGTTATGAGGATAGTTCTTTTACTGTGTCAACCTCATTAAAAAATGAAACAACTCCCCTTTCCAAATCGAATCTTTTGATTAAGATCTCGTAAAATACCAGTCGAGTCTTTCCAAGATCTCGAAAGTGAACCTTCATTCCATCCACTTTGTTGAATGTAATGAAGCTTGGGGGGCATGTACCTAGTTTTGCGTCATTATGCTGGCAGCATGCGAACTCATAACAAGCATAGTTTTTCGTTTCAAGCTTGTGTAAACATGAAACAGAATCCAAGCAGAGTTCTCATGGTTCAAGCTTGTGTAAAAATGAACCCATACCTAATTCACATCTTCTGATTGCCACCTATCTACTAAATTCTGCTAGATGAGCCTTGGTTGTTTTCATTCCATCGCCACCATCTCTTTGGCTGATCATATGCTTTCACTTGGTTGTTTTACCTTTCCTAAGGAACCGCAGCGATGAGTGGTTTTATTAGCCAGCCTCTTGACCATTACATGTTTTGAGCAGTTCCACCATTGCCGGAACCAGTTGCTACTCTTTATATCACTCGTTCCTCTAGGATGAGTCTCCTTTAAGCTCTTTTCTAACTCGTAAAATATGAAAAGATTGCTGAGTATTTTTCTCTTTTTGACTCGTTAAAGAAAATAAAAATGGAGGTCTGCTTTTAGCTCTTTTCTGACCGTCTAAATATGAAAAGATTGCCGAGATATTCCTCTTGACTTGTTAAACGTAAATAAGAGGTGGTCGTCTTTAAACTCTTTCCTGACCGTCTAAAGATGAAAAGATTGTCAGGCCCTTGTCGTTTCAGGTTCGTTAACGGTTATGAAGCGACGTGGTTTTGATCACTTTTTTACTTTTTCAGGTCGAAGTCACTAATCATGAAAAGTACTCCTCGATCGTAATGGTTGGGCGGTTCTTTCGAGCATTGTTTTATACTTTTTCGGGCTCGAGAGACACAACTTTATGAAAAAGGACACCCCTGGAGTTTCTTTTTTTGCTGTCTTTTCAAACTCTGTAAACATTTTAAGACGTTGGGTTCTTCCTTTTTCAGACTCGTTAAAACTTAATGACATCGGATTCCATCGAAATGATGCCTTTCAAGCATATGCTATTCCCGTCAAGCTTGTCATCAAAAAATAACCGGGGTACTCGCTAGCAATGGCGGGAAAATGGAACCACAATTATTGTTGTGTCGGCAGTATGTCGCTCTTGAACATGGCACTTGTCTGCATTCGTGTCTAGGTGGGGACATCTCATATTGCTTTTACACTTGCCTCTGTGGGTTTGGGTTATCCTATTTGACCTCTCATCTGCTCATTGCCTTGTCACCATGACCCCTGATCATTTGATGTCAAATACTACCAAGTCCACTGTCGTGCCACCAATATGTTCAAGAGAAGTTGACCTCTGCTGAATACTAAACCTCCCTCTGATACCTCACACGAAACATCTTATCCTTCTCTGTCTCATGTCGATGATGTGGGAAACATTATGGCCCACCTTCGATCAAGGTCACTTCCTGTCGACTTCAGCTCCTTATCCAGGAAGTTGACCTAGAAACTCCCTTCAGGTGCCTTGGAGCCTGCATGCCTCAATGGCAGGTTCTTCGTGTTTGACGTGAGGTTTTCATCATTGGCCTCCGATCGAATGATTCTACGGGTGTTAGACGCCAACTCACTGATTCGCACGCCGTAGATTGTAGCTATAGCACCTTGAGGACCATTGTCATTATTGGTGGTACCTCTCGTGTCTGTTAACAGTTTTCATTATTGACTGGTAATTAGACAATGTTCTTGCATGTTCGACTTCGACTCCCATATTCGCATGCTTGAACTTGTACTTTGTTCAGGTCAAGATGGAACGCAAGATCCTAGATTTTGTCTGTTGGGATCCAGGTTGCGATTTTGTGGATTATTGTGATCATTACATGGCTCATTCACTGGATGGTTGCGACCATGCCTGAGTCTGTTTATCGATCCTTACTGGATGGCTGCACCCATACCTTGGATCTGGATTTTTATGTACTCTGCTATGGATGGCTGCACCCATACCACATATATCATGTACTTGAGATATCAGTTGTACTTCTTCATGCAGGTTCTCCGGAGGTAGTGTTTTCAGTTGGCCATGTTCTTGTAAAGCATTTCACCCCTCTCTCTCTCTCGGGCTTCATGCTTTAGGAGGCATCTGTTACACAGTAATTTGTCACCGTCCCTATTACCCCTTCTCCCGCACATTGGAGTACTTATTCTGGGACCTGTGAGAAGTGACATAACATGAAAACACTTGCATTGTATCCCCTTGAGTATGTATTTCATATGCCCTGAAGACACCTTCTGCAAAATACCCATAAAAATAGCCCTTTTTCCATTGGCACGGTTCTATTGTGTATCACTCGCGCCAATGGGGGAAAACCTCCAAAGAGGGTGCGCCAGCTGGCGCTCTCTCTCAGAGTCGCACTCGTGCCAACCCAGTTGGGTAAAGTTTTTAGCAAACCAGCTTACGAAGGTTCTTCCTAACCCACTCATGAACTGAATCTATATTAAGTTGGGTCAGTTTGGCTTCGAATCTCCATAGAAGGGAAGTAGTTCTCCACCTCTCATGGAAGCTTCTTAGCGATAAGGCCAATCCCATGAATCTTGTGGATGGCCCTAACTCCTTCTCCTCTATCTATAAAAGCTTGTCTTTTTTCCTTTGACAAGTTAGAGTCTCCAAGTTCCAAATTCTAAGTCTCAAAGTCTGAGAATTGCCAAGTTCATGCTACAAGGAGCATTATTCATTCTCATGAGGCTAAATCTAAAGTGAGGAGATTCTTGTCCAAGTAACCAAGGAGAGAGAGGCTTGTTCCCCATTCCCAACAAGCTTTGCAAGGCATGTGTTGCTGATCACCCAGCCAAAGGAGGATTTGACGTCAGAACTATGGTTGTATTCTTCTTTGTTGTTTATCAATAATAGACGACTATCATTATGGTTCCACTCTTATTGTCTTTTGTAATGATGATTGAGTTATATCCTTTCTGACTGATATATAGTTGCATCTATTGGATTTTATGCTTGTATTTGTGTCGTTCTTTGCATGTGCAGGTGTCCATTCATGAGGATCGTGGGGATTGTGACCGGCCGGAGCAAAGGAATGGGAGCGACGACTCTTCTACAAATATTAGCGTTGGAATCTAGGTAGGCCCTCATCATCGGTCTTTGATTTGCAATTAGGAACCTGTGTTAGCATTGTTTGATTGTTGCTAGACCCCATTTGGGCTAGTAGGGATTGCCTCTATCCGCAGAGGGGATTTACCTTCACAACACCTATATTGGAAATCAACAGCTGATAAAATCCTAAGAGCTGGATTTTATTGGCCCTCCCTGTTTGCTGATGTGAAAAAAATTGTAATGTCTTGCCATAAATGCCAGATCTTTGAAGGCAAGAGAAAGCTGTTACCTTTACCCCTCAAACCTATTTCAACTGAGAGACCATTTCAACAATGGGGTTTAGACTTCATTAGGGAAATCCACCCTTCATCTTTTGGCCAACACAGGTGGATTTTGACTGCCACAGACTACTTTACCAAATGGATAGAAGCCATCCCTTGTAGGCAAGCCAATGACTCAATTATTATGCAATTTTTAGAAACCAACATCTTGTCCAGATTTGGCTGTCCAGAAAAAATTATTACAGACAATGCTGCCGCTTTCAAATCCAAAAGAATGATCAACTTCTGCCATAAGTACCACATTACCTTGGGCCACTCCACAGCCTATTACCCTCAAGGTAATGGCCTAGCTGAGTCATCCAACAAAAGCCTCATCAACATCATCAAAAAGGTCTTGGAGGAGAACAAAAAGAATTGGCATAAGAAGCTTGTAAATGCACTATGGGCAGACAGATTGACCACCAAAAGATCCATTGGTACAAGTCCATATGAATTGGTTTATGGAATGGAGGCAAGATTCCCTTCATCTTTGGGAATCCCTGTGATCAAGTTGCTGCAAGAAATACAAGCAGAGCCTAATGATATTCAAAGAAGGATCAATCAAACTATTCACTTGCAGCAGACAAGAGAGGAAGTATATAAGAGAACGTAGATTCTACAAGATAAACTCAAAAATATCTTTGATAAAAGAACAAAATTTGAAGATTTCTTCATAGGAAACAAAGTGTTGAGATGGGACTCTAGGAGGGAAGATAAAGGGAAGCATGGAAAATTTGATTTCCTATGGAAGGGACCATATGTTATTCAGGCAGTACAAGGTAACAACACCTATTTTCTAAAGAGTTTGGATGGCACAGATACTGAGGAAGGCCCAATTAATGGGCGAATGCTCAAGCATTATTTTGATTCCCTTTAATCAACATAACATGACGATATATTGTACATAAATATTTGTATTTCTAGCAGTTTTTCATTTACCATAATTAGATAAGGAACAAAATGCAGCAGACTTTGAGGAAAAGATCAAGGAATTGCACCAAGTATTGGTGTATATTTGGAATTTACCACAAGAAATCAAAAGAAAAACTTGGGAAGTGTAAAGATGATGACAAGCACTCAGAAGGACCAGCAAAAGCAGAGCTGTAATTTCACACAAATTAGCTCATAGGGAGTGCATACAACCAACAAAAGTTCATATCATTGGTTTCCAGCAAAAGGAAGTTTTAAATTACAAACATCCAACTAAGAATAAGGCCATCTGACCTGCTGTTCTTGGCTTTTCACTAGGAAAAGCCATCCCCAAGTGGATCCATTGTTAGGTTCCTATACCAATAGGTTTAATTTTTCATAATTGACAGTGGAAGTGCCAAATATGTTCATCTTTTCATGCTGCAAAGGTTCCATATTTTGTAAACAAATAGGGAAAATTAAAAAATGTAAAGAGGGTAGGCCCTAAAAGAATAATCAAAGGGAAAAAAGAATAAATTGGTCAGAAAAAGTAATAGAAATGAACCCCAAAGAAAGACCAAGAAAGTGGCCAGTCAAAATGCCACTGCTAGCTTATTTGCAAGCTCACAATGTGCAAATACTGTTGTTTATCACACTTGATGGGTGGCCCAACAGTTCAATCTGGACGATTCCATGTTTAAATTTCTTGTTGTAGAATAGAGATAGAATATCTGTCCAAACAGCTCAAGCTTGGTAGATGAGTAAATAGGCAGAGAAATTAAGGAGCCCAACTGCTTAATCTGGGCCCTTGGAAGATATAAGGGTAGATTTAGATAGGAGGGCAGTCAAAAGAAAATAGGACAATGAGGGTTTTCCAGCAAGGATAATTTTAGGGGCGAATGTTCGCCCTTTGGCGAAATTAAGGGGTTTTAAATTTTTAGTGGGCGAATATTTTGTATCATAGTACATTTTTACAAATCACCTCAAATAGCCCACCTTATTTTAAGGGAGAGGGTAAAAAAGGTAAATTTAGCCCTTGAAATTAGGACTTACAACCTTCCATTCGCCCATTTTCAAGAATAGGTTTTATTTAAGTGAATCCATTCGCCCATTTTCAAGAATAGGTTTTATTTAAGTGAATCCTATGGGCCAAATACCATATTTATAAAAGAGGTATGGTAAATTAATAAAAATATAAATAAATGAGAGGTATGGTAAATAAATAAAACATTTTTTATATTTACTCAATAAGTCAGCTTATATATATGTAAGGGTGTAAACAAATAAAAATATAAGTGGAGGTATGGTAAATAAATAAAAATATAAATAAACTAGACGTATCGTAAATAAATAAAACCTCTTTTTATATTTAGTCCATAACCCTCGTTCTATTTATGAAGGCTCAAGAAAGAGGTTTTATTTAAGTGAATCCTATGGGCCAAATACCATATTTGTAAAAGAGGTATGGTAAATTAATAAAAATATAAATAAACGAGAGGTATGGTAAACAAATAAAACAATTTTTTTATATTTACTCCATAAGTCACCTTATATTTACGAACACTCAAAAATGAGTTATATTTAGGTGAAACCAATGGCCAAAATACTATGGGACAAATACCATGGACTAGATTGTTATTAATACCATGCAAAAAACCATTATTAACCCTAATATTAGAATTAATAAAAATAAAAATGGCACATGGTATTGGCCCATGGTATTCACCAAAATGGCACATGGTATTGACCCATGGTATTCACCTGGAATGTAGCCTATTTAAATGGGGGAATTAAACCAGCATGTAGCCTATGCTAAGATTCACTAGGACTTTACAAAGTTTTATTATTTAGTGAAAGACTCGCCAAGATCTTTTATAATTGAGTAAAATATTCGCCATGCCTGGTGAGAGATTCGCCAAAAAATTATATATACATACTATATTATTGATAAAATCGCCTTCCATTTTTCCTATATACCATGGAGATTCGCCCATTTATTATATTTATAAATTTAGGGGGGTTCTTAAAATTTTCCCTATTTTCCAGTTTAAGTGCACCCAATCAAAAGGAAGAAAATATGTTAGGTTTATTAGGCTGGGTAGGCAGTTTGAGGTTGCAGAAGCAGGTGGGTGCTCATTTTTGTCTTGTAAGGACTCATCTCATCAATGACATTGGTACCATGGCAGTTGGTGGCTGCAGAATAATGGAGGCATGAATAATTTCCCCTTCATTCCCCATAAATATTTGACTAACATCCCCTCAAGGACCTTGGGATCTACCCAAGGGTCCTGTTTCACTTCATTTCATGATAAATGCTGAGTTGAATCTTGACTCCACTTAGTCGAAAGAAGCCACATTTCTTGTGTAAAAATCATTCTAAACTCCTTTCATTTCCCTATGCTTAAGTTTCATTCCACAAGCTTGGCATTTGTTCATATAGTTTCATTCCACAAAGTCATGCTAACATCTAACCTTATTATATAGCTCCCTAAATCATTTTCCCTACCCCTATCATATAAACAACTATATAAAAACCCCAAAAAAATATTAAATATTCCTACCCCATAGCACTATAGCTATATAATACAAAGTTTGGGAAATATTTAGTCCATTTGGGACGAGTATTATTCCTTCTGCATCCTAGCCACTTGGGATTAACTTAACATTCTGTTAAATTAATAACCTCGCTTCCCCCCTTCACTCATAAACCGTATTTTGTTTACCCTCCACGCTTATATACCTCTTGGGTTTCATTTAATATTTGATTAAATGAATAACCATATAACCTGGGTGCCATTTCACAAAACCCACAATCCAAAGTTGTGGACCCCCACCCGCTTTATTAAATGTTTAAATAATAAGGCGGGTCCCCCTCGTTCCAAACTACTCGCCGCTCGTAACGCCCCGTGCACCGTCCAATCTCGAGCCTCAAATCCAACGATGGGCGGCCATTTCGGAACCCCCAATCTGCCATAGATTACCATCCGAGGTATGGGCAGTTTTACTGCCATACCCCCGCCACGCGTCGTTCTCCCAGCGTGATCGGAGCCCCCCTCTCCAATACCGCCCTGGGAAAAGCAGTGCCCGAAAAAAACCAGAAACCGCCGCCCCTATCCGATGACGTCAACCTGCACGTCACTAATGACGTCATGTTCGTGACAACCCGCCGCTGCCCTGTAAACATTGCCACATCACCCGCTCACGTCACCGCCCCGCCAACGTGTCATCCACCACGTCACCATCTGAGTCAGCAGCCACGTCATCTTCCGTACCCGCTACATGCCAAAATTATGTCATGCTGTCGTTGTCTCCGAAAAGCGCCAAAAAACCCAAATTCGATAAAAATTCGTGAAAATGACTATTTTGTTTTATTTCTATTTGTCAACTTGGGAGCGCTATGCATGCCATTTTACGAAGATTTGCCGCCCGAACTCAAAATTTGATTGTCCAAGCGAGTTCCGCTTGCAAATCTGACCCCTCATTTCGCCATCGAATCTGCTAACTACCCTCTGCGCCCTAAAATCATGTACTTACCCGCATTTGACCTATGGACCCTATTTTTCGTAGTTTTTCTCCATTGCAATTGCTTAAACATCTGCCAATTCAAACCAAAAAGCACTTCTGCACCTAAATTCTGCCTATGAACTCACTGGTTGATCCCCTATTCGAGAAAAAATCGGCAAACTTGCGCCCCCCTGCAAATTCACTGTTAAAAAACAGTTTAAGTTCGTTTTCACTGGCATAATCTACATACTACCCGTGCAATTAATCCCTTTGCAAAATCCTCTCCAAAATTTCACCATTTGGCTAAAAAAAAAAACATTCCCATTCCCTCTGTAGTTTACCCACATAGCCTGTCAATCCAGTGAATTCATTGAAAAAAGAAAAAGCCTGTCTGAACTTTGTAAATTTGCTTGTTTATCATAACTATAGACAGCGAAGGCCAATGCCATATCCAAGCTCATTCTATAGCTCCCTTACCAATCCTCAAAGGCAAGTTTCATTAGTTGATCCAGGTGGATATTGGTGGCCACCTGCCAAGTCCACCTGGACCCCCACCAATGTTTCTCTCAGCATTTTCAGTTTCCTTAATTGTAGCACAACTTACTATTTTTAGCAGTTTTTCGGGTCCTAAACTTCTGGAGCCGTTTTGAAGCCCTAAACGATGTTTTTTGGGAAATTTGGGGGCAACATGGGTCCATGGATTGATGTTGCCCTTCCCAAAGTGGTAGTACTTGGATAGATTTTTCTAACGAGCTATTGTACACGTCAAACGGAGATCGTATGCCAAAGTTACGACCCCGGGAAGTTGATGTACCAATTTAACGAAACGGGGCCCACAGTTTGGCGTTTCATCTCCTAGGGTTAGGTTTTGGAATGTTAAGGGTTTTCCATTGTTTCTCAACAATAAATAGGCCTTAGAGCCTCATTGTAACAGAGTTCAGAGGCATGTAACCACCACATCTCTTCTCAGAGATAAGTTACCATCGCCCTAGCTGGTTTATTTCCATTTCTGGTTGTAAGCATATTTCAGTATTTTCCATTAATGAAATGAAGTATTATTTCCACTGCATCTTTGTGTATATGGTTATCTCTGTAATTTGTTGCGTTCCTGTTTAAATCTAGAACGGTGGTATCAGAGTGGTCTGCTTTTTCTCTGTTTTTCTTTGCATGTCCCCAACAAGGTTGGGATATAAGGAGTTAGGGCTTGAACTGGTTGAACCTTTGCAAGACCAGCCTCGCAAATCCCGACGGCCTCCCATGGCGGATGAGAAGAAAGATGAGGGGGCAGGAGATCCCATCAAAATCTTGCTCGAAGAAGCCCTCGAGCGACAACGGAACGCGATGATGGACAGCTTTGCCCAGATCCTTCAGCGGCTACCTAGAAGCGACGCATCGGCTTCCAGCAGCTACTCTGGAAATGCCACGCCCTTTAAGGTACAAGTTAATTTTGAAATCCCCATATTCGAGGGTCAGATAGATGCAGATGCCGTAGATAAATGGTTAAATCTACTAGAGGGTTATTTTTCTGTTCATGAATTTTCGAGTCGGGAAAAGATTGTTTTCGCTCTTCTCAAAGCAGCCCCCCACGTCAAGGACTGGTGGGAAACCTACTGCGAGCAGAAGGATGAAAGTACTGGCTCACTATTTTCAGCTGCACCCACCTGGAATTCATTCTGGGATGCCATCAAGGAGCAGTACTACCCTGTCGGAAGCTATGAGGATGAATACATAAAGTGGACCACGCTGCGGCAGGGAAGGGACCAAGACGTGCCGGAGTTCACCAATCTTTTCCATACCCTTCGCACAAAGTTGGGTATCAAGGATTCGGAGCAACATTTGATACTCAAATACCGTGGCTACCTGCACAAGTACATCCAGGAAGAAATACAATTCCTGAACATCTCCTCGCTCGGCGCAGCATACCGATATGCTGTCAAGGTCGAGCAGAAGTTTAAACAAAAGAAGCGAGACTTTGGATCTGCGAATCCAAAGCAGGGGAAAGGTGCCCCTAAACCACAGAACAAAGGACAAAGACAAGGCGGGACAGCCCAAGACAACCCGCCGAAGCTGCAAGCAAAGAATAGCGCCGCAAAGCCGAAAAAGGACACTGGAAAATGGTGTGAGTTCCATAAGAGCTCCACTCACAACACAAGTGAGTGTCAGGCCAAGCAGTCACTGGTGGCTGAGCTAAAGGTTTCAGAATCAGATGCATGTTCCGACTCTGAGTCAAACCCGATAAGGGGAATGAAAAAGGGAAGCAGATCATTGATGTGGATCCCAACACCACTGTTGCTACCGCCAAGATCCAGAAAAATGAACCCGAAGATCTAGAGGAGGAGGAGCATCTCTTCCACTCCCAGATGTGGGTAAAGGGCTCCCCGATACAGTTCATTGTTGATAGCGGGAGTCAAAAGAACCTCATTTCGGCAGAGGTCATGAAGTGGTTGGGCTTACCGACCACAGCACATCCACAACCATACACCATTGGGTGGCTTCACCAAGGACGAGATCTTCGCGTGAGCCAGCAGTGTCGCCTTCCGTACAACATCAAGCCCTTCACGGATGAGGTATTGTGTGACATTGCTCCCCTTGAAGTTTGTGATGTATTATTAGGACAACCATACTTGTGGAAGCGACATGCTATGTATGAATCAAGGCCTCGTGCTGTTATTATTACATTGGGAAATAAGTTGTACAGGATACCAGAGGTAGCACCACCTACCGCCATTTCTTTGATTACTGCAAAACAATGCAGTAAGATCATTTCCAAAACCAGGAAATTTTTTTTCCTGATGATACGCCCTCAAGGAAAGAAGAAGACGGTGGCCGCAGCCTCCAGACGGGGTCCCTCTGCATGAAAACTACAGATGGACAAGGTTGTGGAGGAGTACGAGGACATCTTCACCTCCCCTGCATGGGTTCCTCTGCACTGCCAGGTCAAGCACTCCATCGATATAACCCCAGCTGCACCGCTACCTAATGGACCAATTTATCGGCGCTCCGTTCTGGAGAAAAATGAAATCAAGAGGCAGATTCAGGAGCTCCTGCAGAAAGGTCACATCCGTCCGAGTTCATCGCCTTGTGGGAGCCCGATCGTGTTGGTACAGAAGAAGGATGGGACGTGGAGACTCTGTATTGACTATCGGGCACTGAACAAGATCACTGTCCGTAATAGGTACCCGATCCCGTGGATGAATGACCTCCTGGACCAACTAAAAGGGGCAAAATATTTCAGCAAGATCGATTTGAAGTCAGGATATCACCAGGTACCAATCGAACCCTCTGATGTGTGGAAGACTGCCTTCAAATCCAAGGAGGGCCTTTTCGAATGGTTGGTTATGCCTTTCGGATTGACGAATGCTCCTGCAACCTTCATGAGGCTAATGGATGACATCTTGCGGCCATTCACCAACTCCTTTGTAGTAGTATACTTGGATGACATTCTGATCTTCAGCCAGAGTTGGGAAGAGCACCTCCACCACATCCAATAGGTTCTCCAAACATTGCGGCAACACAAGCTATGTGCCAATTTGGAGAAATGCACTTTTGGCATGACCCAGGTTCAGTATCTGGGATACATCATTGATGAACAGGGGGTGCATGTCGATCCAGCCAAGATCCAAGTCATTCGCGATTGGCCATCTCCAACCACTCTAATAGAGCTCTGCAGCTTTCTAGGTCTTACCAACTTCTATCGCAGGTTCGTGTTGGGGTTTTCTCATATTACTTGGCCCTTGAGTCAAGTCACCAAGGGAGGGGCGAAAGCAAAATTCTTTTGGTCTGAATCTCAACAGAAGGTATTCATGGAGTTGAAGGATTGCCTTTGCACGGCACCAGTGCTCGCGTTACCAGATTTACAACAACCATTTGAGGTTGAGACAGATGCCTCTGGCTATGCTATTTGGGCAGTCCTTACTCAACATGGACATCCAGTGGCATATCACAGTGAAACACTTTCAGACACACTCCGGAAGTACCCCACTTATGATAAAGAGATGTATCCCATTGTACAGGCCTGCCGACAATGGAAGCATTACATTTTGGGGAAGGAAACGGTCATCCACACAGACCACCGACCCCTGTAGTTCATACAGACCCAAGGGAAATTGCAGAATGATCGCCATCAGAAGTGGTCTACATACCTGCAACAGTTCCACTTGAATATCAAGTATAAGAAGGGCAGCACTAATAATGTTGTAGATTGCCTCAGTCGACCACCGATCATGGCATTAACCACCGTGCTCAACTCTTGTGGGCACGAGACTTCTGATTGGCCACTTCTCTACAAAAGCGACCCAGAATTTGGCCACACATACCAGACACTCTTGGAGGGTCGGCATGTTCCAGATTTTCACCTCCAGGATGCCTTGTTATGCCACCTGGGTCACCTTTGTGTTCCTTCAAGCGAGCGTGCCAAGATGATTTGTGAAGCACATTACAGTCAGGCTGCTGGGCATTTCGGGGTCGAGAAAACAGTGGCAGTACTGCAAAATTATTTCTATTGGCCGAATCTTCGAGAGGATGTTGGGAAGTACATCAGATCATGTACTGCCTGTGCCATTGCCAAACCGACCATTAAGAAGCACGGCCTCTATACCTCGTTGCCTACCCCTAGTCAACCTTGGGAATCCATCTCCATGGATTACATGTCAGGCCTTCCTTCCACTAAGCATGGAAATGACTATGTTTTTGTGGTCGTCGACAGGTTCTCGAAGATGGCCATTATGGCGGCCTATAAGAAGAATATCACAGCAGAAGCCACTGCTAAACTTTTCTTTGAACGAGTGTGGGTTCACTTTGGGATCCCACAGTCTATCATCTCAGATCGGTACAGTCAATTTCTCAGCACATTTTGGTCCAGTCTCTAGTCAATGCTGGACACCAAACTCACGAAGTCCACAGCCTTCCATCCTCAAACTGATGGCCAGACAGAGGTTGTCAATAGGATGATTGTGCACATTCTGCGCATGTATAACTCAAAGCATCCATGCACATGGGACGAGAGCTTCCCCTATGTTCAGCACAGCTACAACCAAGCTCTTCACAGCTCCACTAGCCATAGCCCTTTTCAGGTGGGTTTGGGATTCCAGCCACTATGCCCCATTGATGTGGCCATGCCACTTGTAGCTACTCACATAAATTCAGCTCATGTCCAGTCCGAAATAGATAAGGCCACCAGCTTCATTGAGCACATCCAACATATTCGCCAGCAGGTCCATGACATTCTTGAGAAATCAAATGCCAAGTACAAGTAGCGACATGATCAACATCGGGTGCCACACAAGTTTCAGGTGGGCGACAAAGTCTGGTTGCATTTGCAAAAGGAACGCCTTACTAGAGCCTATCGGAAATTGAGACCACTACGATATGGTCCTTACACCATTACTAAGGCTATGGGAGACAATGCAATTGAGCTCAGCATTCCCCCATTCCTTGGCCTGCACCCAGTGTTCAATGTGGACCGCCTTCGGCCATACTTTCCACCATTGCTAGACACATCCGACATTGCAGAATAGCTCAAACCCATAGAATTAAATCCAGATTGCATGGAACAAGCTGCAATTGATCGGATCATGGACACACAGATCAAGAACACTCGCCAACAGAATATCCAACTATATCGAGTTGTCAAAGCAGGCCAACTCCTTCAGCAGGGCATGTGGCTCACCAAGGAACAAGTTCAGCAAAAGTTTCCTCATCTCATGGAGGAACTCAACGCAATGGGGACCATTGCTTCCTAAGGCGGGAGGAATGATCCAAGTGGATATTGGTGGCCACCTGCCAAGTCCACCTGGACCCCCACCATTGTTTCTCTCAGCATTTTCAGTTTCCTTAATTGTAGCACAACTTACTATTTTTAGCAGTTTTTCGGGTCCTGAACTTCTGGAGCCGTTTTGAGGCCCTAAACGATGTTTTTTGGGAAATCTGGGGGCAACATGGGTCCATGGACCGATGTTTCCCTTCCCAAAGTGGTAGTACTTGGATAGATCTTTCTAACGAGCTATTGTACGTGTCAAACGGAGATCGTATGCCAAAGTTACGACCCCGGGAACATTGCTCCTCTAAATGCACCTCATAGGGAACTTGAAGCATTACACCTAGCTGATAGAGACCACCTTATTCAAGATTTGGTTGGGGACAGAAACCACTTGCAGACCTTCTGTCAACTAAGAAACAGTCACTTGAACAACTGTGATATGTATGGGATATGGGAGTCTAATTTTCCCATTTACTTCCTCCCTTCTGTCAACATTTTCCCTGAGATAATTCATCTCTGTGCTGAAAACTATGAGCCAAATCAAAGAACAGTCAAGTCTCCATTTGGGAGCATTTTATTCCAGATAACTCCTAATTCAATCAACCAAATGCTGAACTTCAAGAAAACTCAGCTTCTGATGCCTCTTTCAATGAAGTATCTGCTTGATGAAGGTCCCAAACTTTCCACCTCAGAGATAGCGAGAATTGCCAAAGTGTTCATGAGAGCAGATCGCCAGCCTACAGAGCCACCTCCTTTTCTTTATGTCAATTTCAATGAAGTAGGGAAACTACTGGTAGACATGATATCCTATGTTCTAGGTTTCAAAACAAGTGAGCACATTGATGAAACCATTCTGGTCTTATTGTCTGCATATAGCCTAGGACATCCTCCTGTTGTCAAGTACAACTATGCTAAATTCATCTCCAACAAGATACATGACCAACTGCTAAAGCTGGATAGGGAGGGAGTCTTTAAATACTCATCATACATTTATCATTTGTTCATGTTTTATCAGCCAGACTGCTTCCAATGCCCCATCAAAAAGTTGGATTCAAAAGGTGAAAGAAGGTCTGTTATTTTTTTGTCATCAGTCTTTCATGAGGTTCAAAACTCTCCATATTCCTACTGTGAGTTCATTGACCAATTTTTTTACCCAGTCTCCTGTCTCTTGAAAAGAACTCCTCCTCCCAGACTATCTTATGACATGCAGAAAATATTGCAGCTTTCAAAGAACTACAAAATAGGTGACTGGTACTTTTACCAAAATCACACTGTCATAAGGATCTATGGATGTGAGCTCTGTACCTACAGGCTCCCAAGGTATGTGCCAATGAGACTTTTTGCCTTGGAGTATTACAGGCAACTCATTAACTCAAACTTAACTCATTTTCATAGTGCCAAGAAGAAGGCTCACCTGAAATTCAGAGACGAACTAGGCCCCTTTCTCATGAACAAGAAAGAAGGTTGGCAAGATGCTGATCAAATATTGGGGCAGAAACTCAAGTTAAAGAGGAGTTTTTGGTGGGTTCCTTATGACCCAGATGGCTTTATCAGTGCCAGAAAAGTAAAATATAGGCTGACAGCCTATGAGCATTGTAAAATCCCACAAATTGAACAATATGCCAACCAAGATGAGTGCGTGGCAGGGACACTAGTTGAGGAATTTACCCAAGAAGAAATTATGGAGCAAAATGTCAAAGATTTAGAAAAAAACACTTAACTTGGATTCTTTTGACCGATAACATTCAAACTGCCACAACAAGTCGGAGAAGGCCCATCTACTACTGCAGCTTCACAAGCTGCCCAACAACGGTCTACACCAGCAACAGGTACAACAAAAGGCAAGGAGCCAATGGATGCAGAACATGAAACAGTGACAGAACAGCCTGCTACCTTAAAGGAGTAGAGTCAAGGGCAAGCCCCTCCACAGCAGATTGAGCCACCACAGATTCTTGCATTTCAAACTCCTGCCAATGAAGAAAGAGGCAAGAAGCGTGATAGGGAGGAAACTACACTAGCTAGTGGCTCAACACGACAACCAGAAGCCAAAAGACAAAGAGTTGATCCTCAAGTTAAGGAAGAAATTACTGAAGAGGTCATAGAAATCCCGAGAAGAGAAACAAGCCAGCAAAGAGATACTAGCTCATTCTAGCAAGAACAAGAGAGGCAACATGGTATGGAGGTCTCTTCCTCAAGGCAACAAACCAAACAACCGCCTAGCATCAAATCAACTTTTATGGAAATCAAAGCTCAGAATGAACTGTTAAGAGTACAGTTATATGATTAGTTTCTCAAGGCAACACCCTCCAAACAGCAAAGATTGATGGCAGCCTATGACTTCAAGGAGGAAAAGATGATTCTGAGTCATTTTAAGCCCAAGATACCACAGCCCCAAACAGTTGCATATTATATAAATGCAAGCTTAGAGGTCCTCTCTAAGGACCTGCATCCAATGGACTAGATAGAGTTGCACAAACAAACGGGTGAGATGGTCTATGCCACTCTAGCAGACAAGGCCATGCTGGCCCATCAGCTGAAGGAATCACTGAAAAATACAAACACTCAGTTGGATTTGGAAAGAATGTCTTCCTCTGCCAAAGATAACCGAATAAAGACATTGGAGGAAATCATTGTGGATCTAGGGCATGATCCTAAGAAGGATGCCAAAGCCATCCAGGCCCTCATAAGGAAGAAAGAGGATGATATTGCTGCACTCAAAAAACAATTGAGGCTGCCTTTAACAATGCACCCTCAAACTGCAGAACTTGCTCAAGAAAAGGAAAAAGAGGATACCTTGGATCTACTAATGAGCATGAACCAAAGAATCATTCAGATGGAGGGAGAATTGGAGAGAGCACTGCAGGGCAAGTAGGGAGAGTCAACCTCCCAGCCACCTCAAACAGCTCCAACTGTGGTCACTGTTCCTCCCACACAAACAGCAGCAGTTCCTCCTGTTATCCTAGCATCCACAATAACTGCAACAACCACAGATGCTACAGAAACAACAACAACAACACCTGAATCTAGCATGAGCATGGATGAAATGATGAAAGCTGTCAAAGAGCTAGAAGGTCAGGTGACAGAGGTGAAAGAGGCCAAAGAAAAGTTGGCCAAACTGGAAGTAAGCTACGATAAGTCCAAGATGACAGTAGCTAAAAAAACAAGGAAAATAAAGGCCTTAAATGACAAATAAAAGCCTTAGAGAAGGAGCTGACTTTGGACAAGACTCTAGCTAAAATAAAGAAGATTTTGTGGGCCAAAATTGGCCAATCAATCACTGACAAATGGAAATCGATTCAAACCATACATGAACAGATAGAATTGATAGGCCTAGCCCAATTTGAGACTCAAAGAGCTAGAGTAGCATTGGGAAATATGCCTGAGCAGGCCAGTAAAATGATTCATTTCCTGAACACTCATACCAAAGAGGAATTGGCAGCATTAGACATCAGTAATAGGATAGATACTGTTCTGACAGCAAAAAAGGTGTTGACCCTAAGAAATTTTGTGAAAAGTCTAGAAAGAAAGTGTCAGGAAATGCAGGCAGAAGTAGATGATTTCAAGCTAAAGCTTGCAGCATTGTAGAGCAGAGGTTTGCCCAACCTATTAACTAGTGCTGGAAGACTGTTGACCCGTGAACAATATGCCACCAGGGTAAATAATTATGTTTCAATCAGATTACAGCATATTCAAGTACCTCAGAAGAAACATGGCCTCCCTCTAGACAGAGTCTTTATGACAAGCTGGAAAACTTATTTTACATTGAGCATGAGATCAATCACCTGTTTGAGGTCCCACCCAATTTTAACAGATATACTGAGGTCGATGAGACATTGATAAAGATACAAAGGCATCAATTGCCTATAGAAGATTGGTGGCAAGAAATGCTGGAGGTTTTTCCAAGGTAATTTCAGTCATTTTCCCTCTTTTGATCAGCTTCAGATTTTGGTCAGCTACAGGTCAGCAAAATTGGGTACACAGACCACCAACTAAAGCATGAATACAGCAAGCAAAAGAAGTCAAAATATGAGTACAAAATTTTATAAAAAGGCCAAGTATGCATGCCAAGAGCAGGACAACAAAGTGGTGACACAGCAAAGACAGCAGGACAGCAAAACCCAGCAAACTCATATTAAAGACGCAGCCCCAGCCGAATTTTTTGGTCCAAAAAAGTCAAATTTCTCTGACAAAGAAGACAGCTAATGCACCAACAATTACTGCAGCATTTATTTCTTTCATTTACTTCTCTAAAGAGTTGGTGAGGGAACTTATTGCATGAAGACTCATCCATAAGATATTTTGTATCTCATTTTTGTATATATACCTCCCCATAAAATGTATTTGGGGTTGGTGATTTTCTCTCTAAGCTATGCTGTAATTTCTTAGACTTCTTAATACAAATGGCTGTTGAAGTTCATGGTTTCTGTGCTGTCTGAATGTGCAAATGATGTTCTAGGACCTGCTACTGAATTCCTGAGTCATTCGATGGAACAATAAGTTTTTCTAAACTTCGTTTTATGTTTTCTGTGTTTACAAATTTCACATATGTTTCATAATCTTGATAACAGAGAGAAAGCATAGCCCAGGATTTGTTTAATTACACCTTGTGCTCAATTTCTGATATCACTTATGTTTTCTTCAGAACTAGTCATAAATATGAATTCTTAACTGCTCATGTTTGCACTGGTTTCTTCATTTTTAATACTGTTTAGGAATTCTTAATTGCTCCTAGACAATACTCATACACTTTCCCTTTGCTAGTAAAATGAAAGATTTTTAATTGCCTTTCATTCCCTGACTTCATTCCATCATTTCCAGATTTGAAAATTGTTTCTAAACTGCCTACCTGGCTCTGTAGCATTACCATTACTCAAGAAATGCTTTCAGTTGTACACCATCATCGACTCCATAGCCCAATGGAACAGACTGTCTTGGATTTGCATCCCATCTCTGCCTGAAATCACCATCCAACAAACTTAAAACAAAAACATGTGCATAATAACTAGCCTAAAATACTTCAGAACAGAGCTAAATTACAAAGAGAGAGCCCTCTCTGGTTGTAGGTAGGCTAGGACCTGCAGCTAAAAGATTGGTTAGTGGTTACCTCGGTCATATTCCCTTCAGGAGGCAGGGAACAACCTGAGTGATAACAGACTCGTTCCCATAGTCAAGAAGTGGATGATGTATGCAAAATTATTGCCTACCACGCACACCGCAAAAGGTTGTGCCTCAGGAAATCCTTCCTCCAATTTAGTAGGCTCCTCTCTGTTTTAATGCACAACAGGTGATCCAATCCTGCATTCAATCACCCTGGCTTCATAATGACTTTGAAATCATATTCCTGAAACAACAACAACCATCTGCATATTCCCCCCCCAACACAGGCTTGTTGACTAGGTACTTTAATGCAAAATGGTTTGTGTACATCTTAAAGTGTCCACCTAGCAAGTAATGCCTAAAATTATAGAGCACGTACACCATAGCCAACCCTTTGTGCTCTGTCATTGAATAGTTCTTTTCAACCTTAGACAACTTCTTGCTCGCAAATGCTATCGGGTGATCCACTTCTCCTTCACCAACCTGTGTCAGTACTACTCCTAGTGAAGTACATGACACATCCACCTGCACATGAAATTCCTTCTTCCAATCCAGGAATACTAAGATCGACATGGTGACCATCTTTTCTTTTAACACATCCAGGCTCCGCTGACATTCCTCATTCCAACGGAATGTAGCATCCTTCTTCAACGGTTTTTCCATCAGCGCGGTAATCTGAGCATAACTATTGATGAACTTCCGATAGTAACCAGTATGACCCAGTGTTGCGTGTAGCTGTTTAACACTCCTTGGCACCTCCAAATTGATTATAATTGTGATCTTAGCTAGGTACACCATTAATCCCTATCTGCACACTACAACAAGATTCCAAATGGGACACAAAATAAACACTTCTTCAAGTTTAGCGTGATATGATACCTCTGACACGTATCCAGCATCAAGTGCAAACTAGATAGATGGCATTTGACCAGCCCAAACACTGCCCAATCATCAAAGTTTACCTTTAAAAACTTGTGAATGAACTCTTTGAATGCCACAATGACTACGCGCGAAACTATTTTCGGCGCATTCTTAAGTCCAAAAGGCATTTACAGTATACTGAAAACAACCCCAATCAGTCGCAAAAGTCATCTTACTCCTATCTTCTGGCGCGATCTTGATCTGATGGTACCATGAGAACCCATCAGTGAATGAATATGCTTCCTATCCTCCTACATTATCCAACACTTCGTTGGTGAATGGAGTTGGAAAAGGATCATGTACGCAAGAATCATTCAGCTTCCTGAGATCTACACAAATCCTTATCTCATCCTTCTACTTCTTTTCCTGAACTACCATAGGACTTACCTAATTAGACTCCTCCTCCACCTCGACCTCGTTCGCATCCCTGTTATCCTCCTCACACTCCCCCAACGCTTTGATCTAGAGGCCGAGTTTTTGTCTGCATTTGATATGTGGGTGTTCTCTCCATCATTAGCTCATAACTATGACAATTGTGCTAATCATGAACTACCAATTTGTAGAAGTTCCAGAAGAGTTGTTGTGGTGTCTGTACAAATTTCTGCAGAAAGTGGTAATTGTCTATCACATATTTTGCCAGCTACCTGACAGATAGCACACCATAGCACAAACCCTATACTTCGCCCTGCTTGAGCTTCCGGCCTTAGATACATTGGCCCTCCTCCTGCAACATAATTTTCAAAGATAGGGCAATGATCTTTATCATGCCCCTGACTCTTACATTTCAAACACCAAACTTCTTCGCACACCTCTAGCCGAGACGCTCTATCCTTCTTCAGACTTTGGAATTCTAGGTAAAAATTCTACATCTCTGCATGAAACTGCTTAACTCCTAAAGCAACATCTTGAATCGGTATCTCATGGAATCTCATCGCAATCTCCTGGGCTTCCGCCTGGGTCCCAATATTTTGTTGTGATAAAGCAACCCCTAAATGAGGTAAGAGCAAAGCCACAAGCCATTTGCGGCACTGCCCATCCTTAACATTCATGTTGGCTTCATGGATCTTGCATTTCAATCTTTGATCCAGCTCCCATGGTGTCTTGTCAGGCTTCATCATGATTTCCTTGAATCCAATGATCGATTGTGCTTTAGACTTGGGCCTAATAAATTCCTTATTCAGTGTAGTCTGAATGTCTGCCAACATAGTGGTCGGTTATCAGTGCAATAATTTATGTACCATGTTAGCACGCAATCCTGTAAAGTAGTAACCAACATTTTTTTCTTCATTTGGTCATCTATAATGTTCTGGGCCTGCCAAACGACCTTCGTAACAAACCAAAACTAGTCGAGGTCCTCATTTCCCAAGCCCTTGAAAACGGGAAACTTCACAATACTCGCCATATTGAATGGTGGTGGAGGTGGTGGTGGTGTGGGTGAAGGTGTATGTAGTGGAGATGAAGATGGAGGTGGTGTGGGTGAATTTGGTATGTGCGGGAACCCTTGCCTTATTAACTGGACAACACTCAATAGAGAAGCCTGCACCGCTCCTTCATCGTCACTCAGATGAGGCTCAATCAACGGGCTATATTCAGGACCTATTCTTCTTCTATCTCTGAATAAATTGCCACTTCACATAGCCCCAAACATCAAGGTAATTGCATAACCCACTTTTCACACAAGACCAATTTTAATCCAAGTATTCAAATACCTTAAATACTTACCTTTTGGTCCCTTGAAGAAGCATCGTTCTGCTTCACTATAGCTAACCAAGGTATCAATTGTGAACTCTATCACAAATCCTATAATGACACGATCAAGCCAATGATCGACAACTCGCACAATCTTATCTTCATAGGCTTCTAATCTTCACACTAACTCTGGGGAACACACTATTGGACCATCAAGCTTCCACCTCCCTTGTCCATCCACTAGTTTCGCGATCAACTCATACAGCTTGATTGGAAGGAACAAAAGAAAATTTCATGGATCTATGTGCACAAGTACCTATCCATCCATTATTATTTCGTTAATCGTGGATTTCTATTTTCTTGCACCGTGAATTCGTGGATCTTTCTATCCAACCAATATTCAATTTCCTTCTTTGTTGGATTCTAGTGATGCGACATCACACATCTCTTTATGCAGATCTCGGTCCTGGAAATGGAACCATTTGTTGGCTTAGTGGGTCTTGACCCAGGTTCAGAGTTAAGTTTACCAAACCAATCCCTACACTACTGGCCCTTTTGGCATCAATCCGCAGAGCGTGGATTGAAGTCTCACCCAAAGCAGTATGGGGGGATACTGGAACCAAGTTTTTGCACCCAGATATGACTGTGATGTCACCTTATACCCTAACCCTACCTTCACACAGATCAATAAGCCATTGAGTCTTATCAATATAAATTCATTTTATCAACCTCTAGACCTTTGCGAAGGTCTACGATTGTATTTTGTGGACCTTAGAAAGGTGAATCAACCATTTACGCACTTCTGTAATTACCCTTAGCTCTGTATTTACCCAGATCGACCTAATTATCCAATAACTTTAACATGCATTAAGATATTCTTCGCATAAACAGATATTAGTACTTGCATTCATATAACAACATAAATCATGTAGAATCACTCATCAATACAATTTTATATCATAGACCCATAATTCATCATAACATAAATGCATTCATTCATAACAGAAGTAAATGGAAAAGAACAGATATTTCCAAAACAATCTCTTCATTGATACTTCAAATTTGCGTACAGACTCAAGACTACCTTGCGTACCTAGCTGTAGGGGTTCACGCACTGAGCTGCAGACTCTAGTCTAGGCCTTTGCACACACAGCTGCAGAGCCTCTCTTCAACTCTAAGAATCTTTGCTCTTCCCTTCTTAATGACCCATTACATTCATTTATCTCTTTATTAAACTGCCTTAGACTCTCTAGGTCTATTAAAGCCGACATAACTTACATAAAAGAAGGGAAAATCCCTTTATGACACTTACTATCTACGCACTCTGTGACCACAACTTGCGGAGACTTTAAACTTTACATAACAAAAACTTGGGCTTTTTTCCCAAAACTTGGGCTTTTGTCCCAAAATTGACTGCGGGGGAACCTGTCCCAACAATACCCATCAAATATGATGACCCTGGAAACCTTGTAGTCACTATCCAGATTCAGGGATATAATTTCCCAAACACTTTAGTGGACCGAGGAGTGACCATAAATATTATAACAGTTGAAACTTATGGACTGCTTGGAATAACTAGATTTAAATCGACTCTAACCATGTTGGTACTAGTTGATAGATTCGTAGTCAAACTACAGGGGAGTTTAGACAATGCCATTGTTTTTGTAGATTCTTGGGAATACCTAGTGGATTTTCTGGTCCTCAATCCTAAAACAAACTAGGACCCCCTTTGATATTGAGTAGACCATGGCTCGCCACTGCAGGTGCATACATCAGGTGTCAAACTAGAAGTATGACAATCACTAAAGGAATGACTATCAAGAACCTTATCTTATACCCTCCAACTATACCCAACATGTTTACTGAAAATTTTATATGTTCCCCACCTAAATATATGGAAGGCAATTCACACTCCCCTTACTATCGAAAAATCTCTTATATTTAAAAGAGAGACTGAGGATGATATAATCAATGGGTTTATTAATCAAGTTTCCACTATTGGGGACCTAACCTATCAAATGCTAAAAGTTGTGCTTGGCAAAAAATCCCAAGGAGATCTGCTAGAGGCCTTGAAATATGAACATATACCCATGACCACATTTAACAATAGAATTCCAATTGAAATTGAGCTTGACCAGACCTTGAATATTAACGCCAATCTTAATGAACTTCAGCGTGAAAGGCTGATTCAAATTCTTCAAAATATATAAACACTATTTCCTGGGACTATTTTGATATGAAGGGCATCGATCCACAACTCTACAAACATTATATTTTTATCAAGAAATATGCCCGAGCTATTTTCTAGCCTCAAAGAAGACTAAATCCACATCTCAAGGACATAGTAAAACAATAACTTCAAAAACGTCTTGATCTTAATTTCATATATCCTATTTTTTATAGTAAGGGGGTTTCACCACTGGTGGTAGTTGCTAAAAAGAATGGAAAATGGAGAATTTGTGTCGACTATAGAGAACTAAATAAATCTATGCAAAAGGATCATTTTCCCCTTCCATTTGTGGACCAATTCCTTGACACTCTTGCCGAAAAGAAATATTTTTCTTTCCTAGATGGGTTCAACAAATATAATCAAATCTAGATTTCCCTTTAAGACTAAGATAAAACTACCTTCCCCTATCCATGGGGAACATTTTCATATAGAGTCTTACCATTTGGGCTGTGGAATGCACCAGACACTTTTCAAAGGAAAATTCTTAGCATTTTCTCTAATTTAATTAATGAAGGACTTGAACTATATATGGACAATTTTACCCCCTATGGTAATGACTTTGACCAAGCCTTGCATAATCTTGAGAAGGTTTTTGCACGATGTGTAGCTACTAGGTTGTTCCTCATCATGAAAAATAACATATGATGATGGCAAAGGGCATAGTTTTGGGAAATTTTATTTCTGCTACAGGAATTCAAGTAGACCCGGCTAAGATCAAGGTAATTCTTAAACTCCCTACCCCTCGAATGTAGACATAGTTTCCTTGGTTATTCTGGTTATTGTCATCGATTTATAAAAAAAAATTCAAAAATTACTGTACCACTGTATGCATTAATTGGACATGTGGAATGAGTGAATTGATAAATGTGACATTTCTTTTGAAGATTTGAAAAAGTTGGTCTCAACAGCTCTTGTGTTGTAAGGACCAAACTGGAATCGACCATACCATATATCCTCAGATGCATCAGATATGACAATAGGATCACTCCTTGGACAAGAAGAGGATAAAAAGCCTTATGTGATTTATTACATTAGCAAAAACATTACGCCAGATGAGTTAAATTACATTGTGACAAAAAAAGAATTTTTGGTCATTCTTTATGCCATAAATAAATTTTTCCATTACATAATGGGATATCTAATTCTTTTGTACACTAATCATTCTGCCATTCGTTATTTAGCTAACAAACCTATAACCGATGGTAGAATAACTCATTGGTTACTATTGTTGCAGGAGTTCAACATTACTATAAAGGATTGGCTAGGAAAAAATAACCTTGTTGAAAACTTCTTATCAAGAGTTCTAGCTACAGTCGATTCTTCCCCACTTGAGGACCAATTCTCGGATGAACATCTGTTTATTGTAACTATGAAAACACCTTGGCATGCTGATGTTGAAAATTATTTGGCAGTCGAGAAATTACCATCGCACCTATCATCTTGGGAAAATAAGCTTATCATACAACATAACGCACACTTTTCATGGATGGACGGTTACCTTTTTCATATAAGGGCTGATCTTCAAATTTGAAGATGTGTGAGAGAAGATGAAAGTTATGATATCCTCAAGAATTGCCACAATGAGCCCTGTGGAGGTCATTTTTCTCACCTGAAAATTGGACACAAGTTATTATAGATGGGCTATTTTTGGCCCAAAATATTTAAAGATGCAAAGAAATATGTCCAGAGTTGCGATAGTTGCCGAAGTTTGGGTCATTCCATTCAAGATGATGAAATTCCCCTTCAACCACAGATTGTATTGGAACTGTTTGAAAGATGGGAAATGGAATTTGTAGGCCCCTTTAATCCACCAAATCAGAAAACATATATTCTAGTTTCTACATATTGTGACTAAATGGGTGGAAGTCATAGCACTCCCAAGGGCCAAAGAAGAAGCAGTCATTAATTTTCTATTCAAACTGTTTGTTTGATATGGGATGCCTCAGGAGCTTGTAACAAATGGGGGATTGCAGTTCGTTGCTCATTAAATTTCAACCACGTTGAAAAATTAACATATTAAACACAAAATCACTTATCCTTACCATCTACAAGTGAATGGAAGGTGGAAAACACCAATAAAGTCTTAGAGACGATTTTAACTAAAACAATATCTATAAATCGTTGAGATTGGGTTGCCAATATTCCATAATCCTTATCGGCCTATCGGAAAACCTGGATTAATACCACTGGATATTCACCTTATCAACTCATTTTCGGTAAGAAACACATTTTTTGATTGAGTTTGAAGTTAAGACTCTCAAAATTTCCAAGGAAGTCAAATTGGATCTTACAGAAGCACAAAAGCATCGCTTACAGCAACTCAATGAACTGGATTAAATGAATCTTCTTACTCTTGGGTGTGGAGCCTGATTATCCTCTATTTTCAGAGGTATCACCGCATTGGACCACATTTGGTAATGTGGCAGCAAATTTGCCCATTTATGTAGGTTGCCAAGGGGGTCCAAAGGGGGACATTGATTAGGCAGAAATTTGACAGTAGAAGTTATGTTTATTTTATGGTTTCTTTCCTAAAAGGCAACCCCTCGCTATATATGACGGAATTGTATTGCGACTATGTAGATGTATATTCTGAGTGAGAAAGAGAGAGGAGATTGTGTGATAGTGAAGAGGGAATTACAATGGATCTATTGTAGGTTGTATCTCTTCATTTTGCTAGATAATATAAAAGGAAGGACTAGATGTTTCTTTGTAGAAGTAGCCAAAATTGGGTGAACCACGTATATTTGTGTCTCTCTTTTTTTATGTGTTTTCTGTGTCTATATTTATGCAATATTTTATGTGTTCCATTTCTCTATAATATATAATTTTCTAACAACTGGTATTAGAGCTGAAGGTCTATTTGGCTAATAAACTCACAAGAGAAAAGGGTTCCTAGTTCAAGTGGGAGCAATGGCGGAAGATGGTAGGTTTAGAGCCAAAGAATTTAATGGCCAAAACTACTAGCTGCAGAAGATGTAGATGGAACATTAAATGTATCAGAAATATTTGTACCTACCATTGAGCAGAAAGACAAATAAGCCGACGAGTATGATAGACATGGAATGGGATATTCTCAATAGAAAGGCACTTGGAACAACACGGTTGTGCCTAGCAGCGTCGGTAGCCTTTAATATTTCAAAGGAAATGACAACAGAGAGTTTTATGTCGGCATTGGACAAATTATATGAAAAATCCTCGGCCTCAAATAACTTATTTCTTATGAAGCATTTATTTAATATGAATATGTTAGAGGGTGGATCTGTTGTTTATCATTTAAATGAATTTAATATAGTTACCAGTCAGTTAAGTTCTGTAGGGGTAACTTTTGATGATGAAGTTAGGGATCTATTATTTCTATGCTCATTGCAAGAAAGTTGGAATGGTTTAGTTATGGCCATTAGTAACTCTGTCTCTGGACCTAGTACTTTAAAGTTTGATGATGTTTTCAGTGAAATCCTTAGTGAGGAAATGCGATGGAAAAGCTCTGGTGAGACATTAGGTAATGATTTTACTACAAAAACTAGGGGAAGAAAAATGGAAAGAGGAAAGAGCCTAGGATATTGCAGTAAGTCAAGGAAAGGCAGATCCAAGTCTAGATCAGGGATAGGGTGCTGAAAATGTGGGAGGAAAGGACACCTGAAGAAATACTGCAAGTCTCAAAAGGGAAAAGAAGGAGACGTGCAACAAGAAAACAATCATGAAGCGAATCTGACAGGTGATGTGTTGCAAGATGCTTTGATTCTTTCATTAGAAAATATTATTGATGCCTGGGTGGTAGATTTAGGGGCCTCATTCCATGCCACATGTGATAGGAAAAAATTTCATGATTATGTTCAAGGAGATTTTGGACAAGTTCGATTGGGTGATGATAAACCTTGTAAAATCATTGGAAGGGGTACAATTTTCATAAGACAATAGAATGGAAATCAATGGTTGTTGAAGGAGGTAAAGCATGTTCCAGATCTAAAGAAAAATCTAATTTCAATAGGGCAGTTAAGAGGTGAAGGTTGTGTAACTACTTTTACAGATAAAACCTAGAAGGTCACTAAAGGAGCCTTGGTAATAGAAAAAGGAGAAATGATTGGTACATTGTATTTATGCAATGGTATTTCTAATTATATTAATGATTTAACCTCTACATAAGTAGATACAATGTTGTGGCATCATAGGCTCAAGCACATGAGTGAGAAGGGGATGCATATTCTTCACTCAAGAAATTTGTTGCCAAGTTTGAAGCATGTTGAATTGGAATTCTATGAGAATTGTGTTTAAGGAAAATAGAAGAGAGTCATATTCCTCAAAGTTGGAAAAGAAAAGAAGAGCAAAAAATTAGAGCTTGTGCATACAGATGTATGGGGACCTACTCAGGTATCATCTCTCAGTGGCTCTCATTATTATGTTACTTTTATTGATGATGAAACCAAAAAAACCTGGATTTATTATATTTGAAATAAATAACATGTATTTGATACTTTCAAGAAATGGAAAGATTTGGTTGAAAATGAGACATGAAAAAGGTTGAAGTGTCTCAGATCAAACAATAGAGGTGAATATTGCAACAAAGAGTTTGATAGATATTGTTCAGAGAATGGAATTTGCAGAGAGAAGACAATTCCAGGAACACCACAAGAAAATGGTGCATTAGAAAGGATGAACAGGACAATCATGGAGTGTCCAAGGTGCATGAGATTGCATGTAGGATTTCCTTTAAAATTCTGGGTAGATACTATAGATACTGTTGTTTATCTAATAAACAAAGGGCCTTCATGTTCCTTGGATGGTGGTATTCCAGAGGAGGCATGGACAGGTAAAAAGGTAAGCTATTCATTTTTAAAGACTTTTGGTTGTGAAGCCTTTATCCACATTAATAAAGAAAATAGAACAAAGATTGAGGCAAAATCAAAGAAATGTACCTTTATTGGATATGGTGTTAATGATTTTGGTTATCACTTTTATGATTATGAAAAACACAAAATCATTAGAATTAGAGATGTCATATTCAATGAAAAGGTTTTTGTATAAGGATCAGATGTAGGAAAAGAAACAAGAAAAATAAAACAGAGAATACACAGTGCTTGATGAGATCACAGAAAAAGTGAAGGTGCCTGAAAATCATAATGATCAACAGCCAGAACCACAACAACAAAAAACACCTCAAACACCTGAAAGTGGTGTTATAAGATCTACCAGGATAAGTAGACCCCTTTAACGATACTCTCCTTCATTATATTATGTATTGTTGACTGACTCTGGTGAACCAGAGTGTTATGAAGAAGCAGTGCAGGTAGAAACCAGGAAGAAGTGGGAGCAAACCATGAAAGAAGAGATGGACTCCTTAGTACATAACCAAACTTCGGACTTAGTTAGGTTTCTTGCAAGTAAATCAACATTGTAGAATAAATGGGTTTACAAGATGAAGGAAGAACATGGAGGTAGAAAAAGGAATAAAGATATACTTGTGGTGAAGGGGTTTGCACAGAAAAAGGGTATATACTTTGATGATATATTTTCTCCTATTGTTAAAATGAATTCAATTAAAACTATTTTAAGTCTAGTAGCAGTGGAAGATTTGCATCTTAAGCAATTAGATGTAAAGACAACCTTTCTCCATGGGGATTTGGAAGAAAAGATATATATGCAAAAGCCAGGGAAAATTTTAGGGGCTAACATTCACAGGTGGGCTAATTTTCCATACTTTTTCCAAAAAAAAGATTAGCCAATTTCCATTTTTTTTATAAAATGATTCACCCAAATTTTATAGTACACCATTATTTTACCTTAAAAATCGCAAAAATATTATATTGACTAATATATAATAATTGGAAATCTAAATTTTCTACAAACGTATCACCAAAATTTTTATAATTTTCCTATTAGGGACTAGTAAGATTCGCCAAGGTTTCTAAACTTTAAGATAAATTCTCATCCTTAAAATTTTCCTTGGAAAAAGCCAGAAGGATGTGAGGTAAAAGGGAAGGAGAAACTAGTGTACAGGTTGAAGAAGAGCTTGTATGGCTTAAAACATGATCCAAGGAAAAATTATGGCAGCTATATTATATTGTTATTGTATGTAGATGACATGCTTGTTGCAGGTTTTAAGATGTAGGAAATAAATTTTCTCAAAATAAAATTGGCAAATTCATTTGCAATGAAGGATTTGGGTGCTGCAAAACAAATCCTTGGTATGAGAATAACTAGAGACAAGAAGAATCGCAAATTAACATTATCTCAGAGTGAGTACATACAAAAGGTGTTGAAAAGATTTAATATGCAGAATGAAAAACCAGTTAGTATATCTTTGGCTAGCCATTTCAAACTAAGTAAGGAGGTGTGTCCCAAGACTCAGGAAGAAATGGCTTATATGTCTAAAGTTCCATATGCATGAGTAGTTGGAAGCTTAATGTATGCAATGGTATGCACAAGGCTTGATATTGCACATATATTGCGATTTGTAACCAGGTACATGAACAATCCAGGAAAATAACATTGGATGGCAGTGAAGTGGATTCTTAGGTATTTGAGAGGTACCAGAAATCAACCATTATGCTTTGGTGGTTAAAACATTTCTCTATAGGAATATGTTGATGCAGATATGGCGGGTGATAGAGATAACAGGAGGAGCATCACATGGTATGTGTTTACTGTATGTGGAGCGATAGTAAGTTGGGTTTCAAAACTGCAAAGTGTTGTTGCACTCTCAACAACAGAAGAAAAGTATGTTTCTACTACAGAGGCTAGTAAAGAAATGATTTGGTTACAAAGGTTTCTAGATGAATTGGGTAAGAAGCAGGAGTTGGGAAGGTTATACAATGAAAGCCAAAGTGCCATACATCTTGCAAAGAAATCTGCATTTCATTCCAAGACTAAACATATACATCTCAGGTACCATTTCATATGGTCAGTGTTGGAAGATGGACAATTGAAGGTGGAAAAGATACACACTAGCCAAAATCCTGCAGATATGTTATAAAAGTTGTAACCAGGGAGAAACTGAGATTTTTCTCGGTTTCAATTGGTCTTCAAGTATGATGATGAAGATAAGAAACAATGAGGTCCAAAGTGGAGTCATTTTCCCGCAAATGAAGCAGTGATGGAGTTGCTATAATTAGTCTCCAAGTGGGAGATTTTTGGGTGTGGAGCCTGATTATTTTCTTTATTTAGAGGTATCGCAACATTAGACACCATTTCATAATGTGGCAGCAATGCTACCCATTTATGTGCACTATCAGGGGGTCCATGTAGGGTGACAAAGATTCTTTAGAGCCCCGTTGACAGGGGATCAGGGGCAGCGCCCCTGAAACTAAAATATATGTAAAATTGCCTTGTAAAATGTTGTAATTTCGTAGTCAATCTAGGCTGTTCATTAGGCGGAAATATGACAGTATAAGTTATGTTTAGTTTAGGCTTTTTTCCCTAGAAGGGAACCCCTCGCTATATATGATGGAATTGTGTTGTAGCTATGTATATGTGTATTCTGAGCGAGAAAGAGAGAGGAGATTGTGTGAGAGCGAAGAGGGAATTATAGTGGATATGCTGTAGGTTTTATCTCTTCATTTTGCTGCATAATATAAAAGGAAGGACTAGTTGTTTCTCTATGGACGTAGTCCAAATTGGGTGAGCCACGTATATCTGTGTCTCTCTTGTTTTATTTGTTTTCCATGTTTATATTTCTACAATATTTTATGTGTTCCATTGCTCTATAATATATAATTTTCTAACACTTGCTTTACAATGCGCTGCCATAATCTAGTAACAGAGAGCTAAATGGCATGATCTATTGATTAAAAAGAAAACAAATCAGAAAGGGGATTGGGTGTTGTTATATGACTCTAGGTTCCAAGACTTTCCAAGTAAACTTCAAAAAAGGTACCTTGGCCCTTACGAAATTACCAAGGTTTATGAAAATGGAATGGTATGCCTTACTACAATTAGTAATTCTAGTATTTCATTCCTTGCAAATGGGCATTGACTCAGTCTATACTATCATCCACCTACTCGAGAATCTTTCCTTCATGAAATTGATAATGATTCCAATTTGTAGGTTGTAGTTGATTGGGGAAATTTCCCTACGCTCATAACCAGGTAAATTTTTCTTTGAAATAATTTTTACTTTTATTTTGTACAAATGTAAATAATTTTATTTTGTTTTTATAATAAATATGGAAAAATCATTGATATTTTAATCAAAATCATTGTTTCTTTAGTCTTAGTCATTGTTTCCTTAGTTACAGTTATTTCTTATTGTTTCCTTAATCATTGTAATCTCCTTAGTTACAGTTGTCATATTTCCTTAGTTACAGTTGTTATTTCCTTAGTCTCAACTATTGTTTCCTTAATCACAGGTGTTGTTTCCTTAATCTCAGTTGTTGTTTACTTAGTTATAGTTTATGTTTCCTTAGTCTCAGCCATTGTTTCCTCAATCATAGTTGTTGTTCCCTTAGTCACAAATATTGATTCTCTTCTCACAGTTGTTGTTTCCTTAGTCACAGTCGTTGTTTCCTTAGTTATAGTCTATGTTTCCTTAGTCTCAGCCATTGTTTCCTCAATCATAGTTGTTATTCCCTTAGTCACAAATGTTGTTTATTTTATCACAGTTGTTGTTTCCTTCATCTCAACCATTGTTTCCTTAGTCACAGTGTTGTTTCCTTAACCACAACCGTTGTTTCTTCACATTTGATTATCATTTCCACTAGCTTATTAATGTTTATATTTCTTTAGGGTAAGGAAATTTTTGTTAGCCTTCCTTTCATATGAAGGTGGAAAACTAACTTGTTTAATGGTTATCATTGGAGAATGCTTTATGAGAATCATTATCATAATTCTGAAATTTCCATGATTTTTAATCCCTTTTGGTACTATAGAAAATTCATAAAAATGTTCATGATGTTTGGTTGTCCATGAGTATTTCATTATAATTCTACATACTAGGAATACTTTTTTAGAAATTCAGCATTCTTTTTTAATCTCCTGTATTCTCTATAATGATATACTTGATGCAAATATTGTTTCCATCCATCTATTTTTTGTAGAAATCTTTGCATGCCTTTATTTTGTCTGCACCCTCCATGGATTATAATAATTTGAGTTATCATTACATCACATGAGCCATAAATATCTCAATTATTTCCTCACATGTCATATATACACTCTGATTTCAATATTTTCCTTTTGACAATTACTCTATTGCATTGCGTTAGTACACCCTTATCCTCTAATTGTGTCAAACCTTCCATCATATTAAAACCTAATTAACAGACGTGGATGACCTTTACCTTTATTAGGGGGACGAGTTGGCACTGAAAAATGACTTGTTATTTGAATTTTCAAATACCATTTCATGTCATGATCACTAAGCCTATATACTTTCAGCGGAATTATTATTATCATATATTTTGAATTATGTTGTTTCCAGCTGAAAAATTGCATCCCGTTGAATAGTAATAATTGGTGGCTATTCAGTTTGATATGAGCCTATTCAATTAAAGTCTTTGGAATATGTGCGCAACATCTTGATCCAAGATGGATGGATAGAGTATTTTGAATGGTCACATGGTTTCAACAATGAGGAAGCATTAGAATTCACAAAGAATTTGGACAATCGCACAACAATAGTGAGAAATATACAGATACAAGTAAGTGAAGGTGCAATAGAGGAAGTAACAGGTCTTTCGACAAAAGGAGAAAAGTGGTACGAGATACACACTTCTCTCTAGAACGAGACCCTCTTGTTTCTAAATACTGGTGAAGAATCAATCAAAAAAGAAAAGAGGTATAACCCCAATTCATTTCTAGAACCATGGAGAGAAGTAACAAGGATTGTCTAGTGATACATTACATGTGATGGAAGGTATCATGTGGTGAGGGGGAGTCATCTCAAACTAATGGCATCCCTGAGGCTAAAGGTAACTCTAAACCTGCCCTGGTTTCTCAATTCATTGTTGCATGAGACTGCTAATAGGTTAATAAGGTCCAAGGAGTAAGTCTTGGTCACAAGCCATCATGGAATTATCAAGTTATTAATCATAAGGAGTCTTAGTCAAGTTTAGCAAAATTGGGAAGGGTTCCTCGGAAACCCTGATGTTGGTCAAAACTCAGTAGAGCAGAGAAAATAATGGCATCAGTTTTAGCTTTGCTACCAAAAAAAAGAATGAGGTCAACTAGACTTGTTAAGAAAGGTCATAGTTCTTTGAACCCTCTTGAGCAGCTACTAGAAGAAAACTTGACTCAAGGTTTCATAAATATAGAAGAGATGCACCAAGAAACCTTCGAAGAAACATTAGTTCAAAATTTACCAACTTCCAAACAAATAGCACGGGAAATAGAAATCGCTCAAGCATTAGAAGGGCTAGATATTTTACTACAAACTACAAATTTTGGAGAGGCCACGACCACTTAAGTACAAGAACTAGTAGCTTATTCTGAAAATCCTATTGACCAGGGGACTTCACCTAATTTTCCAACTGCAACCTCTCCTCTTAATTCTTCATCTATTGTTATGATGGAATTAGATAATGACCCTGAAGTTATTCCTTCTCAAGAGTGTTCTGGAGACTATGTTGGTACTACAGTGGAGCCCTCCTCTCCAGAGGGAATGACTCCATAGTCTTTTGAAGATTTGATTGATGAAGGATGATATGATGGTAGTAGATTTTCAACTGAACCTTATACTATTTCTTTTGACAAGGAATTCTTGAAGTCTAGAATTGACATGATGACAAGGGAAGTTAATAACTCATTAACTAATCCGTTGATAGTCGAACTTATTCAGGAAATTATTGTTGAAAATCCCGAGATAGTGGTTGTTGTTTCTTCTCCTTTTATTCCAACAACCTTGGTTAGTAGTTTTGATCAAAATACCACATGTACCAGAGTTGTGAGGAATAAGGGAAAAGGAAAATTTCATGAGGAGATTGATAAATTGAATCAATAAAACAAGAAACTGTGAAGGAAGGTACAATAGGTGAAAAATTGGTTGCATGGTAGTAAGCGGTTTCATAAAGGTCATGAGGAGAGACCTAGAAGAAAGAAGTAAACTCAGGAAATGGAATCCCTAACTAATTTCATATTTGTCTCTATTGAATCAAGCACCCAAACAAAATTTGTTCTTATTTCTACCAAAGTAGGAACTCATACTGACTCTGAAGTACAAATGATTGATGCTCGTCTTAACCTTGTTGAAGTGGCAACTCAGACTAATTCACCATTTACCTTTAATGACATAGGAGTACAAACAAAGGATGTGCCTCACTATACTAACTTGATTGTAGAAGCAGCCATTAAAGTCTTGAAAAATACTATGGAGAAACAACAGGAGACCATAGCAAGATATAAGGGAGAAGTGGTGCCTTGGAGGGAACATTAAGAGTTACTCCAACGAGTTAGAGAACTGAAAGCAACAAAAGATGAGACCTATGCACAACTGAGGGAATCTGAGAAGAAAGTACAAAATTTAAAGGACCACCTTAAGAAGGTTGCAGATAAAATGAAGGAAATATGTTCCATTTATTCAAATTCCTTGGCATGTAGGTCCCCAACTCATAATTATGCTTTGTATTCACTTCAGTGATATCTATTTCTTAAAGTTAAAGCTATACAATTTGGACAACTATATGAGTTTAGAAATGTACTGGATTTCATTTCTACTTTCCACAAATAGGATGAGAATACACAATATCTTCTATGTGAATTATATATGCATAATTTCTTTTTAGAAGACCACGTGGAAGAAAATATTGTCCCATTTATTGTAGACATTCAATTTTAGGGTTTCATATCATTTCCCAGGAACCAGGTGAAATGGGAAAAGTATTATCACACCTTCCATAGGAGAGAACATGGCCTTGATATTTGGCTTAGATAGTATCCTAATAACCCCTTTCGCACACAAATTCGTCATGGTATCTTCATAGAAAAACCTAGTGTTGCTTCTACACCTGCACAAATTTATTATGATGTCATGCATTCAGGGATGGAATATTTGGAAGATATCGGGGATGAGGCTCTTCATGGAGTTAAAGTGAGATTGCAGGCATCACCTAATCAAATCAAGAATAGAGAGCCTTTGGCTACCACAATTTTTAGTATCCCTTGACCAGAGTAGAGGACTATGTTCACTTGGTATTGGAAAGAGGTATCAGTTGGATAGGATGCAGGTACAAATGTCCCATGATCTAATTCCCTCAGTATTTTTATAAATATGATTGGCTTATCAGAAGAAGGTAAGTATGTGGCTTTTGAATAACTCCAAAGTATAAATGGATTCAGGAATAAAGGAGAGGAAGCTTATGAAGTTTACTTCTTAATTGCCTTACATATTAATCATTTGTTTGCATGAGGACATGCAAATGGTTAGTTGGGGGGTGATGTTGGGCCTCATACTTGCCATAAATTCCTTGCCTTACTTCTTATTTTTCATATTATTTTTAGTCTTTTTTGTAAATAGGCTATGATAACTTATGTAGTATGGATTCTAGTAGTGTTTTATATGCATTTATTATTTTATTATTTTTATGAACGAATTTGACCATTAAAGTGTTATTTACTTACAAATGGATCATTATTTTGGATAGGAATCTATTGATGCATTGGTATGTGATGTTGCTTCCTGGAACGATCATAGGAGATCAGATACCCTCAAGATATTATACTCTATTTGGAGAAAATTAGTTACAAACAAGCTTCTGATCTGGTCCTCTAGATGCATTAAGATATTTGTAGCTTAAATGAGTATCCTAAGAATATTTAGATTCTCAAGATTGCTCATTATCAGAAATAGATTCTTTGTCCTTATATTTTATCAACATGATATAAAAACTTGCATTAAGCCTCAAAATGGATTGTTCAAGTTGTAATATTGTTTTGACATAAGCTCAAACTTGAGAAGACATTGATTGTAATTGGTTCTTTGTAATTGAATGGAAGTGTTTATTACTTAAACTTAATCTATTGTGATGATTCATTTCATAAGGCAGTTCAATTTTGGTGATTTGATCTTGATCCTGGAAGCAACAATGTCTTCACTTGTATCATTAAATTAGTGTTTGATTCTCCTATTTCAGTTATTTCTCTTCACATAATTGTTCTTAATTTCTCATTACTTGTTTATTAAACTGAAAGCTTTGTTTTGAATTCAATTAATTGAGATCACTACAAAATAGATCTTTTGTAGTTAATTTGTTAAAATCGTTGTCATTTCTTGTTGTTTCCTGTATATTACCATGTATCGTTATCTTGCTTACTTAATCGCTTTTGATGTTCTTATTATATAGTACTATTTTTCTATTTTGTAGTTGTTATTCCCTAAGAAACAACTTGGTGTCCAGTAGGTTTTCTTTTGCTATTTCCTTAAGAAGCATTTAGAAGTTAATGTTTTGAATGGTTTTCTGTAATTAGAAATTGCATTATGAGTTGATTTCTTTGATATTTCATCTTTTCTTTTCAATAGGATAACAGTAACTAGTCATATTAGCATTTCTCTTTCATAAATGGAACCGATAACCTTGAAGTAGAGAAATGAAAGCTCAGGTTGATAAATTAATGTGTAGTAGTTAGCTGGTCCTTTTAATAACAATTAGTTGGCTCAACAATCGACTCCAGGAATGAAAATTCATCCTTATTTAATGTGGTATGACTAGTACAAATAAATAACCTCCTCTTCCTCATTTGATCTTAAATTCGTCTAAGGAGTAGAGAAAAATTCGGTCTGAGGAAGAAGTATAATGGTTCATATCTCATGAACCTTGAAGAATTTTAAAGGAGATAAATTAGTGTTTGAGGTTTTTATTTTGGCTAAGGGTGTTTAAGGTGTTTTGAATATAATATTGGAGTGGAATTCACCTTATTATTGAATCAAAATTCACATCTCTTTGTGGCTCTATAGAAAAACTTGAACCATGGTAGACTCGACCCTATAACAAATTTTGTTCTATGTAAAAACAAGCTTCGACCTCTATATGGTGACTTCAGTCCTGTGATAGATACATAATTTGGCCCCAATTTCTGTCATATCATTCAACCTAAAATAAAAAGTGATTTTTTTCCTCCTTTTTTAATAGACTTTGAATAGATCTTTGACAAAGTTTTGGAGACCCCTTGTTGCAGACTTGAAGCTGATTTGGACTTGAAATATGACTTTAGAACCATTCCTTGTACCAGAACTTGAAGCCTCTTTGAAGCAATCCTAGAGAAGACTTGAAGCACATCTTGAAGACCTTGTTGAAGCAATCTTGTATCTTATTGGGAAGATCTTGAGAGAATTTTGTTGAAACCCTTTTTGGAGCCTCCTAGAAGCATTTATTGAATCAAATATGAATTTTTTTTGGAGGAGAGCCCTTGAGCAAACTTGGAGACATAATTTGAGCAGACTTGAAGAGTGGTGGAGCATACATTTTTTAGAAAACTTGGAGTAGACTCATTGAATCAGACTTGAAGAGACTATTGAGCTAACTTTGTAGCCTTAGTTAAAGAAGACCTTGGACCAACCTTGAAGTCTTCTTAAAGCACTTTTTTAAGCAGATCTGAGGCCATGTTGGAGCAGATCTTGAAGACCAATTGGATAAAACTTTGAAGAATCTCTTGGAGCAAGATTGAAAACACATTGAAGTAATGTTTTGGTAAAAAAGAATTTGAAGATTTTGAAACAGTTAAATGTTGGAGCCTTATTGAAGTATTTCGTAGGTTGGAGATTGATTTTGTAATAGAGGATTGGAGGCCTCATTCAAGGCTGGAGCATTCTAAGAGTTGAAGTTTTTGTAGTGGTTGGAGCCAAAATTTGAGGATTGGTGTCCTCCTTGAGACCAGGTTAGAACCTAGATTTATATTTGAGGATTGGAATCCTCATTCAAGGTTGGATCCTTAAATAATTAGGATGTTTTGTTGTAAAGGTTGGACCCTGAATTTTGTAAAAGAGGATTGGAGTCCTCACTAATGTGTTCAATAATAAAATTATTTTTGTTTTGATATACCTTCTATTTGCTATTGTGAAATATTTCAACTCGCTTAATACAATAAATGAAAAAAAAATTGATTCACCCTCCCCCTGCCTTAGTATTTCCAACACAAAATTCGTAAGTCATCAAACTTATAGTAATCTTGAAACACTTTTTGTACAATTTTTTGAACATCAAAATAATATCTAAAAAAATAATCATTGACTTACTTTATTATGTCAATGTATCATCATGATCATGATCATGATGACATGTTAAGATAATTAGTGTAGCCATATAAATTAAATCACTGATAAATTTTGATAGGTATAAAAACACATACCTCATGATACATCTCATATTACCAAAATAGAAAAAAAAAGAATATAAAAATTAACTAAATTATAACCTTATTATTATTATTATTGCACCGAGAGGTGCTCTCCAACCTAGTATGGATGTTCTAATGTAATTTCCTATTTAACATTTTGACTCAGATAAATTACATAAAAAGATAAAATAAAATAATTAATAATTATAATTATCCATAAAACATTTTGACACAATCAAATTACGTAAAAATAAAAATAAAATGAAAAATATAAATTTGATAATTATAATTAATTATAACTAATAATTAAACCAAATAGATCTATCTCAACTCTGAATCTACTAAGTGACAAGAGGGATAAAATCTCTTGAAATGAAAACCTCTTATAAAGTGAAAAGAGATTTGATCTCTCTAGGCACTTGGTTCATTAGTCACATGTTCATATATATATATATATATAACACAAAAATGACAATTTGGTGAGTCTCATACTTGCATGATGCCTCTACGAGCCTATGATCTATCCTCCTCCTTGTAGATTGGATCATGACGGAGGGATTGAACCTTGGATATCTTAGTTTCCACATCACTTTCATCACCAATTGAGCTACCTCTTGAGATGTTCATATAAAAAAAAGTAAAAATTAAAAACACAAAAAACGCATAACTACTTTTGAGATAAATCTCAACCTTTGGTAAGTGACTACTGTTAAGACTAGAAACCACATTAATAAATGTAGTTGAGGTAGGCTGATAGATGTATATTCCAACATCCATTGCCTACAAATATTTCGATTGAAGTGTATCGTGTAGATCCAAATTTCAAGTTAAAAAGTTATCATAACAATAAAAATTATTTTCTCATTTATGCAAATTTATTTATCTAATAACATTATTATGTTTTCATTTATGCAAATTTATTTATCAAGTTAATAAAAAATGTCGCGATAAACTTACAATATTGGAATAATCCTAAACAATTTATAGATAACAGTTTGTCACTTCATGGGAAATGAACCTTCAAAATGGAGATAATCCTAACTTTTTAATTATAATCCATAGTTTATTTAGGTGGTAGGTGGTTTTATTTATTCGGTCCATAAATTACAAAAACTAAAACTAAAACTAAATACAAATAAAAATATAAATATAAATTATATAGATAAAAAGAAATGAGCCAGAAAACGCTTCTAACATTGGCACTCTTATTTTTTGCTTCTAAAATCTATATCAACCAGACTTGAAACTAAAACAAGGGAAGCTGCAAGGCAGCAAGTCCCTGCATTGAGTGGGGTAGTTATGGACTCAGAGCGAGCAGTTTAATGCCCAGTGAGAGAGCAAGCTTGTGTTTGAGATAGATACCTGAAAACTAACCTACATGTTTTCAACAGATCCATGTAAAATTGAAAATTGAAATTGATTACAGGTATCAAATTGTTGGATACCAAGAAAAGAAGGAAAAGCTGGGTGGCATTTTAACTAATTTCTTTTCAGTCCTTGATGAGCTACCCTCCCTTGTCAAAATGGGAGGCTGAGATGATTCGATTGGCATCATAGGCATAGAGGATGGACTGCAAACTGATGTATTATCTAAAGATGTATTATCTAAACGTTCTTGTTGGGAAATTTGAGTCCCATTGATTTCTTGAGTTTGGATGACATGTCGATCATCACAATCTTGGTTTTACTACTCCCTTGTTCCTACCTAAAGGGGTGATATGTCCGAGTGTAGAAAAGAATGTTGGTTGGGATGCAGTTGTTGAGAATCAGGTGAGGGCCTTACTTGATCTGACTGATACAGACTGAGCATGCGTAAACGACACATTCAAGGACTAAACTAGAAGAAGCTTCTTAGACTAGAACTTGATTTGGGCTATCAAACACATCCACTATCATGGCACAACTATATGTATATTTGATTTCTACTTGAAATATCAATATGACATTCTTCTTGAAAAAAGAATGTAGAAAAAATATAACAGAATAGTTGTGTGACACAAGGAAATGAAAAACTACAGAGGATTAATTTAGCAGTAAACTAAATAGCTAGTAGCTTTAAAATTGATTTATCGTCACCATGAGAACATTGGTTCAAATGATTACTGCAGACTGCAGAAGGGTTCAAAAAATAAAAGGGTGTCAGCAAGTTACAGATTGTCGGAGATGATGTAGGCTCAATCTTATCAATCCAAAATCTCACCTACAAAAATGATCTGCAGATGAAAGTATGAGCGTTCTATCTGTAACATAACATAATCATCCAATTTATGATTCTATGTATAAAATTTAATGCAATATTAAATCAAATGTAAAATTGACATATAGTTTAGAATATTGCCTATGGAATTCAAGGATTTATCCTTCCTTTTCTGGAATTTACTACTTTCTTTTAAGTTTCTTAGAGTGAGACTGAGGATATGGAAGACGAATTTCGTGCGAGAACTTCTGCAACTATAAAGTGAGATATGACGGCATTCAAGTGCCAAATTAATCAAAGCTTTGATTATTTTCTAATCTTTTAGGATTATGTGAAAACAATTTCAACATTTCAACATTTTGTTTAAGTTGCAATTTTCACATGTCCAATTGACACAAAGCTAGAATAAATAACAAAAGCATTCATGTCTTCTATTTTGGGTTTTTTAAGCTTATAACATAGGTGTGTTGTAAGACGACACTAAGACAAGAATACACCATGAACATTCAAAATACAAGTATGACAATATCAAATCCTGTAAGACTTTGAGTAAACCCTTTTCCTAGGTAAATTATATGAAAGTGAATGAATTTAATTCAAATCAAAATACATTTATGGGAATATTAATGGGTTGTTAAACCCTAAAGCAAACTATATATGAACATAAATGTGAAGTAAATTATTTCCCTTTAAACCATCCGGGCAAAATGCAAAACTGACCTTGAAAATAACTTGATTAGTGCAACCGTTACACATGAACCTAGTATGGCCCCTGTAACAGTCAAATAGACAATGTTTTTCCCACATTTTTTTCACTGGAATTTCTCTAGGTACCTCCATTACATAAAATTAAAATAAAATACCTATATATAGTTTCACAAATGAGTGGTGGTCTATGAAATGCTTAAAAAAATAAAAATAAAAAGACGTCCACGGACCATGTGGGCCCTCCCATGAGCACCACATGCCTCACCTCCTCCATAACATAGCATGCAGGGCTTAAACCATGCCTAAGGGAAAAATAAATATCACTTGGCACCCATGGCTACCATTTGGACACACAGATACCATGGACCCACATGCACCTAGCTACCATGGACCCACCTGCGTGTATTACATGCATTGATGTAATAATCAGAATCAGGAAGCCGGGCAAGTTGAGGAAGGGGCGGGCATTCAAATCATTACACTGGTGGGGTAGAACAATAGAGCCACTATGAATTTGTCAAACAATGGAGCCACCATGAATAAGCCATTTCTGTGCACATTGATACGCTTTGTTAAAGCTGTGCGCACGCTAAGGATTTTGATATCTGTCAAGTTTCTGGATATCTGATCCAAAGAATTTTGTGTTTGGTCTAGGTTTTTATTGGGTTCCCTGTTTTAGTTGATTGGAATATCAATGGCGGATGTCAACATGGAGACCGGTGACGTCGAGACTTTTTCTTTCTAGGCTGAAATTAATCAGTTACTTAGCGTCATTATCAACACTTTTTACAGTAAAAAGGAGATTTTCCTTAGAGAGCTTATCAACATTTCATCTGATGTAAGAAAACATTTATCAATTTGTGAGTTCTCATATATTCATCAGATAATTAGGCAGGCCTACTATAGGGAGAATAAATAAGGTTATATATGCTTAAGTACTATTTGATGTTTATGGAATTTGATTCAGTTCAAAGGGATAATGGATAAGAGCAAGTTGGATGATCATGTGGAGCTTTTCATTTGGATTTTTCCCGAGAAGGAAAACAAGTGCCTCACTATTATTGACAGAAGAATAGGCATGAACAAAGCTGGTGAGTACTCCAGTCATTCGATTCTCATGATTTGAATGAAATATACTCAATCTTTAGATAAGATTATAACGGTTTTTCTATTTGAATTCTTATGATATGCAATGGAATCTGTAGACTTGGTGAACAATTTCAGAACAATTGCAAGATTGGTGATGAACAATACATTAGGGAATCTCAAGCTGGGGGGTCATTTATCGTCACAAGATATGTGAATGGTGAGCCCCTGGGGAGAGGAAATAAAATCACTCTGTTTCTCAAAGAAGATTAGGGATATATAAATGCTCTCTTCTGTTTCTTCACATGTTTGATTCCTCAACGGCAATTGGGGTTTTACTAGATTTAAGGGCATGACATTTAGAGAGTTGTTCATCTCTTTTTGAATGTGGTTTGACAGTTGAAATAATTTCTCACTAGAGCGGCTTAACGAACAACCTATAAGGCAAGGAAGGCCAAGGATAATTAGTTAGTATTGATATAGTGTTTGATTCAAAGATTTCAATTATTAGTTCACAAATTAAAGTGCTCTACTGGTTTATTATTGTAGATGGTGTTTTCTATGAGTAACTATTTGAATACCTTTTTGATAATTATAAAGATAATTTCATCTTTCAAGCTATGGAAAAGGCTCCAAGCATACACGAAAGTGTGAGTAACCATTTGAATACCTTTTCAGCGATAATTATAAAGATAATTGTGTCTTGTGGTGAAGCTATTTTTGAAAATTTATTTGAACTAGGCATTATCATAATAACTGGGAAAATGAAATAGAAATACACACAAAAGATTAGTACAATATCTATTTGAAATTGAAAAAATATGAAAAAATATCACTGCATCATGAAGATTGGCAAAGCGGCCTTTGGGACTGCAATTCTTTGTACAGATTTTAAATGGTTTTATATTTTTATCTTTTACATGATTTTATATGGCTTACCATTAACCACTTTTCGTTCAAGATTTGGGGCCTTTGTACCTTGCATATCGGTTGAAGGCATAGCTACGCCTATAGCAACTGCTCTACTCTCTTGGGGATTTAGGAATGGAAATAGAAATTTTGTAGGGTTGGAAGAGAAAGAACTTGAATTCTATCTTACCTCTACCACGCTTAAAGAATTGCCTATAGGTTCACATGCACATGGCCGATTTTTTGGTTCCTCTGGTTCCTACAAGTTCATTTTTTGATTTTCTTGGTTCCTCTGGCTCCTCCTACAACAAGTTGTCTGGTTCCTCCTTGTTCCTCCTTTAAGTTGTCTTGCTGTTCCAGTAAATTTTCCTTCAAATCTTGTTAATGCAGAGCATGGCATCTAGATTGCAAGCTATGGTAGGTGTACAAGACAGAGCATTCAGCCTACGGACATGTAGAAAGCTATTGCCACCACACTAGTCCATGCATGCGCACAGCCATGTGGTGTGCCATGTGTATTGACGAAAGAGAAGTGTGCCACGAAAGAGAAGTGTGCCATGTGCACTGACCATAGACAATGTTTTACGAAGCATAATACGAACCAAATATTATGGAAATAGCATTTAATGTTTGTTAACTAATACTAGCATTAACGGGGTGTTTTAAACTGCTCTAACACTGATTGGGAAAAAGTAAATATATATAACCTATGTTTTCGCCTCCTGCCTCGGGAAGAGGCCAATAACACAGTAAATTACTATGTACCAAAAAAATTTTGGTATACTCCCTCAATTGACACTAAGAAGCAGGTCACACATAGGTCAACTAATGTTAACATTGTGGTTTCCGATTACTATAGTCCCTGGCCGTTGTCAGATGGCAGGGACTAATAACAAAGGGATTAATCCTTCCAAAAAGTTTAACTTTGGAAATAAAATTAGCCTATGGGGAGAAACAACAACACACCATGGAATCTAACTATTCTGAACAGAATTCTTATTAAATGAGTTGCAAACTCCAATACTAGAAGAAGAGGCTTAACTAATACAAAGGTAATCTTGGAAATAAACTACAAACATACATGGGGCTTACCAAATCCATAAATAAATGTGTGCCTCCTTTGTAATTCAAAAGCCTTGGAATCTAGAATAAAATATTAAATACTAGTCTTAAACGTGAATAAACTTATCTTAATATTTTCTCCAGCAGCAGCATCGTACACATGACCAATAACTACATAATAGAAGGTACACCGTTGATGTATATTAGGAAAAATTCCATCACTTGTGAGTTTCAGAAATAATCTACATAATATATCTATGGATCATACCTCTTAATTAATGTCATTACAACTTTAAAATTATTACAACCAAATAAACTATTTAGAAAATTAATACTAAATATTGCTGGTTGATTTAAAAAAATTTAAAATTTCACAAGTTTACATCTACCATGAGTTCAAATAGGTACCCCTATTGAAATAAATATTCTAGAATATTCTTTGAAGATTAAATCGTTATTGTTCCACCTACTAATTATTGATAATTAAATTGAAAATTATGAAAGCCTTATTCTAAAATAAATATCCTATCCTGTTATAAAAATTATAAATATATATATATATATATATATATATATATATATATATATATATATATATATATATATATATATATATATATATAATAAATGTCAAAGAAATTATTAAAATAAATAAATAAACATTAATGTTATTAAATTAAAAAAAAATATTCACGATGATGGGTAAATTTTGAGCAACAAATCAAGAGAATGAGAAAATAAATAGAATTAGAAGAATGAACAAGGAATGCAACAGGGTAGCAAGTCCCTTTGTTGAGTGGGGCCTGAAAAAAATATAGTGAGCTTATATCAAAGGTATCAATATTTGAAATTGTGGAGATCCAGGGTACAAGTTTAGTTCTAGCTGCCTTCAAGACTGTCCAAAGTTACATACTTTCTTGGTGCATCAAACATATAATCAAGCTATCATTGATCTATTGGTACATCCTCTGACTAGGAGTTGGATAGATGTTGACAATACTGTTGGTACAGATCTTAGCTTCAGGATATGGTCACCATGGTTTCACCTTTTGATTATTGCTACAAAATTCACAATATTCTCACCATGTTTTGACCTTTTGATTGCTGCTACAAAATGTATTACTTTTGTTGTGGAAAATGATTGGAATTATCTACTTGATTCCTAAGTAGATAAAGTAGTAGTGACAAGAGAGATTTAGGGTCAATTCATAAAATGGAAATGCTTTCTGATTTCTTTGTCACTGTCATCCTACAATTGGATGCCAAAGGTCTTATTATAATCACTTTAGTTCTCATTAAGGTTTGTTCCTTCTCATTAAGATTACTACAACAATATTTATTGGTGTAGAGTGCATTGACCCTGATCATAACTTCATGCATCAAAAGGTTCATTATGCTATGCCTCAACTAGGTATTTATTTCAATCTCACTAAAGTGAATGTAACAATGGTTACCTATATGAGTGTAAGAGCATAATATTTCAAAAGAAACCAAGATATAGAGTTGAGATTGATGAGGACATACCTCAAGTTGATACAGACAAGTAAGTAGTGATGCTAATAGCCTTGAAAGAGGTTTCATTGAAAATTTTATAGCCAAGGAAGGAGATCCTATCATAGTTGGAACACTGGTAGCTATTATTTGAAAGTCCATAGATGGAGAAAATCCTAATGCTATAGAGAAACAAAAGTGAGTAGCATGTTACACATCATTCATAGACTATAAATTATTTTAACCTAGTTACGAAATCTTGTATAGGATTAGAAACAACACACTACATAGTAAATTATACTTAAGTGTGTTATGACATTGTTATATAAGAATAAAGATCTTACTAGTAGGACATGGTAATTAGACTTGTTACAATATTCCTTAATCTTATTATGATCTATGGACACATAGAGATTAGATTTTTCTTGCATATATTTCTGAAAAAAAAGAAAAACAAAACAAATGTAGGAACAAAGACTCTTTACTTTAGAGGGATTGATACACCTTCTTTGAAAGTTGCATTTCCTCTGTAGATTGTTTGCAAATTAGTGTTCAATTAAAACCAAACAAATAACTACTAACAAAGGACTATAAGAAATAAATTGATACAATGGGCCAAAAAGAAACGCTAACAACCTCACATTCATTACACCCTTGGAGCACATAATTCTATCAACAAATGTTGTTCAAACCTTGACAAAAATATTGAATGGAATATGAAAAAAGTGTTGAAACTAGCTTCTGGCTCTTAGCATACATATCTTCTTCTCTCTCTTGGAATTGAATCGTTGCTTTCAGATTCTTTGCTTGCTATGCTTATTGCTTTAGCTTGAGCATATGCATTCAATGTAACCTTTAGTCTTTTGTTGTCACCAAGAATTTAGTGCCATTTCTTTATTTATATTTAGAGGAAAATTGTAATGGCATTGATTGATTTCATATTTAGAGGAGTTATTCTCTCTCAAGAACCTTTAATATCTTACGGATGAGCTCACCATCAAAATGAATTTTTGTGAAATAATAATTTTTCCCTAGGCTAAAGTGTATCTTTGCACATATTCTTCATTGGCCCTTGCCCTCAATGCAAGGCATGGACGGCCTTCAGGTAATTTTAATTTTAATTGTATGACTTGGAGCAACGAGTGTCCATAAGTAAAACTATAAATTTGTGGCCCGAAATCTTCTAAAAGTACTCACTATTGAGTGCATCATTCATGACCACTTTAGGTATGTTTCCCCTTATTTTATAGTGACTCCAAATGTTTCTACATCAACAACCCTTTGATTAGTTATTACATCATTTTTCAATGCAACAATTTATACAAAAACTAAAGTTTGTATGAAAGTAGAAACTTAATAGAAAAACTAGAGCAAGGAAACAAATCTCTTGCGTGTCCATTTATGTTGAAGGCATCTAATAAATTAGGTGCACCACATGTAAGAACTACTTCATCTATAATGGAAGTCAGGTTATTGTTCCACCACTCTCATGTTCAGTGTCATAATCACCTTTAATCAATACTAAGCATTAAAATTGATGAAGAATACAAAAAGTTTCTTCTTAATCTCATATATACCATAAAAAAGCCTCAATGCTATTGTAGAAAAGAAAGAGCATCTCTTTGTGGTCCTCATTTAAAATTTAAGAATATAGGACATCTATTCAATGGCGATAATTGTTTAGATTTAAATGAGAAAGATATACATTATAGTTTACAAATTTCCTTTGTCTCACACATATCTTCCATCAGTGATGAAAGAAGGTGCTTGTTTCCCACAAACAACTTTAATAAACATATGGTTTAGGATGAAGGCGTGAGTTGGGATGGAAAAGAACTCACTTTCAAAATTTTAGGTAGATTGATCTCTTTTAGAAACTTTTAAATGTATATTGTTGTATGGTTATTTAAGTTCCGGAGAGTTATAATTGTAAATAGTTTAGTATTAATATTAATATTTTCATTTAAAATCTGGACTTCCCAACCCAAATCAATGGATGAGTCAATGCCCATCATACTAAGTATCAATAGATCTAACAAAAATAATTTACCAATGTGTTACATGTTGGTGTCCGAGTGTGAATAAACTGTTCAACCCTTTCCTACATTAATTCATCAATCCGGGTGTGTACAATTTTCAAGGTAACACACAAGGTATATGCAGGGGTAAGGTTACAATCTCACATCAACCAAGGATTCGTGACTAAGAAATTAAAGCATCGCTATAACAGTAATGGAAAATAAATTGCAGAACTTAAAATGCATTCATAACAATCAATAGAGATCTGTAACAGCAATAAGAATAAACACACAAAGAGTAAAACAACATACACAAAAGAAATATGCAGCACCTGATCAGAAGAGCAGGCCCAACTCTCTGATCAGGGCTGCGTTAATTTACAGCTAAGGAAAGAACATAAAGAATTCTTGTATTATATTAATCTGCAAAAGAGTTGTTACAATACATATCTCTGCGCTTCGAACCCTTCACACAGGAATAAAAGACTTTTTATACAATACATGGGTAATAAAATATTCCCCAAAACCTGGAAACTAAATGCCCAAAATATACAACAGTTCAGAACAGAAACTACTTGCTGAGAGAGCGAGAACAAAAACGATCCAAAATAAGCTTGAAAACAGCTACGAGTTGGTTATGCTATCACAACATTGCTGAATAGCTACTGTGAATCGGGGAACTGCTGTTACATGCTGTGAAAAAAATACCTGTTCACCAGAATCTGCAAAAATAACAAGTTTTAGTAGTTCGCATAGGTAAAACCCCTGTGAATTTACTTCATCAATTAAATATTCCAAGAGACATAAGAAAGAAGGGTTACTTCATGAGTTTATCACAATAAATTCATATCAATTGGTGAAAAAAGGATGGAAGGATGGATGAAAAAGTAAGGAAAAGATAAGAAGATTTGGTGCCCAACATCTCCCCCCAACTAGCCTTCTACATGCCCTCATGTAGCTTGCCACTTCTACAGGTCTGGGTTAGAATGGCTGTGATCCTCATGGAGATGGGCGAGATCATATTCTTCTACCATATCTATTCCTAGGACCTTGTATCCTTCTGAGAGAAGGACTTCCTTCCACCAATCACCTGGTACATTATATGCTGGGGTATAATGTTTTGCTGGCAGCCAAATGATAGGGATTCTGAACCGGTGTCCCATCCATTAGACCCTACTTGTTTGGATGCATGCGACATACCTTGGCACTCGACTTAGTGCCAATGCAAATTTTGGTGCTCCAAAAGGTTCCCTGTTCCGAACAGATGTAGGTGACATCATCCACCTTTTCTGGCAGCTATCAAGGGCCTCATCTTGAAATGTGACTATTTTTTTGACACAAATATCAATGCACCACTTTTGTGTCCTCAACATCCATTCTCTATTTCCCTCGATCTCTAAAAATGTGGTGTGCTTATTGTACATAGTTACAGACCGTTCGTGCTCTCCTCTCATCATAAGAGGCTTCATGTTTTGATTTGACTCAAATGTATTGGAAGCCTTATGCTAGTTTATCTCATTGAGAGTATAAGAGGTGAGAGCCCTTAAATGAATGTCCCCCACATATGGGACAGGGTTAAATTCTTTGTCATTGTGTAGGAAGTATCCATGAAGATAGACCTTGCACATGAAATGTTGGGTTACTACATCATGGATTCTCAATATACGTAGGAACTATACAAAGTCCTCGATCTCATGACTGACCCCCTTCTTAATTCTTTCCAAACAAAAGAAAAGAAATTGCTAATGCAAGAACAAGGCATAGATAGAAGCAGGAGGGCGACATGCCATTACCTGTTGTGCCAAGCTGAACATATGTTCTTTGTTAGCCTTCAATTCTAGCACTTGTCCTTCCAACCATTCTACCTTGAGCTGCTGCTTCACATGCCTCATCTGTAATATGTCCACTTGCTCTACATATTTGAAGATAGCCATGGACGACTGCTCCTAAATTCTTTTCACTTCATTTTGATAGTGGGCCATGGTGGATTTCCAAGTTTGAATCTCGGTTGTCAAAGAGAATTCACAGCCTTCAAACAAGTGCTCGATAGGATCCATCTGAGTAGTAGCAGAGGTCATCGACACATCTTCTACCCATGTTTTTGCTTCAACCACCATAGGTTTAGGCTTATTGACCCATTGTTTATACTTCCTTACCTACTTCTTAAGTTGATGCCCCTGTCTTCTCAGTCTTCGGACCTTTGTTTTCAATTGCATCATCTCTTTGAATTGTTGCTGGTATTTCTTTTGAAGGGGTGGCCTCCTTTGTTCACACAGTTCTATCCAGTCCTACTTAATAACCACTTCGTCTGGCCCTACAACTGGTTCGGCTGGTGGTGGATTGCTCAGAGGAGTATATACTGGTCTTTCTACCGGGTTCTCCTCCCTTGATTCCTCTCTCTCGATCACTTCTCGCTTGACAACCAATTCAACCAGCTTCACAGCTGGTTCCTCAGGTGATGGATTACTCAGGGGAGTATCCACGGGCCCATTTGTCGGGACCTCCTTGCTTGCTCCCCCTTCCTCGGGAGCAAGTGACTCTTTCTTAATAATTAACTCAACCTACTCTAGATCTATTTCAGTAGGTGGTGGGTTGATCAGAGGAGTATCCACCGGCTTTTTGACCAGAACTTCCCTTACTGGTCCCCCTGTTTCAGAAGCATCCACTTCTTCCTCCCTTCTGGGCTCCAGGGCATCTGTTGCCCAAACAACGCCCTCTTCACCCACTTGTTGTTCCTGTTCTTCTGCGGGATATTCTTCCTCCCCCTGTTCTTTAGAATGGCCTTGTTGAGAGTTAGCAGCCAGTAGACTAACAACAACCGGGCCTTTTACCGACCCATCAAAATTTAGAATGGGAGGGACAACAACCTCGTTTTCTGAGTGTCAAGGAGAACAAGACACTCTCGCTCCTCTAGGAATGGAGGCACAGAAAGGGAACTGAAATTTTTTTCTTCTTGGCCTGTACTAGTTCCGACTGTAACCTTGAGCTCTTTCCTTTCATCTGCAACAATTTTTCTCTAGCCCGGGGCTCCTTCCTATGTTGCCTCCTATCCCGTGGTTGACACTAGTTCTTGTGGAGAAGTGTCAACCTCAGGATTTATTCCTTATACATTTTCTGGTACCAGATTGGTTAGTGGTGGTTGTTGTGTGACACCACTACCCATATCCAACACTTCATGAGTAGATGGTGCTGGCACTATCCCCTATGGCACGTCGTTAATAAAGGTGGACCCTTGTATCACCATGTCAACCTCGTCCATCGTATCCATGATTCCTTCCTTCGCCAGCTCCACGGTCTCTTTTGCTCTGAGCCTCTCTCACTCTGGTCCATCTTCTTCCATCGACCCCACAATCAAGGCTAGTTCTTGTGGAACAACCTCAGCCATGGTACTAATAATTTCTTCCATCTCATGCCTTCCTGGCTCTGGTACCTCTTCTTCCATCAGTTCCACAGTCAAGGCTGGTTCTTGTGGAACAACCTCGACTATTTCTTCCACTTCAATCTCCCTTTCTTCATCCACCATTTCCATCTCTTATGGCTCTTCTTGGTCTACGTATTCAAATTCTGTTGGTTCCTCCTCCATTCCTTCCGGCTCCTCTTCTCTAGCAGCTATAACAACTACTATCTCCTCTTTTGTCGATTCCTAGAATGTTTCCCACGGAATTTGAAACCGGGCTAGTGCATGCATAACCAATAGTCAAACTTGTTGGCATTATGATTCTGGTATGGCTCTATGATACAGATGTTGTACTTGATGGAAACACTCTCAAGTGCATGCTCTGATCAGGCTCTCAAAATGTTGAAAATCAAGAAGTACGCAGGAGAATAGTTCAAATGGTGCGTACACACAGGTATGCCGTGAAGGGACTGCGGCCGCACACGCAGGTCACCCATTCAGAAGGTGCGTACCCCTAGTTCACTTACTTCAAGGCAGAGAAGCGTGTTCATGTGGGGTTTCCTATGTTTGGCTCGTGGTATTTAGCCCGCCGTTCTTGATTCTATGGTTTTGGCCCGTGGTACTACTTTATATTATTATTATTATTGAGCCTCATGTTTTGGGCCCCTTGTATCAGTTATCTATGGTATTGATCCATGATTTTAGGAAGAGCTTGCCTATATAAAGCAAAGGAGATCACTTGGCCAAGTATCTTTTGCAAGTTGAATATCTTAAGATCTGAAATATTGGGTTATTGTTTTAAAAGCTTGATCTACATAAAAGTGAAGTTGAAAGCGAATCTATGAAGGGTGATCTCTCGAGCGCATGATCAGATCTGGGCATATGACGATCTGTAGCACACTGGTGGACTGCCAATTTCGGCCCTAACCAGAGGTACGCAGGTGATTAACAGTGAAGTTGCGTGGGTACGCAGAGTAGAAGAAGGCGCACTGCGTGGGTACGTAGAGCAGAAGAAGGCGCAGTGCGTGGGTACGCAGCGCGACAGAGGGTCAGGTGCGTGGGCACAAGGGAAGTACGTGGTGCTTCAGAAGCCGCAGGTGTGTAGGTACGCGGCGCGATAGCATCTGTGGGTGCGTGGCTACAGTAGCAGTACGCGGCGCAATAGTATCTGTGGTTGCATGCCTACAGTAACAGTACGCAGCACGATTGAAGAAACAGTGCGTGGGTATGCAGTGTAGCAGAAGGGTCTTTGTGGGTATACACAGGGGAGCAAAAGGTGAAGTGCGTACGCTCGCAGGCCAGAGAAAGAAAAACTGCGTATCTGTCTTAAGATCTTCTATTGGCTGACTTTTCTCTGTTGATAAGGTGTTCTGGGTTTAGTTTACTGTTATTGTTGATCTGGTTACTACTGTTGATTGGGTGATTTACTTGTATTTGATGATCTCTTGATGTTTATGGATCCAGTTTGAAAATTTATGAAAAGTGATCCTTGAAAGAAAAGAAATAGGGGGTTGTAGCTCCCTTCCAGGAGAGACTGGAAAACGAGAGAGAGTTGTAGCTCTCTGCAAGTTGTAGCCTGCGTACTGGTAAAGGACTGCACCAATACAAAACCATTGTAAAAGGAGTTTCTAATTTGAAAGAAGATAGAGACATATTGCAGCAGGTGGTTTTCACCCACATTGGGTTTCCACCTTACATCTGGTGTTCTTTGGTGTGACTATCTGTTTTCTTTGTTCATGCTCATTATTTTATGGTACTGACATGCAAAAATAATTCAAAGTATAAATAAGGAAGATTTATTAAAAGAACTTGATAATACTGATTCACCCCCCCTCTCAGTATTATTTCCAACAATTGGTATCAGAGCGGGTCCTTCAGAGAAGCTTGATCGCTTGGAGGAAGATCATTCATCATGAGCAACTACGAGAGGGAAGCATCAATCAGGCCACCAATCTTTGATGGGACAAACTTCAATTATTGGAAGGTAAGAGTTACTGCCTATCTTCAATCTCTTGGTACAGAAGTTTGGGATATCATAGATACTGGCTACACTTTTCCTTCAACTACTCCTACAGATTCGGCTGAGAAGAAGAAATATGAAACAAATGCTAAAGCAATCAATACTCTGCTAGGATGCTTATCTCAAACAAAATTCGTAAAGGTTATGCAATATAAATCCGCAAAGGAAATATGGGACAAGATTGTCTTGAGCTATGAAGGAGATGAACAGGTAAAGCGTGCTAAACTTCAAACCCTCAGGATACAGTATGAGAATCTCAGAATGTATAATGATGAAAGTGTGGCTAACTATTTTCTTCGGGTAGATGAGATTGTTAATTGCATGAAAAACTTGGGTGAAGAAATAAAAGAGGCTATTGTGGTTGAAAAAGTTCTAAGATCATTGTCCCCCAAGTTTGAATCTAATGTTTCTGCAATAGAAGAAAAGGAAAATCTACGAATTCTTACTATGTCTCAGCTACACGGAATTCTGACTTATTAAATGAGAAAGGGAGGTCCTTCTGACAGAAGAGAAGCTGCTTTCAAGGCTTCAGGCAAAGGAGACTATTATGAAGCAAGTCACGTGCTAGAAGAAGAAGAAGAAGAATCAAATTTTGTCAGAAATATTCAAAGGGGTTCTGGAAGGTTCAGAGGTAAGTTACCCTTTAAATGCTTTGCTTGTGGAAGAGTAGGTCATTATGCTGCGAAATATCCTTATAAGGATAAAGGAAAGGAACCTGCTAGATGGAACAAGAAACAGATTGCAAATAAGAAAAGCTACTACACGCATGAAGATAGTGATGGTCTATCAAATAGTGATGAAGATGAACGAGGTAATGACTATAAACTTTTAATGGCATTTGAAGATGATGATTACATGGATGCTATAGATGTGGATAGCTTTTGTGAAGAAATTTCTAGACTCAAGACATGTATAGAAGAAAAGAATAGGATCATTGATACTCTACAACTTCAAATTGATGAAAAGGAAAAATATCTTGAAAAGTTAGAAGGTGAAATTGTTGGTCTTAGAAAAGAGATTGAGAAAAAAAAGGCTATTAATCTTAAGTTTGTCAAAGGATCTAAAACTCTGGATGAGATCATCAATGTACAGCGCTCTCCTCTAAACAAGACAGGTCTGGGCTATAATGGAGAAACTTCTCAAGCATCCACCTCAAAAAGTTATCTTGATGCAGCAAGAAGGAATGAGCAAAGGCACAATGGAGATCACCAGGTAAAGCAGGGACAAATTACAAAGAAAGACTATCAGGAAAATCAGGGGCAATCCGTCTTAAGGATGAACAAAAGCTACAACCAGCCACAGGTAAAATCCTCTCAATTTGCTTCAAGAATGAATGACAATAGAAATTACAATCGTCTGGCCGGAAGATTGGATAACCGCAGAAGTTTCTTCAATGGACAATGCTTTTCTTGCCATAACTTTGGTCACAAAGCAGCTCAATGTGTTGCATATAAAACGATCATGACTAGAGAAGCTCAAAAACAAAGAAGTATGACTGGGATTACAAAAAAGACCTATAATAACTTTTCGGTTCTTGAAAATGAAGTTGAATGTTCTATCTGCAATAACTTTGGTCATGAAGATTCTGAATGCAGGAGCAGGTTTCAGCAGACAAAGGAACAAGCCTCAAGCACCAAAACATGGAGAATAAAGGAACCACAAACAGAAAGATGTGGAATAGCATTTTATGCAAAGGGACAGGAAAATCTATGGTACATTGACAGTGGATGTTCGAAGCATATGACAAGTGATAAAGAAAAACTTGAATCATATTCTGCTCTAGAAAAGGGAAAGAAAGTTTCTTTTGGAAATGATACTCCTGCAACTATAAAAGGAAAAGGCACTGCTCAGTTAAAAGAAAAGGTCAAAGCTAGAAATGTTTTGTATGTTGATGGATTGAAGCATAATCTTCTAAGTGTCAGCCAGATGTGTGATCAAGGAACCGAGGTGATATTTAGATCAAATGGATGTCTTGTTCGTGATCTTGATACAGGTAAAACCGTGATCAAAGGTAAAAGAACTCCAAATAATCTATTCATATTTGAAGAAGCGCAACAACAATGCTATCTAAGCAAGGATGATGAACACTGGTTATGGCACCGAAGGTTGGGGCATCTAAGCTTTTCACAAATAAGGAAAGCATGCAAATATCAGGCAGTTCGCGGTCTTCCAGATATCAAAATTCCAGACAGTACCATATGCAAATCATGTCAGTTTGGAAAGCAAACCAGGACTAACTTTCCAGAGAAGGAAGGATCAGCTAGCATGCCTCTTGAGCTTGTACATACAGATGTATGTGGACCATTGAGGAAAAGGACACCTCGAGGAGAAGAATACTTGATATTATTCATTGACGATTTCTCCAGGTTTGTCTGGTTAGGACTTATGAAGCACAAAGATGAAGCATTCGAAAAATTCAAATCCTTTAAAGCATTGGTTGAAAATGAATCAGGATACAAAATTAAGTGCCTGAGATCCGATAGAGGTGGGGATTTTACCTCAAATGAATTTTTCGATTTCTGTGATGAACATGGGATAAGAAGAGAATTCTCTACAGCTAGAACTCCTCAGCAAAATGGAGTAGTGGAAAGAATGAACAGAACAGTCCAACAAATGGCTCATGCTATGCTTGATGAGTCTGGAACTCCCGCAACGTTCTGGGGTGAAGCTGCATATGCTGCGGTTGTTATTCTCAACAAAACAAATGTCCGGGTGAACAGCACTCAAACTCCTCATGAGCTCTGGTATGGTGAGACTCCTTCGGTAAAGCACTTCAAAATCTTTGGGAGCAAATGCTATATTAAGAATACTGATGAGCAACTTGGCAAACTTGAACCTAGAGCAGATGAAGGCATTCTTCTTGGTTATTCTCCACACAACAGAGCATACAAGTGCTACAATAAAAGACTTGGAAGAATTGTTGACAGCATTGATGTAGTGGTTGATGAGAAGGGATACATTCCTAGGAAAGTAAACCATGAAGATATCGAAGAAAATGAAGACTACCCTCAAAGACAGAATGATGAAGAAGAAGAACCTCAAGAAGAACCAGAGGAGCAGATAAGGATAGAAGAGAAGACTCCATCCAGATATGTTCAGAAGAATCATCCAGAATCTCAGATTTTGGGGCAGAAAGAAGCAGGTGTACAAACAAGAAGAACAGTTGCAGAAGCTTCAAGCTATTTGGCATTACTATCTTCCACTGAACCACAAAATGTGAAAGAGGCATGCAAAGATGAATGTTGGGTGAAAGCAATGGATGAAGAACTTGAGCAGATCGAAAAGAACAACACTTGGGAGCTGGTTCCTAGACCAAAGGATAAGAATGTTATAGGGACAAAATGGGTCTTCAAAAATAAATTGAATGAAAATGGAGAAGTAATTAGAAACAAGGCCAGACTTGTTTGTAAAGGGTATGCGCAGCAAGAAGGAATAGATTTTGAAGAAACTTTTGCTCCTGTTGCAAGACTTGAGGCCATCTGAATGTTCCTTGCTCTCTCAAGCTTTCAAAACTTCAAAGTATTTCAAATGGACGTAAAATCAGCCTTTCTGAATGGAGACTTGGAAGAAGAAGTTTACATTGAGCAGCCAGATGGTTTCATTCTTGGAAATGATCCAAATCTTGTATGCAGATTGAAAAAGGCTCTCTATGGTCTCAAACAAGCTCCAAGGGCTTGGTACTATCGCTTGGACAAATATCTTCATCAACAAGGTTTTTCAAAAGGATCAGCAGACAACAATCTTTATATAAAAGTTGAAAATGACAAATTGCTAATACTTGTTGTGTATGTAGATGACATTATCTTTGGCAGCAATGAAGAAGCTATGAGTCAAAGCTTTGCCTTGGTGATGCAGAAAGAATTCGAAATGTCCTTGCTGGGAGAACTGACATATTTCCTTGGTTTACAAATCCAACAAAAAGAAGGAGGGATCTTTTTGTCTCAAACCAAGTATCTCAAGCAGATTTTGAAGAAATATGGCATGGAAGATGCAAAACCAGTATGTACACCCATGGTCACAGGATGTAGCCTCAGTGCAAATGATGAATCAATAGCAGTGCATCAACCAACCTACAAATCTATGATTGGAAGTCTACTTTATTTGACAGGTACCCGACCAAACATCATGCATGTAGTGGGAATAGTTGGAAGATTTCAAGCAAATCCGAAGGAAACTCATCTTCAGGCAGTGAAGAGAATCTTTAAATATCTTCAAGGGACTCAAAATTATGGCTTATGGTATCCTAGAGATACAGATCTCACACTTCATGCTTATACAGATGCAGATTGGGCAGGAAGCGTGGATGACAGGAAGAGCACAAGTGGTGGTGCATTCTTTATGGGTTCCAGATTAGTATCTTGGTTCAGCAAGAAACAGAGTTCGATTGCCTTGTCTACAGCTGAAGCAGAATATGTTGCTACTGCATCTTGCTGCACTCAACTCCTTTGGATGATGCAGACCTTGCAGGACTTTCAAATCACTTGTACACCACCTATCTCCATCTTATGTGATAACACAAGTGCAATCAGCATTTCAAAGAACCCAGTCATGCATTCAAAGACCAAGCACATACCGATCAAGTATCATTTTCTCTAGGAACAAGTACTTGAACAAAAGGTCAAGTTGGAGTATGTTCCTTCTAAGGAACAAGTTGCTGATATACTCACCAAACCATTGCCCAGGGAGACCTTTGAATACCTCAGGCAAAAGCTGGGGGTTGTTGATGCATCATCTTGTTGAATCTCTTCTGATGGCTGGCACAGGTTCAGGGGGAGCATATAATGCATTGTTGGCATTATGGAGGATGTACAGAAGGAGATCATGGATGTTGGACTAAATATTGCTGCAATATGTCTCTATCTCTTTCATGGTCATTTATGGTGTTTGGTGGATTATGGTTCTTCTTTGCAGATCTGGTTTATTTTCAGGAGGAGCATGTTCTTAGGGGGAGCATAACCCTTTCCCCTTGATGTCAAAGGGGGAGAATGACGTTGAAGATTTTGAGGTTGCCATCAAGTCCAAAGGGGGAGATTGTTGGCATTATGATTCTGGTATGGCTCTATGATACAGATGTTGTACTTCATGGCAACACTCTCAAGTGGCAATGCTCTGATCAGGCTCTCAAAATGTTGAAAATCAATAAGTACGCAGGAGAATAGTTCAAATGGTGCATACACGCAGGTACGCCATGAAGGGACTGCGGCCGCACACACAGGTCACCCGTTCAGAAGGTGCGTAACCCCAGTTCACTTACTTCAAGGCAGAGAAGCGCGTTCATGTGGGGTTTCCTATGTTTGGCCCGTGGTATTTAGCCCGCCGTTCTTGATTCTATGGTTTTGGCCCGTGGTACTACTTTATATTATTATTATTATTGAGCCTCATGTTTTGGGCCCCTTGTATCGGTTATATATGGTATTGATCCATGATTTTAGGAAGAGCTTGCCTATATAAAGCAAAGGAGATCACTTGGCCAAGTATCTTTTGCAAGTTGAATATCTTAAGATCTGAAATATTGGGTTATTGTTTTAAAAGCTTGATCTACATAAAAGTGAAGTTGAAAGCGAATCTATGAAGGGTGATCTCTCGAGCGCATGATCAGATCTGGGCATCTGACGATCTGTAGCACACTGGTGGACTGCCAATTTCGGCCCTAACCAGAGGTACGCAGGTGATTAACAGTGAAGGTGCATGGGTACGCAGAGCAGAAGAAGGCGCACTGCATGGGTACGCAGAGCAGAAGAAGGCGCAGTGCGTGGGTACATAGCGCGATAGAGGATCAGGTGCGTGGGCACAAGGGAAGTACGCGGCGCTTCAGAAGCCGCAGGTGCATAGGTACGCGACGCGATAGCATCTGTGGGTGCGTGGCTATAGTAGCAGTACGCAGCGCAATAGTATCTGTGGGTGCGTGCCTACAATAATAGTACGCAACACGATTGAAGAAACAGTGCGTGGGTACACGGTGCAGCAGAAGGGTCTCTGCGGGTATACGCAGGGGAGTAGAAGGTGAAGTGCGTACGCTCGCAGGCCAGAGAAAGAAAAATTGCGTATCTGTCTTAAGATCTTCTATTGGCTGACTTTTCTCTGTTGATAAGGTGTTCTTGGTTTAGTTTACTGTTATTGTTGATCTGGTTACTGCTATTGATTGGGTGATTTACTTGTATTTGATGATCCCTTAATGTTTATGGATCCAGTTTGAAAATTTATGAAAAGTGATCCTTGAAAGAAAAGAAGTAGGGGGTTGTAGCTCCCTTCCAGGAGAGACTGGAAAACGAGAGAGAGTTGTAGCTCTCTTCAAGTTGCAGCTTGCGTACTGGTAAAGGACTGCACCAGTACAAAACCATTGTAAAAGGAGTTTCTAATTTGAAAGAAGATAGAGACATATTGCAGCAGGTGGTTTTCACCCACATTGGGTTTCCACCTTACATCTGGTGTTCTTTGGTGTGACTATCTGTTTTCTTTGTTCATGCTCATTATTTTATGGTACTGACATGCAAAAATAATTCAAAGTATAAATAAGGAAGATTTATTAAAAGAACTTGATAATACTGATTCACCCCCCCTCTTAGTATTATTTCCAACAGAACTAGGCCATGGTTAGTAATTACTGCTACAACTTATCACGAATGCTGAGTGGACTACTCCATCAATTGGAGGCTCTTCAACAAAAGGAACAACATGTTCAACGAGAAGACCTTTGATTGTGGAAATTGAAGGCGAGCTAACACCCTGAAATGATACTTAAATATAGTGGTGTATCGCCCTTCGCAAGTTATGTATTTCATTACAAAACATGCCTCCTCGCCCCATCGATGCGGTAATGAGTTCTGATCATACCCCCGACCTTTTTGGACAACATTCTCACCAGCCTACAAAAATGCCTCAACGAACTCCGGGAGGGAGGTTATTCGTGAAAACCAGCTTTGTCCCTGCTGGGGCAATCCACTAACCTCTGCAATAGCCTCCTCTATGACAGAGATTTCTATCCCTCTGACCCAAGAGATCTCTTCACCTAAATTGAGTGCGAATTCTATTGCAATCCCTTCATCGAAACCTTGCAACCTATTAAAATACACATCCCAACCTGCATCGACAAAAATCTTCCATACTTCCCTGTTGTTATAGACCAGTGTGGTATCCTCCAGCTCGTGATGGACATCCAACCCACCTATCGCTATGGAAATAATAACAAAACTTGGACGTAGTCAGCTGTTGGGGAGAGAGTAGCAACAACCACATTAACAACAATTTTGACATCATGGTGGAGCGCGGGGTGAAAAGCGGTGAAAGCAGCTAGTAAATTTTTGAAAAACGTGAAGACTAATGGAAAATCATGGTAATATGGTGAAATGATTACAATGATTAATTTGGATGTAATGGGAAAAGACCAATTGGTAATTGAATGCACATAATTCAAGTTCCAATGTGTCGGGCAATTATTGAAATCATGGAATTTTTTGGGTTACCATTCGCACTAGATTTGGTAACAATGTATCATTATTATGGTTTTAATGTGCCGTTTTTTGTTTATGATGAGACCCCCCCCCAACTTAAATGTGGTCGTCCGTGAAACATATGTGTCTCATTAATGGAATATTTTAATTGAATCCATAAGAGTCAACAAAGACGTACTTGGTGACCTACCTGGCAGTGGAATAACAGCATAGTAACCAACAGAGTAACAGCAGTGGCAGAGTAACAGAAATGGAAAAGTAACATCAACGACGGAGTAACAACAGTGGCGAAATAATAGCAATGACGAAGTAACAACACTGGTGGAGTAACAACAGTGGCAAAGTAACAACACCGACAGAGTAACAACAATGGTGGAGTAACAACATCCAACATTTAGAAAAAGTTTCAGGAGTAACAATAGTGGCAGGGTAACAACACTGATGGAGTAACAACAATGGTGGAGTAACAACACCGACGGAGTAACAGTAATGGTGGAGTAACAGCATCTGACACTTAGAAAAATTTTGGGAGTAGTAGTAGTGGCGGAGTAACAACACCGAGGGAGTAATAGCAACGGTGGAGTAACAACATCAACTATTACTTGGAAAATTTTTGTTAGCTCCTCCTTGTCAGATTTTAATCATTATCCCTACAAAAGAAAAAAAAGTAGCTAGTAACAACATATTAATTTTGTAGATTTGATCCTAGGTCTATTCAGGATAACTCTCACCAGTTACCGATTGTCCTAGATTAAAAAAAAAAAAAACATATTAATTTTTTTTTTTTTTTAAGAAAGATCAGGAGGTAGAGAGAACATTCTCTACACCAACAACCATCAAACCAGATTTATCAGAGATATGTTTGATGAAGGCATCCTTAGAAGTTGGACGGTGGTATAGTTGCAGATGTTGTCCGTTCACTAAGAAAGAAGTATGAGTATCATCTATTGTAACCAATTTGACTGTTCCATTGTCAAACACAGCGTCCACTTCATAGGGTCCCATCCAATGAGTGCAAAGCTTCCCTTTAAAATATTTGAAATAGGAATCATAGAGCAGTGCCAAAACTCCTATATGAAACACCTTGTTCTTGATAAATTTATTGTGCCATTTCATTCTCTTTTGTTGAATAGTAGTAGTTTTCTAGACAGCCACTGAATAGATTTCATATAACTCATTGAGTTGTTCTCGCTGGTGTTTTTGGGCCTCTGATAGATCTAATCCTACTTCCAAAGTTGTTCTGAGTGTGCTGATCTCAAATTCTACTGGAAAGAAGGGGGATTTCCCATAAACTAACTCAAATGGTGAAAACACGGTTGTATTCGACCATGTTGTCCTATATGCCCAGATAGCTTCTGGAAGTTTCTGAGACCAATCCTGATGATGGCTTGCTACAGTTTTTGTCAAGATATTTTCCAATACCTTGTTTGTACTTTCTACCTATTCATTCGCCTGGGGGTGGTAAGGAGTTTCCACCCTGTGTTTGACCCCATATTTCTGCATAAGCCTTGCTATCATGTGGGATGTGAACTATGCCCCTCCATTTGAAACGATCTCCCTTGGAGTACCATATCGAGCAAAAATCTCTTCAAAAAGAAAATCTACAACCACCTGTTCTATTGCTTTCGCAACAGCCCTGGCTTCCACTCACTTAGTCACATAATCAGTGCAGACTAGAATGTGAACCTTTTGATGAGAAGGTGGGTTAAAGTTCCAACGAAATCAATTTCCCACTTCTCGAAAGGTTCGAGGACTACTTGGGGCTGCAATGGCATTTCATCCGATTTTCCAGGCTGCCCCATGTGTTGACAATTATCACATCTTCATACATAGTCACGAGCATCACGAAAGATGGAAGGCCAATAGTATCCCATTTGCAGCACCTTGTGGCCTATATCCCATTTGCAGCACCTTGTGGCCTATTCTTTTATCTACAAAATGTCCTCCACAAGGGCCATCATGGGAAGCCTTCAATATCTCATAGATGTTATCCTCAGATACACAGCACCGGTTTTGCTGATCAACCCCTATGTGAAAAAGGTACCTTGCCATCCATGAATATCGGGTACTATGATGAATAATTTTCCATTGTTCCCTATATGACAAGTGACAAGGTACCTTCCCTATAGCAATATAGTTAGCAATATCAACATACCATAGAATGTTAGCAGAAATTGCAGAGAGATTCTCATCTGGAAAACTATATTCTATGGGTGTACCTTCAGCATTATTATCTAGTCTAGATAGAAAATAAGCAACCACATTATCCTTTCCTGGTTTATCTACTATGGTAATGTCAAATTCTTGAAGTAACAATAGCCATCTCGTAATACGCCCAAGAGTAATGGGTTTATTCATCAGAAACCTAATTGCTGCGTGATCAGTGTGTACAAAGGTGGGATACCCGACAATATAATGCTGGAACTTGTTGATGGCGTAGATGACAACAAGAAATCCTTTTTCAATCACTGTGTAGTTTAACTCAGCAGGAGCCAAGTTTTTACTAACATAGTAAACTGCATATGGCATCTTGTTCACTCACTATCCCAAAATGCCCCAACTGCTATCTGAGAGGCATCAACATGAATATGAAACGGTAATGTCCAGTCCAACCCTCGAAGGATTGGAGCTCTACAGACAAGTTCCTTGATTTTCACAAAGGCTGCATCACAATCATCTGTCCACACAAAATTTGCATCTTTTTGCAGCAATTGAAAAAGTGGATGTGCTATCTTAGCAAAATTTTGTATAAAGCACCTATAATAATTAGCACAACCGATAAAGCTACGTACCTGTGTGGGTATTTTGGGTTTTGGGAAGTGCAATATTACCTTTATCTTAGTTGGATCCATTCGAATTCTAGCAGTTGAAAGTAAATGTCCTAAGACTATTCCTTCTTCCATCATCATGTGGCATTTTACTATACTCAAAGATACATGCGCCCGTTTACATCTTTCAATAACTTTTTCCAGATTTTCCAACCCCTCTTCGAATGAGTCCCCGTATGGAGTAAAATTGTCCATATAAATCTCAACGCTGTCATCTACTAGATCAGAGAAAATCCCTAGAATTTCCCTTTGGAATGTTGCAGTCGCATTACAGAGACCAAATGGAAGGACCTAGTATGTGAAAGTTCCCTGAGGGCACATGAAAGTGGTTTTATCCTGATCGTCAGAAGCTATCTGGATTTGGTTATACCCACTAAATCCATCTAGGAAGGAGAAGAACTTCTTCCCAGCTAAAGTATCCAAGACTTGATCAATGAATGGTAATGGAAAATGGTCTTTCTGAGCAGGGTTCATCCTCTTCTGGGGTTATCTTACAGGATGATAATCCTCTTTGATGTATATATGATGGGTACATAAATTGGCAGGAATCGCTTTCATGTCTGTGTAGTCCCAGTTGAAGGCTTCTTTGTTTTTTCAAAGAACATCTAGGAGTTGTTTTGTCTGGGGTTCTAACAGATTTGGATTAATATTTAGGGTCTTCCTTGTCTCCATCTCTACGAAAATACTGTCATGGGACATAGTTGTGCGAAGCTCCTCAAATCCATCTGTTGTTTCAATATTTTCCTTCGTTTCACAACTTAAGACAGATTCTATAATTCACTAATTCAAATCTAAAACAGAAAAAGGACCACTAATGAAAGCGGTAATTGTGTCATCTTCTGTTTCTATTTTTAGCTGAAGGGCTTGTCCAATAGAAAGGAATGGTCTTAATTCCTCATCTTCAGGTTTAGACTCTTCCCTTGGTAGAGGTTTCTTGTGGCCAACTAGCTTTACTGATGAGCTAGGTTCTGTAGGAGGGTATAACATAAGGTTTTTAGTAACTTGCCCATTTGAGATAACCATATGCCCAGAATGACACCCAATGTAAGCATCTGCATTGCCAACCATGGTCTTCCCAAAATCAGGGGATGGCCACCAGTTGGGGATTGCATTTGTAGCACTAGGAAATCCACAAGGTAATTCCATGAATCAACTAAGATTGTAATGTCCTCCAACTTCCCTACCAGCTTGACTGTAGATCGATCTTCCAACTCTAACACAGTAGGTGTATGTTTCATGTTTCAAAGACCTAGTGCACGCATAGATTCAGTAGTAATGACATTTATGGAAGCACCCAAATCTACCAGCACATTTGGAATTTCTACTCCATTAATTTGTACAGTTAGAATTGGGTTCCCAAGATCCCCATATTTCACAGGCATAACTTTTCCCATCATAAAATCTAATAGCTTTCCCATCACATGAATGGTGAGTGGGTCCCTTGATTTCTTTTGAGGCATTTTAGCACAATATTCCCTGAGAGTTTTTGCATATATAGGTATGTCCCTCATAGCTTGTAATAGGGGGATCTTGACAAATAGCTTTTGTAACTCCCCTAACAAGTCAAATTCAACTTGAGGGATCTATTTACTCAAGGCCAATATTTTCGGATAAGGTGGGTTAGCTCAGTGTTCTTGAGTAATTAACAGTTGAGGAGATGTCTGATTTTTACTAACCTGGCTCAAGTCCTCTTCAACTAGTTCTTTTGCCCCACTGCCAACTTTTTCAATAATAACAGGTGAGGGTTGAGCATCTACTACCCGCCCAGATCTCAAATTCATCTCATAAAGTTTTGCGGTGGAGATGTTGTATGAAGGTAGGTTGAGGGTGTCAGCTTGTTGAGCCCCTTTATTTTTAAGATTCAGATTGGGTTGGATAGGAAGTTGAGAACGAATGAGATGATTACCAGGAGGCACATTAGAGGGCAACTGAAGTTGTTGTTGTGGTATTAACTGGGGAAATTGCCTAAGAGGGGAGGATCCATGCCAGTTCGAAGTCCATGAAGAATTCGAACTAGTTTGAGGAGCCCACTGCTGCTAGGGTAGAAACTAATAGTGGGGCCACATAGGTGGATAAGGCATAAGATAAGGACCCATATTAAAATTATTGAAATACTGAGATGGATCTGGAAACATACCTTCATTTACATTTGGTGGTCGAGGTTTCCATGGCTTTTTGGATCCCATAAATACAACTAGTCCATCTCTTCTCCTGTCCCTTGAAAAACTGCTTTTAATCCTGGCGAGGGGCATGAACTGCTTGCATTAATTAGCTCACAGATTGCACATTCTTCTTCGGAGTTCAATGGAAATTCACTTTATGGATGCTTCTTTTTTCATTTCGGGAAAAATATAGCCATATTCCTTTCCAATTCCATCTCTTTCTGTTTTACTTGTAATGTATCCATCTATTGAGACAAGGTACTTAGGATATCAGTCCTTAAGTTATCCAACATATTCACAATTTTTGTCTTCATGACACCCCCATCAGATACTTTTTCTGACCGAATTCCCTGTTTATTCCTTGCAACTCCCCTCGAGCACTGAATGCATAGCTCACAAATCGTATCGAAGTCCTCTTTTGATATGTCTCCCTTTCCTACTATGTTTAACAGCTCTAGAGAGTCTTCTCGAAAGGCCCAGAGAAGGATAATTTTAAAATGTCCTTATCCAAGGTAGAAGTACTTGATCTCTGTAACGTGTATTTAAAGTGTTCCACATAGTCCTCCATGTTCTCGTCTTCTTTTTGCATGAACTTGAAAAGTTCTTCCCTAATATCCTACGATTTGCAGTAATCCTAATACTTCTCCAGAAAAGAGGTTTTCATACCATCCCATATGGAGATAGTCTTTCCTCCTAGACCCATAAACCATCACAGGGCTGTCTCTTTTAATGTAGCAGGGAAGATTTTCAGTTTCTGAGCATCGGTTATGTAATCATATCCCCGATACACAATATCAAATTCAAATAGTAATGTGTCAGGATCTTTAGAAGCCAGCCCATGAAAGCTGGGTAAAGTTGTCAAAGCAATGGGCTTCGTTGGTGCACCAGTCACAAGATCCTCAATTGGGAATTCAGTGGTAGAGGCTATGGGTACCATGAATAACCTCCAATAATCACTAGGGATTTCAGCATGTTTTGTAGGGAATGATGGAGGGGAGCTTATCACAGAAGTTTGAGTTGCTTTAACAAAAATCCCTTTATCCCTTGGTGATATGAATACCTCTACAACTTCTTCCTCCCTATCACAATGGATTGATTTTCAGACCCGTTCTCTGCAACTTCTTCCCTCTTACTGGAATGGGCTCATCCCTCAGATCTTCTACTTACAACTTCTTCTTCGTTTATTACCAGCAACGATATTCCTTCATCAGGTATACTGCTACATACTTCTTCTGCTCCTAGAAGGGTTTGTTGTGTTGGATCAATAGGGGGTATTGTAGATAGAACTGGCTATTCTACATATTATCCCTCAGATTTTGCTTGAGTACCTGGTCTTACAGCAACACGAGAAGATGCCTCTGATTCAGCTTTTGCAATGATTTGCCGGATATAAGTATTCCTTCCCAAATACTGCCCTCCCTTCTTTGGGGCTCTTCCTCTGCCCCTTTTATTCGAATCTCTGTTCATGCAAGTTGGTGAGAGGAAAATGTTTAAATTAAGTCACTATGCTCAGGACCTCGAAGAGGCTGTCAAAAGACCATTCCCTCCCCAGGACGAGAGATTATTTTTTAGCAAACAAGAAAAGAAATATATCTAGGGTTCAGGACCTGGATCAGGGTGGCAAAAGACCATTCCCTCCCTATAACGAGAAACGAAATAAGAAAATAACATACATACAAGTAAATCTAAAGCTTAGGAGCTGGAGTAAGGCATCAAAGAACCATTCCCTCCCTATGATGAGAGATCGACTTTTAACAATGCATAAAAATTCATAATAGTTAACCAAAGCAAACAACTCAGCCCAAAAACAATGAAAACAACAAAAATCAAAATACTAAGCCCAAGAATTAGAGCAGGGTATCACTTCCCTCCCTAAGATGAGAGATTGATCCTCTGGTCAATATAGATCGTGTCTTGCACCTTGTTAGCCTTCCCCGGCAACGGCAACAAAATGTTGGTGTTCGAGTGTGAATAAACAATTCAACCCTTTCCTACATTAATTCATCAATCCCAGTGCATACAATTTTAAAGGTAACATGCAAGGTATATGCAGGGGCAAGGTTATAATCTCACATCAAGCAAGGATTCGTGACTAAGAAATTAAAGCATCGTTGTAACAGTAATGGAAAATAAATTCACAGAAATCAATAGAGATCTGTAACAACAATAAGAATAAACACACAAAGAGTAAAACAACACACTCAAAAGAAATACGCAGCTCCTGATCAAAAGAATGGGCCCAGCTCTCTGATCAGGGTTGTGTTAATTTACAACTAAGGAAAGAACAACAAAACTGATTGTATTATATTAATGTGTAAAAGAGTTGTTACAATACATAACTCTGCACGACTAACCCTTCACACAGGACCCTTTTTATAAAATACATGGGTAATAACATACTCCTCGAAACCTGGCAACTAAATGCCCAAAATATATAACAGTTCAGAACAACAACTAGTTGCCGAGAGAGCGAGAACAGAATGATCCAAAATAAGCTTAAAAATAGTTGCGAGTTGGTTATGCTATCACAACGTTTCTGAACACCTGTTGTGAATCGTGGAACTATTGCTACATGTTGTGAAAGTGATACCTGTTCACCGGAAACTGTGGAAATACAAAGTTTTAGTAGTTCGCATGGGTAAAACCCCCGTGACTTTACTTCATCAATTAAATATTCCAAGAGACATAAGAAGGAAGGGCTACCTCATGAGTTTATCACAATAAATGCATATAAATTGGTGCAAAAAGGATGGAAGGATGGGTGAAAAGGTAAGAAAAAGATAACCAGATTTGGTGCCCAACATTACCTAAGGGTCATCTTACAATTTACCAATGTGTTACCTAAGGGGCATCTTACAAGTGATCTGCATTTTAGGGTGCAATATTGCCATTACGGTGTATAGTATTAGAACCAACAACACAACATACATGGTTTCCAACACTAATCATAAAAATATACAAAATCCGGTAATATACATCTTCCAGTCTCTGTTTGGGATTTCCTAGTCTTCTTGGTGAAATTAGATGGTATTGTGTCATTCTATATGACTTTTCAAAATAACTCTAAGCTCAATGGTTCTCTATAAAATCTATTTGGCTGTTTAGCATTCTATATGATTCAAGATTAAGATAACCAGGATATAAACAGTCATATGACATGCCAAATAAATCTGACAATACTGCTCTGCTTAGAATCGTTAGGACTCATTTTCGAGTAGGCTATCATAAAATCTTACAACAATTATAGTATGCAAGACCATTGTGATCTTTGATGCCATTCCTCAATAAAATATTTCATTATGACCTCTGTATTTGACCATTTCATAGATTCCCAATCCTCATGTTTATCTTTGATTCCAAATTTGTTTGGTTCATGCTCTTGTAGATATTAATAGGCCTAAGAGAGAAGGAAATAAATTTTTGGTTCACAAAGTGGTGAGAAAGAGTTTTGTTGTCCTTTGGGATAATTCTAGGTTAGGTAATTATGTCAGAGCATCTAAAATATTTTGGTTGTTTTTTTAATTTGCGGAAGACCAATGTTTAAGCTTATGTAAATAGGTAGTGTGTCCTAATTTGTCTTTAACACAATAAAAGGGTTGTTTCTTCACTTCTAAACAATAAGTTAGCTTTAAAAGATTTGGAATGAAGAATTCAGAGAAAATATGAGTTTTAAGTATTTAGATGGAATATTTAAAAATAATCATAAGACAAATGCTAGTAAACTATGTTCACCAACCAACAAAAATGCATCTAAATTCATGAAGAATTGCTAATTAATTGATGTAGAGGAATTTATTTAGACAAATAGTCTAATAAACTAATCTTTGTAATGGATTATAGCTTCGTAGGAGATTTAAGATAGATTGATAATCAATTTATATCTTAATTAGATTTCTTCATAAAACTAAATACATGTTGAAATAATAGAATGGAATGAAGAACATGAAGAAAACTCACAAAGATAACAAATTGTTTGAAACAAATTCAGAATCCTTTTATTGATATCTGACAACTTTAAATACATGCTATTCTGCTTCAAATAAACTTATCCCAAGGGTGTAACCCTTTTCAATTTGAATTGGGAATTATTTATACAAAGTGTTCCCAAATTATCTAAAATAAATATCTAGATACATTGGAAAAATACCTAGATCTGTTTCTACAAAAATAGTAAATAAATATAGGGAAATGAAAACTATTGAATTCGCTGGCACTCCTTTTAAGGATTTCTGATGATGACTGGATCTGAAAAATATTTTCCTCGTTGCTAACTTTCTTTTGGATGTCTGCTAACTTTTACTCTAGTAATTCACATAAATTTTCCCATTTTCTTTCATCTGGAAGTAAAAATCTGATCAACTTTAGATAGAATTCATCTACTTCTGTGTATTTTCAAAGGTAGGCTTAACAGGAAACATATGATTTATTTCATGCTTGATCAGCAGATCATAATTGAGGCCTTCCATGAATTCCTTTCCTATGATAGTACCTCTGATCTTTGCAAAATTGGAATTGTCTGTAGCAATGGTAAATAATTTATGCTGAAAATCTTCAAGCTTGACTAATTCGTCTCCCATTCCTTGTAGTCTAGGGAGACCCTTCTAATACAAAAAATTGAAATTCTTATGAAATATTTGTACCATCATTTGTAAATTGTCAGACTTGTTTTCTATTTGCAGCATTAGATTTTTCTTAGTGAGAATTTTTTTTTACTTCCAAGATGGTATTTCTTTTGTCCTATATATCCAACTCTTGTAATTCTTCTATGGCTTTTGAATTCAAGAATTTGATTGTAGCAACTGCATAACTCAGTTTTTTGTCAAGTTATCTCTTGACATCAACTATCAATAATTTTTATCTTAGTACTAATTTATCTTGCTCGAAGATAATCTCTATGGATGGCCAGATTTTAGTAATTTCTTCATTTATTTCCACCAAAATGTTCTCTTTAGCTTGTGCAATTTGCCATAATATTTTAGTTCTCTAAATATTCTATTCTTTCTGAAAGCTTATGTGATTTTTTTAGTTCTACCAGATAATTATTATCTACTCTGATATTATGTTCTTGTAAATTGTTTAACTTCTTTGTCAGTTTCTGAATCTTGTGATCCTTGAGAGACAAATGATGCATTGCTTTAGTCAAATCTGCTAGTGTAGTGTTGGATTATGTCTCTGCTATTGAAGCTTCTACTGAAGTCGATGTTTCCCCTGCTGTTGTACCTATTGCTGGAATGATAGTCAATGGAATTGATTTCACTAGAGTAGTCTGATTGTATTTTTCTTTCATAAGCTTTTCGATTTCCTTTTCCATCTTTGAAATTTAATCATTCTATTCAATAATAAGCTTGAATTTTTTTTCCTTTTCCTTCTCTAATTCTCCAAATTCTTTGGCCTGTGGATCTTCAGTTGAAGGAAGCTTTAGCTACTTTCTTAATGCTACTATATCCGTATTTTTATTTTTTATTATCTCTTTTGTTGCTTTTACATCATTGGGATCATATCCCAATTTGATCACTAGTTCCTCTAAAGATTTAATTTTTGTATCTTTAGCTAGAGAAGAGACTTTCTCTAATTTTAAATGTGCTTGGATATTATGTACAGTGGTTTGAAGCTTGAAAACTGTCATAGCAGAATTAGTTGAAGTATTAAAAATCATCTCAACTGACTGTTTGTGCAAATACTTTGGTCTATGGGATGGATTGTTATTGTATCAAAAGAGAAAATTGATTTCTTGTAATCAGTTGCTAACCAGGTTTTAGGAACCTTGGCCTCCAAGAAAGCAATCTGCATTTTCCTTTTTCTGAATCAAAGGTTGAGAGGATCCTGTGTTGGGAATTACATGTCTACTTCCAAAACTGTGAGAATGTAGTGGCCTTAAGTGGAAGATTCCTTCTTTTTATTTCTTGATAAGTAGAAAATATACTTGGTTCTTTTTGACTCTATCCCAACTCTCCTGTTGGTGATTAAATTGATGTATCTGTTGTCTTTGGAGTCATTGGTCATGAAGGAATGATGTCCTCTCTCCCTGACACCAAGGGGTTGCATGTTCTTGTAAGAAAAATTGGTTGTACTTGTTCTATGCTTTCTTGCTATGTCTCCCCTACATCTATGCTATTCTATCTTTTATTGTATATTTTGAACTCCTTTTCTGAAATTTCAGTTACCAAAGGGGAAATTTTTTCCCTTGGTCTCTTTCCTTTCTCTTGTTGAACTGGAGTGTAGCTTGTTGACAACACCTGTTCTTCTGCTTCCTAAAATGTATTCTCCTGCCAGCTTTCTTGATTAATGAATTGTTCTATTTCTTCTCTAGGAATATGTGTATAAGGACCATATTGTTGTTCCAGCCTTAATTTTGAAATTACACCTGGAGGATCATAGGACCATGTAAATTTGTGCTTGAAATTCATTTCCTTCAACATGTCATCTGCATCCTCTCTTGCTGCTCTTATGTTGCAAATAAATGGGCCAACCTCTGCTTTTATCTTGAACTATGCTTTCTTCTTTACTACTAGAAAATGTATTTGATCCATACTGATCATTTGTCTAATATATTCTATAGAAAATATTCTAATTGGTTCAAACTTGGGGAGTTTGTAAGGTGGTAGTTCACATCCATATATTCTAATTTCTGAGTAAGATTGATACAGATACCAATCTCCTCTCTTAGTATGGTCACTCAACTATAGGATTCTTTTGGTTTCTAGATGTATCCTGGGCTCTGCATCACTATTTAACAAACTGACAATCACATGTAAAAACTGATCTACAAAATAATTGAAAGTAAATTCAGTGTTGTTCTTTCTGACCAGAGAGGTCTAGTGAATTACTACCTAAGGGTTTCCTTGATTCTCTAGCTTCTATAACTGGAAAGGAAACCTGTTTGATTGCTAATAAAGAAATAAATATACTAGGATAGATTCATACTTAAAAATTCCTTCGGTTGAGAATTTCATGAACTGGTCATGAATGGCTTCTCCCCAAAACTCACTATAACAGAACAAAACATGAGGTTTTTCATTTGAGGAAAACACAAAAAGGAAGGCTAAGATGGCTTCATCAACCCACTGGTATGAATGGTATCCTAACAGACATGAAAAAATTGAGAGTATTTATTTGGTCATCTTTGGGAACATGGAAGATGGATAAGGAGGGTTGGCTCTAGGTAACTAAGCATTCTCTAGCAGAAAAATCTCAAATATTTTAGTTCTTTTTTAGAAGTCGAGCTTATTGTATATATCCATGAGTATGTCAGGGTGAAAATATTGCATTGAGTTATAATTCTGGACTTGGAACATTTCTAATATGGAATTTCCATTGATGGCGAAAAGGACTTCACCATATTGGGCTACAATAGTTCTCTAGCTGGGAAGATATCGAAATTGACACTAGGTGACAAATTTAGGAAACTGATAGGTATAGGGGAAAATAAACTGGAGTAAGGTATAATCCCACAATCCTAAATCATCACTAAGGTCAAAATATTTCTACTTGAACCACTTGTGAAGTTTGTAAAGATATAATTCACAATTGGTTGCAGAAATTTGGTATAATTTGTCAACTAATGGTTTGTGATCCAAATCTACAAGTGGAGGAAGCATTGGATTTTTTGCAGAAGTATTTTCTTTCTGGAAGACGTAATTTAGCGGATATTGGGAAAAATGCATGTAAATAACTAGTAAATGATATTTGATCGATTGAGCGACTAGATAATGAATGGTTTCATGGAAGAATCTTGCGATGAAGGTACTTGAGTCTTTTACCAGTGAATATATGAGAAAATGGGACTGCAGGGTTTAGGGACTAGATTTATGAAAATATGATCTAATCTGTTATAATAATATCGTTTATTAGGAGTAGGAGAAGTTAATGCTAATGCATTTATTATAAGGGATGGGAAAACGGATAGACAAACAAATATATTTATGGCGGGAGGTATATTTATTTAATAATCAGGAGAGGGACAGTTGGCATGCTACATGGTGGAGTAATCATAGCACATGAAAAGTCAATCAATGGTAAATTGGGAGTGAATGGTTTTTTAAGGGGACCCAGGGGGTAGGTGGTAATTTCTTATGGAAGGGGGGTGCAGGTGAGATAGGATATTGCCACATATTCCTGGGTAGTATATTTGAAATCGGCATCCCAGATCCCCCTGTCAGATAAAGTTCAGATGGGGATGGGGGCCGCAGGGTAGCTTGATCAAAGTTGATCTGGACGGACCAGATCAAAACCGCTGAAAAAAATCCATGTTTATTACATAGTGACAGATTGTCACTTCAATGACAAACGATTTTGTTGGATATGATTATTTTACTAAGCATACTTTATTACATGTTAATGACAAATTTTAAAAATATTAAAAGTAATATAATGTGGCATTTAAATGTGCGTGCTAATACAATGAAAAACATATTTTTCTTTTATTTTCTTTTGTTTTCCCTTCCTTATTTTTTCATATCTCATTTTTCCTTATTTTTCTTTGTTTCTTTTTCTATTTTTTTTATCTAACATTTTTTTCTTCTAACTACAAAAGGAATATCTAACTTATCAAAACCATTTGTGTTACAACATCAGCTCCAACTAGGGACTTCTTCCTTCTACATGATGCAGAGAACTTGCAGATCCATGTGCCTTCTCCTCTGGCTGATGGAGTCTCTGTTGAAAACCATCACACTTGGAGAAAGAATGTAACAAACCAGTAATGTACAAATGATGAATGATTAAATAAATCTGGGTACCGAATGTAGTGTTTCAAATATTTTCCATTGATTGGAAATGAAGAATATTGACCTTCTAAGTTCTTCAAAACAAAATTATTGTTGCCTTTAAACCATGCAATTCTGAAAGGTCCCAACCAAAGATTATCAAACTTTCCATGCTTTCCCTTTTCTTGTCTTCTAGTATTCCATTTTTGTACTAAATCTCTTTCCTTGAAGTCCCTTTCTCTAGCCTTTCTGTCAAATAAGCTTTTCATTTTGTTCTGATATTTCCTAAGCTATATTTCCTAAGCTTATGTTGGACTTCATCCCTGTCTTCATTAAGTTCTATGATGTGATTGATCCTCCCAGAAAAATGATGAGGTTCTTTGTTTTCTTATTGTAAGAATTTGACAATAAGAAAATCTAGTTGTGTAGGAAAAAGTTTCTTAGTTCCATAAACTAGCTGAAAAGGTGATTTACTTGTTAATCTCTTTGGTTAAATTCTAATTGCCCAAATTGCATACTTGAGGTGGTTGTCCCAATTTCTTTTGTGATTTGCAAGTACCTTTTTACTGATCTTGACTAGACTTTTGTTTGATGACTGTCATGCGGAAAGAGTCAATTTTGCGGACAAAACCGACCTCCCTAGAAGCTAAGGCTTTCTAGTGACAAACAAGATAATTAAGCACTATATTTCCCTAAATATGCATTTAGAATACAAGCAACCAGGTGTTTAAAGCATACCTTTAGTCCAACGCTGTTTGTAGCAGTCCAACCTCTCCGATCCAGATGAGCTCCCCCTTCTCTTTGAAACCTGCATTCACTAACAAGCAAACGATTACATAGCACCTGAATACCTCATAAAATAAAACATATTCATCATAAAGACCAAGGAGTATATGAAACAAATTATATATAACAACTTGTTGAGAAAAATGAACTTAATTGTATTAAGTGGAAACAAAAGAAACCATTACAACCAGTGCCTTGGTGTTGTGCAGGTCCCTCCCAGGGTCCAGCAAGAGTTCTCCTTTACTTTGATCAGCTCACCCACTTCCAAATGAAGCTAAGAAAGGATGGGAATCTCTCCTCTCAAGCTCTATAAGGGAGTCCTAATTTCAGCATTATCTACCCTTAGGAATGTTCAGCTTTCAACCTCCCCTCCCTCTGGCCCAATGCCTGTATTTATAATGATTTGGAGGAAGTTAATCAGGTCCACCATCAATGGGATAAGCCCCTCTTTGAGTGGGATAGCTCCCCTCTTGATGGGATAAGTTCCTCTTTCATAGGGATACATGAACCAGCTGGAGGCGCTCAATACACGTCAAACCATCTTCTAGAATGCTCTAGATTCGACAACAAGTAACTTTTTTGAAGTAAAACTCGCGCCTTTTGACCTTTACAGGAGTACGCACCCACCCCTTTACAGACAGAGCGTACAAGTACGCAGGTATTGTGAACTTGGGGTGCATACACGCAGGTAAGGTTAAGAGAAACTGCGTAACCAGAGTTAATTGACTTTTTAAGGACTTTCTCTCTTTCTTGGAGTTTGACATGAGGAGCAGAGGTATAAGACTTGCCAAGGAGGATAGTATGACAGTTGATGGAGCCATACTAACTGTAAATAGTCATGGTGACAAATTTTAGTGTAACAGATTGCCCCCTAAAGTGCGAAGCCTGTAGCAGATTAGGGTTTCATATCATCTAGGAAGGGTGAAGTACTTTATCATTTCAAGGATTATCTTGTGGAGAGCCCAGTCAAAACCTGCAAATATTCAACACAAAATACATATGTAATATCATATCATCACTGAGGTAGGCATTCCCATACTCAGATTGAAAACTTTAACTAACAAACTAACTACTGCTTTGATATAGGAATGATTTCGCAGTACATCATAATCATAGACTCTTGTAGACACAATATGGACGCAACCATCTATTTATGATTAGTCTACTGTATAATGAATACAAAACTCCTCGCAGCCTGGATGGTGGAAACTAGATCCAGGGTCTTCATTTCTACTTCCCGAAATGGTACGATTCTATCCATGCGAATAAATGAGTTGATGTCGAGCATGGTAGAAACCACTTGATTACCAGTTGATGATGTAAACTGTTAACAAGTGTGAGAGATACCACCAATAATGTCAATGGTTCTCAAAGTACCCAGTACAATCCATGAGATGTGAATGAATGTGTTGATGTCGAACATGTCACAGAATCCTTCGATCGAAAGTCAATGATGTAAACTGTCGTCCAAGGCGAGAAACCTGCCATTGATGCATGCAGATTTCAAGGTACTGACGATTTCTAGGTCATCTTTCTAGATAATGTGCTGATGTCAATAGAAAGCGACCCATTGCAGGCAAGCCCACAACACGAAATCATAGATCAAGTTGAAGAAATGTAGCTGTAAGGACTGACTCAGGGATGGTCAAAATGGATGACAGGTATTTTGCAGATGAATGGTTTATTTGCAGTGACCTCTTGAACACATAATGACACGACAGATGGCTTGGTGACAATTGACCCAAAGTTAATACCCGGAACCGGCTGAAAATTTTCAATGTGGTTTGATCAACTGTTAGGCAAAGGATTTCCCAACCCAGGTGAATGAAAAAGTGTCGTGTTCAAGAGTGGTGATAAGGTTTCTTCTGAGACAAAGGATAACAAATAGGCTCATTTTTCTCTCTTTTCCCCCACCATTTCTGGCAAGTACCTCTTTATTTTTTTACAAGCTTGAGGAGGATAACATTTGCTTGATTATAAGCTCATCCTTCGGATGAGTCCAACTTAGTTTAGATTCGAACCCTAAGAAGGAGTGGTCCGTTCCTGTTTGTAATCGAACAGGTCCTTTACTGTGAAATTTTAATGATTCCAGTATAGGAGAAACTCAGCGTTTTTCAATTTTAGAGAGTCTGAAAAACTTAAGAAGACTCCAGGGTTGAACTTTTTCGTAAATTTGTGTCTCCCAAACCCGAAAAAGTATAAAATAATACTTGAGAGAATCGCTTGATCTTTACGACCAAGGAGTACTTTCATGATTAGTGTCTTTGACCTGAAAAGTAAAAAGGGATCAAGGACACGTCATTTTATTTCCAGTATCGAATTTGAAACGAGAAAAATCCGGCAATCTTTTCCTGTTTTTACGGTCAAAAAAGGGCTATAAGGGGACCGTCTTTTAATTCCATTTTAATGAGTGTAAAAGAAACTCTCGGCAATCTTTTCATGTTTTAGGAGTCAGAAAAGGGCTTAAAGATGACTCTGATGTTTTTGTTTGTGAAAAATGACAATTTTCCCTGAAAATCCTTTATCCTGCACAAAAACCAGCACATTACTCATACCTGTTTAAAGATAGATAAAAATACTTTGAAAAATACATTTTCATGGTGAAAAGTAAACAAATTTACCATTTATTTACCCAAAAAACCTATAAAAAGGGCTTTTACCAATTCATTTTTACCATTTTACTGTTGAGGAGAGAAAAAGGGCTTTCGGCAAGAAACTTCCCGTGGACATTGCGGAGAATCTGACTGTCGAAATCGAATGCCGTCTCTTTTAGGTATTCTACAACATCCTCCTCTTCATTTTCATCCATTTAGAATTTGTTTTTAGGCCCTATTTTCATTTTTTGGAGGCTTTGGGGTTTCAAGGTCCGCCTTTCGGGGTACGCAGGTGCTCCACTGGTGACCCGCGTACCCCGACATTTTCTCAGTTGGGAAAATGCCAGGCATACGCACCTTACCTTAAGGGAACCTGTGTACCCACGCCCTGTTCCTAAAGGCAGGGTGCATACCCTGCAAAACAAGTTTTCAAACCCCAATTTCTTCAAAATGGACCAAATTTTTTTGATCTCATTGAATCTAACAGATGTTTTTTGGTGTGTAGATTCCCCACCATGCTTGATTGGTGCGAGAGAGAGCACGAAGATGTTGATTTGGCCGCCATTAATCATCAACCGTCCATTGATGCTTTGAAGGCATGCGACCTTTACAAATACTGGGCCATACCTGGCATGAGGGCCCAGGTGCGCTTTCTAGAGTGGCTGGTAGAGAGATGGAACGTCCAGGACCAGTGCTTTTACATTGGAGGGCACCAGCTCGAGATAGAGCCCTCAGATATTTAATTTCTCACTGGTTTGCCCAAGAGAGGCGAACACTTGACTCTGTTCGGGACTAGGCCGGGTGGCCAGTCCATCGCTAGTCTCCGACAAGAGTGGTGTAACACTCAGTCTCAGGAGAAGGGGATAGAGATCAAAACTATATCCTGACCTGAACTTATGGTGATCGCTTTTACAGTTACCAGACTTTGCAGGGCTGCCGCTTTACACATTGCCACTGGATCCCAGATGCGGATGGCGATTGATTGCTATCGGGGCACCATTTTCAACTGGTGTGATGCTGTGTTGGCCAATTTAAAGGGCCAACTGACTAGGACTAAAAACGGACAGTTAAAGACTTTTGGTTATGGGCCTTTAGTTGTCAGTTTTGCCCTAGAGAGGGTTCCGATGCTGATCCCACAGCAGCTCACTGTTGAGGTTGGGCCTCCCCGAGAGCCCAAATTGATGCGATGGGTTGCGGTTATGGCCCGTAATCCTGACGAGGGCACGGAGGTTGTCCGATTTACTCCGAAGTATTTTCACTGGTTGGAGGACCAGATCTTTTCTATACAGGATTTTCCTTATGCCAGAGTTGATTTTCATGGAGATCCGGACATGGTTCTTCCACCGGGAGAACAATGGGATGACACAGGTACTTCATTTTTCACAAGTTTTTAAATTATCTACTTTTTTTGTTTTTATATATCGTCTCAAAACTGACAGTAACAATTTTCAAAATGCAGATGTAGGTCCACGCCGTCCAGCCAATCTCCGGCCTTTCGAGAGGAGACTACCAGTTGCAGTGGCACCGGCCCCACGGGACGAGGCCACAGAGACCCTAATTGAGTTGGAACAAGACCTAGAGCGTCTTACAACAGACATACCAAAGACTACTATAGATGATATTCCTATCAGGCTTCAGCGCTATGTAGTCGCAGTCCCAGGACCTTTTAGGAGGTTCTTGTGTAGGGTGGCTCGTGCAGTGGTGTCGTATAGAGAGCATCACCAGTGATTGGATGGTCGTTTTTGTAGACACATGTGACATTTTGGTTTTTTGCACTTATCATTTTTGCCGATCATAAGGTGTTTTTCAACCTATGATCGAAGACGATGTATTTTTTGACACACTCCTATCTATATATATCATTATTACCAGCTTATCTTGTTAAACATGTGTGATGAAATGTTTTTAAATTTACATGTATGATTATTGCAAATGTTTGTCTAACATTCGAGAAGCAATTGCATCTGCTAATGTATTTAAAGACCTTGGAATATGCTGATATTCAATGTAATCAAATTCACATTCCAAGAGACGCACTCTCAAAAATAACCTTAATAACACTGGATTTCTAATGGCATACACTCTATTAAGCTGTAATACAACGAGTTCAAAATCTAACCTCACTATCAAACTCTGAATCCCAAATGAGATAGATTCAGACAATAACTCAATCACTGCACTGTATTCTGCAATGTTGTTTGTTGTTTGACCGAGGCTTACCCCATGCATAGAAACTAACTCGTCAGATGGCGAATAGATAACCCAAGCTGCGGAAGAGATATTCCGTGTACTACGACAAGCACCATCAGTAAATCCAATGTATGTTTGGAGAGGCATCGACATCTGCAAACATCAAGCGTAAAACCAAGATAAGCAAAATAATGACGAAAAACACGACGAAAAACACACTTTCTAAGCTAAGCACACTGTCTAAACTAACAAACACACCAGCTAGAAAGAAAAACCTAACCTAACTAAAATCTCCATACCCATCATTTAAGCATAATACCTCTTTAGGTAAAGTCCATTTCTGGGTTTACCCAAAGAGTCCCCGTCAAAGTCTACCAGCTCATAGGCCCCTCTTGCTAGCTTTTGCTTGACAATGTAGGGCCCATGCCACATAGGAACAAATTTTTCCAGCACTTAATTTATCATTAGCTTGATCATATAATAGCACTAGGTCTCCTTCCGAAAAATTTCGAGGGGTCACATTTCGATCATACTGAGCTTTCATACGTTTTGCATGAGTCTCGATCGCCAATGCAGCATCACGTCGAGTCTCATCTAATTGAGCCAAGTATAATAAACGCTTCTCCTCTTCGGAAGTAGCTGGAAGTAGTTCGACAGCCATTTGAAGTGACGGGATTTTGCATTCAATGGGCAGCACAGCTTCCAAACCATAAATTAGTTGGAAAGGAGTGAACCCTGTTGATGTTTTCACTGAGGTTCGGTATGCCCAAAGCGCGGAAAATAACATGTTGTGCCAATTTGACCGATGGATACCAATGATTCGTTGGATCATGATAACTAAAACTTTGTTGATGGACTCAACCAGACCATTCGCTTGTGGATAATAAGGAGTTGAGCTATCGTGACGTAAACCAAGCTGGCCTGTAAGTTCTGTCATCATAACGTTTTGAAAATGGTGCCCATGGTCAGTGATTATCGCTTGTGGGACACCAAACCTAGCAATAATGTGATTGAATACGAAAATTGCAGCTGTCTTGCCATTCGCCTCGAATGTAGGCATCGCCTCGGCCCACTTAGTAAAATAATCTACCGCAAGGATGATATACGCATGCCCCCCGGCCGAGTGAGGGTTACATGTAATAAAATCGATACCCCATTTGGCAAAAGGACCAATGGCAATTATAGGGTGGAGAGGAGCAGGTGGAGCGCACATCTTGCGATCAAACACTTGACAGTTGTGGCATTTCCGGACCGCAGTAATACAATCTTTAAATAAGGACGGCCAGAAGTAGCCAGCGCGCAATATCTTTTGGGCTGTGGCATACCCAGACATATGACCGCCACACGCTCTAGAGTGACAGTCATTCGAAACCCTTTCAGCTTCCTTGTGAGTTAAACAACGTCGAAAAACCAAGTCCTCCCAACGGCGATAAAGAGAATCTCCAATAATTTTGTATTGTTGGGACTGGAACCGAATTTTCCGACGTTCCGACTTTGAAACTTCGCGCCGAAAGGATTGGGTCTGGAGATAGACGATGATATCTCCATACCACGGATCTAAAGTGCTGATGAGAAACAAAGATTCGTCCGCAATGGGCTCCTCTGCCACAGTTTCTGTGTCAGCATGCGGGAAGTCACACATTAACTCTGCAAAAACTAAAGATTTCTTAGACTTAGATTTTTCAAACTCCAAGTCGAACTCCTGCAGGATAATGATCCATTTAGAGTACTTGCCCCCTAGCAATTGTTTAGTCAAAATTTAGAGCATAGGGTTGCAATCCGAAATGACTGTAGTTTTATGGAGTAGAATGTAGTGATGAAAAACGTTGGACAGCTTGCACGGCTGCCAATGCCAATTTCTCCACATGTGAATATTTGAGCTCAGTTGGGTTTAAAGTCCGACTAAGGTAATATATCACATGTTCCGTTCCTAATTCATCTTCCTGTACTAAGACCATTCCAATGGTGGAATGAGCGGCGGCGAGGTAAAAAAAGTAATCCTGGTTGTAGTTGGGAGGATGCAGCAACGGTGCATGGGTCAACGTGTGCTTGAGTGCATCAAAAGATTTCAGAGCTATCTCATCCCAAGAGAATTGAGCATTCTGTTTCAACAACCGAGTAAAACCCTTTGTAATCTCGGCATAGTTAGGAATGAATCGGCGTAAAAAGTTTGCTTTCCCCTGCAAACTTTGGAGTTGGAAAAGACTCGAAGGAGGAGGCAATTTGATGATAGCTTCTACCTTCGAGGGATCGACGCGAATGCCAGCTTTTGAAACTACAAATCCCAGCAATCGTCCAACTTCTATACAGAAGACACATTTGTGTGGGTTCAACCGAATACGATAATGCCTACACCTCATGAAGATTGCTCGTAAATGGATAAGGTGATCAGCTCGATGTAATGAATGAGCGGGAAAATCATCGAGATACGGTTGCGCAATGTGTTTGATGTCATGAAACGCATAAGACATCGCCCTTTGAAAAGTGGCTCCGGCATTCTTAAGCCCAAAAGGTAATTTGCAATAAGCAAATGTCCCCCATGGACAAATGAAAGCCGTTTTTGGTTGATCGGCAGGTAGAATATTGATTTGGTTGTAACCGGAAAAACTGTCCATAAAGGAAAATATTTCACTGTCGGCACAATCATCAATTATTTGATCGATATAGGGTGTTGGGTAGTTGTCCTTGGGACAAGCTCGATTGATATCCCTATAGTCGATGCATATTCTTATTGTTCCCTGTTTTTTGTTAACCGGAACAATATTCGATACCCAATCTGTTAACGGGATCGGATAAATGAAACCTGCTTTCAACAGCTTCTCAACTTCTGCTTTAATTGCAGCCGCTTTCTGTGGGTGAATCTGACGCAAACGTTGCCAGACGAGTTTAGCATCTGGGTAAGTCTTGATCTCATGTACAACAATTGCGGGATCAATTCCTGGCATTTCCTCATAGGACCAGGCAAACACGTCGCGAAATTCTTGAAATAGGGCCTTGTATGTCTGAATTTCGTCATCTGAACACGAGGCACCTATATGAATGTGCTCAACAATTCCGGGCTTAACTGAAATGTCAATGGGAATAGTGTGAGAAATGTTTCCCAAATTCAGCTCTGAATCAGGATGTTTCATTGGATTCTGAGCTTCTTTGACATATTCAGCTGTAAAGATTGATGAGAAATCATTTTCAAAATGATCATCCTCAGGTAAAAACGAAGATCTATGATGGAGATCTTCCCATGGTAAATCGTCTACACACAGGACTTCATGAAGTTTCTTGTCAGATGACACAACTTCGGGAAATGCTATTAACTCCGAGGTTGACATGAAAAGTGATTCCTCATGGACCACATTCATTTGGTTGATTTTGGTTGAACTCGGGTCGGTAAAAGACTGCACGGCTTCATAGGCAATTTCATATGGACTCAAAGGCATAGCATCACCAAATGAGTCTATCTCAGATTCAGAAGGAACAATCCAAGGATCGTCATAAACAATGGTATCTGATGTAATCATATGAATGGATGCAAACGAAGACAAGGTGTTGATTGGAGGAAAAGGAAAAGTTCCCAGTAAACTGGCATCTTTAACTAATCCTACTCCAACATCCTTATAAGGGATAGTCGTTTTACCGACATGCTGGATACTCTCTGAAGAGGCTGGGTCGGATGAAAAGTAAGCCAGCTGGTCTATTGTTACGATCTTGCCATTATATGGAAACTTTATTACTCTGAAGACCGATGAAACGACCGCTGTCATAGCGTAAGACCAACTTCGACCCAAGAGAAGGTTGTAGTCTAGAGGGGCATCAACCACCTCCACATCTAGACTAACGGTTTTTCCTTCGACCCCTATAGGCAAATCCTGTAGAATGCCAAATGGATGAAACCCATGGCCATCAAAGGCCTTAAGAATTGTCGGGGATTGATTTAGTGAAGGAGAACCAAGCGATCTCCAACACTGTATCGACATAATACACGTGGAAGCTCCCTCATCAATTACGGTCCGATGAATAGGCCTGTTTTTGACTATCACTAGGATCTGGAAAGCCATTTGATGAGGTAAACGCGGTGTACTATTTTCTAGATCAAAGATTATTAGGTTGGGGTCCTGAACATCAACAGCTCCTATAGCCGACAAAAGTAATTTGCGTTGTGGTGGGCATGATTGCAGCACTTCCAAAGCCGACATTGTTGAGGGTGTAACAGCTAAATCCTCAACAATGTTGTAATTCTGGGCCGCTCTCGCATGTGGATTGAAAGCAGACCTTCGAAGTACACCCTTGGCGGGCGGTTTGATTACTAAGTCCGGGTTAGGTTTCTCGATCTGTAGTGGATCGGAACCGGGAGCTGAGGTTGATGGATTAGAATGAGAAGATTCTACTTCTTTGCCATCAACAGGACTCTTACTACCATAATCTTGCGATCGAGTCGTAATCCTTACATGAGACATCATCAATATGGGTTCTTCACTGGCACTCGAGGAAGAACCTATCATCTTACTCTCCTGCTTTGGAAATGGATCTTTCAAAACAGCAGGAGTTGGGGAACCCTTGACGATTTTCACAACCTCGGCCCGATGAGGGCAATCTCTTGTAAAATTATCCTCTTCACAAATAAGGCAAGGATATCGAGGTTTGCACTTTTCGTCATTGGTTTCCAACTTTTCATTTTTTTCCTTTGGAGTTTTGTCTTCTTTGTTCTTCTTCTTACCTTTCTTTTTCCCACTGGATTTTGATTTAGCCGTAGATGACTCTATAGCGTGAATATCAACGGAAACTTCAGCAGAAGATTCTCCTGTCGGGGAGTCTGGTAAGGTTATAATAGGTGAAGAATTCTTTGAGGATTTCTTCTTGCTTTTAGTATTCACCGTACCAATCATGCCATCAGCGGCATGAGATCCCGAAGGAGCAGCAGCGATTTGATTTGACTTAGGAAGATCTGGGATATTTTCGTGTAACGTACCTGACTGAGTGTAAACTAAGTCAAGGTACTGTGCTTGAGCAATCACTTGCTCCTTAGTAACTACTCCGGCCTTAGCTACGTCTTCAGTAATCTTTGGTAACAATGATTTAACAAACCATTCAGCTAAGATTTGGTCCGAGATAAAAACTTTCACTAATCGTCTTCGACGTCTCCATTCATGAATATGATCGGAAATATAAGTGGACGTCGATTGTTTTAATGAAGTTAGTAACTCCGTGCCATTATCATATCTGACCGGCAACTGAAAATGAGTTAAGAACGAGGTAGCTAACTGGTTAAAATTATAAAAAGAGGCCCGTGGTAACTCAATGTACCACTTGGCCGCGAGACCAATGAGAGTACGCTGGAAAAGACGTAAGCGGATCGAATCATCCGAGATGGAATTAGAAGCACACCAGAGGTGGTAAGTCATCACATGATTCGACGGGTCCTCTCCAGACTTACCTTCGAACTTGGGTATGTCACTGGGCAACTTATTTGGCATTGGCGGCCAAAACGGAAGATAATTTATTGGATCGTTCGTTAGGCGCGACAAGTTTGGTAAATCCAAAGTTGCGATAAATGGTAACTGCCGATTAGGATCCCTAAAGCTCTGGGTCACAAGACCAGTCCCAGGAGGAGGATATCCAGGATAACTTGGAATAGGAATCGCGTTCGGGATATTGTATCCTCCCAGAAAACCAGGATTAACCGGACCGTACTGGGGTTGTTGTGGTTGTTGATAAGTGTACCCAGGATACGGTTGATACTGGTAAACTGGCTGCTGGACAGCAGGCCCGTATTGGTACTGTCCCTGGTACGGTTGATAAGTGAATTGTGGTTGACTAGTGACAACCATACTTAAACCAGGTTGTCCTACAGGCATCTGAACCATAGTTTGAATCGTGGATCCAGACAATGGTAAAGATGTCTGAGGAGTAGTTACAGAGACAGTAGAAACCGGAGCTGTCGATACTCCAGAAGTAAGCGGGATAGATTGAACAGATGTTGCGGTAGTTGCAGCAGTCATTTGAGATGGAATACTAGGTGCAATAGGCCCAGACTGAGAAACTACCGAAGGTACAGAAGTTTGAACATTAGACTGGACTGGTTGCTGGGGTGAACCAGAAACTAAGGGTTGTCCAGCTTGAGATGACAACTGTACACTTGGCTGCAAAACCTGTTCAACTTGCGATGGATCCCACACTATGTTCATTCCGGAGTATTGACCCATAACAGGTTGAGGATATTGAGATCCATAACCGGATTGAGGGTAGCATTGATAATTGAAAGGTACATTTCCCATACCTTGAACATAAGATTGACCTTGGGGTGGTTGATAACCTTGACTCGAGTACGGACCTTGGGGTAGATACCCTTGAAGTAAGTACTGATACTCGGGTTGACCTTGAGGTATAAATTGATACCGAGGTTGACCTTGGGGTACATATTGAGGCTGGGGTTGACCTTGAGGAATGTATTGCACCACGGGTACATACTGTCCTTGAGGTTGCCCCCCAGACGCAATTTGTGTACCTTGAGGTTGCCCCCCAGGCGTTAATTGAGGCTGCCCCCCAGGCGGTAACTGGCCACCTTGAGGTTGAGAACTGGGAATTGAACCTGACATCATGTAAATGTCTCCTACACCCAAAGGTTTATTACCATTGTTTCCAGTTAATAACCCATGTTCAATGGGTTGAGGAGATGCTCCCGCAAAAGTACCAGAAAGTGACTGATACCCAGAGGGAACAAAAGGACCACCGTACAAGAAAGATTCAGGCGATTGAGTAAACATGGATGACTGACCAGACATATTTACAGGAGTATAAATACCTCCAGGTGGATAAGGAGTATGAGGTGGAGAAAAACTTGACCCTAAGTTGTCCAAATAATTAGTTAACGAAAGATACCAAGTAGTACTTCTAGGTGGACTGTAAAAAATGGATTCACGCTCCCTTAGATCAATAGTAGGTTGATCTTCAGGGATAGGGACGCCTATTTCTTCTTCTGGAGCAAGTTCTTCAATAGCTATCAAACCAGAAGGAAGATTTTCGGTGATGACTCATTCTACCCTAGGTGAATCAGGAGCACTAGAAGTTGAAGTAACAGGTTCAGATATCTCAGGTTCTTTGCCTATATCACTAGTAGATGAAAAACTACCAGCAAGCTCGGAAACTACAATAGCTTCGGGATTATAACCTGTTTCTAGACTTTGGTAATCTGGATGGACTACCAATGAAGACTCTCCTTCTTCAGGTGAACCTACTTTACTGCCACTAGGAGTTACATGGACTTTCAAACCTTCGTAATGACTCGGGACGTCTTCAGGAGGTTGGCCCCGAAGTCTACGGGACTTCCTCAACAAATCAGCCACGGTTACAATCTCAGGTGACTGGCCTCGAAGTCTACGGGACTGTCTCGATAATTCAACCACAGTTAAAAACTTTTAACTACTGCACACGCAAACAAAGTAAAATCTCAAAGCAAACCGCCTAAAGTCTCTAAAGAACCAAACAAATTTGAATCACACGCCTAGAGAATCTAGGGCGTCAAACCATACACAAACAGTAGCCTTCCGGACCGAAAACACTAGTTGGTGATGAAGCCCAACATCGCCGAATTCAGTACAGAAGTGGCGGGTGGAACAGTTACCCCGGCAACCTGCTTAATGAATAGATCGGCACAAGTTCCTCCACTTTAACCGTCTCGAGTGAAGTGAACCCCCCGGAAAATCCAAGTGAGTCTAGCCGACGTCTGCTCCAGGTACAGTGGGATCTTCCCTCCACCGTCACCTTGGGTAGAACCCTAAAGATAATGGTCACTAAGGTCACCAACAACAACAAATATACATGGGGGAACAGTCTACGATCCGATAGCACGCAAGGGCAGAGTAACAAGCTCAATCCCCTTGCCGGCTCCTTGACAATAATCCAAGGTTTACCGACAAGTGACCCCAGGCTCCTCGACAATAATCTGAGGTTTACCGTTTGTAGTACGTGCATATCTGGTGTCGTTCCCAGTGAAGGAGGATTTATCCCCTCACTGGTTCGGACACGATCTCGTGCTTCTCCTTTAAGAGGAGCTTTCCCAGAGCATAAATGTAACAGCTGGATTTATCCTACCACAAGATGAGCTACTTGTTTGGTTTTGCTGTCTTGGAGAGTTAATTACTCTCCTACTCCAAGATACTAGCCTGATCTATATTGGTGTTTCAGAGCCCTAGTAAATAAAAGTTACTAAGTTAATTTTACTTTAAGCGTTAATTTTTTGGCTTTTCTTTAGGACAAAAAGTAGTGGAGATGAAACTGATGGTGTGTAGACTCGACTCAAATCCACTAAAAAGATGCACCTAGGATGATTTAAACTATTTTTCTTTTTTCAATGAATTCCCTAGCTAAGAGAGTTGGAGAATGCAAAATTGATATAAAGACAACTTTCTTGGCAACGAAAATCAAAGAAACAATCTCTTTATCTTTTCCAAAGCATACAACACATGACCACTAATTATTTCACGAAAACTCCTTTCTCTTTTCAAAGACTTCAAATGCTACTAAAACAAACTTTCCTTCAAAAGAGATTTTTGTATTTTTTCCTATATTAACAAAGCATGTAAAACTACTTAACAAAAATCAAATTTAAAAAATCTATGACAATCAAATCAACTTTAGCTAAAAGCAAATCTAAGAGAAATTCACCTAAAAGCAAATCTAATGAGGCAAAAGCCTACCAAGTATAATTCCAGGATGCTTTACTTAGTTACAATTCAACCAAGGACTAGTTCATGCAGAATCATAAACCAGTCAAAAACAAAAATCAAAATCTTTTGTTCTTTTTCTTAACAATGAAATTCACAGCTTAACCAACAAGCTTTCTCGAAATTCTGCAAAGAGACAACACAAAGGTAGGTTTCTCACAAAGGTGGATTTTATAAAAGGTCTGACTCCTAAGAAGACTGAAAAGACCAGGGAGATCCAAGGTTTTACAACTTCTAAAGCCAAAGTCACTACAGGACCAATGCAAAAATCAAACCTAGGGCTAGAACTTCTATGAATTTCACTAAAACCCTTGATACTAATGAAACAAGCTTAGATGAAGACTTCTGATAGGTAACTAGTGGATCTGGGCAGCAAAAACAAATTATAAACAAAATCTAAGAGGCAAAAAGGAAAAAATTGAAATTTTCTCAACTTTTGACAGGGTACGCAGGCAACCTGTTTGCACAGGTGCGTGTACGCTCTGTGTACAAAGCTACAGTGCGTACAATTACGCACTGTGCTTAACGCAGAGGGTGCGTACTGCTAGCAAAACCAAGAAAAATAAAAACTAATTTAACCCTAAGCTATTCCACCCAAATTCACAGTCAATCAGCCAAAAACCAAAAAGAAATCGACTTTTCTCAAATCAAAGTATCAATCAAAAGAGAAATCAATCAAATCCATGGACTCCCCAGTGGAGTCGCCATTTTGTCATGCGGAAAGAGTCAATTTTGCGGACAAAACCGACCTCCCTAGAAGCTAAGGCTTTCTAGTGACAAACAAAACAATTAAGCACTATCTTTCCCTAAATATGCATTTAGAATACAAGCAACCAGGTGTTTAAGGTATACCTTTAGTCCAACGCTGTTTGTAGCAGTCCAGCCTCTCCGATCCAGATGAGCTCCTCCTTCTCTTTGAAACCTGCATTCACTAACAAGCAAACGATTACATAGAACCTGAATACCTCATAAAATAAAACATATTCATCATAAAGACCAAGGAGTATATGAAACAAATTATATATAACAACTTGTTGAGAAAAATGAACTTAATTGTATTAAGTGGAAACAAAAGAAACCATTACAACCAGTGCCTTGGTGTTGTGCAGGTCCCTCCCAGGGTCCAGCAAGAGTTCTCCTTTACTTTGATCAGCTCACCCACTTCCAAATGAAGGTAAGAAAGGATAGGAATCTCTCCTCTCAAGCTCTATAAGGGAGTCCTAATTTCAGCAGCATCTACCCTTAGGAATGTTTAGCTTTCAACCTCCCCTCCCTCTGGCCCAATGCCTGCATTTATAATTCTTTGGAGGAAGTTAATCAAGTCCACCATCAATGAGATAAGCCCCTCTTTGAGTGGGATAGCTCCCCTCTTGATGGGATAAGTTCCTCTTTCATAGGGATACATGAACCAGCTGGAGGCGCTCAATACACGTCAAACCATCTTCTAGAATGCTCTAGATTCGACCACAAGTAACTTTTTTGAAGTAAAACTCGTGCCTTTTGACCTTTACAGGAGTACGCACCCACCCCTTTACAGACAGAGTGTACAAGTACGCAGGTATTGTGAACTTGGGGTGCGTACACGCAGGTAAGGTTAAGAGAAACTGCGTAACCAGAGTTAATTGACTTTTTAAGGACTTTCTCTCTTTCTTGGAGTTTGACATGAGGAGCAGAGGTATAAGACTTGCCAAGGAGGATAGTATGACAGTTGATGGAGCCATACTAACTGTAAATAGTCATGGTGACATATTTTAGTGTAACAATGATGAGGTTCTTTGTTTTCTTATTGTAAGAATTTGACAATAAGAAAATCTAGTTGTGTAGGAAAAAGTTTCTTAGTTCCATAAACTAGCTGAAAAGGTGATTTACTTGTTAATCTCTTTGGTTAAATTCTAATTGCCCAAATTGCATACTTGAGGTGGTTGTCCCAATTTCTTTTGTGATTTGCAAGTACCTTTTTACTGATCTTGACTAGACTTTTGTTTGATGACTCTACCAATCCATTTCCTTGAGGATAATAAGGAGTAGAATGATGTAGAATAATCTGCTATTTTTTGTAAAATTTAATCATTTTGACACTACTAAATGCCTATGAATTGTGTGTAACTATTTGTTTAGGACATCCAAATCTAGATAGAATTCTCTCTTCAATAAATTTAATAACCATGGTATCGGTAGCATTCCTGACTGGTATGGCTTCTACCCACTTTGTAAAATAGTCTGTGGCAGTCAAAATCCTTTTGTGTTGATTATTGGAGGCTGGGTGAATCTCCCCAATAAAGTATAATCCCCACTGTAGGAAATGTATTTTAACTAGAACTAGAGCTAGAGGGAGTGATGATCATTTTCTCTTTCCAACAAAAATTTGACATGGTACGCAAGATCTAACCTTTTCTCCTACTTGTGAAAAAAATTTGGGCCAATAAACCCTAGCTCTTCAAATTTTGTATGTTGTTTCTCTCCAAGAATAATGACCCCCACAAATACTTGCATGAAAATAGTCTATAACTCCTTCTGTCTCACTTTCTGTTAAGCATAATAAAATGATGTTTAGTGGATCCTTCCAATATAGATTTGCATTGATGATGCAATATTTTATGGCCTTTAACTTGAGGGTTTTGCATTGGTTTTTTGTGAATGCAAGTGGATACACAAAATTTCAAAAAAAATGCAAAATATCAATGTACCATTTAGAAAGAAGGAATTTTTCATTGATGTGGAGTGGAAGGGGAATGGTTTCAACTAAAGATGGAGGTTCTTGTCGATTATCCTATATTGGAGAAGGTTATTGTGGGTTCTTCTCTATTTGAGAAGGTTCTTGTGGGTTATTCTCTTTTGGAGAAGGTTCTTGTGGATTCTCCTCTATTAGAGAAAGTTCTTGTGGATTCTTCTTAGCTGAAATATGCATTACAAAATTTAACCCGAAAACTTTACAATTGGATTCTGCTAACAGTTTAGCTAAACCCTGAACCTTTATCAATTTTGTAGTTTTGATAATGAGATCAAATTCTAATATCTTGGTAATCCATCTTCCTCTTTGACCATCTATATCAGGCTATGATAAGACAATTTTAACAACATTGTTTGGAACATAGGTAATAATGGAAGAGTGAAGGATATAGAATATGAAAGCTTTTAAGGCTTGAACTAAGGCATAGGCTTGCTTTTAAATGATTTCATATTTTAATTCAACATCCGTCGTGACTTTACTGAAAAATACAATAGGTTGGTCATCTCCATTTTCATTTTTTTGCAAAAGGACAACAACTAGAGTGTTTTCAGAAGCAAAGGAAAAAATTCTAAAAGGTTTAGAACGGTCCGAACTAGCTAATACTGGGGCTTCAGAGATGGATTTATTAATTTGGTTAAAAGAACATCTTGCTTGAACTATCCATTTTACCTCATGGCCCTTTCTCAGCATCGATGTGATATCTTTAACTATTTCAGTATAGTTAGGTATGAATCTCTTGAGAAAGTTGATTTTCCCAAGAAAAGATTTAACTTCCTTTTTATTCCTTGGAATTGAAAGTTCTTGGATGGATGAAACTCTTTTTTGCTCAATGAATACTCCTTCCTTTGAAATAATACGGCCTAGTAATTTCCTTCTTTAATGACAAACACAGAGTTCTTTGGATTTAGTGATATCCCAAACTTCCTTCACATGTCAAAAAACTTTCTCAAGTGTTTCAAATTTTTTTGGTCTGAATTTGAAAATATAGTTAAATCATATAGATAAATTACAAGAAACTTGTTAATCTTACTGACAAATGCTAGATCCATGGCTCTCTAGAAAGTAGCTCCAGCGTTTGTTTGTCCAAAAGACATCCTTGCATACATGAATGTACCCCAAGGAGTTGTGAACATTGTCTTTTCTATATCATATGGGCTCACCATAATCTGATTGTATCTAGAAAAACCATCTAACATAGAAATTCTATTAGAACGAGAAACTCTTTGAAGTAATTGATCCATCTTTGGTAATGGATAATTATCTTTTAAGGATGACTTGTTTAAGTTCCTGACATCCATACACAATCTAATTTCATCGTTTTTCTTTCTAACTAGAACAAAATTTGATATCCAATCAGAATATCTTAAGGGAACTATGATCTTGGTATCCAGTAGCTTTTTAAGTTCCTTTTCAATTATGGGTAGCAAGACTGGATTTATTCTCCTTTACTTTTTCTTAAAAGGTTTAACATATGGTTTCAAAGGAATTTTATTTTCTATGAGTGATGTATCATAAGTTTTTATCTCTTCATAAGACCAAGAAAAAACATCTCTATAACTCCTTAGTAGGGATAAATATTTATCTTTTATTTCCTCTAGTAATGATGCAAAGATTTTAACGTTTCTAGTTTCTTCTTGAGATCCTATGTTGCATTCTTCTATATCTTCTTCAAATGAATTTGATAATATGTTTTTGGGAATTTCATTATTGTCAAATAGTTTTTCAAGAGGGACTAAGCCCTTTGGGATGAAATTTGTGCGTATTTGAATGATGTTAAGATCAACTATTTTTGAGTTTAATTGTGAAGTTTCATTTTCATTATTCAACTCTTTATCATCAAGTTCTTCTTCTTCAATTTGTAAGACTGAAAATTCATCAATTACTCACAAAAATGACTTTACTTGTTCATCATATTAAAATATTTGCAAATATTTAAGATTATCAGGAATCGATGGTCTATATTTTACTTGAATTTGATATTGTAACTGCATATGGTTGGGAAGTTTAAAAGAACTCACTGAAACAGCTAAAGAATCTGTGTGGATATTTTCATTTCTCAGAATAGCAGTGATGTTAAATGCCTGAAAGAAATTACCCACTAAGTCCCATAACTCATTTCTATATGATCTAAGTCTGGGATGTTTGGTTTGACAAATATTCATGACTTGTTTAACAATGAGTTATGAGTCAAAAAATACACTTAAATTGTGTATTTGAAGACTTTTAGCTAATTCTAATCCTAGAAGTAAAGCTTCATATTCTGCTACATTATTTGTAACATCAAATTCTAACTTATAGGATTGAGTTATGTTCTCTTTATATGCTGAAATAATTACAATACCAGCTCCAACTCCTTCTTTTGAAAAATCTCCATCAAAGTATAATTTCCAAATATCAATTTTGACCGTCTCAGGTTTATCCACAATCTGTTCAATGGTAAGTTGAGAATTTTTTAAATTATCTAACGATAATGTGAAACATCCAAAATCTTGGTCAAATACATAAATGGGATTATTTATTCCTTTATCACCTATACAGAAAATATTGATGAATCTAAACTCCCTGTATAATCTTAGTTGTTCTCCTCCATATACATGAATACTAGCATAAGACATGTCCATTTGTACACTTCCTCGTAATTTGGCACAACATCATCTAGACAATAGCATGCCAAATTTAGGATGAATGTATGTAACTACAATATCTAATACTACGCTCTTAGCAGGTGTTGAAATGTGGCAACAAGAAATTCCAATTTAATTTTTCTTTGAATTAAATTGTGAACTAAAATCAAATTTAGCCTCACCAGCTACTTGGAAATAATTAATTAAGTTATTTTGACGTAATTAGTTGGAGAAATTCAATTTAGAAGTCTTTGTGAAGTCATGCAAGAGTTATCCCTAAAATTTAGGAGATAAGAGTGAGTTATATTTGAGTTGTAATTAGTTAACTCAGTTTACTGAGTTAAGTCCAATTAAATTAGTTCCAAACTATTTGAGGAAGCAGAATTAAGATTTCCTGATGAGAAGAAGGCAATGCGAAGTTCCCTTGAGAGGGAGCTCCATCTGCAGGCTCTGGAGGAACCATTGGTTCCTAAGGAGGAGAAGTCTCAGACTGACACGAAGCAGCTGCATGTAGAGGTTCTAGGAGTGGAGACATCCACTCAAGTAGAGTCTTCCAGAGATGGAAAAAAGTGCACAAGAGAAGCTAACAGATTGTTGGAGGATGTGAGAGAGAATGTGGGAGCACCATTTTCTCAGCACAGAAAAAGGAGGTCACCTAAAAGGTACGTTGGATACATGGCCCATGTTGGGGAATGTGTTGAGATCGAGCCATCTTCCTTTGAGGAAGAAGTGCAGCAGCCGATTTGGGTTGATGCTATGGTGGAGGAGTATGACTCCATAGTTTGTAACAGTGTTTGGGATATGGTTCTGAGATTGGAGAACAAGTCAGTTGTGAGTTCCCATTGGCTTTACAAGGTAAATCAAGTTGCTAATGATGGGAGGATCATGTTGCTTCAATATAATTCCTTTCTTGTTGAGAGGGAGTGTTGAAATGTGGCAACAAGAATATTCCAATTTAATTTTACCTTGAATTAAATTGAGAATTAAAATCGAATTTAGTCTTAACAACTACTTGGAAATAATTGATTATTCATTTTGAATTAATTAGTTGGAGAAATTCAAGTTAGAAGTCTTTTTGAAGTCATGCAAGAGTTATCCCTAAAATTTAGGAGATAAGAGTGAGTTATTTGAGTTGTAATTAGTTGACTCATTTTACTAAGTTAAGTCTTTTTTAATTAGTTCCAAACTATTTGAGGAACTAATGGTGAGATAACAGTTAGTTGAGGCATGCATGCATCCAACTAGTGTACTCCACTTAATTGAAGATTCCCTCATTAGAAACTCATGCATGTCTATTCTGACAAAGACCCAGTTGAGATTAAAGTCAAGGATAGTGTACTATCAATTGCATGTGTATAAAGAAAACTCATGCATGTAGAAGGAAATAATTCCTGGAGGATTGTGCAGTTTTGACAGTGTGTGAGAGCAGTGTTCCACTAGGTGAGGTGAGAATCATCCACTAGGAACAACACAAGGAAATAGGAGCTTGGAGGGTAGAGAGGAAGGCTTGAGAGAAGCCAGGATTGCCTGTGAGTGTCTATGGGGATTGTACTAAGAGCTGGCTAGCTGTGAGAGCTAAGGATTTGTATGATTCCTATGTATTTCCACCTTGTATGATAATACAGATAGTGGGGCTTTTAGCTGAGGCTTTCCCCAAAGTATTATCATGTGTATTGTGTGATTGATTATTCTTCTTCTAGTTATATGTGTTTAGCTCAATCATTAAGCTTCCGAAAAGCAAATTGATTGTAGAAGTAGGTGATATTATTTTTCTTTGGTTATATTGCATTATCGGGTTAACCTACAGTCAGATTTTCTACATGGTATTAGATCAAGATTTGTAGAGAATTTGCAAAATTTCTACATGGTATCGGAGCCAAGTTTATCGGAGCTGTGAACAGTATACTGAGAAGAGAATTCAAAGTTTGAAGTTCGGTGTTGTAAGTGCAAATCGAATTCATATCATACTTCAATTGAGATGGGACATTATGCAACTAATTTCCCATCGAAGAAGTCCAAGAAGGGATCCTCGGAAGGATCGGAAGGTGAGGTGTTAGCCTCTTAGTTCGAAATGGACCTTACCCTCATCACATGCATGGTGTCACTGATGATGGGATGTGTCTGGAATCTTGACAGTGGAGCCTCATTCCACATGATTGATGATAAAATTTTATTCAATACCTTGGAGGAGAAAGACCTCAATATGCACATAGAGATGGGTGACAATGGAAAGTATAGTGTTTCAGGAGTGGGCACAGTTTCTTTTCAAAGGGAGCATGGAGCTCCTATCACCTTGACAAATGTGAAGTATGTACCTAGACAGAAAAAGAACTTGGTATCGGTCATGATGTTGGAGGAAAAAAGCTATGATGTTGTCTTCAGTAAAGGAAAGGTGTTCCTAAGACACATAGCCATGGGTCAGACCAAGAGGATAGGGATTTGGGTGAAGAATCTTTATAAACTAGAGGGAGATGATTATGCAACATTGAGTACAAAAGAAGAATTGTTGCAAAGCCAAGACATTGGTGAGTTGTGGAACAAGCGGTTGGGCCATTTTCATCATGGGGCTTTAAAGATAATGTAGCAAATATCTACAGGACTTCCCAAAGGTAAACTTGAGAAAGTTGACACATGCAAAGGTTGTACCTTGGGAAAGTACACCAAGTCCTCCTTTCATGATCGAGACAGTCGAGCAAAGGCTATATTAGAGCAAGTTCATACTAATGTGTGTGGAACATTCTCAATGAAATCCACAAGGAAGAAAAGGTATTTTGTGATTTTCATTGATGACTATTCTCATAAATGTTGGATTTATTTCATGCAGAAGAAGGACCAAAGCTTCACAATGTTTTGTGAGTTCAAAGCTTTGGTCGATAAATAGTCAAGGAAGAAGATCAAGGCCTTGAGAAGTGACAACGGTGGAGGATATGTCTCTCAAGAGTTTAAGGAATTATGTGAAGCGGAAGGAATTAAATGGTAGTTGACGGCACCTCATAACCCACAGCAGAATGGGGTGACTGAGAGGAAGAACATAACTATTTTAGGGGCAGCATGGGAAATGCTGCATGACTAAGGCCTACCACTTCACTTGTGGGTTGAGGCATGCAACACAACTGTCTATTTGCAGAATAGAAGCTTGCATCACATACTTGGGATGAAGACACCAAGGGAATATTTCTCCAATAAGAGACCAGATGTGGGTCACTTTAGGATTTTTGGCTCATTGATATATTTCCATGTGACAAAGGATGCACAGAAGAATCTTGAGCTGACAGCAGAGTTGGGGATACTTGTGGGGTACACTAATACACCTCACAACTATCAGGTGTACTTGCCTACTAGTCGGAGGACTGTGGTTCGTAGAGATCTTAAGTTTGATGAGGAGAAGGCCATGCAAGTTTCCCTTGAGAGGGAACTCCAGCTATAGGCTATGGAGGAACTATTGGTTCCTAAGGAGAAGGAGCCTTAGACTGATGCAGAGTAGCCACATGTAGAGGTTCTAGGAGTGGAGACATCCACTCAAGCATAGTCTTCCAGAGATGGACTGAAGCGCACAAGAGAAGCTGACAGATTTTTGGAGGATGTGAGGGAGAATGTGGGAGCACCATTTTCTTAATTCAAACAAAGGAGGTCACCTAAGAGGTACACTAGATACATGGCCCTTATTAGGGAACGTGTTGAACCTGAGCCATCTTCCTTTGAGGAAGTAGTGCAGCAGCCGATTTGGGTTGATGCTATGGTGGAGGAGTATGACACCATAGTTCGTAACAGTGTTTGGGATATGGTTCTGAGACCAAAGAACAAGTCAGTTGTGAGTTCATGTTGGCTTAACAAGGTAAAGCAAGCTATTGATGATGGGAGGATCATGTTGCTTCAATATAATTCCTTTCTTGTTGAGAGGGAGTGTTGAAATGTGGCAACAAGAATATTCCAATTTAATTTGTCCTTGAATTAAATTGAGAATTAAAATCGAATTTAGTCTTAACATCTACTTGGAAATAATTGATTAATTCATTTTGAATTAATTAGTTGGAGAAATTGAAGATAGAAGTATTTATGAAGTCATGCAAGAGTTATCCCTAAAATTTAGGAGATAAGAATGAGTTATATTTGAGTTGTAATTAGTTGACTCAGTTTACTGAGTCAAGTCCAGTTAAATTAGTTCCAAACTATTTGAGGAACTAATGGCAAGATAAAAGTTAGTTGATGCATGCATGCATCCAACTAGTGTACTCCAGTTAACTAAAGATTCCCTACTCAGAAACTCATGCATGTCTATTCTGAGAAAGACCCAGTTGAGATTAAAGTCAAGGACAGTGTACTATCAATTGCATGTGTTTCCTTATAAAGAAATCTCATGCATGCAGAAGGAAATAATTCCTAGAGGATTGTGCAGTTCTGACAGTGTGTGAGAGCAGTGTTCCACTTGGTGAGGTGAGAATCATCCACTAGGAACAATGCAAGGAAATAGGAGCTTGGAGGGCAAAGAGGAAGGCTTGAGAGAAGCCAAGATTTCTTGTGAGTATCTATGAGGATTGTACTGAGAGCTGGCTAGCTGTGAGAGCTAAGGCTTTGTATGATTCCTATGTATTTCCACCTTGTATGATGATACAGATAGTGGGGTTTTCAGCTGAGGCTTTCCCCGAAGTATTCTCATGTGTATTGTGCAATTGATTATTCTTCTTCTAGTTATATGTGTTCAGCTCGATCTTTAAGATTCTGCAAAGCAAATTGATAGTAGAGGTAGGTTATAGTAGTTTTTTTTGGTTATATTGCATTATTGGGTTAACCTACAGTCAGATTTTCTACATGGTCTTAGAGCAAGATTTGTAGGGAATTTGCAGAATTTCTACATGGTATCAGAACTAGGTTTATCGGACATGCGAACAGTATATTGAGAAGAAAATTTGAAGTTTGAAGTTTGGGGTTGCATGTGAAAATTGAATTCTTATTGGCTTTGAGCATCTGTGAGGATTGTACTTAGGCTTTCCCCAAAGTATTCTCATGTGTATTTTCCATTCATTATTCTTCTTCTGGTTATATGTGTTTAGTTCAATCTTTAAGCTTCCGCAAAGCACTTTGATAGTAGAAGTAGGTTATAGTATTTTTCTTTGGTTATATTGCATTATCGGGTTAATCGATAGTAAGATTTTCTACATGGTCTTAGAGTGAGATTTGTAGAGAATTTATAGAATTTCTACATGGTATCAGAGCCAGGTTTATCGGAGCTGTGAACAATATACTGAGAAGAGAATTCAAAGTTCGAAGTTTGGGGTTGCAGGTGCAAATCGAATTCTTATCATACTTCAAGGTTGGCCAATGGCGTTCTATGGCTTGAGACTCGAGTATGCCTTTGAAGGTATTTCTGAGGCTTTGATGTCTCCTCAGGAATGATTCCTTCTGCTTGGGTGGATGTATCCACTCCTGGAACCTGTGCATGCGATTGTCCCGTATCAATCTGAGGCTCCTCCTCCTTAGGAACCAACAGTTCCTCCATGGCCTGTAGATGGAGCTCCCTCTCAAGAGAAACTCGCATGGCCTTCTACTCATCTGCAACAAGAATATTCCAATTTAATTTGTCCCTCAATTAAATTGTGAATTAAATTTGAATAGTCTTACTAGCTACTTGGAAATAATTAATTAATTCGATTTGGATTAATTAGTTGGAGAAATTCAAGTTAGAAGTCTTTCTGAAGTCATGCAAGAGTTATCCCTTGAATTAAGGAGATATGGTTGAGTTATATTTGAGTTGTAATTAGTTGACACAGTTTACTAAGTTAAGTCCAATTAAATTAGTTCCAAACTATTTGAGGAACTAATAGAGAGTTATCAGTCTGTTGATGCATGCATGCACTCAACTAGTGTACTCTAGTTAACCGAAGATTCCCTCATCAAAAACTCATCCATGTCTATTATGAGAAAGGCCAAGATAAGATTAAAGACAAGGACAGTGTACTATGAGTTGCATGTATTTTCCTATAAAGAAAACTCATGCATACAGTTGGATTAACTTCCTTGAGGATTGTGCAGTTCTGATAGTGTGTTAGAGTAGTGTTCCACTTGGTGAGGTGAGAATCATTGACTAGGAACAATGCAAGGAAATAGGAGCTTGGAGGGAAGAGAGGAAGGCTTGTGAGTGGTTGACATTTCCTATGGACATATGTGAGGATTGTACTGAGAGCTGGCTAGATGTGAGAGCTAAGGCTTTGTATAATTCCTATGTATTTCCACCTTGTATGATAATAAAGATTGTGGGGTTTTTAGCTGAGGCTTTCCCCAAAGTATTAACATGTGTATTGTGCATTGATTATTCTTCTTCTAGTTATATGTGTTCAGTTCAATCTTTAAGCTCCCGCAAAGCACTTTGATAGTAGAACTAGGTTATAGTATTTTTCTTTGGTTATATTGCATTATCGGGTTAATCTACAGTCAAATTTTCTACATGGTCTTAGAGTGAGATTTGTAGAGAATTTGCAAAATCTCTATATGGTATCAAAGCCAAGTTTATCATAGTTGTGAACAATATACAGAAAAGAGAATTCAAAGTTTGATGTTCAGGGTTGCAGGTGCAAATCGAATTCATATCATACTTCCACTGGGATGGGACATTATGCGACTAATTGCCCATCGAAGAGGTCCGAGAAGGGATCCTTGGAAGGATCAGAAGGTGAGGCATTAGCCTCTCAGTTTGAAATGGAATTTACCCTCATCACATGCATGGTGTCATTGATGATGGGTTGTGTCTGGTATATTGACATTGGAGCCTCATTCCACATGACTGGTGATAAAAGTTTATTCAATGCATTGAAGGAGAAATACCTCAAGATGCGCATAGAGATGGGTGACGACAGAAAGTATAGTGTTTCAAGAGTGGGCACGGTTTATTTTCAGAGGGAGCATGGAGCTCCTATCACCTTGACTGATGTGATGTATGTGCCTGGACTGAAGAAGAAGTTGGTATCGGTCGTGATGTTGGAAGACAAAGGCTACGATGTTGTCTTCAGTAAAGGAAAGGTGTTCCTAAGACACATAGCCATGGGTCAGACCAAGAGGATAGGGATTCGGGTGAAGAATCTTGATAAACTAGAGGTAGATGATTGTGTAAATTGAGTATGAAAGAAAAATTGGTGCAAATCCAAGACATTAGCAAGTTGTGGCACAGGCAGTTGGGCCATTTGCATCATGGGGCTTTGAAGATAATGCAAAAGATATCTACGAGATTTCCCAAAGGTAAACTTGAGCAAGTTAACACATGCAAAGGTTGTACCTTGGGAAAGTACACCAATTCTTCCTTTCATGAATGAGACAGTCGAGCGAAGGCTATCTTAGAGCAAGTTCATAATGATGTGTGTGGACCATTCTTGACGGCATCCATAGTGAAGCAAAGGTATTATTTGATGTTCATTGATGATTATTCTCATAAATGCTAGATTTATTTCATGCAGAAGAAGGACCAAACCTTCTCAAAGTTTTGTGAGTTCAAATCTTTGGTCGAGAAAGAGTCAGGGAAGAAGATCAAGGCCTTGAGAAGTGACAACACTGGAGAATATGTCTCTCAAGAGTTTAAGGACTTCTGTGCAATGGAAGGAATTAAATGAGAGATGACGACACCTCATAACCCACCGCAGAATGGGGTGGCTGAGAGGAAGAACAAAAATATCGTAGGGGCAGCATGGGTGCTGTTGAATGACCAAGGCCTACCACTTCACTAATGGGCTTAGGCATGCAACACAATGGTCTATTTACATAATAGAAGCCCGCACTACATACTTGGGATGAAGACACCAGAGGAAGCTTTCTCTAGTAAGAGACCAGATGTGGGTCACTTCAGGATCTTTGGCTCATCGGTATATTGCCATGTGACAAAGGATGCATGGAAGAAGCTTGGGTACACTGATACACCTCACAACTATTGGGTGTACTTGCCTACCAGTTAGAGGACTGTGGTTTGCAGAGATCTTAAGTTTGATGAGAGAAGGCCATGTGAGTTTCCCTTGCCGGGGAGCTCCAGCTACAAGCTGTGGAGGAACTGTTGGTTCCTAAGGAGGAGGAGCCTCAAACTTATGTGGAGCAGCCGCATGTAGATGTTTCAGGAGTGGAGGCATCCACTCAAACAGAGTCGTCCAGAGATGGACAAAAGTGCACAAGAGATGCTGATAGATTGTTGGAGGATGCGAGAGAGGATGTGGGAGCACCATCTTCGCAGCGCAGAATGAGGAGGTGACCTGAGAGGTACACTAGATACATGGCCCTTGTTGGGGAATGTGTTGAGAATGAGCCATCTTCCTTTGAGGAAGTAGTGTAGCAACCGATTTTGGTTGACGCTATGGTGGAGGAGCATGACTCCATAGTTCGTAACAGTGTTTGCGATGTGGTTCCGAGCTTGGGGAACAAGTCAGTTGTGAGTTCTCGTTGGCTTTACAAGGTAAAGCAAGTTGTTGATGAAGTGTGGAGAAGAATAAGGAAAGATTTGTTGCCCGTGGCTTTTCACAGGTTGAGGGGATTGACTATGATGAGACTTTTTCTCCTCTCGCAAGGTACTCATCTATCAGATCTATGTTGGAACTATCAGCACAGATGGGTTGGAAGATCCATCATATGGATGTGAATATTGCATTCCTCAATGGCAAGATTGAGGAAGAGGTGTACATAGAGTAGCCACAAGGTTTTGAGACCTTCGATCATAAGTCACATGTGTGCTGACTCAATAGAGCATTGTATGAGCTGAAGAAAGCACCTCGTGCTTGGTACACCAGGATAGACAACTAATTCACCGGGTTGGGCTTCATAAATAGTGAAGTGGATGTGAACCTGTATAGTATCATAGTGAAAGGTAAGTTGTTGATCATCGTACTTTATGTTGATGATCTCATATTGACTAGTGATGATCAGTTGATCATGTCTTGCAAGGAGGAACTTGCAAGAGAATTCGAGATGAAAGACATGGGTCTCATGCATTACTTCCTTGGCATGGAAGTGTGGTAGAAGGATGGGGAGTTGTTTGTGTCTCAGGGCATGTATACCAACGAGATACTTAGGAGATTCCACATGGAGAAGTGCAAGCCCATGCAGACTCCTTTAGCTCGTAATTGGAGGAATGAGGATGCTACTTCAGGAGAAGTAGTGGAGGCTAATGTGTACATGCAGCTTGTGGGTTCACTCATATATTTGGTGAACACATGACCAGATTTTTGCTATGCGGTGAACCAGCTGAGTCAAGCATTGGTTCAACCTACCAATATGTTTTGGAAGGTGGGAAAACATGTATTGATATACCTCAGAGGCACATCTTAGTATGGATTATGGTACATATGAACAGAGGGAGTGAAGCTGTAGGGCTTCACTGATGCAGATTGGGTAGGGAGTCCATCAGATCGGAAGAGCACATAAGGAGGCATTTTCAACCTTGGGTCAGTGACAGTTTCTTGGTACAACAGGAAAAAGAGGTCGGTTGAACTCAGCTTGGTAGAGGATAAATATATGGCTGCAAGTCAAGCAGCATGTGAGGCCATCTAGATGCAGAAAATCCTAGTTGATTTGTTTAATCAGAGGATGGATCCAGGGAAAATTTTAAGAACCCCTCCTAAATTTATAAATATAATAAATAGGCGAATCTCCATGGTATATAGGAAAAATGGAAGGCGATTTGATCAATAATATAATATGTATATATAATTTTTTGGCGAATTCTCACCAGGAATGGCGAATATTTTACTCAATTATAAAATCTTGTAAGATCTTAGCGAGTCTTTCACTAAATAATAAAACTTTGTAAAGTCCTAGTGAATCTTAGCATAGGCTACATGCTGGTTTAATTCCCCCATTTAAATAGTCTACATTCCAGGTGAATACCATGGGTCAATACCATGTGCCATTTTGGGAATACCATGAATACCATGTGCCATTTTTGTTTTTATTAATTCTAATATTAGGGTTAATAATGGTTTTTTGCATGGTATTAATAACAATCTAGTCCATGGTATTTGTCCCATAGTATTTTGGCCATAGGTTTCACCTAAATATAACCCATTTTTTTAGTGTTCGTGACTTATGGAGTAAATATAAAAAAATGTTTTATTTGTTTACCATACCTCTCGTTTATTTATATTTTTATTAATTTACCATACCTCTTTTACAAATATGGTATTTGGCCCATAGGATTCACTTAAATAAAACCTCTTTCTTGAGCCTTCATAAATAGAATGAGGGTTATGGACTAAATATAAAAATAGGTTTTATTTATTTACGATAAGTCTAGTTTATTTATATTTTTATTTATTTACCATACCTTTTGAGTAAGTATAAAAAGATGTTTTATTTATTTACCATACCTCCACTTTACTTATATTTTTATTTGTTTATACCCTTACATGTATATAAGGCGACTTATGGAGTAAATATAAAAAACATTTTATTTATTTACCATACCTCCACTTTAATTATATTTTTATTTGTTTACACCCTTACATGTATATAAGGTGACTTATGGAGTAAATATAAAAAATGTTTTATTTATTTACCATACCTCTTATTTATTTATATTTTTATTAATTTACCATAGCTCTTTTATAAATATGGTATTTGGCCCATAGGATTCACTTAAATAAAACCTGTTCTTGAAAATGGGCGAATGGATTCACTTAAATAAAACCTATTCTTGAAAATGGGCGAATGGAAGGTTGTAAGTCCTAATTTCAAGGGCTAAATTTACCTTTTTTACCCTCTCCCTTAAAATAAGGTGGGCTATTTGAGGTGATTTGTAAAAATGTACTATGATACAAAATATTCGCCCACTAAAAATTTAAAACCCCTTAATTTCGCCAAAGGGCGAACATTCGCCCCTAAAATTATCCTTGGATGGATCCAACTGTGATCTATTGTGATAATTAGAGTTGTATCAAACTCTCTGAGAATCCAGTATTTCATGATAGGTCCAAGCACATCGACATCCAATATCATCATCTCAAAGACTATGTAGTGAAGAGGATCATGTTGCTAGAGTATATTTCGATAGAGGAGAAAGATGCTGACATTTTGACAAAGGCATTGCCAAAGTGTAAATTTGAGTTCCATAGAGAGAGGATTAGGGTGGAAGATAATCCCTTTCTTGTTAAGAGGGAGTGTTGAAATGTGGCAACAAGAATATTCCAATTTAATTTGTCCTTGAATTAAATTGTGAATTAAATTCGAATTTAGTCTTACCAGCTACTTGGAAATAATTAATTAATTAGATTTGGATTAATTAGTTGGAGAAATTAAAGTTAGAAGTCTTTCTGAAGTCATGCAAGATTTATCCCTTGAATTAAGGATATAAGGTTGAGTTATATTTGAATTGTAATTAGTTAGCTCAGTTTATTGAGTTAAGTCTAGTTAAATTAGTTCCAAACTGTTTGAGGAACTAATAGAGAGTTATCAGTCAATTGATGCATGCATGCACTCAACTAATGTACTCCAGTTAACTAAAGATCCCCTCATCAGAAACTCATGCATGTCTATTCTGAGAAAGACCCAATTAAGATTAAAGACAAGGATAATGTACTATTAGTTGCATGTGCTTTCCTATAAAGAAAACTCATGCATGCATCAAGATTAACTTCCTTGAGGATTGTGCAATTCTGACAGTGTGTTAGAGTAGTGTTCCACTTGGTGAGGTGAGAATCATCCATTAGGAATAGTGCAAGGAAGAAACATCTTGGAGGGCAGAGAGGAAGGCTTGTGAGAGGCCAGGATTTCTTGTGAGCATCTGTGAGGATTGTACTAAGAGCTAGCTAGCTGTGAGACCTAAGGTTTGTATAATTCCTATGTATTTCCACCTTGTATGATAATATAGATAGTGGGGTTTTTAGCTGAGGCTTTCCCCAAAGTATTTTCATGTGTATTGTGTGATTGATTCTTCTTCTGGTTATATGTGTTTAGCTCGATATTTAAGTTTCCACAAATTGATAGTAGAAGTAGGTTATAGTATTTTGCTTTGGTTATATTGCATTATCGGGTTAATCTACAGGCATATTTTATACATAGGTCTCAGAGTGAGATTTGTAGAGAATTTGAAGAAAACTCATGCATGTGTTGTGGGGAAAAATGCCTATGCAGGACGATCCTATCCACCTAAAGTGTGACAGTGCCTTAGCAACAAACAGAGACAGCTATTCTAGTTTCTTCCTTTATGAAATGGGAAAGAAGAGAGATCAATGGACTTATTGGTGTCTTCCGTTTGTCCCTCGATCTAGATCCTCTTCTCCTTCGGGTGTTCACAGCTACTTGCTTCCTCGCTCGTCCAAGAGAACAACTACTTGATTCCTGCGAGATCACAAGAGAACAGCTACTTGAGACAAGAGAAGAACACAACGCAAAGGTAGATATTCATATTCATAAATGATTCAGGATTAGAAATAAATCAAATACACTATTGCAATCATACATCAAAGATACATCAGTATATAGGAGAAAACCAAGATAGCTTTATTGATAAATAACAAGGTTCAGGAAGAGATACAACCCAGAGGGCTCCAATCCAGCATCTCCTTCCCAGCATAATGGAATTCCTATCTTCACCTCCCTTCAAAGCATTAAGCACCCAATGATTCCAGTCTCAAACCAACAACAATTATTTGCAATAACAAAATTCCAGCCCCTGGATCTCATGGAGGAGAGATCCATATATAGATATTTGGAGAGAGGATGAGTCAGCTTGAGATCTAACTAGTGTCCTCTCCCTCTGTTAGTTCTTGATTCCACTTGGAGGTTCTTGCTTCCACTTGGAGATTTGGAACCTCTTACTCATCACCAGTCGAATTCCCTGAGGCAAGTGTCATTTTGGAAGCTTCCTGGGTTCTGACACCTTGAGGAATGAGTCTGCCACATGTCCAAACTCGCTCAGCGCAGGTAGCTAGTGTTGGAGTTGACATTCAGCGCAGGTAGCCAGTGTAGCCATTGACATTCAGCGCAGATGGTCAGTGGAGCAGTTGACATGATCCTGAATTGACTTGTTTTTGAGCAGTTTCAGGTGGAGAACTTCTGTGAATTGCTGTGGTTTGTTAGCCTTGTTCCTCTAGGGGTAGGAACAACATGTTTAGGGACTTTGGATCCCTTAGGTTATGGACATTTCATGCTCAATGCTGTAAGGCACAAAAATGTCTATAACAGTTGCCCCCTAAAGTATGAGGCCGTTTATCGGGTGAAATGCTTTATCCAGGAGGGTCCAAAGTTCATCCAATTGCTGGGAGTAGACCTGTAATAAGATACAATACAATACATTATTTTTCATACTGCTTTCAAGATCTAGCTGAGGCGGGCATCCCCATGCTCAGCTTTATAAATTCATTTTTTGTACATGGAACAGACGATCGTCTGATGGTAGACTGATAATTTTGGTGAAATTATCATCCTTTGAGTAGGATGATCGTCTGCTGCAATGATGTACATGTCAAATGTCTTTATCTTTCCTGAATATATATCGCAGCCCGGATGGATGAAACTAGATTCGGGGTCTTCAAACTCGTTCGATCTTCACTCTAAGTACAAGTCGATCCATGTGAGAATTATTCTGAAGTTGAACATGGAAAGACATCGCTTGATTACCGGTCAATGAGGTAAACCATTAACAAGCGCGAGAGGAATCACCGATAATGATAATGACCCTCAAGGTACTGCAGCACAATTCACGTGGTGTGAATAAAGGACTTGGCGTCGAACACCACGCAAAATCTTTTGGTCGAAGGTCATTGATGTATACCTGTCGCCGGAAGTGAGAAACTTGCCATTGAGGCATGCAAGCTTCAAAGTATTGAAGGGGTTGTTCCTAGATCAACTTCTTGGATAATGAGCTGATGTCGACAAGAAGCGATCCGTCAAAGGAGGGCCTTAATGAATCCCACATCAGTGACACGGAACGGAGCTAATGATTTTAATGGAGGTGAAAACGATCTGTGACATATGATTCAGGGTGGCGGTCATGAATGGATGAAGGATAATGTATGGCAGTGGATGGGACCCGGTTGACTCTTTCTGAACGACTTCTCTTGAACATATGGCGACACTGATGCGATGGATCGGTAGCATTACCCCAAATATGGATGGTATGGCGAGACCATGGTGATGTGACCGGTGAATGAAACAACCCAACCCGATTGTGGTACGGAGGAAAAGTGTCATGTTCAAGAGCGACCTGCTACCATCAAAGTTTTCTTTAGTTTCTCCCAATTTTTCCCCAGTCATTGCTGACCAGTACCTCTTTATTTTTGTCAAGCTTGAGGAGGATAACATATGCTTGTTCTATAACCTGCCCTTTGGGCAAGCCCATCGCTATGTTTTAACGAGCCTAGCGATAGTGAAACTCGTTCTCGTCTAAAGACAAGTTTGTCGCTATTTAGTGATTTTAACGAGTCTAACGACAAAGACAACTCGGTCCTTTTCATTTTTAGAGAGTCTGAAAAGGTACATAAAGTTAACTCCAAAATTCCTTTTTCGTCATCTAATCCCTTAAGTCCGAAAAAGTATAAAACAATACAGAAGGGATGAGTTTTCGATCGTTTTAACGAGCCGAATAAAACAAGCGCTCGATCTTTTTGTGCAATAATCCCTCAGGTCCAAAAAGATTAAAATCTAGAGGAGGGATAGCACTTCCGGTCGCTTTAACGAGCTGGAAGGCCAAAACTCGGCAATCTTTTCATATTTTACGAGTCAGTTGAAAAGAGCTTAAAGAAGACTCGTCTTTTGAGGAACGAGTGATAAACAGGGTTAGCAGCTGATTCCAGGTACAGGTTGGAATTTTCCAATCACGGTAGTGTCACAAGGATGGCTAGGTGAAATCACTCTTCGCAGCTGTTCCTCAAAATGGGTAAACAATCATATGGAGGTGAACGATCGGCCAAATGAAAAGTGGAGGTGACAGTGCAAACACGACCAAGGCTTTGATGGCTGATGATATTACATTCACAGTGGTTATTTACTGGGTGGTGCTTATGTTTATTTTTTAATGAGCATGAAGTCTGCGTTAAAACTGCTCAAACTTATGTTTATTTTTTAACGAGCATGAACTATGCGCTAAAACTGCTCGGATCTTGCGTTTATTTTTTAACGAGCATGAACTTTGTGCTAAAACTGCTCGAATCTTGCGTTTATTTTTTAACGAGCATGAACTTTGTGCTAAAACTGCTCGATTTATGGTCAAACTTTGATTTTTTACCACAACTAGTTTTGCTCTTTTCAAAGATAGTACTGCATTCTCAATTGCTGCACCAAACTTAGTTAGAAATGAATAACATTTATTTGAAAATGAGATTAAAACCCTAATATTTCGCTTTGAACTACATAAAAAGCAATTAAAAGGTGTTTTTACCTCTCATTTTACCATTTCATTTGAATTTGGTTTGTTGGAGCTCTGGAGGTGCCTCTTCCCCCTTGATTTTCACCAGCTGATTTCAGGAGATTCTGTGGACGATTCTCGGCGCCGTCTGGACCAGGTAGGAGCTAAACCCTAGCTCTTTCTTTTCATGGTTTCATTTTTCCATTCTGTGCCTGTTTTCCTGTTCTCCTGAGCCCCTGGGGTTTTGTTAGGGCGCTCTGTCATCAACGCAGGCAGTCCATTCGAAACCTGCGTTGAATGTCAAGCTGCATGAAGGCAGTTTGACCTTCAACGCAGGTGGGACACTAGCCAATTGCGTTGAGCATAGAAAAATAGTTCTGTTGCACAGTTTTTGATGAAAATTTTGCCAGTTTCTCATCAAATCCAGGATCTTACTCTTTCTCTTGTTTGTTTTGCAGGGACTTTTGAGCAAAATGACCCTCACATGGCGAGAACGAGAACATGAAGAAGAGGACATGATTGCCCTCCATGACCCTGTCACGGTGAACGCGCTGCGGAACTGTGGCCTGCTGAAGTTCTTCCGTATCTCTAGTATGAGAGCACAGATCTCCTTACTGCAGTATATGCTTGATGCTTGGGATCCTATCAACCAAGTATTCCAGATTAGGGGAAAATCCATCCCCTTGACCATCGTAGACATTTACTTCTTGATTGGGTTGTCAAGGTGGGGTGCCCCCATTTCTTTGTCAGGTTCGGCCCGTGGGAATGACTTCGTGAGAGATTATGTCCACCAGTATTGCAGGGAAGGTTCCCAGCCGAGCAGAGACGGCAAGGTTGTTATCCGTGAGATTACTGACAGGTCTCTCAGGTCCATTCTATATACTATTGGTAGGATGGCCGGTAGCGCATCTCTTCATGTTGCCAACAGATCTTATGTGCAGCACGCCTTGGAGTGTCTCCAACCGAAAGTATTCAACTGGTGTGATGCAGTACCTCTTCAGATGAAAAGTCAGTTGAACAAGGTAAAGGACGGGAAGCTGAAGAACTTTGGATTTGGTTCTATTCTGACTGCCTTTGCCCTGGAGAAAATACCACTGATGCAACCTCAGTATATCGCACTCGACTTGCCTTCTCCTACCGAGCCACGCATGCAGAGATGGGTTGATCACATGTCTAGGCATGCTGGTCAATCTCAGATTTCTTTCACTGATACCTTCTTCAGGTGGTTCGAGCGTCAGGAGATGGTCTATTCCGAGTATCCATACATTGGTATGGATTTCCGAGGTGATCCGGACTTGGTACTGCCGGATGGCGAACAGTGGGGCGCTATTGGTAAAATCTTCGACCATATTACTGTTTACTGTTCTTATTTATAATGTCCTTATGCTTTATTCTATCAAGACTTTAATCAAACTCATGTGTGCATGCAGATGTTGGTCCTGTTCGTCCAGTAATTCGCCCGAGAGCACCAGTCGCTGCCCCAGCAGGGGAGACTGCTGGGAGGGTTATTCTCCGCGATCTTGACGTGACCGAGACCCTTACAGCTGTGCAGGAGCAGGTTGAGAGCCTTACTCTCGGCATTCCCGATGTGAGGATTGATGAGTTACCTTTACAGTTGCAGCGGCATACTGCTGGTGTGCCTAGACGATGGACTCGTCTCTTGTGCATGATTGCACAGGCCGTGACGTGCTATCATGAGCATCACTAGGCTAGGGTGCCCCCTAGCATTTTTGAGTTTTTGGGTCATGCGACCGATTTTTGTCTTGGTTACAGAACATTATGTATGAACGATAAACAGCTTTTATATATATATTTTGATTTTCAGGGTTTATTCTGGCTGAGTTATATGATCCACTTGTACAACATTGATGATGTGTCTCTTTTTATAAATGTCGCAAATGTCTATCTAACACATAGTTTGCTAATGAGTCGGTTAATGTGTTTAAGTTCTTGGAAATATGTTGGTATTGAATTAAATCAAACTGTCTTTCCAAAATCTTAACCCTTAGAAACATGCGATAAATAGCTGGATTGCGGACAGAATATATGCCATTGAGTCGTAGTATCACGAGTTGTGAGTCTAGCCTGACGATTAGTCGGCGTATACCATGGGTGATGGCATCAGAGAGGAGTTCTATCAACGCGCTATACTCAGCGATATTATTCGTTGATTGCCCAATACACACACCTCTGAAACTCACTAACTCGCCGCTTGGATCAAAAATGGCCCAGGCTGCGGAGGACAGGTTCCGCGAACTACGACTCGCTCCGTTGGCATATCCCACACATGTCTCAGAAAGGTTCGACATCTGCAATAAATGTAAAAAGGTGGATTACTCGACCAAAACAAACACTTTAGCGAAAACAAAATACAACAAAAGCACACAGGTTACTATTTAAGCATAGTAACGATTGAGGTACAACCCATTGCGGGGTTGCGCCAGTGGAATTCCGTCATAATCCATTAACTCGTAGGCTCCTTTTGCTAACACTCGTTTAACAATATAGGGACCCATCCATAAAGAATTAAATTTACCTGCTCCCAATTTGTCGGATTCTTGGTCGTAAAGCAAGACCAAGTCACCTTCTGAGAAGACACGGGGTTTGACATTTTTGTTGAACTGCGCCTTGACTTGTTTCTTATGGGCTTCGTTAGCCAAAGCAGCGTCACGACGGGTTTCATCCAATTGGATTAATTCCAAGGAACGGGCCTCTTCTTCTGAAGTTCCGGGGAGGAGGTCGATTGCGAGTTTAAGGGACGAAATTTCGCACTGGACTGGTAAGACTGCCTCCAGGCCATACACCAGTTGGAAAGGTGTGAACCCAATCGCATTCTTTACCGATGTTCGGTAAGCCCACAAGGCTGAGTACAGGATTAGGTGCCACCTTCTTTTGTGAACTCCGATCATCCTTTGCAACATACGCTTCAGGACCTTGTTGATCGCTTCAACTTGTCCATTGGCTTACGGATAATACGGGGTAGAGCTGTCGTGAGATAGCCCTAGCTTGGCAACTAATTCAACCATCATGTGATTGCGAAAATGCGATCCATGATCTGTAACTATAGCCTGTGGAACGCCGAACCTGGCGACTACATGATTGAAAAAGAAAAGGGCAGCTGTTTCACCAGTGTTATCCAATGTAAGCATCGCCTCGGCCCATTTGGTAAAATAGTCAACGGCGACTATAATATACCCATGCCCCCCACTCGAGGTGGGGTTACATTGCATGAAATCGATGCCCCATTTGGCGAAAGGCCCAAAACAACTATGGGCTGTAAAGGTGCGGGTGGTCTTCTGGTTTTGCTATCAAAAATTTGACAAGTGTGGCAACTTCTGACTGCGATTATGCAATCTTTGAACATGGTTGGCCAGAAGTATCCTGCTCGTAATATTTTTTGTGCTATTGCATATCCAGATTGATGCCCCCCACACGCACCTGAATGACACTCATTCAGGGCTTTTTTGGCCTCCTCATGGGTAAGGCACCTTCTCAGAACTGTATCGATACCACGACGGTAAAGTGTATCACTGACGATCATGTAGTCTTTAGCTTGGTATCGTATACGTTTCTGTTCAGAGTGAGAGGTGTTAGGCCTGAACTTTTGGGTTTGGAGATAAATTATGATATCTCCATACCACTCATTGCTTGCAGATATCAGAAACAAACTCTCGTCCACGATTGATTCTTCGGATGTTTCATCGTTGGACGACGATGGGAGATCGCACAATAATTCTGCGAAAACTAGAGCTTTCTTTGATTTGGATTTTACAAATTCCAGATCAAACTCTTGAAGGATCACTATCCATTTTGAATATTTGCCCCCCAGCAACTGTCGCGACAGTATATAAGTCATGGGGTTGCAATCTGATAAAATGGTAGTTTTCCGAAAGAGGACATAATGTCAAAATCTTTGAATCGCTTGAACAGCTGCAAGCGCTAGTTTTTCAACATAAGAATATTTGCTTTCTGTATCATTTAAGTTCTTACTTAAATAATATATAGGATGTTCAATTCCATCGACTTCTTGAACTAAAACCATCGCAATGGTTGTATCTGCTGCAGCCAGATACAAGTTAAAATCTCTTTGATAGTCCGAGGCATACATTAATGATGCTTTTACTAGAGAATCTTTCAGAGCATCAAAGGAAGCTTGCGCTACCTGATCCCACACAAAAGGTACATCCTTTTTCAAAAGATGAGTATAACCTTTAGCAAGTTCCGCGTAATTTGGAATGAACCTCCTCAGAAAGTTTTCTTTCCCTTGGAGTTTCTGAATCTGAAGCAAATTTGAAGGTGGAGGCAAATTAATGATTGCCTGAACCTTGCAAGGGTCGAGACGAATCCCATCCTTGGAGACTACAAAGCCAAGTAAACGACTAGAACTGATGCAAAACACACATTTATGTGGATTGAGTCTTATCTTGTATTGTCGGCAACGTAGAAATATCGCTCTTAAATGCTGCGGATGATCAGTCCGCTTTCGCGAATGAGCCGGAAGGTCGTCGAGATATGGTTGAACGATGTTCTTGATGTCATGGAAGGCATAATTCATTGCCCTCTGAAACGTCGCCCCTGCGTTCTTTAAACCAAAGGGTAATTTTCGATAAGCGAACGTGCCCCACGGACAAATGAATGCAGTCTTTGACTGGTCCTGTCGGCGGATATTTATTTGATTATACCCGGAAAATTCATCCATAAATGAAAAGATTTCACATCCGGCGCATTCATCAATTATCTGGTCGATGAAGGGTGTAGGGTAGTTGTCTTTCGGACAAGCTTGGTTTACATCCCTATAGTCGACACACACTCTAATCGTCCCTTGTTTCTTCATAACAGGGACAATATTCGATACCCAATCGGTTAGAGGAACCGGGTAGATGAAACCAGCATGGAGAAGCTTTTCAACTTCTGCTTTAATGGCAGCGGCTTTCTTGGGGTGCCTGCTGAAGCCGTTGTCTTACTGGTTTGACATCAGGATACATCTTAATTTCATGTTCAACAATACTCGAGTCAATGCCTGGCATTTCATCATATGACCAAGCAAAGACATCTCTGAATTCGCGGAAAAGAGCGTTATATATTTCCAGTTCTGAAGGAGAACATCCTTTGCCGACATAAATATTCTCTACAACATTTGTTTTAGTCGAGATATTTATGGCTATAGTCTCTTCAATATTGGATAAGTTTCGCTCGGAATCCACCGTGTTTACAGTATTTGATAGGAATTCAAAAACTGAAGGGTGATAAAGGTCATGTTGAGTATCTTCTCATACTCTGGAAAAAGGGAACGATGGTGGTGATCATTCCATGGTGCCCCCTCAATCAACATTGATTGTAGGATTCCTTCGTCAGTTCCATGCACTTTCGACCAAGGATCTAATGGGGTACCATATTCCCTAGACCTATCTACCCAAACGCTTGACGAGCGTTGACTCAGGTTCGCCTCCCATGCCTGGAACATTGATTGCTACAATATTTCTATAGGGCTTGGGGGCAAAACCATCGCATGATCCATGTCTTCATTTTCTGCGACCTTCGTGGAAGATATCATGTTGCAGGTTGCTGCTAACGCTATATTTCCTATATATATGGGAGGCGGAAACGCGAAAGTTCCCATCAATGTGGGGTCTTTCAGTAGGCCTACTCCGATATCTTGAAGCGAATGGTTGCTTTCATGGATCATGGGAATGCTTCCTGTAACTTGTGAACCATTAGGGAGGAAGTTCTGTTGGTCGACGACCGTAATCCCTCCTTGAGAAGGGAATGCAATCTTCCTAAAATAAGTCGACAATACAGCCGCCATGGCATATATCCACGGTCTTCCTAGTAGGATGTTGTAGTCAAGATTCCCATCAATGACTTCGACATCTATCTCTACTATTTTTCCTCCTAGTTCAACCTTCAAGTTATTTAGGATGCCGTACGGGGTGTACGTCCTTCCATCGAATGCTTTTAGTGTTGTCGAAGATCGCGACAAGGTTGGAGATCCTAAAGTTTTCCAGCAACTCATCGACATAATACATGTAGATGCCCCCTCATCAATAATTGTTCGGTGAACAGTTTTGTTGAGGGCTTTCACTTGAATAAGGAAAGCTAGTTGAGCTGGTAACTGAGGATCGTATCCTTTGTGGTCGAAGGATACAAGATTGGAATCCTTAGGATCAACCCCACCAATAGCCGATAACAATGCCTGCCTTTGGGATGGGCAATTTTGTAGTACTTCAAGAGTCGACATAGCGGATGGTGATTGGGCCAAATCTTCCACTATGTTATAATGCTGCGCCGCTCTGGCGCGAGGATTAAATGTCGACTTGTGTACTACTCCCTTTGGCGGTTTTATTGTTAATTCAGGAATGATGGGTGGTACAACTTCTGTCGAAGTTGTTGTCGAACTACTCGGTTGATCTTTACCTTTGTCGTTCGACAGCTACGGATTCCCGTAATCTTTGTTCCTTGTCGAAATCAAAGCATCATTCTGCTGTTTCGAAACCAACAACATAAGCACTTGCGATGGGGAAGCATTTCCACTATCAACCAGATTTTGACCTGGATTGGGAAACGGATCAGTTAACACAGTTGAGGTTTGCGAACTTTTGAAGAACCTTTTAAGCTCAGCTTTGTATGGACAATCGGCTGTCCAATGATCCTCGTCACATATCATGCATGGAGTTTTTGGTTTCCCTTTCCTAGGAGGGTTTGAAGAAGTTTTTTCAGGGGATGACTCACCCTGTTTCTTCTTCTTCCCTTTGTTTTGCTTCTTCTTGCTTCCTGGTTGATTGGGTTCTTTGCCTTTATCTGCTGATACGGCATTTACTTCCGAAGCAAGAATTTCTTCTTTTGCATTTTGATCCGAATTCTTACGGGCTTTCTTAGATGAAGCCTTTGTCGATTTCGCGTTTGCGGTGCCAATCACACCATCGCCGGCATGATAGTCACTATTTGATTTAGGAGGAGGAGGAATTGAGAATTCCGGTCTAAGGGCATCAGGTATTTTGTCGTAGAGCGTGCCAGACTGAGTGTAAACCAAGTCTAGATATTGTGCATGAGCAATAACTTGCTCCTCTGTTACGACCCCCCCCTTGGCCACATCTTCCGTTATGGCAGGAAGTAACGACTTGATAAACCACTCAGCTAATAGCTGATCGGGAACGTAAGTCTTCACCATCCTACGACGACGACGCCACTCATGTATATGATCGGATATATGTGTGGCCGTCGTCTGCTTGAAGTTGGTTAATATTTCCGTTCCTGTTTCATACCTTATCGGTAATTGAAAATGGGTTAAGAAAGTCGTGGCTAGGGAACTGAAATTGTCGAAAGAGGCTCTAGGTAATTCAATATACCATTTAGCCGCTGGACCTGTCAATGTCCTCTGAAAAAGGCGAAGCCTTATCGAATCATCGTTCAGGGTGTTCGACGAATACCACAGATGAAAAGTCATGACGTGATTCGACGGGTCTTCGCCAGGATTTCCATTGAATTTAGGAATGTCCGATGGAAGTTTGTGAGGAATCGCTGGCCACCAAGGGGCGTAAGCAATTGGATCGTTCGTTAATTGGTGTAAATTCGGTAATTCTAAAGTTGCCACGAATGGTAACTGTTGATTCAGGTTAGGTGAGGCGTACCCAGGATACGATGGAATCGCCTGAACAGTTGGTCTTTGCATACCAGCATAATGTAATTGATGTTGGTATGACTGATACGATTGGTGGACTTGACCACTGTAAAGCGGTTGGTTTTGATCGTTCTGTATGTACGGTTGTCCACTGTTCGCAAAGATCTGCTGCTCAGAAGCTTGGTACACTTGCTGGAATTGTGGTTGTTGGTATTGCACCAGCCACGGTTGTGAAGCCATGCTCTGCTGTGCTATACTAACCGGCGGACCAAGATGTGGGGTAATTGTACCCGTTTGGACCTGTGTCGCCCCACCAGTTGGCGATTGTGGTTGTGTCATAGGGTCAAGGGGCTGTTGCATTACAACCTGAGAAATCTGAGGTTGACACACGATAGGCATCGTTTGAACTTGCGACACTGTTACAATAGCTGGCGTTGTCGGGATGTTCGACACAGGTACACATTGTTGCATAGAATACACAAATCTTGGCTGTTGGGGTAGCATAGGTACCCAACCACTTGTCGTAACTCCAGGATAACCTGAATATTGTTGAGAACTGCCGTATGGATATCCTCCCGAAGGGGGTAATGAAAGGGCATACTGCCCCCCATACGGTAGCAACCCGGAACTCAAGGGGATTGTTTGCCCTTGGGGACTGGATGGCCCAAATTGACCTCCATAGGGATCAATTTGTCGAGTCTCAACATAAGAGTTACCGGATATTACTCCGGAGGAACAAACTGGAACAGACCACACTGTCGTAATAGTCCCTGGGTGGACTCCTAGCGGTTGCGAGCTAGTTGGGACAGATAATACACCGGCAAACATCGTCGGAGTGACGGCAGGGAGTTCTGCTGTTGCTGTGTCATTTGACACAGTCCTAGATGTCGACGGTTGCTCAGACATTTTGAGTCTATCCAATAGATTGCCTAGTGATTCTACAGGAACTTCCACTAGTGATGGACTAACTTCTGATGTAGAAGGAAATAGAGTGACCCCTACTCCAAAGTGGGTTGGAGTACTTGCTTGCGGGTCTTCTACAATTTCCTCTATCGCAATCAAACCAAGTGGAAGAGGAAGACCGTCAGGTCCGTAAAATATTTCTGGTGCCGAAGAAGGGGTTGAATCGACAGCGACAGTTGTTTGAGGAGCAAGACTCTCTGGACCGGTCACAGATGGAACTGGTTCAGTTACACAAGTACTTGTTCTCAGACTAGGATCTGTGTCACTGTCCCTCTGTGGCTATTGAACTTCTTCAATAGAGGTAGGGTTTCCAGAAATGTTTGGAGTAACCGGAATCTCAGATGTTGTTGGAACACTTGTTCTAATTTTGATAGGAGATTTCGAACCGGTTAAACGAGTTCGCTTTGTCCGTACTGTTTTTGATTCCGGAGAAAAAGACGGTTGACTCGTAAGCCTCCGCGAACGACGGGGTTTCAATTGACTTTCTTCCATGATTGCGGATTACTCGATCAACTAAAATACAAAAGGGGAAAGTGTGTTTCCGAATTGAATGAATTTTTTAGACGCTTTAGACACAACTTGCTTTTTCACTTTTAAAGAGTCGACAAAAAGCTAAAGATGACTCTAGTCTCCTTCGATGTTTTAACGAGCCCGAAGTGACAAATGCTCGGATGGACTTTTTCTGTTATAGAGTTTGAAAAAGGCCAAAAGAAACTGCTCTGGAGTTCTAGGCAGAGGGTGTGCCAAACCTTTCACAAAACCGCAGAATACTTTTTAGGGTACGGGCGGTCGATCTTCGTGAATGCTGTGTTCACTGCATTGCGATCAGTAGGGCGGCCGACACGGCTTCCTAAGGATAAAGGATATATGCCTATAGGGGTCTCCCAATATATACGTGACGGTACGTGGGAGCACAATCCGTACTAGCGCTATCGTCCCTCAGGAGGAATCACCCACCTTCCACGAGATCGACAGTCACTAGGCTTAACGACGCCGGAACACGTCTCTAGCCTAGACCTCTATGTTGTGCGTTATGTTGCAAAGCATTGTTAAGTTCATTCAGTTTATTTTAAGTTGATCTTTTTAGAAGTTTGCCTTTCAAGGTTCACCACGAGATGTATGATACAAATTCCTAAATGCAGTCTAAAGATGATAAGCAAGCTTTATATCTTTTCAACTTTGAAAATCTTAGCTACTAAGGGAAAAGAAAGACACCATCTTTTCTCAAAGAGCAATCAGCACACTCTAATGCACTGTTCCTAAATCAAGCATGCAAACTTATCAAAATGCAAATGCACAATGCAGGTGTTTGTTTTCCGCTTTCTTATTATTGATGCCTACAAAGAAAGCTTTTTGTACAACTTTGAATTTGCTTTTAAATGACAGATACAAACAAGTTTACTTTTTTCGAAATCAACAAGGGTAGAAGAGATTACAACACTTTGCGATTTTCGAAATGAACAGCTTGTTTTGACACTTAAAAGAGACAAACTCAAACCAATAAGCAAAAGTAAATGTATAATCAACTGTAAACAGCCAATGAACTCTCTCCTAAGATCACAATCAACAGATCTGAATCAAGGGCTACAGGATGATTATTTCACTCATGCAAAGGAAAATTGTAAATGATGCCACAAACACATAAAAACACTCACAGTCTTTTTGTACAAAAGGAGGCGGAATTTAAGCAGAGAAAAGGAGTTATCAGACTGGTACCTATGCTGGTTACAGGCTGCAAAAAACAGAGATCAAAACAGGGCAACAGAGAGCAGAGAACCCCAGCTACACAAGGCAAGACTGGTTCAACGCAACCTCAACACTGTGGGTTTGACATTCAACGCAGGTAGCCTTCACGGGACCTGCGTTGAAATGTAGACTGCCTTCACAGCAGTTGCGCTAAAGGAGAAACTCTCGTTTCTCACTGGGTTCTGGGTCACAGATTGCTCAAAAATCAACAGTTTCAGGCCAAATCAGAAACACAAGCAAGGTATAATCAAAGGAATGCTTTGAGAGGGTACTAACATCTATCACAAAGGATCATCAAATCATTTGTGAGTCCATTGTTCAAATCATAGACAAAATCCAGTGAAGGATCAAGGCAGCAACTGTCTACTTTGCAGAAGTAGTTCGATCGTTGCTGTTGAGTCTATGAAACAAACAATGATGTAAACACAAATAAAAAGACTAAAACAGATCGCCCCAGCGGAGTCGCCAATTTGTTGTGGGGAAAAATGCCTATGCAGGACGATCCTATCCACCTAAGGTGTGACAGTGCCTTAGCAACAAACAGAGACAGCTATTCTGGTTTCTTCCTTTATGAAATGGGAAAGAAGAGAGATCAATGGACTTACCAGTGTCTTTCGTTTGTCCCTCGATCTAGATCCTCTTCTCCTTCGGGTGTTCACAGCTACTTGCCTCCTCGCTCGTCCAAGAGAACAGCTACTTGATTCCTGCGAGATCACAAGAGAACAGCTACTTGAGACAAGAGAAGAACACAACACAAAGGTAGATATTCATATTCATAAATGATTCAGGATTAGAAATAAATCAAATACACTAATGCAATCATACATCAAAGATACATCAGTATATAGGAGAAAACCAAGATAGCTTTATTGATAAATAACAAGGTTCAGGAAGAGATACAACCCAGAGGGCTCCAATCCAGCATCTCCTTCCCAGCAGAATGGAATTCCTATCTTCACCTCCCTTCAAAGCATTAAGCACCCAATGATTCTAGTCTCAAACCAATAGCAATTCTTTGCAATAATAAAATTCCAGCCCCTGGATCTCATGGAGGAGAGATCCATATATAGATATTTGGAGAGAGGATGAGTCAGCTTGAGATCTGACTAGTGTCCTCTCCCTCTGTTAGTTCTTGATTCCACTTGGAGGTTCTTGCTTCCACTTGGAGATTTGGAACCTCTTACTCATCACCAGTCGAATTCCCTGAGGCAAGTGTCATTTTGGAAGCTTCCTGGGTTCTGACACCTTGAGGAATGAGTCTGCCACATGTCCAAACTCGCTCAACGCAGGTAGCTAGTGTTGGAGTTGACATTCAGTGCAGGTAGCCAGTGTAGCCATTGACATTCAGCGCAGATGGTCAGTGGAGCAGTTGACATGATCCTGAATTGACTTGTTTTTGAGCAGTTTCAGGTGGAGAACTTCTGTGAATTGCTGTGGTTTGTTAGCCTTGTTCCTCTATGGGTAGGAACAACATGTTTAGGGACTTTGGATCCCTTAGATTATGGACATTTCATGCTCAATGCTGTAAGGCACAAAAATGTCTATAACAGCATGGAGAAGGAATCATTCCTTGAGGATTGCACATTTCTGACAGTGTGTGAGAGCAGTGTTCCACTTGGTGAGGTGAGAATCATCCACTAGGAACAATGCAAGGAAATAGGAGCTTGGAGGGCAGAGAGGAAGGCTTGTGAGAAGCCAGGATTTCTCGTGAGCATCTGTGAGGAATGTACTGAGAGCTGGATAGCTGTGAGAGCTAAGGCTTTGTATAATTCCTATGTATTTCCACCTTGTATGATAATATAGATAGTGGGGTTTTTTAGCTGAGGCTTTCCCCAAAGTATTCTCATGTGTATTGTGCATTGATTCTTCTTTTTCTGGTTATATGTGTTCAGTTCGATCTTTAAGCTTCTGCAAATTGCTTGACAGTAGAAGTAGGTTATAGTATTTTCCTTTGGTTATATTGCATTATCGGGTTAACCTATAGTTGGATTTTCTACATGGTCTCAGAGCGATATTTGTAGAGAATTTGAAGAATTTATACATGGTATCGGAGCCAAGTTTATTAGAGCTATGAACAGTATACTGAGAAGATAATTTGAAGTTTGAAGTTTGGGGTTGGAGGTGAAAATCGAATTCTTATCATACTTCAGGGTTGGTCAATGGCATTCTATGGCTTGATACTCGAGTATGCCTTGGAAGGTAGCTCAAATTACATACCATGGAAAGATAGAATGTAGGTTGTATTAGAAGACAATGGCTTGAAGGATTTCATTGATCAAGAAATCCCAAAGCCAGCTTCAACTAATGCACAAGAGTTGGCTGAGTGGAAGAAGTGTGTGGTGAAGGCAAGATGGATCATCCTTGAGGGAGTTCGAGACCATATTATCTCGAGTCTCCATGGGAAGGATACTCCATTTTAAATGTGGAAGACATTGAAGGACCTCTACCAAAACAATAGTGACCAGTGGAAATTGGCGCTCAAGGATAAGCTTCGAAGAATCAAGATGGAGAAGGGCAATACTATTTCCACATATCTGAACAAGCTCACCACTTGCTGAAATGAGCATGCAAGTGTGGGAATAACTGCTCTCGATGATGATATGGTGAGCCTCACTCTCCTCGGCCTTCCAAAGAGTTGGAATAGCTACCAAAACTCTATGAATGGAAGGGAGAAACTACTAGATTGGGAATGACTGTGGTCAAATCTCATGCAGGAAGAGATCAGGAGGAGCACACAAGATGGTTCTTCATCCAAGGATGATGATGAAGAAAATCTGGCCTTAGCAAGTAAGGCAAGGAAAGGGAAGGGGAAGGATTCCCATTCTCGAATTCTTCTCAAGGAGGGAAGAAGGGTGACATGTCTAAAGTAAGATTCTTTAATTGTCATGAGATGGGACATTATGCGACTAATTGCCCATTGAAGAAGTTGAAGAATGGATCCTCAGGAGGATCAGAAGGTGAGGCATTAGCCTCTTAGTTTGAAATGGACTTTAACCTCATCGCATGCATGGTGTCATCGATGATGGGTTGTGTCTAGTATCTTGATAGTGGAGCCTCATTCCACATGACTAGCGATAAAATTTTATTCATTACCTTGGAGGAGAAAGACCTCAGGATGCGCATAGGGATGGGTGACGATGGAAGGTATAGTGTTTTATTAGTGGGCACGATTTCTTTTCAGAAGGAGCATGAAGCTTCTATCACCTTGATAGATGTGAATTATGTTCCTAGATTGAAGAAGAACTTGGTATTGGTCACGATGTTGGAGGACAAAGACTATGGTGTTGTCTTTAGTAAAGGAAAGGCGTTCCTAAGACACATAGCCATGGGTCAGACCAAGAGGATAGGGATTCGGGTGAATAATCTTTATAAACTAGAGGTAGATGATTGTGCAACATTGAGTATGAAAGTAGAATTGGTGCACAACCAAGGCATTGGTGAGCTGTGGCACAGGTAGTTGGGCCATTTGAATCATGGATCTTTGAAGATAATACAGCAGATATCTACGGGACTTCCCAAAGGTAAACTTGAGCAAGTTGACACATGCAAAGGTTGTACCTTGGGAAAGTACACCAAGTCTTCCTTTCATGACTGAGAGAGTTGAGCAGAGGCTATCTTAGAGCAAGTTCATACTAATGTGTGTGGATCATTCTCGACGGAATCCACATCGAAGCAAAGGTATTTTGTGATTTTCATTGACGATTATTCTTGTAAATGTTGGAGTTATTTCATTCAGAAGAAGGACCAAACCTTCTCAAAGTTTTGTGAGTTCAAAGCTTTGGTCGACAAAGAGTCAGGGAAGATGATCAAGGCCTTGAGAAGTGACAACGATGGATAATATGTCTCTCAATAGTTTAAGGAATTCTATGTAGCAGAAGGAATTAAACGAGAGTTGATGGAACCTCATAACCCACAACAAAATCGGGTGGCTAAAAGGAAGAACAGAACTATTGTAGGGGAAGCACGGGAAATGATGCATTACCAAGGCCTGCCACTTCACTTGTGGGCTGAGGCATGCAACAAAGCGGTCTATTTGTAGAATAGAAGCCTGCATCGCATACTTGGGATGAAGAAACCAGAGGAAGCTTTCTTCGATAAGAGACCAGATGTGGTCACTTTAGGATCTTTAGCTCATCGGTATATTGCCATGTGACAAAGGATGCACGGAAGAAGCTTGAGCTGATAGCCGAGTTGGGGATTCTTGTGGGGTACACTGATGCACCTCACAACTATTGGGTGTACTTGCCTACCAGTTGGAGGATAGTGGTTCACAAAGATCTCAAGTTTGATGAGTAGAAGGCCATGTGATTTTCCCTTGAGAGGGAGCTCCAACTACAAGATATGGAGGAACTGTTGGTTCCTAAGGAGGAGAAGCCTTAGACTGATGCGGAGTAGCCGCATGTAGAGGTTCCAGGAGTGGAGACATCCACTCAAGCAAAGTCTTCTAGAGATGGATGGAAGTGCATAATAGAAGCTAACATATTGTTGAAGGATGAAAGAGAGAATGTGGGAGCACCATCTTCTCAATGCAGACAGAGGAGGTCACCTGAGAGGTACACTGGATACATGGCCCTCGCTGGGGAATGTATTGAGATTGAGCCATCTTCCTTTGAGGAAGCAGTGCAACAACCAATTTCGGTTGATGCTATGGTGGAGCAGTATGACTCCATAGTTTGTAACAGTGTTTGGGATGTGATTCCGAGACCGGAGAACAAGTCAGTTTGAGTTCTCATTGGAATTACAAGTTAAAGCAAGCTGCTGATGATGGGAGTATCATGTTGTTGCAGTATAATTCTTTTCTTGTCGAGAGGGAGTGTTGAAATGTGGCAACAAGAAATTCCAATTTAATTTGTCCTTGAATTAAATTGTGAATTAAAATCGAATTTAGTCTTACTAGCTACTTGGAAATAATTAATTAAGTTATTTTAACTTAATTAGTTGGAGAAATTCAAGTTAGAAGTCTTTGTGAAGTCATGCAAGAGTTATCCCTAAAATTTAGGAGATAAGAGAGTTATATTTGAGTTATAATTAGTTAACTCAATTTATTGATTTAAGTCCAGTTAAATTAGTTCCAAACTGTTTGAGGAACTAATAGAGAGTTAACAGTCAGTTGATGCATGCATGCACTCAACTAGTGTACTCCAGTTAACTGAAGATTCCCTCATTAGAAACTCATGCATGTATATTCTAAGAAAGGCCCAATTGAGATTAAAGTAAAGGACAATGTACTATCATTTGCATGTGTTTTCCTATAAAGAAAACTCATGCATGCAAAAAGAATCATTCCTTGAGGATTGAATAGTTTTGACAGTGACTGAGAGCAATGTTCCACTTGGTGAGGTGAGAATCATCCACTAGCAACAACGCAAGGAAATGGGAGCTTGGAGGGCAAAGAGGAAGGCTTGTGAGAAGCCAAGATTGCCTATGAGCATTTGTGAGGATTGTACTGAGAGCTAGATAGCTGTGAGAGCTAAGGCTTTGTATAATTCCTATGTATTTCCACCTTATATGATAATATAGATAGTGGGGTTTTTTAGCTGAGGATTTCCCCAAAGTATTCTCATGTGTATTGTGCATTGATTCTTCTTCTTCTGGTTATATGTGTTCAGCTCCATCTTTAAGCTTCCGCAAACTGCTTGATAGTAGAAGTAGGTTATAGTATTTTTCTTTGGTTATATTGCATTATCGGGTTAACATATAGTCAAATTTTCTACATGGTCTCAGAGCGAGATTTGTAGAGAATGTGCAAAATTTCTACAACAAGGACAGAGTGACTACTATGTCTTTTATAAGTCCAAGACAGGGTACTTTCTTTGATTCAAAAGTATATAAATCATGATATGGTCTAGTAACCTGTAACAGAAGTTGATCCATGATCACTTTAGGCATGAGATTATGGGAAGCCCTATAATCTAACATACGGTTGTATAAAAAAAATCATGAAATTTTAAAGTGACATAAAAGGTGGTACATTTTCATCAATCATATCGGAACTAGGACCAAATATTACTAAAGGTTTCTCATCTTGCAATCTTATAACATCTCCTTCAACATCAACACTTGATGATTGAATCCATTTGGAAACTTGATTATACCCTATATTTTTGGAAAGTTCATATAAGGGAATAGGTATTTTGACCCTTTCAAGAACTCTTTCCACATTGAAAGTAGTTAAAATTGTTTTATCAACTGAATTTGGTTCATTTGATTGATTCAATGGTTAAATTATTGTTGTTTGAGTTTCAGTGGTTTTAATTGGTGGTTCATTTATAGTGGAATTCTTAGGAGGTCTACCAGGCCCTGGTCTTGGTCTTAAATCATATCTTCTATTTAATTCTACAATTAAGAATTCAGAGAAGGCCTGATATTTTGACACATGAGGTTTCTTGATTTTGTTGCGAGAATTGATTTTGAGGGAGGGGGACAATGGAATTTTGAACTAATGAGTTATCAAAACTATTGATGTCATATGTAATGAGAGGGCTAGTGTCTTCAAGTTCTTAATCAGCAATCATTAATGAAGGTTGAATTCACTTATCAATATTAGGTCTTTCCAAAATTTTAGGTTGGGTAGAGCTTGAGGTATATTTGTTGTTTGTTGAACTGTTCTAGGTTGAGCCTCCATTTTCAAAATACTATTTGAAATATTTCTAAGAAGTGAAGTGATCTCATCTATCTTTTGATCTTCCTTTGTACTTTTTGATGAAAAACCCTCTTCCTTATATTTTATTTTTTTTCAGCCTTCTCTGCTTTATCCCTAAGTTTAGCTAGTGATGATCTATTGGCTTCAACTTCTATGGAATTTTTTTGCATTTCTTCTAGGGTGATGGATGTTTTTTCTCTTAGCATGACTATGAAATCATCATCAAAAGCTTTAGAAAATCTAACTTTAGCTATTGGAACTAGTGGTTTACAGTCAGGTGGCATCTTATGATAAAATTTGTTAAATATTCTTATAAAGTTAGCTACCAGTTCACCGATATTTCTTTTCAGTTCTTCAAATTATGTAACAAAATACACAGGATCCTTTTTATCTCCCCATTGACTTTTAAATATGTTTGTTAATTGATTCCAAGATGGAATATAATTTGCTCTTAGTTGTCTAAATCAAATTCTAACATTTCCTTCAAGTGATTGGACAAACAACCTCATATACACATCTTCATGTTCAATATTCATGTTATCAGCAAAGTCTAAAATGGTAGCTAGGTGATCTTCGACAGATAAACCAATTTCTCCATTACATCTAGGTAGATGTTTTAAATACCCATCAAGAAAATTATTAATTTTATGAGGGAGCTATAAGGCAGCATACCTAGCTTGAATGATAGGCTGAAAATCCATACCCGAAGATGAGGATCAGTCTATAGAAGATGAGGAAGATTTTAAAGAATATGTTGTAGATGAAGATGAATTTTTGGAGGAAGATGGAGGTGTGGTTGTAGGAGGAGATGCTCTTAAACCTTTTAATAATGGTGATTCGATAACTAACTTATGCTCCTCTGGTTGAAATTTTCCTTCAGTTTCAAATAAAGGTTTTGTATAGACAGAAAAAGTGTCCTTAGCTTAGGTAGAAGTAGATGCAAAAGAATGTACAACTGGTGAGATAAAATCAGTAGGTTTTAACTCAGGAAAGTGTAAATCAAATTCTTGTTCTGACTTAGGTGATTTTGATAGAGTTTTAGGGATTTTATAAGATTCCAATTGATGGACTAGAAGGGCCGAGTTTAAATCAACTCTTATGGACAAAAGTTCTAATACCTTGGGGGTATATCATACAGTTCATGGGGAATTGGAAGTGGCTCAAAAGGGTCAGTAATTGAAACAGTTTTAGGTTGTATTTGTAAAAAAAAGAAGTGGAAGCTTCTAATCTTATTCTTAAAGAAGCTTCTCTTACCAGTCTCTCTAGATATGATAATGGGGAATATAATTCAGGGTCAAAGTGGGATCTGGTATATCTAAAAGAAGCCAGTTTGTCTTGTGGAGTCACAGTTGAAAGATTTCAACCTACTAATCCTTTATTCACCTTAAAGGAAAATATTAATCATTGTCCCAGGGAGAAAATTTCAAATTTTGTTCCCCGACAATGCCGCCAATTTGATGTTTTCCTCTGAGATAATTCTTGGTTAGGTAATTATGTGAGAGCATCTAAAATGTTTTGGTTTTTTTTTTTTTTTTGGAAGACCAATGTTTAATCTTATGTAAAAAGGTATTGTGTCCTAATTTCTCTTCAACATAATGAAAGGGTTGTTTCTTCACTTCTAAATAGTAATTTAGATTTAAAAGATTTGAAATGAAAAATTCAGAGAAAATATGAGTTTTAAGTATTCAGATAGAATATTTAAAAATAATCATAAGACATATGCTAGTAAACTATGTTCACTAACCAACAAAAATGCATCTAAATTCATGAGGAATTGACAATTAATTGATGTAGAGGAATTTATTTAGACAAATAGTCTAATAAACTAATCTCTATAATTGATTATAACTTCGTTGGAAATTTAAGATAAATTGCTATTCAGTTTATATCTTACTCAGATTTCTTCATAAAACTAGATACATGTTGAAATAACAAAATGGAATGAATAACATGAAGAAAACTCACATAGATAACAAGTTGTTTGAAACAAATTTATAATCCTTTTATTGATATCAGGAAACTTCACATACATGTAATTTTACTTCAAATAAGCTTAGTCCAAGGGTGCAACCCTTTTTAATTTGAATTGGGAATTATTTATACAAAGTGTTCCCAAATTATCTAAAGTAAATATCTAGATACATTGGAAAAATATCTAGATCTGTCTCTACAAAAATAGTACATAAATATAGGGAAATCAAAACTGTTGAATTCGTTGGCACTTATTTTGAGGATTTCTAATGATGACTAGATCTAAAAAATAGATGCCTCATTGTTGACTTTCTTCTAGATGTCTGCTAACTTTTACTCTAGTAATTCACATAACGTTTCCCATTTTCTTTCATCTGGAAGTGAAAATATGATCAAATTTCGATAGACTTCATCTACTTTTGTGTATTTTTCAAAATTAGGCTTAACATGAAACATATGAATTATTCCATGCTTGATTAGTTGATCATAATTAAGGCCTTCCATGAATGCCTTTCCTGTGATAGTACCTTTGATCTTTGAAAATTTGGACTTGTCTGTAGCAATGGTAAATAATTTCTACTGATAGTTTTCAAGCTTGACTAATTCGTCTCCCATTCCTTGTAGTCCAGGGAGACCCTTATGATACAAAACATTGAAGTTCTTAAGAAATATTTTTACCATCATTTGCAAACGGTTAGACTCTTTTTCTAATTGATAATTAGATTTTTCTTGGTGATAATTTTTCTTACTTCCAAGATGGTATATTTTATGTCCTCTATATCCAACTCTTATAATTCTTCTCTGGTTTTTTAATTTAGGAATTTGATTATAGAAACTGCAACACTGGGTTTGTTTTCAATTTCTCTCTTGACATTAGCTATCAGAGATTTTGATCTTAGTACTAATTTATCTTGCTCAAAGATAATCTCTATGGATGGCCATATTTTTGTAATTTCTTCATTTATTTCCATGCAAAAATTCTCTTTAGCTTGTGCAATGGTATATGCCATAGTATTTTGGTTCCCTAAATATTATATTGTTTGTGCAAGCTTATGTTATTTTTGTAATTCTGCCAGATAAGTATTATCTACTCTGATCTTCTTTTCTTGTAAATTGTTTAACTTCTTTGTCAATTTCTCAATCCCGTGATCCTTGAGAGACAAATCATTCATTTCTTTAGTCAATTCTAATGGTGTAGTGCTTGATTGTGTCTCTACTATTGAAGTTGTTGTTGAAGTCGATGTTTCCCCTACTGTTGTACCTATTGTTGGAATGACAAGCAATGGAATTACTTGCACTAGAGCAGTCTTCTCTTTTTCTTTCAGAAGCTTTTCAATTTCCTTTTCCATTTAGAAATCTGATCATTCTGTTCAATAATAAGCTTGAACGGATTTTCCTTTTCCTTCTCTAATTCTACAATTTTTTTGGCATATGGATATTTAGTTAAAGGAAGCTTTATCTTCTTTCTTAATGCTACTATATCTGTATTTTTATTTTTTATTATCTCCTCTACTACTTTTACATCATTGGGATCATATCCCAATTTGATCACTAGTTCCTCTAAAGATTTAATTTTTGTATCTCTAGCTAGAGAAGAGACTTTCTCTAATTTTAAATGTGCCTAGATATTATGTACAATGTTTGAACTTGGCATATGTCATATCAAAATTAGTTAAAGTATTAAAAATCATCTCACCAGACTGTTTGTGCAAATCCATCTAGTCTATGGGATGGATTGTTCCTATATCAAAAGAGAAAATTGACTGCTTGTAATCATCTACTGACTGAGGTTGAGGAACCTTGGCCTCCAAGAAATAAATCTACATTTTTCCTTTTTCTGAATCAAAGGTTGAGAGGAGCATGTGTTGGGAAGTAGATGTCTACTTCCAAAACTATGAGAATGTAGTGACCTTAAGTGCAAGTTTCCTTCTTTTTATTTCTTGATAAGTAGCAAATATACTTGTTTCTTTTGGACTCTGCCCCAACTCACCTATTGGTGATGAAATTGATGTATTTGTTGTCTTTAGAGTTAATGGGGTTGAAGGAATGATGCCCTCTCTCCCTGACACTGATGGGGTGCATGTTCTTGTAAGAACAATTGGTTGTACTTGTTCTTTGTTTTCTTGTTGTGTCTCCCCTACATATATGGTCTTCTATCTTTTATTGTATACTTTGAAATCCTTTGTTGAAATCTCAATTACCGAAGAGGAAATGTTTTCCCTTGGTCTCTTTCCTTTCTCTTGTTGAACTGGAGTGTAGCTTGTTGAGAACGCCCACTCTTCTGCTCTTGCAATGTATTCTCCTGCCAATTTTCTTGATTCATGAATTGTTCTATTGATGATCTAGGAGTACGTGTATAAATACCATATTTCTCTTCCATCCTTAATTTTGAAATTACACCCAGAGGATCATAGGACCATGTAAAGTTGTGCTTGAAATTCATTTGCTTCAAAATGTCATCTGCATCCTGTACTATTGCTCTTGTGTTATAGATGAATGGGCCAACCTCTACTTTTATCTTGAAATGTGCTTTCTTCTTTGATACTAGAAAATGTATTTGATCATTATTGATCATCTGTCTAATATATTCTAGAGCAAATATTCTAATTGGTACAAACTTGGGGAGTTTGTAAGGTGGTAGTTCACATCCATATATCTTAATTTATGAGTAATATTGATACATATACCAATATCCTCTCTTATTCTAGTCATTCAAATGTAGGATTATTTTGATTCTTGGATATATCATGGGCTCTGCATCACTATTAAACAAACTGGCAGTCACATTTAAAATTTGATCTACAAAATCAATGAAAGTAAAATTAGTGCTTTTCTTTCTGACCAGAGAGGTCCAATGAATTACTGACGGAGGTTTTCCTTGATTGTCTAGATTATGTAATTGGAAAGGAAACATGCCTAATTGATAATAAAGAAATAAATATACCACGATAGATCCATACTTAAAAACTCATTCGGTTGAGAATTTCATGAACTGGTCATGAATGGCTTCTGCCAAAAACTCACTATAATATAACAGAACATGAGTTTTTTAATTTGAGGAAAACACAAAAAGGAAGGCTAAGATGGTTTCATCAACCCACTGGTCTGAATGGTATCCTTATAGGCATGAAACCATTGAGATTATTCTTTTGGTTATCTCTGGGAACATGGAAGGTGGATAAGGTTAGGTAACTGAGCATTCTCTGGCAGAAAAGTCTCAAATATTTTAGTTCTTTTTCAGAAGTTGAGCTTGTTGCATATATCCATGAGTATGTCAGGGTGAAAATCTTGCATTGAGTTAGAATTCTAGACTTGTATCATTTATGACATGGAATTTCCATTGATGGCGAAAAAAACTTCACCATTTTTGGCTACAATAGTTCTCTCACTGGGAAGATATCGAAGTTGACATCAGGTGACAAATTCAGGAAAGTTATAGGTCCAAGGTGTTATCATTCTGTGATTTCAAAGATTGGAAAGATAAAAGTTACAAAAGATACATCAAACCACTTATGAGTCTAGGACCTAGCCTTCATGGACTTAGAGAGGGCTCTCTCTATGTAATTATGATTTAACTTTTCTTTTAGTGCTATAATGTTTTAGGGTAGACGTTAAGAGTGAAAAGATTGTTTGTTTGTTTGTTCATTTGGTTGGAGAAAGATCATTTTTTAATATTTTCCATTGGGCTATGGAGTCACAGGCTAGCTGGTAGCATCAATATTACAAGGCGTTCACAGGGAAAGCTAATTGTTCCTACTAGATCTTTAAAGCAGAGTGATAAATGGAATGATAGAAAAATGATATCAGTCAAGATTAAAAAAAATTCAAGTATTTTTTAATCGTACTTCAGAGGAAAACATACAGATTGTAAACACAGATAGTAGTAAGGTGCTCCAGCAACATATCTTAAACTATCATTTCTTCTTTACAATAAGAGTTAAGGATGCATGGATGGATAAACAAAAATACATTAAACATAGAAAAAAAAACATCACCAAGTCAAAACAGATCAAGTATCCTATAAATTGTCCTTTTATTGATGCTTCAGCTCAAAATTACAATGCTCCAACTATAAAAATCGTTCCAATGACTAAGGTCCAACCCCTAATACTTCGAATGCATGGAGTATTTAAACAAAAACTCCTTGTCCACTTGGAAATCTATTATTTATTACAATGAAGGGAAAAACTGACTAATGTAGCCAAGGAGTGGCCACGTTGAGAAAACTGGGACAGGTGTCCCTCTTTTATGGGATGCAATTGCATGAAGTATTAATTTCACTGGAGTGGTCATGCTGACGTGGTTGGTGCTGACTCTTGCCTATATGGTCACTCTAGTCATCCTTATCTCGTTCTTCCTGGTAGTCACATAAGTCACTCCACGTTTCCCCCTTCAGGATCTTGATCTTGGTTAATCTTCGATAAACCTCATCAGCATCAGTGTATTTGGAAAATGATGGCTTGACCAAAAACACATGCTTCAACTCATGTTCAATATAAATTTGATTGTTGATTGCTTCTAGTAAAGCCTTTCCTCTTATGCTGCCTTTGATGTTGGATAGATTCGCAGCATCTGTGGCTATGCCCTGTGATTTCATGACATAATCCTCTCTATCCATGAGTTTTTCGTTTATAACAAACAGAGAGGGAAGGCATTTTTGATGTAGAGACTACATTCTATTGAAAAACATGTTGACTGTCAGCTCTAGAACTTGGCATTTTTCTTGAAGATGCACATTTAAACTCTTCTTTGTCAGCACCTTTTTGACTTGTAGTATGGTCTTTGTCCTATACGCTACTCCCAATTCATCTAGCTCATATTTGTTTCTTGCATTTAGAAATTTGATAATTTTGTTTACTGTTGCTGGCATATCTCCCAACTCTGTACTGGTGGCTGAAATGGCTTCATTGTCTTTCTCTACTAACTCTTTCTTCTCAAAAATAATTTGGATGCTAGGCCAACTTTCATTCATACGATCTCTTATTTTGTGCCAAATGATCTCCTTAACCGTCCCTAGAGTATTTCCAATGGAGGATTCTTTTTTTGACTTTTGAAGCTTCTTTATCAATGACTTTGCTCTTTGCATCTCTACCAAGTGATTGTTTTCAGCTCTTTTAATTTGATCTTACAGCACACCAACTTGGGATTCCAACCTCTTGATTTCTTCATTCTACAGATTCATTCCTTCCATAGATCTTGCCAACTATTATGCACTACTTCCTACTCTTGTGGATGCATCTGCTAGATTCGTTATGGGTAGGGCTATTAGAGGAAGGGTTTCCACTGTTGTGCTAGCCATTTGTGTCACTTTTTCTTTCTCCTGCACCATCTTTTCCATCTTTGTCTCCATTTTTTTGATATGGATGGACTGCTCCACTATTAATTTCATCATGTTAGCCCTTATGCTCTTTGTTTCCTCTATTTCCTTAGTCAGTGGGTCATGTGTAGTAGGTAGCTTGAGCTGCTTCTTTAGAGCTACAATGTCTAATTCTTTCTTCTTTATTACTTCTTCAACTACTTTTGTATCTGAGGGATCATATCCAATTTTTATTACTAAGTCTTCCAAAGACTTAATCCTGGTGTCCTTTGACAATGATGAAATCCTCTCCATCTTCAAATGAGATTGATATTTTGAGAGGGCCATTTGAATTTTGAACAAATCCATGTATGTGCTGGTTAAAGTAGATGAAATCATTTCCCATATTTTCTTGTGCATCTCAAACTAACCAATTGGATGGACATTCTTGAGATCAAACTCAAAGGAAGTCTGCTTGTAGCTGGCTAGAGTCATGGGCTCTAATGTTTGTGCCTCCAAAAATTCCATATGCATTTTTCCCTTCTCTGAGTCAAAGGCAGAGAGAAGTATACCTTGTGCCGTTGCACTTTTCTTCCAAAACTGAGCATAGGTGCTCTTCTTTAGTATTTCATTTCTGATTTTTATTTCTCTGAAGGTATAAAAAAATGTCTCTTCTTTCTCTTCAGTCACCTTTGAATATGAGGACACTTGAAGAGATTGTTGTCTTTCAAAAATCAGAGTAGAAGGAAATGATTGTCCTCCAGCTCAGGAGGAATCTGGAATATCAATTATGTTGAACACTGTCTGTTGTGGTAACCCTTTATCTATGTCCATGTTTTTTCTAGATTTCTTCCTGTACTTCAACCTGAATTCTTTCATGGAAATATCAGTTCCCAGTGATTGATCTTCTCTAGACCTCTTCCCTGTTATTCCTTGCTCTTGTTCTTTTCCCCTTTTGGACCTTTCTTCAGTAATTTGCTTCTTCTACTGCCGTGGAGTTTGTGCATTGGAAGAGGAAATTACTTGCTCCTCGGCCTCATGTAATGTATCTGGCCTATAGTATGTTTGATTCATATATTTCTCAATTTCGGGCCTTTGAGTGTGGATGTAGGCAGTGGACTTGTTTTCCACCCTCTTCTCAGAAATAATGCCCCATGGGTCATAAGACCATGTGAAGCTATGGGTAAAATTCATCTCTTTTAATCTTTTGTTAGCCTCCTCTCCTGCATCTCTACTGTTGCAAATGAAGGGACCAATTTGGGACTTGATCTTGAATTGGGATTTCTTCTTAGCTAATACAAAATGCATCTCATATGAATTAATCATTTGTCTAATGTACTCCAATTCAAAGATCCTCATGGGGAGGAACTTTGGCAGTTTGTAGGGGCCAACTCATAGCTATACACTCTTATTTTAGTGTAGTTTTGGTACAAGTACCAATCACCAGTTCTGGATTTGATCAGACAGTTGCATAATTCTCTTTATATCTTCATTTATCCTTGGTTCTATTGTCCCACTGAGGAGGCTCATTGTTGGGTGGACAAACATTTCCACAAATGTCTTATAACTAAAGTCCTTTTGATCTTTCATTACCAATGTTTTCCAAAATATCACTGATTTAGGTTCACCTTCCTCGTTCATTTTGGTTAATGAAAACTGGAATCTGTCTGCCTGAAAATACAAAAACATGTAAACCAACACCGAGGAATAATGGAAAACTTCATCCGTGAAGAAATTGACAAGCTACTAATGGATTGCATCTGCTAGAAACTAGTTGAAGTTGAAAAGAATAGAAGGCTTGGATTCAATTGAGAGCATAGATAGGAAATCTATAATATCTTCATCAATCAATTGGTCAGAATAATAGCCAAGTAAATAGGAAAGAACTGTGGCAATATGTCTAGTTATGTTTGGGAAAATAGAGGAGGAATAAGGAGAGTTTTTTTTTGGTAGAGGTGTGTTCTCAGCGATGAAAAGTTCTAGTGTTTTAGCTCTCTTGGAAAAATCGAGATTTTGGTACATTTCAATCAGAACTTCATGTGAAAAAGGAACAAATCCTTCAATAACTAGGGCCTACATCATCTGCATGATCGATTGAGCATCAATTGTGAACAAAATATGTCCTGTTGGGGCCATCAATGCCCTTTGTTATGGGTTGTAACATGAATAACACTTCCTGATCAATTTTGTGCAACTCTTTGTTTTATGGAAGATATAAAAAGGTAGGTTGGTGTCCCAAAGGCCTATGTCATCCATTTCCTCCATGAATTTGTCCTCCCACCAACAATATATATATTAAACAAATCAAATTCTGAGAGGGTTCCATGGATCTTATAATCCCTGTCATCCAATGGTAAATGATCTAAATCTAGTGGTGGGTGCACCATTGGGTTGAATACTTCTAGTTCTTTCTTCTTTGGTTCCATTTCTATTTTCTCTGCAGCTTTCCTCTGAAAATTGTCATGTGCTAAATATGTAACAGAAAGGGATAAAAGAAGTGGGATTTCAGTGAGGGAGAAAGAATAGGGATTTAGGTAGAAATTGGATTCAAGAGTGGGAAATGACGATCACTAAAAGAAAGTGAGTAATCCTACATTGTATTCCTGTGCTTTGGCTTCACTGTGCATTCTTGGTAATGGTTGAATGGAGTGGAAAGATGCCTGCAAGTGAACAATAACAGTTAAAATTCAAAATCGACGTAAAATGGTGGTTTTATGATTTGTAATTGTGTCATTGGAATGGCTTGATTTGGCGCAGGTCCATTGGCTAATGGCTCAACCCATTTATTGCCCAATGGCAGGAATGTAAGTGATTTGGTGGATGGGACGGTTTGGTGCCCTGAGGTGGCGAGTGTCCAATGATCGAATAGGTGAGTAGTTTGGTGGTATCGCATATAGCTTTTCAGGGGGCTTGGGGAGAAGTAGGTGGTATGAGAGCAGGGGGTGCGAACTCATGAGGGCATGACATGTATGGGGGTGGAAACTTCCAACTTCGGACCCCACGGGATTAATTTCCAGAGGGTGAGGGAGGGCCGGAAAGGGACATGGGCCGTTAGATCGGGCGGAGTGAGAGGAGATGGAGTGAAAGATGGTAGGTGGATTAGCCTTGATATGATAGGTGAGTTGGTAGTGGGGTCGGGAGATAAATGGGGCAAACTATAGAGACAAAGGGGTAAATAAATAAGGTTTATGGGGGAATTATTATTAATGGGATATAAAACCCCTTCCTTTTAAATTTCCTTACTCCAACCTTAGAAAAGGTTGGACTTTTCTTCTAACCTTAGGAAAATATTGGAACTGACTTCCAACTTTTAAAAAGGTCTTTTGATATCCTTTTTCTTTTCTTTGAATCTACTTACCATTACTCCATAGCCTAGTTTTTTTTTGTTCTCTTCCATTTGCAAGGTGCACTTAGACTTGCAAACCCTTTCATCTCTTTTTTTCTCTTTTGAATAAAATCAATTGAAAATTGACATCTTAAGAACAATTTGAAACCTACAAACTATGAAATTATTAATCACCTTGAGATCCTATCAATTATAGGACCATAATAGTGGCTCCAACTGGGGATGGCACTTTTCATCTTGAAGTTTCAAGAACACATGACTAGTAGCCTTGATTCCTCCAAATCTGCTTTGTCTTCAGTCTGTTTTTTTTTTAAATGAACTAACCAACTAAACCTGAAAACTGTGATATTTACAATGGAGTGGAAAAATCTTTGTGCTTATGAAAAATAATGTTTCAGCATCCTGCCATTGATAAGACCTCCTGATAATTCTGTTCCATCCAATTCTTTGAGAAAAAATGCATTATTCCCTCTGAAAGCTGAAATGATATATGGACCCTTCCAAAGATTCTCAAATTTTCCATGTTTTCCTTTGTCTTCTCTTCTTGAGTCCCACTTTAACACTTTGTCTCCCATTTTGAAATCATCAACCTTGGTTCTTTTGTCAAAAAAAATCTTTATCTTTTCTTGCACAACTTGAGTTCTGTTGTACACTTCTTCTCTAGATTGTTGCAATTGAAGAGTCTGATATATGCTCCTTTGTATATCATTAGGCTCACTTTGTATCTCCTGGATGATCTTCATAACTGGTACTCCCATGGAAGAAGGAAATATTGCATCTATACCATAAACCAACTGAAATGGGGACATGCCAATTGATTTCTTTGTAGTCAATCTGTCAGCCCATAATGCATAGATCAATTTTTGTGCCATGACTTCTTATTGTCCTCCAATATCTTCTTAATAATGTTTACCAAAATTTTATTGGAAGATTTAGCCAACCCATTACCTTGAGGGTAATAAGTTGTTGAATGTCCCAAAGAGATATGATATTTGTGACAAAAATCCACCATATTTTTTGACTTGAAAGATGCATCATTATCAGTGATTAGTTTCCTAGGACAACCAGATCTAGAAAGGATATTGGTTTCAAGGAACTTTATTATGACAGAATCAGTAGTAGCTCTTGAAGGAGTGGCTTCTATCCATTTTGTGAAGTAATATGTTGCAGTTAGTATCCATTTATGTTGGGCAGAGGATGTAGGATGAATTTCGCCAATGAAATCCAATCCCCACTGTTGGAAAGGGCTTTCAACAGAGATGGGTTTCAAGGGCAGGGGTAGTAATTTTTTCTTTCCTTCAAAGGTTTGGCACTTGTGGCAAGCAATTACCATCTTATGGATGTTTGGGAATAATGTAGGCCAATAATAACTAACACTAAGGATTTTATTAGCAGTTGTCTTCCAATAAAGATGGCATCCATAGTCACCTTCATGGAATTCCTGCATAACTTTTTCAGCATCATCCTTTAACAAACATCTGAGTAAAACACCTCCAGCATCTTCCCAATACAATATACCATCAACAATACAAAATTTCACAGCTTTCAATTTGAGAAATCTAGTTTTTGTTTTGGATAATCCAGGAGGAGCATTTAAATTGAAAATAACATATAAAATGTCTTCATACCAGGGAGAATTTAAGTATGCCTCATCTATTGTCACTAGTTCCTCAAGATCATCCAAAGCAAACACCATGTTGATGTCTAAAGCATTGAAATTTGATTTGGCCATCAATTTGGCTAATCCTTGTCCTTTGATCAACTTGGTGGGCTTGATTTCTATATCATATTCCAATATCACAGCTATCCATTTGCCTCTCTTCCCATCTAGTCCATTTTGAGTAAGAATATCTTTGACCACTGCATTGGGCACATAAGAAATGATATGAGAATGTAAAACATAAACCCTGAAGTCTTTGATTGCTTTAAATAAAGCAAATTCTTGTTTTTCAATGATATTGCACTTCAAAGAAGCATCTCTTAGAGCTTGGCTAAAGAATGTTATTGGTTTTTCATGCCCATCATTGTTTTTATGCTTTAACACAACAGCAATAGTATGTTCAGATGCAAAAGAAAATATTATGAAATCCTTAGTGAAATCTGGGCTGATTAAAATTGGAGATTGTTTTAATGCATGTTTGACTAGGTCAAGGATTGCTTGGCTTCCACATTCCATTTGATTTGTGTGTCCTTTTTGAGCATGTTTGTTATATTCCTGAGTAATTCAGCCAGATTTGGTATGAATCTTCTTAAAAATTGTATTTTTCAAATAAAAGACTGAAGTTATTTCATGTTTATTGGATGACTAATTTTAAGGATGCCTTCAATCCTACTCGGGTCAATCCTGATCCCATCTTTACAGATGATATGGCCTAAAGCTTTCCTTCTTCAAGACCAAACAATGATTTCTTAGGATTGAGTGAAATACCAAAATTTATTCACTTTTCAAATGCTTTTCTTAGATGTGCTTAGTGTTCTTCATTAGTTTTTGAAAACACTGTGATGTCATCAAGATAAATCACAATGAAATATCCAATCTCTTTTGAAAAAGAAATGTCCATTGCTCTCTAAAAAGTAGCACCTGCATTCATTAATCCAAAAGGAATTTTAACATACATGAAAGTTCCCCAAGGGGTAGTGAAAGCAATTTTATCTTGATCATCAGGATGTACTAAAACTTGATTGTATCTTGAGAAACCATCTAACAAGGAAATCCTACTAGAACCTACTACCCTTTGCAATATGTGATCCATTTTCGGTAAGGGATAGTTGTCCTTAAGAGAAACCTTGTTTAAATTTCTAAAGTCAATGCATAGCCTTATTTCACCACTTTTCTTTCTGGTAGGCACAATGTTGGATACCCATTTAGAATATCTAATTGGGACTATGATCTTAGCATCATACATATTTTTGATTTCTTTTTCTACCAAAGGCATTAGGACAGGGTTTATCTTACGTAATTTTTGTTTGAAGGGCTTTTGATCTTCTTTGATTGGAATATTGTGTTGTATAATGCTAGTATCATATGCTTTTAAATATTGATAACTTCAGGCAAATACATCTATGAATTCTTTGAATAGAGCTATATATTTTCTTTTAGCCATGAGAGGTAGGGATTTTGACAATTTTATGATTTTGGGGTTCTGTTCACTAGTTATGTTTCATTCCTCTATGTTTGTTCCTATTGGTTCCATTTTTGGTTTTCTAGAAACATCATTAAAATCAAATATTTCCTCTAAAGGAGCGAGTCCTCTAGGCAAAAACTTATCTTTGAGCTGCAATACTTTGAATTCTTCTTTTTCTAGATCTTTATGTATTTCAATTTTTTGTACAGTTTTATTTATAGGAAATTTCTCCTCATAAATAGAAGTTTGATTTAAATCATTAGAAATCTGATCCAAATCACTATGTACAACAGTGTGACTATCTATTTCACTTTCCAAATATATGCTGTAGTCTTCAAATTCATCTTTTGATTGCAAAAAGTTTTCAATTTGTTTTCCATCCCCAAAAACTTGCCAGTATCTCAGGTTATTAGGCACTACAGGATGATATTTTACTTCAACTGTGTATTGTTTTTTTGGATGAGGTAATTTGCAGGTTCTAGCTGAAAAATTTAGTCCATTGGCCAGAGCATTTTGGACCCTAGGGATAACAGCAAGGTCATACTCTTCAAATGTTTTGAGGAAATCAATTACAACATTTCGATATTCTCTTAATCTAGGGTGTTTAGCTGACTATTGTCCTTTAATTTGTCTAATGATAAGCTCGAAGTCTCCCTGGACAAAAATCCTTTTAGCACCTATCTTTTTAAGCAACTTCAAGCCTAATAATAATGCCTCATATTCTTCTATATTGTTTGTACACAGAAAATTCAATTTATAAGCGTAACCTTGAGCTTGATTAGTTGTTGGATTATATAACCAAATTCCTACCCCTAATCTTGTTTTACCACATGAGCCATCAAAATTCATATTCCAAAGAGGTTATGTTTCAGGGTTTTGCTACATAATAAGCACTTGACTATCATGTTTTTCATTGAATTCTTTTTCTACTTGTTTTACCTACGTATCTATGTCTCCATCATTGTCATTATGCAGAATGAAGGAATCAAGATCAGTGTGAACTGAGTAGAGGGGGTAATTGTCTAGCCTTTCTTGACTACTCACCATGTACTTCATTAACATTTCTCTATATAGTCTCCTTGATTGACCAAATAATGGTATTGTGGCATATGTCATATCCATTTGAAGTGTTCCCTACAACTTAGCCCCCCAAGATATTTATAATAACATACCATAATTAGGAGGAATATCTACTACTACAATGTCCATCACTAAACTTTTCGCTAGTATCTGGGCTAGTGTGACACAAAGGTCCTTAATTAAACCTTGACATCTAACCTTGCTGGAGTCAAAAGAATAGAGATCTTTGTATGGTATAGTAATTTCCAGTCCAAGTTTTTCCATAATAGTCTTTGGCATGAGATTGTGTGATGCATCTGAGTCCAACATGGCATTATGAAGGATCTTTCATGAATGTTAAGACTAACATCCAATGGAGGAACGCACCCTTCTTGAGGCTTGCCATCCACTTCTGGTCGAAACAAGAGTTCAGGATGGTCATCATTTAAATTCATTGTATTTGTGTTCTCTCCTACATTGAGTGCCTTTAGGACATGAGACCTATAGATATTATTGTTCTCAAATTCAGTAAGGGGGATATAGCTTGATTTTGGCAATTTCATTCTCAATACTGAAGGGTGCTTGACTTTTTAGCAAGTTTGAGAAATCTGTTTTGTCCGATATGGTCTTTGTTACAAGTTCAGCTTGTTTACTTGTAGTAGGTATTTCAGTTTCGAAAGATTTTGTTGAGACATCAATTGTTTTCTTGATAACATTTTCTGTATTTCTCTTTTCTGAGTTGTTGTCATTTCTCTTTGAGCTTTCAGCTGTTTTCTTAGGATCAGATTCTAAAGTTTTCTTAGCAGAATTATTCAGATCTTTTCTGTTTGAGCTATCATTGTTTTTCTTTCTCCTGATATTATATTATCTCTAAAATTCTAGTATGCCATTTTCAAAACCATGTTTAAAATCGTCAGACTCTTCAGATTCCAGTTTTGTTTGAGTCAAAAAAAACAATTCCTATTCTTTTTGTGTAAGAAAAATAGAATCATCTTCATTAGTTCCCATTAAATTTATCTAATTCTCTTCCACTTCTTCAACTACACTTGTATCATCAACATAATTTTCTTAAAATGGTGGCCTAGTTTGTTGATCTGGGCCTCTTTGATCTCTTTGTCTAATTTGTGGAGTGTTTCTCCTAGGGTTTGGATTTCAATTATGTTGGGCAAGTGTATTTTCCCTAGGAACATTCCTATCATTTATACTGATTCTCTCCATCATCCTTCCATAGTCCTTACTAAGGAATCAATTTTGGCTTCTGCTGCAGAAGATGAAGCTTCTTCATTAAAAGTCACTTGTCTTTCAGTTCTCATCCTGGCTCTTTTAGCTTGTAAATTGGCCTCTACACTCACAACATCTCTTTGCATTGCTTCTAATGTTGGAGAATTTCTTTCCCTAAGCTGGTATGCCATATCTACATCAAAACCATCTAGTAACTTTATCAAGGTTAAATCCTGGGGTGGTTTGAGATTTACAAGTATAGCATTATATGTATTATTCAATCTAGCACAGTAATCCTGTACACTTTCACCTACCTCCCTTTTAATATTTTCATATTATGATAGAATTTGTAAAGGGTTCTTCTTGACTTCCCATCTATTGAGAAAAGTTTGGGGAAATGCAGGGAGATCCATTATACTATTTGCAAGAAAAGATTTGAACCACTTTCTAACTTCTCCTCCTAAAATTTGAGTGAACATTCTGAGCTTAATACTTTCATCATCTACCTCTTGTAGGTAAAAACAATCATTCATTTTGTCCACATGTTTTTGGGTTGTTAAAGGACCTTTCTCATCAAACAATACAATTTTGGATTGATAGTCTTGTGGCATATTGAACAATGGTGCAGGTAGCACCAAAGGAGCATATATGTTAGCCATGATTGGTGGTAGTGGTGGAGGACCACTTGAACAAAGTTGAACAGTGGATGAAGTAAGTTGAACAGTGGGTGAAGTTGGACTAGTGCTAGGTGGGAATGAGAGTATGGGAATCTAAGCAACCTTATGTTGAAGGATGAAAGAAGGGGTGGGGATTATGGAGGCAGTAGGACTTGGTGACTGAATATATGTAGCTTGAGATGTGAAGGAGGAAGTTGCAAGGTTTAAAGAACTTAATTCTACTGATTGTTGAAGGTAATCATCATCAATTTCTGAGGTGAGATCTGTCACTAGATCTTGGAGCGTATCAAAATGTTGTAAGAGTTGAAGATATGATTCAGTATGTGAGGAAAGTTCTCTTAGTGGCCTTCTAGGAAAGATTGATGGATCAAAGATGATATGGTCTTTCCAATTCTCTGATTTAGTCCTGAATAAGAATTTTTCAAAATGTAAATCAAATTGGATATCTTGGAAGGTGACAGAGTCTTCAAGGAGTGAGTTGGTTATGCGAAGAAATCTACTGCTTGTCTGACTCTCAGTTCTAGGAGTTTTCCTTAAGATCTTTTCAGGATTATCTACTATGGTAGGGGGATTGGGATCTAGATGGGATCTAGTAGAGATTATTTTAGGAGCCAATGTTTAGATCTAACAAACAAACATATTGAATATTCAAATACAAAAGATAAACCAATCTTAGGAGCTATAATATCATACAAATCTATCTAGCTGGGTACTCTGAATTCGAATGAAAGGATAAATTTTTCAAAGTCATCCCGAGTATGGTCGCCACTATGTTATTGTTATGTGATTTCAAAGGTTGGCAAGACAAAAGTCACAAAAGATACATCTAACAACTTATGAGTCTAGGACCTAGCCTTCCTGGACTCAGAGAGGGCTCTCTCTATGTAATTATGATTTAACTTTGTTTTTAGTGCTATAATGTTTTAGGCTAGATGTTAAGAGTAAAAAGATTGTTTTTTTGTTTGTTCATTTGGTTGGAGAAAGATAATTTTTTAAGATTTTCGATTGGGCTATGGAGTGATAGGCTGGGTGGTAGAATCAATCTTACAGAGCGTTCACAGGGAAAGCTAACTGTTCCTACTAGATCTTTAGAGCAGAGTGATAAATGGAATGACAGAAAAATGATATCAATCAGGATTAAAAAGCACTCAAGTATTTCTTAATCGTACATCAAAGGAAAACATATATATTATAAACACAGATAGCAGTAAGATGCTCCAACATCATATCTTAAACTATCATTTCTTCTTTACAATAATAATTAAGGATGCATGGATGGATAAACAAAAATACATTAAAAATAGAAAAAAAAACATCACTAGGTCAAAATAGATTAAGTATCTTGTAAACTGTCCTTTTATTAATGCTCCAAATCAAAATTACAATGCTCCTAATAGAAAAATCGTTCCAATGACTAAGGTCCAACCCCTAATACTGCCAATGCATGGAGTATTTAAACAAAAACTACAATGATTTTACTTGCACACTTGGAAATCTATTATTTATTACAATGAAGGGAAAAATTGACTAATGTAGCCAAGGAGTGGCCACGTTGAGAAAACTTGGACAAGTGTCCCTCCTTTCTGGGATGTTGTTACTTGAAGTATTAATTTGACTAGAGTGGTTCTACTAACGTGGCTAGTGCTGACTCTTGCCTGTATGGTCACTCTAGTCATCCTTGTCTCGTTCATCCTGTTAGTCACATAAGTCACTCCACGTTTCCCCCTTTGGGATATTGATCTTGGTTAATCTTCAATAAACCTCATCAGCATCAGTGTATTTGGAAAACAATGGCTTGAACAAAAACACATGCTTCAACTCATGTTCAATATAAATTTGATTGCTGATTGCTTCTAGTAAATCCTTTCCTGTTATGCTACCTTTGATGTTGGATAGATTTGCAAAATATATGGATATGCCCTGTAATTTGTTGACATAATCCCCTTTTTCCATAAGTTTTTCATTTATAAAAAATAGAGGGAAGGCATTTTTGATGTAGAGGTTTCATTCTGTTGAAAAACCTGTTGACTGTCAGCTCTAGAACTTGGCATTTTTCTTGAAGCTGCACATTTAAACTCTTCTTTTCAGCACCTTTTTGACTTGTAGTATGGTCTTTGTCCTGTATGCTACTCCAAATTCATCTAGCTGATATTTGTTTCTTGCATTTAGAAATTTGATAATTCTATTTACTGTTGTTGGCATATCTCCCAACTCTGTATTGGTGGTTGAAATGGCTTCATTGTCTTTCTCTACTAACTCTTTCTGCTAAAAAATAATTTGAATGCTAGGCCAAATTTCATTCATACGATCTATTATTTTGTGCCAAATGATATCCTTAACCCTCCCTAGAGTATTTCCAATGGAGGATTCTTTTTATTACTTCTTAAGCTTCTCTATCAATGCCTTTGCTCTTTGCATCTCTACCAAGTGATTGTTTTTAGCTCTTTTAATATGATCTTGTAGCACACCAACTTGGGATTCCAACTTCTTGATTTCTTCATTCTATAGATTCATTCCTTCCATAGATATTTCCAACTGTTCTGCACTGCTTCCTGCTCTTATGGCCGCACCTACTGGAGTAGTTATGGGTAGGGATATTAGAGAAAGGGTTTCTACTATTGTGCTAGCCACTTGTGCTGCCTTTTCTTTCTTCTGCACCATGTTTTCCATATTTGTCTCCATCTATTTGATTTGGATGGACTACTCCACTATTAGTTTCATCATGTCAGCCTTTATGCTCTTTGGTTCCTCTATTTCCATGGTCAGTGGGTCATGTGTAGTAGGCAGCTTGAGCTACTTCTTTAGAGTTGCAATGCCTAATTATTTCTTCTTTATTACTTCATCTGCCTTTGTATTTGAGGGATCATATCCAATTTTTATTACTAATTCTTCTAATACTTAATCCTGGTGTCCCTCGACAATGATGAAATCCTCTCCATCTTCAACTAAGACTGGGCATTTGAGAGGGCCACCTGCATTTTGAAAAAATTCGTGGAAGTACTGGTTAAAGTAGATGAAATCATTTCCCTTGTTTTCTTGTGCATCTCCAGCTGATCAATTGGATGGAGATTCTTGACATCAAACTCAAAGGAAGTCTTCTTGTAGTCTGCTGGAGTCTTGGGCTCTGATTTTTGTTCCTCCAAAAATGCCATATGCATTTTTCCCTTCTCTGAGTCAAAGGCAGAGAGAAGTTTGTCTTGTGAAGTTACACTCTGCTTCCAAAACTGAGCATAGGTGCTCTTCTTTAGTATTTCATTTCTGATTTTTATTTCTTTGAATGTATCAAAAACTGTCTTTTCTTTCTCTTTAGTCACCTTTGAAGATGAGGACACTTGAAGAGATTGATGTATTTTTGAAATCAAAGTAGAAGGAAATGATTGTCCTCTAGCTGGGGAGGAATCTGGAATATCAATTATGTTTATCACCATCTGCTGTGGTGACCCTTTATCTATGTCCATGTGTTTTATAGCTTTCTTCCTGTACTTCAAACTCTTTCATGGAAATATCAGTTCGTAGTGACTGATGTTCTCTGGACCTCTTCCCTGTTATTCCTTGCTCTTGTTCTTTTCCCTTTTCGGAACTTTCTTCAATAATTTTTTTCTCATGTTGTCGTGGATTTTGTGCACTGGAAGAGGAAATTACTTGCTCCTCAGTCTCCTGTAATGTATCTAGCCTTCAGACTGTTTGATTCATATATTTCTCAATTTCGGGCCTTTGAGTGTTGATGTAGGCAGTGGACTTGTTTTCCACCCTCTTCTTAGAAATAATGCCCCATGGGTCATAAGGCCATGTGATGCTATGTATAAAATTCATCTCTCTTAATCTTTTGTTTGCCTCCTCTCCTGCAGCTCTGTTGTTGCAAATGAAGGGACCAATTTGGGACTTCATCCTGAATTGGGATTTCTTCTTGGCTGATACAAAATGCATCTCATCTGCATTAATCATATGTCTAATTTACTCCAATGCAAAGATCCTCATGGGGAGGAACTTTAGCAATTTGTAGGGGGCCAACTCATAGCCATACACTCTTATTTCAGTGTAGCTTTGGTACAAGTACCAATCACTAGTTCTAGCTTGATCAAACATTTGCATAATTCTCTTTATATCTTCATTTATCCTTGGTTCTATTGTCCCATTGAGGAGGCTCATTGCTAGGTGGACAAACATTTCCAGAAATGTCTTCTACATGAAGTCCTTTTGATCTTTCATTACCAATGTTGTGCAAAGTATCACTGATTGAGGTTCACCTTCCTCATTCATTTTGGTTAACGAAAACTGGAATCTATCTGCTTGAAAATACAAAAACATGTAAACCAGCACTGAGAAGTAATGGAAAACTTCATCTATGAAAAAATTGACAAGTTGTTCATGGATTGCATCTGCTAGAAACGATGAAGTTGAAAAGGAAAAAAGGCTTGGATTCAATTGAGAGAGTAGATAGTGAAGCTATAATAGCTTCATCAAGCCATTGGTCAGAATAATATCAACGTAAATAGGAAAGAATTGTGGCAATATGTCTGGTTCTGTCAGGGAAAACTGAGGAGGAATAAGGAGGATTTTTGCTTGGCAGAGGTGTGTTCTTAGCCATGAAAAGTTATAATGTCTTAGCTCTCTTGGAAAAATCAAGCTTTTGGTACATTTCAAATAGAACTTCATGTGAAAAAGGAACATTTCCTTCAATAACTGGGGCCTGCATCATATGCATGATGGATTGAGCATCAATTGTGAATAAAATATGTCTTGTTGCGGCCATCACTGCCCTTTCCTGTGGGTTGTAACATGAATGACACTTACTAATTAATTCTAGGAAAATCTGTGTTTTAGGGAAGATATAGAAAGGTAGGTTGGTGTCCCAAAGTCCTATGTCATCCGTTTCCTCCATGAATTTGTCCTCCCACTAGCAATATATATTAAACAAATCAAATTTTGAGAGGGTTTCATGGATCTTATAATCCCTGTCAGCCAACAGTAAATGATCCAAATCCAGTGGTGGGTGCACCATTGGGTTGAATACTTCTCATTCTTTCTTCTTTGGTGCCATTTTTGTTTTCTCTGCAGCTTTCCTCTGTAAATTGTCCTGTGCTAAATCTATAATAGAAAGGTATAAAAGAAGTGGGATTTTAGTGAGGGAGAAAGAATAGGGATTTAAACAGAAATGGGATTCAAGAGTGGGAAATGATGATTGCCGCAAGAAAGTGAGTAATCTTGCACTGTATTACTGTGCTTTGGCTTCACTTTGCATTCTTGGTAATGGATGAATGGAGTGGAAAGTCGTCTGCAAGTGAACAATGACAATTAAAATTCAAAATCGGTGTAAACTGGTGGCTTTATGATTTGTAATCATGACATTGGATTGGCTTGATTTAGCATGGGTCCGTTGGCTAATGGCCCAACCCATTTATTTCTCAATGTTGGTAATGGAATTGATTGGGTGGATGGGACGGTTTGGTGTCGTGAGGTGGCGGGTGTCCAATGGTTGAATAGGTGAGCGGTTTGGTGGTATCGCATACAGCTTTTCGGGGGGCCTGGGGAGCAGTAGGTGGTATGAGAGGGGAGGGTGAAAATTCACGAGGGCATGAAATGTATGGGGGCAGAAACCGCCATCTTCAAACACCCCCCCCCTCGGGATTAACTTTTGGAGGGTAACGGGGGGCGGAAAAGGGAGGTGGGCCTTTAGATTAGGCGGAGTGAGAGGAGATGGAGTGATCTTAGGTCTAAAGATAGATTGATTGGTTTGCTTGCTCCTAATAGAAAGGCTTTTGTTTTAGATCACCTAATCAGGTCACTAATTAGGGATTGGGAGAAGGAGTCATCCCCTTGCTGGTATAGTTAGTAATCCTATCTGGGACATACATATTTTTCACATCTCCTCCTATTATGGTAGGTGGATTAACCGTGATATGATGGGTGAGTACAGTAGTGGGGTCGGGAGAGAAATGGGGGTGGACTATAGAGACAAAGGATTAAATAAATAAGGTTTAAGTGGGAATGATTATTAATGGGATATAAGACCCCTTCCTTATAAATTTCCTTACTTCGACCTTAGAAAAGATTGGAATTTTCTTCTAACCCTAGGAAAATATTGGAAACTGACTTCCAAATTTTAAAAAGGTCTTTTGATATCCTTTTTCTTTTCTTTGAATCTACTTAACATTACTCCATAGCCTAGCATTTTTTTGTTCTCTTCCATTTGTAGGGTGCACTTAGACTTACAAACCCTTTCATCTCTTTTTTTATTTTTTCTTTTTTTAATGAAATCAATTGAAAATTGACATATTATGTACAATTTGAAACCTGAAAACTATGAAATGCTTAATCACCTTAAGATCCTATAAATTATAGGACCCTAGCATGAGGGAAAATAAATTGGAGTAAGGTAGAATCCCACATTCCTAAATCATCACTAAGGTCAAAATATTTCTGCTTGAGCCAATTGTGAAGTTTGTGAAGATAGAATTCACACTTGGTTGCATAAATTTGGTATAAATTGTCAACTAATGGTTTGTGATTGAACTATATAGGTGGAGGCACCATTGGATTCTCTGCAGAAGTATTTTACATTTTGCAAGACATAATTCAACTGATATTGGAGAAAATGCCTGTAAATACCTGGTAAAGGATATTTGATCAATTGAGTGATTGATAATGAATGATTGCTTGGAATAATCTTGTGATGAAGGCACTTAATTCTTTTCCCAGTGAATATTTGATCAAACAGGACTGTAGGGTTCAGGGACTGGATTTATGAAAATATGATCTAATCCGTTATAATAATACTATTTATTAGGAGCATGAGGAGTGAATGGTAACATATTTATTATAATGGATAGGAAAACAGGTAGACAAATGGATAGACAAATAGATAGATTTATAGCAGGAGGTATATTTATTTAATAATTAGGAGAGGGACAGGTGGCATGCTGAATGGTGGAGTAATCATAGCTCATGAAAATTCAATCAAATATAAATCGAGAGTGAATGGTGGTTTTTTTAGGGGACCCGGAGGGGGGGAGTTAGGTGGTAACTGGTTTTGGAAGGGGAGGGGGTGCGGGTGAGATAGGATAGTGCCATGTACGTATGGGAGGTATATTTGAAACTACCACCTCAGACCCCCCTATCGGATAAAGTTTATATGGGGATGGGGGGCGCGGAGTAGCCTGATCATTGTTGATCTAGATGGGTTAGATCAAAACCGTTAAAAACCAATCAATGTTTATTACATTGTGACAAAATATCACTTCAACGACAAAAGATTTTTTCAGATATGCTTATTTTACTAAGCATACTTTATTACATGCTAATGACAACTTTTAAAAAGATTAAAATTAATATAATGCGACATTTAAATGTGCATGCTACTGCAATGGAAAACATATATTTTTTTACTTTCTTTTATTTTCCCTTCCTTATTTTTTCATATTTCATTTTTCCTTATTTTTCTTTGTTTCTTTTTCTATTTTTTGTATCTAATATTTTCTTTTTCTTCTAACTAAAAAAGGAATATTTAACTTATCAAAAACATTTGTGTTACAACAAGTTCAAAGGCCAAGAAAGTAATGTTCAAGGAGGTAAGCAGGGAGTCAAGAATAAGACATCCATAAAAACTCCCAGAGTGTGATCATCACAATTATGATTGAATTGAAACTAATAAGATGTAAACTAGAAAAAGAACACAAACAAGACTACATAAATTTGAAGTTAAACCATTAACAATAGTGATAATGACAAGTAACTATCACCTTGTTAATGAGGAAATCCTGCAACATATCCTTCAAAATTTGATACTTATGCTCGATAATAAACATTACAAAAGAAATGAATAGCTTTATCCTACCCAAGCTCAAGTAACAAGGTCGGTATCTACCAAGCCAAGCCATAAAGTGTCAACAGGGCTGATTCGTTGAAAAATGTAGACATACATGCAACTTTTAATTAAGGGTACAAACTAGGTGAACCACCAAAATTAGGAAACCTCGCACCATCCACCATAAATGAATCCCACACCATCAAGGCCTACTTCATTAGTGGAATAATGGGTGATAGGTAGGTGAAGGAGAGGATCTAGACAAGACTTCAGGAAGAAGTTTTACCCTCGGAAAACAACATTAAAAGTGACAATTTGAAATGATTAGGTGTAACATAGGCCAGATACCCCATGCTGGTACAACCAAGAAATGAATGCAAGATGGAAGGCGCAAATGAAACTCGCTCAAGCAGCTTGGCTGTGAGAGGATGGTAATAATAAAAATAAAAATAAAAATAAAAAAAATTAAAAGAAAAAGGAAATAATTAAAAGTTGCATGAAAAAATATTAAATGAAATAATATTACAATTAGAAAAAAAATAATTATATATATATATATACACACACACACACACACACACACATATATATATACATATATATATACACATATACATACACACACACACACACACACACACACACACACACACACACACACATATATATATATAAATTTCATGCATGTAGACCTCATGTGACTGCATGAACCACACGTGCCACCTTACATGTGCTTTGTGATGTAAGATTACCTAAACCATCTTCCAGGATCATTTGCTTGCAGTTTCTAAAAATGTTTGGAATCAGATGAAACAACTTTGTGACAGTTTTGAAGGTTATAGAGTCCACAATGTCAAAGGCTATACACCTACACTTGATGCACTAAATGATTTGGAATCAGAAGTTTATTTCCTTTCATCTAGAAGTTCTTCTTATGGAAAAATAATTCAATTCGTATGGAAAAATAATTATATTCCACAAATAGGGAAAGCTTTAGACCTTTGCAACCATGGCTCAATATTTTGGTAGGGTGTGCATCAAAATATAGTACATCATAAGCTTCATCGGTCCTACCTCTCAAAATATTATTCCTTTATCTGTGTTGGGTAATCCAGAGACCGAGGTTAGTAAAAACCTTAGGAACTAAGAATGTAATTGTAGGTTATAGTAACAGAAGATATAACAACAGGTCATGTGAACATAGTCGATGTTACTGAAGTATTCTATTGGATTATGGCAGGCATTCATTATTGTCAAGTCTTCTAACTTATCTATCTTTGCATAGTATCTTACAAAATTAGTCCATCAAATTCCTTGGGTGGTTATGTTAGAAGTAATTTCAGTGTGAATACATTGAATGGCGGCCCCATTTTCTTTAACTGTTTACATAGAATGCCAATAGGGTGAAACATATTCAAGAGGATGACTTTGAATCGGAACAGGTGGCTCTGGTAAGTAGGTTCCAAGAAGGGGACATTCAAGGATTCAATGGCTTGCAGATTGCCAAACCTGGTTATGTTAATGAAAATTTCAATTAGAGTATACAACTGAAATTTTAAAGTCAATTTTGGTAAATAGTAAATGCAAGGGCTTACAGATTCCTAGTGCTTCCAATAGTAAATTATGGTAGATATAGAGACAGTAAATTTATTATTATTGTAGCTTTTGTTAAAGTAATTAAACTAGAACAGTCCACCACATTGCCTCTTGAATTTTTAGTATTTATAGTTAGGTACATTAAACTTTGATCTAGTGCTTCACATATCCATTTGTGCTATGCTGCAAGAATATCAAACCATATATAGGGGAATAGGTTTAACATTATCTTATATTGACAGGCCCCTCTTTGCAATTGTAGTCAATAGACAAAGGCTACAACTTTTAGGGTTTCTTGCATCCTTGTTGCATCCTTGTTTCCTCATTATGTATTTATTACTTGTTCTAACTTGAACATTACATGTAATTCCTTATTACAAGAATGCAATATAGTTCGTTTCATATATTGTTACTTTTAAACTATATGTCCATCTATCTAATGTAATAAAAATTATTTCTATCTTCCTAATTTATGATATTAATATTGTAGTTCATGACAATATAAGTATGGCATATGAGAATACATGTATATGACTATGAGTGGACTCTCAAAGAGGATGAAAGTTACAAAAAGTTGTAGTAGATGCCTTCTAATCCCAAGAAGAACAGGTGAAACTATTGTGTTTCTACAAGGTTTTCTCTTCAAAAAAATTTCAAACAATCAAATTCTTAATATTGTTATTCTTATTATGTACAAATAGGAGCCTTTTCCTAAACACTATTTGAACTTTCCTTGGAAAAATGTCTCTAGTTGTTCTTCTCTTCTCGATTTTATTGAAGCTTGTTCTCTCTCCATCGGTAGGGGCTTGTTTTCTTTCCAGCGACAAACCCATACCTGAGCTAAATATCTTAATTCAAGACAAGGTTTCGATTGATGCATGTTCTTTGAATGTGTTCTAGAAGTTGACGAAACCATTGCTATGAAAGGTTAAGAATATCCAGGAGCTTGGGGAGTTTACTTTGGCAATGAGATTACTCTAGGAACAATGAGGTCTTCATGGTGGAAGAAAAAATGCACAACACATATTAGCAACCTGTTGGCAACTTGGACTATGAGAATAGAAAACATTGGACCTACAACCTTTGTATGATAGTTCAAAGTCCACATACCAATACCTTACTCTTCTAGCCAAACCCTTTTTCATTCCATATATAGTCTGAACCATCAAGCGCACTGGATATTTCTAGTTAATCATATGATTGGAGTATTATAGTCCCCATTTCATTGTTCAACATGAGAAAATACAATCACCAAAAGAGGCGCAACTCCAAAGCTATTGTAGGGCGTAGAGGAATGAGGAGAATCATGATAGGACTTTGAAGATAGGTCAATTCATGTCTCACTGAACAAATCGTTCACATGTAATAGATGGTGTATTTTCATGCAATGGTAGTGACACAGAGGTAGTGACGAGTGGTCAAGTGCTGCCAGAGAAAATGTAGATAACCATGTGGATGGCATAAGTGACAAGTGAATATATATATTACAAAACCAAGTAAACCAAACATACATTTAATGCTAATGAAGTAATGCTAAAATTACTTCGTTAACATTACTTTTTGTAACCAAAAATGAATGATTTTAATCCTTTGAACTAATAAATTATGAAGAATATAGAGTTTTTCCTTGGGAAGAGGCCAAATAAGATGATAAAAATGTTATTGGTTATGAAATCATTGCATCTATTTGATATGTTGAACAATAAAATACAATTTAAAACTATAGGTTAATTTGAGGGAAGAGTAATGTCTATGCTAAAATTCTATTTCTAATATTCCATGTCATAGACGACAAGGACTAATAAGATTTTAGAATAAGAGAATGGTTAAAGACTATTTTTAATGTACAATTTTGGTAAAAAAAATAAAGATATGAAACAAAGATTTTATTATATAATTTCATAATTTAAAGAATTAGTTCATTTAAGTGTTTAAATTAAATTGAGTATAATTTATATTTATAAATTCAAATATTGGGAAATATTTCTTTTATTGTTTAACTTTGTATATTGATTAATTAGTTAATTAATAAAATTTGTATATTAATTAATTAATTAATTAAATAAAATATTCCTTTGATAACAATAAAAAAGAAATGAAAAAAGATGATTAACATCCACTAAAACTTATAAAGTTGAAAAGAAAAATTAATTGGAATTCTTTATTATTATGGAAATATAATTTTATGTTTTGTTTGAACATTAAAAATTATTATCTATAATCAATTTTTTTCTTTTTTTTGTTTGTTTCTAGGTAATGTGAGGCTTGAGATGACTGACATGCCTAACCTGTGGCTTGAGTAACCATGACCCAGGGTCATCTAAGTCTTAAAAATCACTCAAGGATCGCACCCAGTCTAAGCCACACTAGCCCTTAGCATGCCTAAATTTTTTCCCACGACGATTTGAACCAGTGACCTTTACACCACGAAATGCCTTACCAGAACACTCTGTCACTATCTTATCTACGCCTCATGGGCATAATTTTATTTTTTATTTAAATTTATAAATGTATATTTAATTATATAATGATATCTTATTTATGATATCATTTTTTTAAAGAGGGGAAAACTTATAATATTTACATTAACAAAAGTATTCCTTTTTAAGAAAATTAATTTTAATATAATTTATTAATTTATAAGAAATATATATATATATATATATATGGCTAAATTAGCCTCAAGGATTAGCTCAAGCGGTTTAGAGCTAGGCATGAAGTTCTTTGATGTCGTTGCTAGTTGTTGTTGATCACGGGTTCGACTCTCTTTGATTTCCTTGGGGAGAGGCCTCGTAATCAGGGTGACGATTTATCTAGTTTACCATTGAAGAAATGTGGGGAAGTACTTTGGAGTTTCTCTTGCTTTCTTTCCAAAAAGAAAAGATTATTGAAGAAAATAGGAAGAATTAAAAGCATGAAGCCACTACAACAATATTTATCAAGGTATAATTGTTCATCATGTCACTATCATGGATATGAACTTGGGTGGAAAAGATAACAACCATTCCACCAACGACCCACGATAAAAACCAATTGAAAAGTGTTAACCCTAATCCATAACATCAAAAATATCTTTTGGTTTTGAATAAAGCAAAGAAGAAAATCATTGCTAAGATACAAACTAACTCCTAGATATTACATAGTGAAATTGGGTATTGGATAATTTCCAAAATATTGTGGGATGCAAGAATCTATTATCTTTGTGAGAGTAAAAGAGTTGAAGATAAAAGGAACATTTTTTGTAAATGCCTTGACTATATCCAAATTATAACTCAATTCCAAAATCTATATTACAATACCAACCTTCCCACCTTACTAAATTATCAAAATTATAGTAACCTTGAAATGCTTCTCTTACTACTTTTTTAGCATAAAAATAAGATTTTAATGAAAATTAAATAATCTTTTTATTTTTTAAAAGTTATAAATAAATTATTAACTCAATGTATCATCATCATTATGTGTAAGATTTTAATGAAATTTAAATAATATTTTTATTTTTTAAAAGTTATAAATCAATTATTATCTCAATGTATCATCATCATTATGTGTGTGCGCGCATAATTTACATATAACTAACATAGATCTATCTTAACTCTAAATCTAATAAGCGCCGAGATGGATCAAATCTCTTTCACTCTAAAAGAGGTTTGTATCTCAAGAGATTTGATCCATATTGATGCTTGGTAGATCCAGAGTTAAGATTAATCTACAGTCGTTTAATTCCCCCCTTTAAATATGTTGTATTTCACATGAATACTATGAGTCAATACCATGTGTTCTCATAAACTTGGAGCTCAAGTCAAATTTACCTTAACTACCCAACAAAAAATAATTTAATTTAGTTTAATTTTAGTCTACTTTTATGTAATCAACTGAGTCAAAATGTTTACTGGACATTACATTACAATATCTCTATGTACAATTTACATATATTAAAGTAGTGTATCTATATAAATTAAATGGTTCATAAGTGTTGAAAGGCATCAAAACACTTGCATTATGATACATCTAGCATTGTCAAAATTTAAAAAAGGCATAAAATTTAACTAAATCATCACTTTATTTTAAACTAGTATTATTAATAAAAAGATATATATATATATATATATATATATATATATATATAGATATATAGTTTAGTTTAGTTTAATTTTAGTCTATTTTTATGTAATTTTATCAAGTCAAAATGTTTACTGGATAAAGAATGGAAAGGTTAATTGTTGGAGACCCCAAAAATCATAACCTTAACTCACAACTGGTTCTTACCCAATTTTGGGTAGACGGATTCAGTAGGTAGAATCCTTTAAAAACCCCAAAGTATCAACTCCATGTCAGTTATTCTGAAAAAATGGACTCCCCTCTTTGATGCTAGGTGAGAGAATATGTGAAACACCCCTTTTTGGGTTTCATTTCTAGGTCTTCCCCCCAATTCTGGTTTGAGAATGTATTTAGAAGGACTGGGAATAAGTTGGGAGCATACGTGGATGTATATCAATCCTTTGAAACTATAGGGAGGATGGCCATAGGGAAAATTCTAGTTAATCTTGATACATGTGAGGGTGTGTACCCAGACATAAATGTAACTTACAAAGGGATTACTTATAAGAAAATGTAGGAATACGAGGGCAATCCTTTTTGATGTCGTCAATGCCATAACTTGGGCCATGTAATGTATGAATTCCCTCTCTCGTATTGAGGGAATAAAAATGTATAATATGCACAAAAAAATGGATGGAAATATGAGGAGTGGACAATTTCAAAGGGATAAAACTTGGCCTCAACACCCATGGGGTCTTTGGCAATAGTAGAAGCTCCTAAGTTAATGGAGGAAGACGTAGTCCCAGACACAGGTCAGTAGCCATATCATGCATCAAGAAAAGGGATAGCCACTAGACCATCATCATCAGGCATTTCGGACTCGGGTACTAACCCCATTCCTCTTACTATTTCCTATTTAGAAAACTCATTATCTTATATGGATATGGGTGTGGTATTTTAATATTTTCCTTCAATTTTCGCGCTTAATCTCCACTTGGGTAAAACAAATCTATTTCCTGTTCCATTTCCTCAAAAACCATGCATCTTCCATCAACTAACCTTTCTTTGACCCAATCCTCAACATCATCATCATATTCTCCTTCTAGAAATTATCTTAGGTCTTCTACAAATTGAACATCCTTGGGTATTGGTGGTCTAGGATCATCCCATCCAATTAAATCGATAGGTTGGGAAAGAGGTCAAAAATTTAATATATCTTGAGCTCAACACATAGCTAGTCCTAAAGTTGCAACTCAGTTCCAACAAACCATCCATAGGGAACTTCGAGCAGCATAAGCCCCTTTATCCCCACCCTCATGATATGTCTATCCTTCAACTGTTGAGGTTTGGATAGTTCCTCTAAAAAACTATCACTAAAGAGGCTAGTAAATTCGACGGCCATTAACATCATTTTCCTACAAGGAACATTGGGTCCTAATGATGCTATTGTCCAATATTTTGAAGGCCTCCTGCTGGGATTGAAATTTTTGGCCTTTGATGCAAAAGGAAGTTCAAGTGACCTTGCATTGGGGGTAAATATGAAAACCATCAATATCATTGGATTGTGAGGCATGGACATGGGTTTTGGGGAAAATATACTCTATTCTGAGCTGGGAATGACCCTAAAGATTGTAAGCATTTATGGACTACATCAAGACATACCTGCCTTTTGGAATTCACTTTTTACCTGATCCTTTATGAAAGAATCAAACCTTATGATTAGAGGGGATTTAAACTTCTCTATTGGTATGTTGGATATATGGGGTCTTTGTGCTCCCCTGTATCCTCTTTTGGATTTCTTCATTCATAAACTAGAGGAATGGAATTTTTTTGATGTGGATCTAGTCAAGAATAATCCTACCTGAAGGAAAAAAATGACTAGGGAGGCAAGGATTTATAGAAGGATTAATCATTTCCTTATGGTAGATTTTTTTATAGAATGAATTCCACTCTTTCGTCAATGGATTGAAAATGGGTGCAAATCGGATAACCATCCCATTTTCTTAGAAATAAAAGGAGATCAAAGTAAGACAGGAAGTACTTTCAAATTTAGCTCATCTTGGCTCAAATATGTCTCTTTATGAAATCTAGTATATGATAACTGGTCACACTACAATCCAGAGGAAGATGGTATCGTAGTGATCAAATTCGTTGAAAATATAAAAAATATCAAGCAAGAAACCATTGTGAGGGATTCCCAAAAAAATAAGAGAGAAGAGGAGGATCTTAAGGAAATTGAAGAGGAGTTGGAAAGACTGGAAGATCTAGATGGGTGGGTTTATTCCATGTAGAGGGCGATTTAGTTGGAAATTTCAAAGAGAAAAATTTTGGAGGAAAAGTAGGAAACGTGGCATCTCAAAGGTTGAGAAATATGGCTCAAAAGTGGAGATGAAAACACAAAGTTTTTCTAAAAGTATCCAAAAGATAGAAAAGTCCAAAACACCATCTGAGAGTTGGAAGATCCTGATGGTGGAAGAGCTTCATCTTTTGGTGATCTAGCTATATTGGGGAAAAATCATTTCAAAATATTATTTGAAGCCCCCCTAGAGGCTACAAAGGTTATAGCACTGACAAGGGTCTTCTCCATATTTGCTAACAACAAAGAAAATGAGTCTCTAATGGAGCCTATAACAAAGGATTAACTACATAAAGTTCTCCACAGCTTCGAATGGGACAAAATCCTAGGGCCAAATGAATGGGTGATTGAATTTTTCATTGAGTTGTATGATACTCTTGGCTAGGATCTCTTGAAAGTGGTAGAAAAAACAAGAACTAATGGAAGAATACATGATCTTTTTAACACCACTTTTATTTCTCTAATTCCAAAATCTCACTCCCCAAAATCATTTGATGATTTTTTACCTATATCACTCTGCAATGTTATATATAAGGTTATAGCCAAAATAATAATGAACAAGCTCAAACCAATTCTTTCAAGGAACTTGTACGAGAAATTTGAATTTCTGGAGGGGAGGCAAATCCAAAAGGATATTCTAGTCACTCAAGAAGGACTTCATATCCTCAAAGCTCAGAAGCTAAAAGGGCTAGGTATAAATCTTGGTCTCTCAAAAGCCTACGATAAAGTAAGTTGGATTTATCTTTGTATGTTGATGATCCATCTCAGATTTGAAGTTCCTTTTATCAGTTGGGTTATGAGTTCCATCTCTTTTGTCTCATTAGCAGTTCTCATCAATGGAGTGGCTACCTTTTTTTCCTATTCTTAAAGGGTACTGCATCAAGGATGCCCTTTATCCCCATACTCTTGTTTCTTGTGGCTGAGGGGCTCAATAGATTATTAACAAATGCTAGAAGAAGGGGAGTTCTAAGAGGTATTGAAGTTGATTAGGTTTGTTTCATCACTTGTTTGTTATTTGTGGTTGATGTCATGTTTTTTTGTGATGGGTATTAATAGGATGTTGCTCCATAAGGGAGGTGCTCTCTTTATTTGAAAATTAAACAAGCATGCAAGTAAATCATTTGAAGTCTTCTATATCTTGTAATGGTCTCTCCGGGGAGGAATCAAGGTATGCTCAAGATTTCCTTCCTTATTAATTCAAACCCCTTGATGATGGCCTAAAATATTTTGACTTCTATCTTAAACCAAATGATTACAGAAATATTGATTGACAACGGCTTTTGGAAAAAATAAGAAAGAGGCAAGTCTTGGAGTTTTCGATGGCTATCATGTGTTGGAAGATTGATTCTCACTAAATTAGTTCTTGAAGCAATCCCAATTTTTTAATCCTCCCTCTCATGGATCCCCAAAGGTACCCTTTCTCCAGTTCACAAAATATGTTGTTGTTATTTGTGGGTTGGACAGAAGGAGGGAAAATCATTTGCTTGGATAAAATGGGATAGAGTATCTCTTCCAAAGGAATGGGGTGGTTTGGGATAAAAATACATTTATTTTGTGAAGGCCCTGACAGCTAAGGTGGGATGGCGTCTGATATAAACTAGTAGTTTTTGAAAAAGGTAGTGTATCAAAAGTACATTCAACCTTGGTCCATTGTGGAATGGATTTGTGCCCCTCATCATACTAGACCAAATGTTTCAGTCATATGGAAGGTGGTAGTTTAATTATTCCAAGTGATCGAAAAGGGCCTCATATGGAAAGTGAGCAATGGTGAACATGTCTGAATTGGCACGGACCCATGGGTAGGGAGTGGCACAAATTATTTTCTCCCACCTAAGCTTATTGAAATCCTTTACGCACACAGTCAACACACTTTGGCTCAGGTTGTATATGAGGGCAATATTTCTATTTTTGGATAGGTATGGCTCTCTGCGCAACATATTCATCTCCCTAGGTAATGGGTAGATCAATGGGATCAATTCACTTCTAGTTTAAATGCAACCCATGTTTGTATAGGGGACAAAGAGGATTCTTTGGTCTAGGCACATGCTTCTTCTGGTGATTACACTCCAAAATAGGGTTATGTATTGCTCATTAAAGACAAGAAATCTGAAAACCTCTCATGGTGGTGGAAGAAGTTATGGAAAGTGGAATGTCCTGCAAAATATCGCCTTTTCCAGTGGTGTATTTTGGGGAATCATGCCCCTACGAGAGATAATTTTATCAATTGTGGCATCATAAGGCCAAGTTGTGCCCTTTATGTAAAAATGATGTAGAGTTCGCTTATCATCTTTTCTTCCTATGCCCGTTTTCTCTTGTTGTTTGGTCCTCTGTACAAATTTATTTGGGTTTCACATTTCAATGGCACGTTGTCATATATGTCAACATGGGAAATCTGGTGGAAGTGAATGTAAATCCAAAGAAATTTAGAAGTCTACTATTACTTATCCCATTTGTCTAGCTTGAAATGTTGAGGTCTTTCAGAATAAGACTTCCATTCCAAACAAAGTGGCTACTCAGAATTTGGCTTTCTACTCCCTGATATTAGATTCTGGCTCTCCTCCTCATTTTTGTATCATAGAAAAATAAACGATTTACTTTACCTATCCCTAAGCATGTTTTGATGGTGCCTCTCTTTCTGAAGGTGATTACGGGCCATGGTTGTTCTTCATATATCACATAACCATTCTTTCATGATGAAAAGTCGTTTGGGAAAATGAATTAATAACTTCATTGAGCTTATGAGTTTGAAGTTTCTTATGTCATTTTCCATTGAAAAAACAATTCATTTTATTCATATCTTTGGTGACTCAAAGATAATTATTAATTGGTTAAATAACACATCTAGATGTCACATGCACACACTCAGTCCCATTCTAGAGGAGATATATCTATTAAAGCAATCATTTAATGAAATCTCTATATGCCAAATTTATAAGGAAAGAAATGGGGTTTTCAATGCTTTGTCTAGGGAGGGTGATTCATAGGTTATGGGCACATGGCACATCAAGGAGCACATCAATGATCAGGAGCATGGATTTTATCACTACACCTTCATAGAAGGCTCTCTTGCATAATAATGAACAATCTTTATCTATATTTTTTTTAAACTATCGCATGCTATATATGATAAATGCTCAACACAACTCATATTGTTTTATGTCATGACTATTATTATATTTATTCACTATGTATTTATCTTGGATGCCATTTTGTGGATGTATGTATGGGGATAGTAGTCCAAATTTAGATAGGTTTTTTTGGTGTAGCCATATATGACTGGATTTTCACGAGTTTTATCCAAACACATTCAGAATGTAATGTTCACATTTAATGAAGGTTACAATTTTTTCTTCAGAAATACACACATATCTCACAAGAATATTAACCATGAGATTCACCCCTACTTTATCATGGATATTTTTAATTTAACAACATAGATCCATCTAAGCTCTAGATCTACCAAACCCCGAGAGGGATCAAATCTCTCAAGATGGAAATCTGTTTTTAAGTGCAAAAATTGAGGAAAGGTTCATATGTTAAGGGATTTGTTTCCTCTAGGTTGTTGGTACATTTAGAGTTAAGATAGATCTATGCTGATTTTGAACATAATAATACAATATTTTAACTATACTTTTATTTTTTTCACTTGTTTAAATAATATAAACTTTTATTTGTTATTAATATTTTTAAAATATTATATATGAACTCCATATTAAGTAGTGAATGAATTACACATCTCCCTCATACTAAAAAGTAAATTAATTTATTTTTACTTCCAATTACCTTGTCTTTTTATATAAGTTTGATGTGAAATTAAAGTGGAAAATGAAGTATTTTATTTATGGTGACATTAATTTTTTATTGGTATTTTTTAATTTGTTAAAGTAAGTTTATTATTATTATTTTTAAATGTAACACTACATGACATCTCCCTTATACTATGTTATCACCAAAAAATTGATCATCTGGCCTAATTTACTAGATGGATCGAAGTACACCATGTAAAGCCAATTTTACCATAGTAAAATTACTTTCACGCTAAGAAATTACTTAATAAACCACATCTGTTAAGTAATTTATAATTAAACCCATGAAGAATAATTAAATAAATCACTATTTATTTAATTTTCTTCTAGGAATAATTAATTAAACCATTGTTTAATTAATATTCCTTCTCATATTTGACCCAATTATGGAAAATCAACAGATAAATTATTAATTATCTTATTTTTCTCTAGGAATAATCAATTAATCACTAATTATATTCCTTGTCAAATTTGACTAAATCCCTCAGGAATAATTAAATAAATCATTATTTGTTTATTATTCCTTAACCAATTTCTTGAGATGATAAATAAATCATTTATTTATTTATTATTTCTAAATAAAGGTTTAAATACTTTTTCCCTCCTAACCAAATATAATAAAATATTCCAAGTGGTTATTCCATGAATGGGGTTAATAATATTTTATTATTGCTCATTATTCATGGATAACTCAATATTTTGTTATAAATAGAAGGGATTTTGATTCATTATTCACTTTTGATTTTTTCATTGTTGCACTCACTCTTGTAAATCTAATTATTATCACTGTCGCGCACCATTTTTATTCCATTTGAGTTCCCATTGAGCTCAAACATTTTTTGTTTTGTTGGGTTTACACATTATAGAGGAGAGAGACTCTACACAAGCTGAAGACATTTGAGGATAGTGAAGAACCCATCCCATAGAGGGGGACTGGGAACGTCTATTTGTTCCCTTCATAGGCATTATAATAGAATCTATTCTTTGTATATCTACTTTCCATTAGATGATTGGAGTTATTAATGTTTCTTTTTTTTGTTCAACTATGATTGTGGCATAGATCAAGACTTTGGAAGGTTTTGTTTCTATCAGTTGCTACAGATATAGAATTTTTAGTAGCCATTTATATTGTTGAGACTGTTTGTCAACCACAGTCTTAGGTGGGTTCTTTTCGTACATCTTTGAGAAGAAAACACTACAACAAAATTGGCGACTCCACTCTTTTTTTACTTTAGATGTAGAAACTTGGGTCACGGGAACCAGCCGTGATAGAGACAACAATTTTTCCGAGATTTTTCGATCGGGAATCAAGGAGCAGAAATCACATTTTTCTGCCCAAAAAGTGCGATCTAGAGTCCAGAGCGCACCTTTCATCCCAAAAAGTGCGATCCTCGTGAAATCGGGTCAGTACCTGCGATTTTTAGGGTTTCCGAGTTTTTGTCAGATCTGTTTTTGGGTTTTGTTGAGTTTTCTATTGGGTTGTTTAACCTCTATCTCATCCCACTATGGCCGTGATCTACTCTGATTTACTTGTCAAAGTCGAATTTAGCCCCTAGGGATTCTAGTACACTTCCACCTTTATAGGAGGAGTTTAGTTGAGTAACTATTCTAAGTTTTTGTAGCGCTTTCAGCCATATTTTCCAGATTTGTACCCTTTTGTTTCAAATCTCCAATGATAGGTTGTTTCCATCCATAGTTTTATATTAAACCTTGTTTGGTCATTAGCCTTAGGGTCCCATCGGTTTCCCTAGATTTTCCACCCATCTTCCTATCTTTTTGCAATGATCTTCCTCTCTGGTTTTTTGCTATAGCTACACCTCTTTCCAGTAACCTAGTGTCATTTGATCCGAGTCACACCGACACTTAGATATCTTTACCCTTATAGTGTGTTTTCAGTCGATTTCAACACCAACCAACACAGTGTTTGCAAACCCAATTTGGGTGGGGTTTAGTTAATTGATTTGTTCATTTTCTGTTGTTAATTTTAGTTTATTTGCAGCAAGATTTTTCTTTTTTCAAACACGATCTGGGTTTAATCAATAAAAACACTTGCACACACAAGCACACCTTAAGCGAAGGGTGCTTGGTTTACACCGCCAAGCCAAGACTTAACATAATAAATTTATCTCCCCTTGTTGGCTTGAGGGGGCCTGACCTAGGTTCAACATTAGTTAGCCAAACAAATCCCTACACTACTGGCTGTTTCGGCATTAGCCCGCAGAGCGTGGACCGAAGTCTCACTCGAACTAGTATGGGGGGATGCTGGAACCAAGTTTTTGCACCATAAAATGGTTGTGATGTCGATTTATTCCTTCTATTCCTGCTTTAACGCAGGTCGTTAAGTTTTAGGGCTCTGTCTACCTAGCCCCTTATTCCTCCCTCTGATACCTCCACAAAAGGGTACGACTGACCTTCGCGCAGCCCTACCATTCGGTTCAAATACTTTCCCGCTGCTAGGGCAGCATACCGTGCGGATTTCCAAGCTAGTTTAAGTGTCTTACTTATCTTATTAGATAATCACAGTTAGCACAGTGTAAACAAATGTTCTTACTTGAGTTCACTTAACCAACGTAGTTACATACATTCGTGCATCGTATAAGCAATATAAATTAAATTCATACATAACATGTCAAGATGCATTAACATGAAACAAATACAGAAAATTCGTAGAATGCTTCTCTTTATTCATATCTTTAGATGATTACAGACTCTATCCACCCTGCGCACACAACTGCAGGGGTCCACGCACTCTGTTGTGGACCTCCACCCTAGGCCTCTGCGCACTCAAGTACAGAGTCTCTACATATGCTACGACCCAAAACTTAGACTTCTTACTTCAGAGCTATGAATAGCTTAGACTTATCTGAACTACTTAGAGCTTACTTACTTAGCTCTTTTTATACAATCCCACGGTCCACAAACCATGGGTAGATCTTCTACAACCGATTTTCTTTACAAAAATCAAGGTGGACAACCCTTTATGACTCATGACACCTTCATGCTCCGCGACCAAAAAATGTGAAGACTTTACAAGTTTATTACAAGATTTGACCCAAAACATGGGCTTTTAGCCCCAAAACTATCCTTGGGGGATCCCGTTCCCAACAGGCCCCCAACGCCGTGACTCGCCCTCGAGTCACTTAGCAAGCATGGATATCTTAGCATGAAGACCTTCCAACTCGACTCGTATCACCACAACCTCGGCATTGCACTAAGCTGTCGCCTGCTTCGCGTCTTCAACCATCTACTCGGTCACCACTCCTAAACTGTCGCCCTAAAGATTTTGCTGAGTTGTTTGCAGAGTTGCCATATTTCATTCAATAGAGCCTATTACTATGTAAGCCTCATCTAGTCAGGGCTTAACTCATGCCTTCACGATTTCTTCCTTGTGCAGCGCTACATCCACCTGTTCTTTCAGCTGCTTGGCCTCTTGCAACTTTGCTAGTCTTTGTGTGAGCGCGACGGTTCGCGCTATGCCCTAGACTTCATCATAGTGTTGTTGTAGCTTGTGTGCTTCCATCTCTAGTCACTGTATATTGGGTTCCTCTTGTAAGCTTGTCATGACCTCAAATGACTACTCAAAAATTTGTGTGTAGTCTGCCACTGCACTTTTCATCGCCACTACTGCTTCCATGACAACAGTCGCTCGCTGCTTCTCTACTTCTAGCAGAGTTGAAGGATCATGAATGAAAGCATCATTCAACTTTCTAAGATCCATGCATATCCTTATTTCATCCTTCTGCTTCTTCTCCTGTACCACCGTTGGGCTTACCCAGTCATAATCTTCCACATGCCGAATGATGCATGCCTTGAGCATCTTTTCTATCTCTAAGCGGACCTCCTCCTTATACTTCAGATTGAGACGGTAAGGTCTTTGCTTAAATGACTTCGCGTCGGGCTTCAACGTGATCTTCATAACACCTAGGTCCCTGATTATCCCTTTTAAATCTATAAACTTAGTAGGGAAAAAATCCTGGTATTCGTGGAGCAATTCGGTGACCTTATCCACTGTCGCGTCATCCCATTTATCTCTAATATTCACGAATTTGGGCTCTATCTCGTTACCATTATTTACTTGTTTTGTTTTCAGTGGTGCGGTTATGTCAGGATTCTCAATTTGTGGTCCTTCAACCTCGTGATGACCTTCCATTTCAGGGATGTTAACCTTTTATGGATCCTCATCCTCTTCTTCAGTGATTACGTTATATCATTCTAGTGCGTGACTCATCTGAGTAGCCCACTCAGGCTGAATCAGGTCCAAACGATCCTGCGGTATCCTATATATTGTTTCTTTCACCTCTTTTAGTGTCTCGTCAATATAGTCAAACCCATCTTCAAAGCTGAATGTCATTATGAATCCTTCACACAAAATATCGCATTCACCTATACCATGGTGGAGCTCTGTTTCTACGTACCAATTCATCAGGACGACATCCAAGGTGTGACAGAACAAGTGCACCCATTCAGGTTGGGGCTTCTCTCCATAAGCCTGAACCCATTTGGCCAAGTGCACATGTGGATCATCCTTCCCATCATATGTTTTTGTCATTCATACCTTCGGCTTCCCAAAGCGTGTTCTCATCATCATTCTACATTCGTGCCAATCATCAAAGCTTCCCTTGTGCATACCACACCACCTTGCGGGTGTAGCGCACAGTGCCCAGTCCAATGCCTAGAAGTGTTGCTTTTCTGGTACCTCCCTCTCAAATGCATCCAAAAAGATATCCACATCATTCAAGCCATCATAAGTGCGCAGATTTCTTACCTCTGACGACACAAAATGCAGTGACCGAGTCATCATGTTACAACTTAGTGTGGTTACTTCATGTAACCGATTCTATCAGCGCTCCAATTCTTCATTAGAGTCTGAGGTGCATGAACTCTCACAATCCCATGTAATTCATCCATCCGCTGTTGAATTCACCCAATCTTGGTCTCATGCTGTTATCTTATAGATACAGTCCAGATCGTCATTGATCTCATAATCGCGGACTGGTTCAATACAGCATGATCCCTTAACAAGATCTAAGGGTACTATTACACAAAGTGATTTCTTCTCAAATATCATTTTTTTCTTCTTTAGGTTGATTACCCCATTCATATTAGCAGCCCAGTCAATTCCAAAGAGCATAGGATAGGGGTTGTTTTCATCCATAATTTCTATTACTTCAAAGTTAGCCAGTGCACTCGCACCTTCAATATCTACATTCACCCCTTGCAGCTGCCCCATGGGGATGATCTTCTGTTGATTCGCCATCCTTAGCTGAATTGGAGACCATTGCAGTGCAAGTCTCCCCATTTGTTCCCAAGTCTACTTTGATAAGGCGTTTGCATCTGACCCCAGGTCGAAAATAACCTAATCCATTTCATGCTCTCCTATATGCGCGGTCAACCTCATCTCTCGTCCCATCCTTGTTTTATGCTTACCAATCTTTCGTATTGCATGCAGCTCACCCAAAATGTTTCCAGCGCATCTGCTTATAATCTCCTATAGTCCCTTCACAGCCTTATTATCTCATAATAACTTCATTCAGGTATCCAGGAAGGTTGTAAGCATAGAAGGGTCCATCTCCTGATCAGGCTTATCCTTGCTCCCAGAGGTGGAGGCTTTAGTCAAGCTCTTTTTTTCTTCCATGAATGTTTCATGTGCACATTCCAAATCAAACTCAGCCTCCTTTGATGGAGCTTTGCAAACCCATGTGTTGTCCTTGGGTTGTTTCCCTTATCATCTCCTATTGTGATTCCACTTCGAAGCACTATATTTACATTTGGATCCTCTTCGCACAACTCAGACCTCACCATTTGCAGGTTCTGAGTTGGCTGAGGAGGTAGCGCCCATTTGTCTCGTATCCTCGCTATTAGCATAGGATAGTCTTGTGTTTCATGATCAAACAGAGTGCAATACTTTCACAACGGACGTGTTGGGTTAGTGCAATCACAGGCATAATGTCCTAGTCCTCTGCAATTGTAGCAGATCAACTTTCCCCAACCTCTGTCAGGTCCTCCTCCACCTCGGCCTTGTCCGCGCCCCAGAAAGCCTATCCATGCTCTAGTCAGGAGGCCGTGTTTCTGCCTGTGCCCTATAAGCGGGTGTTCTATACAAACTTTTGCACAAATGACAGTTATCTGTGGCATGTTTTCCTACTACCTGACATATAGCACACCACAATGAAAGCCCTGCGCTCGGTCCTTCTTGAGCTTCTAGCCTTAAAGGCATTGGTCCTCCTCCTACCAAGTAGTTCATAAAGACTGGGCAATGGTCTTTGTCATGCCCCTAACCCTTGTATTTCAGGCACCATACCTCTTCATGCACCTCTGGTCGAATTGTTATGTCCTGCTTCAAGCTTTGCATCTCAAGGAAAATATTTTTCAATTGCGCATGGATCTTCTAAACCCCCATATTTGGATCTTACGTCGGTGTTTCATGCAGTCTCATTGCAATTCCCAAGGCCTCTACCTAAGTTGTTATCTTCTGTTGTGATAGCACAAACATTAGGTGTGGTAGGAGCGAAGCCACAAACCGCTCACGATGTTGTCCGTCCGTTAAGTTCATGTTAGCTTCGTGGATTTTACACTTCAACCTCTGATTTAATTCCCAAGGTATCTTGCCTGGTTGCATCATGATTTCCTTGAAGCCCACAATTGACTATGCCTCATATTTAGTCCTACTGAATTCTTTATTCAGTGTTGTTTGGATGTTTGCCACTCCAGCATTTGGGTTATCATTAGAGTACTTGATGTACCAAGTTAGCGCATGATCCTATAGAGCACTAACCAGTGTTGCCTTCTTCATGTGATCATTTATAATGCCTTGAGCTTCCTATACAGCTTTCATGACAAACCCGAACTAGTCCGGGTCCTCATTTCCCAAGCCTTTGAACAAAGGCATCTTCACTGAGTTTTCCATATTGAACTGCGGTGGAGGTGGAGGTGGTACGGGTGAAGTTTCTAGTGGTGGTGGTGAAGTTGGAGACAGTGTGGGTGGAGGTGGCAGTCGCAGGAATCCTTATCTTATTAACTGAATAACGCTTCATGGAGAAGCCTGTGCTACTCCTTCGTCACCTCACGAAGGTGAAATCAATGGACTATATTCAAGACTATTTCTTCCTTCGTTCCTGTAAGTTTTTCCGCTTCGCGTAGCCCAAAACATCAAGGTAGCTGCATAACCTGTTTTTTCGCACAATAACATTTTAATCTAGGAATTCAAATATTTCAAGTACTTACCTCGCGGACCTTTGAAAAAGTGCAGCTCCACTTCAGTGTAGCTGACTGAGGTTTTGACGGCAAATTCAATTACAAATCCTCCTATGACGCAATCGAGCCAATGATTAATAGCGCTGGCGATCTTATCCTCAGATGCTTCCAATTTTTGTACTAGCTCCAGGGTCCAAACAATAGGACCATTAAGTTTCCACCTTCCTTAGCTATCTACTAGCTTCGTGATCCACTTGTATAGCTCAACCAGAAAGGAACAGAGAAAGATCTCATGGATCTCTATATATAGGTACCTGTCTAGCCACTGTTCCTTTGTCAGTCACAGACTTCTATTCTCCTGCAATGCAAATTCATAGATCTTCATATCCAACCAGTCTCTGATCTCTTTCTTAGTTGGATTCCAATGATACGACATCACACATTTCTTATGAATATTTCGGTCCTGGCAACGTAACCATTTGTTAGCTTGAGGGGGCTTGACCCAGGTTCAACGTTAGTTAGCCAAGAAAATCCCTACACTACTGGCCCTTTTGGCATCAGCCCGTGGAGCGCGGACCAAAGTCTCACCTGAAGCAGCATGGGGGGATGCTGGAACCAAGTTTCCACACCCTGAGATGGTTGAGATGTCAGTTTATTCCTTCTATTCCTTCTTTCACGCTGGTTGTTAAGTTTTAGGGCTCTGTCTACCTAGCCCCTTATTCCTCCCTTTGATACCTCCACGAAAGGGTACAACTAACCTTCGCGCAACCCTACCCTTTGGTTTAGACATTTTCGCGCTACTAGGGCAGCGTACCATGCAAATTCCCAAGCTAGTTTAAGTGTCTTACTTATCTTATTAGATAATCATAGTTAGCGCCACGTAAACAAACATTCTTACTTGCGTTCACTTAACCAACATAATTACATACATTCACACATCATATAAGGATTATAAATGAAATTCATACATAACATGTCAAGATGCATTAACAGGAAACAAATACACAAAATTTGTATAATGCTTCTCTTTATTGATATATTTAGATGATTACAGACTTCATCTACCCTACGCACATAGTTACAGGGGTCCGCACACTCAGCTACGAACCTCCACCCTAGGCCTCTACGCACTTAGCTACAGAGCCTCTACTTATGCTACAACCTAAAACTTAGACTTCTTACTTCAAAGCTATGACTAGCTTAGACTTATTTGAACTACTTAGAGCTTACTTACTTAGCTCTTTTTATACAATCCCATGGTCCACGGACCATGGGTAGATCTTTTACAGCCAACTTTCCTTTACAAAAATAAGGGCAGACAACCCTTTATGACTCATGACACCTTCATGCTCCGTGACCACAAAATGAGAAGACTTTACAAGTTTATTACAAAATTCGACCCAAAACATGGGATTTTAGCCCCAAAACTATCCTTAGGGGATCCTGTTCCCAACACCCCTCACAAAGACAAAGGAATATTGTTGATATCCCTTCACTATTTCCGTGTCACATGTGTCTTACCACAATTGCACCACCAAGGCATTTGTCATGGAGACTCTTAGGCCTTCATCCCCAATTTTCGCTTGGGCATATTACCCCTCCCCACCGAGTTCAAGTTCATAGCCCTCTCAGTCACCATACTGACTCTTCTCCTGGTTCATCTGATTCTGAGCCTCCTTCACCTCATATCGTCACCATGTCTAGACACATAGTTGGCGCAGGAACCCAACCTATTGTGGGCTCTGATTCTACTCCGGTTGTCAGATCTAGCGGAACAGTCTCATGAACCGTTCGGCAACCCCCATGCTCCCTTTTATGGTTGGGTTAAGTCTCCCAAATTTTAGCCACTTCATAAATTACCCTATACACCACGATGTTGGCTAGCCTACTATCCCAATTAAGCTTCCCTCAGACATCCCAACGTTTGAGGGTAATTCTGGAGAAGACCCTACCAATCATGTCCGCTCCTTCCACATGTGGTGTTCATCCAAATCCATTACCGATGATTCAATTCATATTCGGCTATTCCAACGCAAACTCACTGGAGATGTTGTAAAATGGTATGTAGACCAGCCCACCGCATCTCATTCCATTTTCGCAATGCTTGCTAAAGCATTCATCTCATATTTTTAGTTACCTCTCTGATACGTCACTGGTACAGAGTGATTGACCTCATTTTGTCAGTCCTCCATCACTCACCTTTCCGACCATGTTCAAGAGTGGCATAGAAGGAGGAGAACATGTTGTTCCCTACCCTTCAAAGACCATGTATATCTATATTGGTTTCTTAGGAGCCTTTTATCACCCATTGGAAAAGATGTCGTGTCCCATTTTCCTCAGACAAAGGAAGAAGCTCTCCAAACCACTCTGAGATATGACCTGATTTATGTGCAATCTGGTTATGTCTATACCATCATTCCATACATCCCCCGTCCTAGAGGTGCCAATGCACAAGGGGCATCTCACACCACTGACGATATCATTGGAACCCTTTCACATCCCTCGTCATATACTGAACAAAGTTATGGTTATCTGCAGGAGGGCACTAGTTCCCCCAACACTTATCCCTCTCCTTCTAGCAACATGTTTTCAGGGCTAGCCAATGCTCAACCTATTTAGCACACCATTTCTCCTCCCTGTGCACAACCGAGTGCTCCAACCCCTCAAGCATTAGCACCATAGCCTCCCATGCATCCTCCGCCCCAGCAACCACTACCCCCTCAGGGTCAAGTTTTTGCACAACAGAGTGTGATCAATATCCAAAATTTTAAGAAAAAGAATAAGGGGAAGGGTAACAAGGGTAACCAGGGTAATCAAGGTAATCAACCTAGTGAACCCTAGGGGAACTAGCCTAACACTAACAGCCAGCAATAGGGCAATCAGCCCAAGAAAAACAAGGCTATTCATGCAAACAAGCCTTGTGCATGTTGTGGTGTACATGGCCATTATACACATGAGTGTCCTCTCTTACCCCAGATGCACCAAATGTGGGAAGATCAAGAAAATTCTAGAGGTCAGCAATCACCTCAGAATACTACATCATCTCAACTGGTAATGCTGACAAATCCTTTCCCTCAGCAATGATTTGTTGCTACTCAACCTCAGCTAGGTCAAGTATCCCATCCCCCCCAAACTTCTGGTCATGGTGACTATTGGATCCTCATGATGAATTCTGATGAGGTTAATCCCTCCGATATCAACCTGCAAACTTGGTCACGTCAATATGACAAGTCATTTACTTCATCCGCCACGGAGTCCAAAACCAAAGCATCTACTGAACCTCTTATGACACAAAATGGTCTGTTACAAATCCCTCAACCTAAATTTGAGGTCATTCCCAAGATCCCAAAGGGACCATTATGCTGTAACACAGCTTCTAACAGAGCTACCCATACATACAGTATAGTAGATGACTTGGCACAATTACCTACATCTACGTCGACGTTGGAAGTCCTTCGGTTGTGCTCATATCAAAAGAAATCTCTACTAATTGCTTTGGGCGTAGTATATCCTTCTGACAATCATTTTATTGTCTTCCCAGTTGATACATCAGAACATCCCCCATTACCTTCATCTTTTGCTTTTCAGATACCAGTCCAAGTCTGTAATGCCATCATCTCCCGATGCATTATTGATGAAGATGCATCCACCTATGTGATGTCTTCTACCATTTGGAAAAAACTTAAGTCACATGAGTTGTCCCCATCAACCATCACTTTGCATGCTTGGGACGGAAACTCCTCCCAACCTCTTAGCATTTACCGCAATTTTCCAGTGACGCTTGAGGGCAAGACTGTCCATGTAGACATTGAGGTTATTGATGCCCCTTTAGATTACAACATTCTCTTGGTTCATAGTTACACATATGCCATGTCAGCTGTCACATCTGCGGTTTTCCGCAAGATGTTCTTTCCCCATGAAAGGAATATTATTACCATCGATCAATTGACATACTACAAGCTGACATCCCTGACCTCCCTCGAGTCCATTATCTCGCCAGTGTCAGATAAGCAATATTCAACTCCTCTCACCATTGTTTCACCTAAAGCCTATAAATATTCCTCATTTTTGGGTGCTTTCCTTGGTCCACCCCCTCCGATCTCAGAGCCTAACTCTTTGATTGTTTTCATATTACAAGCATCACAGGTTACTCTCAAGTAGTCTGGTACATTTGATCCATAGAAAACTCCTTAGCACCCTACGATTATCATCCTAGCTGAGCCATCCTGATCCACCACCGTAGTACCTCCTCTGTTTGTGGGTGCTTCTCCTATCTTCCCACCAGGAACTGTTCCTCCAAGTCTCAACATCTGTAGATCCTCCATATACCAGCTCGTCTTCTACCATTCCAAATGATGCGTACGTGAACCTTCACTCTCAAGTTGATGCATCAGGTACTTCTGTCGCATCATGTAGTCAGTATTCCTCCCATCCACCCATCTTCCATTCTGATGAGGAAATCATGGAATCTATGTCTACCCATGATTACCGCTACACTTAGTTAAGGGGGCATATTTTTTGGAGGATTCTGAAGGCCATTTCCTTCCTAATGCTTCCAATGCACTCTACCTCAAGAAAATTTTCTCATAGCATATCCATTTATTTTTGTGTCTTTATTTATGTCATGAAGTTAGGTAGGTTACATCATCTCATCTGTTGTCTTTTACACCTTTCAGAAGGATCCATCATCCACACCATATATTGTTCATGCTAACAGTGTGAGTCGCTTCTCTAGGAATCTAGCCTTAGCAACCTCGGCCATTTTACCCCCTTTCATACATTAGTCCTTTTGAACAGTGTGTGCATTGGATCTGCCACCAATAACCAAGCCGAATATGATGTAGTGATCAGTTTGTTAGTAGATGCCCTTGCTCATCACATCCTTCATCTTCATGTTCATTTAGATTACTTGCTACTTTTCATGCAATTGAATGGTGTGTATCATGTGCATAACCAACTCCTATTTAGAAAATACCTATGAGTTAAGTTGTTGGTACGTGAATTTGAAACCATTATTTTCATTCATGCTCCTAGAGCCCAAAATAACTATGTAGATACCATTGCAAATAAAATTTTAGATTGGAATTTATCACATGTATACCACAGAAGACAACCATAAAACACAACACATGGTGAACCATCATCATCATATTAAAATGCATAATCATATTATGTATCATATAAGTATTTAGAATTCACCACTCTAAATCTATCCAGTACACCCATAAGATACTGGGGGGAACCTAGGCCCCTACATCTCCTTATCATTCTTTGGAGGACCTCGTACCAAGTTGGTTTGAGATGCTTGAATCCCTTTTTCGAGCACTCAGAACGCAATGGTTCTCCACAAACTCCTCTTGCTAGGGGGGCATCATTCCCACCTTTTCATACCAGATCAGTATCCCATGCTTGGGGGCATTATGGTTTTCCCCTGGCCATATTCTCAATTGATTAACATAAGTCTCGACCTAAATCCCACTGGATCTAGGTATGGTCGATTATCCTCCAATTCCTTGGATAGTTTGTCCTACCAACCTCTCTGGTGAGCCATATGCACATCGCGTATCGTAGACATTTGATGCCATATCTTAAAATATTCTACTATATGTCCACATAGTCCCCATGTTTGACTTAGTGGGTGAGAATGATTTTAGACCTCCTCTAGTAGTTCATTCTCATTTTCCTCTTCCCTTAATTCTTCACTAGGAACCATCGTTCCAAGAAGCATTCAGGACATATTTAGAAAAGTAAGTCCACTTTCCTTAAAGTTGTAGATCCTGATTCCGATGGTCAGTTTTTCCACTATGGTCTCCACAAGATTTAGGGCCTTCTCCGCCTCTCAAATTGGAGGGAAAACTCCCTTTTATAGGAAAACCCACATTCTTTTTGTCGCAAATTGTGACCAGACCATAGCTCCATTTATCGAACTGCCATCACCATTGGAAAGCTCTCAATATGTATTATAATGGGTCTCTCTTAGTTTTTGATGATTTGGCACTTCACCCAAAAACCATTTTTCCAATAAGGGCCACTTTGTCGCCTCTCAAAATCGAATTTCTTCATAAGATATGCTTGTACTTTGAGGTCCACCTCCTCTTAATACTTGTCATCTCACATGACAATTTTCATCATGAGTAACCATAATTCACTCATGTTTTCATGGTCCCCACCGAGCCTATTCTGTGTGGCAGCGTCATCGAGTCACCCTTGTTCAGAGCATCTGTGATGAGTCACCCTTGCATCCATGGAGTCTATTTCACGTCCCATTATATCATGTCACAGTATTCCATCCACGTTTACATATAGTTCATGCTATGTTTACCATTTTGGCCTCCAGTCATACTATCCCCCATCCCCTTTGGAGTTGAGTCAGTCGCTACAAGGTCAATCATGCACTTTATGCTCTGATAAGGCAAGTCATTTGTTTGTCCCTTTGTCCCAAATTTTCCATTGTCCCTGGTGTCATTCCATTAGTCACATTACTATTTTCCCTTGTACCTTAGTTGAGGATCCGCATTGCATCACCTATCGTGGGTCCTATTCTGTCAACATCAACTCATTTATTCCAAAAGAATGACCTAGAGGGTGGTGTATCATGGTTCCATATTCGATTCTTGTTCGGTGCCTCAGATTGAGAAAGCGACTCATCATTTCCCTTTGACTTGGTTGTTCCATGATCGTGATTCATACACTTGATGGTCTAGTGATGTAGTAGATTGTACCAGTGATTCTCGGGTGTGTGTGAGATGTTTCCGACCTCATGGTGGGTGGCCCTTCAGGCAGCCCCCCACATGTTCAGATGCATTCCTATTATGCTACAGTCTCAGATGTAGTTCCACAAATTTGATGGGTTCGATTCCTACCGATCACAGTGTTCATAGCATGCACATCTGATGGACCTCTAAATTAGACATAAATTAAGGCCTATGACCATCCTTCAGCACATTAAACCTATTTTTTTGCATTAGGTAATTTATTTTTAACTTTAACATATTCATTAGGAAGGTTTATGAATAATTTAATATTTGTGCCTAATATTATTTATTTTTTGTGGAATATTATGAGAATATTGGGCAGATTATGAAGAGTTGGAGGAGGAGATAATTTAGGGACTTGTTCCCTACTACTCGAGTGTTATAGACATTTTTGGGCTTTGCAACCCCAATCATACATGTCCATAAACTAAGGGCTCCTAAGTCCCTAAAAGTGTTGTTTCATACCCTAAAGGAACAAGGTCAGGTTATTACATCATCTCCCAGAAGTTCTCCACAGGAAACTGCCCAGATCTGGTCAAAACTGGACCATACAGGTTGCTCAGTGCTAAGGGTACGATGCATCCCACCTGCCCAGTGAAAAGGGTGTGATGCATACTGAAAATCCCTTCTATAGGGTGCGATGGGCGAGAGTGGACAAATGGTAGAGATAGTTTGCGAGGTGGATGATCATGGAATCTTCCAGAAACATCTCTTGTGACACTTGCCTCTCTGAATTTGCCCAGGGATGAGTAAGAGATCATCAATCTCCAAGTGGAATCAAGGACTATCAGAAAGAGGACACTAATCAAAATCCCAGAAGCTGACTCACCCCCCTGCAATCATTTATATATAGATCCCTCATCCCAGAGATCCAGAGGCTGGAATTTTGTATCTTGTAAGGAAGTGTTGTTGATTTCTTGGTGGAACATCATAGTGTTGGGTGATCTAAGCTTTTCATGAGGTGAAAGAAGGGATTTCATGCTGGAGGATGATGCTAGGTCAGAACAATTGGTTGTAATCCTCTTTGCTATTCTTGATATTAATAAAGCTATTCAAGTTTTCCTCCACATTCTTGTATGTTTGATGATATATGCATTTGTGTGGTCAATATATATCTGGTCCTATATTGTTTATGATTGTAGATCTCTGTTCTTCGATAGCATTATGTTGCTTTGATCCCACAGGTGCTCTTTGAAGCTGGGTAGATGAAGGAGAAGCGACAAGGATCTGTCAGAAGGGAGAGGAACCGAGCAAGGAACCAAGCACAAGACTGAGGTTGGTGTCCTTCTTTCCCCTCTCATCTACTTCTCATAAGGGAAAACGAAAGTAGTTTTAGTTTGTTTGTTTCTAAGATAGCTACCAGTCTTAGTGGGACTAGCAGCTCCGAGTGGACACTAGATTTCTCAATAACAAAATGGCGACTCTGCTAGGGAGTGAATAGATTGTTTGTTTGTTTATATTTGTTTGTTTTATAAACTTACAGATGGAGATTGAAGTCAAGCCAGCTAGCCTTCGAACTGCATTTTCTATGCAAGTGCAAAGTAGATCAATGCTGCTTCAGTGTATTTCCAAGTTTTGTTTATAAACTGAAAAATCGATTTACAAACCTTCTAATTGCCCTAGTGGTGGCTCTAGTAACCTCATTAGATCAGCCGCTATGATTTCTATTTATACATCACTTGCTCGGCCTAAATCCCTGAACTGAGCTACAAATTGTGACCTAGAACCCAGTTGAAGTCTCTTCCCTAGACCATCGCACCTTCTAATTAGGAATCTGGATGCATCGCACCTCCCATGTGTAGTAGGTGTGCTGCATTGCACTGTCCTGTGTTGCAAGTACACTGATAAGACAAGACCTCTTCTGCTCTCAGTTTTTGGTTTCTGTGTTCACTCTTTTCAGCTCTATTTAGGAGTTTTGTGGTCTGTGATCAGTATACCTCTATGGAAACCCCCTTCCTTTCCGTCATTCTGCCTCCATTATGCAAAGAACTGTGAATTTTTTTATGTATTGTGCGCCATTTTCAGTTCTCTTTTACAAAGAAGTAGCGTAATCGAATTGTCGTCTTTTGATTTGAAAGTGTTGCAAGTGTCATTTTCAGTCAAAGAGAAGAATTCTATTGTTCTTGATGGTTGATTATATAGTTACTCTTTTATTTTATTTGAATTAGTAGTTTTTCAAGTGTCGAAAGCAGTTTTCAATTCAAAATAGCAAAGTGTCGTCATTATCTTCCCTTCGTTTTTGAAGAGAAAGTTGTTAGTACTGTTGCTTTGAAAAGATAATTCAGATTTGTACTTAGCATTCTTCTTGTCATTCACACATTAAGAAATCTGAAAACAAATACATGCAAGTGCATTTGCATTTAGACTGCTTGTTGGTTTGATGTAGGACAGTGCATCTAGTGTGTGCTCTCTGCTTTATGTTGAAAGAATATCATCTCTCTTTCTTTAGTAGCTAGGATTTTCATTGCAAAAGGAAGATTAAACAATTGTTTATCATCTTAGATTGCATTTTAGGACTTATATCTAAATCATGCGGTGAACTTGAAAGGAAAATTTATTAAGAAAGATCAACTGTAAAATAAATTCAATGAACATAAAAATGATTTGGAACCTAACGCACAACATTTAGAAGTCTAGGCTGGAGACTTATTCTGGCATCATAAAGCCTAGTCACTGTCGCTTTCACTGTTGGTTGGCTGATTCCTCCTCTTTGAGACGACAAGTGCCAGTACGGACTTGTGCTCCCATGTACCATCGAGTATATATTGGGAGACCACAATAGGCTATATCCTTTATCCATAGGAAGCTGTGTCTGCTGCCTTATCGATCACAATGCACTGAACACAACATTCAGGAAGATTGACTGTCATACCATAAAAAGTATTTTGCAGTTTTGCGATTGGTTTGGTAATCCCTCTGTCTAGATTTCTAGAGTAGTCTCTTTCATTCCTTTTCAGACTCCTTAAAGGAAAGGGTCCATCTTAACACTTGTCACTTCAGACTCATTAAAAATCTAAGGCGACTAGAGTCATCTTTTGTTTTTTCTCGACTCTTAAAAATTGAAAAAAACAAGTTGTGTCAAAGCGTCTAAAATTTATTTTAATCAGAATAATATCACCATTCTCGCGTTGGTCTTAGGTTGAGAAAAATGGAGTCCACCAACCAAGGATTTCCCCTTGGGGGAAATCCTAGTCCTTTCTCCTCTTGGGGAGATGTTGGTGCACCTCACATGGCCACATTGTCACTTCTAGGATTGACGATTGGCTTGCCAATATGGCTCTTCTCGACCTCCATTGTTCAGAACACCGTGATTCTTGAGCAATCAAGTCAGCAACTGGATGATACTAAACTTACCCCCCAACCTTCTACTTCATCCAATTCTCCCTCTCCTCCTTTCTCTTCGCTTGATAAACCTGGTAAGGCCAAAAATCAAGTAACTAAGAAGGAGAAGAAGGGGAAGGAGAAGAAAGAGAAGAAGAAGAAGGAGCCAAAGACAAAAAGGGGTAACCAGACATCGTCTAGTGAAAATCCACACACTGCACCATCCAAGCCTAAATCTCCATGTGTCATTTGCAAAGGAGACCACTATCATCGAGATTGTCCTTGCATCCCTCGGATCTTAAGGGACTGGTCTCCTCACTTGCACAACCCGGTGTCATCAACCTCTGAGCACCATGTTGAAAGTACACCATAAACTAGTGAAAGCGAAGCATTCGGACAAAAAAGGAAATGTAAATTTCCTTGCAAACTGTGTGAAGGTGATCATGCCGTCCACTGTTGTCCCTTCCTAGATGAAGCTAAAAAAGTTTTGGATGACCGTCTGGCTTCACCGCTATGGCTTCCTCCTGGATACAAGAAACTCTTGCCGAGTCCATAGCTAGTTGAAAATTCAACCGACACGTGAGTGTGGTCAGTCGAAACATCTGTCATTGAAGATAAACCCATTGAATCCATACCAGATGAAAGTCAAAAGGTTGAGGCGGCAGTCAACCCGGTCTTGCCTTCGGAAGGTCCATCTTCAGATGACATGATCACCGAAGAGAATGAGAACGACACTGTTCAAATTCTTTTCGTAAACACAGACTGCGATGAACATGGGGGCAATCTAACCATTCCTTTACCGTAGGGAGGAAGTTCGTTAGAGTCATATCTGACCGTCTATTCGGTCCCACCTCTGAGCAACCTAGTTGTTTCCTTCAATTTGGAATCTACTAGGCAGACCCCCTGTACCGGCTAATGTACATTCCGAATCATTGTACAAGCTTACAAAATGATCATGGTCGGTACCATCATACATGAAGGGGCTTCTGTGAGTATCCTTTCCTCAATTGCTTGGGAAGTGCTTGTGTTACAGGGAAAAGTGTCTATGCAGAACTGCTAATCCCACTAAGGTGTGGTAGCTACCTTAGAAACAAACAAAGTAAAACTACTTTCGTTTTCCTTTATGAAAGATAGATGAGAGAAGAATAAAGGAGACCAACCTCTATCTTGCGCTTGGTTCCTTGCTCGATTCCTCTCTCTTCTGATAGTCCTTTGCTACTCGCTTCCTTGTATACCCAGCTTCATAGAGTACCTGCAGAATCAAAGCAGCATAACACTATACAAGAAGATGGATCTATTATCATAAATAATCTAGGATCAGATATAAATTGACCATACAAATGCACAAAACATAGATTACACAAGATTATGGAGGAAAACTTGAATAGCTTTATTGATAATCAAGAAAGAGCCAAGAGAGTTACAACCAGTTGTTCTGACCCAGCATCATCTTCTCAGCAAGTAAGCCCTTCTTCACCTCATGCAAAGCTTAGATCACCCAACACTATGATGTTGCCTCAAGAAACCAACAACAATTCCTTACAAGATGCAAAATTCCAACCTCTGGATCTCTGGGATGAGGGATCCATATATAGATATCTGTAAGGGAGATGAGTCAGCTTGTAATTTGATTAGTGTCTTCCCTCTAATAGTTCTTGCTTCCACTTGGATATTGATGATCTCTTACTCATCCTTGGTCGAATTCAGAGAGGCAAGTGTCACAGGAGAAGTTTCTGGAAGATTCCATGCCTCTCCACCTCGCGGATTGACACTGCCATTTAGCTCTTATCTCCCATCGCACCCCATAGAAGGGCTTTTTGAAATGCAACGCACCCAGAGAGTGTACTTAGGTGAGATGCAACGCACTTTGCATATGGAGCAGGTGAAATGATCCTGTTTTGACCAGTTCTGAGTAGTTTTTCATGGAGAACTTCTGGGAGAAGCTGTAATCTATTGACCTTGTTCCTTTAGGGGTTAGAACAACACTTTTAGGGACTTAGGAGCCCTTGGTTTATGGACATTTTATGCTTGGGGTTGCAGTGCCCAAAAATGTCTATAACAGTTGCCCCCTAAAGCATGAGGTCGTTAATCTTTTTTTTTTTATGTCGGGTGAAATTATTTATCATGAGGATCCGAAGTTCTTTCAAGCTGGGAGGAGACCTGTAATAAGATACAATACAATACATTATCTTCATAATATTTTCATGATCTAGCTAAGGCGGGCATTCCCATGCTCAGCTTTATAAATTATTTTTCATGTACATAAGACAGACAATCGTCTGAGTGTAGACTGATGATTCTGGTAGAGCCATCATCCCTTTGATTGGATGATTATTTGTGCAGCAATGATGTACATTTGATGTCTTTATTTTCCTGAATATATATCGCAGCCCCGATGGATGAAACTAGATCCGAGGTCTTCAATCTTGTTCGATCTTCACTCAAAGTACAAGTCGATCCATGTGAGAGATGTTCTGGAGTCGAACATGGAAAGAAATCGCCTGATTACCAGCCAATGATGTAAGTTGTTAACAGGCGCGAGAGGAATCACCGATAATGATAATGACCCTCAAGGTACTGTAGTACAATTCACGTGGTGTGAATAAAGGACTTGGCGTTGAACACCACAGAAAATCTTTTGGTTGAAGGCCATTGATGTAAACCTATCGCCGGAAGTGAGAAACTTGCCATTGAGGCATGCAAGCTTCAAAGTACTGAAAGGGGTGTTCCTAGATCGACTTCTTGGATAATGACCTGATGTTGACAAGAAGCGATCCGTCATAGGAGGGCCTTAATGAATCCCACATCAATGACACGGAATGGAGCAAATGATTTTAATGGAGGTGAAAACGATCTGGTGATATAAGGTTCAGGGTGGCGGTCATGAAAGAATGGAGCATGAATGTATTGCAGCGGGTGAGACACAGGTGAATTCTCTGAGTGACTTCTCTTGAACATATCGGCGACACTGACGTGATGGATTGGTAGCATTAACCCCAAATGTGGATGGTGTGATGGGACCATGGTGATGTGACCGGTGAATGAAACAACCCAACCCGACTTGGATGCGGAGTGAAAGTGTCATGTTCAAGAGCGAATTGCTACCAACAAAGTTTCTTCAAGTTTTCTTCCCAATTTTCCCCAGTCATTGCTGACCAGTACCTCTTTATTTTTGTCAAGCTTGAGGAGGATAACATATGCTTGTTCTATAATTTTCCCTTTGGGCAAACCCATCGCTATGTTTTAACGAGCCTAGCGATAGTGAAACTTGTTCTTGTCTGCTATGGGCAAGTTTGTCTTTATTAGGTTTTAACGAGTTTAACGACAAAGACAACTCGGTCCTTTTCATTTTTAGAGAGTCTGAAAAAGGACGTAAAGGAAACTCCAAAAATCCATTTTCGTCATCTAATCCCTTAAGTCCAAAAAGGTATAAAACAATACAAAAGGGATGAATTTTCGATACTTTTAACGAGCCGAATAAAACAAGCGCTCGATATTTTTGTGTAATAATCCCTCACGTCCAGAAAGATTAAAATCTAAAGAAGGGATAGCACTTACGGTCCTTTTAACGAGCTGGAGAGGCCAATGGCTCGGCAATCTTTTCATATTTTACGAATCAGTTGAAAAGAGCTTAAAGGAGACTCATCTTTGAGGAAGGAGTGATAAAATTGGGTAGCAGCTGATTCCAGGTAAGGTTTGGAATTTTCCAATCATGGCAATGTTACAAGGATGGCTAATAGGATCACTCTTCGCAGTTGTTCCTCAAAAGGGGTAAACAATCAAATGGAGGTGAATGATCAACCAATACAGAGTGGAAGTGATGGTGGGAACACGACCAAGGCTTTAAAGGCTGAAGTACTACATTCACGATGGTTATTTACCGGGAATTGGTTCATTTTTTATTGAGCTTAAACGCTGGGGGAAACATTTGCTCATTGCTTATGTTTATTTTTTAACGAGCATGAAGTCCGCGTTAAAACTGCTCGATTAATCCAGTCGTATAATAAGGATGTCTCATATATAAAAACGGCAAATTTTCAAATCTTTGCCACACATCCTTTCTTTATGCAAGTTAGGAAACGACCAATCCTACGAGTTTAAAGGGTTAGAGGACCTAAAAATTTAAAAAAATAAATGGTCGCTCTTCGCTTGCACGCCAAAAGGTTTGCATGCCCCCAGGTATAAAATAGAGTTTCAAGGTCACCTTCTATTCTGCCGACAAGACATTCATTTTATCAGGAAAGGTTTACCTCTTTCAAGTTACCAAAGATTGTTTTATTTGGACTTCAAACAAAACACTTCTTCGGCGATGCCTACCGAAATAGAAAAAGGCAAGTGGCATAGACACCTCCACCCACATAACTTTGACAAGGGAATCTTATTCCAGTCCAACCCCCTTTTCCAATCACGGACGGGAGCCTCAGACTAGTCATATATCCCTCGCGGAAACCTACCCTATACTTGAAGTTTTCCTACTGAAGCAGACCAAGGTGCAAACTCCCTAGGTTTCAGTCATGTCCTCCGAATCACTCGCGCTCATTAGGAGGATGGACTGGGGATTGATGAGACATTCCTTGCGTGAAAAGACCATTTAGGGATGGTATATGACTATTTGCTATGTGTGAACCGGGAAATGAAAGCTGGTCTACGAGCTTGACCACTCTTCCTTCATGCGGAAAACACATTACTCTAAAGAGTGATGAGACAATGGCTCCCATGCAATAAATATAGTCTCGTCCAAGGAGTAGATTATAATCCAGGGGTCCTTGGACTACCATTACGTTCATTTGAACGGTTTTCCCTCTCAATGTTATGGGCACATTGGGAAGGATCCCTAACGGTCGACTGGTTCCTTTGTCAAAGCCTGTTAGGTTTCTCATCTCAGGCAAAAGCGATGGCGAACCAAGTGCTTTCCAAGCAGTCGAGGAAAGGATACTCACAGAAGCCCCTTCATCTATGATGGTACTGGCCATAACCATTCTATATATTTGAACAATGATTCAGAATGGTATACTGGCTGGTAAACGGCGTCTGCCTAGCTGATTCCAGTCGAAGGAGACAACTAGGTTGCTTGGAGGTGGGACCGAATAGACGGTCGGGTATGACTCTGACGAACTTCCTTCCTGTGGTAAAGGAATGGGTAAATTGCCCCCATGTTCATCGGAGTCTGTGTTTACGAAAAGAATTTGGACGGCGTCATCCTTATTCTCTTCGGTGAATGTATCATCTGAAGATGGAACCCCTGAAGGCAAGACCGGGTCAACTGCCGCCTCGACCTTTTGACTTACGTCTGGTATGGTTTCAGAAGGTTTATCTTCAATGATAGATGCTTCGGCCGACCACCTGGGTGGGTCAGCCGGATTTTCAACTAGCGACGGACTCGACAAGAGTTTCTTATATCCAGGAGGAAGTCATAACGGTGAAACCGGATGATCGTCCAAAACTCTTTTAGCCTCGTCTAAGAAGGGATAACGGTGGACGGCGTGATCGCCTTCACACAGTTTACAAGGAAATTTGCACTTTCCTTTTTGTCCAGGGGCTTCACTTTCACTAGTCGATGGTGTGTTTTCAACATGATCATCAGAGGTTGACGACACCAGGTTGTGCAAACGAGGAGACCAGTCCCTTAAGATCCAAGGGATGTAGGGACAATCTCTATGATAGTGGTCTCCTTTGCAAATGAAACATGGTGATTTAGGCCTGGTCGGTGCAGTGTGTGGATTTTCTCTAGACGATGGTTGGTTGCCCCCTTTCACCTTTCGCTCCTTCTTCTTCTTTTCTTTCTTCTTATTTTCCTTCTTCTTCTCAGATACTTGATTTTTGGCTTTATCAACCCTATCAAGCGAAGAGGAAGGAGGAGAGGAAGAATTGGACGAAGTAGAGGGTTGGGGGGTAACTCTGGAATTGTCTAATTGCTGACTTGATTATTCAGGAATCGCGGTGTTCTGAACGACGAAGGTTGAGAAAAGCCATACGGGCAAGCCAATCATCAATCCTGGAAGTGACAATGTGGCCATGTGGGGTGCACTAACATCTCCCCAAGAGGAGAAGGGACTAGGATTTCATCGAAGGGGAACTCCTTGGTTGGCGGACTCCATTCTCTCAACCCAAGACCAACGTAGGAAATGTGACGATTATTCCATTTAAAATAAATTTTAGACGCTTTGACACAACTTGTTTTTTCAATTTTAAAGAGTCGAGAAAAAACAAAAGATGACTCTAGTCGCCTTCGATTTTTAATGAGCCTGAAGTGACAGTGCTCAGATGGACCTTTTCCGTTAAGGAGTCTGAAAAGGAATGAAAGGGACTGCTCTGGAAATCTAGGCAGAGGGATTACCAAACCAATCGCAAAACTGCAGAATACTTTTTACGGTACGGCAGTCAATCTTCCCGAATGTTGTGTTCAGTGCATTGTGATCGATAGGGCGGAAAACATGGCTTCCTAACGATAAAGGATTAAGCCTATTGTGGTCTCCCAAAATACACTCGACGGTACATGGGAGCACAAGTCCGTACTGGCTCTTATCGTCTCAAAGTGGAGGAATCACCCAACCAACATTGAGAACAATAGTTACCAAGCTTTACGACGCCGGAATACGTCTCTAGCCTAGACTTCTAGATGTTGTGCGTTAGGTTCCAAAGTGTTGTTAGATTCATTAAATTTATTTTATAGTTGATCTTGCTTAAGAAATTTTCCTTTTAGGTTCACCGCGTGATGTAGATGTACAATTCCTAAAATGCAATTTAAGATGATAAACAGTCTTTTTATCTTCTTTGTGCAATGAAAATCCTAGCTACTAAGGAAAGAGAGACAGTATTCTTTCACAAAGAGCATAGAGCACACACTATATGCACTGTCCTAAATCAAACCAATCAAGCAGTCTAAATGCAAATGCACATGCATGTATTTGTTTTCAGCCTTCTTAATATGTGAATGATAAAAGGAAAGCTAATGCACAAATATGAATTACTTTTCAAGCGACAATTACTAACAAGTTTCTTTTCAAAATCAAAATGAAGATAATGACAACACTTTACGATTTGGAAATGAAAACTTGCTTTCGACATTAGAAAAACTACTAATTCAGATCAAATACAATAGTAACAGAGTAATCGAATATCAAGAGAAATCAGACTCTCTTCTATGACTGAAAACAACACTTGCGACACTTTCAAATCAAGAAACAACAGTACAATTACGTTACTTTTTTGCAAAGGAGAACTGAAAATGACTCAACAAATACACAAAAACATTTACAGTTCTTTGCACAATGGAGGCGGAATAACAGCAAGGAAAGGGGTTTCAAACAGAGGTATACTGACTACAGGCAGAAAAATCTTGAATAGATCTGAAAAGAGTGAACAAAAACCAACATTCAGGAACAATGCCTAATCTGATCAGCACACCTGTAACACAGTGAATTTGAAATGTAGCGCACCTACTACACTCAGGAAGTGCGCTGAATTTCAGATTCACAAAACAGAGACTACGCTGGGCCAGGGACGAGACTTTGCTTGGGTTCCGCGTCACAGTTTACAGTTCAGTTCAGGGATTTTGGCCGAGCAAGTGGTAATCAGTAAATCAACAATAGGGATAGATCTAAAGAGGTTACTAGAGCCACCACGAGGGCAATTAGAGAGTTTGTAAATCAGTTGTTTAATTCATAAAAAAAACCTGGAGATTGACTCAAGCGGCATTTATCTACTTTGCATTCGCATAGCAAATGCAGTTCGAAAGCTACCTGGATCAACTTCAGGCTCCATCTATAAGTTTATAAAGTAAACAAAGGTGGATAAACCAAACAACCTAGTCAATCCCCAGTGGAGTCGCCATTTTTTTACAGGGAAAAGTGTCTATGCAGAACTGCTAATCCCACTAAGGTGTGGTAGCTACCTTAGAAACAAACAAAGTAAAACTAATTTCGTTTTCCTTTATGAAAGATAGATGAGAGAAGAATAAAGGAGACCAACCTCTGTCTTGCGCTTGGTTCCTTGCTCGATTCCTCTCTCTTCTGATAGTCCTTTTCTACTTGCTTCCTTGTATACCCAGCTTCACAGAGTACCTGTAGAATCAAAGCAGCATAACACTATACAAGAACATAGATCTATTAGCATAAACAATCTAGGATCAGACATAAATTGACCATACAAATGCACAAAACATAGATTACACAAGAGTATGGAGGAAAACTTGAATAGCTTTATTGATAATCAAGAAAGAGCCAAGAGAGTTACAACCAGTTGTTCTAACCCGGCATCATCCTCTCAGCAAGTAAGCCCTTCTTCACCTCATGCAAAGCTTAGATCACCCAACACTATGATGTTGCCTCAAGAAACCAACAACAATTCCTTACAAGATGCAAAATTCCAGCCTCTGGATCTCTGGGATGAGGGATCCATATATAGATATCTGTAAGGGAGATGAGTCAGCTTGTGATTTGATTAGTGTCTTCCCTTTGATAGTTCTTGCTTCCACTTGGAGATTGATGATCTTTTACTCATCCTTGGTCGAATTCAGAGAGGCAAGTGTCACAGGAGAACATTCTGGAAGATTCCATGCCTCTCCACCTCGCGGATTGACACTGCCATTTGTCTCTTCTCACCCATCGCACCCCATAGAAGGGATTTTTGAAATGCAACGCACCCATAGAGTGTACTTAGATGAGATGCAACGCACTTTGCCTATGGAGCAGGTGAAATGATCCTGTTTTGACCAGTTCTGAGTAGTTTTTCATGGAGAACTTCTGGTAGAAGCTGTAATCAATTAACCTTGTTCCTTTAGGGGTTAGAACAACACTTTTAGGGACTTAGGAGCCCTTGGTTTATGGACATTTTATGCTTGGGGTTGCAGTGCCCAAAAATGTCTATAATAGCTTTGCTCGCCATCGCTTCTGCCTAAGATGAGAAATTTGGCAGGCTTCGACAAAGGAACCAGTCGACCGTTAGGGATCCTTCCCAATGTGCCCATAAAATTGAGAAGGAAAACCATTTATGTGAACGTAATGGTAGTCCGAGGACCTCTAGATTATAATCTACTCCTTGGATGCGACTATATTTATAGCATGCGAGCCATTGTCTCCTCACTCTTTAGAGTAATGTGTTTTCCACATGAAGGCCAAGTGGTCAAGCTCGTAGACCATCTTTCATTCCCTGGCTCACACGTAGCTAATACTCAAATGCCATCCCTAAATGGTCTTTTCACGCAAGGAATGTCTCATCAATCTCTAGTCTGTACACCTAAAGAGCGCGAGTGATTCGGGAGGACATGACTGAAACCCAGGGGGCATGCACCCTGGTCTGCTTCAGTAGGAAAACCTTGGGTATAGGGTATGTTTCCATGGAGGATATATGACTAGTCTGACACACCCGTCCATTTAGGAAAATGGGATTAGACTGGAATAATATTCCCTCGTCAAAGTTATGTGAGTGGAGGCGACTGCGCCACTCACCTTTGTCTATTTCGGTAGACATCACCAAGGAAGCATTTTGTCTGCAACGCAGATGGAGAGCTTTCATATGGTAACCTAGAAACATTTCGCTATACCTGGGGGCATGCAAACCTTTTTGTATGCAAGCGAAGAGAGACCATTTATTTTCTTAGTTTTTAGTTTCTTAACCCTTTAAACTCATAGGATTGGTCATTCCTAGCTTTCATAATGAAAGGATCTGGAGAAAAGTTTCGAATGGTGCAAGCTCCCTAAAAATTGAACCTATCGATGAGACATCCTTATTATACGACTTGCACGAGCAGTTTTTATGTGGAGTTCAATCTTGTTAAAAATTAAACATAAGCAATGAGCAAACGTTCCCCCAGAGTTTAAGCTCATTAAAAAATGAACCAATTTCCGGTAAATAACCATTGTGAATGCATTATCATCAACTTTTGAGCCCTGGTCGTGTTCTCATCATCACCTCCACTCTGTTTCAGCCGATCATTCACTTCCATTTGATTGTTTACCCCTTTTGAGGAACAGCTACGAAGAGTGATCCTATTAGCCATCCTTGTGACACTGCGATGATTGGAAAATTCCAAACCTTACCTGGAATTAGCTGCTACCCGAAATTATCACTCATTCGTAAAAAACGAGTCTCCTTTAAGCTCTTTTCACCTGACTCGTAAAATATGAAAAGATTGTCGAGCGATTGGCCTCTCCAGCTCATTAAAACAACCGGAAGTGTTATCCCTCATATAGATTTTAATATTTTTGGACTTGAGGGATTATTACACAAAAAGATCGAGCGCTTGTTTTGTTCAGCTCGTTAAAATTACTCAAAATTCATCCCTTTCATATTATTTTATACTTTTTTGGACTTAAGGGATTATATGACGAAAAAGGATTATTGGAGTTTCCTTTACATCCCTTTCAGACTCTCTGAAATTGAAAAGGACCGAGTTATCTTTGTCATTAAACTCGTTAAAACCGAATAGCGACAAACTTGTCCATACAGACAAGAATGAGTTTCACTATCGCTAGGCTCATTAAAACATAGCGACAGGTTTGCCCGAAGGGAAAATTATAGAACAATCATATGTTATCCTCCTCAAGCTTGACAAAAATAAAGAGGTACTGGTCAGCAATGACTGGGGAAAAGTTGGGAAGAAAACTTGAAGAAACTTTATTGGTAGCAAGTCGCTCTTGAACATGACACTTTCACTCCGCATCCGAGTCGGGTTGGGTTGTTCCGTTCACTGGTCATATCACCGTTGGTCCACCGCACCATCCATATTTGGGGTTAACGCTACCAACCCATGTCAGTGTCCCCGGTATGTTCAAGAGAAGTCACTCAGATAATTCGCCTGTGTCTCATCCGTTGCAATACATTCACACTCCATTCTTTCATGACCGTCACCCTGAACCCTATATCATCATATCGTTTTCACCTCCAAAATAATTTACTCCGTTCCGTGTCGTAGATGTGGGATTCATTAAGGCCCTCCTACGACGGGTTGCTTCTTGTTGACATCAGCTCTTTATCCAAGAAGCCGACTTAGGAACAACCCTTTCAGTACTTTGAAGCTTGCATGCCTCAATGGCAAGTTTCTCACTTCCGGTGACAGGTTTACATCAATGGCCTTCGACCGAAAGATTTTGCGTGGTGTTCGACGCCAAGTCCCTTATTCACACCACCCAAATTGTACTGTAGTACCTTGAGGGTCATCATCATTATCAGTGATTCCTCTCACGTCTGTTAACAGCTTACATCATTGGCTGGTAATCAGGCGATGTCTTTCCATGTTCAACTCTAGAACATCTTTCACATGGATCGACTTGTACTCTGAGTGAAGATTGAACGAGTTTGAAGACCCCGGATCTAGTTTCATCCATCCAGGCTGCGATATATTGAAGAAAATAAAGGCATCAAATGTACATTGTTGCTGCGCAGATGATCATCCAAATCAAAGGATGATGACTCTATCAAAATCATCAGTCTCCCACACAGACGATTGTCTGTCTTATGTACATGAAAATGAATTTATAAAGCTGAGCATGGGAATGCTCGCCTCAGCTAGATCATGAAAAATATTATGAAGATAATGTATTGTATTGTATCTTATTACATATCTCCTCCCAGCTCGAAAAAACTTCGGATCCTCATGATAAAGCATTTCACCCGACATCAAAAGATTAATGACCTCATGCTTTAGGGGGCAATTGTTATAGACATTTTTGGGCTCTGCAACCCCAATCATACATGTCCATAAACCAAGGGCTCCTAATTCCCTAAAAGTTTTGTTTCATACCCTAAAGGAACAAGGTCAGCTGATTACATCATCTCCCAGAAGTTCTCCATATGAAACTGCTCAAATATGGTCAAAACTGGACGATACAGGTTGCTCAGTGCTAAGGGTGCAATTCATCCCACCTGCCCAGTGAAAAGGGTGTGATGCATACTAAAAGTCCCTTCTGTAGGGTGCGATGGGCGAGAGTGGACAAATGGTAGAGACAGTTTGAGAGGTGGATGATCATGGAATCTTCCAAAACTTCTCCTGTGACACTTGCCTCTCTGAATTCGTCCAGGGATGAGTAAGAGATCATCAATCTCCAAGTGGAATCAAGGACTATCAGAGAGAGGACACTAATCAAAATCCCAGAAGCTGACTCACCCCCCTGCAATCATCTATATATGGATCCCTCATCCCAGAGATCTAGAGGCTGGAATTTTGTATCTTGTAAGGAAGTGCTATTGGTTTCTTGGTGGAACATCGTAGTGTTGGGTGATCTAAGCTTTTCATGAGGTGAAAGGAGGGCTTTCATGCTGGAGGATGATGCTGGGTCAGAACAATTGGTCGTAATCCTCTTTTCTATTCTTGATATTAATAAAGCTATTCAAGTTTTCCTCCACATTCTTATATGTTTGACGATATATGCATTTGTGTGGTCAATATATATCTGGTCCTATATTGTTTATGATTGTAGATCTCTATTCTTTGATATTATTATGCTGCTTTGATCCTACAGGTGCTCTTTGAAGCTGGGTAGATGAAGGGGAAGTGGCAAGGATCTGTCAGAAGGGAGAGGAACCGAGCAAGGAACCAAGTGCAAGACTGAGGTTGGTGTCCTTGATTCCCCTCTCATCTACTTCTCATAAAGGAAAATGAAAGTAGTTTTAGTTTGTTTGTTTCTAAGATAGCTACCAGTCTTAGTGGGACTAGCAGCTCCGAGTGGACAATAGATTTCCCGATAACATCGAGGATCAATAATAAATAACAAGTCAACAAGATATTATGGAATTATGGCACAAATTGTGGAGCTCCAATGATTGAGAAAATCTAAGAATGTGTTCCACTAATCAATGGATTTCGGTGGGGAAAGCTTCATCCATTCATGGGGAATGATTCTTAATCATTTTGTATAAGTGCCAAGTCGAATTTCCCTCTAGGGAATGATTGAGAAAATCTAGAAATGTGTTCCCTGCCATTTAATGCAAATTCCTAGTATTGGGGACTAGATCCACTAATCAAGGGATTTTGGTGGGGAAAGCTTCCTCCATTCATGGGGAATGATTCCTAATCATTTTTTGTAAGTACCAAGTCTAATTTTCCTCTAGGGGGAGATTTTCATTGGTGTTATTGTGGAGAGAGCTTATATTCTTGCAGCTCCATTGTATTTGCTTGTAGGGATGTAATTCTATTGATGAAAATAATGAAGATTGGTGTCATGTTCAGCTTTTAAATCTTGTTCTCCTCCATATGTCTCTGAGTTTCCTTGGGCTTGGCCATCCCAGGAACCTCAGATCCCTTTTGTATCATTTTCTTTCCCTCTTTTCATTGCTTATTCACATGCATCTCTTGTTTTTATTTCTTTCTATTTCTCCATTTAGAATTAATGATTTCTTGTTGTAGGATTGACTTAAATGGTTATATTGTCTTCTTTCAGACGAGACAGTACTGGTTATATTGTCTTCTTTCAGCCAAGGACAGCCTCCTGCTGTCAAGTACAATTATGCCAGGTTCATATCAAATAAAATCCATGACCAGCTCACTAGACTAGATAGGCAGGGAATCTTCAAATATTCCTCCAATATCTATCATTTGTTCATGTTTTATCAATCTGAAATTTTCCAATGCCCTATCAAGAAACTAGACTTAAAGGGAGAAAGGAGGTCTATTGTCTTTTGGTCATCTGTATTTCATCAAGTCCAGCACTCTCCTTATTCATACTGTGAATTCATTGACCAGTTTGTCTATCCGGTCTCCTGCCTCCTAATGAAGATTCCTCCTCCTAGATTAACCTATGAAATGAAAAAGACCTTACAACTGTCTAAGAATTACAAATTAGGTGATTGGTACCTATATCAAGACCATACTGTCATCATAGTTCATGGCTGTGAGCTGTGTCCATACAGGCTCCCGAGATATGTGCCAATGAGACTGTTGGCATTAGAATACTACAGGCAGCTTATAAATTCAAATTTGACTCACTTTCACAGCACAAAAAAGAAGGCACAACTGAAATTCAAAGACCGCCTAGGCCCCTTCAGCATGAATAAGAAGGATGGTTAGCAAGAGGCTGACATAATACTCAAGGATCAATTTAAATTGAAAAGGAGTTTCTGGTGGGTCCCTTATGACCCACTTGGCTTCATTACTGCCAAAAGGGTCAAATATAGGTTGACACCCTATGACCACTGCAAATACCCAGACATTGAAAAATATGCTAATCAAGATGCATGGGCGCAAGGAACTTTAGTGGAAGAATTAACTCAAGAGGAAATCTTGGAACAAACTGCTAGGGATCTTGAAAAAATTCTTGACTTAGATTCCCATGACCAGGTAAATTTCAAGCTGCCTTACCAAGTTGAAGAGGGCACTTCTACAGCTGCAGATTCATAAGCTGCCTAAGGAGCTTCTACATCAGCAACAGGTACAGCCAAAGGGAAGGAACCGATGGAGATAGAGCAAACGGTAACGGAACAGCCGGTCACCTCAATGGAGCAAATTCAAGGGCAAACCCCTCCTCAACAAATAGAGGCACTACAAGTGCCACCTTTGCAAACGCCTGCCCATGAGGAAAGGGGCAGGAAGCGAGACCGACAAGATTCCACACCTACTAGTGGGTCTGTGCAGCAGCCTGAATCAAAGAGACAGAGGGTTGATTCTCCAGTTGAGGAGGAGGTCAGTGAAGAGATCGTGGAAAGCCCGAGAAGGAAAAAAAGCCTGCATACACCAACAAGCTCTTTTCAGTGAGAGCAAGATAGACAACAAGGCATGGAGGTGTCTTCCTCAACTCAAAGACGCAAAAAACCAGCCAGCACCAAGACCAGCTTCAAAGAAATCAAAGCTCAAAATGAGCTACTAAGGGTGCAATTGTATAAGCAATTTTTAAAGGCAACACCTGCCAAACAAGAAAGACTGATGGCAACATTTGATATAAAGCAAGAAAAGATGATTCTGAGCCACTTCAAGCCCAAGGTTCAGCAGCCACAATCGGCCGCAGACTTTGTTAAAACGAGGTTAGAGGTCCTGTCCAAGGACATCCACCCAATGGATCAAATAGAATTACACAAGCAGACAGCCGAAATGCTTTATGCTACACTTGCTGAAAAGGCCACATTGGCCCATGAGTTAGAAGAATCATTGAAGAATACCAACACTCAGCTGGATTTTGAAAGATTGTCCTCCACAGCCAAGGATAATAGAATTAAAACACTGGAGGAGATTATTATGGACTTAGGTCATGATCCTAAGGATCCTAAGGGTGTCAGGACCCTTATGAAAAAGAAAGACGATGATATTGCTGCACTGAAGAAAAGATTAAGGTTTTTTCCTACTAAGCACCCTCAAACAGGAGAAATGCAGAAAGAAAAAGAAGCTGAGGACCAGTTGGATTTGATGATGAAGTTGAACCAAAGAGTAATCAATTTGGAAGCGGAGTTGGAGCAATCACTGCAAGGAAAACAGGGAGAGTCGGCCTCCCAGCCTCCTCAAACAATCCCAACTGTTGCTGATCCTCTATCACAAGCAGCAATGACCCCTCCAATTATTCCAGCCACAACAATAGCTACAGCAGCTACAACATCAATAACAGTAGCACCTGAAGCAAGCATAAGCATAGATGATTTGACAGAAGCTGTCAATAAACTTAAACTTCAGGCAACAGAAATAAAGGAAGCCAAAGAAAAGCTAGCTAAACTAGAAGAAAAATATGATAAGTCCAAAATGATGGTGGGTGAGCAATCAAGGGAAATCAAAGCCCTGAAGGATAGAATCAAAACCTTGGAGAAAGAATTATCCTTGGACAAAACTTTGGCTGAAATAAAGAAGATCCTGTGGGCCAAAATAAATCAGTCAATCACTGGCCAATGGAGGTCAATTCAGGCCATGTACGGACAGGTGGAACTGATTGGCCGTGCTAAACTTGAAAGCCAGAGAGCCAAGGCAGCATTAGGAAACATGCCTGAGTAGGCTAACAGAATGATCAACTTTCTGAATCATCAAACTAGGGAAGAGTTGGCAGCACTCCATATCATGAACAGAACATATGCCATATTAACAGCAAAAAGTGTGCTCACATTAAGAAGCTTGGTGCAAACTCTGGAGGCAAGATGTCGGGATATACAGAGGGATGTAGACAATTTTGATGTAAAGCTTGCAGCACTACAGATTAGAGGATTGCCCAGCCTGCTGACCAGTGCTGGTAAGTTATTAACATGTGACCAATATGCTACCAGGCTAAATAATTTTGTCACAAATCAACTTACTGCTGCATCAAGTTCTACAGCAGAGCCAGGGCCGCCTACAGGACAGACACTCTACGACAAACTGGAAAGCTTATTTTACCTGAGCATGAGGTCAATCATCTGTTTGATATGCCGCCCAGTTATTACAAGTACACAGAGGCCGATGAAACACTTGTCAAAATACAAAGGCATCAGTTTTCTTCAGAGAACTGGTGGCAAGCAATGCTGGCCGTATTGCCCAGGTGATTTCGCTTTTTGCCTCTTTTTGTTCATTTCAAAATCTATGTCAGATACAGGTCAGCAAGAAGCATAGGATAAGGCACAGAATGCACAAGACAGAGTAATGAAGGAACACGCAGGACAGGTGGGAGCAGGTACAAAGCAGTAACACTGAGATGGCAAACTGAAGAGCACGGATTTCTAAGAACGCAGTCCCGCCGACTCAAAAGTCAACATCTACTGCCAGAAGTGAACAACTATTGCATTTGTATTTATTTTAGCATTTACTTTTCATCAATCACTCCTTAAGAGTTGGTAGTGAAGTTATCAGCTATTAACTTCTCGTCTAGATATTTTTGTATCCAAATTTTGTATAAAGACCACCCTCTGTGTTGTTAAAAGGGTTGGTCGACTTATGTATTCCAGGAGAGACTCGCACTGCATTCCTGTTATTTTCTATAATCAAAGACTGTTGAAAGCTTGGAGGAATGGCTGTATGCATCGTGTTTAATTGGTTTAAAGACATGAATATGGAATTCTTGCACTGCTATATGAGACAATAAGTGTTCCTCATCTCTGTCATTTCCATTTCATATATGCACAAATCACAGAAAGAAAGATTGGTCTAGAAATTGCATATCTGCACTCTACGCTCAGTTTCTGTGGTCTCTTAATGTTTTCCTCTTGATTTAGGCATGAATACGAATTCCTTTATGGCTCATGTTTAACCTATTTCACATATGAATGACTGTTAACTAGGAATTCTTAATTGCTCCTAGGCTGAGCTCATTCATCTTCCCTCTGCTAACCTCTTTGAGAGATTCTTTGTTGCCTCTCATTCCTTGGCATCCTTTCCATCATTTAAACTTGAAAAATTGTTTCATATGCAGCTATCTTGCTCCATGTTAGTCTTGTGACCAAGAAAATGCGCCAGTAGTCCTACTCTTTGACTCCATGCCCAATGGTTTGAAGTTTCCAGAACATGCCTTGCCTCTCTGCCTGAGATTATTCTCCTTCCCACCCAAAATCAAAAAAGAAACCCCCTGAACCCAATAGCTAGCCTAAAATCCTTTTAAACAAAGCTAAAAATCATAAAGAGAGATCCCTCTCTGACTGCAGGTGGTCTAGAAACTGCAGTCCAAAGTTAGTTTGTGGTTACCTCGGCTGTATCATTTTTCGGAGCTTAAGGACAACCTGAGTGATAAGATAATGGCGACTCCACTGGTGACCATCCTCAGAAAAATTCACAAAGAAGGTAAGAAAGCTCCGCTGGGGAAGAACCAAACCTTCAGAGCTGTTTTCAAGATTTGTTCTCATATTTGACGATGGACAGAGATCAAGCATTGCAAAGTTGATCATCCGCCTTGCGACTCCACATCATCTTCACAATCAAGACTCCACTGGAGGAGCGAACCTTAAAGGAAAAACTTTCAAAGTTTTGAGCAGTTTTACAGCCAAGTAATCCCATTTCGTAGTATTAATAGTCAGATAGGATGACTAGGTGTGAGGGAGATGAGGTTGAACAAGCTGTAAATCAATTCAAGAAGTTGTTATTAGAATATGAACTTGAAGAAAATTTTGTTAGATCTGTGCTGTTAAAAGTCAAGACAATAAAGCAGCCTCAAATCAGAATATCTTTCCTGAACCTAGTTGTTGAAGAACATGAGAATGAGATTGAATTTTTGCATTCTCAAATTCAGTCATATGATTTTCCTAATCCTAAAGAGTTCTTCCAAAATCTTCCTTCTCCTAGTCATAAGGAAATTGTACTACCCTCTGACATGCAGATTGAGGATGATCATACTTTCAAGAGAAAGAATGAAGTATTGGTTGTAGATGTTGTTACTAAGGATGCAGTTGTTCCATCAGACAAAGCAAGCCCAAAAGAAACTCTCCCACATAATGTTTTTATAGATCCTGTAGCTGATTACATGGAGAATCTTTTCAACTCAAACTCTACAACATATTTTCTCTATGAAGACCAGGACATTCAGCAAATACCTTCATATGTCACAATTTTGAGTATGGGAGCACATGACTAGACAATGTTTTTGATGTCACTAACTATCAGTCAAACAGTGTGTTTTCTTCTACAAATGCTAAAGTGGTTGCACTGGTTGTTTCATTTTACCTAACCATCAAACAGGTGCTGATTAGGGTAGGTAGGTAGGATTTCAGTTTTCTGTTTGTATAGCAGTCTGATGCAGTTGATGCCTGAAGTGAAGGCCCTAAGCTCATCAAATGTACTTTCATGTGTATAAATAAAGTACCCAGCAAAGGAAAGTTTTTTAGAATACAGAAGCAGTGGAACACTAAGGCAGTCTGACCTGTTGTTCTTGGTCTTCCACAAGGGAAGGCCATCCCCAAGTGGAGCCACTGTTAGCCTCCTGTTGCAACAGGTTTCATATTTCATGATTGACAGTGGAAGTGCGAAAAATATTCATCTTTTCCATGCTGAAAAAGTTCCATTTTTGAATGATTTCTTAGTTAAGGGAAAGCCAAACAGCTTAAGCTTGGTTCCCCTAGGTTTAAATTTTTGCTTTAGAATATAGAGAATGTATCTGTCCAAACAGCTTAAGCTTGGCAGAGTAGCAACTAGGTAGAGAATGAAGGAGCCCAACAGCTTAATCTGGGCCCTTGGAAGAAATAAGGGTAGTTTTAGAAAGGAAAGGCAAATTGAAAGAAAAAAAAAAACAATCAGGGTTTGCAAGTCTAAGTGCACCCTTCCTGAAGTAACAAAAAATGCTAGATGTATTAGGCTGGGTAGGTAGCCTGGGGTTGCAGAAAAGATCATCTTCAGTTTTGGTTTGACAAAGAAAACTCATCTTATCAGTGGTGGAGGTAGCAAAGCACTATTGTAATCGCAGAAATTTGGAAGCAGGTCTAACTTCCCTTCATTCCCCCTAAAAACCCTCTTACTAACACTTCCCCAAAGGACCTTGGGATCTGCCCAACAAGTCCTGATTCCATTTCATTTCTGTGAAGCATTAAGGTAAGTGTTGGCTTTCTTAAATGAAAAGAAGCCACATTTCTTGTGTAAAAGTCATGTTTTCATCTTCTACACACTCTCTATGTCTATCATCAGTTCACAGACTTATCATCATTGTCCCCTACATTTTTTCATTTCATAAATTCACAATTAACTCCTAATTTTATTATGTAGCTCCCTAACTACTCCCCCATCCCCATTCACTACTAAAACTATATAAAAATCCCCAAAAAAATATTAAATAGCCCTCCCCAGGCATTATAGCCATATGTTTGGTCCAGGAAATAGCAGTCCATTTGGTGCTCCTATTAGCCTTTCTGTCTCCTAACCTAGGAGTTAACCTAACCTCTGGTTTGGTTAATAACCTTTATCTGATTTCCCGTTCATCAAAACCTTCACATCCACTCCCCCCGCAGTGATTACCTCCAAGGGTTTAATGTTTGAAGCTTTATTAAAACATTAAATTAACCCCCCATCGCATCAATAATTAAACAAAATAGTGGGCGGGTCCCCGCCCTAACCCTCTGTTACCTTGTCCTCCCCGCCAGCCGTTAGATCTGGCCCGTCCCAGATCTACGGTGGGCGGGCCTTTTCACATGCCAATACACCTGAAGTTTAGTGTCTGGGAGTTCGGCGGTTTTGCCGTCGTACTACTGCCACGCGTCAAGCTCTTGAGTGTGGCGGAGCCTCTCCCTCCAAAACCACCCAGGCGCTTAGGTGGTGCGCCCAAAACCACTTACCACCCTCGCATGCGTGACGTCAGTGCCACGTCCTCCCCTATGACGTCATCTCCTCACCGCTGCCGTCGTGCCACGTTGCTGCCACCTCATACTTTTTGTACCCTCCCCTGCCACCATCCCGCCACGTCATCCATCCGTACCTCGGGACCCGCTGATGACGTCATCCTGAAAAAGCGCCAAATGTCAATTTTTTGCTCAAAAGAGCGCGGACGATCGTTGTAATTCATTTTTATGGGTTCATTTGAACGCTCTGGTCCCCTGTTCTATTCATTTGCTCACTCCCAAAGCTTTAAGGCAACCAACTAAGCTGCTGCGGCCAGCAATTCAAGTTCGTAACCTACTTTGCATCAATTCATCAACTTTCGGTGCCGTTCAAACCAGGTATTTGCCATATTTTCCCCTTTTCGCTCCTGTGCTTGCATTTTATCTGTTGCACATACTGTGAACCTGCAAAAATTCCACAATTTGTAACTCTGCTGTGCCTCAGACCCCATTAAACCTACTGGAAACCCTTTACTCCAGAAAAGTCTCAGAAACCTGATGCCCATTTACACTTTTGCGGGCGAATTCTGTTTAAAGCTCGGCCCCCAGCAAAAAATCTCGCAGCAGCTCGGCATTTCCCCGTTTTTACCCTCTTCCGCTGTCCAAATCCGTTCACTGAAACTGTAAATTGCCCTCTGCTCCTTTGCATTGTTCTTCACAGTCTCTAGCTCCAGAGAATTCATTGAAAAAAAGGGAAATTGACCCAAAACTTTGCAAAATTGGTCTCTTACAGCATAAACTCTCAAGTTGTCCAACTACTGTTACATTTGAGTTCAGTTTACCTGCTCCTGCTGATTATTACAAGCAAAATTGATAGCCAGTTGTTACATTAGTCCTCCTTCAGCTCAAGCATTCAAAAGCTGCATAATGGCCACTCCATCTGCTCTGAACATTACTCCCATCAACCCACCAAGCAAAGAGCTTGAGTCCATGCCCATGGCCGATACACACTATCTTATTCAAGACTTCGTTGCTAAAAGGAATCATCTACATACCTACTGCCAGCTGAGAAGTAGCTTCATAAACAAATCTGACATATATGGCATTTGGGAGTCCAATCTGCCCCATTTTTTCCTCCCTTCTGTGAATATTTTTCCTGAGATTATTCACCTTTGCGCTGCAAATTATGATCCTAGTCAAAGGGCTGTTAAGTCTTCATCTGGAAGCATACTTTTCTACACTACTCCTGACTCCATCAACCAGATGTTGAACTTCAAAGAGACTCAGACGCTATTGCCCTTCTCCATAAATAATTTGCTGGAAGAGGCCTCCTGGTTCCCTGGTACCAAGATTGAAGTGATTGCTAAGACATTTATGAGGGTAGATTGCCAACCAAAGGAACCACCTCCATTTCCTTATGACCATTTCAATGAGGTGGGCAAGCTACTGGTAGATATGATATCTTATGTGTTGGGCTTCACAACAACTGAACTCGTAGACGAGACAGTACTAGTTATATTGTCTTCTTTCAGCTAAGGACAGCCTCCTGCTGTCAAGTACAATTATGCCAGGTTCATATCAAATAAAATCCATGACCAGCTCACTAGACTAGATAGGCAGGGAATCTTCAAATATTCCTCCTATATCTATCATTTGTTCATGTTTTATCAATCTGAAGTTTTCCAATGCCCTATCAAGAAACTAGACTTAAAGGGAGAAAGGAGGTCTGTTGTCTTTTGGTCATCTGTATTTCATCAAGTCCAGCACTCTCCTTATTCATACTGTGAATTCATTGACCAGTTTGTCTATCCGGTCTCCTGCCTCCTAATGAAGATTCCTCCTCCCAAATTAACCTATGAAATGCAAAAGACCTTACAGCTGTCTAAGAATTACAAATTAGGTGATTGGTACCTATATCAAGACCATACTGTCATCAGAGTTTATGGCTATGAGCTGTGTCCATACAGGCTCCCGAGATATGTGCCAATGAGACTGTTGGCATTAGAATACTACAGGCAGCTTATAAATTTAGATTTGACTCACTTTCATAGCAACAAAAAGAAGGCACAACTAAAATTCAAAGACCACCTAGGCCCCTTCAGCATGAATAAGAAGGATGGTTGGCAAGAGGCTGACATAATACTCAAGGATCAATTTAAATTGAAAAGGAGTTTCTGGTGGGTCCCTTATGACCCACTTGGCTTCATTAGTGCCAGAAGGGTCAAATATAGGTTGACACCCTATGACCACTGCAAATACCGAGACATTGAAAAATATGCTAATCAAGATGCATGGGCGCAAGGAACTTTAGTGGAAGAATTAACTCAAGAGGAAATCTTGGAACAAATTGCTAGGGATCTTGAAAAAATTCTTGACTTAGATTCTGATGACCAGGTAAATTTCAAGCTGCCTTACCAAGTTGAAGAGGGCACTTCTACAGCTGCAGCTTCACAAGCTGCCCAAGGAGCTTCTACATCAGCAACAGGTACAGCCAAAGGGAAGGAACTGATGGAGATAGAGCAAACAGTCACGGAACAGCCGATCACCTCAATGGAGCAAATTCAAGGGCAAACCCCTCCTCAACAAACAGAGGCACTACAAGTGCCACCTTTGCAAACGCCTGCCCACGAGGAAAGGGGCAGGAAGCGAGACTGACAAGATTCCACACCTGCTAGTGGGTCTGTGCAGCAGCCTGAATCAAAGAGACAAAGGGTTGATTCTCCAGTTGAGGAGGAGGTCAGTGAAGAGATCGTGGAAAGCCCGAGAAGGGAAAAAAGCCTGCATACACCAACAAGCTCTTTTCAGCAAGAGCAAGATAGACAACAAGGCATGGAGGTGTCTTCCTCCACTCAAAGAGGTGAAAAACCAGCCAGCACCAAGGCCAGCTTCAAAGAAATCAAAGCTCAAAATGAGCTACTAAGGGTGCAATTGTATAAGCAATTTTTAAAGGCAACACCTGCCAAACAAGAAAGACTGATGGCAACATTTGATATAAAGCAAGAAAAGATGATTCTAAGCCACTTCAAGCCGAAGGTTCAGTAGCCACAATCGACCGCAGACTTTGTTAAAACGAGGTTAGAGGTCCTGTCTAAGGACATCCACCCAATGGATCAAATAGAATTACATAAGCAGACAGCCGAAATGCTTTATGCTACACTTGCTGAAAAGGCCACATTGGCCCATGAGTTAGAAGAATCATTGAAGAATACCAACACTCAGCTGGATTTTGAAAGATTGTCCTCCACAGCCAAGGATAATAGAATTAAAACACTGGAGGAGATTATTGTGGACTTAGGTCATGATCCTAAGGATCCTAAGGGTGTCAGGACCCTTATGAAAAAGAAAGACGATGATATTGCTGCACTGAAGAAAATATTAAGGTTGCTTCCTACTGAGCACCCTCAAACAGGAGAAATGCAGAAAGAAAAAGAAGCTGAGGACTAGTTGGATTTGATGATGAAGTTAAACCAAAGAGTAATCGATTTGGAAGCGGAGTTGGAGCAAGCGCTGCAAGGAAAGCAGGGAGAGTCGGCCTCCCAGCCTCCTCAAACAATCCCAACTGTTGTTGATCCTCTATCACAAGCAACAGTGACCCCTCCAATTATTCCAGCCACAACAATAGCTACAACATCAACAACAGTAGCACCTGAACCAAGCATAAGCATAGATGATTTGATAGAAGCTGTCAATAAACTTAAACTTCGGGCAACAGAAATAATGGAAGCCAAAGAAAAGCTGGCTAAACTAGAAGAAAAATATGATAAGTCCAAAATGACGGTGGGTGAGCAATCAAGGGAAATCAAAGCCCTGAAGGACAGAATCAAAACCTTGGAGAAAGAATTATCCTTGGACAAAACTTTGGCTGAAATAAAGAATATCCTGTGGGCCAAAATAAATCAGTCAATCACTGGCCAATGGAGGTCAATTCAGGCCATGTACGAACAGGTGGAACTAATTGGCCGTGCTAAGCTTGAAAGCCAGAGAGCCAAGGCAGCATTAGGAAACATGCCTGGGCAGGCTAACAGAATGATCAACTTTCTGAATCATCAAACTAGGGAAGAGCTGGCAGCACTCCATATCATGAACAGAACAGATGCCATATTGACAGCAAAAAGTGTGCTCACATTAAGAAGCTTGGTGCAAACTCTGGAGGCAAGATGTCGAGATATACAGAGGGATGTAGACAATTTTGATGTAAATCTTGCAGCACTACAGATTAGAGGATTGCCCAGCCTACTGACTAGTGCTGGTAAGTTATTAACATGTGACCAATATGCTACTAGGCTAAATAATTTTGTCACAAATCAACTTACTGCTGCATCAAGTTCTACAGCAGAGGCAGGGCCGCCTACAGGACAGACACTCTACGACAAACTGGAAAGCTTATTTTACCTGGGGCATGAGGTCAATCATCTGTTTGATATGCCGCCCAGTTATTACAAGTACACAGAGGCCGATGAAACACTTGTCAAAATACAAAGGCATCAGTTGCCTTCTGAGAACTGGTGGCAAGCAATGCTGGCCGTATTGCCCAGGTGATCTCGGTTTTTGGATCTTTTTGTTCATTTCAAAATCTATCTCAGATACAGGTCAGCAAGAAGCACAGGATAAGGCACGAATGCACAGGACAGAGTAATGAAGGAAGGCGCAGGACAGGTGGGAGCAGGTACAGAGCAGTAACACTGAGATGGCAAACTGAAGAGCGCGGATTTCTAAGAACGCAGTCCCGCTGACTCAAAAGTCAACATCTACCGCCAGAAGTGAACAGCTGTTTCATTTGTATTTATTTTAGCATTTACTTTTCATCAATCACTCCTTAAGAGTTGGTAGTGAAGTTATCAGCTATTAACTTCTCATCTAGATATATTTGTATCCAAATTTTGTATAAAGACCACCCTTTGTGTTGTTAAAAGGGTTGGTCGGCCTATGTATTCCAGGAGAGACTCGCACTGCATTCCTGTTATTTTCTATAATCAAAGACTGTTGAAAACTTGGAGGAATGGCTGTCTGCATTGTGTTTAATTGGTTTAAAGACGTGAATATGGAATTCTTGCACTGCTATATGAGACAATAAGTGTTCCTCATCTCTGTCATTTCCATTTCATATATGCACAAATCACAGAAAGAAAGATTGGTCTAGAAATTGCATATCTGCACTCTACCTCAGTTTCTGTGGTTTCTTAATGTTTTCCTCTTGATTTAGGCATGAATACGAATTCCTTTATGGCTCATGTTTAACCTATTTCACATATGAATGACTGTTAACTAGGAATTCTTAATTGCTCCTAGGCTGAGCTCATTCACCTTCCCTCTGCTAACCTGTTTGAGAGATTCTTTGTTGCCTCTCATTCCTTGGCATCCTTTCCATCATTTAAACTTGAAAAATTGTTTCATATGCAACTATCTTGCTCCATGTTAGTCTTGTGACCAAGAAAATGCGCCAGTAGTCCTACTCTTTGACTCCACGCCCAATGGTTTGAAGTTTCCAGAACATGCCTTGCCTCTCTGCCTGAGAGTATTCTCCTTCCCACCCAAAATCAAAAAACAAACCCCCTGAACCCAATAGCTAGCCTAAAATCCTTTTAAACAAAGCTAAAAATCATAAAGAGAGAGCCCTCTCTGACTGCAGGTGGGCTAGAACCTGCAGTCCAAAGTTGGTTTGTGGTTACCTCGGCCGTATCCTTTTCCGGAGCTTAAGGACAACCTGAGTGATAACATAATGGTGACTCCACTGGGGACCATCCTCAGAAAAATTCATAGAGAAGGTAAGAAAGCTCCGCTGGGGAATAACCAAACCTTCAGAACTGTTTTCAAGATTTGTTCTGATCTTTGATGGTGGACAGAGATCAGGCACTGCAAAGTTGATCATCCACCTGGCGACTCCACATCATCTTCACAATCAAGACTCCACTGGAGGAGCGAACCTCAAAGGAAAAACTTTCAAAGTTTTGAGCAGTTTTACAGCCAAGTAATCCCATTTCGTAGTATTAATAGTCAGATAGGATGACCGGGTGTGAGGGAGATGAGGTTGAACAAGCTGTAAATCAATTCAAGAAGTTGTTATCAGAATATGAACTTGAAGAAAATTTTGTTAGATCTGTGCTGTTAAAAGTCAAGACAATAAAGCAGCCTCAAATCAGAATATCTTTCCTGGACCTAGTTGTTGAAGAACATGAGAATGAGATTGAATTTTTGCATTCTCAAATTCGGTCATATGATTTTCCTAATCCTAAAGAGTTCTTCCAAAATCTTCCTTCTCCTAGTCATAAGGAAATTGTACTACCCTCTGACATGCAGATTGAGGATGATCATACTTTCAAGAGAAAGAATGAAGTATTGGCTGCAGATGTTGTTACTAAGGATGCAGTTGTTCCATCAGAAAAAGCAAGCCCAGAAGAAACTCTCCCACATAATGTTTTTATAGATCCTGTAGCTGATTACATGGAGAATCTTTTCAACTCAAAATCTACAACATATTTTCTCTATGAAAACCAGGACATTCAGCAAATACCTTCATATGTCACAATTTTGAGTATGGGAGCACATGACCAGACAATGTTTCTGATTTCACTAACTATCAGTCAAACAATGTGTTTTCTTCTACAAATGCTAAAGTGGTTGCACTGGTTGTTTCATTTTACCTAACCATCAAACAGGTGTTGATTAGGGTAGGTAGGTAGGATTTCAGTTTTCTGTTTGTATAGCAGTCTGATGCAGTTGATGCCTGAAGTGAAGGCCCTACGCTCATCAAATGTACTTTCATGTGTATAAATAATGTACCCAACAAAGGAAAGTTTTTTAGAATACAAAAGCAGTTGAACACTAAGGCAGTCTAACCTGCTGTTCTTGGCCTTCCACAAGGGAAGGCCATCCCCAAGTGGAGCCACTGTTAGCCTCCTGTTGCAACAGGTTTCATATTTCATGATTGATAGTGGAAGTGCCAAAAATATTCATCTTTTCCATGCTACAAAAGTTCCATTTTTGAATGATTTCTCAGTTAAGGGAAAGCCAAACAGCTTAAGCTTGGTTCCCCTAGGTTTAAATTTTTGCTTTAGAATATAGAGAATGTATCTATCCAAAGAGCTTAAGCTTGGCAGAGTAGCAACTAGGTAGAGAATGAAGGAGCCCAACAGCTTAATCTGGGCCCTTGGAAGAAATAAGGGTAGTTTTAGAAAGGAAAGGCAGATTGAAAGAAAAAAAAAACAATCAGGGTTTGCAAGTCTAAGTGCACCCTTCTTGAAGTAACAAAAAATGCTAGATGTATTAGGCTGGGTAGGTAGCCTGGGGTTGCAGAAAATATCATCTTCAGTTTTGGTTTGACAAAGAAAACTCATCTTATCAGTGGTGGAGGTAGCAAAGAACTATTGTAATGGCAAAAATTTGGAAGCAGGTCTAACTTCCCTTCATTCCCCCTAAAAACCCTCTTACTAACACTTCCCCAAAGGACCTTGGGATCTGCCCAACAAGTCCTGATTCCATTTCATTTCTGTGAAGCATTAAGGTAAGTGTTGGCTTTCTTATATGAAAAGAAGCCACATTTCTTGTGTAAAAGTCATGTTTTCATCTTCTACACACTCTCTATGTCTATCATCAGTTCACAGACTTATCGTCATTGTCCCCTTCATTTTTTCATTTCATAAATTCACAATTAACTCCTAATTTTATTATGTAGCTCCCTAACTACTCCCCCATCCCCATTCACTACTAAAACTATATAAAAATCCCCAAAAAAATATTAAATAGCCCTCCCCAGGCATTATAGCCATATGTTTGGTCAGGGAAATAACAGTCCATTTGGGGCTCCTATTAGCCTTTTTGTCTCCTAACCTAGGAGTTAACCTAACCTCTGGTTTGGTTAATAACCTTTATCTGATTTCCCGTTCATCAAAACCTTCACATCCACTCCCCCCGCAGTCATTACCTCCAAGGGTTTAATGTTTGAAGCTTTATTAAAACATTAAATTAACCCCCCGTCGCATCAATAATTAAACAAAATAGTGGGCGGGTCCCCGCCCTAACCCTCTGTTACCTTGTCCTCCCCACCAGCCGTTAGATCTGGCCTACCCCAGATCTACGGTGGGCGGGCCTTTTCACATGCCAATACACCCGAAGTTTAGCGTCCGGGAGTTTGGCGGTTTTGCCATCGTACTCCCGCCATGCGTCAAGCTCTCGAGTGTGGCGGAGCCCCTCCCTCCAAAACCACCAAAGCGCTTAGGCGGTGTGCCCAAAACCACTTACCACCGTCGCCTACGTGACGTTAGCGCCACGTCCTCCCCTATGACATCATCTCCTCACCGCTGCCGCCGTGCCACGTTGCCGCCACCTCATACTTTTTGTACCCTCGCCCTGCCACCGTGTCCCTGCCACCATCCCGCCATGTCATCCATCTGTACCCCGGGACCCGCCGATGACGTCATGCTGACATCATCCCAAAAAATGGCCAAAAGCGCCAAATGTCAAGTTTTTGCTCAAAAGAGCGCGGACGACCGTTGTAATTCATTTTTATGGGTTCATTTGAATGCTCTGGTCCCCTGTTTTATTCATTTGCTCACTCACAAAGCTTCAAGGCGACCAACTAAGCTGTTGCGGCCAACAATTCAAGTTCGTAACCTACTTTGCATCAATTCATCAACTTTCGGCACCGTTCAAACCAGGTATTTGCCATATTTTCCCCTTTTCGCTCCTGTGCTTGCATTTTATCTGTTGCACATGCTGTGAACCTGCAAAAATTCCACAATTTGTACCTCTGCTGCACCTCAAACCCCATTAAACCTACTGGAAACCCTTTACTCCAGAAAATTCTCAGAAACCTGATGCCCATTTACACTTTTGCGGGCGAATTCTGTTTAAAGCTCGGCCCCCAGCAAAAAATCTCGCAGTAGCTCAGTATTTCCCCATTTTTACCCTCTTCCGTTGTCCAAATCCGTTCACTGAAAATGTAAATTGCCCTTTGCTCCTCTGCGTTGTTCTTCACAGTCTCTAGCTCCAGAGAATTCACTGAAAAAAAGGGAAATTGACCCAAAAATTTGCAAAATTGGTCTCTTACAGCATAAACTCTCAAGTTGTCCAGCTATTGTTACATTTGAGTTCAGTTTACCTGCTCCTACTGATTATTACAAGCAAAATTGATAGCCAGTTGTTACATTAGTCCTCCTTCAGCTCAAGCATTCAAAAGCTGCATAATGGCCACTCCATCTGCTCTGAACGTTACTCCCATCAACCTGCCAAGCAAAGAGCTTGAGTCCATGCCCTTGGCCGATACAGACTATCTTATTCAAGACTTCGTTGCCAAAAGGAATCATCTACACACCTACTACTGGCTAAGAAATAGCTTCATAAACAAATCTGACATATATGGCATTTGGGAGTCCAATCTGCCCCATTTTTTCCTCCCTTCTGTGAATATTTTTCCGGAGATTATTCACCTCTGCGCTGCAAATTATGAACCTAGTCAAAGGGTTGTTAAGTCTTCATCTAGAAGCATACTTTTCTACACTACTCCTAACTCCATCAACCAGATGTTGAACTTCAAAGAGACACAGACGCTATTGCCCTTCTCCATAAATAATTTGTTGGAAGAGGCCTCCTGGTTCCCTGGTACCAAGATTGAAGTGATTGCTAAGACATTTATGAGGGCAGATTTCCAACCAAAGGAACCACCTCTATTTCCTTATGACCATTTCAATGAGGTGGGCAAGCTACTGGTAGATATGATATCTTATGTGTTGGGCTTCACAACAACTGAACTCGTAGACGAGACAGTACTGGTTATATTGTCTTCTTTCAGCCAAGGATGGCCTCCTACTGTCAAGTACAATTATGCCAGGTTCATATCAAATAAAATCCATGACCAGCTCACTAGACTAGATAGGCAGGGAATCTTCAAATATTCCTCCTATATCTATCATTTGTTCATGTTTTATCAATCTGAAGTTTTCCAATGCCCTATCAAGAAACTAGACTTAAAGGGAGAAAGGAGGTCTATTGTCTTTTGGTCATCGTTATTTCATCAAGTCCAGCACTCTCCTTATTCATACTGTGAATTCATTGACCAGTTTGTCTATTCGGTCTCCTGCCTCCTAATGAAGATTCCTCCTCCCAGATTAACCTATGAAATGCAAAAGACCTTACAGCTGTCTAAGAATTACAAATTAGGTGATTGGTACCTATATCAAGACCATACTGTCATCAGAGTTTATGGCTGTGAGCTGTGTCCATACAAGCTCCCGAGATATGTGCCAATGAGACTGTTGGCATTAGAATACTACAGGCAGCTTATAAATTCAGATTTGACTCACTTTCACAGCACCAAAAAGAAGGCACAATTGAAATTCAAAGACCGCCTAGGCCCCTTCAGCATGAATAAGAAGGATGGTTGGCAAGAGGCTGACATAATACTCAAGGATCAATTTAAATTGAAAAGGAGTTTCTGGTGGGTCCCTTATGACCCACTTGGCTTCATTAGTGCCAGAAGGGTCAAATATAGGTTGACACCCTATGACCACTGCAAATACCCAGACATTGAAAAATATGCTAATCAAGATGCATGGGCGCAAGGAACTTTAGTGGAAGAATTAACTCAAGAGGAAATCTTGGAAAAAATTCTAGGGATCTTGAAAAAAATCTTGACTTAGATTCTAATGACCAGGTAAATTTCAAGTTGCCTTACCAAGTTGAAGAGGGCACTTCTATAGCTGCAGCTTCACAAGCTGCCCAAGGAGCTTCTACATCAGCAACAGGTACAGCCAAAGGGAAGGAACCGCTGGAGACAGAGCAAACGGTCACGGAACAGCCAGTCACCTCAATGGAGAAAATTCAAAGGCAAACCCCTCCTCAACAAACAGAGGCACTACAAGTGCCACCTTTGCAAACGCCTGCCCACGAGGAAAGGGTCAGGAAGCGAGACCGACAAGATTCCACACCTCCTAGTGGGTCTGTGCAGCAGCCTGAATCAAAGAGACAAAGGGTTGATTCTTCGGTTGAGGAGGAGGTGAGTGAAGAGATCGTGGAAAGCCCGAGAAGGGAAAAAAGCCTGCATACACCAACAAGCTCTTTTCAGTGAGAGCAAGATAGACAACAAGGCATGGAGGTGTCTTCCTCCACTCAAAGAGGAAAAAAACCAGCCAGCACCAAGGCCAGCTTCAAAGAAATCAAAGCTCAAAATGAGCTACTAAGGGTGCAATTGTATAAGCAATTTTTAAAGGCAACACCTGCCAAACAAGAAAGATTGATGGCAGCATTTGATATAAAGCAAGAAAAGATGATTCTAAGCCACTTCAAGCCCAAGGTTCAGCAGCCACAATCGGCCGCAGACTTTGTTAAAACGAGGTTAGAGGTCCTGTCCAAGGACATCCACCCAATGGATCAAATAGAATTACACAAGCAGACAGCCGAAATGCTTTATGCTACACTTGCTGAAAAGGCCACATTGGCCCATGAGTTAGAAGAATCATTGAAGAATACCAACACTCAGTTGGATTTTGAAAGATTGTCCTCCACAGCCAAGGATAATAGAATTAAAACACTGGAGGAGATTATTGTGGACTTAGGTCATGATCCTAAGGATCCTAAGGGTGTCAGGACCCTTATGAAAAAGAAAGACAATGATATTGCTGCACTGAAGAAAAGATTAAGGTTGCTTCCTACTGAGCACCCTCAAACAGGAGAAATGTAGAAAGAGAAAGAAGCTGAGGACTAGTTGGATTTGATGATGAAGTTGAACCAAAGAGTAATCGATTTGGAAGCGGAGTTGGAGCAAGCGCTGCAAGGAAAGCAGGGAGAGTCAGCCTCCCAGCCTCCTCAAACAATCCCAACTGTTGCTGATCCTCTATCACAAGCAGCAGTGACCCCTCCAATTATTCCAGCCACAACAATAGCTACAGCAGCTACAACATCAACAACAGTAGCACCTGAAGCAAGCATAAGTGTAGATGATTTGACGGAAGCTGTCAATAAACTTAAACTTCAAGCAACAGAAATAAAGGAAGCCAAAGAAAAGCTGGCTAAACTAGAAGAAAAATATGATAAGTCCAAAATGAAGGTGGGTGAGCAATCAAGGGAAATCAAAGCCCTGAAGGACAGAATCAAAACCTTGGAGAAAGAATTATCCTTGGACAAAACTTTGGCTGAAATAAAGAAGATCCTGTGGGCCAAAATAAATCATTCAATCACTGGCCAATGGAGGTCAATTCAGGCCATGTACGAACAGGTGGAACTAATTGGCCGTGCTAAGCTTGAAAGCCAGAGAGCCAAGGCAGCATTAGGAAACATGCCTGAGCAGGCTAACAGAATGATCAACTTTCTGAATCATCAAACTAGGGAAGAGCTGGCAGCACTCCATATCATGAACAGAACAGATGCCATATTAACAGCAAAAAGTGTGCTCACATTAAGAAGCTTGGTGCAAACTCTGGAGGCAAGATGTCGGGATATACAGAGGGATGTAGACAATTTTGATGTAAAGCTTGCAGCACTACAGATTAGAGGATTGCCCAGCTTGCTGACCAGTGCTGGTAAGTTATTAACATGTGACCAATATGCTACCAGGCTAAATAATTTTGTCACAAATCAGCTTACTGTTGCATCAAGTTCTACAGCAGAGGCAGGGCTGCCTACAGGACAGACACTCTACGACAAACTGGAAAGCTTATTTTACCTGGAGCATGAGGTCAATCATCTATTTGATATGCCGCCCAGTTATTACAAGTACACAGAGGCCGATGAAACACTTATCAAAATACAAAGGCATCAGTTGCCTTCTGAGAACTGGTGGCAAGCAATGCTGGCCGTATTTCCCAGGTGATTTCGGTTTTTGCCTCTTTTTGTTCATTTCAAAATCTATGTCAGATACAGGTCAGCAAGAAGCATAGGATAAGGCACAAAATGCACAGGACAGAGTAATGAAGGAACGCGCAGGACAGGTGGGAGTAGGTACAAAGCAATAACACTGAGATGGCAAACTGAAGAGCGCGGATTTCTAAGAACGCAGTCCCGCCGACTCAAAAGTCAACATCTACCGCCAGAAGTGAACAACTGTTGCATTTGTATTTATTTTAGCATTTACTTTTCATCAATCACTCCTCAAGAGTTGGTAGTGAAGTTATCAACTATTAACTTCTCGTCTAGATATTTTTGTATCCAAATTTTGTATAAAGACCACCCTCTGTGTTGTTAAAAGGGTTGGTCGGCCTATGTATTCCAGGAGAGACTCGCACTGCATTCCTGTTATTTTCTATAATCAAAGACTGCTGAAAGCTTGGAGGAATGGCTATCTGCATCGTGTTTAATTGGTTTAAAGACGTGAATATGAAATTCTTGCACTGCTATATGAGACAATAAGTGTTCCTCATCTCTGTCATTTCCATTTCATATATGCACAAATCACAGAAAGAAAGATTGGTCTAGAAATTGCATATCTGCACTCTACGCTCAGTTTCTGTGGTTTCTTAATGTTTTCCTCTTGATTTAGGCATGAATACGAATTCCTTTATGGCTCATGTTTAACCTATTTCACATATGAATGACTGTTAACTAGGAATTCTTAATTGTTCCTAGGCTGAGCTCATTCATCTTCCCTCTGCTAACCTCTTTGAGAGATTCTTTGTTGCCTCTCATTCCTTGGCATCCTTTCCATCATTTAAACTTGAAAATTTGTTTAATATGCAGCTATCTTGCTCCATGTTAGTCTTGTGACCAAGAAAATGCGCCAGTAGTCCTACTCTTTGACTCCACGCCCAATGGTTTGAAGTTTCCAGAACATGCCTTGCCTCTCTGCTTGAGAGTATTCTCCTTCCCACCCAAAATAAAAAAACAAACCCCCTGAACCCAATAGCTAGCCTAAAATCCTTTTAAACAAAGCTAAAAATCATAAAGAGAGAGCCCTCTCTGACTGTAGGTGGGCTAGAACTTGCAGTCCAAAGTTGGTTTGTGGTTACCTCGGCCGTATCCTTTTCCAGAGCTTAAGGACAACCTGAGTGATAACACTCCCAACTTTGGTTTTGAGTTTTGAGTGATCCTAGGAATTTTCCCACTCTATTCCACCCATCACACACCTTTCCTAGGCCTCCCATCACCTCCAACACCTCACATTTTTCTCTCAGCTGTATCCTGTAGGTTCACTGTAATTCTTATGGGATCATCCTATAGGTTTCTAGTACATCCTGTAGGTTTTCTTGAAATGGCCTGTTTTGAGGCCGAATTAAGAGAAAACCTCTAGGAAGTCACCAAAAGCCTCCCAAGGGTATCCCACACCATCCAACCATCTCCTAACCCTTCCATCTAACCTCCAACATCCTTAATTCACCTGCCACATCACAAAAGGAAATTAGTTTGCATACTTGATTTTGCATGAAAAGACAAAAAGACAAAAATAGATTTATTTCAATCCCTTTACTTGCACATTAGTGACATTTGATGCTTCTTACTTCCATTCTTATATAGTAGCATTTGGTTCATGACAATTTAGCATTATTTTGAAGCATAGTTTCTTGGAATTTAATTAGGAAATGGTGTGATTTAGCATTGAATGTCCATCTCTTTCCTTGTACTTTCTTTCCTGCAATAGGTTAAGGTTCCATTTTGAACATTTCATTTTCTTCAATTAGTTTAGGATTTGACTTCAGTACATTCATTCCATTACATCATGGCAGGAAAGGAATGACACATTGTATACCGCACATATAGTGCCGACACCTCTTAAGTTTGTATCAACTCCAGGTTCATAATTAAAGTTGGTAGCCTTGGGAGTTGTAGCATTCTTGTTGCAATATCGAAGCTCAGCAACATCTCCTTCAGATGATCCATTCAGTTTTGTAGAGCCCTTCCTTATTCAGCAGGTCATCTTTGGTTGTTCTACCCTCCCTCCCACCCATTCGGTGAGGGAAGGGCCATTATATTTCATGTACTCAGATGATATCATATTCATTCCTGGCTCATGTTTTTTCCAGGTGTATTATGTATATGAGACGCATTGTATTATTTTCTGGCTCCGTTATGCCACCATGTCATGTACCATTCAACATGTACTTCATTGCTCAATTTTATGTTTCTAGGCACATCATTATTTTTGTACTAAGTTATCTCAGCGGGTATAGATATGCCTCCCTTGCCTCATTGAAGTTTGGTACCACAACATAAAAGGAGACTTGCAATGGTCTCGCCCCCTTTGTCCCTATCCTCTTTCACTTCAGCTCTATTGTGCTCTCTCTCTCTCTCTCTCTCTCTCTCTCTCGTTTCCTAGTGATTGTGTCTTTACAACATTTTTTAGTCATACATTTTTCTCCTAACACTCGTACGTTGGGGGGAAATCTATTATCACCAAAAAATTGATCATCTAGCCTAATTTACTAGATAGAACGAAGTACATCATGTAAAGCCAATTTTACCATGGTAGAATTTTTCACTGTGAGAAATTACTTAATAAACCACATCTGTCAAGTAATTTATAATTAAACCCATGAAGAATAATTAAACAAATCACAATTTATTTAATTTTCCACTGCGTAAACCGCCATACTTAAATTCAAAAAGAGTCAAGGGATCTCTACTTGAATGGTTCATGAGGCACAATACTTGCTAAGGTTTTGCAAATGGGGTAGCAAGCTAAGTGGGCTTGATTGTGGGGAAAACTCCACAGTTAAGCGCGCTTGAGCCAGAGGAGTTCTGGGATGGGCGACCTCCTGGGAAGTCCTGGTTACCGGGTGCAAGCCCCGGAAGTGATGATTGATGCTATGTGATTCATTTCACTAGTTTCAATCCCACTTCTTCACCCCTGTGAGCATCACCCGATGCAATGAGTGCTAAGTGAACTATTCAAAAATCATGAGAAATTAGTCAGTTACGACTACCTCTCATGGAAATGGTCATACGTGAATGACTTACTTAACGCAGTTGAATCCCAAAATGATATCTAATATAATGCACTGCGTAAACCCCCATACTTAAATTCAAAAAGAGTCAAGGGATCTCTACTTGAATGGTTCATGAGGCACAATACTTGCTAAGGTTTTGCAAATAGGGTAGCAAGCTAAGTGGGCTTGATTGTGGGAAAAACTCCACAATTAAGCGCGCTTGAGCCAGAGGAGTTCTGGGATGGGTGACCTCCTGGGAAGTCCTGGTTACCGGGTGCAAGCCCCGAAAGTGATGATTGATGCTATGTGATTCATTTCGCTAGTTTTAATCCCACCCCTGTGAGCATCACCCGATGCAATGAGTGCTAAGTGAACTATTCAAAAATCATGAGAAATTAGTCAGTTACGACTACCTCTCATGGAAATGGTCATACGTGAATGACTTACTTAACGCAGTTGAATCCCAAAATGATATCTAATATAATGCACTGCGTAAACCCCCATACTTAAATTCAAAAATAGTCAAGGGATCTCTACTTGAATGGTTCATGAGGCACAATACTTGCTAAGGTTTTGCAAATGGGGTAGCAAGCTAAGTGGGCTTGATTGTGGGGAAAACTCCACAGTTAAGCACGCTTGAGCCAGAGGAGTTCTGGGATGGGTGACCTCCTGGGAAGTCCTGGTTACTGGGTGCAAGCCCGGAAGTGATGATTAATGCTATGTGATTCATTTCGCTAGTTTCAATCCCACTTCTTCACCCCTGTGAGCATCACCCGATGCAATGAGTGCTAAGTGAACTATTCAAAAATCATGAGAAATTAGTCAGTTATGACTACCTCTCATGGAAATGGTCATACGTGAATGACTTACTTAACGCAGTTGAATCCCAAAATGATATCTAATATAATGCACTGCGTAAATCCCCATACTTAAATTCAAAAAGAGTCAAGGGATCTCTACTTGAATGGTTCATGAGGCACAATACTTGCTAAGGTTTTGCAAATGGGGTAGCAAGCTAAGTGGGCTTGATTACAGGAAAAACTCCATAGTTAAGCACGCTTGAGCCAGAGGAGTTCTAGGATGGGTGACCTCCTGGGAAGTCCTGGTTACCGGGTGCAAGCCCCGGAAGTGATGATTGATGCTATGTGATTCATTTCGCTAGTTTCAATCCCAGTTCTTCACCCCTGTGAGCTTCACCCAATGCAATGAGTGCTAAGTGAACTATTCAAAAATCATGAGAAATTAGTCAGTTACAACTACCTCTCATGGAAATGGTCATACGTGAATGACTTACTTAACGCAGTTGAATCCCAAAATGATATCTAATTAAACCATTGTTTAATTAATATTCCTTGTCATATTTGACCCAATTATGAAAAATCAACAGATAAATTATTATTTATCTTATTTTTCTCTAGGAATAATTAATTAATCACTAATTAATTGTTATTCCTTGTCAAATTTGACTAAATCCCTCAGGAATAATTAAATAAATGATTACTTGTTTATTATTCCTTAACAAATTTCTTGTGATGATAAATAAATCATTTATTTATTTATTATTTCTAAATAAAAGATTAAATACTTTTTCCCTCCTAACCAAATATAATAAAATATTCCAAGTGGTTATTCCAAGAATGGAGTTAATAATATTTTATTACTGTTAATTATTCGAGGATAACTCAATATTTTGTTATAAATAAAAGGGTTTTCCATTCATTATTCACATTTGATTATTTTCATTATTGCACTCATTGTTGTAACTCTAATTATTATCATTGTCGCACACCATTTTTCTACCATTTGAGTTCCCATTGAGCTCAAACATTTTTTTTTGCTGGGTTTACACATTATAGACGAGAGAGACTGTACACAACCTAAAGACGTTTGAGGATAGCCAAGAACCCATCCCATAAAGGGGGACTAGTAACATTTATTTGTTCCCTTCACAAGTGTTATAATAAAATCTATTATTTATATATATGGTTTCCATTGGATGATTGGAGTTATTACTGTTTCTTTTTTCCATTTAACTATGATTGTGGCAAAGATCAAGACTTTGGTAGATTTTGTTTCTATCAGTTGTTGCAGATCTACAATGTTTAGTGTAACAACCTCCAAGGTAAATGTGCATATAGAAACCATAATAGGAATAGAAATACAATAAACATATCAGCCATCAAAATCCATATATACATCAGTACATTTGCACATGAAAATCAAGGGAATGAATTTTTTCATTAATAAATGCAATGACCCAACCGGAGATGGGACTACCACATTCCACCTGACCATAGATTGGCTGAGCCAAGTCTCTCTTTAGTCAATCACCCCCGTGCCATATTCCAAGCATGAATGTGGGATCTCGAGAACACATCAATCAAAACTCATCCAGGGCTTCCAGAAGCCAGCCACCTCAACCCATCAAATAATGATTCCACTTCATGGTTGGACATCACCAAAAACTATCATTAGATTGGTCTCCATCCAAGCCTTCTAGGGCTTCCAGAGTGTTTGTCCAACCAAGGCTTCTAGAACTAGTAACTCAACCCACAGCTTATACAGGGCTCCTAGAGCATTTGTCCAACCAAGGCTTCCAGAACTAATAACTCAACCCACAACTTATACATGGTTTCCGGAGTGTTTGTCCAACCAAGGCTTCCAATACTAGTAACTCAAAGCATTGAGGGCTTCTAGAGAATTTGTCCAACCTGGGCTTCCAGGACTAGTAAATCAACCGAAGCTGTTATAGGGCTTCCAGAGCATTTGTTCAACCAAGACTTCCAAGACTAGTAACTCAACCCAAGCTATTACAGGGCTTCTAGGAATAATAACTCAAACAAAGCTAAGGAAACATGAGAACCAACAAAAACAAAGCAATGAAAGTAAACCCACAATCACCATGGCTATCCAGGAAATGGCAAAGTTAGGCAATCCAATATCGATCCAGGCAAGTATCCATGCCAATGATAGATCACAACCAAGAAACCACATGCATGTGCCATGCATGCCAAAACTAGTGAATAAGTCATACATGCAACTCAATACCCGCAAGAAAATCTGATGTAGTTTCTAATGTCGATGCCTTCTTGCACTTTCCTGCTCTTCCTTTGCCTTCTTACTCCAAGAATCCAAGTATGCCACACCCTCCAAGAGTGCTCCAAGAAAACTCTAAGTAACCAAGAGTATGAGAGAGAGAGAGAGAATAAGGAGAGAGCTCCAAAACTAAACTAACCAAGTCTTTCCCACTGATCCTCATAAGCCTTTTTATTAATGAGGCCTCTAATTTCTTCATTTTCCATTATTTTCCTTCAATTTCCTCCTCACATTCAAAATGTGACCTTTCACCTTCCTTTTCTCCTAATTTCCATTATTTTCATAAATAAATGTGCCAAAATACTTTTTTGCCTCTTTAATGCCTTAGCCATAAACAACCAAGTGAACACCCCCTAGGATGTCTTTCCCACCATTCATCTTGGAATACGTGTCCCATCATCCATGGTATTTATATATTTTTACATGAAATTTTCACCAGGGCTATTACAGAACTCTCCCCCTTGGGGGAAAACCAGCCTCGGTGTTCAACCACACATATACCTCAGCAGCCTGCTGAAATAAGACATACCTCTCATGGAGCCTTATAACCTAGCTCGATGTAGTATTTACAATGAAAGATTTGCTCAAGTCATAACACCATAATGACATGACAACATACCACACAATGGAGCTTTATAACACAACTCATTACAGTATTTACAATGATCATTATGCTTAAGAAAACTCATATGACATCATAACATCATGATAACATAACCAAATGATAGCATAATAACATTACACCCATACCGCATAGTGGAGCTTTATAACATTTCTCATTATGGTATTTACATCCTGTTATAGACATTTTTGGGCACTGCAACCCCAAGCATAAATGTCCATAAACTAAGGGCTCCTAAGTCCTTAAAAGTGTTGTTCCAACCCCTAAAAGAACAAGGTCAACTGATTACAGCTTCTCCCAGAAGTTCTCCATGAAAAACTGCTCAGAATTGGTCAAAACTGGACCATTTCACCTGCTCCATAGGCAAAGTGCGTTGCATCTCACCTAAATACACATAGTAGGTGCGTTGCATTTCAAAAAGCCCTTCTATGGGGTGCGATGGGCGAGAAGGGACAAATGGCAGTGTTAATCCGTGAGGTGGAGAAGAATGGAATCTTCCAGAAACTTCTCCTATGACACTTGCCTCTCTGAATTCGACCAGGGATGAGTAAGAGATCATCAATATCCAAGTGGAATCAAGAACTATCAGAGGGAAGACACTAATCAAATCACAAGCTGACTCATCTCCCTTGCAGACATCTATATATGGATCCCTCATCCCAGAGATCCAGAGGCTGGAATTTTGCATCTTGTAAGGAATTGCTATTGGTTTCTTGAGGCAACATCATAGTGTTGGGTGATCTAAGCTTTTCATGAGGTGAAGAAGGGCTTCTTGCTGAAAGGATGATGTTGGGTCAGAACAATTGGTTGTAACTCTCTTGGCTCTTTCTTGATTATCAATAAAGCTATACAAGTTTTCCTCCATACTCTTGTGTGATTTATGTTTTATGCATTTGTATGGTCAATTTACATCTGATCCTAGATTGTTTATGATAATAGATCCATGTTCTCGTATAGTGTTATGCTGCTTTGATTCTACAGGTACTCTGTGAAGCTGGGTATACAAGAAAGCAAGTAGCAAAGGACTATCAGAAGTGAGAGGAATCGAGAAAGGAACCAAGCGCAAGACAAAGGTTGGTCTCCTTTATTCTTCTCTCATCTATCTTTCATAAAGGAACATGAAAGTAGTTTTACTTTGTTTGTTTCTAAGGTAGCTACCAACCTTAGTGGGATTAGTAGTTTTGCATAGACACTATTCCCTGTAACAAAATGGCGACTCCACTGGGGAGCGAATAGATTGATTGTTTATCTACATTTGTTTACTTTATAAACTTACAGACAGAGCCTGAAGTCAAGCCAGCTAGCCTTCGAACTGCATTTGCTATGAAAATGCAAAGTAGATCAACGCTGCTTCAGTCAATCTTTGGGTTTTGTTTATGAATTAAACAATTGATTTACAAGCTTTCCAATTGCCCTCGTGGTGGCTCTAGTAACCTCCTTAGATCTACCCCGATGATTGATTTACTGATTACCACTTGCTCGGCCAAAATCCCTGAACTGAACTGCAAACTGTGACCCAGAACCCAATCAAAGTCTTGTCCTTGGTCCAGCGCACTGTCTGTTCTGTGAATCTCAAATTCAGCACACTTCCCAAGTGTAGTAGGTGTGTTGCATTTCAGTTTCACTGTGTTACAGGTGCGCTGATCAGACTAGGCATTGTTCCTAAATTTTGGTTTCTGTGTTCACTCTTTTCAGATCTATTCAAGAGTTTTGTTGCCTGTAGTCATTACGCCTCTGTTTGAAACCCCTTTCCTTGTTGTTATTCTGCCTCCATTGTGCAAAGAACTGTAAATGTTTTTATGTATTTTTTGAGTCATTTTCAGTTCTCCTTTACAAAGAAGTAACGTAATTGTACTGTCGTTTCTTGATTTGAAAGTGTCGCAAGTGTCGTTTTCAGTCATAAAAAAGAATCTGATTGTTCTTGATAGTTGATTACCCTGTTACTATTGTATTCGATCTGAATTAATAATTTTTCTAGTGTCGAAAGCAAGTTTTCATTTCCAAATCGCAAAGTGTTGTCATTGTCTTCATTTTGATTTTGAAAATAAACTTGTTAGTAATTGTCGCTTTGAAAAATAATTCAGATTTGTGCATTAGCTTTCTTTTTATCATTCACATATTAAGAAGGCTGAAAACAAATACAAGCATGTGCATTTGCATTTAGACTGTTTGATTGGTTTGATTTAGGACAGTGCATATAGTGTGTGCTCTATGCTCTTTGTTGAAAGAATATTGTCTCTCTTTCCTTAGTAGCTAGGATTTTCATTGCACAAAGAAGATAAAACAACTATTTATCATCTTAGATTGCATTTCAGGAATTGTACATCTACATCACGTGTTGAACCTAAAAGGCAAATTTCTTAAGCAAGATCAACTATAAAATAAATTTAATGAATCTAACAACGCTTTGGAACCTAACGCACAACATCTAGAAGTCTAGGCTAGAGACGTATTCGGCGTCGTAAAGCCTGGTAACTGTTGTTTTCACTGTTGGTTGGGTGATTCCTCCACTTTGAGACGATAAGTGCCAGTATGAACTTGTGCTCCCACGTACCATCGAGTATATTTTGGGAGACCACAATAGGCTTAATCCTTTATCCATAGGAAGCCGTGTATTCCGCCCTATCGATCACAATGCACTGAACACAACATTCGGAAAGATTGACTACCGTACCGTAAAAAGTATTCTACAGTTTTGCGATTAGTTTGGTAATCCCTCTGCCTAGATTTCCAGAGCAGTCCCTTTCGTTCCTTTTCAGACTCCTTAACAAAAAAGGTCCATCTAAGCACTTGTCACTTTAGGCTCATTAAAAATCGAAGGCGACTAGAGTCATCTTTTTTTTTTTCTCGACTCTTAAAAATTTGAAAAACAAGTTGTGTCAAAGCGTCTAAAATTTATTTTAAACGGAATAATCATCACCTTTGGTACGTTGGTCTTAGGTTGATGAAAATGGATTCCACCAACCAAGGAGTTTCCCCTTGAAGGAAATCCTAGTCCCTTCTCCTCTTGGGGAGATGTTGGTGCACCCCATATGGCCACATTGTCACTTCCAGGATTGACAATAGGCTTGCCTGTATGTCTTTTCTCAACCTCTGTCGTTCAGAACACCGCAGTTCCTGAACAATCGAGTCAGCAACTAGACGATTCCAGGATTACCCCCCAACCCTCTACTTCGTCCAATTCTTCCTCTCCTCCTTCCTCTTCACTTGATAAAGCTGGTAAAGCCAAAAACCAAGTACCCGAGAAGAAGAAGGAAAAGAAGAAGAAAGAGAAGAAGAAGAAGGATCCAAAGGCGAAAAGGGGTAACCAAGCATCGTCTAGCGAAAATCCACACACTGCACCAACCAGGCCTAAATCGCCATGTGTCATTTGCAAGGGAGACCACTTTCATAGAGATTGTCCTTGCATCCCTCGGATCTTAAGGGACTGGTCTCCTCGTTTGCACAACCCGTGTCGTCAACCTCTGATGATCATGTTGAAAATACACCGTCGACTAGTGAAAGTGAAGCCCCTGGACAAAAAGGAAAAAGCAAATTTCCTTGTAAACTGTGTGAAGTCAAACACGCCATACACCGTTGTCCCTTCTTAGACGAGGCTAAAAGAGTTTTGGACGATTGTCCGGTTTCACCATTACGACTTCCTCCTGGATATAAGAAACTCTTGCCAAGCCCGTCACTAGTTGAAAATCCGGCTGACCCACCCAGGTGGTCGGCCGTAGTATCTATCACTGAAGAAAAACCATCTGAATCCATACCAGACAAAAGTCAAAAGGTCGAGGCGGCAGTTGACCCGGTCTTGCCTTCAGAGGTTCCATCTTCAGATGATACAGTCACCGAAGAGAACAAGGATGACACCGTCCAAATTCTTTTCATAAGCACAGACTCCGATGAACATGGGGGAAATTTACCCATTCCTTTACTGTAGGAAGGAAGTTCGTCATAGTCGTACCCAGCCGTCTATTCAGTCCCACCTCCAGGCAACCTAGTTGTTTCCTTTGACTGGAATCTACTAGGCAGACCCCGTTTACCGGCTAGTATACCATTCTGAATCATTGCTCAAATATATAGAATGGTTATGGCTGGTACCATCATAGATGAAGGGGCTTCTGTGAGTATCCTTTCCTTGACTGCTTGGAAAGCGCTTGGTTCGCCATCACTTTTGCCTGAGATGAGAAATCTAACAGGCTTTGACAAGGGAACCAGTCGACCATTAGGGATCCTTCCCAATGTGCCCATAACATTGAGAGGGAAAGCCATTCACATGAACATAATGGTAGTCCAAGGACCCCTGGATTATAATCTACTCCTTGGACGAGACTATATTTATTGCATGGGAGCCATTGTCTCATCACTCTTTAGAGTAATGTGTTTTCCGCACAAAGGAAGAGTGGTCAAGCTCGTAGACCAGCTTTCATTCCCCGGTTCATGCATAGAAAATAGTCATATACCATCCCTGAATGGTCTTTTCACGCAAGGAATGTCTCATCAATCCCCAGTCCATCCACCTGATGAGCGCGAGTAATTCGGGGGACATGACTGAAACCCAGGGGGCATGCACCCTGGCCTGCTTCAGCAGGAAAACTTCAGGTATAGCATAGGTTTCCGCGAGGGATATATGACTAGTTTGACACTCCCGTCCGAAATTGGAAAAGGGGGTTGGATTGGAACAAGATTCCCTCGTCAAAGTTATGTGAGTGGAGGCATCTGCGCCATTCACCTTTGTCTATTCAGTAGACATCGTCGAAGAAGTGTTTTGTTTGTGGTGCGAATAGAACAATCTTTGGTAACCTGAAAGAGGTAGGCCTTTTTGGCAAAAAAAATGTTTTGTCTGTGAAATTGCGGGGTAACCTTGAAACTCTATGTCTCTATACCTGGGGGCATGCAACCCTTTTGGCATGCAAGCGAAGAACGACCATTTATTTTTTTAAATTTGTAGGTCCTCTAACCCTTTAAACTCATAGGATTGGTCGTTTCCTAGCTTGCATAAAGAAAGGATGTGGGGCAAAGCTTTGAAATAATGTCATTTCTATATATGAGACATTCTTATTATACTACTGGATTAATCGAGCAGTTTTAACACGGACTTCATGCTGGTTAAAAAATAAACATAAGCAATGAGCAAATGTTTCCCCCAACGTTTAAGCTCATTAAAAAATGAACCGATTTCCAGTAAATAACCATCGTGAATGTAGTACTTTAGCCTTTGAAGCCTTGGTCATTTTCTCATCATCACCTCCACTTTGTATTGGCCGATCATTCACCCCAACTTGATTGTTTACCCCTTTTGAGGAACAGCTGCGAAGAGTGATTCTATTAGCCATCCTTGTAACACTGTTGTGATTGGGAATTCCAAAACTTACCTGGAATCAGCTGCTACCTGAATTTATCACTCGTTCCTCAAAAACGAGTCTCCTTTAAGCTCTTTTTAGCTGACTCATAAAATATGAAAAGATTACCGAGCCATTGGCCTCTCAAGCTCGTTAAAGTGACCGGAAGTGCTATCCCTCCTTTAGATTTTAATCTTTTTGGACCTGAGGGATTATTACACAAAAAGATCGAGCGCTTGTTTTGTTCGGCTCGTTAAAAGTACCGAAAATTCATCCCTTCTATATTGTTTTATAATTTTTTGGACCTAAGGGATTAGATGAAGAAAAAGGATTTTTGGAGTTTCCTTTACGTCCCTTTTCAGACTCTCTAAAATTGATAAGGACCGAGTTATCTTTGTCGTTAAACTCATTAAAACCTAATAGCGACAAACTTGTCCATAACAGACAAGAACGAGTTTCACTATCGCTAGGCTCGTTAAAACATAGCGATGGGTTTGCCCGAAGGGAAAATTATAGAACAAGCATATGTTATCCTCCTCAAGCTTGACAAAAATAAATAGGTACTGGTCAGCAATGACTGGGGAAAAATTGGGAAGAAAACTTGAAGAAACTTTGTTGGTAGCAAGTCGCTCTTGAACATGACACTTTCACTCTGCATCCAAGTCGAGTTGGGTTGTTTCATTCACCGGTCACATCACCATGGTCACATCACACCATCCACATTTGGGGTTAATGCTACCAATCCATCATGTCAGTGTCATCGATATGTTCAAGAGAAGTCACTCAGAGAATTCACCTGTGTCTCACCCGCTGCAATACATTTACGCTCCATTCTTTCATGACTGCCACCCTGAACCTTATATCACCAGATCGTTTTCACCTCCATTAAGATCATTTGCTCCGTTCTGTGTCATTGATGTGGGATTCATTAAGGCCCACCTACGACGGATCGCTTCTTGTCGACATCAGCTCATTATCCAAGAAGTCGATCTAGGAACACCCATTTCAGTACTTTGAAGCTTGCATGCCTCAATGGCAAGTTTCTCACTTCCGGCGACAAGTTTACATCAATGAACTTCGATCGAAATATTTTGCATGGTGTTCGATGCCAAGTCCCTTATTCACACCACGTGAATTGTACTGCAGTAACTTGAGGATCATTATCATTATCGGTGATTCCTCTCGCGCCTGTTAATAGCTTACATCATTGACTGGTAATCAGGTGATGTCTTTCCATGTTCGACTCCAGAACATCTCTCACATGGATCGACTTGTACTTTGAGTGAAGATTGAACGAGATTGAAGACCCCAGATCTAGTTTCATCCATCCGGGCTGCAATATATATTCGGGAAAATAAAGACATCAAATGTACATCATTGTTGCACAGATAATCATCCAATCTAAGGGATGATGGCTCTACCAAAATCATCAGTCTACACTCAGACGATTGTTTGTCCTATGTACATGAAAATATATTTATAAAGCTGAGCATGGGAATGCCCGCCTCAGCTAGATCATGAAAATATTATGAAGATAATGTATTGTATTGTAGCTTATTACAGGTCTCCTTCCAGCTTGAAAGAACTTCGGATCCTCATGATAAAGCATTTCACCCGACATCAAAAAGATTAACGACCTCATGCTTTAGGGGGAAACTGTTATAGACATTTTTGGGCATTGCAACCCCAAGCATAAATTTCCATAAACTAAGGGCTCCTAAGTCCCTAAAAGTGTTGTTCCAACCCCTAAAAGAACAAGGTCAACTGATGACAGCTTCTCCCAGAAGTTCTCCATGAAAAACTGCTCAGAACTGGCCAAAACTGGACCATTTCACCTGCTCCATAGGCAAAGTGCGTTGAATCTCACCTAAATACACACAATAGGTGCATTGCATTTCAAAAATCCCTTCTATGGGGTGTGATGGGTGAGAAGGGACAAATGGCAGTGTCAATCCGTGAGGTGGAGAAGCATGGAATCTTCCAGAAACTTCTCCTGTGACACTTGTCTCTCTGAATTCGACCAGGGATGAGTAAGAGATCATCAATCTCCAAGTGGAATCAAGAACTATCAGAGGGAAGACACTAATCAAATCACAAGCTGACTCATCTCCCTTGCAGAAATCTATATATGGATCCCTCATCCCAGAGATCCAGAGGCTGGAATTTTGCATCTTGTAAGGAATTGTTGTTGGTTTCTTGAGGCAACATCATAGTGTTGGGTGATCTAAGCTTTTCATGAGGTGAAGAAGGGCTTCTTGCTAAGAGGATGATGCTGGGTCAGAACAATTGGTTGTAACTCTCTTGGCTCTTTCTTGATTATCAATAAAGCTATTCAAGTTTTCCTCCATACTCTTGTGTGATTTATGTTTTATGCATTTGTATGGTCAATTTACATCTGATCCTATATTTTTTATGATAATAGATCCATGTTCTCGTATAGTGTTATGCTGCTTTGATTCTACAGGTACTCTGTGAAGCTAGGTAGACAAGAAAGCAAGTAGCAAAGGACTATCAGAAGAGAGAGGAATCAGGCAAGGAACCAAGCGCAAGACAGAGGTTGGTCTCCTTTATTCTTCTCTCATCTATCTTTCATAAAGGAAAACGAAAGTAGTTTTACTTTGTTTGTTTCTAAGGTAGCTACCAGCCTTAGTGGGATTAGTAGTTCTGCATAGACGCTATTCCCTGTAACACATCCATACATGGGTGTACATATAACAACATCATCAAAATATATATACCAAAACATATGCCAAATCATATACCAAACATATATCAATCATACACTAATCATCATATAGCATATATCAAAACATCATAAGGCATATATAAAAACATCATATAGCATGTATCAACCAACATAAAGCACATATCAAATCATCATAAAGCATATATCAACCATCATAAAGCATATACTAAACCAACATAATAAAATACTAAACCATCATAAAGCAACTACCAAACCACCATAAGCAACCACCAAACCACCATATCAAGCTATTAATTCTTGTAGTTGATTTCAACTACCCAACTGGGCATGTTCATTCTTCCTATACCAAGAACATAACTTCCATTAGATTCAAAATAAATTGAAATAACTTCAAATCATACCTCATTGGTAGTTCGTCAATATGGTACAGTTGGAATCTTGTTCACTTCCTATCACAAGAAGTCAAACTAGCATCTTTGACCAAATAAACATGTATAAAAATATCACATCAGGTTAGCTCAAACACAACCATCATAGATCAAAATCATAAATAAACCAAAATCATAGATCAAATATACTCATCATATACCATAGTCATAAATCTCATGAATAATAAAATTGAATTAAAATACCGATACCTATCCTTCATCGATCCTTACTTATGCCTTTGTTCTTTTGTATAGGCACCAAATCGGTTGCCACACCCAGCAAACACTCAATGCCTTCTCCTCTACTAGTTGCACATACGCATAGTGTGCATCACACACATACAACCACACCTGACACAAAACACCATGAAATACATGCACCTACACCTGATGTACAACACATACACCTATAGCCAGTGTATAACACAGTGCATCCATCTATACTTGATGTGCAATACCACCCAATACATGTACCTACACAAATTTCAACACAACTAATACACACAATACAATGCCACAACTACATGATGCACATACATAATACCACATGCCCATAATACAACATGGATGACATGCACACAATACCACACATACACCAATGCCATATGTACAACATGTACACAGTACCACCAATACACCGCACCACCTACACAAGGTGTGCACAACATCACATGTACATGGCACCACCTACACAACGTGTACACAACGCCACATGTACACTACACCACTATACAATGTGTACACAGTACCACACGCACGACATATACATGACACCACATGTACACAGCACCACATGCATGACATGTACATAGCACCACATGCACACAACACCACTTGTACAATATGTACACAGCACCACACGCACACAACACCTCTTGTACAATCATGCACACCACACCATATATACATAGTACCAATGTACCACATGCATGCAACACCACTTGTACATAGCACTGCATATCCAACACGTACATAGCATCATCTGTACACAGTACTACATACCCAATGTGCTCATAGCACCATATGCACACAACACCACATAGCCATCATGAACATAGTACAATATGTACACAATACCACATATTCAACATGTACATAGCACCATTTATACCCAGTATTGAATATGTAACATTCATGCAACACTATCTGTACCATCTTGTACATAACACTACATAAACAACATGTACACACACTATATATACACAACACCACATGTGCACACATCATATATGAAACATGTACAACATATACAGTATATGCCCAATAGTAGTACCACACATCCAAAACCATATTGTCCTTACCAAGAAACCTTGCTTCCAGTATCTCATCCATGCTTATCCTAGCATGCCGTAGAACACACTTCTTTCACTTTGTTGATGTATCCTTCAACATTACCTATTATAACATAGACATAGGCATAATACAAGTATACAATATAAAATCATATCCACATGATACTGACCTCGTATATTTTTCGTGACTATTCTTTCTAATTGATTCGTCATAAGACCATGAACCTCTTCATGTTTTTCTCCTTCATAAGCAAACATTCCTCCACAAGAATGATCCCTAATAACCTTGTTAGACAGTAACATAAATACATGGATACATACATACATACATATATAAAAGTTAACATAAAACAATCATGATCTTGTCAGACAACGACATACATACATACATGTATACATATATAAACTTCAACATAGTCATGATCATAAAATAATTACCAGATAACATAAGGTCTAGGTTAAGAAAACTTCCTTATTTATGCACAGGCATTGAGAGAAATAGTTCCCAACATATCCAAAGCATATGACACCTCTGGTCCATTTACTTTACCTTTTCGTGTTACATTTCTTGTGTTTGCACTGCTACTATCCATTTACCAAAATGGACCCAATCAGTCCAACCAACTGTCATAGTCTTACCTTCCGTTGTGCTTACTCATGCACAGAGCTTCATTTGGGTCTTATATCACCTGTTGGGTACCATATAGCTCTCCTCGAGCTATTTTAACTTTCATATTTCCTAACCAATTCCCCAGAATCAAAATGTAAAAGGCAATAATGGAAACAACAACAAGAAGAAAACCATGAAAACCAATAACAACACAACTCTGCAAACAAAGTGGTATGTGTTATAGACATTTTTGGGCACTGCAACCCCAATCATAAATGTCCATAAACCAAGGGCTCTTAAGTCCCTAAAAGTGTTGTTCCAACCTCTAAAAGAACAAGGTCAATTGATTACAACTTCTCCCAGAAGTTCTCCATGAAAAAACTGCTCAGAACTGGTCAAAACTGGACCATCTCACCTGCTCCATGGTCAAAGTGCGCTCATCCCACCTAAATACACTCGGGAGGTTCGATGCATCTTGAAAATCCCTTCTATGGGGTGCGATGGGTGAGAGTGGACAAATGGCAGGGTCAATCTGTAAGGTGGAGGATCATGGAATCTTCTAGAAACTTCTCCTGTGACACTTGCCTCTCTGCATTCGCCCAGGGATGAGTAAGAGATCATCAATCTCCAAGTGGAATCAAGAACTACCAGAGAGAGGACACTAGTCAAATCTCAAAAGCTAACTCACCTCCCTTGCAAACATCTATATATGGATCCCTCATCCCAGAGATCCAGGGAGGCTAGAATTTTGTATCTTGTAAGGAAGTGTTGTTGGTTTCTTGGTGCAACATCATAGTGTTGGGTGATCTAAGCTTTTCATGAGGTGAAGAAGGTATTTCTTGCTGAGAGGATGATGTTGGGTCAGAACAATTGGTTGTAATCCTCTTTTCTTCTCTTGATTATTAATAAATCTATTCAAGTTTTCCTCCACATTCTTGTATGATTGATGATATATGCATTTGTGTGGTCAATATATATCTGGTCCTATATTGTTTATGATAATAGATCTATGTTCTTGGATAGTGTTATGTTGCTTTGATTCTATAGGTTCTCTTTGAATCTGGGTAGACGAAGAAGCGAGTGGAAAAGATCTATCAGAACAGAGAGGAATCAAGCAAGGAACCAAGCGCAAGATAGAGGTTGGTCTCCCTTATTCCCCTCTTATCTATTTCTCATAAAGGAAAATGAAAGTAGTTTTAGTTTGTTTGTTTCTAAGGTAGCTACCAGCCTTAGTGGGACTAGCAGCTCTGCATAGACACTAGATTTCACGATAACAAAATGGCGACTCCGCTGGGGAGTGAATAGATTGTTTGTTTATCTACATTTGTTTACCTTATAAACTTACAGACGAAGCCTGAAGTTAAGCTAGCTAGCCTTCGAACTGCATTTGCTATGCAAGTAAAAAGTAGATCAATGTTGCTTCAGTCTATCTCCAGGTTTTGTTTATGAACTGAACAATTGATTTACAAGCTCTCTAATTGCCCTTGTGGTGGCTCTAGTAACCTTTTTAGATCTACGCCTGTGATTGGTCTAGTGATTACCACTTGCTCTGCCTAAATCCCTGAACTGAGCTGCAAAATGTGACCCGAAACCAAATTAAAGTCTTGTCCCTAGTCCATCGCACTGTCTCTTCTGTGAATTCTGGATTCATCGCACTTCCCAAGTGTAGTAGGTGCGCTGCATGTCTTTTTCACTGTGTTGCAGGTGCGCTGATTAGACAAGGCCTTTCATGCTCCTAGATTTTGGTTTTTGTGTTCACTCTTTTCAGCTCTATTCAAGAGTTTTGCTGCCTGTAGTCAGTACACCTCTATTGAAACCCCCTTCCTTTCCATTATTCCGCCTCCATTGTGTAAAGAACTGTAAATGTTTTTATGTCTTTTGAGCCATTTTCAGTTCTCTTTTACAAAGAAGTAGCGTAATTGAATTGTCGTTTCTTGATTTGAAAGTGTCGCAAGTGTCTTTTTCAGTCATAGAAGAGAATCCAATTGTTCTTGATAGTAGATTACACTGTTACTCTTGTATTTGATTTGAATTAGTAGTTTTTCAAGTTTCGAAAGCAAGTTTTCAATTCCAAATCGCAAAGTGTCGTCATTGTCCTCATTTTGTCTTGAAAAGAAACTTGCTAGTAATGTCGCTTTGAAAAATAATTCAGATTTGCGCTTAGCTTTCTTTTTATTATTCACACATTAATAAGGCTGAAAACAAATACATGCACGTGCATTTGCATTTAGACTGTTTGTTGGTTTGATTTAGGACAGTGCATATAGTGTGTGCTCTTTGCTCTATGTTGAAAGAATATCATTTCTCTTTCCTTAGTAGCTAGGATTTTCATTGCAAAAAAGAAGATTAAACGGTTGTTTATCATCTTAGATTGCATTTTAGGAATTGTACATCTACATCACGCAGTGAACCTAAAAGGAAAATTTCTTAAGCAAGATCAACTGTAAAATAAATTTAATGAATCTAAAAATGCTTTGGAACCTAACGCACAACATTTAGAAGTCTAGGCTAGAGACGTATTCCGGCGTCATAAAGCCTAGTAACTATTGTTTTCACTGATGTTTGGGTAATTCCTCCACTTTGAGACAATAAGTGCCAGTACGGACTTGTGCTCCCACGTACCGTCGAGTATATATTGGGAGACCACAATAGGCTTTATCCTTTATCCATAGGAAGTCATGTCTGCTGCCCTATCGATCGCAATGCACTGAACACAGCATTCGGGAAGATTGACTGTCGTACCGTAAAAAGTATTCTGCAGTTTTGCGATTGGTTTGGTAATCCCTCTATCTAGATTTCTAGAGTAGTCTCTTTCGTTCCTTTTCAGACTCCTTAAAGGAAAAGGTCCATCTGAGCACTTGTCACTTCAGGCTCATTAAAAATCGAAGGCGACTAGAGTCATCTTTTATTTTTTCTTGACTCTTAAAAATTGAAAAAATAAGTTGTGTCAAAGCGTCTAAAATTTATTTTAATTGGAATAAATATCATCTTTCCTACGTTGGTCTTAGGTTAAGAAAAATGGAGCCCACCAACCAAGGAGTTCCCCTTGGGGGAAATCCTAGTCCCTTCTCCTCTTAGGGAGATGTTGGTGCGCCCCATATGGCCACATTGTCGCTTCCAAGACTGACAATCGGCTTGCCCATATGGCTCTTCTCAACCTCTGTCATTCAGAACACCATGATTCCTGAACAATCAAGTCAACAACTAAATGATACCAGAGTTACCCCCCAACCTTCTACTTCGTCCAATTCTTCCTCTCCTCCTTCCTCTTCACTTGATGAAGCTGGTAAAGCCAAAAATCAAGTAACCGAGAAGAAGAAGGAGAAGAAGAAGAAGGAGCCAAAGGCAAAAAGGGGCGACCAGGCATCGTCTAGCAAAAATCCACACACTGCACCATCCAGGCCTAAATCGCCATGTGTCATTTGCAAAGGAGACCACTATCATTGAGATTGTCCTTGCATCCCTCGGATCTTAAGGGACTGGTCTCCTCGTTTGCACAATCCGGTGTCGTCAACCTCCGATGATCATGTTGAAAATACACTGTCAACTAGTGAAAGTGAAGCCCCTGGACAAAAAGGAAAATGTAAATTTCCTTGTAAACTGTGTGAAGGCGATCACGCCGTCCACCATTGTCCCTTCTTAGACGAGGCTAAAAGAGTTTTGGACGACCCTCCGGTTTCACCGTTATGGCTTCCTCCTGGATATAAGAAGCTCTTGCTGAGTCCGTCACTAGTTGAAAATCCAGCTGACACGCCCTTGTGGTCAGCTGAAGCATCTATTATTGAAGATAAACCATCTAAATCCACACCAGACAAAAGTCAAAAGGTCAATGCGGCAGTTGACCCGGTCTTGCCTTCAAAGGATCCATCTTCAGATGATACAGTCACCGAAGAGAACAAGAACAACACCGTTCAAATTCTCTTCGTAAGCACAGACTCCGATGAACATGGGGGTAGTCTACCCGTTCCTTTACTGCAGGAAGGAAGTTCGTCAGATTCATATCCAGCTATCTATTTTGTCCCACCTCCAAGCAATCTGGTTGTCAATTGGAATCTACTAGGCAGACCCCGTTTACCAGCTAGTGTACCATTTCGAATCATTTCTCAAATATATAGAATGGTCATGGTCGGTACCATCATAGATTAAGGGGCTTCTATGAGTATCCTTTCCTCAACTGCTTGGAAAGCGCTTGGTTCGCCATCGCTTTTGCCTGAGATGAGAAATCTAACAGGCTTTGACAAAGGAACCAGTCGACCGTTAGGGATCCTTCCCAATGTGCCGATAACATTAAGAAGGAAAACCATTCACATGAACGTAATGGTAGTCCAAGGACCCCTGGATTATAATCTACTCCTTGGACGCGACTATATTTATTGCATGGGAGCCATTGTCTCCTCACTCTTTAGAGTAATGTGTTTTCCGCATGAAGGAAGAGTGTTCAAGCTCGTAGACCGGCTTTCATTCCCCAGTTCACACATAGCAAATAGTCATATACCAACCCTGAATGGTCTTTTCACGCAAGGAATGTCTCATCAATCCCCAATCCATCCTCCTGATGAGCGCGAGTGATTCGGAGGATATGACTGAAACCCAGGGGGCATGCACCCTGGATTGTTTCGACAGCAAAACCTTGGGTATAGGGTAGGTTTTCGTGGAAGATATATGACTGGCTGACACACCCGTCCATTTTGGAAAATGGGATTAGATCGGAATAAGATACCTCCGTTAGAAGGTAGGCCTTTCCCGATAGAACAAATGTTTTGTCTGCAAATTGAAGGGTAACCTGGAAAAGGTAGGCCTTTCCCGATAAAACAAATGTTTTGTCTGCAAATTGAGGGGTAACCTCGAAATTCTACTTCACTATACCTGGGGGCATGCAAACCTTTTGGCATACAAGCGAAGAGCGACTGTTTATTTTTTTAAATTTATAGGTCCTCTAACCCTTTAAACTCATAGGATTGGTCGTTTCCTAACTTGCATAAAGAAAGGATGCGAGGCAAAGCTTTGAAAAGATGCCATTTATATATGAGACATCCTTATTATACGACTAGATTAATCGAGCAGTTTTAATGCAGAATTCAAGCTCGTTAAAAAATAAACATAAGCAATGAGCAAACGTTCCCCTAGAGTTTAAGCTCATTAAAAAATGAACCATTTTCTGGTAAATAACCTTCGTGAATGTATTATCATCAGCCTTTGAAGCCTTGGTTGTGTTCTCATCATCACCTCCACTCTGTATTGGCAGATCATTCACCTCCATTTGATTGTTTACCCTTTTTGAGGAACAACTGCGAAGAGTGATCCTGTTAGCCATCCTTGTGACACTGCCGTGATTGGAAAATTCCAAACGTTACCTGGAATTAGCTGCTATCCAAACCTTATCTTGAAAATCCCTTCTATGGGGTGCGATGGGCGAGAGTGGACAAATGGTAGGGTCAATCTGCAAGGTGGAGGATCATGGAATCTTCCAGAAACTTCTCCTGTGACACTTGCCTCTCTGCATTCTCCCAGGGATGAGTAAGAGATCATCAATCTCCAAGTGGAATCAAGAACTACCAAAGAGAGGACACTAGTCAAATCTCAAAATCTGACTCACCTCCTTTGCAAACATCTATATATGGATCCCTCATCCCAGAGATCCAGGGAGGCTAGAATTTTGTATCTTGTAAGGAAGTGCTACTGGTTTCTTGGTGCAACATCATAGTGTTGGGTGATCTAAGATTTTCATGAGGTGGAGAAGGGCTTTCTTGCTGAGAGGATGATGCTGGGTTAGAACAGTCGGTTGTAATCCTCTTTGCTTCTCTTGATTATTAATAAAGCTATTCAAGTTTTCCTCCACATTCTTGTATGATTGATGACATATGCATTTGTGTGGTCAATATATATCTGGTCCTATATTGTTTATTATAATAGATCTATGTTCTTGGATAGTGTTATGCTGCTTTGATTCTACAGGTGCTCTTTGAAGCTGGGTAGACGAAGAAGCGAGTGGAAAAGATCTATCATGAGGGAGAGGAATCAAGCACAAGACAGAGGTTGGTCTCCTTTATTCCCCTCTTATCTATTTCTCATAAAGGAAAATGAAAGTATTTTTAGTTTGTTTGTTTCTAAGGTAGCTACCAGCCTTAGTGGGACTAGCAGATCTACATAGACACTAGATTTCCCGATAACAGTATGGCCATACACTAGACATAAACAAAGCTGCAAATCAAGCTCAAAAATTCATTAAAGACCAAAAGCACAAGACTAACACCATGACTCAATCCCCATGGTTCCCAAGGAAAGCGCAACCTAATCCATCTTCAAGATTTCATGGCAACCTCTCTTGCCAACTCCCTGTATCATGCTCACACATTTCAACCACATGTTGGTTGACATGTTCCAAATATCAAGACAATCATATTTATCAATTTGAAATCAACTTTTACAAACAATCATGTCATAATCCATAGTCATTAGACATAATGCTACAACTATCAACTGCATTCAAGTACATATCAACTGTCTCAATACATACATGGTAGTACAATCATCTTAAAACAAAATTATTTGAAAACATATTCATATTAAGAAATTCATCAACATTCAACCACTTGCATACATACCATGTTAAATAAATCAATTAGACGACATAATAGGCACCGAACACTCAAATACCAAATAGACGACATAATCAACTATGAAACACCAAGTATAATACATAAGCAAACTCATACCTTAGTGTATATTAGGGGAGGCTATATTGTCTACACAATAAAGTTAGGTTAGCATGATACAACTTCACAACATATCAACATAAATCATAATATCCATAACCGTAACTACCTAACATGTTCATATTACAAGCTCATAAGCATTTGCCATTCATGCATTATAATCACATATGTATGATTAGTCTACATTAGTATGACACCATATCAAAAATATGTTAGCTCATACCTGAGTATCACAACCATAACCATCTACATAGGTCAAACCAAGTTAACACAATACATATAACATCAAGATCTTCAAGGCAATGAACATAACCATCACACATATGACCAATCCAAATTATAACATCAATATCTCAATGAAATGACCCTAATCATCAAGTTAATAGCATATAACAACAATGAGCTATATATCATACTCATCAACAAGATACAACATAATGACCAGGTTATCTAATGTAAAACAACAATAGCAATGAAACAACTACACATTACTATCATTATTGACTATCTGACATGTGCATATAACTACACTAATCAACCAACATCTATCATGAATGTAACCATAAAATCAAAAGACATGTTCATAAACCTAATGCATATAAAATCCTTAACTTACATACCTGCATGTCGAACATACAATACCTGTATGACGATTTTCTCTTACCCCAAATTCCAATGTTGCAACCTCATTAAAATTATCTGCATCTCCTACTCTATCTCAGCCAACACATTAGCATCATAACATCCAATAGCACCATGATGACATAAATTTCATACAATGACTTCACAAGGCATGTTTTACCTACTATACATGCATAATCATAACCAAGACCATACATGCATAACAACTGCATATACACAAATAAAAAATGAGTACGAAACCATATACGCATCATTCTAGCTAGAGTCCAGTCATCAATGCATGACCATATCAAGTACACAAACCATGACCTTATGCATGATAACAACCATTACTCCATTGTACACTTGGCCACATGCAACCAACAATATGGATAAGCAATGTCAAATCGACTACACCTATGCATAAACGCATGTAGTCGAACATAAGAAATCAAATATTTTAATCAACCTACAAGACTAATACATGTAATCCAAAATATTCAAAAACGTAACCTAACATACAAGGATGTAAGTAGGTGTCATGAAATCAACATGTAAGTGACCTATAATCCATACACAGTCCGTCACATGTTCCAAAACTCAAGACATCATGTCTATTAATTTTAAATCAGCATTCACCAATACTAACAATCTATAAGCATACCCCCTTACTATCCATGGTCCACACTAAGGTAGAAGGAAGCTACTAGAATGGCCCAATCTCTAATTTCCAATTATGGAAATGGGATCTCCAAAGCTCTACTAAATTTAAACACACTTGAAAGGAAATTGATTTTTATTTCTCATACATTTGTATGAGACTAAGTAAAAAACATTGCACTTATTCGACTTGTAACATAATAACTAAAAACATGCCACTCTTCCATTTCCTTACAGGCAAAGTTTCAAATTCCTTGCATGCAACCTTTCCAATTCCCTACATGCAACTCTTCAAATTATTTGCATGAAAATAGGCATAGATCAACTACATCCATACTATCATACCACAATATTATCCCATCTAAAAATAGCATTTTCTTCAAACAATTACCATACTTTTACATTTTCTTCAAACAACTACTATACTATTACATTTGCATGTAAGAATTTCTTCAAACACTTTACATGAAAACTAATATAGCAAGGTATTTGCATACAAGTAAGCATATATAAACTACATAAATACTATTACACATCAATACTATCCCCAACCACAAACAACATACTCATTGGTGCATTTTATCAAATAGTTTGTATGAAATTAATCATTGAACCATTTAAGCATTTCATCAAACACTTTGCATGCAAACTAATATAGTAAATGATTAAATTCATATATCCTAAACTGTAGTAGTACAAGTTATGGAAATTGAACCATATGATCATTGGAATTATCCCTCACTACGGTTCAAGTTTCAGCTTCTGAGATTTCATAGATGAAAATTTATAACAAAATACCAACACAATCTTATTTGGTGCACAATTCGAGGAGTATCCAAAAATCTCGATTTACACTGGTCATATCTCCTACAATATAGCACATAAATGTTTGAAATTTTTATCACAATATAAGTGGGATTTCCTCTCATTGTGGAAAAAATTGCAGCTTCGAGAGTGCCCAGAATAAACGTTATAACAAAAATGTCAGCGTGACCTATTTGAGACCTGATTTTAGAAGAATTCAGAAGGCTCGACTCCCTCTGCTCATATCTCCTACAATATTGTGACCCAATATCTGAAATTTCTACCACATAATAATTGGTATTTACCCTCAATGTAGACAATTTTTCATCTTCTTAAAGCCTACAGAAGAAAAGTTATTGCAGAAATGCCAATGTGACCTGTTCAAAGGTGCATTCAAGAAGGTGATCTTCCTTAGATCATAATTCCTAAAGTATTATGAACCAATATCTGAAATTTTTACCACATTATCAGTGGGATTTACCTTCAATATGGACAAATTTTTAATTTATAATATTCCATAGAAGAAACATTATAACAGATATGACAGAAAGGCCTGATATTTAACCTTTGTTCTTCATTTTACCTATGATAGAGCCCATCCAATCCAAGCGTTTGAACCATGCTATAATACCACTCTGTAACAACCTCTAGGGTAAATGTGCATATAAAAACATAATAGGAAAAGAAATACAATAAACATATCAGCCATCAAAATCCATATATACATCAGTACATTTGCACATGAAAATCAAGGGAATGCATATAAATGCAATGAACCAACCGGAGATGGGACTACCATGTTCCACCCAACCATAGATTGGCTGAGCCAAGTCTCTCTTTAGCCAATCACCCACGTGCCATATTCCAAGCATGAATGTGGGATCTTAGAGAAAACATCAATCAAAACTCATCCAGGGATTCCAGAGGCCACCCACCTCAACCCATCAAACAGTGATTCCACCTCACAGTCGAACATCACCAAAAACCATCATCAGATTGGTCTCCATCCAAGCCTTCCAGGTCTTCCAGAGTGTCTGTCCAACCAAGGCTTCCAGAACTAGTAACTCAACCCACAACTTATATAGGGCTTCCAAAGCATTTGTCCAACCAAGGCTTTTAGAACTAGTAACTCAACCCACAACTTATACAGGGCTTCCAGAGCATTTGTCCAACCAAGGATTCTAGGACTAGTAACTCAAACCACCAAGGGATTCCAAAGAATTTGTCCAACCAGGGCTTCAAGACTAATAAATCAACCCAAGTTGTTATAGGGCATCTAGAGCATTTTTTCAACTAGGGCTTCCAAGACTAGTAACACAAACCAAGCTATTACAGGGCTTCCAGAGCGTTTGTTCAACTAGGGCTTCCAGGAATAATAACTCAACCCAAGCTAAGGAAACATGAGAACCAACAAAAGCAAAGCAATGAAATTAAACCCACAATCACCATGGCTATCCAGGAAATGGCAAGGCTAGGCAATCCACTATCGATCCAGGCAATTCTCCATGCCAATGATAGATCACAACCAAGAAACCACATGCATGTGCCATGCATGCCAAAAATAGTGAATAAGTCATACATGCAACTCGATGCCTGCAAGCAAATCTGATGTAGTTGCTGATGTTGATGCCTTCTTGTACTTTCCGACTCTTCCTTTGCCTTCTTGCTCCAAGAATCCAACTATGCCACACCCTCCAAGAGTGCTCCAATAAAAATCTAAGTAACCAAGAGTATAATATAGAGAGATAGAATAATGAGAGAGCTCCAAAATTGAACTAACCAAGTCTTGCCCACTGATCCTCATAAGAATTTTTATTAATGAGGCCTCTATTTTCTTCATTTTCCATTATTTTCCTTCAATTTCCTCCTCACATGCAAAACGTGACCTTTCACCTTCCTTTTCTCCTAATTTCCATTATTTTCATAAATAAATGTGCCAAAATACATTTTTTCCTCTTTAATGCCTTTGCCAATTTCCTTAGCCATAAACAACCAAGTGAACACCCACTAGGATGTATTTCCCACCATTCATCTTGGAATACGTGTCCCATCATCCATAGTATTTATGTATTTTTACATGGAATTTTCACCAAGGCTCTTACATTTACCAGCCATTTATATTATTGAGACTGTTTGTCATCCACAGTCTTAAGTGGGTTCTTTGCATACATCTTTGAGAAGAAAACACTACAACATTTAGGTTGTAGAGCATCGCTCAGCCTAATAAGCTTTGTTATAATACCATGGCTTAGCAATAAAACATGCCCAAAAAACCACAATTCATTTCATATGAAACTTGTTTATATTATTTTTTTTAATTAGTAGATTCAATTAAAAGGGAAAAACAAAGTTATTCTGAAAGAGTGTTACAAATCAAAATAACATAGATGGTGCAATCTTAACATGTAAGAAAGCGTTATGCTAGGGTTTCCGAGTTTCTTCTAGGGTTCTGAGAAACCTAACATCTCTATATGCCGTTAGCAGCTCTGCCCTGAGCACCCACCTTGCTTCAGATTGTCGCGTTGACGGGCATTATGAATGTCACTACAAGGGGTAGAAATCCCCTCCTATCGAAATATCGTGAGCGACGAAACAAGTTCGTAGGGCACGCAGACCACAGGCACTCAGAGCGGTCATGGAAAAGGACCCTTAACCCCGAAGCTCAATGGAAGACTCGCATGCACTGCTAGTGCCTCCCAAGGGCAACAAAGAAGCCTTGTTTTGTCATACCCAACAAAAAACTCGAGAACTACAGGAAATATATGAAGGACCACAAAATGATCTGTAAATTTATAGGAGTCTGACCATTTGAATGGGATCTAGTTAAGTGGATTTAGCATAAATGGAAATGAAAAGGCCACATCAAGCTGAAATTCGGGGCTAGGGGATTCTTTACAGTAATTTTCTCCAACCTAGAGGATAAGGAAAGGGTTTTCGATGGTGGTCTGTATTTCTTTAACAATGGAGGGTTGTTCATGAGACACTGGGAGGAGTGTTATAATCTAGATCTGGAAAAATTTGTATTGGCTGTGGTATGGGGTCGCCTCTTTGGTCTCTCGCTGAAATTTTGGGATTCGGACATCCTGGAGGATATCAGGAACTCCATATGAAGTTTTGTGAAAGTTTCAGAATCCACAAGAAGGGAAGGTACTTATTCAAGGATTTGTTTTTATATGAATATAACATAACCTTTACTGGAAGCTATTGAGCTGGAATACCATGAGGATTTATGGAAACAACCCATTGACTATGATCATATCCCCTTTCGATGTCATATATGCCATGAATATGGACATCTGTTTCGGGACTTCATGATGAAGTAGTTCGAGACCTGGGAGCCATCCACAACAAATAACTCAGGGAAAGTACAATAAGGGGAGGAGGGATTTCAGGAAGTACAGAGGAGGAGCTGAACTCAAAAGAATCCTCATACCTCACCCAACCACGATTAAGAAAAGGATCATAGAAAAGAAATTGGTATGACATCCTGCAGGAGGAGGAAGAATCAGGGGAAGGTCAGATGGAAGAAACAGGTCCAGGCAACCAACCAGTAGAGAAAAAAGATGAAAATGGTGCCAAAAGAAAGGCCGAGGAGGAAAAAAATGACAAAGAGGTCACAGAACAACCAACAGAACAGGGAAACATGGAAATTGATAGTCAAAGAGAATACATAAGCAATGAAGATCAAGTCTTATGCAAGTTGTTGAATGAGTGGAGGCATTTGGATGAGAATTTTATACAAGAGGATCAAAAGAAAATTCAAAATAAACATTCCAACAATACAAAGAAAAATATGGGATAGGGGGATCAGTTCAATCAGAACAACTAGGATCATAAATCAGCTAGGGGGTGGACCATGGAGCCTCAGGGAAAGGAGGGAAGAAACGAGGAAGAAAAATTTTGAACGAGACCATCCAAATCATAGGAGAAGTGTTGGTGAACTTTGGAAGAGTGGTGTCACTGTCAGTGGTATTCCATCAACTCAATAAATCGTCCAAATGATAATTAGATCCTGCAATATAAGAGGCCTTAACAGCAAAGGCAAACAATGCTTCTTGAAATAGAGACTCCAGAAAGACAAGCCTAGCATTATGGTGATCCAAGAAACCAAGATCCTGGAAGCTAAACTCAAAGACATCATAAAGACCTTCAAGATGCACTATGAGGTCATAGCCCAGGATGCCAAGGGTAGTGTAGGCAGACTCACTATCCTATGGAACCCAACAGAAATTGTTTTTGAAGATTGGGTAAGTCGACCCAGAATCCTCTCTGGGAGATTTAGACATATTGGATCTAGAGATTGGGCCTTGCTAACAGGAGTCTATGGGCCTCATATTCTAGGAGAAAAAGGGGTTTTCCTTCAAAACCTAGAAAATCTGAGAAGAGATTATCGAGATGACTTATGGATTGTTGGGGGAGATTTCAATATGATTACATCCCTAGAGGAGAAAAAAGGGGGAATCAAATGTTAATACATAGACATGGGAATGTTCATAGACCTGATCGCTGAGATCCACCGGGTTGACATGCCATCCAACAATGGAATCCACACCTGGAATAATAGAAGAGGGGGACTACACCAGATTGCATCACTTTTGGACCGTTTTCTGGTTTTTGAGCAGGTAGTCAGCTACGACATCTTACTAAAAGCATCCATCCTCCCTTGTATGGGATCTGATCACTAGCCAATTCAGTTGGAGATTGACCTAAAAACAGGTCCCAAAAACCGTCCCTTCAGATTTGAGTCCTTTTGGCTCAGGGACCCTAAGCTGATGCAGAAAGTGGAAGAATGGTGGAAGGAAAGCGAGGAACTTGGCAGGAACCATATGCACACGTTCCAATTGAAGCTTAAGGAAATAAGAAATATTAAGAAATGGAACAAGGAAGAGTTTGGGCACATTATGAGAGACCAACATCAGCTGATTAACAAGATGGAAAAATCCAACAACAAATCATAAGCCAAGGCAGGGTAGAACACCTAGTGGAAGAAGAAGGGAGGATCATCAACTAGCTAAAAGAATGATGAAAACAGGAAGAGATCCTATGGAAGAAAAAATATAGAGTTAACTAGCTACGAGAAGGAGATGGAAATCCTCGTTTCTTTCACAAAGCAATGATCCAACATCACCATCATAATAGGATTTTCTCCCTAAAGGATGAAACTGGAAACAAAACAATTCAGCATGAGGAAATGGAGGACCCAGTCATGAACCATTTCCACTCTTTTCTCTCGGAACCAGTTCATGATAGGATTGAGGCAATTCAAATAATAGCTCAAAACATTCCCTAACTGGTATCTAGGGGCGATAACTTGGACCTTATGAGAGTGGTATCCTTAGAGGAAGTGGAGGAGGTGGTTAAAGAGATGGCAAAGAATAAAGCCCTTGGCCCTAACGGATTCACAGTGGAGTTCTTCCAAGAAGCTTGGAACTTCATTGGAAAATTTGTGGTGGAGGAGTCTAGATGCAACCAAAAGGTATGTCCAAGCCTAAACACTACGTTTATTTCTTTAATTCCTAAAACAGCCAAATTGGAGGATCCCCAAGGGTTTAGACCGATTGCCTTGTTTAATGTTATCTACAAGATTATAGCCACATTCATTGTGAAACACCTCAAAACCCTGCTTCCTCGCCTCATCTCCCTAGAACAAATAGGCTTTGTTAAATGTCGCTAGATCCTTGACAGTTTCGTCACTTCCTATGCGGAAATTCACTCCTTAAAAAATCTCAAAGTGCCTAGTATGATGATCAAGCTAGACTTATCCAAAGTGTATGACCATATTAGCTGGACCTTCCTTACCAACATTCTCAAATCCTATGGCTTTGATCAGAGATGGATCAACTGGATCCTTGCCATGGTGTCCTCCCCTTTTTATTCCATCCTCCTAAATGGCTTTTCAACTAGGACCCTCAACCCCTCCCGAAGCTTGAGATAAGGCAACCCTCTATCGTTGTTCCTATTCATCTTGGAAGTTTAAGGCCTAGGCTGGTACCTTAAAAAGGAATCGCAATATCTGAAAATCTGAGGTCTGAGATTATGGGGAAATGACCTCCCTATCACTCACCAAAAGTTTGTAGATGACATTATGCTCTTCTGCAATGTCTCCTTGTGGGAAGTCTGTCGTATAAAAGTAATTATCCATGACTTCATGGAAGCCTTTTAGACCTTGATAAATAATGAAAAATCCTACATCTTCTTTTTCAACACTGCAAGGAATATTCAAACCTTCTTAGCCCAGGTGATAGGATTTGGAATCAACTCTCTTCCCACCAAATACCTAGGAATGCCCCTATCTTTGAATTCTTTAAAAACCTCATGCTGGAACTCTCTCCTCCAGAAAATCCAAATGAAACTCAGTAACTGGACATTCCATGCTCTCAACCTGGCTGGTCACACAGTCCTCCTCAAGGTTGTCCTTCAATCCATATCGATTTACCAACTCTTGGGTATGGCTGCCCCCAAAACATCTTGTACAAAAATGGTTGAGACTTTTAAAAATTTCCTTTGGGGAGGGGCTCATCAGCTGAAGAAATGGGCTCTAGTTTCATGGCCCAACTTAATCAAGCCCAAAATGGAAGGAGGATTGGGTCTTCGGGACCCTCACACCCTGAATCAAGTAATGGGAGCTAAACTCTGGTGGAGGTGGATAAGAGGAGGAGTTGATTTATGGAAACAAATTTGGACACGCAAATATGGCATGCCCACCTGCACAGAAGATATCCTCAGGTACCATGACCTGCCCAAAGGATCTGCAATATGGAACCTGGCAGCTCAAAACAATGACCTTATCCATCAACACTTCTTTTGGGAAATTAGGAATAAGCAAACATCTCATTTCTGGCAGGATTCATGGTAGCAGAGAGGAAATCTTTTCACTAGACAATATCTGAGCAATTTTTTCCTCTACACCTCAGAAAGAAATTATCATGTGGTGAATTAATATTTGAAAGAAAACTCACCAATAGAAGGATGGAGAAGATGTAAAGGTCCCGAGGACTGGACAGAACCTCCAAATTCAGACCAATGGATTCATTTGGGTAAAGAATTTGATTCCAAAAGAATCACCAGACAAGAAGGATTAGACATTCTAAGGTGGGGATACACCACAAGGGACACCTTTACCATATAAGAGGCATACATATTAAAGGCAGTATGGAGACAAGAGAACGACCAAACTATTTGGAAAAATATCTAGTGGGGAAGGTGGTGGATAGAAGTGGTCTTATTTCTCTGCCTAGTTTGCAGGGGCAAAATCCTAACCTGTGATCAACTCCAAAAAATAGGTTTCTATAGACCCTCATATTTTATGCTCTATGGCTGCCACACTGAAGACCTAGAACACCTTCTAAATACATGCCCATTTGCCACTCAAAAATGGAATCAAGTGGAATATCTCTTCGGCAGAATGGATTGGGATCCCCAAAGCATTAGAGAATCCATTCTTCTTTGGAGACAAGGCCTCTTCTCCAGCCAAGTCCTCAATTGGGCTTGGGACTTAGTTCCAAGATTTACTCTTTGGGCCATCTGGAAAGAGTGAAACCACAGGATCTTCAAGAGTAGAGGACAGACTCAGGAGCTAGTGTGGGAAGGGATAGTTCAAAACATTTGTGAAACCATCCTAGCAGAGAAGTGGCTACTAAATGACTAGCAAGTTACTCCCCAAGAGGCCAGAATCATTAACCGCCTAAAACTAGTGCTGGAAATGATTGCCCCAGACTCTTGGAAATCGATTCCAAGCATAGTGGATTCAGCTCAAATCTTCATCACCCCACTAGAGGGATTCACAAAATTAAGTTTTGACGGAGCCTCAAAAGGAAACCTGGGTCCTGCGGGATTTGGCACGCTCTTTCAGGACTACAGAGTGAATACCATATTCATACATGCGGACTATTGTGGCCATGCAAGTAATAATGAAGTGGAATTTTCTGGTTCATGTCAGGGCCTAATCCTAGCCATCAAGCTGGGATACAAAAAGCTAGTAGTGGAAGGAGACTCCCAACTTGTAATCAATACTCTTAAGAAACTGAGTCAGGGGACTAATTGGGATAAGCTTAGCCACAGTTGGAGAACTTCCAGGTTGGTGCAGGAGCTAGGGGATCTTATTTAGAACTTCGACTATGTCATCACAATGCATGTGAGGTGGGAAGGAAATCGAGCTGTTGAATTTCTGGCTAACTGAGGTTTCTCACACTAAACCGATCCTCTGGAGTTGACCTAGCCCCTACAACTTGGGAAATTCATTTGGAACCACTACATGAAATTATCGAACAGGACAAAATCAGTGGTTCACGAAGCACCCTAGCCCCTAAACATATTCCCAGATCGGGGTACATACTAGATCCTCGGCGCAATCACCTCAGTTAAATGTTGGGTACCTCAAAGGACAAAACCACCACCTTCCACATGTGTGGCAAGGCTGCCAGGGCCGCCTCATGCATGAAGGGAGGTAATAATAAGGCGGGTGGTGGTAGTGGGAGCCATTTAAGGCGTATTCATCTAGTTGATTACATGCAATGGTTTAAAGGTGGGTCACTCAATTAAAGGAAGTTGGTAGACATGGTTAGATGTTGTGGAGAAAGATTGGCACTGGTGTGCCTTCAACCTTCCCTAGCACTGGTTATTTGGTATGTAGTTCGTTTCCTTTCCTTTTTCTCCATGAAGAGAGTCTTCTGGATAAAAGAATTGGGTTGGCCTAGTCTAAAGTCATGGAGATTATAGGTTCTGCATCCTATCTTAATAATGCATGCATCAATTCGATGGTTGAATTATGGTAATTGGACTGGGCTTGCTCCTATGTCTATTATGTTTTGCATCTGACTATCCTAAAGGGGACTAATTGTAGGCTATTACCTTTCCTCCTCCTCCATGAAAAGGGTCTTCTGGAAAAATGATTTAGGTCGGTCAGGTCTGAAATTGTGGGGATTAGAGGGTATGAGTCATGTCTAGATAATGCATGCATCACTTCGAGGGGTCAATTATGGTAATTGGAATGGGCATATTCCTGGGTTTGTTATGTTTGGCACCTAGTTGTCCCGAAGAGGATTAATTTAGGGCCTCCTCATGGTAATTGAACCCATGGCTCTGTATTTCTTCATGGTTGACCTGGCGGGGCTTGGGGGTAGTATATTGAAGTCTTGGGCCTATGGCTACCAAAATTTTGAGTCGACTCGGGACGAGTGGGTGCTGGGTAAACTGGTGTGGGGGGTTTATGTTGCCACTGAGACTCCCTGGTTGCCGAGTGGGAGAAAACCCTTGGGACATTGCTATGTGAGTTGGTCTATGCTGAGTCTGACCCTTAAATCTGAAGGTAATAATGGTCATCAGGAAGGGTTGGTGCTTGATTACTGGTCTCGGTGTAAGGGGATGGAACCCTTGCCTATTTTGGGGAACACTATGAATATTTTTTGTGAAGAGAGGAAGGATGGCAACACCCATGTTCTGGTTTTACAAGTGCCTGTTAGTCTCTCGATAGGTGACCAGGTTGTTAACATGACCCATACATTAAGTGATTGTGGGTTGATACCACATGCAAGTACCCAACGACACATTTCTCGAGGCTGCAAGACAACAACCATGGCTTGTGTTAAATTGATAGAAAAAGGAGGCACTACCAAGCTTAACAAAAAAAGAAGGGAAAAACAAGATTTTTAACTTATAAACGGGCTTTCCATAACTCATGTTCGTTAGACACCTTCATATGACATTTTTTTTAAACCCAAAGGGATCGACAACTAGGTTACTACCATACTCACGTGACATGAGGTCGATTCTAGCCGCTACCATTGTACCTCTAGGGCCTACAACCTGTCCTCCTCTCCATAGACAAAATCACAATTAGGTGATTTAACCTTGGATCTCTTAGTTTGCACGTATTCACATCACTTTGATCACCATTTGAGATGCCCTCTAGGACATTCTTATGGATTTTTTTAAAATTAATCAATTAAATTAAAAACACAAAACAAACATAATGATTTTTGAGATAAATCTCAACCTTTGATAGGTAACTATTGTTAACAATATTGTGAACATTAAATTTCTATCATGTACATAATAGTTATTGATAATTAAATTAAAATTCTGAAAACCTTATTCAAAATCAACATCTTATCAATACTACTATAAAAATTATTAATTTTCTTTTATACACAAATATTATTAAAATAAATAACTATTGAAAATTATTATTAAATTAAAAAATATATTCATAATGAGAAAATATAGCGAGGATATAATATTAGAAGGCAATGCTATGGATTTTTTCATTTCTCAAGAAGTTTATGAAATATTGTGCAATTGATATCCCATAAATAAATTGAATTAATTTTTTTTTAAGGATGATTGGAAAATTTTTGTGAAAAAACTAAGAGAACGAGAAAATAAATAAAATTAGGGGAATGAATAAGATTTTAGAATAAGAAAATGGTTAAAGATTTTAATTTTAAATGACAATTTTGGTAAAAAAGATAAAGACATGAAATACATATTTTATTTTATATATAAGAATTGGTGTATTTAAGTGTTTAAATTAAACAAAATAAAATTGAATACAAATTACAATTTTTTTAAATGTGGTTCATGAATATTCAGTGGACTTATATTTATGGGAAAATCTAGATACAAGTGTATAAATTAAACAAAATTAAATTGACTATAAATTATATATGGTTCATGAATATTGAGTGGAGGTTATATTCATGGGAAAGTCTAGGTATATCAATTTAAAGGGATCTACTCTAAACTAGCAGAGCCTAATCTCTAGGGAATCAAGGAGATTTGACCATATTACCTCCCGATAAACAAGGTACTTAGCAACAAAACCTTGACCAACTAAGTTATCCCTTAGGACTTAATACAATTTATATTATAAAATTATTATTCACAAATATTGAGAATTATTTTTTAACTTATAGATTGATTAATTAGTAAATTAAATTATATTTATATATTAATTAATTGATTTAATATAATAAGTCTCTTTTTTTAATAATATAATAAAAATAAAGAAAAAGAAGATGATTAGCATTCACTCAAATTTATAAATTTTATTAGAAAGATTAATTAATATTCTTTAATATTATGGATGTATCATTTTATATTTGTTTGGACACTAAAAATTATTATCTATAATCAAATTTTCTAGTTTTTTTAGTTTTTTTGCTTTTCAAGTAATGTGAGTTCTAATATGTTTGGCACACTTAATATGTGGCTCGAATAACCACGACCCAGTGGCATCTAAGCTATCAAAATCACCCAGGGATCGCACCGAGTCTTTGCCAAACCAACCCTTGGCATAGTTGTGTTTTTTCCCATGGAGTTTCGAATTGATGACCTTTACACCATGGAATGCCTTAACAGAACACCTTGTCAAAAAGTTAAAATATTATAAAGAGGTGGTCAACCCTAATCTTTTATCTAAAGGGCTAGATAGCCCACAATTATACTCACTTAAGTGTTCACAAGACTCGAAGAATAGTCATAAGCACGAAGTCATTACTGTAGAATTCTTCTACAAATCAGCTAGCTCTGATACCATTTAGAAATTCCCACTGTAGATCAACAGATTATGCAATATGCTAAAGCAAAATACAAGATCTACTTCTACAACAAACTTTGCGGAAGCTTAATCGAATTGAGCAAGATCAATGAGAACACATATAACTGAGAAATGAGAAATCAATCACACATAACATAGAATAAATAACCCAGGGGAAGCCTCAGCCTAAAACCCCAATCTCTGTATTATCATACAAGTGGAAATATGTTCGAATTATGAAAGGAATCAACTCACAAGCTATCATACTCTCTCTGTAATCAAACAATACTACTCATAGACATTCAAAGGCTCTCACAACCTTCTCCTCTGCCCTCCAAGCCTCCTATTTCCTTGCGCAGTTTTTCCTGGGTTCCAGTGCTTCCACTTGTGTGAATTCCCACCTCACACTGCTCACTTGGCTTAGAAATAACTGCATAAACCTGAAGGAGATAAATCCTTCTGCATGGATGAGTTTCCTTTATAGGAAAAAATCATCCAACTGATAGTACGTTGTCCCTCCTCTGATCTCAATTGGGTCTCTGACAGAACTGACATGCATGAGTTATTTATGAGAGAATATTCAATTATCTGAAGTGCAGCAGTTACATGCATGCAAGCATTACCTAACTGAACTCACAATTAATTCAACAAACTATTTGAATTAATCTAACTGGACTTGACTCAGTTAACTGAGCCAACTAATTACAACTTATCTTTATCTCTTTAACTGATGGATAAATTCCTCAATTAATGGAGAAACTGTTGCATGTCCCCACACAGACTTCATGTTTGATTTTCTACAACTAATTAACTCATGGTGAATTAATTAATTATTTTACAAATAGCTACTAAGATCAAATTCAAATTTTACTTCACTATTTTAGTTCAGGGACTAACTAAAATTGGAATCCATCCCGAAATTCTATTTATAACAATGTTATTTTTAGCACTTCCATTTTTCATTCCTTGTTGCTATGTCCAACACTGGTACCCGAACTTCTATTTATAGTAATGCTATTTTTAGCATTTCTTGTTGCCATTTTCAACACTCCCTCTCAGCAAGAAAGGCATTCAACTCGAACCCGATCCTAAACCTTTAGAATGTTCTGCATGCAACACTTCTCCCAAGTGTTGTTGCTCCAACAACTCTAGAAACAAAAAAAAAATCCCAACTGACATTTCTGTTGGGCTGGAAACATCCTCTGGTGCTGAAGCTCCATCTGCCACTAACAAGTGATCCCTCTCTAACCTTTGAGCTGCTGCAACATTCCATGCATCTCGCACCGTTTCACATCTCTCTATGCCATCCTACGTTGGTGCAACACTCATGTGCCTCTCGCATTGTTGCAGCCTATTAGCTCTGCACTGTCCTGGGATTCCTGCACTATAGCTCTATTTTCCGCTCCATCTGCATCTGTCTCTACCCACTCAACCAGTCCTGCTACTCTTCATCAAGGCTCCTGTAGCAAGGTCTAATCAAAGAGGTTGGGTACCTCAATGATCCTGCCCCCATTCTAGCCTTCTTGGGACTGTCACTCCACATCGCCCCACCTCCAACCTGGAGGTATGGATGCATGTGATCCCTCTACCCACTTGGCTCAAAATTTCCCCTTACTAGAGGTCTCTGCATGAATTTATGCCTCCACTCTGTCTCCTCTAGGCTTCTCTAGTTGTGGCTGCTCCACCACCTCCTGAAGCTGCTTCACCAATCATGGCTCCTCCATAATTGTCTCAAACTTCTTCTGGCGTTGCATGTTGAGAGGTAATGTACTCTCCCTCTCAACCACAAAATCTCCAACAATTGCCTTGCTCCTCAAGGCTTTGCATGCATCTTGAACCTCAAGAGCATACAAGTTCTTGACTCGTGAACCGATCTACTTCACCTGTCTCGTGGTGATGTGTCGAAGGAAAACCTTTCCCTTATTGAAGACTACATCATAGCCCTTGTCTTCCAGCATGGCAATCGACACCAAATTTTTCTTCAATCCTAGTACATACTTGACATCAGTCAAGGTAATGCGAGCTCCATGCTCCCTCTGAAAAACAACCATGCCTTCACCTGAGACAATATACTTTTCATCATTACCCATTGCTATGGGTATCTGGAGATCTTTCTCCTCCAAGGTACTGAACAAACTCTTGTCGCCGGTCATGTGGAAAGAACCTCCATTATCAAGAAACCAACCACATCCCACCATGGATGAAACCATGCATGCGAAGAGGGTGAAATCCAACTCATACTGTGAGGCCAATGCCACACCTTCAGATCCTTCCTTGGATACCATCTTGGATTTCTTCAATAGACAATTTGTAGAAAAATGGGCCACCACATGACAACAAAATCATCGCACTTTCAATTTGTCAAACTTATTCCCACCATGTGAAGAACTCAATTTGGGATGAGAATCCTTCTCCTTCCCCTTCTTCACCTTACTCGCTAAGGCATGATTTTCTTCATCCTCCTTGGATGAAGAACCATCTATGGTGCTTCTTCTTATCTCCTCCTGCATTAGATCCAACCAAAGTTGTTCCCAATTTGGTAGTTTCTCTCTTCCATTTACCGAGTCTTGGTAGCTATGCCAGCTCTTAGGAAGAACGAGGAGTGCAAGACTCACCATGTTATCATTGGCTGTAGTGATCCCTACACTTCCAATCTCATCCCTGCAAGTGGTGAGATTGTTCAGATATGTAGAGATCGTGTCGCCCTTTTCACACTTGATTTCCCAAAGCTTGTCTTTCAGTGCCAGCTTCCTCTGATCATTGCTAATCTGATATAGATCTTTCAATGTTTTCCACATCGAAAACGGTGTCTCCTTCCCATGGAGACTCGAGACTATGTGGTCTCGAACTCCCTCCAGAAGGATTCTCCTTGCTCTAGCCACACATTTCTTCCATTCCGACAATTCTATAGCATCAGTTGGCTTGGGGACTTCTTGATCAATGAAGTCCTTTAGACCTTTATCATCTAAAACTACTTCCATGTGATTCTTCTAGGCTATATAATTTGAGCTGCCATCAAGGGCATACTCGAGTCTTAAACTGTTGAACACCATTGGTGAAATTGAGATGTGATAAGAACTCGATTTCTATATTCAGGAACCTCAAACTTTGAACTTCTCCCTTCTTGTATATACTTCTCTCCTTTGATCACCTTTGCTTTGATACCATGTAGAATTTTTCTAGAAATCAGCTAGCTCTAATTCCATGTAGAAATTCCCACTGTAGATCAACAAGTTATGCAATATACTAAAGCAAAATACAAGATCTACTTATACAACAAACTTTGCGGAAGCTTAATCGAATTGAGCAAGATCAATGAGAACACATATAACTGAGAAATGAGAAATCAATCACACATAACACAGAAGAAATAACCCAGGGAAAGCCTCAGCCTAAAACCCCAATCTCTGTATTATCATACAAGTGGAAATGTGTTCGAGTTATAAAAAGAATCAGCTCACAAGCTATCCTGCTCTCTCTGCAATCAAACAATATTGTGCATAGACAACCAAAGGCTCTCACAACCTTCTCCTCTGCCCTCCAAGCCTCCTATTTCCTTGTGCAATTTTTCCTGGGGTCCAGTGCTTCCACTTGTGTGAATTATCACCTCACACTTCTCACTTGGCTCAGAAATAACTGCACAAACTTGAAGGAGATAAATCCTTCTGCATGGATGAGTTTCCTTTATAGGAAAAATTCATCCAACTGATAGTACATTGTCCCTCCTCTGATCTCAACTAGGTCTTTGACAGAACTGACATGCATGAGTTATTTATGAGAGAATATTCAGTTATCTGAAGTGCAACACTTACATGCATGCAAGCATTAACTAACTGAACTCACAATTAATTCAACAGAATCAATCTAATTGGACTTGACTCAGTTAACTAAGCCAACTAATTATAACTCAATATTACAACTCATCCTTATCTCTTTAACTGATGGATAAATTCCTCAATTAATGGAGACACTCTTGCATGTCCCCACATAGACTTCATGTTTTATTTTCTACAACTAATTAACTCATGGTGAATTAATTAATTATTTTACAAATAGCTACTAAAATCAATTTTGTATTTTACTTCACTATTTTACTTCAGGGACTAACTAAAATTGGAATCCATCCCGAAATTCTATTTATAGCAATGCTATTTTTAGCACTTCCATTTTTCATTCCTTGTTGCTATGTCCAACACTGGTACCCAAACTGCTATTTATAACAATGCTATTTTTAGCATTTCTTGTTATCAAGGCATAATAGTTCATCATGTCACTGGTGGAGATTTCAACTTGGGTGGGGAAGATAAAAATCACTCCACCAACCACCCTAAGATAATATTTTAACCCTAATCCATAATATCAAAAATATTTTTTAGTTTTGAATAAAACAAAGAAGAAAAACATTGCTGAAATATAAACCAACTCCTACAAGTTACATAGTGAAATTGGGTGTTGGATAATTTCTAAAATATTTTGGGATGCAAGAATCAATCATCTTTATGAGAGTAAAAGAGTTGAATATGGAAGACACATTTTCTTAAAATGCCTGGAATCTAAACAAATCAAAACCCAATTCCAAAATATAAATTACAATACCAACCATCCCAACTTACTCAAGTATCTTGAAATGTTTCTCTTACTACTTTTTCAACATAAAAATAAGATTTTAATGAAATTTAAATAATCTTTTTATTTTTAAAAAGCTATAAATCAATTATTATCTTAATGTATCATCATCATTATATGTGTGTGTGTGTATAATTTATGTATAATTTACATATATTAAAGTAGTATAGCTATATAAATTAAATGGCTAGTAAGTGTTGAAAGGTATCAACACACTTACATTATGCTACATCTCACATTACTAGAATTTAAACAAAAATCATAAAAAGTTAACTAAATTATAACTTCATTTTAAGCCTTAAGAGTTAGTTCAATTGGTCAAGTTCCCATTTCTAAGTACCTCACTTATTGGGAGGTCACTGGGTCAATTCATGCCCTTGGGGTTAGGCTTTGCTAGTTTGACTGGAAGGTGGGATCCCTTTGGGTCAATCTACCCAGTTTTTCCAAAGAAAAAAAAATAACTTCACTTTAAATTAGTATTAATAATTATAAAAATAATTTATATATGAGTTAAACATATATACATTTAGAAAAGCATGTCACTAGCACAATCATATAAATGAAATGGCTAGAAAATACCAACATGAATCAATTCATGATGATTATCAAAACACTTCATTATACATTTCATGTTTATAAAATTATAAAAATTATAAAAATGATCTAAACTAGCTCATCCATATAAATTAAATATCCATTGATCCACAATAAACATGAAAACACTTATTTCATTATACATCTCACAATGTAAAAATTAGAAAAATCAATAAAAATAATTAATAATTCTCCTCATGGGGAATTTGCACCAAAACTGGGATACTTATTCATCAATGCTTACAAAGAGCCAAAAGCTCCAACTTGGTGGTGGAAGAAGTTATGGAAGTTAATTTGTCGAGTAAAATCTAGACTTTCATTATGGTGCATTCTAGAAAACAAAATTCCCATGGGTGAAATTTTAAAGAAGAGATGCTTTTTTTCATTCAAGTTGGTGTTTACTATGTAAAGATACAGAGAAATTAGTCGAACACATTTTCTGGTATTTGTTTGGAATATTGTATGCGTCATCATTATCTTTAAATTCTATGTGGAAGGATATCTCTTGTAAAGAAGCTTCACAACTTTGGTGTGATCGAGCAGAGCCAAAAAAACTTAGATACCTCCCTCCAATCATAAACTAGGGCATTTGGATTGCTCAAAATAAGGCCATCTTCCAAGAAAAATCTACAATCCATGAAAAGATGGCAAATCAAGTGTTAGTTGTCTATGATTTAATCTCTTATATGATATATATCCACAGGTCAAGGAATATCAAACTTGAAGAAGTGGATCATTCTTTCCCTTGGGGTTTTTTTGACAGGGCTTCCCTAGCCGAGGGAAATTGTTAGGGGGGTGCAATTCTTTATATCAACGAAAATCACTTCTTCAAACTTTAGAGTGGTCTTGGCAGGGGTTCAAATAATTTTGTTGATTTATACAGTCTAAAGCTTTTTCTCCTGTTTGCTACTAAAAAGGGATGCATAAAGCTTCATATTTTTAGGGATTCTATGGTTGTTATTAATTGGTTTAACAGGGTCACCAGATGTGACATGCACACAATAATCCCCATTTTGGAAGAGATTATGGAATTAAAGCAAAGCTTTGACCAAATTTCATGTTTTCATATATACATATAGAGGAAATCCATTGCCGATGGCCTTTCCAAGTTGGGTATGGAACAAAACCCGGGCTTGTGGAAGATTGTGGAATAGACGAGGGAAACACACTATGAGTACTACCACATACCTTTTATAGAAGGCTTTGAGCGGGACCTATGACCTTATCTTGTTGATGTATCTGATATTTTGATGGTGGTTCTCTCCTGAGAACCCTGTGAACAATAGTATGCCCTTTTGACTCATGATTTTTTTCTAGTTTTATTCTAGACAATTATATGAATAGGCTAGACATACCTTCTCTTTATGTTTTTTTGATGGATAATTGTTTTCGAACAATTTTTTTGAATGCATCTCAATGCATATACAAAATTTAATTTTCCAATTATAATAATGAAAATTACGGATTTTCTTCGAAAAAAAGAAAGATAAAATAATTAATATATAAGTTAATCATATATACATTAAACAGATATATCACAAGATTCTTAACCATCAGATCTACCAAGCCATGAGAGGGATCAAAATCTCTTTTTGAGTGAAAAACTTGAGGAAATATTCGTACATCAACATATTTGATTCCTCTCACATGTTGGTAGATTTGGAGTTAAGATAGATCTATGTCAATTTTAAACAACACACTAATAAAATATTTTAACTATAAGAATTTTTTAATTTTCACTTGTTTTTGTATAGTATAAACCTTATTTTTGTTAATTCATGAAAATTTTCGAAGAAAATCACATGGAGAATATTTATTTTTGTTATTAATATTTTTAAAATATTGTATATGAACTCCATATTAAGTAGTGGAGGAACTACATATCTCCCTCATACTAAAAAATATATTTTATTTATTTTTACTTTCAATTACTTTATCTTTTTGTATAAAGATTGATGTGAAATTAATTTTTAATTTTCACTTGTTTTTGTATAGTATAACTTTTTTTTTGTTATAATATTTTTTAAAATATTATATATGAATTCCATATTAAGTAGTGGAGGAATTACATATTTCTCTCATACTAAAATACAATTTTTTTATTCGTTTTTCTTTCAATTACATTATCTTTTTATATAAAGTTTGATGTGAAATTAAAGTGAAAATTGAATTATTTTATTTATGGAAGACATTAATTTTTTTGTACTTTTTAATGTGTTAATGTAAGTATTTTATTTTTGATTTTTAAATGTAGTGTTATGTGACAACATCTCCTTTATGCTGGGTTGTAGAACATCTCTTACCAAATAAACTTTGTTACAATACCATGGACCAATACCATGGCTTATGAATACCATTGCCCAAAAAACCGTAGTTTCATTCCATATAAAACTTGTTTATATGCTATATTTTTTAATAAATAAATTTGCTTAAAAGGAAAAAAGTCATAACTACTTGGGAGATAAACCTCAATCTTTGTTTTGTGAGTGTTACAAAGAATATTCTAGAATATCATGTTGAGGTTAAATTCCTACCATCCACCTAATACTTGTTGGCAATTAAATTAAAATTTTAGAAGACCTATTTCAAAATAAACCCTCTTATTGGCATAATTATAACTTTAATTTATCATTTAAATCTAAGAATCTAGGAATCCATTTAGCAACAAAAGTTTGCTACCTCACCTCCTCCCACAACAAACAATTAAGAAAGAGAGTAAGTTTTCTACCTCACCTCTTCCCACAACAAACAATTAAGAAAGAGAGTGGTGTGGCCATCCCATCCCATGCAAGAAGTGTGCAAATCATACTCTTCTTAAACCCCTCAAATTATCATTCTATTGTAAAAAATATAGCTTTTCCTCCCTGGTAGAGTTGTGCTCCCACCGCTAGTGGGATTCTATTTCCATCTGTGTTGCATGCTACGTTCTGGTTATAATGTTTGTTGGTTAATTCAATGGATTGAAACTTGGGTTTTTTCAAAGTTGGAGTCGCATATTGAAGAGACTGCTTCAGTTGCGACTCACAAAGCCACCCATTTCCTTCTATTTTTGGTGGCTATGAAGGATGGGGTTCAGATGGACACTAGAGAACATAGCATGGTGCAAAAGTAGTAGAAGTAGCAGAAGTGCAACAAGGTGGGACTATGGGATTTCGAATCCATTGTATAGGGAAGAAGGCTAGAAATATGATTTAGATTCATAGTACGATGTTTCAGTTGGTCTGTTAGTGATTGGACTACACTTTCTTGGTAAATTCTCATCCTTTACTCACAGCTATGTATGCTATGGTTGGTATCTGGTGCTGGATATTTGTGGGTGGTCTCATTTATTTTAAATCACATGTTTTATGGTGTCTAGAACCTTACTGTAAGGACCTGCGGTCTGAATTACCACCACCGTGCAAAGTGCGACAAGCTGAGGCTAAGGCATGCAAGCGAACACATGAAAAATATGCATGGAATTCTTGGTGGAGGTGTGTTTATACCGTGGGGACGAGTTGGACATCAACCACGGGCCAACCTCATGTGAATTGCAATTCGAGTGAAGGTTGGATGGCCGACCAAACGAATTGGCAAATGTGAGGGTGTCGGTGGCATGTGGTGGACAAGTCGGTCAGTAGCTTCACTTGTCCAACCACCCATATATATGTGGCCAGAGTTGGAGCGTTTTGGCATCAATCAAGTAATCAAGTCGAACATCATTCAAACTTGAGCAATCAAGTGAGGACGAGCTCGGTCATCGAAGAAGAGGTGTGAAGAAGAGGATAGGAGGCCGCAGCAAGGCGCAGGTCTATGCGCCCGCTATCGGGCAGCTCCACACAGAGATTCGGCACGGGTTATTGGTGACAGGTGAAGGCGTGGGTCGAGGGTCGCATGAGGGCGCCCGCCCACCATTCGGAGATACACACGGGTCGTGGGTCGCACGAAGGTGCCCGCTCATCATGCAGGGGTAAACGCGGGTGCATGTGGAGGCGCCCACCTGCTCGGTGTGCACGAGTTCAGTTGAGAAGTGCAGTTGGTGGTCCGTGTGAGGGCGCGCCTGCCCGACTTGGGCAAGGTGACTCGGGTGTTGCACGATGAACTTGGGTGGCTGCACAAAGGTTCTGCCAAGTGGAAATTTGGCTAAGTATGAAACTTGGGGTTTCCTAAGGATACTTGTAAGAATTTGTAAAGTTGAATAATATATTGAATTTGGGTAGACTCATTATTCAGGGAGTTGCCCCTCCCTTTATATTGTTGCAATTGTCTTGTTTATTTATAATTGTTGTGGATAATGAATGTGTATGGGTATTCATTGGTATAAAGGATAATAATAATACTTGGTGAAGAAAAATAAAACTAAGTATCGAATGTTAAGGCGTAGTCCATGAACATAAGTATTGATGAAAAGAAAGTGTTCGGTGGTGCCGCACCTCGCTATAAGTGGTTGAAAGACTACCGCAGGTGTAGGGGCATGACAGTTGGTATCAGAGTAGCTAATTCGAGCATTGAAGGTTGAAGCTACTACACAACTACAATATAAGTGTAGTTGGTATCAGAGCTCACGGTTGGAGCTAGTGAACAAAGAGCAGGGTTGCTCGTGACAAAGTGACAGTGGTACTTACAGGTGAAGGAAGTTGGTTTCACACAAGTGAAACAAGAATTGGTTTGGTTTGTAGGGAAATTGGTGAAGTTGGTGGATGGTCTATACTAGAACACAAAGAAGGAAAGAAGAAGCAGAGATGGCAGGTGAAACTCATGTTGTATCGGGTGAATCTAGCCATAATGCGATCGATGCTTTCATAAACAGGATACTAGAGAGAATGGAGGCATTGGAATCTTATTGGACTACAAAGATGACTCTGGTCATGAAGGAACTAGAGGCTAATGTGCAGATGAGGGAAGAGTTTGATGAACTCCGGACTCGGCATGAGTACACTAATCTTAAGTGTACACAACTTGAAGATGAAGTCAAGGAGATTGGAGAAGTGAGGGATCGAGGTCTGGCAGAGATCTTGAACTTGCAGAAATCTCTTGACGATGCAAGAGATGAGATCGCGATGTTGAAGAAGGCTGTGAGACATAACTCAGGTGGAGGAGTGTCTCATGTGAAAGTCAAGGAACCAGAATCTTATGATGGTACAAGAAGTGCGAAGACTCTTGGTAACTTTCTCTGGGATATGGAGCAATACTTGGAACGCTTGGGTCTATCCGATGATGAGACAAAGGTGAAAGTGGCTGCTCAATTCTTGACGAAAGAAGCTAAGATGTGGTGAAGAAGGAGAATGGATCAGATTTCTAATGGTAGTGCTAATGACATTACTTCTTGGGATGACATGAAGAAAGATTTGCAGGCTCATTTCAGTCCTTGGTGTTATAGACATTTTTGTGCCTCGCGTCAAGGAGCATGAAATGTCAATAATTACAGGGATCCTCAGTCCCTAAATATGTTGTTCTTACCCCTAAAAGAACAAGGTCATCAAACAACAGCACTTCCAATCAGTTCTCCACCTGAAAACACTTCAAAACAGGCTTATTTTGGATCATGTCAGCTGCTTAACTGAGCATCTGCGCTGTATTGCAACTGTCCCACTCTGTACCTGCGCTGGAAGTCAAAAACAATGAAGGCTACCTGCGCTGGGCGAGATTGGCCAAGTGGCACAGTCATCCTGCAAGGTGTCAATTGCCCAGGAAGCTTCCAAAATGACACTTGGTTCATGAGATTCGCCCTGTGATGAGTAAGAGGTACTTGATCACCATGTGTAAGCAAGGATCTCCAAGTGGACACACGAACTGAAGATTAACTGAAGATGGAGAGGACACTAGTCAGCTATATGCCAGCCTCCAGCTGACTCATCCTTTCCTCTTCCCTCCTATATATAGAGCTCTTCTATGAGGTCTAGTGAGGCTGGAATTTTGTATAAGCAAGGAGGTGCTATTGGTATACCGTCAGGATTATTGGGTGATTGTTTTACTAGAGGTGAAGAGGAGAGTTCTTGCTGCCGAGGAAGTGCTGCTGGATTGGATCCAACATCATTGGTTGTAACTTCCTCTGGAACCCTGTTACTTTCTATCAATAAAGTTTGCATGTTCTCCTATATACTTGTTTTACATAGATGCTTTGTGTTTACATGTATATTTGATGCACCCTAATCCATGCTTCAGTTATGAGTACATGTATCTTGTAGTTCGCTCTCTTGTTTTGTGCAGGATCTGTATGTAGCTGGATCGGCTAGGAGAGCAAAGAGCTGGGAGCAGGATACAAAGAGAGAAAGACAAGGATCGACTAAGCGCAAGACACCAGGTTGGTTGACCTTCTTACTATTCTCTCTGTACTTTCATAAAGTGGAACATGAAAACTTTATCATTCAGTTGTTGCTAAAGACTGTCACCTTTAGAAGGGTTAGTGTCATCCGCATCGGATACTTTTCCCCACAACAAACTGGCGACTCCACTGGGGAGATCCTAGTATCTTGTTGTTGAAGTATTTTGCTATTCATCTCTTGAAGAAAAGAGTACCGAATCGAAAGCTTTTGACTATATCAAAAGCGAAGTAGAGGGTTTTGCTACTCTTGCTCCTTTGCTGAGCAAATTCAAGATTTAAAGAGATAATCTACAGATGAATCTTTACTCTTTTTGATAGATCTTTATCCTCTTGATCATCCCTTAGCCTGTACTTGACCTATAGTTTTTTATTTCAGCAAAAACAGTGCATTTTTGAGCTTTTTATAACCTGGAATTCTTAGCAGACGTAACTCTCGTGAGTCAGTGCAGGCTGTACACAGGCAGCCTGCATTACAGCGCAGGTGCTCCCTTCGGGAACTGCGCTGAGAGTGAGATTGGCAGACTAGAACCTGCGCTGGTCCAGTTAGCCCTTGTCTTGCTCAGTCTTCCTATTGTGTCTTGGCCCTGTTTGCACTTGTTTTTGGCTGATTGCTTGCTGGTCATTGTATTTGCTGTAGACCACTTCTCCTTGACTTTATTCCGCCTCAGTTGTGTGATGAAACTGTGAATGTTCTTTCAGTATTTCTTGTTTCAGTTACAGTTTCCCATTGTGAAAAGCGAACCAGTAGCTGTGACCTCTTAGATCCTGAACTGTAAAAGTGTCTTTGTGATCTTATGAGCTAGCTTTATTACTGTTCATGGCTGTTTGAGTTTGTTTGTTTTTCACTTTATGGTTTGAATTCATATATTTTTAGTGTTGAAACAAGTACCTGTAAAGTGTCTTTTTATTATAGACGAAACTTATTTGTTTACGCTTCAAATTGAATTCAAAAGTTACACAACAGTTTCCTTTTGTTAGCATCAACATTAAAGGAAAAGAAAAGAAATACATGCATCTTGCATTTGCATTTTGATAAGTTTGGGTGTCTGATCTAGGAGAAAGTGCATTAGTTTGTGCTTTGTGCTCTGTGTGGAAAGATATTGTTTTTCTCTCCCTTCAGTAGCTAGGATTTTCAAAGCTAAAAAGATTGTGAAAGCTTGCTTATCATTTTAGCTGCATTTAGGAATTTGTACCAATACATCTCGTGGTGATCCTGAAAGACAAACTGCTAAACAAGATCAACTTAAAATATATTGAATGAATCTAAAAACGCTTTGTAACATAACGCTCACAATAGAGGTCTAGGTAGAGACGTGTTCCGGCATCGTTAAACGTAGTGACTGTCGATCTCTACGAAGGTGGGTGATTCCTCCTGAGGGACGATAGCACTAATACGGACTTGTGCTCCCGCGTACCGTCGCGTATATTGGGAGACCCCTATAGACATTTATCCTTTATCCTTAGGAAGCCGTGTCGGCCACCCTACTGATCGCGATGCAGTGAACACAGCATTCACGAAGATCGACCACCCGTACCGTAAAACGTATTCTGTGGTTTCGCGAAAGGTTTGGCACACCCTCTGCCTAGATCTCCAGAGCAGTTTCTTTTGGCCTTTTTCAAACTCTATAACTGAAAAAGTCCAACCGAGCATTTGTCACTTCGGGCTCGTTAATACATCGAAGGCGACTAGAGTCATCTTTAGCTTTTTCTCGACTCTTAAAACATGAAAAAGCAAAGTTGTGTCTAAAAGCGTCTAATAAAATTCATTCAATACGGAAACATAATTCCCCTTTTTGTATTTTAGTTGATCGAGTAATCCGCAACCGTGGAGGAAAGTCAATTAGAACTCCGTCGTTCGAGGAGACTCGCAAGTCAACCGTCTTTGTCTCCGGAATCGAGAGTAGTACGGACGAAGCAAACTCGCTTGACCGGGTCAAAATCTCCCATTAAAGTTAGAACAACAGTTCCAACTACATCTGAGATTCTGGTCACTCCTAATATTTCTGGAATCCCTGCCTCTATTGAAGAAGTTCAACAGCGACAGAGGGACAGTTGTACTGATCCTAGTCTGAAAACAAGTACTTGCGTAACTGAACCAGTTCCATCTGAAACCGGTCCACAGAGTCTTGTTGGTCAAACAACTGTCGCTGTCGAAGCAACCCCTTCTTCGGCACCAGAAATCTTTTACGGACCTGACGGTCTTCCTCTTCCTCCTGGTCTGATTGCAGTAGAGGAAATCGTAGAGGACCAGCAAGCAAATACTCCAATTCATTTTGGAGTAGGTACCCCTCTTTTTCCTTCTGCATCAGAAGTTTGTCTATCGCCACCGGAAGTTCCTGAAGAATCGTTAGGAAGTTTATTGGATAGACTTAAAATGTCTGAACAACCATCGACATCTAGGACTGTGCCAAATGACACAGCGATAGCAGAAGCTCCTGCTGTCACTCCAACGATGTTTGCCGGCATACCAGCCGTCCCGACTAGCTCTCATCAGCTAGAAGGAGTCCACCCAGGGACTATTATGACAACTTGGTCTGTTCCAGTTTGTTCTTCCGGTATAATACCCGGTAATTCTTATGTTGAAACTAGACAAATTGATCCCTTTGGAAATCAGTTTGGACCATCCAGTCCTCAAAGGCAATCTATACCCTTGAGCTCCGGATTGTTACCGTATGGGGGGCAATATGCCCTTTCACTTCCCCCTCCGGGAGGATACCCATACGGCAGTTTTCAACCGCATTCAGGTTTGACTGAAGTTACGACGAGTGGTTGGGTGCCTATGTTGCCCCAACAACCGAGAGTTGTATATTCCATGCAACAATGTGTACCTATGTCTAGCATCCCGACGACGCCAGCAATTGTAACCGTGTCGCAAGTTCAATTGATGCCTGTTGTATGTCAACCCCAAGTTGTAATGCAACAGCCCCTTGACCCTACAACACAACCACAATCGCCAACTGCCGGGACGACACAGATACAAACGGGAACCATAACCCCGCATCTTGGTCCGTCGGTTAGTATCGCACAGCAAAACATGGCTTCGCAGCCATGGATGATGCAATACCAACAACCTCAGTTTCAACAGGTGTACCAGGGATCTGAGCGACAGATCTTTGCAAATAGTGGGCAACCCTATATTCAGAATGGGTTAAATCAACCACTTTACAGTGGCCAAGCCCACCATCCATATCAGTCCTATCAACATCAGTTGCATTATGCTGGTATGCAAAGGCCTACTGCTCAGGCGATTCCATCGTATCCTGGGTACGCCTCGCCAAACCTAAATCAGCAGTTGCCATTCGTGGCGACTCTAGAATTACCAGATTTACATCGATTGACGAATGATCCAATTGCCTATGCCCATTGGTGGCCAGCGATTCCTCACAAACTTCCTTCGGACATTCCTAAATTCAATGGAAATCCTGGCGAAGACCCGTCGAATCATGTGATGACTTTCCATCTGTGGTGTTTGTCGAATACCTTGAATGATGATTCGATAAGGCTTCGCCTTTTCCAGAGGACATTGACTGGTCCGGCGGCTAAATGGTATATTGAATTACCTAGAGCCTCTTTCGACAATTTTAGTTCCCTAGCCACGACTTTCTTAACACACTTTCAGTTACCTATAAGGTACGAAACTGGAACCGAGATCTTAACCAATTTCAAGCAGACAACGGCCACACATATATCAGATCATATACATGAGTGGCGTCGTTGTCGCAGAATGGTAAAGACTTATGTTCCAGATCAGCTTTTAGCTGAGTGGTTTATAAAGTCGCTTCTTCCTGCTATAACAGAAGATGTGGCCAAGGGAGGCGTCGTAACAGAGGAGCAAGTTATTGCTCGTGCCCAATATTTAGACTTAGTATATACTCAGTCTGGCACGCTCTATGACAAGATACCTGACGCCCCTAGACCGGAATTTTCAATTCCTCCCCCTCCTGGATCAAATAGTGACTCTCATGCCGGCGATGGTGTGATTGGCACTGCAAACGCAAAGTCAACACGGGATTCGTCTAAGAAAACCCGTAAGACTTCGAATCAAAATGCAAATGAAGAACTTCTTGCCTCGGAAGTAAGTGCCGTGTCGGACGACAAGGGCAAACAACTGAAGCAACCAGGAGACAAGAAGAAAAAGAAAGGGAGAAAAGGGAAACCCCCTTCGGGGTGTCATATATGCGATGAGGATCATTGGACAGCAGATTGTCCATGCAAAGCTGAGCTTAAAAGATTCTTTAAGAGTCCGAAAACCTCAGCTGTGTTGACTGATCCGTTTCCTAATCCTGGTCAAAATCTGGTTGCTAATCAAAATGCTTCCCGATCCCAAGTGCTTATGTTGTCTACCTCAAAGCAGCAGAATAATGCTTTGACAAGGAATAAAGATTATGGGAATCCATGGCTGTCAAATAACAAGGCTAATGAACAACCTAGTAGTTCGACGACAGCTTTGACCAAAGTTGTGCCACCCATCGTTCCTAAGCCAATAATAAACTCGCCAAAATCGACATTTAATCCTCGTGAAAAAATAACACAGGATTATAATATAATAGAGGACCTGACCCAATCGTCATCCGCTATGTCGACACTTGAGGTAGCACAAAATTGCACCTCCCAAGAGCAAGCTTTATTATCAGCTATAAGTGGGATTGGCCCAATGGATTCCAATCTTGTGGCCTTTGACCATAAAGGATATGACCCTAAGTTACCAGCTCAACAAGCTTTCCTTATTAAAGTGAAAGCCCTCAACAAAACTGTTCATCGAACAATTATTGATGAGGGGGCATCTACATGTCTTATGTCGATAAATTGCTGGAAAAATTTAGGCTCACCACCCTTGTCGAAATCGTCAACGACGTTAAAAGCATTTGATGGACGATCATACACTCCATACGGGATTTTAAGTAACTTGCAAGTTGAACTGGGGGGCAAAACAGTAGAAGTTGATGTGGAAGTAATCGACGGAAACCTCGATTACAACATCCTACTGGGAAGGCCTTGGATATATGCCATGGCCGCAGTTGTGTCGACCTACTTCAGGAGAATTGTATTTCCTTTTCAAGGAAAAATTACAATCGTCGACCAACAAACATTTCTCCCCAACAGTTCTCAAGTTACGGGAAGCAGCACAATGATCCATGAAAGTAATCAATCACTCCAAAATATCGGAGTAGGTCTCCTAAAAGACCCTGCCTTAATGGGTACTTTTGCCCTACCGCCGGCAGGTAATCTAGCGGAAGTAGCCACAGTGGAAACCTACAATATGAAATCTTCCATATCCAACGGATTCGGAAGATTCCTAAACATTTTGTCAGCATGGATCATCACCCTAATGGAAATACTGTAAACACAGTGGGCTTCGAGGATAGTTCCTAACTCATGTCAACCTCGTTAAAAAATGAAATAAGGAGTCCTGAGGACGGTTCTAATCTTGTGTCAACCTCATTAAAAAATGAAACAAATCCCCGAGGTAAACCTTCATTCCAACCACCAGGATGAATGCAATGAAGCTTGGGGGGCACCCTCCTTTGACATGCGTCATTATGATGCTGGGGGCATGCAAAAGAATCGAGCAGTTTTTGTGCAGAAGTTCATGCTCGTTAAAAAATAAACGTAAATTGTGAGCAATCTTTCCCTAGCAGTTCAAGCTCATCCAAAAAAAAAATGAACCGGTAAACAACCTCGAGAAATGTAACCTTTGAAAGCCATATTAAAAGCCCTTGGTCGTGTTTATATGCCATCACCTCCATCTGTTCATTTGGCCAATCGTCCACCTCCATATGTTTGTTTACCCATTTTGAGGAACAGCTACGAAGAGTGATTTCACTTAGCCATCCTTGTGACGCTGCCGTGATTGGAGAATTCCAACCTGTACCTGGAATCTGCTGCTATCCCTGTTTATCACTCGTTCCTCAAAAGACGAGTCTTCTTTGAGCTCTTTTCACTGACTCGTAAAATATGAAAAGTTTGCCGAGTTTTGGCCTTCCATCTCGTTAAATGACCGGAAAGCTATCCCTCCTCTAGATTTTAATCTTTTTGGACCTGAGGGATTATTGCACAAAAAGATCGAGCGCTTGTCTTGTTCGGCTCGTAAAAATACCGAACAGCCATCCCTTCTGTATTGTTTTATACTTTTTCGGACTTAAGGGATTAGATGACGAAAAAGGAATTATGGAGTTGACTTTCTGTACCTTTTTAGACTCTCTAAAAATGAAAAGGACCGAGTTTTCTTTGTCGTTAGACTCGTTAAAATGATTAAATAGCGACAAACTTGTCTTTAGACGAGAACGAGTTTCCCTATCGCTAGGCTCATTAAATCATAGCGATGGGCTTGCCCGAAGGGCAGGTTATAGAACAAGCATATGTTATCCTCCTCAAGCTTGACAAAAATAAAGAGGTACTGGTCAAAAATGACTGGGGAAAAATTGGGAGAACATCAAAGTTTAAAGGTAGCAAGTCACTCTTGGACATGACACTTTTCCTCCGTACCATATCGGGTTGGGTTGTTTCATTCACCGGTCTCATCACCATGGTCCTCGCCACACCATCCACATTTGGGGTAATGCTACCGATCCATCGCATCAGTGTCGTCATATGTTCAAGAGGGGTCATTTTGGAAGTGTCAACCGTGTCCCATCCACTACCATACATTATCCTTCATCCATTCATGATCGCCACCCTGAATCATATTTCACAGTTTGTTTTCACCTCCACTAAAGTCATTAGCTCCGTTCCGTGTCATTGATGTGGGATTCATTAAGGCCCTCCTTTGACGGATCGCTTCTTGTCGACTTCAGCTCATTATCCAAGAAGTTGATCTAGGAACACCCCCATCAGTACTTTGAAGCTTGCATGCCTCAATGGCAAGTTTCTCACTTCCGGCGACAGGTATACATCAATGACCTTCGACCAGAAGATTTTGCGTGGCGTTCGACGCCAAGTCCTTTTTCACGCCACGTGAATTGTACTGCAGTACCTTGAGGGTCATCGTCATTATTGGTGATTCCTCTCGCGCTTGTTAACGGTTTTCATTATTGACCGGTAATCAAGCGATGTCTTTCCATGTTCGACTTCAACGCAATTCTCACATGGATCGACTTGTACTTAGAGTGAAGATCGAACGAGTTTGAAGACCCCGGATCTAGTTTCATCCATCCGGGCTGCGATATATATTCAGGAAATATAAAAACATTTGCCATGTACATCATTGCAGCAGATGATCATCCTATTCAAAGGATGATAGTTTCAGCAGAAAATTATCAGTCTATCTTCAGACGATCGTCTGTCATATGTACCAAAATGTATTTATAGAAAACTGAGCATGGGAATGCCCGCCTCAGCTAGATCATGAGAATAATGATGAATGAAAAATAATGTATTGTATTGTATTGTATTACAGGGCACTCTCCTCAGCACTGGAACGAACTTCGGATCCTCTAGCTAAAGCATTTCACCCGATAAACGGCCTCATACTTTAGGGGGCAACTGTTATAGACATTTTTGTGCCTCGCGTCAAGGAGCATGAAATGTCAATAATTACAGGGATCCTCAGTCCCTAAATATGTTGTTCTTACCCCTAAAAGAACAAGGTCATCAAACAACAGCACTTCCAATCAGTTCTCCACCTGAAAACACTTCAAAACAGGCTTATTTTGGATCATGTCAGCTGCTTAACTGAGCATCTGCGCTGTATTGCAACTGTCCCACTCTGTACCTGCGCTGGAAGTCAAAAACAATGAAGGCTACCTGCGCTGGGCGAGATTGGCCAAGTGGCACAGTCATCCTGCAAGGTGTCAATTGCCCAGGAAGCTTCCAAAATGACACTTGGTTCATGAGATTCGCCCTGTGATGAGTAAGAGGTACTTGATCACCATGTGTAAGCAAGGATCTCCAAGTGGACACACGAACTGAAGATTAACTGAAGATGGAGAGGACACTAGTCAGCTATATGCCAGCCTCCAGCTGACTCATCCTTTCCTCTTCCCTCCTATATATAGAGCTCTTCTATGAGGTCTAGAGAGGCTGGAATTTTGTATAAGCAAGGAGGTGCTGTTGGTATACCGTCAGGATTATTGGGTGATTGTTTTACTAGAGGTGAAGAGGAGAGTTCTTGCTGCCGAGGAAGTGCTGCTGGATTGGATCCAACATCATTGGTTGTAACTTCCTCTGGAACCCTGTTACTTTCTATCAATAAAGTTTGCATGTTCTCCTATATACTTGTTTTACATAGATGCTTTGTGTTTACATGTATATTTGATGCACCCTAATCCATGCTTCAGTTATGAGTACATGTATCTTGTAGTTCGCTCTCTTGTTTTGTGCAGGATCTGTATGTAGCTGGATCGGCTAGGAGAGCAAAGAGCTGGGAGCAGGATACAAAGAGAGAAAGACAAGGATCGACTAAGCGCAAGACACCAGGTTGGTTGACCTTCTTACTATTCTCTCTGTACTTTCATAAAGTGGAACATGAAAACTTTATCATTCAGTTGTTGCTAAAGACTGTCACCTTTAGAAGGGTTAGTGTCATCCGCATCGGATACTTTTCCCCACAACACTTGGGATGAAAAATGGGAAGCAAGGATGAAGATTAAATTTATTAAGAAGACAGGGAACCTACAGACATATCAGCAGGAGTTTGCAAATGCGGTTCTGGAACTTCCTGACATGGTGGAGAGGGACAAGGTGTTCAACTTCATTATTTGATTGAAACCTTGGGCATGCAATGAAGTGAAGAGGCAGAAGATAAAGACACTTGAAGAAGCTCTTGCTGCTGTGGATCGATTGGTGGAGCATTATGATGAAGCTTCTGATGAAAAGAAGAAGTTCAATAAGCCGAAAGAGAAGAAGAAAGATGACGCTTCAAAATCGGATGAGAAGACGAAGACGAAGAAACCATTGAAGTGTTGGATTTGTGTTGAACCACATATGGTGAAGAATTGTCCTTCTAGATTGAAAGTGCATGCTATTGCATAATCTAATACGAAGAAAGAAGAACCTTCTATGGGGATGATGCAGATTCTTGGAGCTGCTGCTGCTACAGAAGTGGTCTCTCGGAGAGATCCTGAAAGGAACACCTTGGAGTATGTTCGGATGAAGATTGGAGGTATGGAGGTACTCACTATGGTAGATAGTGGAGTTACTCATAACTTCATGAGTGAAGATGTTGCGAGAAGGATTGGACTAAAATTTGTACCGGTGAAGGCACAAATTAAGACAGTGAATTCTCCTCCTGATTCTATACTTGTCGTAGCTGAGAGGGTGGACACAACACTAGGTGAGTGAACCGGGAAAGTCGACTTCACTATAGTGTAGATTGATGACTATGAGGCTGTGCTGGGGATGGAATTCTTGAAACAATATGATGCTATGACTGTTCCTCATTTGAAGAAGTTGTACATTTACGATGGAATGGAAGATGTAACCATTAGTGTTCCAACCATTGGTGTGACAAAGACTGATTGTAAACTGGCAGTGATGCAAATGGAGGATGAGAAGTGATTGGATGATGTATGTAAGTGGTTGTCTACTGTTGAGGAAAATCCTACCGAGAAGTCATTGGTTATTAGGACACTATCTGATAGTATCTTGGATTTGTCAAGAAGGCTAGAAGAGGTTGAGGATGATGATGACAAGGATGTTTATGTGAGACCGAATGTTCATGAGGAGGATCGGGTGGCATGTCTACAGAGGATGGAGATAGAGGATCCTGACAGATGGATTGAGCTTATTAGTGAGGGAGAGCCTTCAGGCTCTACTCCCTCTACATCTTCTTAGATGACATAGAAGTTAGGGCTCATTGTTAGCTGCTCATGGTAGTGAGTCCATGAAACAGGTTGAGCAGGTATGACAGATGGTGCAAGAATGGTTTGACATTAGCATCATGACATGTTGCAGATGGGATGGAGTTTCCATGGACCTGAGCATGGGAGAGATTCTTGGTGAGTCCAGGATGTGGCAAAGTTTGAGAAATACTGATGTAGGCATAAGGATGTGCATTCTTATGGTTTGAGCGTGACAGTTGGACTGATCACCCGACTAGTTCGAATCATGAGGTCTGGAAGTGTGAAGAGAGCTGTTGGCATTATGTTGGAGTATCTGACGACAATTCATAGGATGGGATGACACATGATGGAGACAGTTGTTTTACATATGTTGCAGGGATGTTTGCGGTGTATGGACTGGTTGATATCATGGACCGAGGATGAGACAGACGAGATGATGATCTTGGTGGCAGGATGGTTATCGGGATTACTTATTGTTGAGGACGACAATGACTTCAGGTGGAGGAGGATGTAAGGACTTGCGGTTGAATTACCACCACCATGCGAAGTGCGACGAGCTGAGGCTAAGGCGTGTGAGCGAACACATGAAAAATGCACGTGGAAGTCTTGGTGGAGGTGTGTTTATACCATGGGGATGAGTTGGACATCACACACAGGCCGACCTCATGTGAATTTCAATTCAAGTGAAGGTTGGATGGCTGACCAAACAAATTGGCAAATGTGAGGGCGTCTGTGGCATGCGGTGGATGAGTCGGCCGGCAGCTCGACTCGCCAACCGCCCATATATATGTGGCAAGAGTTGGAGCGTTTTGGCATCAATCAAGCAATCAACTCGAACATCATTCAAACTTGAGCAATCAAGTAAGGACAAGCTTGGTCATCAAAGAAGAGGTGCGAAGAAGTGGATAGGATGCCGCAACAAGGTGCAGAGCTATGCGCCCACTCTCGGGCAACTCTACACAAAGATTCGGCATGGGTTCTTGGTGACGAGTGAATGCATGGGTCGAGGGTCGTGTTAGCGCTTGAGATTTCACCCTAGGCTGAGGAAGGTAAACCTTCAAGGCAACATCAAACCATTTCACCTCGTAGCTAGCCCTACGGGGTATGAGAAGGCTCTCTCCGGTCAATCTCGGTAGATCTTCAAATGGAAGGAGATGACCAACAAGTTAACACTGATATTAGGCTAGTAAACTGATAAGGAGGGTTGATTTAAAGTTTTTGGGGTTTTTGGTGGCAATTGGAGGGAGTGCAATTCAGGGTGCGGGGATTGAGCTCAGTTTTTGCAGGTGGATCTTTGGGGCAAGGTAGGAGTTTGTGCTGATGCCTTTAGCTGAGATGGATGATCAAGGAAGAAAGAGAGGGGGCTAAAGAGGGCAAACAATGACTTTGAATCCTCTTTAGACAGTGGAAAACATAAATATTAAACAAAATTGAAAGCTGAGCATGGCATGCATGAATTCAAACTTTATCACTTCTTTTGTTTAATTAGCAGCAATAGAATAAGAGATGGAACACATAAACACACTTACAATGACAAGCAGGAAACACACCATCAACACAATAATCCACAAGAATCCACAATGATGTCTGCAAAACCCTGGCCTTCCTTTTCCTCAAATTGCAGAGATACAAGTAAAATATACAATAGAGCTTCTCCCTCAAGAGTCCAACCATGAAAATGAGTAAGAGAAGGCATAATATAGATCATCTAACTCCTTTCCCCACCTCTATGGGTCGAGCTCAGCTTCCTAGGAGCAGTTTGAACTAATTCTAAACTAAGCACTAGATAATAGGCAGTCAAAACAACTTGCCTCTAAAACTTAGGTAACCCATCCATGCATTTAATATTCACTATTTACATCAAGGAAACTTCTAGAAGGGTTAAAGGAGAGTAAATGTATCCATGTGCCATGAAAATTATCCAAAAATCCATCATTTACAAGCATTAAGAGTCAACCATAGTAAAAACTGAGTTTTGCAGGCCGAAATGGTCAAACTGGCAAAATTTCCCTGAGTGGTCGCGCCCCTGCCTTGGAGTGGTCGCGCGCATTGTCAGCTGTGTTTGAGGGCCTTCCGGGTGTCCAAATCAGGTGCAAGATAGCTCATTGGAAAGGTCTGTGAGTCTACTTTCCAACCTAACTGGAATTTATGAATTTGGAGTTGATTTGTCCCCTCAAAAGTCATTTCTCCCAAGACAGCTTTCTGCAACTCAAAAAGTGGGCAGAAAGTCAAAATTTGCATGTATTTTGAGCTTTTGGAGGCCCAAATCTCCATAAAAACTTGACCCCATGCATAGGAAAGTGTATTTTTGCATGAAAATTCCAAAAATGCAAAGTTTTTCTCATTCTGAGCTGTCCCCCTGAGTGGTCGCGCGCGGGGTGAGACCACTCCAACGGCCAAAACCTGTAAATTGCACAAAAAATTCACAAATGACAAAATTTTCTCCAAATTTCTTGAAATTTGGGCTGGGAGTCCCCAATCAAGTACCATGCTCAGTTAAAGAGGCTTTGGCCAAAATTTGGAGTGGATCGGGCGTTTTCCTTCGTTTTTGTGCTTTGGCCAACCGTCCTTGGAGCACCTTCGTTCTCGCCGGTATTTTTGACATTTCTCTCAAACCATGACACCTGTGTAAAAAGTGAAAGAGGTTTTTCTTCCTTGTCATGTTTTGGACAAAAACCGCTCTCAGTTTTGAAAAATTCATCTTTGATTGCTCAGAAACAGCTTTTGAGTGAAACTTGTCCCGATGTGTGAAACAAGGGATTTTGTCGAAATGGAGCGAAATGAAGGGGATAGAGGGCTTCTAAATTCTTGGGGAATTTTTTGGGAGTGGGGAGGGATGTTAGGAAGCAGGGGAAAGTGGAATCTCAGAGATTGAGTGAGGGGAAGGGGTCGAAAAGGACAAAACACAGGCCAAACCTAGAAAATTGCCAGGTTGTAGCTAGAAACTAGGGTTTGTGCAAAAATGAGGAATTTGGTGGATCTAAGGGATGGGAAGTGTTTGATAAGGTACTTTAAGGATAGGGGAAGGTGTATGAACATCAGGAAACAAGTTTTGCCGGTGATTTGACCATCCAAGAGAAATTGCCTTCAAAACCCTAGGAGAGGGAAATGACCTTGCCTGGGCGCAACATGAAGCATGAACAAGGTGTAAAATGACTCATTAGACACTGACATGATAATGACAACCCTACGAATGATGATAAACTCAGCTGAATGGTGACATGGACTGACATTTGGGCAAACCCTAGACCTAATGCCTAGTGACCAAATTTTGCTTGAAGACTCACTGAAATGACAAAATTTGACCTTGACACTTCAAAATCACTTTGTAAGAGCACATTTGATCACTGTAGGAAGGCTGGAAAGACTGACACTAACAGGTCGCACGAAGGCGCCCGCCCACCATTCGGAGATACACATGGGTCGTGGGTCGCACAAAGGTGCCCGCTCGTCGTGCAGGGGTAAACGCGGGTGCTTGTGGAGGCGCCCACCAATTCGGTTGAGACTTGGGTGACGATGCGTGAGAGCGCCCGCCCGCCGGTTGAAGACTCGGGTGGAGAGTGCGATGAGGCGCTCACCCGACGGTCGTAAATGTGGGTGGAGGGTGCACAAAGGCACCTGCCTACCAGGTGTGCACGAGTTCGGTTGAGAAGTGTGGTTGGCGGTCTGTGTGAGGGCGTGCCCGCCCGACATGGGCAAGGTGACTCGGGTGTTGCACGGTGAACTCAGTTGGCTGCACGAAGGTGTTGTCGAGTGGAAATTTGGCTAAGTGTGAAACTTGGGGTTTCCCAAGGATACTTGTAAGAATTTGTAAAGTTGAATAATATATTGAATTCGGGCAGACTCATTGTTCAGGGAGTTGCCCCTCCCTTTATACTATTGCAATTGACTTGTTTATTTATAATTGTTGTGGATAATGAATGTGTATGGGTGTTCATTGATATAAAGGATAATAATAATACTTGGTGAAGAAAAATAAAACTAAGTATCGAATGTTAAGGCATAGTCCATGAACATAAGTATTGGTGAAAAGAAAGTGTTTGGTGGTGCTGCACCTCACTATAAGCAGTTGAAAGACTACTGCAGGTGTAGGGGCGTGACATTTACGGTCCTAGGGTCTTTATGGAGTCTGTCCACATCGCAAGCCCTTGCCATCGTATATCATATGCCTTTAGTCACATGTTATCACTCAAACACCCTTCACGCTTTCTTTGTTAACACAACACGCCCTCAGTGCCCATTGCGTGAGCATGTCGCCTGACACCCTGCCTTTATGCAAGAACACCTTGGGCACACGCCTTCGCCCGCAGTCCCTCATTCCATCATGCATGCCAAGTCACTTAGTGGGTGGGCTGCCTTTCTGCGGTCCATATCGTTCAGTGGGGTATGCTTGCCTTTCGTGCGAGCTCCCATGTTGTTCAGTCCACCAAATTTGCATTCAATTTTTCGTCACTTGGAAGCCTTGGTATCTCCCTTCCAATCCTTTAACAAAGGCTACAACGCCTACTTGGGTGCTTGCTTCACCCTTTTTTGATTTCCCATTCTTTGGGCCATTGGACCAACTCTAGAAAATTCTATTTTTGACACCTTTGAAACTCAAAGGCTTAATGTAGAAGCATATGAAAGAATTTGTTTAGAAATGGATTTTAGCTTAGTTTTTTTAGTAAAAAAATATTTTGACTAGCAATAAATTTTCGTTGATTTAGAAATTTGATTGAGAGAATCTCCTTGTGTTGTAGGATTGTTTTGAAAAAAGCCATATGGAAACTCAATAACCAAAAAGGTCATAGAAAAGAAGGAAACACCAATAAAAGTCTTCTTGGTGGATTAGTTCTATTAAGGATCACTATAAGATCATTTTGCATGATAAATCTCCACTTGTAAATCTTTCAACTCAATTGAATATGGTTAAAGAACAAGAACATGTATCCTAAAGCCTAAAGGCAAAATATCTAGTCCCACATGATTCAAGGCAAGAAAATATAGGAAAGCTAGGCCCTTGTCCAATGGAAGGTTGAACAAGTGAAGAAGCTAAAACTCTAGAGCATGAAGAACCATTAGTTTAAGATACTCCACGTTTGGAAGAATTAGCAAGTACTCCATCTACTTCAAAAGAATCTTAGAGAAAAATAGGTGATTTGTATTGGATCAATATTTTTATTTTATTTTTCATCCATCTCAATGCTTCCAGAGTGGAAAATTTGGAGGAATTGGCCTACAGGGTCATTTTTGCTAGTGGTCTTAAGCTCCCAATTTGGAAAAAATTTGGTGAAAATTTGCAGAAGCCCTTTTGATACCTCAAATTACCACAATTTGTGGTCCTTACCTTACTAAGCACCTACATTCCATAATATACACACTAATGCTTTTCTAACGACACAAGAATCGCCTCAAACAAACCTCATATGAGAAAGTTATTTCTCCAAGAAGTTGACCTATCGAAATTGGCTACCATAATTCGAGAGGATGCCATGGCATCCCTTGTTACTCATGTAAAAGGGGCTAGCCATGTGGGAACTATGAAGAATACTCTAGAATGGTCATGTTGTAACTCATATTCAGGGTGAAATGGGTCAAATTTAATCCCTAGTTGACTACTAGGATATGTTATAATTGTGCCACTCGGAAGAAAACAAGTTTCATTATATTTGAGTGCATTTTGTTACATAGATTAGTAGAGTAGCTAAGAGTGGATAGAGAGAGATATCAAACAAAGATGTTTCATGTATTGCAGCAACGCATGGGCCCTAGGTTTCACTCCTTTGCACTTGCATCCATTTCCATTCAAAGAAGGAGAGAGAAGAACAACCTCACCTTCAAGTTGGGTTTTCTCCCACAAGGGTTTCCTAAATCATATCTTGTGTTATTATTGTTGTATGTGATTGTATTTTGTCTCTCTCTATTTTTTGCATTTTATATATTATAGGCATGAAATCAGTAACTTAATAAATCCAAAATTCTAAGGAAAATAGCCCTTCCAACATAGATTTCGGATTTTGAGTATAATTTTATCAGATATGTTGTTACAAGCTATCCAACAAAATATCCATGACAATTTATAGATTAGTAGGGAAGAGGAAGAAAAACAAGTCCTCTGTAGAATTTGAACTAATGGTAAAAAAAAGTCACCCAAAACCCAATTTAATCATGTATTTCTTTTGTATCTTGTTACATAACCAATTCATGAAGATATATTCATTTAAAAATGTTGGGATGTAATTCTTGTGATTATTTGGGAAAATAAGTCTATTACATTTTTTTTAAGGTCTTTTGATAATCACCGATCTAAATCCATTTACTTAATCCTTTGCACAAACAAATTATTTTCAATATAATTTAATTGCGTGTCCCAACCATATATTTTTACTTAATACAAATTTCCCAATTACAAATAAATAAATAATATAATATAATAGTTTAAATCCTTTCTATATATTATTAATTCTAATTCTAATTATTTCTTAATTCAATAAGTAATTGTATTTTTCAATATATCGATTAACCTCACAATCTTTCTATTTGTCAATGAATTGGTTAATTTATTAACCACTTAATAATTTTGTCTTTATTTCTGTATTAAATGTTTAATTATCCATTCATGGTTCATCAACTTCTTATTTATTAACTTGTCATATATATATATAATTAATATTTATTATATATAGCTATTCATATTTTCAATTTTGAAAAATTAATATTCTTACATTTCAAATTCAACTTAATTACATTTATAACATTGACCAGAACCTTTCTAACATAAAATATGTTAATATCAAATTGGGACTTTTAAACGACATGTTATTTTCTATCATTTAAGTCAATACCCACTCAAATCTGTTTTCCACTAACTATAATGTTGAATGGATGAAGCCTACCAATTATATTTTTTAATTTTTTATTTTGAAAAATAGGGCTAAGTTCAATTTACTTAGCATAAGAGCATTGAACTTACCTACCATAAGAGCATTGAAGTTTAATTATCATACACTTTGTTGTGTCGAATTAGGACTTTTAAACATGCTATTTTTTATTATTTTTAAATTTAAATTCAAAAGCACTCAAAAACATTCTCCACCAACTTTATGTTAAAAAATAGGTTGCAAATTATTAAAAATTGTATTTGAGTATGACTAGTCTAACTTCATGTTAGATGGGATAGTGAAATATCAAATATTGATCTCTTAAATAAGAGAAGAAGATTGGAATCCAAAGTTTATTTTTCCTTTACCGGATGTGGATAGATTTTCTTGACATATTTCTTTACATTTAATATGTTTTTCCATGATTTCAACGTGTTGCTCTTTAAATGAGCGTATATAGTGGTTAGCATAAGGCTATATAAAAATATTATTAGTCAAAATTAAGAATATTAAAATTAGGTGGGAAGAAATTAATTATAATATAGAAAAGATTATTTATAAAAATTAAAACATATTTTAGTAAAAATGACTTGTACTGTGGATTTTCCAGTAACTAAATTAAAAAATCAATTTTTATTTTTATTATTTTTTATATATATTAATAAGTTAGAAAGTTGTTTGGAAAAACATATTGTGTCAGTTTAACTCTTACTCATACTCATATGATCATTATACTATTGTTTTATATTGACGATACCACTATTATGGTAAAGAAACTTTATCATCTTAACAAACAATTAAAAATTCTGGAAAAAAATTGCCCTAAAACATATATGAATTTTAACATTAATAAAATGAAAAATAAACTTTATCATCTTAACAAACAATTAAAAATTCTGGAAAAAAATTGCCCTAAAACATATATGAATTTTAACATTAATAAAATGAAAAATATGATGATGAAATCCAAAAGTATTACACTAATTTCATGTATAACAAGCATAACTTGAAGAAAATGACTCCATACAAATATCTTGGGAATGATTTCGATCCTATGGTATTGAAAAAAAATAAATGGAACGCGAAAATCTTAATATAGCCTTAAAAAAAAAATACTTTGGCTATAAGATAAATATAAATTCTTTTTTAAAGTTTTTATCACTCCACCTTAAACCTATTACTTTTTAAGTGAACATGCATGTTCTTCTACCTTGTTTCATAATTATTCGATAAGGTGAAAGGATACCTCTAAATTCTGAGTCAAATTATCAATAAAATAGTAAAGAAAAGAAATTAGTTTAATAATTTTGAGAAGAAGGATTTTTTAACCAATGATTTAAAATTTTAAAATTTATTTTGATAAATTCAGTTTAACGAATATAATAATTTCATTTTATATAATTAATTAAATATATGCAAATTTGTTTTAAAAAATGTCTAATTAAATTATAACTATAAATAACTTGTATATAAAATAAAATATAGCTATTTTGATATGAAAACATATATTTGTTTTTACATATTAAAATTGTATTTATCAAATTCATTAAAAGAAAATGAGAATATGGAAAAGAAAATTATGTATCTTAATATGTGTGGAAACAATCTAAAAATCATTGAAGGCTGAACCGATCTATGATGATGATGATGGTTAATGTCCACTGAGACCAAAATTTGGTCTATCAGACCTAAAGAAACGAATTATTTAGTTTGATTTAAGATTTTATTTCTATGCTCAAAAAGCTTGGAGAGAAGCCTCCCGAGCTCACTGTAATTTTGACAACGTAAAAGGCTAGGAAGGTCAGTATTGCAATAAATATTTTGAAACTGAGATCTAATGTGGTTGTACGTGGGGCACTTTAAGAGGAAGTTATTTTCATCCTCAATGTTTGTATTCTCACAAACATGGCAGAAGCTTTCCTTCCATGGTGTTTTAGGAACTGCCCAATGACCCGTTTCACTATGGATCTCATGAGAGTTCGTTCTAATCTTGGCTATATTAATTTTCTTCTTTGTTCTAGTTAAAATAGAGAGATACATTTGATCTTCTAGGGTGGGGTTGATGACCTCCTTATAATATATTAATTTTCTTTTAGCTGCTAAATCTTTCTCACACCACATTTTTTCTTTGAATTTAGAAGTAACAATATTTTTAATGTTATTAATGTTTTGCAGTGCAACATTCTCGTTGATCTCCCAATGGTTTAACCAGGCCCTGGTGTCTTTATACCAACCTCGTTTAAGCCTGAGGTGGTTTTGGCTGGAATTTAAAGCTAGATTAAGAAGTCTATGGTCTCCTATGTTATTGAGTTTGTGCTTGTACAACAGAAGCCTAGTCATAGCTAGGTTCTCGATAGGGGAAAGACCCACTTCTATAAGGAGAATAGGATAGGGTGTGTTGCTTTTAATTTTGAGGTTATACGTTATAAAACGCTTCTGCATTTGCTTAATCTTTCTCCAGGATTCTCTAGAGATGCTACAACCCCAAATCTCACATCCATATACGATAACCAGAGTGACTAAAGTTTCAAAGAGGAACTTCTTTCTATCCCACATTACAAGGTTTGTCGTTTTATAATTATTTTCAAGACCAAAATAAGCTTTCCATCCCCCATTAATCCTTTTCTCAATGCTATAGTTCCAGTTGAGCTTGTGATGAATATCAATTCCTAGGTACTTGTAGGAAGACACTTCCTCCAAGTTACTATTGTCATACATAAAATTAGCGTAAGTGTCCTTCTTGGATTTGATAATCATAACTTTTGTTTTGTCAGTGTTAACAATCATACCCATGGTAGAGTAGAAATCCTTAAGAAGTATAAGTTGCTTATCAAGATCAGATGGGCACCTTGCGAGAAGAACAATATCATCAGCGTAGAGAAGAAGGATGATGACTATCCCAGCTAAGATCGTGCCAACACATCCTGCTTCCTCTAAACAACCTTCTAGCTTGTCAATGTAAATGCCAAAAAGGGTAGGGGAGAGGGGGCAACCTTGTTTAACTTTGATATTACACTTAATATCTTTCAACCACCCCTCATTGCTCTTTAACTTGGCAATTATATTCTCGTATAGCCTTATAGTGGCAGCTCTCAACTCAAAAGGAACCTTTAGCTCTTCTAATTTGTTCCAAAGGTTGTTTCTAGGAGCCGTATCGAAAGCCTTTCTAAAGTCCACAAAGCAACAAAAGAGATTAGATTTATCATTGCGGCCTTCCTCCACAATGATCCTAAGCATAACGAGGTGGTCTGTTGTTGAGTGTTGCTTTCTAAAACCCATTTGGCCTTTAGCCCGCTTACCTTCACTTTCAAGCCATATGCTCAACTTCCTTTCCAAAATAATACCATATAACTTGGGTAGGAGAGGGCTGATCATAATTGTCCAATAATTAGAGGGTTTATTTGTATCTATTACAAAAGCAATATAGCAATAAAGTGGCATAATTGTTTTTACGGTCTTCAAATAATTTATAGTAATAGATTCTAGCATAATAACCTTTAGTAATAACAATCTCCAACAAAGATACCATTAACTCATTAGAAAATTAGCAAGGACATTTTAAACACAAATTTATGATAGAATGTAAAAAAAAGAAAAAAAAAAAAAACATGTAATTTAATATAAAAATTAGTAAATTTTGGATGAATATTATTAATTTAATTATATTTATGTAAAAAGAGGTGAATTTTTAATCAAATGGGTAAATATGTTTTTAGAAAAATGACAAAAAAATAGTCAATTAGAAATTTAAAATTTTCCCTAAAAAGTACTTTGATTGTAAGCATTCTTAGATTAACAAATTTGTGCCATAACATTTTTTAAGGAAGACATAATCTAACTTAGAGTAAATTTATCACTGACAGTGTCGCGCTTCTAATCCATAACTCTAGCAAAAATACTAGATTATGAATATTTTACAAGATTGCAGCCCTCACCCATGACCTAAGACAATGGATCAATGCACAAAAAAGAATCGGATGACCCTTGTTAATAAGAGGGGAGGGGGTGAGGATGTCCCACCAAAAGTTAAGAGATACAACATAAGGGATAGGCCCAATTAGGCTCCCCCCTATTTGGGATAGATGAATTCTACATATTATGTGGTCCAACAATTGGTTTTAATGGGATTTGACATTAATAATGGAAAAAGAACAATTGAAACACCTCAAAACACTATGTTACAAACTATTAAGCAATGGACTGTGATTCAACAAACAATATTAGTCTAGATTTAACAAAGAACAATTCAAACATCGATATACAAAGAAAAAGAAGGTTTCAATTAAGCAAATTAGATTAGTCCAAATCTGCTAAATGAAAACATTAGAAATCTGATTTAATTTTAGAAAGAAAAATTACTCTAAATTGAAATAAGTGAGGAAGAATAAAATTGTACTCAGCTAACAAAGAAAAATAATGTTAATCTAACATGTGAAGGAAAATGCACTTGTTTAGAATAGTTCATCAACACACACATTCTTATCACAAGAGTCTATTAAGTCAATAGTTTAGAAGAATCCATATATGAAACTGATGGATAATGTAAACAACTAATTTGATTAACATAAAATTGAAGGAAAGAAATCTAATTTATGCTTTGAAAAAGGAATCGATGTCTCCCTGGAATAGCTCAAGAAATATACAAATCTATCAAACATGGGAACAAGGCTATTCTAATTTGATATCAGAAGGGAAAAAAAATCTAATGTGTAGAAGGAAAATTAATGTTCATAGAGTGGTCCAAGAAACAAATGAAATTATTCTACAAAATATGAGTGAACCCTTCCTTAAAACACAATTTTTGACTTAAGTAATAGGGTATGAAGTCCCTCATTTCCTTCCTTTATGGGTATGGGGGTGGAGCTTCTAACCTAAGGTGAGGTGATAATCTCCCAACAATCCATTGCCTAGTCTATGAGAGCACACTTAGCCTTCCACTTCTTCTCATTTCTTCTTATCTTTCTAAAGTGCTATCAATACTAGTTAAAATTATTCTTAGGCTTATTTGATAGAAGCTTCAAGTTGAGTGTAGGTCATTTGTAATGGCTTGAAAATTTGGGGGAAAACTTTGTGGATTTAGTGAAGGTGGACATATTATTGGGAAACATTTCAACTATTCAGGGACTCACTTTCTATATCAATGTCTACAATCTCTCTCCATTTGACATCAATGGAAAATGGTCATGGATGTCTATGAAAACTACGATATTGATGATCTTACAAAAATATTTTTCAAAGACTCCATCACTTGTTCATGGATGATCCTGTGGACCTAACTGAATCATGCTACTTATATATTGTTGTTTTGATAGGGTCTACCCCTGAGACCATGCTTCCACTGTTGTGAATAAATTATCCTGTATAATTGATCCTACTTCTCATAATTGTTCTTCAAAGTCTCCCCCTAAGACCATGTTTCCTTCATCTATAAGTACCTTCCATTGCTACATTATGTCATTCCTATTTATTCATTTACATATGAGATATCATCATCAAGTTATACTAATCAATGTAAATGCCATAGCCCACATACTTGCCTCATACATGGAGTTTCTTCCTTATGTTTTGATTTGTCAAATGATGGTCTCGAAGAAGCTTTCTCCAAGGGATTATATTTGAGAAGTTATACCTAATCAAAGTCCTCTTTGACCTATTCTCCATCCTCTTACATTATTGGGAAGTCCCTCTATGTTGTACCATATTGAGTTAAGTTTGCAATATCGGTCATATTAATTTTGTTGTGACACATTTGGCATTCAAAATTTGTCTTAAACACTTTTAGAAATGGTTGAGGCATTCTTTTAATTTGATCCACATGCCCCCATCTACGTACTTGATCATATTCTCTATACCTGACCACATCATAGGTTTTGCAATCATGTGCTTTGTGCCCAAAATTTGTGCATGTGAAACAATAACTAAAAAACTTGTTTTGATACCTGGATATAGAAGAAAATCTTGACCTTCTAAAGTTATTTCTTGGTGGAGCCATGTTCCCTTATTGATTATCAACACCTACTTGATTTTTTCTTGTGGATTCCTTACGAGGAGCCATATTCATTTGTTGATTTTTGATACCTACTTGAATGTTGATTGTAGATGCTTTGTGAGGAGCCATGTTCATTTTTTGATCTTTAATACTTCCATTATTTCTACTTTTGGATCCTTTCTCTTTATTCTAGCTCCTTGTACATTTCTCCTTCCTGAAATTATCTTAAGTGTCACTGAAATGAACATGCATGGCCTAGTGCATCACTTGCTTTGGGCCTTCAAGGGAGATGTTTTTGGATTCTATGAATGTCTGATCAAGTCTCTTGGAGTGATATTCATTGGATTATATTGGGGGACTATTGTTCATAGGTTCCTCGTAATTTTTTTTATAATCAAGACCTATTTTAATAAGCGGGGACCTCTGCAAGCTAAGAATGTGATATAAGCACTCAATTCTTTTGTGGAACTTGATTTGAGTTGCTCCAACTCCTCTCTCAAGAGGACAACCTCCTCCTCTAGTATTTTTTAATATTTCTCCTTCTCATTTAGTTGCTCAGATACAATTTCCTTTATTCTTTTTGCTTCTTCTAGTTCAACTTTGAGAGCAAGAATGGTGTCTTTGTTGAGGTTTTCTTCTTGAAGTTGTTGGATCAGTTGAGTTTTCTTCCTTATAAGAATATTTAATTATTTTAGTGCACTTTTTATTTCTCCTTAATAATCTATTTCTACTTCTGGTTCTTCGGTATCAACAATAAATAATATTTCACCTTTTTCTTCGTCAGTCACACTTTCATTGCTTTCACTGTCACTTTGTCCTTTTGAATATTATTTTTTATTCTTACTAACTTGCTTCTTCTTTTGATGTTTGGATTTGAATCTTAATTCTTCATCGCTATCATTCATCCTGGAATAATGAGATTTAGATGCATAATGGTCTATCCTTCCACATTCAAAGCACATGAAAGGAAGTGTACCTTTGAACTTGCTAGTTTCTTCCTTCAACTTTTAGATAAACTTGGTTTCTTCTTTGTTTGTACCTGTAATGGAGTTGATGCCATTATTTATTTGAAGAAAACAAGATTCAATATTATCCCCTTGTATCTTTCAATCACAAATTTTCTTTGGTTTTGGTTCATCAATAATGTTTATATTATTGTCAGTACTAATAGATTTCGCTACCGATTTTCATGTATCTTACTTTCATATATCGCATTGTTTGGAGTTGAATATGACATCAAAACCTTGGTCACATATCTAACTAATGCTAAATGACTATTCTTTAATCATTTTTTTTTTTTCTCTGTAAGACTAGGCTATTTATATTACAAAAAATTCAAAAATTACAGGAAAAATTACACAAGGGCCGTGGCCCTGCATCTCCATAGAGATTTTCCCCATAAAAGACCTTTCAGGGCAGCATCATTACAAAATTGGGACATCTGAATCGACATATCCAGCATTTGAATCGACACAATAAACATGTGAACCGCCATGATGGACATATGAACTGACACGATGGACACATAAACCGACACGGTGGACACATAAACTGACACGGTGGACATATAATCCGGCATGGTTGACACATAGACAAACCGACAGAGAGAGTAGTAAATCGACAAAGAGCATGAAAGACAAACAGAGAGTTGCTTTCCTGGCAGCGAAAGACAGAGTGATGGAAGTGCTAATCCTCATCGGTTGTGTGAGGCTCATCCTTCGCTGGTCCTTTGAGTTTCTGTGATTCCTCCATGTCCGAGCGCAGCGACCTCTGAACCGGCTCACTGGGGCCAGCATCCGCAGCTTGAGTGGCTTGGGGAGAGTCCGCTCTGGTTGGCCGCCGCATATCAACCGTGGGAACTTGCATGTCAACCACTGGCACATTCAGGTTGTCCAAAGGCCCCCTGAGATTGCTGCAGTGTTCCACCATGACTGAGATAATGAGAGTGTTGTTCTCCAGAGTGCAGGGGATCCAGTAGCGAACAGCCGAATGTTCCACATGACCACAGTCCAAAATTTCTTCCCACCCACGCACATTGCCGCGGCCTACAAGTCTGTTCGAGCCTCTGTTATGCTCAGAAGTGAATTCCACCGAGGAGGAAGGCAAATTGACTGGTCGCTGAGTAGCAGAGCGACCCCTGGAACCGCCACGGCGACTGCTCATTCTGGGCCTCTCTCTCTGCATCTTCGAATTACCCTTCAGACAAGAATTCCTCTGAGTAATTTTGCACTGAGCCAGAGAATGTTCCGTCTCGGCCAGCTTCTGCTCGGAACGCTTGCAGGAATGAAGACAGGCGACATGGGGGGCGAAAATATTGAGCGCCATTTGCCTCGATCGCTGCTGCACATTGAATGCCGTCTGAACTAGCAGTAAAACCCAAATAACTATACCTCCCATCGTATTTAATTCACCTGCGTTCTGGTATGTCATGGCTCATCTGGGCTTACACCTGACACCTGCCCTTCACGCTGCATAGTCACCTGCATCCGGGATATTCTTTAATCATTTTATGTACAAGACATCTCGAGATTTAGTTCTTCCATTATCAATAGTAATTGTTCCTTTTCAAATGATTCTAGTAGATGCATTGTTTCCATTATTTACTTTACCCCTGTCCATCTCCCTGGTGTTGATAAACATGCTTTGATCCTATGACATGTGTTCCTCTGACATGTGTCTTGAGCAACCATTGTTGACATGCCACTTAAACTTTTGCTTCTAAGCTTATAAAATAAGGCCACAATTTTCTTCTTTTTTGTGTTTACAATAATGGCATAGAAGCTAATTACTAATAATTTCCTTATGACCAAATGGATGACATAGAAAACAATAACCATAAGAGAATCTATGGTACCTAGAGGATTGAGTTTTATTTCTTATATTGATTTGAAAATCTTCCTAAATTTCCTTAGTTTACTTCCTTTTTACATCTGCATCTTTCTTGAGATGGGAAATTATGTCATTATTCTCCTCTAGCTGTTTTTCTATTTCTCCTAGTTACTTTTTAACTTCATCAAGCTGCTTTGTTAGGATTTCATTCTTTCTTTTAACCCCCTCCAACTCAAATTCTAGGAGAATAACATATGTTTCATCTAAGCTCATGTTTCCAAGATTCCTTGGATCCATATTCTAATAGTTAAATGTTCATGAAGATGACCTGCTCTAATACCACTTGTTGACCCAAAGGACACATCGGGGAGGGGTGAATAATTGTGAGAGAAATTTTACCATTTCATAATCAATCAATCATGTAATAATGAATCATAACCACAAGCATCATATCATTAGAAAGAGAAATGCATCATAAAGCTACCATCACATCAAGAACACATCACATCACAAAGAGACACAAGATTTTTACGTGGAAACCCATACAGGAGAAAACCAAAAACCCTTCTTCTTCTTTTTCTTAAATTCATTACATAAATATGTAGGCTCCGACTTGCTAGAGGAAACTACTCCCAAGATATGTAAGTTTACACTTATGATAGGCTATAACTTGATTAAGGCACCAACCTAAAAAATATGCAAGAAACTATTCACTATAGGATACAACCTAATTGAGGAACCAACCTCGATGATGAAAAGGCTCTAACTTACTCTAGGCTCCAACCTCATTGAGGCTCCGACCTCCTTCTTCAACTCCTTGTGGACCTTTATTTCATATCATTTTCAAATTGGATCCACTGCCATCATAAAAAATTATCTATTTATAAAGATAAATCATCATGACTTGTAATCATCATTTCCACCATCACAACTTATATATGTTGTCACCGTCATCTTAGCCTGCACACACTATCACTGTTGTCACTACCACTGCGACCTACATAATACTATCATTGCAACAATCACTGTCACACCCTAAAAATACTTGTCACCACTACAAATATTGTTATATTAATCTTTGTTGCTAACTATTATATTGTTTCCCATACTCTGCTTCAACTTATTCACCGATTCGGTCACTCAAAATCCTTCTTGGGACCAATTCTAACCTTATTACTAAAATCACTACAATTTTCTCATAAGCCCTTAAAACACATAAAAGAAATTCTAGACATCATAAAATAATTTATACCTCAAAATACATCCACCTCTTACTCTTAGTATCATACTTCTTTTGGAATTAAATTTGGACCAATATTTAGCCCTAAAACTTAACCATCCAAAACTATATAATTAATTAACCATTTACATAATGCTATTTTTAAGGTGAATTAGACAAAATGGTTAATTCCCTAAATAGGTGCTACAATATGGTTGCTGACGGTTTGGTTAACTATGCGACAGAATGAAAATGAAATAAAAAATTTAAACTTGATCACCGTTGGGACTCGAACTTGTGACCTCGTCCTCCCAACGATAATCTCATACTAATGACGCTTATCCAATGACGGTTATTAGCTTGTGCCATCGGTCTCCTCTTGTTAGAATTATCAACATATATGTGACTCACAAATGGGTTCGTGGGATCTTCGATCCAAGGTAGTCGTTCCACTTCCGCATTACATAGGTGGTGTGGGCAATGGTAGTCCAACCCTCAAACTCATCCCAAAACGAATGCTACTATATCTATATGTATGTTGGTGCTCCTTCCAAATTATTTCCATTACATTATATATTGAACTTCGCTCCACGATGTGACCACCTCAATGGTGTCCCCATGGGGGCATTGCCAAACTTTGGCATTTGCCTATGCCAAGACCAAATAGTACAATGAAAACCTAACATTATGAGGTTTTTCTTTAAACATTTACCATAGTTTTTTAGATGTCCCTAAATGTAAAACCATTTGTAGACATTTAAATAACACCTTCTTCACTTATCACTTATGTTCTGTGCATGGTAATCCATAAACCATGTTATGCTTTGGAACTTGAATTTTTTACAAATGTGTAATTATGAGAATATGACAAAGAACTTTACGAGACACCTTTTTAGTTAATTAATCACTTCAATATCTATTATTTGACATTGTGGGAATTGTATTCCTAATGCATATTGCAAATAATATATATTAATATGATCATCAATACAAGAATAGTAGCTTGATACTCCACTTCAATCTCTTTCATAATGGCAAATAATTCTTGGTATGTGCGAGATATATTAATTGACAATGGTAATATAAAATCACCTAAAATCATACAACATAAAAAATAACTAGTTAAGGTAATGCATATTAATTGTAAATATTACATCATTAATTGAGACATTTATTAACACTAAAACTAGAAAACAAATAGACCTTTATGTATATGTGGTAATTTATATTACATAACTTAGGATTCATGTGAGATAAGTGTTTGAAAAACCATTCAATATCTTCAATTTCACTAAAAATAATATAACAAAGAGAAGATTTGTCCTCGAGCCTTCACAAAGTGGTTGTTGCGACAACTCAATTAGAGATACATCATGAATATCCTCAAAATTGTCATCCATTGGAGTATAGGAGTCCTAGATCAATCTATTTATACCATCATTCTCAATTGCATTATCAATGTCATCTTCTTCCATAGGACAAAATTGATCTCCAATATTCACTCCATATTCTTCCTCAACATGTACAACATTTCTTCTACTACTACTTGGCACATTCCCAAGCTCTCTCTTTAGAGTCCCTAACTTATAATCACAAATTAGAATAAAATAAATTCAATAACGTATGTAACAAACATTATATAAATAAAAAAAATGTACAAATACAATCAATGCAAATACATATAATGAATATTAACTTACCAAGGAATGATATTCATATCCCCTTAAATATGTCTAAACTATCTACAATGTTTTTCAATTGTTATTTTTAAAAGTATTCTTCTATTATGACCCTTGCATTTCTACAAGGGAAATAACATTTCTTATCACCTTTTTTCTTTAATGTAGAAAATAACCTAACAAACCTCTTTTCATTTTCTTCTTCTCGAGTAATCTTATATGGAATTCTAATTAACTATTATTACAAAAGAAAATAATGAAGAAATGTAATACAGTTTATATGTTAACCAAATTCACAAATGTAAATGCATTTCTAAAAGTGGAATAAAATAATACATGATATAATAAAAAAAATAAGAAAAAAACCTATTTCCATAATTGTTATAGACATTTTTGTGCCTTACAGCTCTAAGCATGAAATGCCCATAAACCAAGGGCTCCTAAGTCCCTAAAAGTGTTGTTCCAACCCCTAAAGGAACAAGGTCAACAAATTGCAGCTTCTCCCAGAAGTTCTCCACCAGAAACTGCTCAGAATAAGTCAAATCAGGATCATTTCAGCTGCTCCACTAGCCAAGTGCGTTGCATAGCACCTAAATCCACTAGCTAGGTGCGTTGCAATGCACCTAAATGCACTACCAGGGTGCGTTGAACGGGAAATGACAAATGGCAGTGTCATTTCGCGAGGTGGAGAGACAATGGAAGCTTCCAGAATCTTCTCCAATGACACTTGCCTCACTGAATTCGACCAAGGATGAGTAAGAGGCTTTCAGTCTCCAAGTGGAAGCAAGAACTGACAGAGAGAAGCCACTAATCAAATCATGAGCTAACTCATCCTCCTTGCATACATCTATATATGGATCCCTCATCCGAGAGATCCAGAGGCTGGAATTTTGCACATTGTAAGGAATTGCTGTTGGTTTTGAGATACAAATCAGAGGATTGGGTGATCTATGCTTTGTTGGGGGTGAAGAAGGGACTTCTTTGCTGGGAGGTTGATGCTGGGTCAGGAATCATCGGTTGTAACTCCTCCTGGATCTTCTTGTATATCAATAAAAACTATTTGAGTTTCTTCTCCATGCTTTTGTATCATTGATGCTTGTTACATTTGTATGGTTAACTTAAATCTGATCCTAAGTTAATTATGAACATAAACCCATGTCTTTGTATAGTTTCTTTCTTCTGTGATCTTGCAGGTACTTGGTGAAGCTGGGCAAGTAAGGGAGCAGGTAGCTGGAAGCTGTCAAAGAGGAGAGAGATTGGATCGAAGGACTAGCGCAAGACACGGGTTGGTTCATCCTATTCCTCTTTGTTTATAGTTCATAAAGAAGAATACAAAAGTAGTTTTCTCTATTTGTTTCTAAGGTAGCTGTCACACCTTAGTGGGATAGAGCAGTTCTAAATAGACACTTTTCTCGATAACAAAATGGCGACTCCGCTGGGGATCGTGTCTAATTAGTTTGTTTGTGTTTCTCTTGTTGTTTATTCATAAACTTATAAGTAGCAATCGAATTGCATTTGCCATTAACAAATGCAAAGTAGACCTCTGCTGCTTCAATCCATTGACTGGATCTGTTTATGATTTGAACAGCTGATTCATAGACTAGCTGATTGCCCTTGTGATAGCTCTTAGACCCCCCTTAGATCTACCTCTGATTGTGCATTACTGATTGCTTTTACTCGACCAAAAACCAAAGATTAAACTGCAAACCGTGACCCAGACCCCGGATAGAATTCTCGTTTCTGCCCCAACGCAGGCTCTGTGAAGAGGTTCTGCATTTCAACGCACTTCTCGAGAGGGCTACCTGCGCTGCAATGCAGTTTCTCTGTGTAACAGGTGCGCTGATCAGCCTAGCCCTGTGCTGCTGAGGTTCTTTGCTTCATTCTTCCAGTTTTATCTCTGTTTTTTGCAGCCTGTGATTAGTATATGACTGTTTCAGACCCCTTTTCCTTACTGATATTCCGCCTCAATTGTACAAAAGAACTGTAGATGTTTTTATGTGTTTGTTGAGTCGTTTACAGTTTTCCATTGCAAAAGTATAATAGTCGTACTGTTGTCCTTTGATTTAGATCTGTCGCAAGTGTCGATTTTGATCATAGGAGAAAGTTTATTTGCTGTTGATAGTCGATTATGCTTTTACTTTTGCCTTTGGTTTGAATTTGTGACTTTCTAGTGTCGAAACTAGTATTTATTTCAAAATCATAAAGTGTCGTAATCATCTCTACCTTTTGATTTTGAAAAGAAGCTTGTTTGTGTTTGTCGCTTGAAAGAAAATTCAGATTTGTACATCAACTTTCTTTTTAGGCATCAATATTAAGAAAGTGAAAAACAAATACATGCATGTGCATTTGCATATTGACAGTCTGTTTGGCTTGATTTAGGAAAGTGCATTTACAGTGTGCTCTTTGCTCTTTGTGAAAAGATTGTGTCTTTCTTTTCCCCTAGTAGCTAGGATTTTCATTGTTGAAAAGAGATAAAAGTTTGTTTATCATCTTTAGATTGCATTTTAGGAATTATATCTACATCTCGTGGTGAACCCAAAAGGAAAACTTCATAAGAAAGATCAAATTAAAATAAATTCAATGAACCTAACAACGCTTTGGAACTTAACGCACAACATTTAGAGGTCTAGGCTAGAGACGTATTCCGGCGTCATAAAGCCTGGTAACTGTTGTCCTCACTGATGGTTGGGTGATTCCTCCACTTTGAGACGATAAGTGTCAGTACGAACTTGTGCTCCCACAAACCGTCGAGTATATATTGGGAGACCCCTATAGGCTTAAAACTTTTTATCCTTAGGAAGCCGTGTCGGCCGCCCTACTGATCACAATGCACCGAACACAGCATTCGGGAAGATTGACTGCCGTACCGTAAAAAGTATTCTGCAGTTTTGTGATTGGTTTGGTACTCCCTCTACCTAGACCTCCAGAGCAGTCCCTTTCGTTCATTTTCAGACTCCTTAACGGAAAAGGTCCATCTGAGCACTTGTCACTTTAGGCTCATTAAAAATCGAAGGAGACTAGAGTCATCTTTTGTTTTTTCTCGACTCTTAAAAACTGAAAAAACAAGTTGTGTCAAAAGCGTCTAAAATTCATTTAATTCGGAAACATTCCTTCCCTTTATTTTAGTTGATCGAGTAATCTGCAATCGTGGAAGAAAGTCAATTGAAACCCCGTCGTTCGCGGAGGCTTACGAGTCAACCGTCTTTGTCTCCGGAATCGAAACCAGTACGGAAAAGCGAACTCGTTTAACCGGTTCCAAATCTCCTATCAAAGTTAGAACAAGTGTTCCAACGACATCAGAGACATCGGTTACTCCAAACATTTTTGGAATCCCTGCCTCTACAGAAGAAGTTCAACAGCCACAAAAGGACAGTGGTACTGATCCTAGTTTGAGAATAAACACTTGTGTTACCGAACCAGTTCCATCTACAACTGGTTCGGAGAGTCTTACTCTTCAAACATCCATCGCTGCTGATTTCACACCTTCTTCGGCACCAGAAATATTTTACGGACCTGACGGTCTTCCCCTTCCACCTAGTCTGATTGCAATAGAAGAAATTGTAGAAGATCCTCAAACAAGTACTCCAACGCACTTTGGAGTCGGGATCACTCTATATCCTTTGTCATCAGAAGTTAGCCTACCACCAGCGGAAGTTCCTGTAGAATCACTAGGTAATCTTTTGGATAGACTACAAATGTCTGAACAACCATCAACATCTAGGACTGTGTCATCTGACACAGCGACGACAGAACTCCCTACTGTCACTCCGACAATGTTCACCGGCATACCATCTGTCCCGACTAGCTCTCAACCACTAGAAGGAGCCCACTCAGGAGCTATTTTGACAGTCTGGTCCATTCCTGTTTGTTCATCCGGAATAATATCCGGAAACTCTTATGTTGAGTCTCAACAAATTGATCCATTTGGAGGTCAATTTGGGCAGTCCAGTCCCCAAGGGCAAACAATTCCCTTGAGTTCTGGATTACCACCGTATGGGGGGCAGTATGCCCTTTCATTATCCCCTCCGGGAGGATATCCATACGGGAGTTCACAACAACATTCAGGTTATACTGGAATTACCTCAAATGGTTGGGTACCTATACTACCTCAAAAACCAAGAGTTGTGTATTTGATGCAACAATGCGTACCTATGTCGAACATCCCGACTACGCCAGCTATTGTGACGGTGTCGCAAGTTCAAGCGCTGCCTGTTGTATGCCAACCTCAGGTTTCTCAGGTTGTAATGCAACAGCCCCTTGACCCTGCAACTCAACCACAATCGCCGACTAGTGGGGCGACACAGGTCCAGACGGGTACAATTACCCCTCACCTTGGTCAAACGGTTAGTATCGGGCAACAGCACATGGCTTCACAACCATGGCTGGTGCAATACCAACAACCGCAATTCCAACAAGTATACCAAGGTTCTGAGTAGCAAATCTTTGCGAACAGTGGATAGCCGTACATTCAAAACGGTCAAAATCAACCATTTTACAATGGTCAAGTCCACCAACCTTACCAAACATACCAGCATCAAATGCATTATGCCGGTATGCAAAGACCAACTGCTCAGGCGATTCCATCGTATCCTGGGTATGCTTCACCTAACCTGAATCAACAGTTACCATTCGTGGCAACTTTAGAGTTACCTGATTTAAACCGGTTAACAAACGATCCAATTGCTTACGCCCCTTGGTGGCCAGCGATTCTGCATAAACTTCCATCATATATTCCTAAATTTAATGGAAATCCGGGTGAAGATCCATCGAATCACGTGATGACCTTTCATCTATGGTGTTCATCAAACACCCTAAATGATGATTCGATAAGACTTCGCCTCTTTCAGAGGACATTAACGGGTCCAGCGGCAAAATGGTACATTGAATTGCCTAGAGCTTCGTTCGACAACTTTAGTACCTTAGCCACAACCTTTTTAACCCATTTTCAATTACCAATAAGGTACGAAACGGGAACAGAGCTTCTTACCAACTTCAAACAGACGACGGCCACTCACATATCTGATCATATACATGAGTGGCGATGTCGTCGTAGGATGGTAAAAACGTACATTCCCGATCAGCTATTAGCTGAATGGTTTATCAAGTCATTACTGCCTTCCATCACGGAAGATGTGGCAAAGGGGGGAGTCGTAACAGAAGAGCAAGTGATCGCTCGTGCACAATATCTGGACTTGATTTACACTCAGTCCGGCACGCTCTATGACAAAATACCTGACGCCCCTAGACCGGAATTCTCAATTCCTCCTCCTCCTAAATCAAACAATGACTCTCATGCCGGAAATGGCATGATTGGTACGATAGACGCGAAATCGACAAAGGCTACATCCAAAAAGGCCCGTAAGATTTCAGGTCAAAATGCAAAAGACGAACTTCTTGCTTCGGAAGTAAATGTCGTATCAACAGATAAGGGAAAAGAAACCAAGCAACCAGGAAGCAAGAAGAAAGGCAAAGGGAAGAAGAAGAAACAGGAGGAATCATCACCTGAAAAATCTTCTTCAAACCCTCCTGGGAATAGGAAACCAAGAAATCCATGATATATATGCGATGAGGATCACTGGACCTCAGAATGTCCGCACAGAGTTGAGCTTAAGAAATTCTTTAAGAATTCGAAAACCCCAGCAGTGTTAACTGATCCGTTTCCAAATCCAGGAGAAAATCTGGTTGAAAGTGGAAATTCTTCCCCGTCTCAAGTGCTAATGTTGTCGATTTCAAAACAGCAGAATGATGCTTTGATATCGACAAGGAACAAAGATTATGGGAATCCGCAACTGTTGAACAACAAGGATAAAGATCAACCAAGTAGTTCGACAACAACTTCGACAAAGTTGTACCACCTACCATCCCTGAATTGACGATAAAACCGCCGAAGGGAGTAGTACACAAGTCGACATTTAATCCCCGCGCTAGAGCGGCACAGCATTATAACATAGTGGAATATTTGGCCCAATCGCCATCCGCTATGTCGACTCTTGAAGTACTACAAAATTGCCCGTCCCAAAGGCAGGCTTTATTATCGGCCATTGGTGGGATTGATCCAAAGGATTCCAATCTTGTATCCTTCGACCATAAAGGATACGATCCTCAGTTACCGGCTCAACTAGCTTTCCTTGTTCAAGTGAAAGCCCTCAACAAAACCTTTCATCGAACAATTATTGATGAGGGGGCATCTACATGTATTATGTCGATGAGTTGCTGGAAAACTTTAGGATCTCCAACATTGTCATGGTCTGCGACGACATTAAAAGCATTTGACAGAAGGACATATACCCCATACGGTATCCTAAATAACTTGAAAGTTGAACTAGGAGGGAAAACAGTAGAAATAGATGTTGAAGTCATCGATGGGAATCTTGATTACAACATCCTACTAGGACAACCATGGATACATGCCATGGCAGCTGTTGTGTCGACCTATTTTAGAAAGATTGCATTTCCCTTTCAAGGAGGGATTACAATCGTCGATCAACAAAACTTCCTCCCCAATGGTTCTCAAGTTACAGGAAGCATTCCCATGATCCATGGAAGCCCCCATTCGCTTCGGAATATCGGAGTAGGCCTACTAAAAGATCCTATACTAATGGGAATTTTCACTCTTCCACCTCCAATCAATCTGGAGGAAGTAGCGTCGATAGGAACCTGCAACATGATATCCTCTATAAAGATATCATAAAATGATATCAACATGGATCATGCAGTGGTTTTACCCCCAAGCCCAATAGAAATATTATAGCAATCAATATTCCTAGCCTGGGAGGCAAACCCAAATCAACGCTCATCAAGCGTTCCGATAGATAGGTCTAGAGAATATGGTACTCCTTCAGATCCTTGGTCGCGAGTGCATGTCACCGACGAAGGAATTCTCCAAGCTATGGTAATTGGAGCACCATGGAATGATTCCCACCATCGTTCTCTTCTTCTGGATTGTGAAGAAGATACTCAAAATGACCTTTACCATCCTTCAGTAGTTGATTTTCTATCAAATACTGTAAATACGGTGGATTCCGAGTGAAACCTATCCAACATTGAAGAGACTATAGCCATAAATATCTCGACCAAAACAGATGTTGTAGAGAATATTTATGTCGGCAAATGTTGTTCTCCTTCAGAACTGGAAATATATAACGCTCTTTTTCGCGAATTCAGAGATGTCTTTGCTTGGTCATACAGTGAAATTCCAGGCATCGACTCGAGTATCGTTGAACACGAAATTAAGATGTATCCAGATGTCAAACCAGTACGACAACGGCTAAGGCAGGTGCACCCCAAGAAAGTCGTTGCCATTAAGGCAGAAGTTGAAAAACTTCTCCATGCAGGTTTCATCTACCCGGTTCCTCTAACTGATTGGGTATCGAATATTGTCCCTGTTATGAAAAAACAGGGGACAATTAGAGTGTGCGTCGATTATAGGGATGTAAATCAAGCTTGTCCAAAAGACAACTACCCTACACCCTTCATTGACCAGATAATTGATGAATGTGCCGGATGTGAAATCTTTTCATTCATGGATGGATTCTCCGGGTATAATCAAATAAATATCCGCCCACAGGACCAGTCAAAGACTGCATTTATTTTTCCATGGGGCACATTCGCATATCGAAAATTACCCTTTGGTTTAAAGAACGCAGGGGCGACGTTTCAGAGGGCAATGAATTATGCCTTCCATGACATCAAAAACATCGTTCAACCATACCTCGACGACCTTCCGGCTCATTCGCGAAAGCGGACTGATCATCCGCAGCATTTAAGAGTGATATTTCTACGTTGCCGACACTACAAGATACGACTCAATCCGCACAAATGTGTATTTTGCGTCAGTTCTGGTCATTTACTTGGCTTTGTAGTCTCCAAGGATGGGATTCGTCTCGACCCGTGTAAGGTCCAGGCAATCATAAATTTGCCTCCACCTTCGAATTTGCTTCAAATTCAGAAACTCCAAGGGAAAGCAAACTTTCTGAGGAGGTTCATTTCGAATTACACCGAACTTGCTAAAGGTTATACACGTCTCTTGAAAAAGGAGGTACCCTTTGTCTGGGATCAGGTTGCGCAAGCTTCCTTTGATTCTTTAAAAGATTCCCTAATGAAAGCATCATTAATGTACGCCCCTGATTATCAAAGAGATTTTAACCTGTATCTGGCTGTAGCAGATACGACCATCGCAATGGTTTTAGTTCAAGAAGTTGATGGAATAGAGCATCCTATATATTATTTAAGTAAAAACTTAAATGATACAGAAATAAAATATTCTTATGTTGAAAAACTAGTGCTTGCAGCAGTTCAAGCGATACAAAGATTTCGACACTATGTCCTCTTTCGGAAAACTACCATTCTGTCAGATTGCAACCCCATGACTTATATATTGTCGCGAAAATTGCTGGGGGGCAAATATTAAAAATGGATAGCGATCCTACAAGAGTTTGATATGGAATTTGTAAAATCCAAGTCAAAGAAAGCTCTAGTTTTCGCAGAATTATTATGCGATCTCCCATCGTCATCCAACGATGAAACATCCGAAGAAACAATCATGGATGAAACTTTGTTTCTGATATCTACAAGCAATGAGTGGTACAGGGATATAATCATTTATCTCCAAACCCAAAAATTTAGGCCAAACACCTCCCACTCTGAACAAAAACGTATACGATACCAAGCAAAAGACTACATGATCGTCGGTGATACACTTTACCGTCGTGGTATTGATACAGTTCTGATAAGGTGCCTCACTCATGAGGAGGCCGAAAAAGTCCTGAATGAGTTTCATTCAGGCGCATGTGGGGGGCATCAATCTGGATATGCTACAACACAAAAAAATTTACGAGCAGGATACTTCTGGCCAACAATGTTCAAAGATTGCATAACCGCAGTCAGAAGTTGCCATGCTTGTCAAATTTTTGATAGCAAAACCAGAAGACCACCCACACCTCTTCAGCCAATAGTTGTTGTTGGGCCATTCGCCAAATGGGGCATCGATTTCATGACATGTAACCCCACCTCGACTGGGGGGCATGGGTATATCATAGTCGCGGTTGGCTATTTTACCAAATGGGCCAAGGCGATGCATACATTAGATAATACTGGTGAAACAGTTGCCCTCTTCTTTTTCAATCATGTAGTCGCCAGATTCGGCATACCACAAGCTATAGTCACAGATCATGGATCGCATTTCCGCAATCACATGATGGTTGAATTAGCTGCCAAACTAGGGTTTTCTCACGATAGCTCTACTCCATATTATCCGCAAGCCAACGGACAAGTTGAAGCGATCAACAAAGTCCTGAAACGCATGCTGCAAAGGATGATCGGAGTTCACAAAAGGAGATGGCACCTAATCCTGTACTCAACTTTGTGGGCTTACCGAACATCGGTAAGGAATGCAACTGGGTTCACACCCTTCCAACTGGTATATGGCCTGGAAGCAGTCTTACCAGTCCAGTGTGAAATCTCGTCTCTCAAACTCGCAATTGATCTCCTCCCCGGAACTTCATAAGAAGAGGCTCGTTTCTTGGAATTAATCCAATTGGATGAAACCCGTCGTGACGCCTCTTTGGCTAACGAAGCCCATAAGAAACGAGTCAAGGCGCAGTTCGACAAAAATGTCAAACCCCGTGTCTTCTCAGAAGGTGACTTGGTCTTGCTTTATGACCAAGAATCCGATAAATTGGGAGCTGGTAAATTTAAGTCTTTATGGATGGGCCCCTATATTGTTAAGCGGGTGTTAGCAAAGGGAGCCTACGAGTTAATGGATTATGACGGAATTCCACTGGCGCAACCTCGTAATGGGTTATACCTCAAGCGTTACTATGCGTAATAGTAACCAATATGCTTTTGTTATATTTTTGTTTTCGCTAAAGCGTTTGTTTTGGTCAAGTAATCCACTTTTTACATTTATTGTAGATGTCAAACCTATTGGAGCCATGTGTTGGATATGCCGACGGAGTGAGTCGTAGTTCGTGGAACCTGTCCTCCGCAGCCTGGGCCATTTTTGATCCAAGCGGCGAGTTAGTAAGTTTCAGAGGTGTATGTATTGGTCGATCAACGAATAACATCGCTGAGTATAGCACGTTGATAGAACTTCTCTCTGATACCATCACTCATGGTATACGCTGACTAATTGTTAGGCTAGACTCACAACTTGTAATACTACAACTCAATGGTATATATTCCGTCCGAAACCCAGCTATTTATCGCATGTTCCTAAGGGTTAAGATTTTGGAAAGACAATTTGATCTTATTCAATATCAGCATATTTCCAGAAACTTAAACACATTAACCGACTCATTAGCAAACTATGTGTTAGATAGACATTTGCAACATTTATAAAAAGAAACACATCATCAATGTTTTGCATGTGGATCATGTAGCTCAACCAAAATTAAACCCCGAAAATCAAAAATATATATAGCTGTTTATGGTTTACAAATAATGTTCTGTAACCAAGACAAAATCGGTCACGCGACCCAAAAACTCAAAATGCTAGGGGGCACCCTAGTCTAATGATGCTCGTGATAGCAAGTCACAGCCTGTGCGATCATGCGTAGGAGACGAGTCCATCGTCTGGGCACACCAGTAGTATGTCGCTGTAACCGCAAAGGTAGCTCGTCAGTCCTCACATCTGGTATACCGAGAGTGAGGCCCTCAACCTGCTCCTGCAAAGCTGTGAGAGTCTCGGCCACATCGAGGTCGCGAAGAATAGCCCTTCCGGCAGCCTCTCCTGCTGGGGCAACAACTGGTACTCTCAGGCGAACTACTGGACGAACAGGACCAACATCTGCATGTACACATGAGTTTGATTAAAGTCTTGATAGAATAAAGCACAAGGACATTATAGACAAAAACAGTAAACATCAATATGGTCAGAGGTTTTACCAATAGCACCCCACTGCTCGCCATCCGGCAGTACTAAATCTGGATCACCCCGGAAGTCCATGCCAGCATATGGATACTCGGAATAAACCATCTCCTGACGATCAAACCACCTGAAGAAGGTATCAGAAAATGAAATCTGAGACTGACCAGCATGCCTAGACATATGGTCAACCCATCTCTGCATACGTGGTTCAGTAGGAGAAGGTAAATCGAGTGCAATGTATTGCGGCTGCATCAGTGGTATCTTCTCCAAGGCAAAGGCGGTCAAAATAGAACCATACCCAAAGTTCTTCAACCTCCTGTTATTTATCTTGGTTAACTGTTCTTTCATCACAAGAAGTACTACGTCGCACCAAGGCATGCTGCATATAGGATCGATTGGCTACATGAAGAGATGCACTACCAGCCATCCTACCTGGTCCAGATGGCGCCGAGAATCGTCCACAGAATCTCCCGAAATCAACTGTTGAAAATTGAGGGGGAAAAGCACCTCCAAAGCTCCAACAAACCAAGTTCAAATGAAATGGTAAAATGAGAGGTAAAAAACACTTTTTGATTACTTTTACGTAGTTCTAAGTAAAATATTAGCGTTTTAAACTCATTTTCAAAGCAAATATTGTTCATTTCTGACTAGTTTGATGAAGCGGTTGAAAATACAATACGATCTTTGGAAGGACAAAGATATTTATGGTAAAAAATCAAAACAAGACCATATGATCGAGCAGTGTTACCGCAAGGTTCAAGCTCGTTAAAAAATAAACCCGCACCGAGCAAATGTTTCCACCCGCGTTTAAGCTCGTTAAAAAATGAACTATCCCCTGGTAAATAACCACCGTGAATGTAGTACTTCAGCCATTAAAGCCTTGGTCGTGTTTGCACCGTCACCTCCACTTTTCCATTGGCCGATCATTCACCTCCATTTGATTGTTTACCCATTTTGAGGAACAGCTGCGAAGAGTGATTTCATTAGCCATCCTTGTGACACTGCCGTGATTGGAAAATTCCAAACCTTACCTGGAATCAGCTGCTACCCATTTTATCACTCGTTCCTCAAAAGATGAGTCTTCTTTAAGCTCTTTTCTGACTCGTAAAATATGAAAAGATTGTCGAGTTCTGGCCTTCCAGCTCATTAAAGCGACAGGAAGTGCTATCCCTCCTCTAGATTTTAATCTTTTTGGACCTGAGGGATTATTGCACAAAAAGATCGGGCGCTTGTTTTGTTCGGCTCGTTAAAGCGATCGAAAATTCATCCCTTCTGTATTGTTTTATACTTTTTCGGACTTAAGGGATTAGGTGACGAAAAAGGAATTTTGGAGTTACCTTTACGTACCTTTTCAGGCTCTCTAAAAATGAAAATGACCGAGTTGTCTTTGTCGTTAAACTCGTTAAAAATATTAATAGCGACAAACTTGTCTTTAGACGAGAACGAGTTTCACTATCGCTAGGCTTGTTAAAACATAGCGATGGGTTTGCCCGAAGGGAAAATTATAGAACAAGCATATGTTATCCTCCCTAAGCTTGACAAAAATAAAGAGGTACTGGTCAGCAATGACTGGGGAAAAATTGGGAAGAAAACTCAAAGAATCTTTATTGGTAGCAAGTCGCTCTTGAACATGACACTTCCACTCCGTGCCCAGGTTGGGTTGGGTTGTTTCATTCACAGGTCACATCGCCATGGTCTTGCCATACCATCCACGTTTGGGGTTAATGCTACCAATCCATCACATAAGTGTCGCCGACATGTTCAAGAGAAGTCATCCAGAAAGGCCACCTGTGTCCCGCCCACTACCATACATTATACTCCATTCTTTCATGACCGCCACCCTGAACCATATATCATCAGATCGTTTTCACCTCCATCAAAATCATTTGCTCCGTTCCGTGTCATTGATGTGGGATTCATTAAGGCCCTCCTATGACAGATCACTTCTTGTCGACATCAGCTCATTATCCAAGAAGGTGATCTAGGAACACCCCATTCAGTACTTTGAAGCTTGCATGCCTCAATGGCAAGTTTCTCACTTCCGGCGACAGGTATACATCAATGACCTTCGACCAAAAGATTTTGCGTGGTGTTCGACGCGAAGTCCTTTATTCACACCACGTGAATTGTACTGCAGTACCTTGAGGATCATTATCATTATCGGTGATTCTTCTCGTGCTTGTTAACAGTTTACATCATTAACTGGTAATCAAGCGATGTCTTTCCATGTTCGACTTCAAAACATTTCTCACATGGATCGACTTGTACTTCGAGTGAAGATCGGATGAGATTGAAGACCCTGGATCTAGTTTCATCCATCCGGGCTGCAATATATATTCAGGAAAATAAAGACATTGAAATGTACAGCATTGCAGCACAGATAATCATCCTACCAAAAGGATGATGGCTCTATCAAAATCATCAGTCTACCATCAGACGATTGTCTGTCCTATGTACATGAAAATGAATTTATAAAGCTAAGCATGGGAATGCCCATCTCAGCTAGATCATGAAAACAGTATGAAGATAATGTATTGTATTGTATCTTATTATAGGTCTCCTCCCAGCATTGAAAGAACTTCGGATCCTCCTAATAAAGCATTTCACCCGATAAACGGCCTCATACTTTAGGGGGCAACTGTTATAGACATTTTTGTGCCTTACAGCTCTAAGCATGAAATGTCCATAAACCAAGGGCTCCTAAGTCCCTAAAAGTGTTGTTCCAACCCCTAAAGGAACAAGGTCAATAAATTACAGCTTCTCCCAGAAGTTCTCCACCAGAAACTGCTCAGAATAAGTCAAATCAGGATCATTTTAGCTGCTCTACTAGCCAAGTGCATTGCATAGCACCCAAATCCACTAGCTAGGTGCGTTGCAACGCACCTAAATGCACTACCAGGGTGCGTTGAATGGGAAATGACAAATGGCAGTGTCATTTCGCGAGGTGGAGAGACAATGGAAGCTTCCAGAATCTTCTCCAATGACACTTGCCTCACTGAATTCGACCAAGGATGAGTAAGAGGCTTTTAGTCTCCAAGTGGAAGCAAGAACTAACAGAGAGAAGCCACTAATCAAATCATGAGCTGACTCATGCTCCTTGCATACATCTATATATGGATCCCTCATCCCAGAGATCCAGAGGCTGGAATTTTGCACATTGTAAGGAATTGCTGTTGGTTTTGAGATACAAATCAGAGGATTGGGTGATCTATGCTTTGTTGGGGGTGAAGAAGGGACTTCTTTGCTGGGAGGTTGATGCTGGGTCAGGAATCATCGGTTGTAACTCCTCCTGGATCTTCTTGTATATCAATAAAAACTATTTGAGTTTCTTCTCCATGCTTTTGTATCATTGATGCTTATTACATTTGTATGGTTAACTTAAATCTGATCCTAAGTTATTTATGAACATAAACCCATGTATTTGTATAGCTTCTTTCTTCTGTGATCTTGCAGGTACTTGGTGAAGCTGGGCAAGTAAGGGAGCAGGTAGCTGGAAGCTGTCAAAGAGGAGAGAGATTGGATCGAAGGACTAGCGCAAGACACAGGTTGGTTCATCCTATTCCTCTTGGTTTATAGTTCATAAAGAAGAATACAAAAGTATTTTTCTCTGTTTGTTTATAAGGTAGCTGTCACACCTTAGTGGGATAGAGCAGTTCTAAATAGACACTTTTCCCGATAACAATAATGCATGTGCATTTTTGTCATAAAATATAAGTGGGACATATTCATCTAAATTGAGGGGTTTTAAAATATAACTATTATAATAATTAATTTTTATACTAATTTTGAAATTAATTATTCAATAATGAAATGACTTACATATTGACCCATCAATAATAGCATATGAGTAATAATTATGTAAAAAATCTGATGTGATATGTAGATCAAGAACTAGAAATGAAACTAACAAATATAATAAAATTAAATTTTTGTGTGAAAAAAACAACGTAAAAATCTCTACACAACAATTTATCTTTTACACACATCTCTCTCTCTCTCTCTACATATCTCTCTCTCTCTCTCTCTCTCTCTCTCTCTCTCTCTCTCTCTATATATATATATATATATAGATAGATATAGATATATATAACACCTTATGTCATGAAACAAAATAAAAACCATTGCTAAGGAAAAATTTAGGGTTTAGCCTAGAAAGGAGATTCAAAACTTAACTTGCATAGCCATCAAAGGAGAAGTGCGTGAATAAAGGATTCATGACCCCTTATAAGTGACCTTGTTTCCATTGATTGGATAAATCTTAGCAACCTTATAGTAGTCTTGAGATATCACAATAATGTCTTTGAAAATATTGTAGAAATAACCAAGAGAAAGAACCTTGAAAAGTTAACACCAATGTTTCATGAGAAATAATTTCATTATCGAATAAATGATCTCAAAAATTCATAATGATTTGGAAGGGGGAAAGGATTGTGTTTATAGAAAACTCCTCTAACAGTTATCCTCCTTTGGCTTCCAAAATTAAGCTTTAAATAACTATATATATATATATATATATATATATATATATATAGTACATTCATCGACAAGACGGTTGTTGGTTGTTAACACTATTATTGATTGCTTCATAGAATTTGATTAGTTAATACCCTCCATAGGATCCTTGTCTCTAATGGAGTACCAAAGAGGTGGATTTTTTTTAACTCCCACTCTCTAACCCCATTTAGCATTCACTTACCACTTAACCAAAGGAATATTATCTTTTTCGCTTCTCCCCAGCCATAAAAATCTGAGACAAAGTTTTATAATTTTTCCCAGGTACATTTTGGAATGTGTGCCATAGTGATTCAATAGGCTATACTAGCTTCTAAAATAAATGACCTCTAATTGAATTCATATATTGCACCATATTCTTATTCTTCCTTCTATCTTCTCTAGAGGCTAATCCCAGTTAGATTTTTTGTAATGGTTTGACTTCAAATTATATCTCAGATATTTAAAACATACATTGAAATATATATATGAATAAGTGGAAATATATTTTTTCACTATCTTTTTTCTACTTCTCTGAACCATAAAAACATATAGTATGTTTCCGGACATTTATCTCCATGCTCCTAGTTGTATTATGAAAAATTGGAATCACCTAGAACTTTTGTGCTTCCCCCAATTTTCATTTGAGAATAAAATAAATAATCCATGACTAACCAGTGAGATAGTTCCCTATCTTCTCTAATATTAATACTTTATTTACCCTACCCTTTTAGCCTCCTTTATAGCTTTATAAAGATCCTCTAGTATAAGAAGAAAAGACCAGGAGGATATAGGGCATCCCTAATGTATACTTTTGAAGGGATTGAAAAATAGAGAGGTTGGTCCATTAACAAGCACAACAAAATTCACCAAATAAATACATCCCATTATTCATCTTACCATTGAATTACTATATTTAATATGCATTATCATCAATATCAAGTGCAACTAACTCACTTGATCAAAATATTTCAATAAACCTAGTTGTAACACCATGACCATTTAATTCCTCAATTTATCAAATGGAGGCAGTCATAAGTCTACCCAAAAACTTCATAAATATACTTTCCTATAAAAACCCAATTTTCCTTGAGAAGTTACATTTAAAAATATTGTCTTGACTATAAGTGATAACAGTTTGAAAACAACATTTTAAGTATTATTACAAGGAGAAATGAGTATATAATCATCAAATGAGATTGTATTGTCTTTTTTTGGTATTAAAGCCAATAAGGTCTCCCCCTAAGGCTAACTTATTTTACCAACCCATGTTCCAAATATGTTTGTAGTGGAGAAATATTTTTTGCTCTTTCTCTCAACTTAGTTGACGAATGCTGGACAAAATTTTTCCTTGTATGTAAGTCCAACAATGGATCATATGAAATAATGGAAGAAGGGATCATAGACTTTCCTTTTAAATCATGAGATTATTTGAAAGTGACAAGTTCCTCACCTTCTCGAATAGGATTTGATGTGATGGACTCATGTTTCACCAATTGATTATCACCCTTGTCCCTTGACAAAATGCAAACAAATGTAGTACCTTTTGTAGTAACAACCTCAATAATATTATGAATATTTTTCTCTTGAATTTGTGCATTCATTTTAGTATCCACCCCCACTTTAGCAATCTTCTATCACTCTTATTTTATCTTAAAAACATGTGTCATCCTCTTCCAAACCTTCTAAGTAAAATTCCTAGTGTAGTTTAGTACTAGATGTTCATGTACATAACATTTATCTCATCTATATGGAACTTTCACATAGTTTAATCTTTGAACATATGAACTATTTCCAATTGAGATCTCTTTACTAAGAAATGATTCATCACTAACATCCATCGACACATGGGCAATTGATTTATGCACATAGGAATAAAACAACAAATGTATGGAGAGGGTTTTTCCTAATACATTGCCCAAAGCCTTCAAAAAACAATCTAACCATAACCTGTTAGGGTCCCACCCTAACCCCCTTATTTATGTAATAGGATTGAGTCATAGTTATAGTTAAGTAAAGAGTCAATAAAGCCCATATTAATAATTGTAAGTGGTTAACCCGAATTTAATGACGGGACCAAAGTTAGTTGCAAATGGGCCATGGTATTAGATAGATGGTATTAATAAGAACCATGGTATTGCCCCATGGTATTGCATGTATGAATCCTACATAAAGGATAGAGACACCCTGCGAAGAGCATTGGGTCTTATTTTGTAATCGAGCTCAACGCTATTGGAGGTTGCCCCCTCAAAGAGGCAAGTGAACTTTGCTTTCTGAATAATAAAATACTTGTTGTTATTGCTCTTGTTCTATGTCCTGGGTATATTTTTTTGCATATTTGGTATTCTAGTATCGTCTTGCAGGATTAAGAGCATAACAAGTGGTATCAAAGCACTTTCCAGGGTCGGTGGGATCTCCATTTTTAAAATTATTTTTTTTGGCTAGAGACGTGTTATGGCGTCTTTAAACCACGGGATCTGTCGTTGAGCGCATAAACCTGCGGAATTGGGGAGGCATGCACACAGGAAATACAAGAGGTGGTCACGCTTGTTGGACTCCCTTGTAACCCCTATGGATACCCCTTCAAGTAGTAGTGCATTAGACAGCACTACGCATGGAATATCTTCCAAGTACCTTCTGGGTATATCGAAAGCCCCCTAGCTCCCTTGAAACCTGGCCATAGATAAACCATCGACCATCTTGCTGCTATAGTACACCGAGAACAGCACTCGGAGAGATTACTTGCCCATATGATAGGGTAGTCGGGTTGTATGGCTAAGGGTACAATTGATCCTCCTTGGTTAGTGCCCTGAAAAATTGGGCCGAGTACTACTGTCAGACCCTTATGTATATTGTGATCTGTAGCACCTGACACTCCTGGAGACCATAGTTCCCTGATCTCTCTCTGGATCATACATAATCTTTGCCAGATCAGATCTTGCAAGTGGGGTTTTTACCACCACAGCAGCAATCAGTTTCGTAGTTCAGATCTATCAAGTCAACCATCCAAATCTCTCAGATCCATCAGATCCACAGCAGCAATCAGTTTCACCGTTTAGATCCATCAGATCCACCATCTAGATCTGAGTAGTTGAGTGGGTTCTTATACCTGGGCATGATTTTCGCAGGACTTTTGGTAGCATTGACATTTCAGGGATTCGGTGACTGCAGTATTCCTAAGCAAGGAGTAAAACTCCGTTAGGAGTAAAAAAAACAAGTGTGAGACCCCCTCGGGGCGCTTATTGGTGACTTAGCCCATAAGAATCAAGACGACGAGCTGAGCAAGATCGTACCATTCAATTGTTAGTGCCAAAAGATTCGGGCAGTCCCAAATTTCAAGTAAATCGGCTTGGTGCATGGTACAAACTAGAAATCAGGCTATGGCGAATGAAAGGATGGACAAACTTGAAGCATCCTTGAAAGACATCCAAGATCAGCTAACGAAATTAACTACAAAACTCTCTATGGGCAAGGCGGAAGTCCGTGAGGAGGCATATATTGGCAATGAACATAGTGAGGGTGAGTCTAGCCACTCTCTTCACCTCTGGGGCACCCACCAACAATCCCGTCCACAACCACCCAAGCTGGACATGCATAAATTTGACGGCTCTCACTCGGCAGCATGGATAGCACAAATGGAGCAATATTTCAATCTGAATTACATCTTGGATAATGCCACTCAGCTTAGTGTGGGGATCATGTACTTGGACAATGAAAGATGGAAATGGTAGTAATAGCATCAACGTTGCTATGGAAGGCCCTTGACTTGGGACACATTAAAAAAAGATCTTATGTATCGCTTTGACCATGACTCTGCTTTTTTGGGTCGTCTCACTAAGCTCCGACAGACTGGAACAGTGGATGAATATATTACAGTGTTTGAAGCCTTAGCTTTCCGCACTTTAGGTCTACAAGATGAGTTCTACACGGAATGTTTTATCAGTGGTCTTAAAGAGGCCATACAAGCCCACGTCTGACTGCACCACCCTCCCTCATGGCTGGAGGCTTGCAAGATAGCTCGTGAAGTAGAACATGCGTTAGCTCCCTAGTCCAATCACCCAAATTTCACTGCCAAGGGTCACCCCCCATAGGCTCACAGCACTACCCAAACACTCAAGGTTCAAAAGGTGTCACCTGCAGAAATGGCGGAAAGAAGAAAGCAAGGATTATGTTACTACTGTGATGAAAAATACTCCCCCAGGCATAAATGCAAGGAGCCCAAATTTTTTCAAATTGATGCTACTGATCACATCTCATCAGAGGAAGCCCCACCACTTGAGGACATAGAGGAGGAAGAAGAGGACAACCAGAAGGACAATGTACCTAAAGAACCAGTTATTTCACTGCATGCTTTGGCAGGGATTTCTTCGCCCCAAACTCTCAAAATCAGAGGTTTTATTAAGCATTGCCCAGTAGTAGTCTTGATTGATAGTGGAAGTACACATAATATTATCCATCAAAGAGTCGCGAAAGCAGTGCATTGTTTTGTACAAACAGTGTCTAACTTCCAAGTCCAAATTGCTGATGGGGGCACAATGAAATGTGAAGGCCACTGTGAAAATGTCAAACTTCAAATGGGGGATTATCAGTTAAAGACCCACATGTTTTCCATACACATGGGAGGGTGCGACATTGTCCTAGGTGTTGAATGGCTTCGCACACTTGGCCCAATCACAATGGATTTCCAAGAGTTATGTATGAGCTTTAAGCAGAACAACCACACACATACCCTCCGTGGACTCCAGGTGGGAGCTCCCTCTATCATCAGCTCACATCAGATGGAAAAATTGTTTTAAAAGGGCCATCATGGAGTTATAGCTCAATTTAATGCCATCCAGGCCTTCGAAACCAATTCTCTTCTGATTCATCATGAGATGCAACAGATCTTAAATAACCATCACCAAGTCTTTAACAAGCCTCATGAGCTTCCACCCTCGAGAGGGGACATGATCATAGCATCACTTTGGTCCCAGGGGCACAACCACCAAATGTGCGCCCATATAGATATCCGTTCGCCCAAAAGAATGAAATAGAAAAAATAATCAAGGAACTTTTGGAAGCAGGCATCATTCGTCCCAGCATTAGTCCTTATTCATCACCGGTGGTAATGGCGCTCAAGAAAGATGGGGAATGGCGTATGTGTCCAGACTTCAGGGCCCTTAATAAGTTGACAGTCAAAGATAAATTTCCCATCCTGATTTTTGATGATTTGTTGGATGAACTAAATGGGGCTCAATTCTTCATTAAGCTTGATCTTCGCTTAGGCTACCATCAAATTCGCATGAAAGAAGTCGACATTCCAAAGACTGCTTTCAGAACTCATGAAGGCCATTATGAGTTCCTAGTCATGCCATTCAGTCTTTGTAATGCCCCATCCACTTTTCAGAGCCTTATGAACCACTTGCTCAAACCATATCTCAGAAAATTTGTCCTCGTTTTCTTCGATAACATCCTCATCTACAGTCACACTTAGGCCGCACATCTTCAGCATGTAGATCTGCTCTTGCAACTACTCCGTGAGCATAAATTATTTGTTAAGATGTCCAAGTGTTATTTTGGCATGGAAGAAGTTGAGTATTTGGGCCACATTATGGGGAGTGAAGGTGTCAGGGTGGACCCCAAAAAGATCCAGGCAATGCAGGATTGGCCTCAACCTAAGACCTTAAAGAGCCTGAGAGGATTTTTGGGTCTCATGGGCTACTATTGCAAATTTGTCCACAATTATGGTTGCATTGTGAGGCCCCTCACTCAACTCCTCAAGAAAAATTCATTCCTCTATAATGATGAAGCACAACAGGCCTTTACAACTCTCAAAAATGCCATGTGTTCCACTCCAGTCTTAGCACTACTCGACTTCACCAAATCTTTTGTCATTGAATGTGATGCTTTAGTACGGGTATTGGGGTGGTCTTAATGTAGGAAGGTCAACCCTTGGCCTTCACAAGCCAACAACTAAGTGGGAAAAATATGGTACAATCTACCTATGAGAAGGAGATGATGGCCATCTTACATGCTGTAGATACTTGGCGACCTTACTTATTGGGGCAACGCTTCCAAATCCGCACAGACCATCAGAGCCTTAAATATTTTTTGGAGCAACGCCTATCCTCACCACAACAAAATAAATGGCTCGACAAAATGCTGGGATATGATTATGAGATAATTTACAAGAAAGGGCACGAAAATATTGTAGCAGATGCATTATCTCGCCAATTTGAGGAGAAAAGTACCCTGCTCGCAATTTCCCTTCCAATCCAGAATGGATTGAAGAGGCTTGCAAGGAATGGTTTTCACATCCCTGGCTCTCCCAACTCATTACTCAATTGCAGGCGGATCCAAATTCAACCGAGGGCTACTTGTGGTAGGATGAGATTCTTCACTACAAGGACAGAGTCGTAATATCACCAACATCCACCCTCAAAAGCCACATTTTGGTAGAGTTGCACTCATCTCCCACTGCAGGACATTCAGGCTTTCAGAAGATGTATGCTCACACTCGAAGACAATTTTTTTAGACAGGCATGAAAAAGGAAATTCTTACTTTTGTAGTTGAATGCGACGCCTGTCAATGCAACAAAGGAGAGATAGTCAAAGCACCAGGCACATTACAACCATTGCCCATCCCGACATCAATATGGATAGAAATTTCTATGGATTTCATTACAGGTCTTCCAAAGTCAGGAAACAAGTCAATCATCATGGTGGTTGTGGACAGAATTTCTAAGTATGCTCATTTTTGCGCCCTACCCCACTCTTTTACACCGACTTTGGTCTCTCAATCTTTCATGGATCAGATCTTCAAATTGCATGGCATGCCCACTTCCATTGTGTCTGATCGTGACCCAGTATTCACCAGTAATTTTTGGCAGGAACTCTTCCTGCTACAAGGTACCCAACTAAAACTCAATACTTCCTATCATCCACAAACTGATGGTCAAACTTAAGCAGTCAACAAATGTCTGGAAACCTACCTTAGGTGTTTCACTTCAAAAAAGCAACATGTCTGGGTATAGTGGTTACCTCTAGCTGAATGGTGGTATAACACCAACTATCATGCCACCACCAAAATGACTCCATATGAAGCAGTTTATGGTCAACTCCCTCCTTCCCCTACTTCTTATATCAAGGGGTGCTCGAAGGTACAAGTAGTGGATCAACTCCTACAGAACTGCACAACCATGCTCGCCCATCTTAGAGAGAATCTTCATCAAGCTCAAAACTGCTTGAAGCAACAGGTAGATCAACATTGCTCAGAATGCCAATTTCAAGAAGGGGATCAGGTATTTTTGAGGCTACAACCATATAAGAAAACATCACTCAAAGACAAGGGTTGTCAGAAACTATCTCCAAAATTCTACGGACCATATCAAGTACTTCAGCACATTGGAGAAGTGGCCTACAAGCTAGCTTTGCCACCCACCGCAAAAATCCATCCAGTTTTCCATGTCTCATGCCTCATGAAAGTGATTAGGAACAATTGCAGAATTCAAACTAGTCTACCTAAACTGGATGAAGAAGGGTCAATCTGGCTCTAACCTGAATAGGTCATGGACACACGAGAACAACACCTGCGTGGCCGCATGATCAAGGAAGTCCTCGTCAAGTGGAAAGACACCTCTCCAGAAGATGCGACCTGGGAACCAACCACTATTCTTCAGCAGTTTCTGCAGCTTCATCCTTGAGGACAAGGCTATTGTTATGGGGGAGGGCATGTTAGGGTCCCACCCTAACCCCCTTATTTATGTAATAGGATCGAGTCGTAGTTATAGTTAAGTAAAGAGTCAATAAAGCCCATATTAATAATTGTAAGTGGTTAACCCGCATTTAATGACGGGACCACAGTTAGTTGCAAATGGGCCATGGTATTAGATAGATGGTATTAATAAGAACCATGGTATTTCCCCATGGTATTGCATGTATAAATCCTACATAAAGGATAGAGACTCTCTGCGAGGAGCATCGGGTCTTATTTTGTAATCGAGCTCAGCTCTATTGGAGGTTGCCCCCTCGAAGAGGCAAGTGAACTTTGCTTTCTGAATAATAAAATAATTGCTATTATTGCTCTTGTTCTATGTTCTAGGTATATTTTTTTGCATATTTGGTATTCTGGTATCGTCTTGCAGGATTAAGAGCATAACATAACCAAATTAGTAAACTAGACATTTTTACCTATTTTAGTATTTTCCTTTAAATAAGAAATCTTTGAATACAAACATGTAATCCACACTTGTAGTGATAAGAGAGTCAAATCCCAAAACCAAATACTTGTTGACATGCTATATGTATCTTCCATTGTCTTGAATTTGAATCTTATTCATCCCCCAACCAAGATTTGGAATGTAAACCCAAAAATAATGACAATAAATTGATGCGCTGCACCCATCTATTTAACGTCAACTCCACCATATATCCTGCCAACAAATTTCCCAATAGAACTTTACCTAAACATTCATGATCCTCATCCAAGAAAAAATATTCATCCAAAAACATTTTGATTAATGTCTTTCTCCTCTAAACAAGCTACTAGGCTTCTTTTTACTATGTCCTAAGTTTTTTTTGAAGGTCTTTAGTTATTTAAGGACCACTTCACTATGTGGAGATGCTTCCAAATATTGTTCAACAACTCCCTTCCATAATCCACGCCTTTTTTTGAAGTGATATCTACATCCCAAGTCAACAAAAGAGAAGGAACTCTTGTTCTTTCAAAAACTATATTAATTGATGATGGATGTTTGGCATTCAAATCAAAATAATAATTTGATCATATGATGGACATAGATGCTATTTTGGAACACTATTCTCACTCTAATGAAAATACCTCTTCTACCAATATTAACAACAATTCATATTGTTTGGTAGACCCATATCTACACCTACCATTATAATTGGATCATCTATGTTGAAACCTACTTTCTAAAGTTGTTTTTTAATGGAATGTGTATTCTCATATCTAGACCATAATCAAGACCCCAAAGGCATATCACTCCCTCTTCCTTAATTATTAGAGTATAATAAACCTTGGTGTATTCATATGGGTCCTTTGTATAATTGATTAGCTCTTTGTCATGTATCATATCGGATTTTAGAACAAATCATTTTAAGAATCCACACCAAAATTGTTGAGACCAAATAGCTTGAATTGAAACATTTTTCGATTGCAAACTAACTTCATCCATTTTCCATCCATCAATAAAATATATGGTTCCACAAGTTTTAAGGTGATCCACAAAACAAAAATACTTTTCATGGAATACCTCTCGATTTATCTATCTTAATTACTTGGATTTTCTTTCATATAGTCTTAAAAATTGTAGAACTTGAATATTTAAAGTTATACTTATTTAGCCTTCCTAGAAGCTATCTCTAGACAAATCAACCTCCCTTTTAAGATAAATTGCTTGTAAATGCATCATTACATCTTTGCATAGATAAATTTTAGCATTTACTATTTTTTTTTTTCCGATAAATATTTCTAAAACAAGATTGCAAAAAACTTTTCTACTTCCTCCTCCATATTTTGTGTAACATATATTAGAAAGTTAGAAACTTTCATGAAAACACTTATCATTGTCCTAGTATATTATTCCAAGTACAATTAATAACTCTTAGAAAATTGGAAAAATATTTCTGCCCATAGGTAGATCTATTTCAAGTTATGGATGTGGGATTGAGGAATTTTATTTTTTGAATAAATGGATGGACAAGATTTGATTTCAAGGGATAGAGGTGTTGTGCTATACAACAACCCTCCATTTCATAAAAATTTTATTTTCAAAACTATAATATGAAATGGGTCCCTTTTAGATTAAATTAGTATCAACTTATCATTATTCAAAAGGTCCGAAAAGAAATAAAACATTATAAACCTTTTTGATAAATCACATAATCGGTCTTATAATAAAAAATGAATAATCCTTTATTATTGCAATAAAGCGATCGCAAGATCGCATATCGCAATAACAAAGGATGCATGACATAAGACCCATTGGTTTTCTCCGATGAAACAATGCACAAATGACTATCAGATATCGGGAAGGCAAGCGATCATAACAAAAGGCCCCTCTCTTTGCTCCGATGAGATATCGCTATCGGTGATCGGGGAATGTAGCATGCATGCATCTAAAGCCCTCGTTTAAAAACTCCCGATGTGAATTGGCAATATCGCTATCGGCGATCGGGGATTCCAAAAGGACACCAATATAACAACTTAAGCATTCCCCCGATCGCCGATTGCGATAAAGCTAGGCGCATATTTCAAAAAGGATTGATAAGGCCGGGATATATTATGGTTAATTAGTATTAAAGGCCTTTCTCTTCCCAATAGTGATTCACTTACGCTCAATTGCCAAAACATCAAAGCCACGATTAAATGAATTATTCAGCCAATAAATGATAAGATGAGCATTTAAAGGATTGACAGGTTTAAACGGCCATTTAATGAAACAGTAAGGCTAAAATCTCTTCAGAGATTGTATCCGCGGCCACCTTAAGTTAATCCTCCATTATTCATTGATTAATATATCTCATTTGTATTTGGTTTGCGCCACCAATTCTCCGCATTACGTTCATTTTATCTCTTGTGCAGAGCTCCTCCGAAGCAGCAAATTCAAGCCAAATGGGGAAGAAATCTAAGAAAACTGGAACAACTTCAGCTTCCGCAGTAACAGGACAACACATTGCCGATCTGGGACCAAGCAAAAAGGGACTGATCTCGGACACCACATGTCTAGGACTCGGTAAAACTACTTGGCTAAGAATCTATAATTTGATTGAGGCTGAAGAGCCTCAGGTAACAATAGTGCAAGCCACAGCAGACCCGACCCGGAAGTCTGATGCTACTCTAAAGGATTTAGCCGACTCTTACCTTCATCGGATAGTAGCCCGAGAGCAAATTCTTCCATATATAGATGTGGTAAGATGGGCAATTGAAGAAATCCCAATTACAAACAGAACATTTTGCACCATCGATGGGAGAGTGTTCGGCTCGTTTCAACCCGATGATTTAAGGCAAATGTACCATTTGCCTGTGCCGGAGAAGAAGTACAAAAAAGCATTTCTGGAGAAGTTCAGAAATGAAAATGACATTGAATCAGACCCTATATGGGATTGGAGGCAAAACCCAGTGAAACACAAGCATGAGTCTTCGGGTAAGTACTCTATCGATTCCTTGTGTTCTCCTTATTGTTATGCCGGAGTAATGATGTGTAGGATTTGGGGGTTACATGATTCCTCAAACTTCACTATAGAGATGGGACCTTTAATGGAAGCAGTATGCAATAGTGAAATAATGGATTGGGGTAATATACTGCCTGATAAGTTAGCAACAACTGTTCTTGAATTCAGAAACAAATCCCGCGTTACTGAAAGGTTCATTCCCCCATTTTACTATAGTGCTTACATCTTGGATACCCTCCGTTTTAATTCTGAATTTCCTGTGCTGGGGTGGAGATGGACTCCACAAGACCCCATGCCTATTCATATATACCACCAGAAGTTGTGGAAAGCCCACTATAAACACCACCTATATCAAGTTTTCAATGGATTTATGTTACCCATTCACTATGTCATTTTTGACAAACTTGCTCCTAAGATTTCCTCACAAGAAGAGATTGACTTGACAGCCATAGGGAGATGGGTCGGAGAAGAAAAATTCACCTATGTAAGAGTTTTTGGCAGTCATGCCAAGCCTCATGTCCTCCCCTTATATACACCCGACAAACTGTTGGCCCGAGAGATAGCATATCAGCTTACATCCGAAGGAGTTACACAGACTCTAAGGAATAAAAAGAAGTAGGTTTGGCCTCCTTTTCCTCTAAGGTGTGGCGTTTACGCTCTGCATGACTATAAACATGCAGAGAAAGAAGCAGATAAGATTAATACACTGAATCTCGCCACTCTTCCTAACAGGCGATTTGATCCAAACAAAGTCACCTACAATGCACTTGAACAGGCAAAACTCACTAAATTTGAACATAAAGATGATGAGTTTGATGACCTGTTCTCCTCGGCCAAGTCATTATTTCAGGTTCAAACGCTAGCCAGAATGAGATATCACGATGACAGGTTAGTTGAATTTAATAGACTTAGAGAGCAGAGGTTGCAAACTCTGCCTCTAGATCTGTTAGCAACGACCCCGATGACACAATCAAGCGAGCTTGAACAGCGACTTACCAATGAACCTCTTGCTACATCAGAAATTGCTGGAGAAAGCCAAACAAAAGAGCGGGAGGAACTCCAGAGGAAAGAATAGGAGGAAGTGCAGAGGAAAGAGCAGGAGGAAGTACAGAGGAAAGAGCAGGAGCAGAGCAGCATGGACGTGAATGTCGATGCCCAGATTGACCCGAAATTGCTCCAGGAATGGCAGAAATTCGATTCAATCATAAGCAATCTTGAAAGCTCCAAGGAATCCGATACATCCAAAGTGGCTGATACACAAGATACAGCATCAAAAGAGGTTCCAAGTGGAACCAGCGGCCTACCCCCTTCTACAGAAATAGAGATAATTCCCAAAGATCCTTCGGATCAGATCATTTTTCAAGTGGAGGATATACCTCCATTGGATGTCTTTTATAGCCCAAAGCATAGGGCTATAGTAAAGTGACAGCGGAAAAGGAGAAGGATTGATCAACCTTCCCTATTCCTGAATAAACAATGACAGCCAATGTGGTTTGGAAAGAGGAGTTTGATCCTTTTGATGACCTAACAAAATTGTCCCAATATGCTGGAGCCTATTCGGCGGCCACCATGGACAAGGCATCAGAAGTGAGTAATCTGTTAAGAGAAAAGGACCAAGCAATCGCTTCGCTACAAACACAGTTATCGGAGGCACAATAGAAAGTAGAGCAACTTGAATAGCAGTTGTCAACGCAACAACAAATTAATAATCAATTGAATAAACAATTGCAGGAAGAGAAACAAAGGATTGATTCAAGTGCAATTCAAAAGCAGAAAGAGCTATTGGAATCATTGGAAAAATTGAAAGCAATGAATGAACAGATGGTGAAGTCGAAAGATGAGAAAATTGCTCAATTATCAGGCCAAATAGAAAAGTCCAAGAATCTTCCGCAGCCTGCCGAGTTCAGAGCAGAAGCACTACAGATTAACAAAGCATTGGTAACACAAATAAGACTATTATGTCAGAAAATCGCTCAAGCAGAACCCCTATGTGACATAACAGCATCAATAATCGATAAATCAGTTGATGCTAGAACAGACTTGGAGCAGGCCGATGAGACCTTGAACAATTTTCTTGATTGGCAGGACACTGATGAGGGATAGGTAGCTAATTTGCCAAAAATCTTAGAATCCCATAAAGAGATCCTATTTATGGAATGGCAGTCCCAGTTAATGAAGGCAGAGAGAGCAGTTTCCAGATGCAAATTAACCACAAGTAATTTGGTTGAATTGATTAATGATACTCTCTACTTATCTAACATGATCTCTCAATGTACCCCAGGTAAATTACTATTGGCTAAAACATTGGAGCAGTCATGTTATCAAGAGCTGGAAAAGAATGGGAGATTGATCGCAGGTATTAACAGTTTGACTTGGGACACCTATTGGTTGTTCCTAGTAAAACCATATAGCCAGAGAGCCACCCTCAAGTGCCTAACAGATGCAATTGGGTGTATCATTCTCGATATACAAGATGCCACCTATGCTGCTCAACTCAATTCTCGTCTTAGCCGCCCTCCAGAAGTGGAACCAATGCTAGCAATATGCCAACTCAGGTCGAAAGGCAAACAACCAAAGTGATGAATCATGCTGCCGACTGCCAGATTGCTATGAGGAAGATACTTCAAATTAAGTAGCATTTTAATTTCATAGTTAGTTAGTTTTAATCAAGTATTTATATACCCTTTCAATGCATTGGAAAGGGTCGTAATTTTTTGTATATGACTTAAATCTAAAGTTGCACTACTGTACTTCAAGCATATTTTTTATAAAGACTGGGCCAATTATTCCAATTTTGATAACGAAGCTTTTATGTGGATGTGCACTACTGCCTTTATTTAAAAGTATTTCTGAGTCGGAAGAAGGAATTCAAATAGTGATTGATGTTGGGAATGATTTTCAGCTCATATGGTACTACTATCTATGTCTGAGTTCATTCTTTTTATGTGAATTGTTGTTTGATTGCTCTTGATATTATCGGATATATGTGTGTGTTTTTAACGGCATTCTTTATAATTTCCACTACTGGATGTTTACAACATGCTTTTCTTTTATCATACATGTATCGGTAATATAAAAGGATAAGTGTAACAATGTTTTTTTAATCACTTTGTTCAACTATTTGAACAAAGCAATCATTAAGTGAATGAATTTCTATGTTTATTGTGTAGAGTCATCTATATGCCTATCGATGAACAGAGATCATCAAGCGTTGCACTTAAAAGAATAGAAGCCTCCCGGGATAGAATAGTCATTTATGTTTTCGCTGTTAGATTAAGTCATCCACTCATTATCATTTATTAGAAAACCAATCACTCATCCATCCCCTTTTATTCATTATTGGGAAACTGGTCCCATTATATCCAGTCAGAGCCACCATCCCAAATGGAAAAGGAGTTGTATTAAGGTCCAGACTGGGTGGTTATCCCCCAATGTTGATACAACGATTTTCGAGGCTTCAACATGTTTTGTGCTAGAAGGAGGGCCTGAACTATGAATGGCGAGAAAATCCAAATCTACAGACCACTCTGAGAGTAAATCTCCCTCCACATCACCTCGTACTTCCCAATTGCATGCTGGTTCTCTAGTATCCAAGAAAGAAGAAGAGGAATCAACTACCACTGCTCAAACCCACAATACTCTAGAACGATTAAGTCCTGAGTCCCCTAAAATTTAGTTACTCATCCATAAACTTCAAGGCCTCTCGATATCACCACAGAAATATGAAGTATCTCAAAGCAGTGAGACTTCAAAATTCAATCTACCTCATCCTCTCACTAGACTTCAGAGCGGAAAGCTCGGTATTGAACCTACTGAGCTGCCCTTACCTAAAAGGAAAAGGGCAAAGAAGAACACTGAAGGATCTGACAGTGAAGCATTTTCATCCGCATCCTCCATCTCATCTTCCCCAGTGCAAAGTCAACCATCCACTCCCTCATTACACATTGTTGTTCATCAGGGATTAGAAACTTCAACATCCCAACTGGCTCAATCCTCAATATCAAGTCCTTCCAAAACATCTGGAATTTCATCAGCCATCTCATCCACTATTGGTGTTTCAATTGAAAATCCATGGAATAGACCTGGTGCGGTCAATATGCCTGCACCATTACATGCATTACCTGATGCTCCTGAAAAATGGCTACCCAAGTTTAATCCAGATGATGGAATACAAGCTGAGGAACATATTAATAACTTCATGTTATCAGTTAATTTGAAAGGAGTAACAGAGGAAGATGTTGTCGTTAGGCTTTTCCCTTATACTTTGCAAGGATCAGCGGGATCCTGGTATTGTTCCCTGCCTTCTGGATCCATTACCAGTTGGACCACATTAATCAATGATCTCTCCAATCTTAGGATAGAGCATAGGGAACCGATTAAAGAATTCAATGCACGATTCAATAAAATCTTGAATAAAATCCCAATGGCCTCCAAACCAAGTGAGAAAATCAGAAGCGAATGGTATATAACTGCCCTACCTGCCAATATAGCTATTTTCGTAGACAGGGCCGGAAAACCAACTTTAGTTGAAAACATGAAATAAGCACTTACTGTGGAGAAACGTATTAATGCTCTAGAAAAGAAAGCTACTCTTGAAGATAGAAAATCCAAAAAAGTTTCTTTTAGAGATGATTCAAAGAAGAAAACCCCAAAAGATCCATATGATATGGAGGGTCTGCAAAAAGTACTTAAGACTTTGTCGAATGAAATGGTTGAAATCAAAAAACAAGTAGTAGAAACCTCAACAAAAAGGCCCTTTAGAAATTTCAAGAAAACCGAATCAAAACCACCAAATTTTATATCTAATGCAGATTCAGATCTTGAAGAAGAAGAAGAAGAGGAAACAATTTCACCAACTGATGAAGAAGAGGAAGTTGTTGAATGCCATGGAATGTGGGATTTCATACTGCCTAACTCTGATACAGAAAATGAACAAGAAGCTTTTCCTATCACTACTAGGAGTAAAGGTGCCCCTGAACCCGTCCAGGCAAGTTCAAAGAAAAGAAGTGCAGGTGCTACTACTACAAAGGAAAAGGTATCCACAAAGAAGCCAGCTGCAATAGTTCTATAAAACCAACCTTCATCCTCAAATATACATTCAACATCTAAAACGTTGGTAGTATCTGATTCAATGGATTACAATATTGTTGATGATATGAAGAAGACTAAGGCAAACATTACCATGTTTGAACTTAGCAAAATAAAACATCAGCAGAAATTGCTTCTCAAGGAATTGAATGTTGTTCCTTCTTCATCTCTTCCCAATGCTAAAGCTGCAAATGATTCAGGTCAACCACCTTCTAGCAAGATTGAAGCTACTGATACGATTCTGATTGGAGACAGATCAAATTCCCATACTCCTCCTTTCCTCTTAACCTATGAGATTTATAATCGAAATCTACACAATTGTTTGATTGACTCAGGGGCATCCTCAAATATAATGCCAGTGTCGGTTTGTTCCAAACTGAACATTGAGCCCCAAAAGTCCACAATTCACATTGTGCAGTTAGATAGAACCAAGGTCCAGGTTTTAGGAGAAATTAACTCTGTAACTATCAGGTTATCGGCTGATCCATGAGTAGTTCAAAGAATTGATATCTTAATCGCCGATATACCTGAATTTTATGGTTTAATCTTGAGTAGGGATTGGTCTGAGAAGCTCCATGGGTATATTTCTACCGATTGGTCCCACATGTGGCTACCCTACAAGGGAAAGCCAAATCAAATAAAAATCAATCGGGAGAAACACATGACCCACACTGTTACAGAATTTGAACAGGAAAATCAACCAATAGCATTTAATAACAATATCTTGGGAAATTATTCATCTGAATCATTCTTTGGCAACTTCACAGCCCAACCATCTCCTTTCTTAGTAAACAATTTTGCATCTCAGATCGAAAATTATTCACAAACAGATAGGTCAAGATGTTTTAACAATACTGAGGAAACTGTAAATAAAATTGTTGATAATTATTTATTTTGGTCACTATATTTTGATGGGTCTAAGTCTAGCGAAGGCTCGGGAGCAGGATGTATTTTGGTTAGCCCTTAGGGAGAAAAAATGATGTTGTCCTGTAGGTTGGAGTTTGAATGCACGAATAATACAGCTGAGTACGAAGCCTTAGTCCAAGGACTATACAAAGCGATTGGCCTCAAGGTTCAATATTTGAAAGTGTTTGGTGATTCAGAAATTATTATTAAACAGGTGAGAAACATGATTCATTGTCTTTCTAGCCACCTCAAACATTATCAGTCGCTGGTACAAGAACTCACCTCTCAATTTTTAGCATTCAATATTTCTTCCATCCCTAGGTCTCAAAATTCAGCAGCTGACTTGCTAGCCAATGTTGCTTCCAAACTCCTACCTTTCGAAGATTATAGCCCAGATAGATTTTCAGTAGAGTTACTTTTTAGACCATCAATTCCTGACAATGTCACTAATTGGAGAGTGTTCAATCACGATGAAGACATCTTACAATTTTTGACTTCCGAAAAGTCCTACGATGATCAGATCATTGAGGAAAGCGAGCATGATCTTCAGATGAAAGAAAAGCATGAGGAAAACTCAATTCCAAAGACTGTGGTTAAGCTTGAGGATCTTTACGATATTAAAGATAGGTTTAAACTAGTGACCAATACAAAGCTCCAAAGTTCCACCTTAAGATTTGAATTGATAAATCTTGGCACTGAGCAGAATCCTCAAAACATTAATTTGGGATTAGGACTTTCTGTGGAAGAAAAGATAGCATTCATTAGATTATTAAGAAAAAATAAACATGTTTTCGCTTGGAAATATGTTGATTTAAAAATATATGATGCATCTATCATCCAGCATACCATTCCAATGCTTTCCGAACAAAAACCAGTTCAACAAAAGTTGAGGAAAATACATCCGAACTTAGAGAGTCAAATAAAATCAGAACTCAATAAACTCTTGAAAGCTAAGATTATTTTTCCCATTTGGCACTCAAACTGGGTCTCCAATATGGTGCCTGTTAGGAAGAAAAATGGCGACATCAGAATTTGTATAGATTTCAGAAATCTGAATAAGGCAAGCTAAAAAGATAATTTCCCATTACCGACTATGGAGTAGATACTCCATTCAGTAGCAGGCTCTGAGTTAATGTCCTTTTTAGATGGCTTTTCAGGATATAACTAAGTGTTGGTCCATCTTGATGACAGACTCAAAACTACCTTCAGAATGAAATGGGGAACTTATGCTTATCAGAAAATGCCTTTCGGACTTATTAATGCAGGAGCCACATTCCAAAGAGCAATGGATATAGATTTCAAAGGATTGATCAACAAAACAATAGTTGTCTACTTAGATGATATTACTGTATTTTCTAAGAAGAGATCCAATCATTTGCATGATTTAAATCAAATTTTTGAACGCTGCAGAAGGTATGGTATTTCACTCAATCCCAAAAAATCCTTCTTCGCTCTTAATCAAGGAAAGCTCTTGGGCTTTATTGTTTCCAAAGATGGTATTTATATTGATCTGGATAGGATTAAAGAAATCTCTGAAATTCCTTTTCCTCATAATAAAAAATCCATGCAGTCATTTTTAGGCCAAATTAATTTTGTCAAGAGATTTGTTCCGGACTTTTCTCACATCATTTTACCACTACAAACTATGATTAAGAAAAATTCAGTGTTTAGATGGGGATCAGCAGAAAAGGAAGCATTTGATTCAATCAAACAATCAATAATCAATGCCCCCGCTTTAAATACTCCTAATTTTTCTAATCATTTCACATTGTATACTATCGCATCTGATTCATCTTATGCAGCAGTACTCACTCAGATTAATGATCACAACTTAGAAGCACTGATTTCATTTTATAGTTCAAACCTGCAGGGTGCTGAACTGAATTATTCCGAAGTATAAAAACAAGCCTTTGCTATGTATAAAGCTGTCAAACATTACAGACCCTTCCTTTTAAAAGCCCATACAAAAGTTATAGTTCTGTTTCTTGTAGTAAGGCAATTACTAATCCAAAGGGAATTAGGTGAAAAAAGGGCAAATTGGGTTACATCACTTCAAGAATATGACTTGGAAATCAAGCCAGCAAATATTGTTAGAGGCCAATTTTTTTGCAGGTTATTAGCAGGAGCATCCAACATTCAGCAACCAGGTGATACAGAACATATCGAAGAAATCAACCAGATAAGTATTACTGATTCTGAATCACAATACGCAGACTTTATCTTTTATTTGAAAAATGGATATGCACCTCCTAACCTGTCTTATAAAAACAAAAGGGCCATTAGATTAAAAGCAAAAAACTTCACAATTATTGATGATGTACTTTTTAGGAAAAATTATGATTTAATTTTATTAAGATGCCTAGAAAAACCTGAAGCACAAAAGGTTTTGCATGAACTACATGATGGACCAGCGGGAGGACATTTTGGAGCTGATACGACAGCCCACAAAATCATTCGTGCTGGATACTATTGGCCCACCCTATTCAGAGATGCTCATGAATATGTAAGGAAATGCCGAAGTTGTCAAACTTCCAGTGGAAGACAAAGAAAGCTAGCTTTCCCTTTGCAACCAGTCAACATTGAACAACCATTTGAGCAATGGGGATTGGACATCATTGGAGAAATCACTCGACATTCGTCCAAACAGCATAAGTATATCCTTACTACCACTGATTATTTTACTAAGTGGGTTGAAGCGATTCCTTTAAAGACAACAAATTCTGAGGCAATTATGGAATTCATAGATCAATTCATCATTACCAGGTTTGGTGTCCCAAATGATCTTGTTTTCGATAATGCATCTTATTTTTCTAGAAATGGCATGTTTGAGTTTGTTATTAAAAGAGGGTTTAAATTGAAATATTCTGCAAATTACTATCCCTGGGGTAATGGTATAGAAGAATCTACAAATAAAAATCTAGTTGAAATTATTAAGCGAACTATCGAACAGAATCATAAAAACTGGCACAAATCTTTAATATTCACATTATGGGCTGATAGGATAACACAGAAGGCTTCGATAGGTTCTTCTCCATTCAATCTTGTATATGGGAAAGAAGCAGTGCTACCAATGAATCTTTTCCTTCCTTCTCTAGCCCTAGTTCAATTTATTGAAGAAAGCCCCTCTTCTTGTATTCAACTTAGACATGATCAGATCTTAAAATTAGAGGAAAAAAGAGAAAAGGCCAAAATTACGCATGCAAAACATCAAAAAATTATCAAGTCATCTTTTGATTCAGCTTCATCTAGTTCAAAACAGTTGCAAGTTGGTGATCTAGTTCTGAAATGGGACAAAGCCCATGAGGATAAAGGAAAACACACCAAGTTCTAGAAGATGTGGCTTGGACCATTTCAGATCTGCGAGAAGATAGGCCATTCGACATTCATATTAAAAGATTTATCAGGTAAGAGAGATTCTCTTCCTGTTAATGGCCTCATCTTAAAGAAATTCTTCAATTGAGGAGGTAACCCCTTCTCCCTTTTTAGTTCAGTAGAAATTATAGTTTGTAGGACCATTAGGATATAAAGTTGTAAGGTATCTTCCATTGACCTTTGCTGTATTGAAAAGTTGCTCAAAGAAAGTAGTTTTGATATTTACTTTTAAATAATAGAAGCCTTAAACAAAAGGGACAATTTCTAGGAAATTAGGTATATTCACAATTTGAAACCCCATTTCAATTTTTGTGAAATCTTCTCAAGATTTAGAAGTATTGTAAATCATTTTATGGTTTTCAAATTGGTCACAAAAAGGTTATCAATATCAAAACAGAAATTAATTCAACTACAACATCTTCAACTCTTACCCTGTCATCCATTCGCTCTTAAGGAGAAAATTGTCCATCCCATTCATCAAAGTTTATGATTACTCAGAGTGTAATTCTAAAATATTTGATATAAAAGATAAGGGGTCTTATTACAAGCCTGCTTACCATGATCATCGGGAAATAGTTTAACCGACATTACCAACACTGCATACCAAAATAGGGTAATGGCTTAGAATCATAAGACAAGGGGTCTCATCACGAGCCATCTTGTTCGGTTAGATTACTACCAGTGAATGGAATTTTCAAACAGCTAGCCACCAAACCAGGACAATGGATTTTTAACTTACAAAATAATAGAAAAGCAAAAAGAGATACAAAATATGAATGCATGTTTTGAATTCATTCTTTTAATCATACTTTGAAATGGATGGGATAATGGACAATAAAATGCTTAAAAGGTATCCCTGTCGAAACTATGAACGTTTGTTGGTAGCAGAGGCTCTACCTATGACAAAGGAGTCAATTAAAAAGGCTAAGTTGGAAAGGTTTTCTGTTTTATCATTATCAACCAATAGAGGCCAATTTAAAACTTAGAATGTATCTAATTTTAATAAGAGAAGAAATTAGCAAAAATGGCTTTTATTTTATTCGGAATGTATATATACCTAGTTATATTAGAATTTTCCTCTTTGATAAGATTCTTATTTAAAGAAAGTTTAAGTATTTCAATATTTCTCAGAGATAACTGTTTCTCCCAGAGAATCGCCAATTGTTGTGCTATACAACAACCCTCCATTTCATAAATTTTTTATTTTCAAAACTATAATATGAAATGGGTCCCTTTTAGATTAAATTGGTATCAACTTATCATTATTCAAAAGGTCCGAAAAGAAATAAAACATTATAAACATTTTTGATAAATCACATAATCAGTCTTATAATAAAAAATAAAAAATCCTTTATTATTGCGATAAAGCGATCGCAAGATCGCATATCGCAATAACAAAGGATGCATGACATAAGACCCATTGGTTTTCCCCTATGCGCCAATGCACAAATGACTATCGGATATCGGGAAGGCAAGCGATCATAACAAAAGGCCCCTCTCTTTGCTTCGATGCAATATCGCTATCGGCGATCGGGGAATGTAGCATGCATGCATCTAAAGCCCTCGTTTAAAAATTCCCGATGCGAATTGGCAATATCGTTATCGGCGATCGGGGATTCTGAAAGGACACCAATATAACAACTTAAGCATTCCCCCGATCACCGATTCCGATAAAGCTAGGTGTAGATTTCAAAAAGGATTGATAAGGCCGGGATATATTATGGTTAATTAGTATTAAAGGCCTTTCTCTTCCCGATAGTGATTCACTTACGCTCAACCGCCAAAACATCAAAGCCACGCTTAAATGAATTGTTCGGCCAATAAACGATAAGATGAGCATTTAAAGGATTGACAGGTTTAAACGGCCATTTAATGAAACAGTAAGGCTAAAATCTCTTCAGAGATTGTATCCGCGGCCACCTTAAGTTAATCCCCCATTATTCATTGATTAATATATCTCGTTCGTATTTGGTTTGTGCCACCAATTCTCCACATTACGTTCATTTTATCTCCTATGTAGAGCTCCTCCGAAGCAGCAAATTCAAGCCAAATGGGGAAGAAATCTAAGAAAACTGGAACAGCTTCAGCTTCCGCAGTAACACGACAACACATTGCCGATCTGGGACCAAGAAAAAAGGGACTGATCTCGAACACCACATGTCTAGGACTCGGTAAAACTACTTGGCTGAGCATCTATAATTTGATTGAGGCCGAAGAGCCTCAGGTAACAATAGTGCAAGCCACAGCAGACCCGACCCGGAAGTCTGATGCTACTCTAAAGGATTTAGCCGACTCTTACCTTCATCGGATAGCAGCCCGAGAGCAAATTCTTCCATATACAGATGTGGTAAGATGGGCAATTGAAGAAATCCCAATTACAAACAGAACATTTTGCACCATTGACGGGAGAGTGTTCGGCTCGTTTCAACCCGATGATTTAAGGCAAATGTACCATTTTCCTGCGCCGGAGAAGAAGTAAAACAAAGACATTCTGGAGAATTTCAGAAATGAAAATGACATTGAATCAAAACCTATACGGGATTGGAGGCAAAACCCAGCGAAACACAAGCATGAGTCTTTAGGTAAGTACTCTGTCGATTCCTTGTGTTCTCCTTATTGTTATGCCGGAGTAATGATGTGTAGGATTTGGGGGTTACATGATTCCTCAAACTTCACTATAGAGATGGTACCTTTAATGGAAGCAGCATGCAATAGTGAAATAATGGATTGGGGGAATATACTGTCTGATAAGTTAGCAACAACTGTTCTTGAATTCAGAAACAAATCCCGCGTTACTGAAAGGTTCATTCCCCCATTTTACTATAGTGCCTACATCTTGGATACCCTCCGTTTTAATTCCGAATTTCCTGTGCTAGGGTGGAGATGGACTCCACAAGACCCCATGCCTATTCATATATACCACCAGAAGTTGTGGAAAGCCCACTATAAACACCACCTATATCAAGTTTTCAATGGATTTATGTTACCCATTCACTATGCCATTTTTGACAAACCTGCTCCTAAGATTTCCTCACAAGCAGAGATTGACTTGACAGCCATAGGGAGATGGTTCGGAGAAGAAAAATTCACCTATGTAAGAGTTTTCAGCAGTCATGCCAAGCCTCATGTCCTCCCCTTATATACACCCGACAAACTGTTGGCCCGAGAGATAGCATATCAGCTTACATCCGAAGGAGTTACACAGACTCTAAGGAATAAAAAGAAGCAGGTTTGGCCTCCTTTTCCTCTAAGGTGTGGCATTTACGCTCTGCATGACTATAAACATGTAGAGAAAGAAGCAGATAATATTAATACACTGAATCTCGCCACTCTTCCTAACAGGCGATTTGATCCAAACAAAGTCGCCTACAATGCACTTGAATAGGCAAAACTCACTAAATTTGAACATAAAGATGATGAGTTTGATGACCTGTTCTCCTCGGCTGAGTCGTTATTTCAGGTTCAAACGCTAGCCAGAATGAGATATCACGATGACGGGTTAGTTGAATTTAACAGACTTAGAGAGCAGAGGTTGCAAACTCTGCCTCTAGATCTGTTAGCAACGGCCCCGATGACACAGTCAAGCGAGCCTGAATAGTGACTTACCAATGAACCTCCTGCTACATCAAAAATTGCTGGAGAAATCCAAACAAAAGAGCAGGAGGAACTCCAGAGGAAAGAACAGGAGGAAGTGCAGAGGAAAGAGCAGGAGGAAGTACAGAGGAAAGAGCAGGAGCAGAGCAGCACGGATGTGAATGTCGATGCCCAGATTGACCCGAAGTTGCTCCAGGAATGGCAGCAATTCGATTCAATCATAAGCAATCTTGAAAGCTCAAAGGAAGCCGATACATCCAAAGCGGCTGATACACAGGATACAACATCAAAAGAGGTTCCAAGTGGAACCAGCGGCCTACCCCCTTCTACAAAAATAGAGATAATTCCCAAAGATCCTTCAGATCAGATCATTTTACAAGTGGAGGATATACCTCCATTGGATGTCTTTTACAGCCCAAAGCATAGGGTTGTAGTAAAGCGACAACGGAAAAGGAGAAGGATTGATCAACCTTCCCTATTCCCTGAACAAATAGTGACAGCCAATGTGGTTTGGAAAGAGGAGTTTGATCCTTCTGATGACCTAACAAAATTGTCCCAATACACTGGAGCCTATTCGGTGGCCACCATGGACAAGGCATCAGAAGTGAGTAATCTGTTAAGAGAAAAGGACCAAGCAATCGCTTCACTACAAACACAGTTATCGGAGGCACAGTAGAAAGCAGAGCAACTCAAACAACAGTTGTCAACGCAACAACAAATTAATAATCAATTGAATAAACAATTGCAGGAAGAGAAACAAAGGATTGATTCAAGTGCAATTCAAAAGCAGAAATAGCTGTCAGAAGCATTGGCAAAATTGAAATCAATGAATGAACAGATGGTGAAGTCGAAAGATGAGAAAATTGCTCAATTATCAGGCCAAATAGAAAAGTCCAAGAATCTTCCGTAGCCTGCCGAGTTCAGAGCAGAAGCACTACAGATTAACAAAGCATTGGTAACACAAATAAGACTATTATGTCAGAAAATCGCTCAAGCAGAACCCCTATGTGACATAACAACATCAATAATCGATAAATCAGTTGATGCTAGAACAGACTTGGAGCAGGCCGATGAGACCTTGACCAATTTTCTTGATTGGCAGGACACTGATGAGGGACAGGCAGCTAATTTGCCAAAAATCTTAGAATCCCATAAAGAGATCCTATTTATGGAATGGCAGTCCCAGTTAATGAAGGCAGAGAGAGCAGTTTCCAGATGCAAATTAACCACAAGTAATTTGGTTGAATTGATTAATGATACTCTCTACTTATCTAACATGATCTCTCAATGTACCCCAGGTAAATTACTATCGGCTAAAACATTGGAGCAGTCATGTTATCAAGAGCTGGAAAAGAATGGGAGATTGATCGTAGGTATCAACATTTTGACTTGGGACACTTATTGGTTGTTCCTAATAAAACCATACAGCCAGAGAGCCGCCCTCAAGTGCCTAACAGATGCAATCGGGTGTATCATTCCTGATATACAAGATGCCACCTATGTTGCTCAACTCAATTCTTGTCTCAGCCGCCCTCCAGAAGTGGAACCAATGCTAGCAATATGCCAACTCAGGTCGAAAGGCAAACAACCAAAGTGATGAATCATGCTGCCGACTGCCAGATTGCTATGAGGAAGATACTCCAAATCAAGTTGTACCAATTAAGTAGCATTTTAATTTCATAGTTAGTTAGTTTTAATCAAGTATTTATAGACCCTTTCAATGCATTGGAAAGGGTCGTAAGTTTTTGTATATGACTTAAACTTGAAGTTGCACTACTGTACTTCAGGCATATTTTTTATAAAGACTGGGCTAATTATTCCAATTTTGATAACGAAGCTTTTATGTGGATGTGCACTACTGCCTTTATTTAAAAGTATTTCTGAGTCGGAAGAAGGAATTCAAATAGCGATTGATGTTGGGAATGATTTGCAGCTCATATGGTACTACTATCTGTATCTGAGTTCATTCTTTTTATGTGAATTGTTGTTTGATCGCTCTTGCTATTATCGGATATATGCGTGTGTTTTTAACGGCATTCTTTATAATTTCCACTATTGGATGTTTACAACATGCTTTTCTTTTATCATACATGTATCGGTAATATAAAAGGATAAGTGTAACAATGTTTTGTTAATCACTTTGTTCAACTATTTGAACAAAGCAATCATTAAGTGAATGAATGTCTATGTTTATTATGTAGAGTCATCTATATGTCTATCGATGAACAGAGATCATCAAGCGTTGCACTTAAAACAATAGAAGCCTCCAGGGATAGAGTAGTCATTTATGTTTTCGCTGTTAGATTAAGTCATCCACTCATTATCATTTATTAGAAAACCAATCACTCATCCATCCCCTTTTATTCATTATTGGGAAACTGGTCCCATTATATCCAGTCGGAGCCACCATCCCAAACGGAAAAGGAGTTGTATTAAGGTCCGGACCAGGTGGTTATCCCCCAATGTTGATACAATGATTTTCGGGGCTTCAACAAGAGGAGAGAGGGAGGGGGAGAGAGGAGAGAGGAGAGAGGGAGGGTGATGTTGAAAAGTGTAACTAGGTTTGGTCTTCATAATGACATGTAATTGTGATTTTTGTAAATGATGAAAAATAAAATTATTATTGTAATGCTTTCTTCATGGGTTTCACGAGAAATAGATTTTATTTTTTTAGATGGCTCCCATTAAGAGCCTTTAGGATTTGTCATTAAGGTAAAAAGAGTCAATTTCATGTATGAAGAACCCTTATTGGGAATATTGTAAATGTATATGAGTCTATAGAATTGTCTAGAAGCCCTCCAAAAACAAACACGGGTTCTCCTCTTCAAAGTTGGCCTCAAAATGAAGTAGAAAACTCATGTCAGCTCACCTAATTCGAGACACATCCCTTCATAAGGTAATGCCATATTATATTCATAGGATACTACTATAAATGGGCACCTCATCCTATTTCATAGAGAGTAAAGTTTGAATTAGCTCTGAGATTCAGATGACTATTTCAGAGAGGAGGAAGCACAGTTCAGTGAAGAATCAAGGAGTTCGATTTACCTTTGTAATTTGGATTACAATTATAGTGACAAGAATTTCAGAAAGGGAACTTAGATAGGTTATCTTATCTTTTGTGTATACACATAGTAATGAAGTCTCACCATAGTGATACAATCTTGGTGGAATCTCATAAAAAGGTATCAGTGCTATATTAAAGGAAAGATATCAATGCTATCTCAGGAAAATGGTCTCAGTGCTAGCTCAAGAAGAAGTCTCATTGCACCAAAAAAGGAATCAATGTTATCACGTGGAAAATGGACTCAGTGCCATCACAGAAGTAAGGTCTTGGTAATATGACAGTGAGGAGGTCTCACATTAAAGTAGATCTCGATGTGAAGACAGTGATAAGATCTCGGTGGTGACAATGTCTCAATGCTAAGAAGGTCGAAGTGGAAGAGGAGTCAAGAATAAGGTTTACTGTGAAGAGAACTTGTGTCTTAGTCTTGGAGTGGAAAATAAGTCAATGGTCTTGGTCTTGGTATTCGTCAATTGGAATCTCTATAAGAATAATTTTGTGTGGGTTTTCCTCTCAAAGAGTGAGAGGTTTTTGCCTTGACTCATAACCTACATTATGTGTCTCTTATCTTTCTTGTTTATACAATGGTAGTTGTGTGATGAAGAAGAATAATAATAACCTAAATACTTGATGCCCTAGATTTCTCAACATGGTATCAAAGCTAAGGTGAAAAAGTCCAGAAAAGGGAATCTAATCAAAGAGAAACTCAAGGATCGAGTTTTATGAAAGGCATCAAAGAAATTCAAAGGATATCAAAGTGAATTTTAGATATACATAGAAGTCTAAAACCCTAGATCAAATAAGAAGTCTACACTAACAAAAGTTTTAGATCCTCTAATCATCATTAAAAGACCAGAAAGATCCTCATCAAGTTGAAGAAAAACTACAAAGCAAGGTAGCCCAAAGTATAGACATCCAAGAGAGGCACTTCAAGGACAAAGATCACATCATCTTGGAGAAATTTGAAACCCTAGAAGTGTTTATGAGATTTTCATTCATTCACCACCAAAGAAGTCAAAGTATATTGAAGTCTAGTTATCCAAATAAGGGTAACGACATTGTCATCATCTTCAAAAGGCTATAAGGCAAGTTCCCTCTCATTGAAGCAAGGATCCCTCTCTTATACTTAAAGAAGATAATCCAAGGAATCATCAAGGCATCCTCATTAATCATCATCAACAAAGGGAGCTAGATCAGAGGCCATTGTCATCGTAAAAGGGGCAATATCCTTTTATTGAATAAGGGATTTCATTTGGAATAAGGTCATCCAAAAGGGGCACTAATACATCTTCGTTAACCACCATCAAAGGGATCAAGTTGAAGATTTCATCTTCACTTGTCAAGTAAGTATATTTATTCTATAATCTAATATAGTAAAATGACTTCATTTTGCAAGGATATATATAAGCTGGTTGGGTCATTGAACTTCCTTGCATGGAAAATGAGGATAGACATAGTCCTAGAAGAAAGTGAAGTCATTGATCATATCAATGGAAAAGTATTCAAACCATTCGAAGGTCAAGCATTATCTTAATACATGGAAAGGGATAAAAGGGCTCAAGGGATTCTTATGAAATCATTCAAAGGTCCCCTCATTCCCTATAGAAGGATTGGAGACACCAAAAGAGATATACAATAAGCTGGTAGAACTATTCTCTGAAAATGAAATAAGAAAGGTCATATCACTTAGATATGATCTACACAAATTGAAGGTATCAAAATATGAAGGGATATCTTCATAATATCCCAACTGTAAGATCTGGGAGATATGATATCGGATAAGGAGATAATCCTCATTGTTCTAAATGCACTAACTGATGAACAAGGTAACAATGTCTATAAGGATAAGAAAGATATCCCATTCAATAACTTGTGGTTTCTATGAAAGATAGGAGATGATAGGTTGTGGAAAAAAATATTCAAACATTTATTGAAAGGAAAGAGGAACATAACTAAGATTCAATGCTATGGATGTAAAAAATATGGATGTTATAGGAAATATTGTCCTAAGATGAAAAGGGACAATAACAAAAGAGGAAGAGAAGAAGCCCATATCACCGAAGAAGTGGAGGAAGATGAAGAGAAGAAGTCCAAGAAAAGAGGAAGTAAGATATCTCTACTATGACTAATATTGTCTTCCTCACCAAAGTTCATTTCATAGTTCCTAAGTCTCTTGTTATAGGATATGGCTATAATAAAGGATGGGATGCATCATGGCATCATAGAAGCATTAGAAGCAAGAGCTCGTGACATCACCATAGGGAACACATGAAGGAAATTTGGAACAAAATATATGGCAGTCAAATTATGAGGGTTATAACTCTTGGGAACCTCATTGGAAACTTAAGAAAAGGAAGAAGTCATCCAAGGAAAGTCTCATCATACATTAGTCAAAAGGGAAACATCTGCTGGCTAGGAATATGTAATACCCTCAAGATTTTATGATGGAATCCTCATTGGAAAGTTCATTGATCTAGAGAGGAAGCGAGTGTTTCATTAGGAACTCCAACTTGTGGAATTCATGGGATGATCTTATGATGACATAAGAGATGAAGTAGATAAAGGGGTTGAAGCTCCTTTCAATCAAGGAAGCTGCAGAAATAAGACTAGATTACCTAAAGGTAAATGAGGTATGTAATGCCTGTATTCGATACTATAAAGTCATGTCATATGGTTGAAGGTAACATGGATCACTGCTTTATCTTGAGAAGCATGATGAAAGGAAAAGGATATCCCCCTCTTAAAGGATGCAAGAAGGCATAGGTCACACTAGATGGAATCAACATAATATGTCCTCATATGAAAATGAGGTGGTTGATAGTAGTTAGAGGAACTCTGATTGGAAGTTCTTGGGAATGAAATATGTGAAGGAAGAGACCGTGGACTATGCAACCATAGAAAAGGAAATCAACATATGAGGACTAGAAGAGTTGAATAGGAAATCTCCTGGAAAGATATGAAGACTTTGATGGAAGTTGAAAAAATATGGAGACTCGTGACAATATATATCTTTAGGAGTTTTTTAAACATATATACAAGAAGTTGATGCCAAAATGAACATGTCATGATGAAAGACCATCACAAAGGTAATTTTTATTTGAGTGTTCATTTCTTATTTTTGAACAAATATCTGGATGGGATTATGCAAGACTGCCAAAGGGAAGAACTATGGATGTCTTCCTAGACGACCATGTATAAGGATGTAAGATCCTTCTGAAAAAGATAACATGGAGAAGGTAGCATGACATGAAGCAAGTCTAGATGTAGACTGATGGATCAATTTCTGATGAAAGGAATGATGGCATGACTAACTTGTGGATGGAAGTGATGGATGGTCTATGCCCTATGAAGAAGTACTAAAAGATGAAGACTCCATAATGAAGAAAAAATTCATGACATCGAAGGAAGGAGCTCTTCAAGAAGCTGATTGTCTTTTCATCTCCACCTCAGAAGCTTTTGTAGGTCCCTAATTAAGAAGGAGCTTGGAAATAAGTTTCTTACTTGGAAGAAAATTGGAAATTCCTAAGCCAAGAGGGAGCTTAGCTACATTCCTATTGTAGGAATGAGTACATTCCTTTATTGGAATAGATATATCCTCCCTAAATTGAGAGGGAGAGATAGAAACATTATTCTGGTCTTCACTTGGGAAGAAAGAATGGAGGATTGGGTAATAATTTGGCATCCAATGCTCTTTGAGGATGAAATAGGGCATCCAAGATAAGAGTAGTCATAGAGGACCACTATTCTTTGAGGATTAGGAATCCAATATAAGAATAGTCTTGATGGAACACACCCTGAGAAACTGGGTGGGGTATGATCCGGGAGAGACAATGATTAGAGTGTCTATAAATCATTGGTCTAGAGAGAATTGAGCTCAAATATTTTGGAGAGATAGAGATGTTAGTCAAAGCCTTGCTATGTGACAATGATGGTTGATATGATGCTATACATATGGGTTACTAATCCGATTCTTAGGAGAAATTCTTGAGATTGAGACTGACCAAGTACTATTATTGATACCTCCCTAGTTAAGAGGGAGCGTTGAAAAGTGTAAATAGGTTCGGTCTTCATAACGACATGTAACTATGATTTTTGTAAATGATGAAAAATAAAATTATTATTGTAATGCTTGCTTCATGGGTTTCATGAGCAAGAGATTTTATTTATTTTTAGATGGCTCCCATTGAGAGCCTTCAGGATTTATCATTAAGGTCAAAAGAGTCAATTTCATGTATGAAGAACCCTTCTTGGGCATATTACAAATGTATATGAGTCTGTAGAATTGTCTAGAAGCCCTCCAAAGATAAGCATGAGTTCTCCTCTTCAAAGTCAACCTCAAAATGAAGTAGAAGACTCATGTCGGCTCACCTAATTAGAGACACATTCCTTCATAAGGCCATGTCATCTTATATTCATAGGATACTACTATAAATAGGCACCTCGACCTATTCCATAGAGAGTGAAGTTTGGATTAGATTTGAGATTCGGATGACTATTTCAAAGAGGAGAAAAAACACAGTTCAGTAAGCAGACTAAAGTTCGGTGAAGAATCAAGGAGTTCGGTTTACCTTTGAAATTCAGATCACATTTACAGTGACAAGCATTTTGGAAAGGGAACTTGGATATGTGATCTTATCTTCAGTGTATACACACGATAATTAAGTCTCACCACAGTGATACAATCTCAGTGGAATCTCAGAAAAAGGTCTCGGTGCTATCTTTATGGAAATATATCAGTGTTATCTGAGGAAAAAGGTCTCGGTGCTAGCTTGAGAAGAAGTCTTAGTGTACCACAGAAGGAATCAATATTATCATGTGGAAAAAGGACTCAGTGACATCACAAAAGTAAGGTCTTGATAATATGACAGCGAGGAGGTCTCACGGTAAAGGAGATCCCAATGTGAAGATATTGATAAGACCTCGTTGGTGACAATGTCTCGATGCTAAGAAGGTCAAAGTGGAAGAGGAGTCAAGAAGAAGGTTGATTGTCAAGAGAACTTGTGTCTTGGTCTTGGAGTGGAAAATAATTTGAGGGTCGTGGTCTTGGTATTCATCAATTAGAATCTCTATAAGAAGAATTTTGTGTGGGTTTTCCTTTTAAAGAGTGAGATTTTGGCCCTGGCCCATAGCCTACATTTTTTGTCTCTTGTCTATCTTGTTTATGCATTGGTATCTGTTTGATGAAGAAGAATAGTAATAACCTAAATACTTGATGCCCTAGATTTCTCAACAGGAGATAGACACAAAATGGAAGGTGGAGAGAGAGGGAAGAAGAAAGAGACACACATAGACAAATATAAACATAGAAGTTAGATATAGAAAGTCATGAATATTTTGGTTTTCTCAAATAGGATTAGAAATCAACATCTACACTAAAATAAATGCATCTAGTGTAAGGTATTAAATAGGATTAGAAATCGACATCTACATTGAAATCAATGCATATAGAGCAAGCGATCAAATAGGATTAGAAATTAATATCTACACTAAAACAAATGCATCCAGTGCAAGCAATCAAATAGGAGTAGAAATCAACATCTACAATAAAATCAATACATATAGTGTAAGGTATTAAATATGATTAGAAATTGACATCTACACTGAAATCAATGCATTTAGTGCAAGCAATCAAATAGAATTAGAAATCAACATTTACACTGAAATAAATAAATTTATTTTAGTGAAAAATGAAAAAATTCATGACTTTCTAGATCTAAATTCTATGTCTATATATGTCTCTGTGTGTCTCCTTCTTCTTCCCTCTCTCTCCACCTACCATTTTGTGTCTATATCCCTCCCTCTCTCCTCTCTCCCCCCTTCCTCTCTCTCTCTCTCCGCCTCTCCCTCCCTTTCTCTATCTTTCTCTTCTTCCCTCTCTCTCCTAGCCATGTATATCTATACCCCCCTCCATCTCTTCTTATTTATCTCTCTATCTTAGCCCCCTAAAAACATCTCTCTCTCTCTCTCTCTCTCTCTCTCTCTCTCTCTCTCTCTCCATATCTATCTCTCTTCCTCCCTCCCTCTCTTTGTCTCTCTCTTCTTCCCTCTCTCCCCCTCCATCTATATCTCTATCTCCCTCTGCCTCTCCTTCTTTATCTCTCTATATCTGCCCACAAACATACACACTCTCTCCCCATATATATCTATATATCTCTCCCTTTTCCTCTCCCTCTATATCTCTTCCCATTCTCTCTCTCTCTCTCTCTCTACCCCATCCATCCATATCTCTATCTCCCATTGTCTCTCTATCTCAACCCCCAAACAAACACACACTCTCTCCCTCTCCATCTCTCTCTCTCCCCCATTCTTCCTCTCCTTATCTCTCTCTTCCCTCTCTCTCTCTCTCTCTCTCTTCCACTTCTATTTTTGTACCTATATCTCTTCCTCCCTCCCTCTCTTTGCCTCTCTCTTCTTCCCTTTCTCCCCCCTCCATCTATATCTCTATCTCCACTTGTCTCTCCTCCCCCCAAAACATATTCACTCTCTTTTCATATCTATCTATCTGTCTCTTCATCCCTCTTCCTCTCCCTCTCTCTCTTCCTCTGCTCTCTCTCTTTCTCTCTCTCTCTCCCCTCTCTCCATCACCATCTCTCCATTTGTCCCTTGCCACTCCCTCTCCATCTCCACCTTTCTATCTCTATGTCTTTCTTCCCCTTCCAACTCCATTTCTCTCTCCTCTCTCTTTCTCTCCCACCTCTCTCTGTCTCTCCTCCCCATCACACTCTCTCCTTCTCTCCACCCTCCAACTCTATCACTATCTCCCTCCTTATCTCCTTCCCACTCTCCCACTCTCTCCCCCTTCCATATCTATGTGTCCCTATCTCTCTCTTCCCTTTCTTTACCTATCTCTATCCTCTCATTTTCTATCCCTTCCCTCATCTCCTCTCTCCCTCATTCCATCTTTATCTCTCCCTTGTCACTCCCTCTCTCTCTCCACCTCTATTTCTTAATGTATTTGCTCTACCCCCTTCTCTTTCCCCCTCCAAATCCATCTCTCTTTCCATCCCTCTCTCCTATTTTCTCCCCCTCCTCTCTCTCTTGCTTCCTCTCTCTCCTTGGCTCTCACCTCTATGTCTCTCTCCCCCACTCTATTCCCCCTCCATCTGACTCTCTCTCTTAAGGTAAGTATCTAAATTAAAAAAAAAAAAAAAAAAAAAAAACATAATTGGTTGTAAAATATTAAACATCTATTTCGGATCAATCATGTCAAAGAAAATACAATAATAAAAAAACTTAAAAGAATCATGCATTATCTTTCCTCTATCATTGTTAGTCACTTTGCTTTTCCATTTTTAATTTATTAAAGCCTTGATTTAATCTCTATGGAAATATTTTTAGTAGTAGTGAAGATGGAGGGTTTAGATATACCTAGAAAGTAATTATAACCTTTTCTCTTTTAGATTTAATTAAAAAAATTTAGAAAAATAAATTAAAATAAAGTGTTTTTAAAGTGTTTTGATTTTGAAATAAGTTATGGTTTTTGAGCATGTGGTATTGATAAGCCATGGTAGTGGACCATGGTATTGTAGCAAAATAATTAAAAGCCTAGATCCATAACATAATAATCAAAAGCCTAGATGGCCCATGTAGAAATTTTGAATAATATGACACATATTCACATAATTTCTACATGGTATCGGAGCATCATCAAATCTACTATTCAGAAAGTGTTTACATTTTATTTCTTCACGCAGAGTCTGTGATCGGGCCAGGTAGCCTTTGGGTTCATCCTTCTTTTGGAAGGTGAGATATCCGGTGAATGCCCATACAGTCGATCTCTGTACGAGAAATATTTTGTTCTCACGAATTTTAGATTAGAAGTGGTTGAGTTTTGAGCTAGTGGAATGGCGCTCAAGGATAAACTCAGAAACATCAAGTGTGAGAATGGAGACAGTATGCCCCAGTATATCATGAAGTTCACCCAATGCCGGGATGAGCTGGGAAGTGTGGGGGTAACTGTTGAGGATGAGGATATGGTGAGTCTAGCACTCCTTGGCCTTCCTAAGAGTTGGCATAGCTACCAGGACTCGGTGAATGGAAGGGAGAAATTGTCAGGATGGGAGAGACTTTGGTCGGATCTTGTGCAAGAGGAGATTAGACGGTGCACCAGAGACAATTCTTCATCTATGCATGATGAGGAGAACTGTGCCTTAGCGAGTAAGGCGAAGAAGGAGAAGGGGACGGTTTCTCTTTCCGAATCCAGTTCTTCCAATGTTGGGAAGAAGGTTGACAAGTCGAAGGTGTGATGCTTTTGTTTTCATGAGTTGGGCCATTATGCTACTAATTTCCCAAAGAAGAAGTCCAAGAAGGGATCTGGGGAAGGATCTGAAGGTGAGGCAGCCTCACTTGCTTCATAGTTTGAGTTGGACTTCACACTCTTTGCATGCATGGTTTCATCCATGGTGGGAAGTGGTTGGTTTCTTGACAGTGGAGCTTCTTTCCACATGACTGGTGACAAAAGTTTGTTCAGTACTTTGGAGGAGAAAGATCTCCAGATACTCATAGGGATGGGTAATGATGAGAAGTATAGTGTCTCAGGTGTCAGCACAGTTATTTTTCAGAGGGAGCATGGAGCTCGCCTTACCTTGACCGATGTCAAGTATGTACTAGGACTGAAGAGAAACTTGGTGTCGATCGCGATGCTGGAAGATAGAGGCTATGATGTAGTCTTCATTAAGGGAAAGGTTTTCCTTAGACACATCATCACTAGATAGGTGAAGCAAATTGGTTCATGGGTCAAGTACCTGTGTGCTCTTGAGGTTCAAGATGCATGCAAAGCCTTGAGAAGCGAGGCAACTGATGGAGACTTGGTAGTTGAGAGGGAGCGTATATTACCTCTCAACATGCAGAGCCAGAAGAAGTCTTAGACGATCGTCGATTATGGAGGAGCCACGACTGGTGCAGCAGCTTCAAGAGGTTGTGGAGCAGCCACAACAAGGGAAGCTGAGAGGAGATCGAGTAGAGACATCTACTCATGCAGAGACCTCCAATAAGGGGAAACTTCGAGCCAGGTCGGCTGAGGGATCACATGCAGCCATACCTCCAGGTAGGAGGTGGGGTGATGTGGATTGATCGTCCCAAGGAGGAGGGGCAGGATCCTTGAGGTACCCAACCTCTTGGATGAGACCTTGCTACGGGAGCCCCGATGTGGAGTAGCAGGAACTGATTGATTGGGTAGAGACAGATGCGAATGGAGCGGCAGAGAGAGTGATAGTGCAGGGAATCCCAGGACAACGCATAGCATGCAGGTTGCAGCAATGCAAGAGGCAAAAGTGTTTTGCATAGTGCTAGGTGGCACAGAGAGGTGTGCAATGGTGCGAGATGCATGGAGATGTTGCAGTAGCGCAGATGTCAAAGAGGGAGCACTTGTCAGCAGCAGGTAGAGCTTCAGCATTAGAGTATGTTCCTAGCTCAACAGAGTGGTCACTTATATATTCATTCTTCTAGAGAGGCTACAATTTGAGATTTGATGTTTTGTACATATATTGAGCGATTTATTTGATGCTTTTATAATGTCATGTTTCTCAAATTCTTGTGGAAAGCCCTCTGTTGCTTGCCAAATATGAATTTATGTTGGCCACTAATTTTCGTGTAATATGTGTGGATGTAAATTTATTTTAATTTTCAGGCTTTTAGGGTTAACTAATTTATATGTTTCATTATGTTTTTTGAAATAATTTCCAGGTTAAATTTTTTAGGTTCAGTAATTTATGGATATTTTTATGATGTTGAAAGAATTTCCAGCTTTTTTAGGTTTAAGGCTTGTTTTAATAGAATTTTATGATGCATTTTGAAAGGAATTGTCAGGTTAATTTTTGTTAATATTAATATATTTTTTTTTCATTTTCTTCTTTTAGTGTGTTGTAAAGTTACATGAAATTTAATGGTTGAGAATGTAGAAGAAGATAGTTTTGTCAATTTAATATATATAGTATGTTTAGGTTTTTTAATGTTAGGATTTATAATATTATAATATTAAGATATATATTTATCTGTTTATATCAATCATATTTATTAATGTGGTTATGCTATTCTTTAACATCACAATATTAAAAGTCAAACTATTTTCATCTGTGAAAGTGTGAGTTGCTCATTTATTTTAGTCAAAAGCATAATGAAAATAAACAGTATTCTTTTATTAAAAATGAGTAATGATATTAAAAATAATTATGTATTTTACAAAATGGAAAAAGTATGTTAAATATGTTTGTAATGATGAATGCTATTATTAAATGAGATTTGTTTTGATTTATTAAATTTTAAGGAGAAAATAGTTTCTTTTAAAACTTATTTTTTATGTTAAAAAAAATTGGATAAAAATATATAATTAAATAAGTTAACAAGTTAGAGAGGTATGTAGTGATAAAAATATTTTGAAATTGTATTAAATGTGGGTAGGAATGTTTTTTTTTTGTTTTGGTATCTTCCATCCTTTTAGTATAATAAAGATAATGAATTATTTTATCCCACAACATTTTAGGGATTTCCTAGTAACCTATTTCATTATGAAGTTTGAGAAAATTCATTTCATTTTAATAATGTTGATTTTCTTTTTAATTATTATATTTATGTTAGAAAATGTTAATGTATAAAAATCAAAATAAATAAAATTAAAACTACATTAAATTTATTTTAACTTCGAAACTATTTAGAAAAAAAATTCATTATATTAGAAATATTGAGCATGACTAGCAAACATGTAATTAGTACTATTATAGTCTCAAACAATATTGGCAACTTTCATTATACATATAAGAAAGTTTTCAAATGTATATATTTATTGCATCCCGATTGTTAATGCAAGTATACTACTTGATAAAAACACCTAATATTATATTACATTAAAAAACATAAAGATTAGTGAAACATATGGTGGCTATTGGGATCCTCCATGCCAACATTAGAGGGAGTATAATCATGTTCTTTTATGTATATCATATTTCATTTGATGAACTATCTCCTCCTCTTTGTGATCTAGTCAAGTATGTTTTATTAACATTTGAAGTTGTGGAGTGAGAATCTTTTGTTAGATTGATAACCAGGTTCTTGAGTATTTTGTAATCTACTTCCAAAACATCAAATTTCTTCATTTGGTGGACTGAAAGACTCATAATTGCTGCATTCTATGTAGCACATTGATGTTTTTCTTTTCATGGACATTAGAGGTCATTGAAAGTAGGGAGGTTCCAAATACATTGAATAGACTCTTTGTGCCTCCAAAGGGTTATCTAAACCTCTTGGATGTCCCTATAATCCATAATTTTTAACACAAAACAAAACTAGCTAGGGATGGCAAATTTGAATTGGAAGTAGACTAAAAAGAGTTATTCTAACACACAAAGAAAGTTTTGAACTTCATAGGCCTAAAATGAAAATTCACCATAACACTACACTTCTAGATATTTGTAGAACTTGGATTGAGGATTCCAACATATCTAATCCAAGGTGTATTAAACCATAATGACATATTCCAAACCCTTAAAAACAATACACAATGTAACAAAGTTTGATTTTTGATGATATATAGAGAGGGAGTTGAATGCATGGACATAATAAAGGAGTAGAGGAAGAGAAAAAAATTGCATGAAAACTATTTTTCTAATCTTGATGCAAAAACCAAAAAAAAATATTTAAATATTAGAATCTAATTGTGATCCATCAACCAAATAAATCTAGGAATTATCCATGAATTTGAAACTTAGTTTAATGTCAATGTTAAAAAGGTGGAGTTTTAACAAACCTTGGATAATTAGCTCTATGTACTACGATTTAAAGTTTTGGCTTTAGATACCAGTAATCAATAACTCCTGTGGGAAGAGGAGAGGGATTGGCCCCCTCCTACCATGTTGCAATTGATGGCAACAAATATGGGGCTTCTCATGGAGACCCATAAATACCATTCAAGGATTGAACTCAGGCCAGGAAACTCGGTTCAAAGGTCAATATGGCTCATCTAAGTGAGGTGAGTTGGCATATCACATAGAATGCATTAAGACTCTGAAGGCATTTCCAAAAGGAAACACATGCATCCCTAAAGCATCGATGATTCCAAAATATGAAATAACCTCCACTAGCCTTGGAAACAAAATCTAGAACATGCAAGATCAAACACAAATAACGAAATTCCTAGAGTTGTGGCCCTCAAAACAAGCCCTAATTTGGTGTATCAAAAGACCTTGGAAACCATGCAAAGATGTGGAGTTGACACTTGGTTCAATGGGATTTTTCATCATTATATACTATAACCTAGAATATCATAACATGATCTTTCAAGTAGGCCCTTATTTTTTCAACTCTGTTGGGCTATATTTTTGTATATGGAAGGAAAGATTTAGCCTAGACAAGGAGGATTTCTCCATAGCTCTAGTTTGGTTTAGGCGATACTCCCTGCCATAATAATTTTTGGATATAGAAATACTAGAAGGTATAGGAAACACATTTGGGTCATTCATGATGTGTTCAAAAGCCACCAAATATGGGAGATAAACATCCTTCTCCTAGATCTACATCTACATGAATATTTTGTAACCTATTTTAAAGCATAGATGCCTGAGTTCCAAGAAAATACATGGGATTAAATGATATACTATGAGCATATCCCATTTCAATGTAGGAAATGCCATGAGAATGGTCACCTCTTTCAATATTTTCTACTAAATAGATCCCCAGATCCCATGAAACCCAATCAAAAATAGACGTTGAAGGGTATCAAAGAGTAACCAATCCCAAGAAGCAACCAAGGAAGAAACTGGGAGAAAGGTCAGTGACAAATGAATGAAGTAATGATAGGTATGAGTTTAAATCATATAGTATATCCAAATTAAAATAATGGAAAACCAACTAAAGCATATCCACCACGAGACTAGGCTAATGGAAGCACCTTGAAAATTTCGATGCAAAAGGGAATAACTAATGGAAAAGAAAATGTGGTCCCATCTGAGGATGTAGAAATGGGCCTGAAACATAGGTATTGGTAAAAAATGATGAAGTAGAAGAGATGGAATGGGATGAGCTTGAAATTCAAGCATTAGTCACTGTATGTGAGAACCAAGACCCCTCTCAAATACTCAAAAATGTAACTGAATTCATCTCCCAAGACGACATCCACACTTATAAAAATATATTATAGTGAGATAAATGTAAGAATATTTCCCACTCTTCACTTCTAGGAGTGAAAAATCAAAATGCTAAATATTTTCCCAGGTTAGGCAAGGAAGAGAAAAAAAGAGGAAGGAAATCCAATATATAGCTCATATAGGAGTTAGGGGAAAAATGAGTAAACTTAGGTAGGATCAATATGGTTTTAGAATCATACCCTCCAATTCACCCAAGTTCCCAATGAAATTAATAACTTGGAATATGAAGGACCTTAATGGAAAATCCAAACATAGAATCCTCAAGGAAAAAAACAATTTAGAAGGCCAAATCTAGTAATGCTAAGGGAAACTAAGTGTACATAACAAAAACTTAGTAAATGGCACCAAACTATATGGATGGGGATAATTTTTATAATTGTAGATTCTTAGGGGGCTTTAGTGGGTCTTGTAATGCGATGGAACCCAATAGTCCTCACTCTCTTGCACTTCATGGAAACACATAAAACCATAACTTCCAAATTACAATAACTAGGGTCTAATAAAGTGGGATATATTACCAATGATTATGGACCAAATCTCTAGAGGGATAAATCATCCTTTATCATCATCCTCTAAGGTGTTGGGAAGCACATGGGGAACAACCACTAGATTATAAGTGGTGATTTCAAAATTATATGTTGACTGGAAGAAAATAAAGGGGGAATAAGAAGGTTGTATGAGGATTCAAGGATTTTCAATGAATTACTACATGATCTCAGTCTAGTAGATATGGAAACCAATAATAATGTTTTCAACTAGAATACTTGTATAGGGGGGAAAGGAGCAGTCGAATCACACGTACATTGCTACCTTATCTTGGAAGCTCTTGTAGAGTCAGGAATGGAAATAAATGGATTAATTCTCTCAAGCCATGGCTCAAACCATTAATTGGTGTGTATAAAGTCAGACTATGGAGGCAACCCTATGTAAACTCCATTCAGATTTGAAGCCTTCTAGTTAAGAAATCATTCGTTTATGAGAAACATTGAAAGATGGTTGTTAGAATCACCTATCACAGAGGCAACCATCATGCATAATTTTAAAAAAAATGAAGTATATCAAATAATTCCTCAAAGAATGGAAAAGAAGGAAATTGAAAATATCCATGATACAAAGAAGCATATCAAGGAAGAAATGGAAGTAATACAAATACAGATCATATAAAAGGGAAAAAATAAAGAATTAGATATCAAAGAAACACAACATGCTTTGATTTGGCCCAAGAAAGGAAATATCAAGAGGAAATTTTATGGAAACAAAAATCAAGAAATTAGGGCTAAAGGAGGGAGACCTTAATTCCAAATTCTTCCATAAGTTAATGGTTCAACACTGACAACACAATCACATCACATGTATCAAAAACTTTAAGGGGCTTGGAATGAAAATTACCAAGACTTAGAGGAGGAGTTCACAACCTACTAACACCAACTACTCTTGAAACCTATTTGATACAGAATGCCAACAATAATGAAAATCACAAGGAATATTCCTATGATCATAAATCATGAGAAAAATGGATTTCTGCTAAGTGATATATCTCTATAGGAAGTGGAGAAAGAAGTTAACGGAAGGAAGAAAGGAACAATAATGAGCCTAGATGGTTTCACCATGGAATTATTCCAAGCCCATAGAAATAAACTACATCATGTTCTTTGGGAAGTGATGGAGCATCCATGTAAATATACTATAATTCAAATGGCCCTAAATTCCACATTTATAACTCTAATTACCAAAGATGTAAAAGGTGAAAATCAAACAACTTACAAACCTATTATGCTATGCAATGTCATCTACAAAATAATTTCCAAATTCATAGCTAATATATTGAAGCCCATATTTTCAACAATCATCTCTTTGAGAAAACTAGATGTTTTGAGGGAAAGAGAATTATGGATAGTGTATTGTTGGCTTAGGAACTAATACACTCTATAAAAACCTCTAAGAAACTAGGTTTGTTTATAAAACTTGACCTTTCAAAATTTGTTGATCATCTTATTTGCCAATATATGTACCATAAGTTTACTGCTTTTGTCTTTGTAGAAAAATGGATCTATGGAGTCTTGGCTCTAGTATCCAAAGTTTTTTTTTCCATCTTTCTTAATGGTTCTTCAAAGACCACCTTTGTTCCTATCAAGGGAATTCGGAAAGGATATACTTTATCTCCATTCCTCTTCTTATTCATGGTTGAAGGTTTCAAAAAAATAATTTAAACCTAAAGTAGATCTCAAACATATAAAGGGACTTAGATTTCATAATGAATCTGACCTCACTACTCACCAATAGTTTCTAGATCATACCCTTTGCATGGGATATCACTTTGCAAGAGAAGCAAAATATTTTAGGAATATTCTGGAGAACTTTCAAGTCACCTCGGGAATGGAAATGAATTCTAGTAAATCCAAATTATTCCTTTTAAACACCCGTCTATCTATTCAAACCCATATTTCTAAAACCCTCGAGATTTATAAAAATTAACCCCTAATAAATATCTTGAAGTTCCTCTCCTAGAAAACACTTTAAGACTTGTCTCATGGGAAGATTTGCTAATCAAACTTGAAAAGAAACTATATCACTGGACCTTTAGAGCTCTCAACTTTGTGGAGAGGCTAGCCCTCCTAAAATATATTTTTCAAGTCATTCCCCTCCATTTGTTTTTTTCTCTAGCCATCCCTAAATTTTTATAAAAATGATTCGTAATATTAAAAAATCTTTCCTATGGGGCATGGAAAGACATGAATGAAAATGGTCCTTATTTTCCTAGAGATGGATTTTCCATCCCAAAATCAAGGGAGGTCTCATGTTGAGGGAACCATAAACTCCTTCAAAAAAAAAAATCCACATAAACCTGATGGAAATGGCTTACAATTCCTAGTAGTTTATGGAGTATATTATGGAGGAAAAAATTCACACTTGGGGTGGAGGATCTAGACTTAAATAATATGGAAGGAGAGATGAAGGATTCCTAAATCTAGAGTATAGCTTATGAGAGTAAAAGTCTCATACAAAACCATAGCTTTTGGAAAATTTGGGAGGGGAAGTCTGCCTTATTCAAAAAATATTCTTGGAATCAACTTCCAACTCTCCATCAAATTGGTCACTTCCAAGAGCTATAATATTGGATGAATAATGGCTGAATGATAAAAGTGGCAGACCACTAGAAAAGAACTTAATTTGTTTGGCCCAAAGGTTGATATTTATGACTGGGAATTACTAGCGGGGGGGTGTGAAACAGTAATTCGAAATTCTTATTTTTTCTCAAGTTAATTTTCTTCTTATGCAACTAATGGTTTATGTTTATGCTCAATCATCATTGAATTCCTTTAGCAGGTTTCAAAGAGAGAAATTTTTAGATATACTTATCAAGAATTCAAAACATTCACACAACATTCAAGAATAAACACATGAAGACACAAGATATAAGTGGAAACCACAGAGGGAGAAAACCACAAATTTTATGCTGAAAGTGATGTGAAGGCAAGCTACTACTCCTTATTACATCATATTTTTGTAGGCTCCAACCTACAAGAGACTTCTACCTCAAAGGAAGCTCCAACTCCCACAAGTTTTCTACAGGCTACAACCCATAGGAGGCTCCTACCTCAACATGCTACAACATGTTCTTTTTCAAGCTGCAACATAGAAACGAACATAATTTCTCAATAACAACATCAAGTCACAAATGCTGGTTACGTCGTATACAATTCTGCTATCAAATTTTCTGTTGAAATACTTATTATTTTCACTCTTTTTCTCTTCTGCTACTGCTCATCAACTCTCTGATGCAGACTCCTTCCACTCAAAAGGAAGATAATTTTTTCATTCCACATTGTGTATTTTATAAGAAAGCCATCTTGGTTGTTTGTATTCTTTGTAGGAATATGAGATGAAGCATAGTCTCTTGGACTTCCAAAAACTGCTCACAAGCTTGTCTTTTCACTTTCAGTTCTGAAAATGATTTGTAATATAAAATAGAGTTGAACTAATAACTCATTCGGTAATAATTACAAGAGACAAACCATATTTGTATTATCTACATTTTCTATTCAAAGAAATATTATATTTCATCTTTTGTCTCAAATTTTAGCCTTCACATTGATTAGCATAGCCTTTTCACTTCACATCAATTTCAGCCTTTCATATTCAACATTTATGTATACTTTACATTCAACATAAGTTATAACCAATGTGCTTAGTGACATCAATAACATTCATCGACTTTAATCAATCAACTTAACTTGACATTAATGCCAATATTTGCCAACATTCTCCCCCTTTGGAATTGATGGCAACACTACTATTCCTCCTATTGGGAAATATTAGCATCTCTTATTCTGCCTCAGTCTATCTCATGCCTCCCCTTTTGACATCAATGACAAGGAGTGGTGAGTTTCATGCCCTCAAAGAGCCAAATAACGATGCATATGAATGTGTTGAAGCATATGAATGTGAATATGAATACACCTTGGAATATTAATAAGGAATGTTTCCAGGATGGTCAATGAAGCCCAACAATGTCGCATATATAATAACACTGCATATAATAATTAAGGCAATTAATATTTCATATACAAAAGTTGTAATTCCATTTCAATGTAATGCTCCTTCAATGTAAATTTGTTCGCATGTTTTGTAATTCTTTCTATTGAGCATTATGGAATTGAGATAGTTGGACCATCAAATTGTTGACACACTGTTGAATGAACACTGCTGCAAATGGAAAGTTAGGGCTTCTCTAGATTTCTACTTGAAAATGAATTCTATTCCAATTTTTCTTCAAAATATATTAACATTAGAAAGAACACATTGGATAGACACATTGCAAAGCATTGTAAGAATTTTGTTTGGAGAACACTTTGTAAGGCATTGCACTGTTGGATTTATATGGTTGTTGAAAACACGGTTGAATATAATAGGCATACTAATAATAATAATAATATGTCTACATATTAATTTAGTGATTGCAATGAAAGTCGGAATATAGTAATGCATTATAATAATAATCGTGCAATATTATCACTGTCGGAAATAATATGTTAACCCTGCTCCAAGAATAAATTTGTATTAATGTTGCTTTGTCACTCCATGTATTGTAACGTATGGTGAGTGCCATTATTGCAGCAAGAATTCTGCAACTCCTTGGCTACCAACTTTACTTTTATCAACCTGGTAGTTCGTAACAAACTTGGAAGCGTCGGTGCTATATGTACAAGTACTAGTTCTCACTACAGGTTGTCACTTGGTCAGCTGGTGTGAGATCACTAGGAGCTCAAGCCAACTTCTATAGATTTCAGAAGAAGCTCTATGTGTGATGAAAGGAAAGAAAGATTACTCTACAGATGCTATTCTAACTATAGAAAGGAAAAAGACTAGAATGTAAAGCAAAACCTAGTAAACCCTAATTAACAAGCTAATTCCACTTTTGCCAAAAACACTGTGAAAACCATGAAATAAATGCCATTACCTACTCAAGGAAGTAAACAAAATCTAACCATGCTATTTCTGGAAGTAAATAAGCAAAAAAACATATTTTTGGATTTTTATGTGTTTTTATGTGAATTTAACATGCATCTAATTTATTGTGTGTGAGTGTGGCAGCGAACAGGTGGCGTTAGAGGGCGGTTTTGGAGCTTTGGAGGATGTAGGATGGTGTGGATGGGCCCTAGGAGGTCTTAGGTGGCCTTTTGGAGGCTTTTCCCACAATCGGCCTTCAAAAGAAAGCCTACAAGAAAAACTACAGGAGGACACAAGAAAACTATAGGAGGAAAACAGGGAAACTATAGGAGGCCTATAGGAGGAGGCCGAGAGAAATTTTTGTTGTTTTTAGGGTGTGAGAGTGGGTGGAAAAGGTGGATGAAGGTTGGAATGAGGTGTTAGGGTGCCTAAGGTCTACCATGAATCACCAGGAGAGAGAAAGATGATTGGGTTTGCTCAAGGAGAAAGGAAGAAGTTATATGAAAAATGAAGGAAACTAGTGCAGAATTGAAGTGAGGTTTGGGAGATCTATAGGGCATGGATTAGATGGAGGGTGTGATTGCTAGTAAGTTGGCCTACTGCTAGAAGATATCTACAGCATAGAAACTGACAATCAACCAAGAAAATCAAGCAACCAATGAAATGAGTGCATCCTAGGAAAAACAAAGTTTTGCATTAAAATGGCCTAAACTATGATGTATAGAAGGAAATGTTGTAAGAAAGGAAAGCATGCAAAAGGACTATTGCAAATCAGGAAGTGAACATGATAAATAAGATCTAAAGCAAAGAAAAATTGGACTATCAACCTACTAGAGAGCTGCAAACACTAGAAGTCCTAGGAATGAGGAAAATCTATGTTTTTGGGGTAGCAAGAGAGTCTTTGCCTTAAATCATGGTCCCAGAGGAAGGAAGAGAGGCCAAGGCACTGTTGCTAGCCTTTTGAATCTTCTCTTATCAGTGCTTAACCCACTACAGAAAGCACAAATGGAAGCAAGCTACTAAATCATCAAAAGCAACCTATTCTTAACCATAAGAGAAATACATCCAATAGCAAACTAATCTACAAACTAAAGTAAATCATACAAATACAAGTAAAGATAAGCTTGGCTACTTGGATTGGGCCCTAACCCAAGAGCTTTAGCCCTCTGAGGTAACTCAGCTCAAAAAGGATTCCATCTTCATTATCAAAAAATAACAAGATTACATAAAACTGTCATAAAATAGTAAGCTCGAAATTTGAGCAGAGTTTACACAAGCAAAAAAGTCGACCCTAGTGAGGCCCTAGGCCTCTCTACTTATACATATGAAGCTATCAACAACTTCCTTAAAATCAGGGAGGCTTGGCTCCCAAAACTCGAGATAACTATCAATCATATTCCACTTGCTCAGCTGCCTTCTAGTGCATGATTCAGCTGCTTGTACTCCGAGTTGAATGAAGGGGAATTCAAAGTGAGGAGAAATAAATGAGGGGGATGCCCTCCTATAAGTCCTTTCCTTTGTCTACTTCGAGTCATTACTGCAGTTTGACCACTAGATCCTTGACTTTGACCTCGAAATCCATCAATAATCTGCATTAAATACATGTTAGACCACATGGCATAATAATTAACTCAACTCACCTCATAATAATCAGAAAATCATACAATAAGCTAAGAAAATGGCTGATTTGACTAGGTTAGGATGTAAAATGAGCCCATATAATTACCCATTCATGAGGCTCATCATCACCCACCTACTGAAGTTGTTGCTCATCCTTTGAGCAACCTAGTCAATCTCTTGGTCTTTCATGGCCCTGGTGGCCTCCCTATCATTCCAGGATTCTGATGTGGTCTTCTCATGTTCTCCATAAAATCTTGCCTTTATTTCTATGTCCTTCCACTACTCCTTCTCTTCTTCTTCTCTTATGCCTTCCAACATGCCTAATATGAGTGGAGGACTGGGTTTGAGGCCAATCTAGTTGACCTTCAGCCTTTGCATGGAGTGCTTGTACATTGGCACTCTTTTCAATGCCTCCTTCAGCCTCATGGGGGAATGGTATTCTCTGATCTGCAAGCTATGGGGTAGGGTGTTCCATCTTCTCATGCATGCATGCACACAGTCATCCCCAAGTAGCCTAAGCATATCTTCAAAGTGTGCAATGGCTTGTTCCTGATTGGCTAGATATTTAGGGGCAATCTGAGGGTCATTGGCAAGCAGGTTGTGTGTGTTGATGAGTGCCATAGGATTTGATGGCTCAGCTCTTATCATCAATGGTTCATTCTGCTCTTTTATTAACAATCTTTTCATTTCTGCTGCCCTCAATTCTTCATGGTTCATCCATGATGCCATGGCCATTAATTACAGATCCCCTAGCTTGGCATTGGGGTCCCACACATTCAGGTCTGTGAGGGCCATGTTGTGTAGATAGAACTCTGCCATCTTTGCTTTGTCCTTGGAGGTGCTTTGGTCACACAAATCCATGAACTGTCTGTAGTCTTGGAAAGGAATTATGCCTCTTTGTGCCAAAGTTTTTATTTGGAATTGAAGCCATTGATCCTTCAGATAGAGGCCATAAGATTTGGTTGGTGTTCTGCATTGTAATTCTTCTATGGATAAGCTATCCATGTATGCCAAATGAGTCTCTTTCTCTTGTAGCTGCCTCCTTAGTAATTCATTCTCATTCTTAAGGTGGCTTCTTATAATGGCTTCTTTGTCTCTGAGAGCACTCAATTCCCTGCCCATTTCCCTGAGTTTGTCTTCCATGTGGCCAATATCCTCAACTCCTTTGGACTTGGCTATCTACATCCACCTATGCGTTCTCACTCTCTCTTTTTCCAATTTGAAAAACAATGGAATTGCAAATTTCTGTGGGATTATCTTGCCTCCCTCAAGTAGTCTGTAATAGGAGTCAAGATTAGGCTGGGGGTCAGGTTCTTGTAGCTCTTGTGCTTCCTCTTTCACCTCTGGTTGTCCTCCTATCTTTTCCTCAAGTTTTTGTGTCTCCTATAGTTTGGACAGTGTCTCCTGTAGGACTGTTTTAGCCTCCTGTAGGTCTGGTTTGGGGTCCTGTAGAATTTCCTTTCCCTTCCATGTAGAAGATCTTGTAGTCCTCCTTTCATAGGTTATGGGTGTCTTGGAAGGAGATTCTTTCATCTTGGCAGATGGTGAATCTTCAATGTTAATGCGAGTCTTTGATGAGGGCTGAGGTTTGCCTATTTCAATTCTGGTGCTCTTCCTTGCCCTGAAATACATGGAGGTTTTTCTTTTCCTCTCCTGCTTCTACTTGACTGGTGTACTGAGGGTAGTGAGGGTAGCTACTGCTTCTCTTTCCAAAGTTTCAGGGGACTCTTCTCTTTGCTCTACCCTTTCTGCCTCCTTTCCCCCTCTTCTGTCTCTTTTCCTCCTCTTGCTCTGTCTCTTTTTCTACCTCCTTTTCTGTCTCTTCAACTCTCCCCTCCTCTATTTCTTTTCTTTCCTCCTTCCTCTCTTGCTCTGCTATGTCACCACTAGCTTCATCTTCTCCTCCTTGCTATTCCCCTTCCTCACTAATAGCAGGATTGACATCATAGGTTAATGCCTTGATGTCATCCTCAGCTTTCATATTTATGAAAACTTCCCATGCTATAGGGGTTGTAAGGGTATGGAGGGCTTCTTCTACTAGGATCTTGATTAGGCCATGGTGAGCTAGCTGCTGTGAATTTCCTTCTTGTACCTTGGTGCTAGATTCAATGAGGGATTGAAGGAGAAAGTAAGGGGTATTTAGCTTTTGATGTGCTGGGGTATCCATGCCATATCTCAATTCTTGGAGGATTCTGAAATCATATCCATAAACAATGATGTGCCTCCCCTCAAAAGAAATGTATTTGATCACTTGATAGCTAACCTCATCCTAGGGATATGGTATGCTATCCCTCCTAATTCCATTTTTGTCTTCAATAGGGGTTTCATTATCTTGGAAAAATTTCCTCTTGGCAACCTGGCCAATTATTTTCTCATCTTTACTCCAAGGCAGCCCAAAAGGAAGCGTAGTGACCCTACTAATGAATTCAGGGGTTATTTCAATGGAGAGGCCTCTAATGGTTCAGTAGCATGAGTTATTGTGTGAGGGACCAGAGAGAGAGAAAATTCATGGGAAAATTCATCATCAAACCCTCTAAACTTCTCAAAGAAATTCATCCAGTTTGCCCTTGTAAATATTCCCACCACTTGAGGATGCACATGGAGTCTAGTGGATTTGGTGGGCTCTTTTCTCATAAACCCCCCTGTCATACTTCCTGTACTTCTTTTGAAAAACCAGATATGGAGGTAGAGACTATTATCGCTCCAGGAAACTCTCCTAGGTTGTAGCTCAAAGATGCCTGGTAACATATAATCTTCAATATTGTTCTAGGAACTATTAGAATGGATGATAGTTTGGTTCAAGCCAGATAACCACTTCAACTCTGTTTTCACTCAAGACATGCATGAACACCCTCAGTCTACAAGGCTTTAGACCACTAATTCTCAATAGCTTGCAGATTAAGTGAATGAATGAAGAACACTAACCACACTAGCAGATGCATACATAATATATGATGGCTAGTTGTAGCTAGTAAAAGAAACTTGCAAATCTAATCTATCAATGCAGAGATAAGATCACAGCTATCTAGCATTAGATATAGAAGAAACATGGATGACCTATTCAATAGCAAACCCATTTTACCAATGCAGAGATAATATGACAGTTATCAAGCATTAGACATAGGAGGAAGCATGGATAAACCCACCCAGGTGCAAGTTTAGAATACAAAGGAAAGGGGCATGAACATGTAATAGCAAAAGAAGCTTGTATTACTAAAAATGAAGATGAGATGCTGCAAGGAACATAGTATCTACAGTCTCTGGAAGTTGAACCCTGATTACATCTTGCTTTCAGCTATTTATAGTTTATTTTGACAATGATCCTTATCCATTTAGGGCTGGAGATGTCTCAATCGATCACCTACTGTCATTAACTGTCTGATTGCATTTCAGGACGCAATTTCCCTTCCATCACGAAAACATTAATCAATTCTTGTACTGTGTTGTCCTGTTAGGTGGTTGGTTTGATTGTGGTAGTGGAGCGCCGTGACTTTTTAATTCCGCTTTCTGGATCATGCTATGTACTTCTTTCTTTGGGCATGCTTTCTATTAATTTGGTTCAATGGTCTGACTGTCATCAGACTGACAGAGTCGACCACCTCCCTGTTCAGGTAGCAAATAGGGAGTGGAGTATGAAGTGCATGGTTGGACGAACGTGCCAAATCGGATGGACAAAGACGTGACAATGAAGTGGAGGATGACTGGGAGCGGTCGTGAATGAGGGCCGTTAGATCGAGGGGAATGCACGGTGGAGATCATGCATGGGAGGCTTGAGGTCGTGGTGGGAGCGGAACATGTTTGGGCTATTAGATCTTAGGTGAGTAGATTAGACAGTTATTGAGTGGAGGAGGTGCTTAGATGATAACACCTAGGGGTAGTTGGGCTAGGGCGGTTATGGTTTCTATCAGAAGGGTATCGGGCGGTAAGTGGTAAATGGTGGAGTCCACCCGATTCCATTTAGCGGATGACACATCGCAGCAGAAGAGAGAAAAACCACCTTTATCAGGCGGGTACTCTTCTCGCTAGTTGCCCGTGCGATATGAGCAATAACCATCAGATTTGGCGGGGGTGATCTGACGGTGGGGAATGATCGGGCAGGTTTCATTGATAGGGTGAGACGTGGGCCATTGGATCAATGGGGAAAATCAATGGTGAAGGGATACGGGGGTACGAGATGTCTTCGGGAAATGTGTGGAGGGCGCGCATGGGTGGAAAAGTAAGGTTTTTCGGGGTTTTTGGATTAATTTACTTAGGCTTAATATGAAAAGAGGATCCCGTGGGGATGGATAGGAAATAACCAGAATGAAAGGTAAGTAGAAGGGTGAGGAAATTCGGGTGATGGCCTATGTGGGGCCCCATCCGAGGCATAAAAGCAGATCATCTCCCTCCTTTAGCCTGTAAAATGTCAGCGCTGCACTTCAAGGCTAACACTGGCTCCTTCTAGGGATGAAAGCCTCCCTGTGAGGTTTCAAGAACTGTAGACCACTGCCTTTCCAGTAAACAACAAGATTAAACCTACTACATAGTGTTCCATTGGGCATGGAGTCTAACTAGTATGAAATAAATTGAAAAACATATTTACAATACTAAGGCTTTAGAGCCTTAAAAGAAATAAGGTTTCAAAAACTACCCATTTACTGGGCGATCAAAAACACCTTCCCCCTCTAAATTTTGCAAAGTGAAATTATTGTTCATCTAAGCTCGAGCAATGACAAACGGTCCTGTCCATAAGGCATCAAATTTACCATGGTTTCCCTTCTTTTCCTTCAATGCATCCCATTTGAGAACCTAGTCACCAACCTGAAAACTGTCCATCTTTTCCTTTTTATCAAAGACCTCCTTCATATTCTTTTGATGCACTACTGATTTCTCAATCAGTTGATCTTTGATCTAGTGAACTTCAACCAAGTCGCTCATCCTTATTGCCATGTCACTTTCCTCATCCTGTTCCTCTTGCAAGAATTTGGCCATAGGGAGGATCAATTGGATTGGAAAAACAATCTCAGTGGCATACACCAACTTGAATGGAGAGTTCCCTATGGATTTCTTGGTGGTAACTCTGTCAGCTCACAATGCAAACTTTAGCTTGGAATCCTAGTTCCGTTTGTTGTCTTCCAGCAGTTTTTTGATTATCCTTACCAGGATTTTATTGGATGATTCTACCAGGCTATTTCCTTGAGGATAATATGAGGTAGAATGCACTAATTTAATGCCCATTGATTCACACATGTCCACCAATTCCTTTGCTTTGAAAGTTGTTGCATTATCAGTGACTAGCTTGGTTGGGCATCCAAATCTAGTGAAAATATTCTTAGTTAAGAACTTCATGACAACCTGGTGATCAACCTTCTTAGTGGGTTAATTTACTTAGGCTTAAGATGAAAAGAGGATCTCGTGGGGATGGCTAGGAAATAAGCGGAATGAAAGGTAAGTAGAAGGGTGAGGAAATTCGAGTGATGGCCTATGTGGGCCCCCTCCAAAGCATAAAAGCAAATCATCTCCCTCCTTGAGCCTGTAAAATGTCAACACTGCACTTCAGGGCTAACACTGGCTCCTTCTGGGGATGAAAGCCTCCCTGTCAGGTTTCAAGAATTGTAGACCACTACCTTTCCAGTAAACAACAAGATTAAACCTACTACATAGTGTTCCATTGGGCATGGAGTCTAACTAGTATGAAATAAATTGAAAAACATATTTACAATACTAAGGCTTTAGAGCCTTAAACGAAATAAGGTTTCAAAAACTACCCATTTACTGGGCCATCAAAAACACCTTCCCCCTCTAAATTTTGCAAAGTGAAAGTATTGTTCATCTGAGCTCGAGCAATGACAAATGGTCCTATCCATAAGGCATCAAATTTACCATGGTTTCCCTTCTTTTCCTTCAATGCATCCCATTTGAGAACCTAGTCACCAACTTGAAAACTGTGCATCTTTGCCTTTTTATCAAAGACCTCCTTGATATTCTTTTGATGCACTACTGATTTCTCAATCAGTTGATCTTTGATCTAGTGAACTTCAACCAAGTCGCTCATCCTTCTTGCCATGTCACTTTCCTCATCCTGTTCCTCTTGCAAGAATTTGGCCATAGGGAGGATCAATTGGATTGGAAAAACAACCTTAGTGGCATACACCAACTTCAATGGAGAGTTCCCTATGGATTTCTTGGTGGTAACTCTATCAGCTCACAATGCAAACTTTAGCTTGGAATCCTAGTTTCGTTTGTTGTCTTCCAACAGTTTTTTTATTATCCTTACCAGGATTTTATTGGATGATTCTACCAGGTCGTTGCCTTGAGGATAATATGAGGTAGAATGCACTAATTTAATGCCCATTGATTCACACATGTCCACCAATTCCTTTGCTTTGAAAGTTGTTGCATTATCAGTGACTAGCTTGGTTGGGCATCCAAATCTAGTGAAAATATTCTCAGTTAAGAACTTCATGACAACCTGGTGATCAGCCTTCTTAGTGGGTATGGCCTCAATCCATTTGGTAAAATAGTCAATGGCTACTAAGATCCACTGATGCTGGCCACTGGAATGTGGATTAATCTCCCCTATGAAATCTAAACCCCACTGCTGGAAGGGACCATTAGTGTGTATTGGCTTCAGTGGCAGTGATTTCAGTTGTTGTCTTCCTGTAAACCTCTGGAATTTGTCACAAGACTTCACAAATGAAAATACATCAGAGAATAGAGTAGGCCAATAATACCCAACCCTTAGGATCTTGTGGGCTGTGGTTTTCCAATAATGATGCCCTCCACAGATGCTGGAATGAAACTGGTGCATGACTTCGACAGATTGTTCTTTGTCCAGACACCTCAAGAGGATTCCAGATGGGTCCCTCCAATAAAGTAGGTTCTTATTAATACAAAACTTGGCTGCTCTGAGCTTGATGGTCCTAGCCTAACTTGAGCTAAGCCCTGGAGGGACTTCGAGCTTCAACAAGAAATGAGATATACTGGAATACCACTCACAAGTAGCCAAATTCTCAGCCAATGACTGATTCTGCCCTTGTTCTTCTGTTGCCTCCTCTGCCTATTCAACATCTGAATCTGTACCTATGCAATTTATGTCTAACAGACTGCAATTTTCCTTAGCCATAAGCTGAGCCAGGCCTTAGCCTTTGACAAGCTTGGTGGGCTTTACCTCTATGTTGAACTCTATGAGTTTTGCAATCCACTTGGCCCTTCTTCCATCAACATCTGGTTATGTTAGGACATCCTTTACTGAAGCTGAAGGTACATAGGAAACTACTTTTGAGTGAAGAATGTAGATTCAGAATGCTTTTAAAGACTTTATGAGGGCATATGCCTGCTTCTCAATGAGGTCATACCTTAATTCAGCATCTATCAAAGTTTTGTTGAAGAAGGCCACTGGGCGTTCTATACCTTCATCATTTTTCTGCAACAAGACTGCTGCAAGTGTATCATAAGAAGCAAAAGAGAAAATATAAAAATCCTTGGTGTAGTCTGGGCTGACTAAGGTGGGAGCCTCCATGATAGCTCTTTTGATGGCTTCGAAAGATCTTCTTGTAGCCTCTGTCCATTTTATCTCTGACCCCTTCTTTAACATGGAGGTGATGTGCTTCACTAGTTCTGCAAAATTTGGAATAAACCTCCTCACAAAGTTAATCTTTCCCAGAAAAGATTGAATGTCCTTTTTCGACCTTGGGATGGACAATGTTTGTATTGCTTGAACCCTTTCTGGATCAATCTTGACACCTGCAGTAGAAACAATATGTCCTAAAAGTTTGCCTTCTTCTAGAGAAAACTGTGACTTCTTAGGATTTACTGAGATCCCAAACCTTCTGCACTTAAGGAACACCTTCCTCAAATGCTGTAAATGATCCTCGTGACTGCTGGAGAAAACTGTTATGTCATCAAGGTAAATAAGGACAAACTTGTCCTTCTCTCCCACAAAGGCTATGTCCATGGCCCTCTGAAAGGTAGCCCCAACATTCATTAGTCCAAAAGGCATCTTGGAGTACATGAAAGTGCCCCAAGGAGTAGTGAAGGTAGTCTTCTCTTGATCCTCTAGGTGTATAGCAACCTGATTGTAACCTGAGAAACTGTCTAAGAAAGACATGACTCTAGCCCCTGAAAATTTTTGCAGCAAATGTTCCATCTTGGGCAAGGGGTAGTTGTCTTTCTTAGAGCACTTGTTCAGATTTCTGAAGTCAACACATAGCCTGATTTCTCCATTTTTCTTCCTTACTACCACTAAGTTAGCTATCCATTTTGAATACCTTAGGGGAACTATGATCTTGGCAGCCAACAGCTTCTTAATTTCTTTTTCAATCAAAGGTAGTGTTTGGTCAATTTAGTGTGTGCTAAATTGCTACATGAATTATCAATCTGGGAGTCGTAAACTGATGAAGTGTGGCGCACTATATATGCAAGATAGCCTATTTCTTATATTTTTGTCGTTTTTCAGTTTTTATTTAGTTTTGGGGGTTTTATAATGTGAATGGAATTCCTATTCCTAAGTCTCTAGAACACAAGTATGGTTATAGATTTTAAGGCGATTGTGTCCTCTATAATGGTGCCCAAACTTAACACTTCAGAAGGTCTTAGAACATACTAGTGATGAAAGTATTACTTGAACAAGAATGAAATGTGCTGCTATTTAAAACAAGTAAATAATGTTCTATTATCTAAAACAAGTAAATAATGAACTACTGATCATGAAACTATCATCTCTACTGCTGTCTAAATTCAGAAAAATGATTTAAGCTATTGCACTCAAAGAAATTAAAAATTGCAAGGAAAATAAAACTAAAATCAAATTACACATTCATAATTCAATCCCTCGCCAGTAGTCCAGCTATGGCTTTCGGAGGTAATCAACAATGTCATGAGCAATCTGATATCTAATTGCAGGAAAGTAAAACTAAAATCAAATTACACATTCATAATTCGATCCCTCGCCAATAGTCCAACTCTGGCTTTCGGAGGTAATCAACAATGTCATGAGCAATCTGATATCTAATTGCAGGAAAGTAAAACTAAAATCAAATTACGCATTCATAATTCAATCCCTCGCCAGTAGTCCAGCTATGGCTTTCGGAGGTAACCGACAATGATATGAGCAATTTAATATCTAATTGCAGAAAAGTAAAACTAAAATCAAATTACACATTCATACTTCAATCCCTCGCCAGTAGTCTAGCTATGGCTTTCGGAGGTAACCGACAATGATATGAGAAATTTAATATCTAAGCTAACTAATAAAGCAAGGAAACAAAACTGGAATCAACAAAATGGAACTGGAATTAAAAACTAGGAAAAGAAAAGTTAGCAGAGAATTAATCCCACGTCATTAGTCATTGTGAAAATTATATGCAGATGCCCGGGCTGCCTATTCTATCCTAAAACATACATGCACTGATCAGTGTTATACAAAGCTGTAAAATCATGAACAGAAGTGGAATGTTAATACCATGACAATTGAAATATATACAGGTGGAATATATGCAAATGGAAATAAGAAAACAATGCAGAAAACTTTACAGCAACAAGAGAAACAAAACCTTAGTGTACAGGGGCCCTTTGCACAGCCTCGGTCAACAGATTATCAATCCAAGATTATGTTCACGTGCTCATGTAGAAATAGAGTCTTCTCATATATTTCATAACACGGTTACAACAATAAAACTAGTGTCACGGCACAGTGGGCTTGAACAACAAAAATTACACTCACAAAAACTAAACTATGCGTTATAGAAATGCGTTATTTATAACAGAGTTTACATAACTGTTTTCTTGTAGAATTGCATGAACAGGGGATACGTAAAAGACAGTGTCCATGGATTTAGTGTACTGGTTGTCGAAAATATTAAATCTACCAACTTGTGGCTGTTAGATTCTCGTCATGGGTCAGTCTATAGGTGGCAATAGACCCCAGAGAGTTAGGAACGACCACGCATCCTTCAGAATCCTTCACATGTTGGAAAACAGAGTCTGGCTGCCGTAGGACTCTTACGTAGGACCACCATTTGACCACCATTGACCACAACTTCCCTTGATGAATTTGGCTGAACCAATAGGACCTGATCCATGTCCAGGTCATTTCTAATTTTCCCATGTGGCTTGTTTTTCCTGGTGACACTTGCAACATAGAGTTTAACAACAACAGCTGCAGAAAGTTGAATCAGCTGCGGAAAGTGACTGGATTCTGCAGCTAATGAGCAAAATCTAGTTCAAACAACAAACACAAAACATAGTTAGAAAACCACGTTAAATTATCTTTTAGAATCAATATGAAATGATTTTGATAGCTTAGGAGGTCCAGGTGAGTGGAAAAAGTTCTAGGAAAGTGTGTAGGTGAGGTGTAATTTCAAAGCTCTACAGGTAGTAATAGAGGGCTGATAGGTCTCAACTTCTGCTTAAAAGGGAGGGTGTCTTTCTCTAGTGGAATCTTATGCTGGATGATGTTTTTGTCATAAGTCTTAAGGTCACTGTATTCCCAGGCAAAGACATCAGCAAATTGCTTCATTAGGGTGCAATGTTCAGAGCTTTGGGCAGCAGACAAGTGGGTGAATAGATTTATGTACTTTGGGTGATCTCGGCTCCCTATATTATGTCTATGGACTGCAGACTCATTTTCTTTCTAGGCAAGCTTATAGGGTACATCATTATGATCAAACAGCTTCTCTAGAGGCACCAGCCCTTTGGGTATATGATTACTAGGCAGTTGGACAATGCTGTCTTGACCAATTTTGTTTCTCAGTTGGGACTGAGGATATTCTTCCATGGCTTCATTCTCTTGATCAATTTGCATTTCAGAGAATTCATCGATGACTTGTAGAAACCTATTGACTTCATCATCATCTTCAAATACTTTCCAATACTTGACAATATCAGGTAATGGCAGTCTGTATTTTACTTGGATTTCATAAGTCAATCTAGGGGTAAGGGAGGAACGAACATACTAGCAGACACAGCAAGAGAATCAACAATCTGATTCTTAGCCCTAGGGATGTATGAAATACTAAAGCTATTGAATGAATCCTTGAGCTTCCATACCTCATCTCTGTATGCTTTCAGCCTGGGGTGCCTCGCCTAGAATGTCTTATTCACCTATTGAATAATAAGGTCTGCATCTCCAAACACCTTTAGATGTTTGATGCCCCTTTCTTTAGCTGCGTTCAAGCCTAAGATCAAAGCCTTGTATTCTGCTATATTATTTGTGACTTGAAAAGTCAACTTGAAAGATAAATGTATGCATTCTTGCGTGGGAGATACCAGGACTACACCTACTCCTGCAGCGTCCTTAGAGAAAGCTCCATCTAAGAACATGTCCCAAATTTGTGGGCCTTCTTCCTCTGTGACCTGACAAATAGGTTTCCTGAGCTGTATGGAGGCCAACTGGGATTCTTCAATTTGGGGGATACAGGCTCCAAAATTAGTGTCAACAACATAGATGGGGTGATTAGTGGGATTATTCTCATCATTGATGATATAAGCTAACTGAGCTTCCATGTATAATCTCCTACTCTCACCTCCAAAAACTAGGATAGTAGCATAGGACAGATCATTTTGTAACGTTCCACCCAATATTTTCATCCATCCCCTAGAGAGGAGCATGCCAAAATTAGGGGGAACATCTGCTACCACAATATCCATCATCATACTCTTTATAGGCAGTTGAGATAAGGTGATGGCTAGATCTTTGATTAGCCCCAAGCATTTCACCTTCCTAGAATCAAAAGAAAATAAGTCATGATAAGGCCTAGTGATGTCAAGGCCTAACTCATCCATGACAACCTTGGGCATTAGATTATGGCTAGCACCTATGTCCAGTAGACAATTATGGAGGATTTTGTCATGAATAGTCAAGGAGACATAGAATGATGGGGAATTGTCCTTAGAAGGTTCAGTCATTGGGCTAAGAACAACTACAAGTTTGTCATCTTGTAAATTCACATAGTTGTTTGATGCCTATGTGGCCTTAAGCTCAAGGGCCTCAAGGATGGGTCTCTTAAAGGCTTTTTTCTTCACTAATTCCACCAGAGGTATAGATATTTTCATCTTTTGGATTTCTGATTCAAAAATGAAAGGAGAAGGGGACTTGTCGAGGCCTCTTACCTCTTGAGCTAGAGCTATGAGAATGATGGGATTAGCTGCTGGTTGTTTTTGCTTGTTAGTTTGCTGTATTGCAGGAACAACAACTCTTTGAACATGGGTTCCCTTGTCATCGTTCATCTTCGACCTTAGATTATATCTTTGCTGATCTTCGGTTTGCAAGACAGCCCCAACATCCTTCAATAGTAGACAGAAATCAAAATCAAAGGCATTGGCATAAGTAAGTTTAGCAGAGGTTGGGGTGGGTTTCACTTCAACTGGTATCTTGTTGTACATGTGATTAAACCTTTTATTGAAATCAGAAAGTGACTCCCCATTTTCCCCTTTTAGGTCCCCAAACTCAGTATGGTAATAGAGTAGGTCTTTCTTATCCCCCCAATGCTTTAGGAATACATCATCTTAGGCCTCAATATCTGTTATAGGTCTAGGGGTCAATTCTCTGAACCATTTTCTGGCCTCTCCATCTAGGCTTTGGATAAATACTCTCATCCACACATCATCTTCACTAATATCTAGATTATTGGCATAGCTATAAAATGACTCATGGTGTTCTTTAGTAGTAACCCCTTCAATCCTAGTGAACTTAGGCATGTATTTCTAATATTCACCAGTAGGCATGGCATTCAAAGGAGTGGGCAGTACTAGAGCTCCGTACCTAGCAGCTATGATTCTTTCCATTTTGGTGAGTGCTTGTGGCCCTGCCGTTGCTGTGGTGGATACAAGAGCACTGGCAGTCTGAAAGGTAGGGAATTGAGGAGTGACTGATAGGACTAAAGGTGTATGAGGGATAGGAGGTGAGGTTTCCTTCGCGCTTAAAGTGAGAGGAGAACCTAAAGAATAAGGAGCTTTATCAATCTCTGAAAGTTTTCCTTCACTGCTAGTGTTAGAGGCTATACTCTCGACATGTATTCATTCTATTACAAGTCTTTCTTGCAGAGATATAAAGGATTGTTTAGGTTTACCTGATCCTGATGCTCCTTTCTATGATACCTTTCTTTCTTTGATGATCTTTTCAAGGTCAGGTACTGGGTCAGCTGGTGACTTCTGAGGATTTCTCCGAGTATGCCTCACAAACTGAACCAGAACTATGATGTGGAGTCGCCAAAAGATTCAACATCTAGTAGAGCTGCAAAATAGATGATTACAACCAAAAATGTGTCCAAACTTTGTCTATTATCAAAGCTAGATCTGTGTCGTCTCCCAGGGAAACTGAGCTTCAACATCCTCTCCCTGGCAACGGTGCCAATTATGTTATCACTCCAAGAAACTCTCCTAGGTTGTAGCTCAAAGATGCCTGGTAACATATAATCTTCAATATTGTTCTAGGAACTATTGGAATGGATGATGGTTTGGTTCAAGCCAAATAACCACTTCAACTCTGTTTTCACTCCAGACATACATGAACACCCTCAGTCTACAAGGCTTTAGACCACTAATGCTCAATAGTTTGCAGATTAAGTGAATAAATGAAGAACAATAACCACACCAGCAGATGCATACATAATATATGATGGCCAGCTGTAGCCAGTAAAAGAAACTTGCAAATCTAATCTATCAACGCAGAGATAAGATGACAGTTATCTAGCATTAGATACAAAAGAAACATGGATGACCTATTCAATAGAAAACCCATTTTACCAATGTAGAGATAAGATGACAGTTATCGAGCAATAAACATAGGAGGAAGCATGGATAAACCCACCCAGGTGCAAGTTTAGAACAGAAAGGAAATGGGCATGAACATGTAATAGCAAAAGAAGCTTGTATTACTGAAAATGAAGATGAGACGCTGCAAGGAACAGAGTATCTACAATCTCCAGAAGTTGAACCCTGATTACATCTTGCTTTCAGCTATTTATAGTTTATTTTTACAATGATCCTTAGCCGTTTAGGGCTGGAGATGTCTCAATCGACCACCTACTGTCATTAACTGTCTGATTGCGTTTCAGGATGCAATTTCCCTTCCATCATGAAAACATTAATCAATTCTGGTACTGTGCTGTCCTGTTAGGTGGTTGGCTTGATTGTGGCAGTGGAGCTCCATGACTATTTAATTCTGCTTTCTAGATCATGCTATGTCCTTCTTTCTTTGGCCATGCTTTCTGTTAATTTGGTTCAATGGTCTGACTGTCATCAGACTAACAGAGTCAACCACCTCCCCCTTCAGGTAACAAATAGGGAGTGCAGTATGAAGTGCATGGGTGGACGAACGTGCCAAATCGGATGGATAGAGAGGTGACAGAGAAGTGGAGGGTGATTGGGAGTGGTCGTGAATGAGGGTTGTCAGATCGAGGGGAATGCACAATGGAGATCATGCGCAGGAGGCTTGAGGTCATGGTGGGAGCGGAACATGTCCAGGCCGTTATATCTTAGGTGAGCAGATTGGATGGTTATCGGGTGGAGGAGGTGCGTGGACGATAACACCCAGGGGTAGTTGGGCTAGGGTGGTTATGGTTTCTATCAGAAGGGTATGGGGCAGTAAGTGGTAAATGGCGGAGTCCGCCCAATTCCATTAAGTGGATGACATGTCACAGCAGAAGAGAGAGAAAAATTGCCTTTATCAGGCGGGTACTCTTCTCGCTAGTTGCCCATCTGATATGAGCAATAGTCATCAGATCTGGTAAGGGTGATCTAACGATGGGGAATGATCAGGCAGGTTTCATTAATTGGGTGAGACGTGGGCCATTGGATCAGTGGGGAAAATAAACGGCGGAGGGACATGACGGTATGAGATGTCTTTAGGAAATGTGTGGAGGGCACGCATGGGTGGAAAAGTAAGGTTCTTTGGGGTTTTTGGGTTAATTTACTTAGGCTTAAGGCTAAAAGAGGATCCCATGTGGATGGTTAGGAAATAAGCGGAATGAAAGGTAAGTGGAAGGGTGAGGAAAGTGGGGTGATGGTCCATGTCAGGCCCCATTTGAGGCATAAAAGAAGATCATCTCCCTCCTTTAGCCTACAAAATTTCAGCGCTGCACTTCATGGCTAACAAAGACAAATAATTTTGAGTGAAATAGAAAAATATAGGGGACTGTGTTTTTTTTTAAAACACAGAATTATTTTTTATATATATATCTACCCTCTTAAATACTCATTTTATCTTCAATTTGGGACCAACTCTTTCACATTTAGATATTAAGCAGAGGGAATTCATGAACCCTACCTCTTCAGACTAAAATTTGTGCCAAAAATCACGTTTCCTCCCTTCAAAATGACTCACTACCCCTCCTGTAGAAGCCTGTTGTCCCTCCTGCAGATTTCCTATAGGTGCTCCTATAGAAAATTTCGAGAGAAAAAATATGGAGGAAATCGATGGAGGATGGTGGATACGAGGCTGTGGGGGCATAAAAAGACTGCTGTGTGGCTGAGTTACGAGGAGAAATTGAAGAAAAGGTGGTGAGAATGCACGGGGAGGAGTGCTCATTACCTTTTATGGCTGTTTTCGGTTATGAATGCTGAGTTGGCAAGGTGTGTGTTGCCCAGATTAGGATTGTTTCTCCCCACCTACTTGGTCATCATGAACCCCCTTGTAATCATCCCCTTATTACTGCATCAGAGTTAACTCTTCCTCCCACTACCTATCCTTCGCATATTTTTCTTGAGTTGACTGTGTGCACGTGTGGGTGATATCTCGGTTAAGTGGAGTCAACTAAATGAAGGTGGACAAATTAAATGGCAACCTTTCCCTCCTTTGATTTCAACCATCTCGTTGCCTTTGTATGATTCCTAATTACACAAATGTAGATAGAGGAGTGACTTAGCTACTTACTGGTAATCCAAGTGTATTTGCTACCATCGACTGTGAGGTGCTATGGCTTTCTTTGCTGCATGCCTTCGTTTTTCCTCATGCATGTTGTCTCTGCTTGCTGATGTGTTGTTGTGTGATTTTGCAGGTTCTTCTTTTGCTGGAGCTGAGTTGCATGTGCCTTTTCAACCTTCAGATGTGTTGTCCCTTGCTGTTGGTGCTGGACTTCTATGGGATCAGCTGCTACAGGGATTCTTACAGGAGCTCTTGTAGCTGCTTCTCCCCTTGAAAATTCAGCTATTTCCCTATGCTTGGAGCTCGATAATGATGCTAGAGGTGGAGATGAATGATGGAGGGATAGTAGGTAAGATTCAGGTAAAGTTAATGGTGCCTTTTCCTGCTTTTATTTTTGTTTTTTTTTCAAAACTGAAAAACTATTTTTCTGTGTTTTTTTCTTGGAAAGGAAAAAAAATAATAATAATGATGCTTGGAGTGTGATGCAGGCTTGGAAATGATGGTAAGGAGGTTTGAATATGGTTAGAGGGATTATAGGTTCCCCATGAAGCTTTTCTTGTCCCTAAAATTGCCTCCTGTAGACACTTTTGGCTCTTTGTAATTCCTACAGGAGCCTCCTGTAGAAAAAACAAAGCCTCCTATAGAAAACACAGTTTTGGAAGAAGAGGTACAATGGGGTGAAAGAGATGCCAAAAAATGATGGAGGAAGGTGTGGAGAAGACGAGATGGATGTTGGTATGAATGTCACGGTCCCCTTGGCACCTTCCTCTGCTCCCTGTAGTCCTCCTGCAAACTTCCAGTGCAATAAAAATTCATTTTTTCTTTCTCTCTCTTTTTTTTTGAAAACAACTAGGGCACCTTAGAGAGGTTTCCACCTTAATTTCCTACCCTAGGTGCATCCAAGGGAGGTTTTCACACAGGGATCTTATTCTTTTCCCTTTTTTTTCATCACTGGGCCGCCTCAGAAGAGGTTTTCAACCCAATGATGGGACTCAAGCACCTCATGGAGGTTTTCACTTGAGTAGTTATTTTTTCTCTTTTTTCTTCAGTGAGTGGGTGAAGTGGAAGCTAAGACATGCTCCACTACCATCACTGTTTTATTCAAATCTTTAATAAACTCTCGCTTGGAGAGGGGTTTCTTGTAGACTTTCAACCGATGTCCATTAACAAGCATGGGGATGGCTTCATCATCAATGGTTCTGATCAGAACTGAACCATTGTCATTGCATTTCTCCACAGTGTAGGGTCTCAGCCATCTTGTCTTCAGCTTGCCTTTGAAATCCTTGTATCTTGAATCATAGAGTAGTGCCCAATCTCCCTCTTGGAATTGCTTCTCCCTGATATTTCTATCATGCCATATCTTTCTCTGAAGCTGAACTACCTCTGTATGGAGAAGGGCTTGCAATCTGTATTCATCTAATCCATTGAGCTGAAGTAATCTCTCCTTTTGTGCATGGTTGAGGTCTAGGTCTAGCTGAGCTGCCATCCTTAGGGTATTGAATTCAAACTCTATTGACAGCAAAGCCTTCTTCCCATAGACCAGTTCATAGGGTGTGAACCCGGTGGTGGTCTTCCATGTTGTGTTGTAGGCCCAAGTGGCCTCAACTAATCTGTCTGCCCAATCTTTTCTGCTGCTGCTCACTACCTTGGTTAGGATCCCTTCCAATGCTCTGTTAGTGACCTCCACTTGCCCATTGTCTTGTGGATGGTAAGGGGTGGAAGTCCTGTGCTTGATCTTATGATGTGTGAGTAGGTCTTCAATCAGGTTGGAAGTGAACTGACTGCCTTGGTCTGTGACCAACTCTCTCGGATACCCGAACTTGTAGAATATGTTTTCCCTCAAAAACTCAGCTACTTTTTCCTCTATTGTTGCTTTGATTGTTTTTGTCTCCACCCACTTTGTTAGGTAGTCGATGCACATAATGATGTACTGCTTCTGCTTTGAAGGGGGGTTGATAGGCCCCACAAAGTCCATGCCCCACTTCTCAAATGGCTCAAAGGTCACTTGAGATTGCATGGTCATTTCATCCTTTGGAGTGGGTTTCCCCATCCTCTGATACTGATCACACTGGCTTGTGTAACTCCTCACATCCTGATGAAGAGTGGGCCAGTAGTAGCCTACTTGAAATATCTTGAAGGTGGTTCTTTTTGCTGCAAAATGACCTCCACAAGGCCTGTCATGATAGGTTAAGAGGATGTCAAAGACTTCCTCCTCCCTGACACATCTTCTCAATATCTGATCTGGGCCAAGTTTGAAGAGATTGCCTCCAATCCAAGTGAAAGGGGCGCTTTTCCTTACTATCTTGCTCTTCTCTTTTGACGGTAGGTGTGGTGGGAACTGTGTTGAAACCAAGTAGTTTTCTATATCAACAAACCATAGAGAGAGTACTGATATAGAAAACATGTGTTCATCTGGCAATTCGTCATCCACCATTCCTTCTTCACTTGCAGGAAAATTTACTCTAGACAAAAAGTCAGCAACAACATTCTCTTTACTAGGCTGATCAATAATGGTCAGATCAAACTGCTGCAGTAAAATCAACCATCTAATAATGTGAGAATTTACATATGGTTTGTTCATTAAATATCTAATTGCAACATGATCAGTGTGCAAAAAGGTTTGATAGCCTGTGATATAATGTCTGAATTTGTTTAAGGAATGCACGATAGCTAGGAGTTCCTTCTCAGTCACTATATAGTTTAACTCTGCCTTTGACAAGTTTTTTCTTATAAAGTATATGGCATAAGGTAATTTTTCATCAATTTGTCCTAAGGCTGCTCCTATTGCTTTGTTCGAGGCATCTGTGTGAATGTGAAAGGGTAGGGCCCAGTTTGGGCCTCTGAGAATTGGGGTAGTCACTAGCTTGCTCTTCAAGGTATCTAGGGCTTCTTGACAGTTTTCCAACCATATGAACTCAACATCTTTGCCTAGGAGGCCAAACAAAGGAGAGGCTAACTTGCTGAAGTCTTTAATGAATCTCTGTAATATCCAGCTAAGCCTAGGAAGCTTCTGACATCTCTCACCTTTTGAGCAGGTGGGACCCTTTGGATGATGGAAATTTTGTTGGGGTCCACTTGTAGTCCTTGTTGAGATATTGCATAACCTAGCACGGTCCCTTCAGTCATCAAAAATTCACATTTTTCCAGACTGAGGGACAGGTTCATCTCAATACACTTATCTAGAACTTTTCCTAGGTTAGATAAAGCTTCATGAGAGTCAGAGCCATAAGGAGTAAAATCATCCATGTATATTTCTATTGCATCATGAACCAGTTTAGAAAATATACTCAATACCGCTCTTTGGAAAGTGGCTGGAGAATTGCACAAACCAAAAGAAAATACCCGGTATGCAAAGGTACCCCAAGGACAAGTTAAAGTGGTCTTATCTTGGTCTTTCGAGCTGATTTGAATCTGATTGTACCTGCTAAACCCATCTAGGAAGGAGAGAAACTTTTTCCCTGCTAAACTGTCTAACACTTGATCTATGAAAGGTAAAGGAAAATGGTCCTTTTCAGTGGCTTTGTTCAATTCTTGATAGTCGACACAGATTCTCCACTTACCATTTTTCTTTGGCACTAACACCAAAGGAGAGACCCATTCACTGTTAGAGATGGGATAGATGAATCCTACATCAAGCAATTTCTACAGTTCTTCCTTAACAATATCTTTAAGTGCTGGGTTCATCCTCCTTTGACACTGCCTGACTGGCTTGAAATATTCCTTGATGTATATATGATGAGTACATACTGAAGGGTGCACTCCCTCCATCTCCTTATAACTCCAGGTAAAGGCATCTAGATGTTTTCTCAGTATGCTGCATAGCTCCTTCTCCTGGGAAGTAGATAGGGATGGATTGATTTTCAATGTTCTTTTTGGGCCGAACTCTATATTTTTAACACGGAGAGAAGTGGGGTCGGCCACATAGATATCATTTGAGGGGTTGCTTTGTGTTTCTATTGCTATGTCTTCTAAAGGTGATACATTAGGAGGTGGATTCTGAATTAAATTTTCAATCATATCATTCTCATCTTGCGGTTTCCCCCCATGGAGATTTCTAATGTACAAAGTGGTGCAGAATAAACTTCATCCTCATCCTCCTCCTCCAACCAGAGAAGTAGATCATGTTCTAGCAAGGGTTGGGCAGGAGGATATAGGATTAACTACTTGGACATGTGCCCGTTCTTTATGGTCATGTTCCCAGCTCGGCAGCTGATGTAGGCATCGACTATAGCCAACCAGGGTCTTCCCAGAATGAGAGGATACCCAGTGAGCTTTGCCTTTGGCTGGAGAACAAAGAAATCAATAGGGTACTCCCAAGAATCAATGGAGACCATCACATCTTCCACAATCCCCTCAGGGGTCACTGTGGAGCAGTCTTCTAGTTGTAGCACTATCGTGGCCTTCCTCAAGGAGCCTTGGAGGTTAAGTTTAATCATTGTGTCCTTTATCATCACATTAATGGCAGCTCCCAGATCAATGAAGGTATGTGGGACCATTGTGCCATTGATGTGGACATCAACTACTAGGCTTCGAGAGTCCAGATATTTTGGACAGATTATTTGCCCCAACATCAGGTTGGACAGTTGTCCTATGACATTGATGGTTGGGGTATCTCTCTTGCACCTTCTTGGATGCCTAAAGCACTTCTCTTTTATCAACCTATTGTAGATAGGCACATCTTTTATGCTTGGAGAAGTGGTATCTTCACACATAAATGTTTCAATTCTCCCAGGAGTTTAGTCTCTTCTGGGGTAGGCTGGATTGTCATGGATAGTCTCTCAGGAAAGGGTGGATTTTCTTTAGGTTCGCTTTCCTCTTTATCTTCCTCAACCTCCCCGGGTGGAGGTTAGCTATCTGGGAGAACTTTCCCGGATCACAAGTTAATTTCTTGAATCTCCACAGCATAAGTTAGGCATGATGGTTCCCCATTATACACTTGTTGAGTCTGTCTATTGTTCGGGTTCAGATTTGGCTGGGCAGGCATTGGGGTTTCCTTGGTGGAGCAAAAGGTAACGGTTGTTGTTGGGCAGGTGGTGGAGGTAGAAGAATGGGAAGAGAGTTGTATTGGGGCCTCCACCCATGATGAGATGCATTCCACTGAGGTTGCAGTTGAGCATAGGATTGAAATGAATGGGTGGCTGATTGGGCATGATATTGAGATGTGAAGGACCAAGGAGGAGGCGTGGACCAGTAAGGATGAGTAGGGGGGACCCAATAAGGTATGGAGGTGACTGGATGGGGTTGTAGTATGCCTGAGATGTCCCTTGCATCCCCTGCTGGTATGGTCTAGGTCCATGCAACCTCTTTTGGTTTATGTAATAGATCTGTTCAGTGACTCCTTCGGCCCTTTGGTATATAGCTTTAAGTCTAGGCAAGTAAGGGAACTTATCTGTAGAATGATCTTCTTCATAGATTGAAAAAACCTCTATATAGTTCAATGGGCATTCATTCCTAGGATGCCTCCTGGTGCATCTAGGGAAAAAAATGGCCAAAGCCCTCTCTGCTTCCTCTTATTTTCTTTTGATATGTAAGGTATCCATTTACATGGCAAGAGTCTACAACATCTCACTCTTGAAGTCTTCCAACATGTTTCCAATTTCACCTTTAATGGATGAATTAGAAGAAGAGGTTCTGGCTATGGGTTGACTTCCCCTACCTTTCTTTCCAGCTGCTCTAGAATGGTTTCTAAAACAATCTTTATGTCCTCATAGGATAGTTGGTAGATGCCTCCCCCGGCCAATAGATGGAGGGTGTCTAAAAGGTCTTCTCGAATTCCCCTGAGCAGGACCAACTTCAAAGACTCAGGGTCAAGTGTACACCTAGCCCTTTTGTAACTGAGCTAGAACCTATCTTCATAGTCTTCCAGGGACTCATCACTTCCTATGGTCATTCAGAATACTTCTTCTTTAGTATCTTTTGACCTACAATAGTCTCGATACTTGTTGTTAAAGGCCTGCTGCATCTGAGCCCAGGTTGTGATGCTATTTCCAGGTAATCCCATGAACCAGCGCAGTGCTGCATCCTTGATAGTAGAAGGGAACAGTTTCAACTTTTGCTCATCTTTTGCATAGTCATAAGTTCGACAGATGACAACAAACTTGAACAAGAAGGTGTCAGGATATTCTGTAGTTAGACCATGGAAGTGAGGTAAGGCTGAAGGACTTATATTCTTCATTTTGGTGTCCCCATTGGTCTCCCGAATGGGGAAGGTACCCTCTATTCTCTCTCCATTTCCCCTAGCATTTTTGTTTTCAACCATTGGCTCCAGAGGAATGTTTTCTTCTTCTTCTTCCCCTATAGGTTCTTGAAATATGTCTGGATTTTCACCTAAGGGTTCTTATTGATTTTAGCCACCGAAGAAGAGAGAAGGTTGGCTATGTGAAGTAGTGGGGCTGTTGGGAAAAAAATTTCCTAAGTTATCTCTACTCCTACGAGGCATGAAAGGAAATATTTTTGCTTGGTTTTTTGTTTCTTTTTCCCCACACTGAAAGTACTTGCAAAAACTGAAATTGTGATTGAACAAAAAAAATTTCAACTAGCTGAAATGAACTTGCTCAATGGAAATTTGCAGAATTGAAAAGGAAAGCAAGGAAATGTAGAACTGAAAGAAAAGAAATGACTAGTCTACATTTCCAAAATAAACTATTAGCAAAATTTTGCAATAGGAAATAGAAGAAAGCAGTAATCATAGAATACTCTGACACTTCCCCGACAACGATGCCAAAAAGTGGTGAGTACCAGTATTGCAGCAAGAATGCTACAACTCCTGGGCTACCAACTTTACTTTTATCAACCCAGTAGTTCGTAACAAACTTGGAAGCATCGGTGCTATATGCACAAGTACTAGTCTTCACTGTAGGTTGTCACTTGGTCAACCAGTGCGAGATCACTAGGAGCTCAAGCCAACTTCTATAGATTTCAAATGAAAGGAAAGAAATATTACTCTACAGATGCTATTCTAACCACAGAAAGGAGAAAGACTGGAATGTAAAGCAAAACCTAGTAAACCCTAATTAACAAACTAATTCCACTTTTGCCAAAAACACTATGAAAACCATGAAATAAATGCCATTACCTACTCAAGGAAGTAAACAACATCTAACCATGCTATTTCTAGAAGTAAATAAGCAAAAAACATATTTTTGGATATTTATGTGAACTTAACATGCATCTAATTTATTGTGTGTGAGTGTGGCAGTGAACAGGTGGCGTTAGAGGGAGGTTTTGGAGATTGAGAGGATATAGGATGGTGTGGATGGCTCGTAAGAGGTCTTAGGTGGCCTTCTGGAGGATTTTCCCATACTTCGCCTTCAAAAGAAATCCTACAGGAAAAACTACAGGAGGACACAGGAAAACTACAGGAGGAAAATAGGGAAACTACAGGAGGCCTATAGGAGGAGGCCGAGAGAAATTTTTGCTATTTTGAGGGTGTGAGAGTGGGTGGAAAAGGTGGATGAAGGTTGGAATGAGGTGTTAAGGTGCCTAAGGTCTACCATGAATCACTAGGAGAGAGAAACATGATTGGGTTTGCTCAAGGAGAGAGGAAGAAGTTCTATGAAAAATCAAGGAAACTAGGGTAGAATTGAGGTGAGGTTTGGGAGACCTATAGGGCATGGATCAGATGGAGGGTGTGATTTCTGGTAAGCTGGCCTACTACTGGAAGAGATTTTTTGCATAGAAACTGACAATCAACCAAGTAAATCAAGCAACCAATGAAATGAGTGCATCCTAGGAAAATCAGAATTTTGCATTAAAATGGCCTAAACTATGATGTATAGAAGGAAATGTTGGGAAATGCTATAAGAAAGGAAAGCATGCAAAAGGACTTTGCAAATCAGGAAGTGAACATGATAAAGAATATCTAAAGCAAAGCAAAACTGGACTATCAACCTACTAGAGAGCTGCAAACACTATAAGTCCTAGGAATGAGGAAAATTTGTGTTTTTGGGGCAGCAAGAGAGTCTTTGCCTCAAATCATGGTCCCAGAGGGAGGAAGAGAGGCCAAGGCACTGTTTCTAGCCTTTTTAATATTCTCTTATCACTGCTTAACCCAATACAAAAACCACAAATGGAAGCAAGCTACTAAATCATCAAAAGCAACCTATTCTTAACCATAAGAGAAATACATCTAACAACAAACTAATCGACAAGTAAAGAGAAGCTTGTCTGCTTGGATTGGGCCCTAACCCAAGAGCTTCAGTCCTCTGAGGTAACTCAGTGCTAGCTCAAAAAGGATTCCATCTTCATTATCAAAAAATAATAAGATTACATAAAACTGTCATAAAATAGTAAGCTCAAAATTTGAGCAGAGTTTACACAAGCAAAAATGTTGACCCTAGTGAGACCCTAGGCCTCTCTACTTATACATCTAAAGCTACCAACAACTTCCTTAAAATCAGGGAGGCTTGGCTTCCAAAACTCGAGATAACTATCAATCATCTTCCACTTGCTCGGTTGCCTTCTAGTGTATGATTCAGCCGCTTGTACTCTGAGTTGAATGAAGGGGAATTCGAAGTGAGGAGCAATAAATGAGGGGGATTCCATCCTATAAGTCCTCTCCTCTGTCTACTTCGAGTTATTACTGTAGTTTGACCACTAGATCCTTGACTTTGACCTCGAAATCCATCAATAATCTACATTAAATACATGTTAGACCACATGGCATAATAACTAACTCAACTCACCCTATAAGCATAAATATAATCAAAAAATCATACAATAAGCTAAGAGAATGGTTGATTTGACTAGGTTAGGAGGTAAAATGAGCCCATATAATTACCCATTTATGAGGCTCATCAATGTATTAATAAACAAGGCTTCCCATACTTTGTATTCATGTTTCTCTATCGCTCCATGTATTGTAATGTATTAATCAATAAGGCTTCCCAGATTTGCAACATTCATTCTCTATTGAGCCAACAACCTTCAATCCATAAATTCAAAAGTGGTAAAAATAACCCCATACTACCATTAAAAACTCGATGCAATGTTATTATAAACATTATTCATGCATCCAACACAAGAGAAAGTTCGCTTATTTTCACACAAGAGCAACATTATTTTCACACTATGTTCTTCATTATTTTCACATTGCGTTTACTTCACGTTGCGTTATTTTCACATCACCTCTATTGCAACATTATTCATGCATCTTTTAATACTTCAATACTAATTCAAAGTGATACCATTGCATTAGTACCAACGTATTAATATTTCAACGCATTAATACCAATGCATTAATACCTCAAAGGTGATGATTTTCAAAGGCTCTAAATCAACACATTAATACCAATGCATTAATACTTCAAAGGTGATGATTTTCAAAGGTTCTAAATCAACGCATTAATACCAACACATTAATACCAACGCATTAATACTTCAAAGGTGATGATTTTCAAAGGCTCTAAATCAACACATTAATACTTCTTGTGCTTCATGCCAACACATTTGAATCATCATAAACCAAATGCTCATATTATTTCTCTTTGTTTGAATATTTCTCATATTAGGGAATAACACCCTAAAGAAAACATTTCATTTGTAAATACCAATTGGTTTTCTTTATTCAATAATGTCAAATAACCTTCAAGGCTACCTTCAAATGTAGCAACGTTGCCTCCTATTCTATCAATATTGCCTTCAATATCTCAATATTGTCTTCAAATAATACCAATGTTGTGTGTCATTATCTTCTACAATAAAAATGTTGCCATGGAATATATGATCACTGCAAATAATTATTCCACTATACATTATTATTTTGATGCACATAATTATTCCACTATCTCAGGAGATCTCATGATATCTCAAAGAATTTTAACACTACTCCAATTCATTTGCTACCAATATTAAGTATGGTCTTGTCTTTCTATCCCTGACATCTCTGCTCAAGTGAAATTTTGACCTTCATAATTGCAATTAAACATTACTCTTCTTTTTCTTCGTGTTACTTTCCTTGTCACCATTTGTACCTTATCTAGATCTATAGAAATCAATTTGAGTGCTTGGTTCTCTTTGATGGATGCCAATTTTTCCTTTTATGCTTACTTTCTCTAATTTCTTGAAATTTTATGTATCTCCCCTTTTTTTTTTCTTTGAATATTTAAGTGCAAGAAAATTATCAATGCTTAGTGATGCCCTTTTCAATGGCATGCATTGGTAGTCTCTTATTCAACAATTTATTGTTCTCTAGAATATCTTAGAGTCGAATGTCCATAAATTTCATCTCAATGATTGTAGAGAATAGGTTTAACAACACAATGGATTTAAATGCTTGTTCATTTGTTTGCAATTGTCTTAGCAGTATTAGTACTATGTATACTTGCAAAAATTCATTTACATGTTTATGTATCAGATATATATAATTCCATTTCTTCTTTTGTAGGGTTACTCACTCTTCATTTAATCTTTTAGATGTAGGAATTTGATCTTCCTCAACCCAGATGATGATGCTTTGCAAAATTTTCTCCATAGTTTCACTTTGATCATGTAGCATCAATATTATATAAATCTATATGGCCATAATAATGAAGCTGAAGTGCTGCAATTGAGTGAGGCATGGTGTTTCAATCACCCATGGCCTTCAATTTGTAGAGACATTTTCATAATTTTCCTTTTATTATGCAATACAATAGATTTGAATGCCAATTTCTGCATTGAATTCTTCAATATGTTTATTTGAAAGAATTTTCTCCTAGGGTATTTGATATTGCAGAGTCTCATTTTCTTCAAAAGTCTGTCACTGCTTGAGATGTGATTGATGAGCAAGAATAATTTCCATTTTTATTTTCTTTTTGGAATGGAGAATGATCTCGCTGCAATTTATTTTGCACATGATCTTTTGATTAGAACAATGATGAGTTCTCGATGAATTGATTCCATACTCAAATTCCTATGAGTTTGTGGGTTTTTACTGGAACAACATATTGTACTTTGTTCAATTGCGTTTTTGAAGTACCTCATAAATTTGATGATGCAATTATACAATAAATTAGGCTTAATTTCCAACCTGATTTGAATATATGCAATTGTCTTAGCAGTATTAGTACTGTGTATACTTGCAGAAATTAATTTACATGTTTATGTATCAGATATATACACGTGAAAAAAAAATTCATTGAAGAATGGACTTTTGAATGGTGAAACTGATTGATGTTGTTAGCTCCTGGAGAATGTGACTTGATTTCCCACTTTGATGATGCTTTTGTTCTTGCTACTTATTTAACTGCTTCAAATTCTTGATATGATCATAAGCCTTCTGTTCCTCTTCATTGCTCCTTCTTGCTCCTATAATCTCCTTTTGAAGTTACATTAGTGAAGAGAGTCTCTAGGTACTATCCCTAGCTTGCTTCTCATATATTCAAATTGTTCTTTAGCAAGGGGTTTTGTAAACATGTTTGTTATTTGTTCCCTTGTGGGTATGTACTCCATCTTCACTGTTTTCTAAGCCACTTGTTCTCTCAAAACATGGTACTTTATAGGGATATGTTTAGTCTTTGAATGGAGAAAAATATTTTTTGAAATGCTTATTGCACTTGTATTGTCTCACTTGATAGATATAGGTTCATTAAAATTTACCTTCATGTCCTATAGTGTTTGTTTCATTCACAATACTTGTGTGCAACAGATTGTAGCTACTATGTATTTAGATTCCATGGTAGATAGAGAAACTGATATTTGTTTTTTTATTAGCCATGCCACCAAAGACTCTCCTAGGTAGAATGCCACCTCCTGTACTTATTTTGTCATCCACAGAGCTCACCCAATCCACATCTATGTATGTTGTCAATGTAAAATCCTTACATATCAGATATCATAGGCCATAGCCTATAGTCCCTTTCAAGTACCTGAATATTATTTTTGTTGTTTACCCAACCTTAATGTCCCCGAGATAAAAGTCACCTGACTTGAGTCTGCTAAGAAAAATAAATCATTACGCATGAACCACCCTTGTGATTTATGTGATATGTAAAGAAATTACTCTCATAATTGTCCTCATCTTGACATCTTTCATGATACACTTCATGTTCTTCATGAACTAGACACTATTCATAGTGACCCTCATCCTGCAGATCCTAGCACCAATTATTCACCAGGATAGAAGGCTACCTAATCAACTAGAGTGATTCCTCCTCCTGATTTTGAAAAGATGGACACTTCTGTAAAAAAATATCTACCTGCCATCATCCATGGGATTCAATTACTTAGACTCCTTGGGAGCTTATGAATGTACTTCTTTAGAACCATCCTCTTAAGACATTTCAGTTGTAACATCGGTGGAATTTACATCCACCTATCATCTATCTCCCCTTATAGACAATGTGTAAGTGAACCATGTCTCCCATGATGATGATTGGTTCCATCACCGTTTACTTTGAAGCCATTAATTCAAACCACATCCACCTTGTGGCCATTACATTGCCACACAATGTTTGGGTAAGGGGGCTTCCACCTTTGAGAGTCTAGGAGAAGTAATTATCCCCAACCCTCCTAGTGCATCTAGTAGTGTTGATTCTAGTACCGTTATTCTTCCCATCCTAAAGAAATTCTCGAATCCCATATCACTCTAGATCACCATGTGGATGATCCACTTGATAGTTCCTCCCTCTTACATCAATGACCCAGTCCCCTAGACATTGTTGTTATCCAACCACAGTGTCATCTAGGTTAGCATCAATTCATTATATCCAAATCCGCTCTTTGGTATGGTGACATCATGTATGTGAACCCAGAAATCCAATCCATTTGACTCATGCATGCAATACCAAACAAGATTAACAATACACCATTTCCTTTCTCCAATTGTATTAATCCAATCTTCTAATAAGAATACAACCATAATAAAGAATGGTGACACCAAAAACTATGCATAATCATGTTATGTATCAAAATATCCATAATAATTATTTAGAGCCCACTATTCTAAATACATCTTGCATGTCTATCACAAGTTATAACCATACAAAATTGGGGGGCACATATTCCCCTACATCTACTCATCATCCTTTGGAGGATCTCGTGCCAGTAGGATTGTGTTGGATACCTATAGTAATAGGTTTCATAATTCATGATTGACTATAGAAAATCCAAATATGCTCTGCTTTGGTACTACAAAGATCCCATATTTCCCAGGAAATCAGAGGTGTGTGAAATATTCCAAATATTGAGGACCTTATTTCAAGTTTGGTGGATGATTCAACAGTCTAAACTGGATCATGCCATGTTTCAATTTTGAGTTGTAGAATAGAGAAAGAGGTCTGTCCAAACAGCTTAATCTTGGCAGACAAGTAGTTCAGGTAGAGAAGCAAAGGTTCCCAAAAGTTTAATCTGGGACCTTGGAAGACATAAGGGTAGAAGTAGATAGAGAGAAAAGGAAAAAGCCAAAGAAAAGAAAAGGCAATTGAGGGTTGCAAGTCCAAGTGCCCCTCCAAGAAGAAACAAAAAATGCTAGGCAAAATAGTTGGGTAGGCAGTTGTGGTTGCAGAAAGAATATGATCACCATTACACAGGTATCAATAGGTCTCTTGCCAACGCAATAAATCTATCAGCAAACAAAGTGGTGAATTCCATGAACTCACAGCAAAGAGGATCACTAACTTCTTTTTTTTCCCTCTCTAGTCCATCACTAACACCCCCTTTCTAATTCCCCTCCTTCATTCATATTAACTCCTAATTCTACTATATAACCTCCCCTATCTTACCCCCACCCCTAATAATACTAACACTAAGGTGTATAAAACCCCAAATCTTATGTATAGTCCCTCCCCTAGGCATAATAGCCGTGTATTTTTCAAAAGGGACCAAAATGGCATCTGGCCACTTTGGTGAACCTATTCCACCCTATTCCCCCTTTGCTGCAAGTTAATTTACCCTCAAATCACCTCTGCATTGATAAAACCCCCTCTCCAAACCCCTTTTGCCTATAAAAACCTTTGCAAAGGTTAATACCCGCCTCTGGCACGTTCCCCAATCCTACCACATTATTGGTTAAGCGAAAACATTTGAAAAACCCATAAAAACCCACAAACTTTAATCTTTTCCGCCCGCAGTATGAAGCGCGCATCTTTCTCCTCCGCCAGCCGTCGGATCAAGCCCATCAGATCCGACGGTCCACATTAATATCGGAGCGCATCCGATGGCGGCACTTTAACCTCCGAGAAAGTGACGTTGCGCCTTGTCACGCCTCCTCCACGCGTCAATCGATCAACCATCTCGGAGCCGAGTCTGACAGCTTCTGCGCCGTACCTAAACCGCCCCGAGAAACCGCGGCGGTTAAGGCCTTAACCGTGACCGCTGCGGTTTGACTGCCACCTACCCGTCGCTGACTCGCCGCCACGTCCTTATCTGCTCGTACCTGCCTTTGTTATTGGTCCACCTCACTGCTGACTGGGTTGCCACCTCACCGCCCCTTTGACCAGTCACCCACTGCCACGTCGCCCGATGACGTCAGCAGAAAAAAGCGCCAAATTGGTAAAATAACCCATATTTACCAATTTTCCCGTGTTTTTTACCACTTTCACTGTTATTACTGTTGGACGCTCTGCATGACCGTTTGCACTCTAATTTTCGCCAACCAGTCTATTAGCCCGGGCGACCTCCTCAAGCAGCAACTGTGCACCTTTGCTTCAACCTCTGCTCATCGAATTACAGGTATTTAGACCGTTTCGCCCTCCATACGACCTTCATTAAGCTTGAAATTGCTCAGAGGGATAGTAGAACCATAAAAACGGTATTTACACCGTTCATTTCCATTTGTTCATCCACCATTGTCATTGTGAGGGCCAAGAAGTACCTGCAGAGCTTTAGAAACCTGCAATTCACATAAAACCACTGTAATTCTGCGTTTTCCCGGCAGAGTTCCTAATAGATATAATTCACCCGATTGGAGAGTTCAGTTAGACCACAGAGAAGTTCTGTCACTAGACTCCAGTAGTATTTCAATTGCTATTGAGAGAATTCCCCTTGGATACTCAAAACATCAACTCTTTCCACAGAGAACTGCCTCCAGACTGTGTTTTTACCATTCCACCTGTCCACCTGCAATTCTTGCAACTTGAAGAGCTATGGAGACCCCTATTGCACTGAATATTAAGCCCATCAATGCTCCTCACCAGGAATTAGCATGGAAAGCCCTGGGAGACATGGACTACCAAATGCTGGATTGGTTCCCCATGGGAACCAAGTACAATATTCAAATGTTGAATGAATTAAGAGCCCAGCACCTCAGTGGGGCAGATATCTTGGGGATTTGGGAGTCAAATTTGCCCATATACAACCTTCCCCAAGTCAATCCTATGCCAGAGCTCATTTATAGCTGCCAGGAATGCTATGACCCCAGCCAAAGAGCAGTCATTAGCCCCACAGGCCTAGTCCTGTTCCAGATCACCCCAGAGAGCATAAACCAGATGCTGCGCTTCAAAACAGCCAAGAAATTGACCCCTCTATCCATGCAGAATCTGATTAACAGAGGGATCAAGCTGTCCAGTGACCAGATTGTCAAAATCAACCAACTGTTTGTCACACCAGGCTCTGAAACAGTCAGAACCCCTCCTATTGGGTACCAATATCTAAATGAGTTGGGCAGAATGTTGGTGGATCTAATTGGCTATGTCCTAGGATTCAAGGGGTTGGAAGATGTAGATGACAGCATAGTGGCAATGCTGTCTATATTTGCCCCTGGTAAGCCCCCAGTTGTGCAGTATGATTATGCAACTTACATAGCAGAGAAAATCCATGAGCAGTTCATGAATTTGAAAAGGGAGAGACTGTTCAGGTACACCTCCTATATATATCATTTATTCCTTTTCAACCAGCCAGCTACCTTCTCTGTTCCTTTGAGGCCACTCAATGCCCAAGGAAGCCCAAGATCAGTTGTTTTCTGGACCTCTGTTTTTCATTCTACCTCAGTATCACCCTATACATACTGTGAGTTTATTGATTTATTTGTTCATCCAGCCCTAACAGCGCTGCAAGGTACTCCTCCTCCTAGATTAACCGATGATATGAAGAGGATTCTACATTTGAACAAATCTTACAATATTGGCAACTGGTACTTCTACCAGAACCACACAGTCATTAGGATATATGGCTGTGAATTGAACCCATTTAGGTTTCCGAGGTATGTCCCCATGAGGCTTTTTGCCTTAGAATATTTCAGGCAGTTTGGGAACTCAGATTACCTTCACTTTCAGAGTAGAAACAAGAAGTCACAATTGAAGGTAAGAAACCAGCTAGGTTCCTTCCTATATAACAGGAAAGAAGAAGGGTGGAAAGAGGCAGACAGCATCCTAGAAGGCCTCAGATTGCAGACCAGTTTTGAATGGATTCCCTATGACCCCAATCATTCTATCTCCCTCAGGAGAATTAGATACAAATTGGGCAACTATGCACATAAAAGACAACCTGAAATTGAAAAGTATGCCAATGCACTAGATTGGGAAGAGGGTACACTAGTAGAACAAGTCACTAAGGAAGAATTACTTGAGAAAGAAGCTAGGAATGTGCAAAAAGAAGCTGACTTGGAAACTTATGGACAGGTGCCCCTCTCCTACAGAAAGCAAATTGGAACAGCTGCTAAATCTTCAGCAGCACAGCAGCAAACTACTGAGAAGACACCCCAGGCAGCAAGCAAAGACAAAGGAAAACAGGTGGAACAGCCACCTATATTGACAGAAGAACAAGTTGACACCTTGCTACAGCAGCAAGAAGAAATGGAACAGCAAGAACTGGGGCAGCAACAAGAAGAAGCACAGTCCAGTGAACAGCAGCCCTTGCAGCAGGAAAAGGGGACAGATCTACCTAGTTACACTGAGCAGCAGCCCCAAACAGAGGTGCCTCCCAGGACAGACACCAATATAGACACCTCAGTCCTCCAAACACCACAGAAGGAGGACTTGACCAGGAAAAGAGAGAGAGAGACCCCCCAGACCTCATCCTTCATCAGAGGAGAGAAGAGACAAAGACTGAATGACTCCCAAGAGGAGGACATAGCAGTAAGGCAAGCCATGGGCATGGGCCCACCCAGTGGAGAACTTTCGGCCAGCTCATCTCAGCGTGGACATGACATGACTATGGGAGGAGAGGTCAGCTCCTCCGGTCAACATAGAGAAGGGCAGTCAAGTATAAAGCAGCAATTCATTGACATCAAAAGGAGGAGTGATCCCATAAAAGTGCAGCTGTATAATCACTTGTTAAACCTAGCTCCTAGCAACCAGCAGAGACTCATGTCTGCTTTCGATGTGAGCGAAGGCAAAATGATAATGAGCCACTTCATGCCCACAACTTTGCATCCTCAGTCCACCTCGTACTATCTAAGAACCAACATGGAGGTTCTTGCCAAAGACATACACCCTATGGACAAGATTGAATTACATAAACAAACTGGTGAAATGGTGTATGCCTCCCTGGCAGATGAGACATTGGAGAACTACAAACTAAAGAGCAGCCTGGATAACACAGCTTCTCAGCTGGAATTAGAAAGAGCATCATCACAAGCCAAGGACAATAGGATCAAGTCCTTGGAAGAGGTAATTATAGATATAGGGCATGATCCTAAAGATGTCAAAGGCATCCAAGAACTCCTGAAGATAAGGGATGCAGACATGGCGGCCCTAAGAAAGAAAATCAAACTCCCGGCCACCATCCATCCACAAACAGATGAAGTTGCCCAGCAAAGGCAAGAAAAGGATACTACAGACCTGCTGGTATCCCTATACAAAGAGCTGGTTAGGATTCAAGACCAGCTAGGACAAACTGAAGCTGCAAAGGCAGCACTACAAGAAGCACTGAAGCAAAGAGAAGAGGGCCAACCCTCCCAGCCTCCTCCTGTGATAATAAATCTTGAGGAAGTCCCTCCAAAGACTACTCCTCCTCCTCAGCAAACAGAAGCTACAGCGCCATCCACAGCAACAACAACTACAACATCGGAACAGGCTACTAGTTTAGACATGCAAAAGCTGCAAGCTGAGATCCAAGCCATGGAATCTCAAATGAAAGAGCTGGATGAACTTAAGAAAACCTTGGCTAAGGTAAATGAAAAGTTTGACAAGAGAAAACAGAATGAGGCAGCCAAGGAGAGAGAGGTAAGAGCTCTTAAGAGGAGAATTGCTGAACTAGAGAAAGAGCTTGCACTAGAAAAAGTGACAGCTCAAATGAAAGCAGTGCTATGGAGCAACATTGGGCGGTCCATTGCCAACCAGTGGCAATATATTGAGACCATGGATGAGCAAATGGTGCTCATCACTAAAGCAAACAGAGAAATACAGAGAGCCAGGGCAAGCCTTGGACACATGCCAGAAGCTGCTACTAGGATGATCAATATTCTGAACTATAAGACTAGCTCTCAATTAGCTGTCATGGGAATCACCAACAGGACAGAAACAATTGCTGTAGCCAAAAGAGTCATAACATTGAGGAACTTGGTTGGAACACTGGAGAGGAGGACACAGGATATGCAGACTGAAATCAACAGATTCCTGGAAAAATTCGTGGCACTACAGAACAGAGGCCTCCCCAGCATTTTAAGCAGTGTAGGAAGACTGCTCACCCTAGACAATTACAATAAGAGAATTGATGCCCATGCAGGAGCAGAGATTGCAAAACCGCCCAGCACTTCAGCAGACGCAGGGCCAGCCACCGGGCAGACTATGTATGACAGGGTGGAGAACCTATTTTTCCTCATGAATGAAGTTGAGCATCTGTTTGATACACCACCTAACTTCTTCAAATTCACAGAAGCAGATGAAACTCTAGGGGCAATCTTAGCACACCAACTGCCCACACAGGATGTCTGGAGAAATTTGACACAGACAATTTTGTCAGGCCAGAATCAGTAGCGCTAATTCTCCAGGCAAATGAGCATACATGCGCAGGCACAATTTTGAAGAAAGATATCTACAAGGAAGAGGCAGAGGCTGAGCCAACTCAGCAGGACCATTGACTCACCACAAGCAGCAGTCACAATCACAGGTGACAAGTCCAGGATACAGCGTACAAGCCTTAAAGACAGGTCTTCCAGCATTTATTCAGAATATCTCGACCGACTTAGCTGTTTCCAAAGGCTAAAATATCTTCTGACAGAGCATTAAAATGCTTGTACTCTGTAATCAATGCTGTATTAAATTTTGGTCATAATATCTTAAGTGGTTGGTAAGAATGTAAAATCTGAGATAACTCAGAACTCAGATATTTTGTAAATCACCGCAAGTATATATTCACCCTTCACAGCAGTTGAAAAGGGTTGTTGTAATTTTCTTTTGAGAACTCTCTCTTACTGTAATATTTTCAGAGAAGTAATACAAAGGAAGAATGGAATTTCCAAGGCTTGGTGTACTTTGATGTATTGTGGTGAAAGATGAATGTTACAGGATTCCAGGGTGTTGCATAAAACAATAAGTATTCTCAAATCTCTTTGTTATATGTTTTCGAGTCTTTTGTTCTCTTTTGTTGTTTAAATGTTTTACACTTGATAGCAAGGTGAAAGGATAGTTCCAGGACTTAACCCATGATTACCCTGGACTCAAACTGAGCTATTATACATGTTTTCCTCAGATACAGTGACAGAATTGTAATTCTTAATTGCTGCATTTCAAAACTGTGTCTTTTACTGTGATAGGCATTCTCAGGGATTCAATTTTTGCCCCTGAGACCTCTGTCTTTTCCTCTTAAACCTGTCTGTTGGGAATATATAAACAATAAGTGAAAATTCTTAAATGCTTTCACTGTTTGTGTTACCTGTTTCCAGTCATTTAATCAAAAATCTGTTCTATTAAGCACTCAAATGGCCTTGTAAGTTCCATCTTTCATCTCAAAGTTTCAAACACATATAGCCACAGACTCCATTGCCCAATGGTACTCAACCTCTCTGAAAACTACATCACTGGAATCTAAAAGGAGTTTCATCAACCAAAACATGAACAAAACCTATGCTCAATACCTAGCCTAAAACACTATCATTGTAGATACAAAATCATAAAGAGAGAGCCCTCTCTGATCACAGTTTGGCTAGAAACAGTGATTAAAAGATTGGTTAGTGGTTACCCCGGCCGTATTCCCTTGGGAGTCATAGGGAACAACCTGGGTGTTAACATAAATGGCGACTCCACTGGGGACTTAACATTTTGCAATTACTAACTATCTTCCAAAGCTACCATCAAGCCTGAAACTAGCCAAGAGGCCTTAGGACTGTTTCTCTAATACAGGGACAGCTTTAGGGAAGAGCTAACTAGGGAAACTTCATCTTAGCTTTGAGACCTATATAGTCATTCCAGAATGCTTGTTCAGTCCTTGTACATATAAAACTTCTGTATAAAGTTCTAAAAGAATACTTAGAAGCTGGCTCCCAAAAGAAACCCAAGGCACACTAGGGCAAACCCTGACCCTAATCAACCCATCATTGTCGATAACCCAAATATCATACCAAAGAACATAAGGAGACAGCAAAAGCAGGACAAGCCTGCTGATTCAAATATAAGTTCGGACCAACCTATCCTCATTCCCACTCCTTGCAAAGTTCTTTTCCGTTCCACACCCAATTCCCCCAGTTCACCATCAACCCCTCAAAGTCCTCTCCTTCCATCTTCACCATCTGCACATACTCCCTCAACCAGTTCCCCACTTATTACCCATCCTCTTAACCCGGTTACACCTGTAATCCCTGTTGTCCCATTTGTTCCTATTAACCCTATAAACCCCATAAATATGGCTAACAGATATGCACCTCTGCAGATACCAGCCAATGCTCCAGCTCTACCCCAAGACTACCAAACTAGACTCTCATTTTTTGACTCCCATGGCCCTTTGACAGCCATCCAGCATGCTAAAAAGATGCAAGACCACTTTGAGACCTATGAAATAGATGATGACAGTGTCAGGATGAGAATCTTTGTTCAAAGCTTAACTGGGGATGTCAGAACTTGGTTTAGATCCTTAAATGCAAATTCCATTGCAACCCCTGAAGTTCTATACCAGGAATTTACCAACAGATGGGAGAAAAAGAGAGATCCGCACCATATACTTGGTGAATATAACACTATTAAAAGAGGTCCCCAAGAAACGGTTTTGGAGTATTGTGCTAGGTTTAACAACATATACAATGCTATCCCCCAGAACTTAAGGCCCCCTCCTGATTTGGCCCTTTATAACTTCCCTGATGGTTTTGATTCTGATATGGCCTATCAGTTGAGAGAAAGAGACCCTCCAACCCTTGCAGAAGCCCAAAGGGTTGCAGTCACTGTAGAGGCCAACCTAATTGCCAAAAGAAACAGGGCAAAGCTGGAAAAGAAGACTGGTTTCAAAGAAGAACCCTCGGTTTTGATCAAAAGTTAGATGCAATTCTAAATAGCATGAAGAGATTGGGAGAGAGAGTGGAATCAGTAGAAAGGAAATCATCATGGGAGGCACCACAAAACAACCCTCCTAGAAACCCAAATTTTAGGAGAGTCCAGAACCCCAATATAGGAAAGACAGGTGCTGACCAAGATATCAGACCCCCTTTTCAAGAAAACTATGCAGAAACTTCCTCAGCAAATCAGCTCAATGAGGATCTTGAAATCAACCTAATAGGTCTGGATGGCAAAAGTCATGTATTCTTAACTCAGGAGGACCATGAGGAGGATGAAAGCAAAACATTCCAAACTCAATCAGGAGAATCCTTTGACTTTAAACAAGGATATGATACTGCTGTCTATGAAGTCCATAAGCAATACAAACTAAGGAGTAGGACTGTGAACGTGAATCAGCCCGAAAAGATAAAGGAGAAACAACAATCTAAAGAAACCTTAGTCACTGAACCTAATGACAAAACAAACTTGCCTACAAAGGAAGTAGTGGTTGAGGAGGTCACTGAACTACTGTCCCCACCACAACAGCCCATGGCAGCCTCGTCCTCTCACCCTAACCCAAACATTAACCCTCAAGACATCAATATAAGGGGCAGGTTCCAAAATCAGGATGAAATCCACCAAGAAGATCTAATGAACAGAGAAAGAACTGCTACCCGTGACTCCAAAATCCAAATTGATAAACCCTTTGACCTAGGAACAGAGATTGGCAAGTTAAAGGTAGCAATCCCCCTTTCAGAGCTAGCCAAGCATGACATATACAAACAACAGATCAAAAAATCCCTTCAGCTCACCAATAGCAAAGATGATGTAAATGTGTTAGATGACACTCCAGAATTACTGTTTGGCCCAGAGGTAGATGGAAAAGCAGTAGTCACAGGGGTTTTACCGTTTTATGTCAGCTTGCATATACATGACAAAACACTGCACAATGCAATGTTTGACTCAGGTGCCTCTCATAACCTGATGCCAAAAGCAGTCATGGAAAGATTAAACTTAGACATCACAAGACCATACAAAGACCTGTTTTCTTTTGATTCTAGTCAAGTCAAATGCTTGGGCCTAATTAAGGATTTATGTGTGTCCTTGGTTCAATTTCCCAACAAAACCATTTTAATGGATGTTGTTGTTGCTGATATCCCACCCAAATATGGGATGCTCTTATCAAGATCATGGGGAGCGAAACTCCAAGGCTCCCTGCAATTAGACATGTCATATGCAACCATCTCTGTCTTTGGACAACCAAAGAGACTTTATAGGGAAACACTCATGAAATATATGGTCAGCAGTGAAGAGAAACCCCAAAATTTCCCAATATACGCTGTTCATTCGGACATAGACTCCTTTATCCTCTTTAATGACAGTGCAGGCCTCTCAAGCAGTGATATTAAGACGGAGACACTTATACAAGAACAAAACCTTGATCAAACAAGTAGCACCTGTCAAACATCAATCAGTTCAACAAGACACTTTAGCTCTCCTCTAGTGGTCAAAGATGGTCAAGCAAATGATGAAGTTATCCTAGAAAACAAATGGGAGAACAAACCCCAACTCATGCTCACACTACCATCCCATGAACAGAATTTGAAATCTCCTGACCAGCAAGGCATCTGGTGGGTCCTAGAATTTGATGGCTCAGTTAACAAGTTAGGAGCAGGAGCTGGAGTATGGATACATAACAAAGAGAAAGGCTATGCAGAAGGCCGGGCTTATAGATTGAACTTTAAATGCACTAACAACATGGCAGAATATGAAGCTCTGCTACTAGGCCTCAAGATTGCAAAATCATTACAAGCACATAGCCTCTCAATCATGGGGGACTCTGATCTAGTAATTCAACAAGTAAAAGGGAATTTTGTCACCAATGACAAAAGGCTGAGGTCCTACAGATCTGCTGTAATTGAAATATTAGAGACCTTTCCTGAGTTTGTTATCACAAAAATTTCTAGGGGCCACAATCTCCATGCACATAGCTTGGCAACATTTGCCAGCACCTTCAAATTTCCATTAGAACCCAACAATTGTTTCATGACCGAGGTCAGATACAGACCCTCTATTCCAAACAACATCAGAGAATGGCAAGTATTTGAGGATGACATGCAAATAAACAATTTTTTAACCTTGCAACAAGAGTTCACAGGATTAAATATTGATCTTGAGACAGCAAGTCAATCACAAATGCTTGAGACAGCATGTCAATCACAAATACAGTTTCAACAATCTGCTCACCCAATGTCACCTAGGACAGCAAAACAACTACTCAGTCCAACCATTTTTAACAATGAAAACATTCATCAAATTAACCAAATTGACTGTGAAGAGATGAGTAACGTTGAAACTGAAATCATACAACTCAAAGACAATTTCCTCCCAGTAGGCCTTACCCCATTAGAGGATATTTTTGACTCAAATGACATCCCTAGGAAGCCAAAGATGCAGCCATTAGATGCAAGAGTCGAAGAATGCAATATTGGTAATATTGACAAACCTAAGATAGTAAAGCTATCTGCCTCTTTACCCCCTGATCAAAAGCCCAAATATATTGATCTCTTTAAAGAGTTCCAAGATGTCTTTGCTTGGGGTTATGAAGATCTAAAGTCCTATGACACGTCTGTCATCCAGCATACCATCCCCCTCAAGCCTAATCAAAAACCATTCAAACAGAAATTGAGAAGGATCAATCCTGTGCTCCTCCCTTCCATTGAAAAAGAGTTGCATAAAATGTTCAAAGCTGGTATTATAGCACCAATCAGGTTCTCTGAATGGATTTCAAATTTGGTCCCTACAAGAAAGAAAACTGGTGAGATCAGGCTTTGTGTAGACTTAAGGAATCTGAATCAAGTATCACTCAAAGATAACTACCCCTTACCCAAAATGGATCACATCCTTCAGAGGGTAGTAGGGGCTTCAAGGATATCACTGCTTGATGGATTCTCAGGCTTCAATCAAATTTTAGTGCACCCTGATGATCAAGACAAAACTGCATTTACTACCCCATGGGGAACTTTCAAGTATGTGAAGATGCCCTTTGGATTGAAAAATGCAGGGGCAACGTTTCAAAGAGCAATGGACATTGCTTTTGCAAAGGAAATTCATGATTTCTTGGTCATTTACTTAGATGATCTTACACCCTTTTCAAAATCTGACCAAGAACACTTGAAACATTTAAGACAAATCTTCATAACATGCAGAAAATATGGCATTTCCTTAAACCCCAAGAAGTCATTATTTGGTTTGGAAGAAGGGAAACTTTTAGGACACATCATTTCGAAAGATGGCATAAGAATTGATCCAGATAGGATACAAGCTATCCTACAAATGCCTCACCCAAGGAATGTCAAGGAGCTGCAAGGATTCTTAGGAAAAATCAACTTTTTAAGAAGGTTTATCCCAAATTTAGCTGAGTTAATCAGATTACTAAACAACATGCTAAAGAAGGATTCAAAGGTTAAGTGGACCGTTGAAGCAAAGCAAGCCTTTGAAAGTATAAAATTGGCCTTGACTCAAACCCCAGTGTTAACTAATCCTCAGTTTGACAGAGACTTTATTATTTTTCCTTTTGCCTCCCAGCATACTATTGCTGCTGTATTATTACAGAAAGATGACCAAGGGAATGAAAAGCCCATTGCTTTTTTCAGCAGAGCTCTTAGAGATGCTCCTCTAAAGTACCAAATAATGGAAAAACAAGCCTATGCCTTAATCAAAGCTATCAAAGACTTTAGGATTTACATCCTTTACTCCCATGTTGTGGCTTATGTACCAAGTCCTATTGTCAAAGACATTCTCACACAAGAAAACTTAGAGGGTAGAAGAGGAAAATGGATTGCAAACATACTTGAATTTGACATTGAAATAAAGCCTACAAAGCTGATAAAAGGGCAAGGTTTGGCCAAGTTAATGACAGAAGCAAATTTCCAAGCCTTAGATATCAACCAACTGGACAGTGAAACAGAGCTGGCGACTCCAAAGATCAATGTAGCCTTTGAACAATCTCCTTGGTATTCTGATGTCTGTTATGTATTACAAAACCTGTGTGCTCCCCCAGGACTGTCCAGAACTAAGTCTAGGTTCCTAAAAATGAAAACATCTAAATTTTGTGTGATAGATGAGAATCTACTCTGGAAAAACCATGAAGGTATTTTGCTGCACTGTCTTCTTGAGAGTGAAACTGACAATATCATGCAAGAATTCCATGCTGGAGACTGTGGTGGACATTTGTACTGGAAGTCCACTGTAGACAAGATATTAAGGGCTGGTTATTACTGGCCCACTATGTTCTCTGATGTGAAGAAATTCACAACATCATGCCACAAGTGCCAACTGTTTGAAGGCAAAAGACAGTTGCTGCCACTTCCTTTGAGGCCCATTGCAACAGAGAGACCTTTTCAACAATGGGGCTTGGATTTCATTGGAGAAATTCATCCCTCATCTTCAGGACAACACAGATGGATCTTGACAGCAACAGACTACTTCACCAAGTGGATTGAAGCTGTCCCATGCAGACAAGCAAATGATTCAGTAATCATTCAATTTTTGGAAAACAATATACTGGCTAGATTTGGCTGCCCAGACAAGATAATAACAGACAATGCTGCTGCCTTCAGATCCAAGAAAATGGTGAACTTCTGCCATAAATTTCACATTACCCTGGGCCATTCTACAGCTTACTATCCTCAAGGAAATGGTCTTGCTGAATCATCAAACAAAAGCCTGATAAACATCATAAAGAAAGTGCTGGAAGAGAACAAAAAGAACTGGCATAAGAAACTAGTAAATGCTTTATGGGCAGACAGATTAACCACTAAAAGATCAATTGGGACCAGCCCATATGAGTTAGTCTATGGATTAGAGGCCAGATTTCCTTCATCACTAGGAGTGCCGGTTATGAAACTTCTGCAAGAAAGTCAAGCAGAGCCAAATAATATGCAAAGAAGGATTAACCAGATAATCTGTTTACAGCAGACCAGAGAACAAGTTTTCAGCAGAGTGCAGATACTACAAGAGAAACTAAAAAAGGCCTTTGACAGAAGAACTAAAGCAGAAGATTTCAATGTAGGGGACAAAGTTTTAAAGTGGGATGCAAGAAGAGAAGAGAAAGGAAAACATGGGAAGTTTGACTCTTTATGGAAAGGACCATTTTCTGTCCAAGCAGTACAAGGTAATAACACCTACTTCCTAAAAAGTTTGACTGTAACTGAACTGGATGAAGGTCCTGTCAATGGCAGGATGCTGAAGCACTATTTTGACTGTTCACTATGATAGAAATTCAGAGGTTCATTGTATATATGCAGCCTTACATATTATCTTCTATTTTAGAATGTAAAAAGAGGTTTTCCCAAATGCTGCACCTAGCAGCAACAGGCAGATAGAATCAGAGGTTCTCCAAGAAAAGGCACACAATTTTGACAGATTATATGCAGCAAATTTCAAAGATTAAGATGGGCAGTCAAGGAATAAGGCAATCTGACCTGCTGTTCTTGGTCTTTCAAAAGAAAAACCATCCCCATGTGGAGCCACTGTTGGATACCTATAGTAATAGGTTTCATATTTCATGATTGACTATAGAAAATCCAAATATGCTCTGCTTTGGTACTACAAAGATCCCATATTTCCCAGGAAATCAGAGGTGTGTGAAATATTCCAAATATTGAGGACCTTATTTCAAGTTTGGTGGATGATTCAACAGTCTAAACTGGATCATGCCATGTTTCAATTTTGAGTTGTAGAATAGAGAAAGAGGTCTGTCCAAACAGCTTAATCTTGGCAGACAAGTAGTTCAGGTAGAGAAGCAAAGGTTCCCAAAAGTTTAATCTGGGACCTTGGAAGACATAAGGGTAGAAGTAGATAGAGAGAAAAGGAAAAAGCCAAAGAAAAGAAAAGGCAATTGAGGGTTGCAAGTCCAAGTGCCCCTCCAAGAAGAAACAAAAAATGCTAGGCAAAATAGTTGGGTAGGCAGTTGTGGTTGCAGAAAGAATATGATCACCATTACACAGGTATCAATAGGTCTCTTGCCAAGGCAATAAATCTATCAGCAAACAAAGTGGTGAATTCCATGAACTCACAGCAAAGAGGATCACTAACTTCTTTTTTTTCCCTCTCTAGTCCATCACTAACACCCCCTTTCTAATTCCCCTCCTTCATTCATATTAACTCCTAATTCTACTATATAACCTCCCCTATCTTACCCCCACCCCTAATAATACTAACACTAAGGTGTATAAAACCCCAAATCTTATGTATATTCCCTCCCCTAGGCATAATAGCCGTGTATTTTTCAAAAGGGACCAAAATGGCATCTGGCCACTTTGGTGAACCTATTCCACCCTATTCCCCCTTTGCTGCAAGTTAATTTACCCTCAAATCACCTCTGCATTGATAAAACCCCCTCTCCAAACCCCTTTTGCCTATAAAAACCTTTGCAAAGGTTAATACCCGCCTCTGGCACGTTCCCCAATCCTACCACATTATTGGTTAAGCGAAAACATTTGAAAAACCCATAAAAACCCACAAACTTTAATCTTTTCCGCCCGCAGTATGAAGCGCGCATCTTTCTCCTCCGCCAGCCGTCGGATCAAGCCCATCAGATCCGACGGTCCACATTAATATCGGAGCGCATCCGATGGCGGCACTTTAACCTCCGAGAAAGTGACGTTGCGCCTTGTCACGCCTCCTCCACGCGTCAATCGATCAACCATCTCGGAGCCGAGTCTGACAGCTTCTGCGCCGTACCTAAACCGCCCCGAGAAACCGCGGCGGTTAAGGCCTTAACCGTGACCGCTGCGGTTTGACTGCCACCTACCCGTCGCTGACTCGCCGCCACGTCCTTATCTGCTCGTACCTGCCTTTGTTATTGGTCCACCTCACTGCTGACTGGGTTGCCACCTCACCGCCCCTTTGACCAGTCACCCACTGCCACGTCGCCCGATGACGTCAGCAGAAAAAAGCGCCAAATTGGTAAAATAACCCATATTTACCAATTTTCCCGTGTTTTTTACCACTTTCACTGTTATTACTGTTGGACGCTCTGCATGACCGTTTGCACTCTAATTTTCGCCAACCAGTCTATTAGCCCGGGCGACCTCCTCAAGCAGCAACTGTGCACCTTTGCTTCAACCTCTGCTCATCGAATTACAGGTATTTAGACCGTTTCGCCCTCCATACGACCTTCATTAAGCTTGAAATTGCTCAGAGGGATAGTAGAACCATAAAAACGGTATTTACACCGTTCATTTCCATTTGTTCATCCACCATTGTCATTGTGAGGGCCAAGAAGTACCTGCAGAGCTTTAGAAACCTGCAATTCACATAAAACCACTGTAATTCTGCGTTTTCCCGGCAGAGTTCCTAATAGATATAATTCACCCGATTGGAGAGTTCAGTTAGACCACAGAGAAGTTCTGTCACTAGACTCCAGTAGTATTTCAATTGCTATTGAGAGAATTCCCCTTGGATACTCAAAACATCAACTGTTTCCACAGAGAACTGCCTCCAGACTGTGTTTTTACCATTCCACCTGTCCACCTGCAATTCTTGCAACTTGAAGAGCTATGGAGACCCCTATTGCACTGAATATTAAGCCCATCAATGCTCCTCACCAGGAATTAGCATGGAAAGCCCTGGGAGACATGGACTACCAAATGCTGGATTGGTTCCCCATGGGAACCAAGTACAATATTCAAATGTTGAATGAATTAAGAGCCCAGCACCTCAGTGGGGCAGATATCTTGGGGATTTGGGAGTCAAATTTGCCCATATACAACCTTCCCCAAGTCAATCCTATGCCAGAGCTCATTTATAGCTGCCAGGAATGCTATGACCCCAGCCAAAGAGCAGTCATTAGCCCCACAGGCCTAGTCCTGTTCCAGATCACCCCAGAGAGCATAAACCAGATGCTGCGCTTCAAAACAGCCAAGAAATTGACCCCTCTATCCATGCAGAATCTGATTAACAGAGGGATCAAGCTGTCCAGTGACCAGATTGTCAAAATCAACCAACTGTTTGTCACACCAGGCTCTGAAACAGTCAAAACCCCTCCTATTGGGTACCAATATCTAAATGAGTTGGGCAGAATGTTGGTGGATCTAATTGGCTATGTCCTAGGATTCAAGGGGTTGGAAGATGTAGATGACAGCATAATGGCAATGCTGTCTATATTTGCCCCTGGTAAGCCTCCAGCTGTGCAGTATGATTATGCAACTTACATAGCAGAGAAAATCCATGAGCAGTTCATGAATTTGAAAAGGGAGAGACTGTTCAGGTACACCTCCTATATATATCATTTATTCCTTTTCAACCAGCCAGCTACCTTCTCTGTTCCTTTGAGGCCACTCAATGCCCAAGGAAGCCCAAGATCAGTTGTTTTCTGGACCTCTGTTTTTCATTCTACCTCAGTATCACCCTATACATACTGTGAGTTTATTGATTTATTTGTTCATCCAGCCCTAACAGCGCTGCAAGGTACTCCTCCTCCTAGATTAACCGATGATATGAAGAGGATTCTACATTTGAACAAATCTTACAATATTGGCAACTGGTACTTCTACCAGAACCACACAGTCATTAGGATATATGGCTGTGAATTGAACCCATTTAGGTTGCCGAGGTATGTCCCCATGAGGCTTTTTGCCTTAGAATATTTCAGGCAGTTTGGGAACTCAGATTACCTTCACTTTCAGAGTAGAAACAAGAAGTCACAATTGAAGGTAAGAAACCAGCTAGGTTCCTTCCTATATAACAGGAAAGAAGAAGGGTGGAAAGAGGCAGACAGCATCCTGGAAGGCCTCAGATTGCAGACCAGTTTTGAATGGATTCCCTATGACCCCAATCATTCTATCTCCCTCAGGAGAATTAGATACAAATTGGGCAACTATGCACATAAAAGACAACCTGAAATTGAAAAGTATGCCAATGCACTAGATTGGGAAGAGGGTACACTAGTAGAACAAGTCACTAAGGAAGAATTACTTGAGAAAGAAGCTAGGAATGTGCAAAAAGAAGCTGACTTGGAAACTTATGGACAGGTGCCCCTCTCCTACAGAAAGCAAATTGGAACAGCTGCTAAATCTTCAGCAGCACAGCAGCAAACTACTGAGAAGACACCCCAGGCAGCAAGCAAAGACAAAGGAAAACAGGTGGAACAGCCACCTATATTGACAGAAGAACAAGTTGACACCTTGCTACAGCAGCAAGAAGAAATGGAACAGCAAGAACTGGGGCAGCAACAAGAAGAAGCACAGTCCAGTGAACAGCAGCCCTTGCAGCAGGAAAAGGGGACAGATCTACCTAGTTACACTGAGCAGCAGCCCCAAACAGAGGTGCCTCCCAGGACAGACACCAATGTAGACACCTCAGTCCTCCAAACACCACAGAAGGAGGACTTGACCAGGAAGAGAGAAAGAGAGACCCCCCAGACCTCATCCTTCATCAGAGGAGAGAAGAGACAAAGATTGAATGACTCCCAAGAGGAGGACATAGCAGTAAGGCAAGCCATGGGCATGGGCCCACCCAGTGGAGAACTTTCGGCCAGCTCATCTCAGCGTGGACATGACATGACTATGGGAGGAGAGGTCAGCTCCTCCGGTCAACATAGAGAAGGGCAGTCAAGTATAAAGCAGCAATTCATTGACATCAAAAGGAGGAGTGATCCCATAAAAGTGCAGCTGTATAATCACTTGTTAAACCTAGCTCCTAGCAACCAGCAGAGACTCATGTCTGCTTTCGATGTGAGCGAAGGCAAAATGATAATGAGCCACTTCATGCCCACAACTTTGCATCCTCAGTCCACCTCGGACTATCTAAGAACCAACATGGAGGTTCTTGCCAAAGACATACACCCTATGGACAAGATTGAATTACATAAACAAACTGGTGAAATGGTGTATGCCTCCCTGGCAGATGAGACATTGGAGAACTACAAACTAAAGAGCAGCCTGGATAACACAGCTTCTCAGCTGGAATTAGAAAGAGCATCATCACAAGCCAAGGACAATAGGATCAAGTCCTTGGAAGAGGTAATTATAGATATAGGGCATGATCCTAAAGATGTCAAAGGCATCCAAGAACTCCTGAAGATAAGGGATGCAGACATGGCAGCCCTAAGAAAGAAAATCAAACTCCCGGCCACCATCCATCCACAAACAGATGAAGTTGCCCAGCAAAGGCAAGAAAAGGATACTACAGACCTGCTGGTATCCCTATACAAAGAGCTGGTTAGGATTCAAGACCAGCTAGGACAAACTGAAGCTGCAAAGGCAGCACTACAAGAATCACTGAAGCAAAGAGAAGAGGGCCAACCCTCCCAGCCTCCTCCTGTGATAATAAATCTTGAGGAAGTCCCTCTAAAAACTACTCCTCCTCCTCAGCAAACAGAAGTCACAGCACCAACTACAACATCAGAACAGGCTACTAGTTTAGACATGCAAAAGCTGCAAGCTGAGATCCAAGCCATGGAATCTCAAATGAAAGAGCTGGATGAACTTAAGAAAACCTTGGCTAAGGTAAATGAAAAGTTTGACAAGAGCAAACAGAATGAGGCAGCCAAGGAGAGAGAGGTAAGAACTCTTAAGAGGAGAATTGCTGAACTAGAGAAAGAGCTTGCACTAGAAAAAGTGACAGCTCAAATGAAAGCAGTGCTATGGAGCAACATTGGGCGGTCCATTGCCAACCAGTGGCAATATATTGAGACCATGGATGAGCAAATGGTGCTCATCACTAAAGCAAACAGAGAAATACAGAGAGCCAGGGCAAGCCTTGGACACATGCCAGAAGCTGCTACTAGGATGATCAATATTCTGAACTATAAGACTAGCTCTCAATTAGCTGTCATGGGAATCACCAACAGGACAGAAACAATTGCTGTAGCCAAAAGAGTCATAACATTGAGGAACTTGGTTGGAACACTGGAGAGGAGGACACAGGATATGCAGACTGAAATCAACAGATTCCTGGAAAAATTCGTGGCACTACAGAACAGAGGCCTCCCCAGCATTTTAAGCAGTGTAGGAAGACTGCTCACCCTAGACAATTACAATAAGAGAATTGATGCCCATGCAGGAGCAGAGATTGCAAAACCGCCCAGCACTTCAGCAGACGCAGGGCCAGCCACCGGGCAGACTATGTATGACAGGGTGGAGAACCTATTTTTCCTCATGAATGAAGTTGAGCATCTGTTTGATACACCACCTAACTTCTTCAAATTCACAGAAGCAGATGAAACTCTAGGGGCAATCTTAGCACACCAACTGCCCACACAGGATGTCTGGAGAAATTTGACACAGACAATTTTGTCAGGCCAGAATCAGTAGCGCTAATTCTCCAGGCAAATGAGCATACATGCGCAGGCACAATTTTGAAGAAAGATATCTACAAGGAAGAGGCAGAGGCTGAGCCAACTCAGCAGGACCATTGACTCACCACAAGTAGCAGTCACAATCACAGGTGACAAGTCCAGGATACAGCGTACAAGCCTTAAAGACAGGTCTTCCAGCATTTATTCAGAATATCTCGACCGACTTAGCTGTTTCCAAAGGCTAAAATATCTTCTGACAGAGCATTAAAATGCCTGTACTCTGTAATCAATGCTGTATTAAATTTTGGTCATAATATCTTAAGTGGTTGGTAAGAATGTAAAATCTGAGATAACTCAGAACTCAGATATTTTGTAAATCACCGCAAGTATATATTCACCCTTCACAGCAGTTGAAAAGGGTTGTTGTAATTTTCTTTTGAGAACTCTCTCTTACTGTAATATTTTCAGAGAAGTAATACAAAGGAAGAATGGAATTTCCAAGGCTTGGTGTACTTTGATGTATTGTGGTGAAAGATGAATGTTACAGGATTCCAGGGTGTTGTATAAAACAATAAGTATTCTCAAATCTCTTTGTTATATGTTTTCGAGTCTTTTGTTCTCTTTTGTTGTTTAAATGTTTTACACTTGATAGCAAGGTGAAAGGATAGTTCCAGGACTTAACCCGTGATTACCCTGGACTCAAACTGAGCTATTATACATGTTTTCCTCAGATACAGTGACAGAATTGTAATTCTTAATTGCTGCATTTCAAAACTGTGTCTTTTACTGTGATAGGCATTCTCAGGGATTCAATTTTTGCCCCTGAGACCTCTGTCTTTTCCTCTTAAACCTGTCTGTTGGGAATATATAAACAATAAGTGAAAATTCTTAAATGCTTTCACTGTTTGTGTTACCTGTTTCCAGTCATTTAATCAAAAATCTGTTCTATTAAGCACTCAAATGGCCTTGTAAGTTCCATCTTTCATCTCAAAGTTTCAAACACATATAGCCACAGACTCCATTGCCCAATGGTACTCAACCTCTCTGAAAACTACATCACTGGAATCTAAAAGGAGTTTCATCAACCAAAACATGAACAAAACCTATGCTCAATACCTAGCCTAAAACACTATCATTGTAGATACAAAATCATAAAGAGAGAGCCCTCTCTGATCACAGTTTGGCTAGAAACAGTGATTAAAAGATTGGTTAGTGGTTACCCCGGCCGTATTCCCTTGGGAGTCATAGGGAACAACCTGGGTGTTAACAGATTGGATGCTTGAATCCCTTATTCAAGCACTTGCAACACTCCACAAGCTCATCTAGATGTCTCACTCGACGTTTTTCCATTACAAGCTCACCAAGTTTTAGGTCTCTCTCCCTCTCTCCAATTTCTTCAACAACCACATGCACAAATGAATTGAAATTTGGGGCGAGAAGCCATTTTATAGGAAAAACTTATTTTTTCCCTTGGCCACTGTGGGCTCACTAGTGGAGGATTGGGAGAAAGATTTCGATAACTAGTTGGAAGTCATGGTTGAGAAGTTGTAAGATTTTCCAAAACTTTTTAGACTTCATCCATATAAGGAAAAAGGTGAATAATATAATTCCCTTCACATAACTTATAGATAAATTTATCTTTAACATTTTTCCCAGGGACCTTACTATCACTTGTTGAAGGTTTGTCACCATCATGATCTATGGGATCTAACGACAAAGGCCGATGTGAGCCTATGGACAATGCTTCTAATACCTTAGGAATACCGAGACAATCTCTAAGAAGGTGGTCACCCTTACATAACATGAAATGGAATTTAACTTTGTAGGTATGATTGGAAGGTTTCCCCATACTAGTTGCATCCATAGTAATGATTGCTTGGTTACCTCCCTACTTATTTTTCTTCTACTTCTTTGTCCTTTTCTTCTTCTTCTTAGCTTCTTGGTTACTAGAATCAAGAATTTCACCAGGCGAAGAGGAAGAAAGGGATGAAGAAAAAACAAGTGAAGAAGGCAATAGGCCAACTTTAGGATCAACATGAGGTTGATGTTGTTTAGGTGGAGGAGAACTCATTTGAGAAGAAATTTTGACATTCAGAAGCATGGGGGTCAAAAATAGCCAAACTGGAAAACCAATGATAAATCCAGGAAGGGACAACATTGCCATATAAAGAGCACCAATTTTTCCAAAAGAAGGAAAAGGACCAGAATTCCCATCAGAGGGGTTCCCTTGATTGGTAGACTTCGGAATTGTTGCCATTAGTCTCAACATAAGATCCACTTAGGATTTTTTCTACGTGGAGGATGTTTTTCCATGGTCAATTAATTTATTTTAGAAATTAAAAACACAAACAAAACAAAGGGGTAACTAGGCATAAAGGTTTACCAAGCAACCATGAACTACAATATACACCTTGGCAAGCCAAGCACTTAATGCACGTGTAGGAAATCTCCCTGAATGTTGTGTTCAGTGTATCATGATATACAAGGTGGTAAACTCAGTTACCTAACCTATAGGGGGATCCCAAAATATACTCAACAGTATGTGGGAGTGGAGTTCATAGTAGTGTTGTCTAACATGTAACTTTTCGATGAGAGCATTCCCATATACCTATCATGCATGGAGTGCCATCCGATATACCTAAAGGTACATGGAGAATGATCATATACACTTATGTACGTGGAATGGGATTTCACCCTTGGGATACAACACTGGAAAACAATGAAATCTCCTACATTTAACGATGTCATAACACGTCTCTAGCCTAAACCTCTATGTGTGTCATTATGTTTCAAATGCTCATAGGTTAATTTAGATGAATTTTAAAGTCGATCTTGAATCATGTTTTCATTTCAAGGCCCAAAAATCAATGTCACCTGAACACACCTATGATGCAACTAATATGAAAAAAATAACTCTTTTCAATTTTGATGAAAGCTATCTATATTAGGGAAGAGGTGGAAACAATGATACAACAATAAAATATGCAACCTGCTAGGGTCCTATAATAATAGGATTCATAATTTTGAATTGGTTATGGTTAGTCTTGTAATATTGTACATACTTTTCCTTTCTGCAAAATGTTTTCCCATATTAAAATTAAAAAATGTAAAGAGGGTATGCAATAAAAGAATAATCAAAGGACTAAAAGAATGAAAAAGATCAAATGAAAGTGTGCAAATTCAAATGCCACTACTTTTACTTTACTTTGAAAAATAATATTGTGTGCAGATTGTCAAAAATTCCACAATCCATGATGATCAAAGTAGTTTAAAATTGATTCATTCATGCTTTAAATTTCATGTTGATAGATAGAGAATAAAGATCTAGCCAAACTATTTAATCTTGGCAGATCAGTAATTAGGTAGAGAATAATAATGAGCTCATCAGTTTAATCTGAGCAATTTGAAGTTATAAGGTTAGAATTAGATATTTTTCTTATCAAAAGAAAAAGAAATAAAGGGTCAACAAGCTCAAATTCACCCAATGAATGAAGAGAAAATGCTAGGGTAAATAAAGGGTAGGTAGAAGAAGTTTTGCAAGTGCACAATGTTGCTAAGTCAAAAATCACTTTCATCATGCTTAATCCTATTTCTCATGTGTGGGAGGAATTGTTAAAGATAAATGACATTCACTAAATCTTATTTACTAATTTCCTCTCATCTCACTAGAACCCCCCCACATACTTAGTTTGCTAATTTCCCCTCATTATCCCTTCATTACTTGTAAAAACCCTTTCCCTTCATTTTGACCTTTTATCCCTTTGTGTCACGCATTTCCCTAGAAATTACCCTTCAAAAATCATTCCCCCTTCCAAAAACCCCTTTCCCTAGTTTGAAACACATTCCCATCACAAATACTACATTCCCCCCTTATTAATTTCCCCTTTTCCCCTTACAAACCTACTAAAACCCTTTATCCTAAGTTATTTCCTAAAGTCCCGCTTTATAATTCCCCACATTATAATTCCCCGACACCCTTTAACTCACCAAACCTTGGTGCATAGTAAAACCTCCACTATATAAACCCATGGTCCCCACCTTTATTAACCCATTGCTTATATTAAAATTCCCATGATTACTTTTCAAATTAATCACGTTTTCATTGTAATTAAACCTCGGGCCCCACCAACCATGTCCCAACTCCTTCCGTGCAAGTTCACCACGTGATATCCCTCTGATCTCCCACCTCCATATCCAATGGTGGATCAATATCGCGCAAATTCACAATCCGATAGTTAACAATCCAAAGGCACGCGAGATTCACAGTTTTGGCCGGGCATTATTTTCCTATGTGGAAGCACCAGGTTATATCACGTTCTCATGAAAAATACAAACCCCACCTAAAAGTGGTGCAATATGGCCTAAAACTTCCTCCCCACCTAAACAAAAATTTCCCACTATTCATTTGTCAATTCTTGCACCAAAATGTAACTGTTATTGGTTAAAAGGCTGAAAAAGCCCCATTTTACTCTTTTCGCTCATTTTCGCTACAAACCTCTGTTAACCAAATTTGATACCTTGCACCTCTAAGCAACCAATTTAACCACCTTTTGCCACCTAAAGATGTTGCAGACACCAAATTGAAGCAGCAAATACACCATTGAGGCCTCAGAAACCTTTGTTGCTACCACAGAACCCTATCTACACACCAAATCGCCAATTTCTAGGTATTCTTGAAAGAACCAGAATGACCCTGTAATTTAATCTATGCACAATAAATATTAAAATGTTAATTAATTAAATTAATTGAAAAAGTGTGTTAAACTCAAGAAAAACTTACTGTGCATCTAAACCCCTTTTCTACAAATTGTAATTACCCTCCCCATTATTCCAGAGCTTCTAACCTTACTCCTAAAGCCATAGAAAAAGTAATTCTATTAAATAAACCAAAGTATGGATTCCCAAATCTCTTTAGATGTAATATCTCTGCAAACCCCTCACTTGGATATTGACCACCTCCCATTGGCCGACGGAGAATTTCAAATCAAGGACATTGCTTCCCCTAGCCACCTACTGAAACTCCACTGCTGGAGTAAAGACAAGTTTTTGAACTAGAATGATGACATAATTCACCTGTGGGAATCAAATTTGTCCAAGTACTTGTTCCCACAGGTACACCTATTCCCAGAAATCATTCAATTCTGCCAAGCATACTATGTTCCCAGTCAAAGAGCCATAGTCTCCCCTGACCAACAGGTTTTATTCACTATTACTGTAGAGTCAATAAATCAAATGCTACAGATCTATCCAGGCCCAAATAAGACCCCACTTTCCATTGAAGGCTTACTTGAACTCTACATAAATCTAGACCTTCCCAAGAAAGCTTAGATATTTCAGACTTTCATCATTGAAGAGTCTCATACTCCAATAGATAGTCCTCCATATGCTGCCACCATTTTCTCTGAGAGAAGCAGACAAATTATAACCATGCTCTCTTGCATTCTAGGGTACACCACTGATGAACATGTGGATGAGGTTGTTCTTGCTTTCCTTTCTATCTTTTTCCCAGGCAAGCCTCTTGCTATAGTTTACAACTTTGCTCAGTTCTTGGTAGACAGAATCCATGAACAGTTTATTAGATAACCAAATGAGAGAGTATTCAAATACTCATCTGTATTATTTCACATGTTCCTATATTTTTAGTCAGACAAGTTTCCAGTCAGCATCCAAAAGTTAGACACCAAGGGCAATCCAAGATCTATCATCTTTTGGACACCATTGATCCAAAGATATTCCACTGTTTTTTCTTATAAAGAGTTTATTGATTCATTTGTTCATCTAGTTATAAACATGCTAACCAGTAGCTATCAACCCAGGATAAGTGAGGATAATAAGAGAGTTTTACAGTTGGCTAAGAATAGTAGAGTGGGAGACTGGTATCTATACCAAGACAACACAGAAATCAGAATATATGGATGCCAACTCACTCCCTACAAGCTGTCGAAATACCTCCCCATGAGGATATTTGCATTAGAGTATTTTAAGCAAATCATAAATTCTGATGATGTTAATTTCCTGTCAGCTAGGAAGAAGACTCAGTTTAAAATGAAAAACCAATTGGGCCCTTTTATTTGTAATAATAGGGAAGACAGACAAGAGGCAGACAAAATCTTATAGCAGATGAACTTCAAGAGCAGTTTTATGTGGCAATATGACCCTAACGGAGTCATAAATAAACTAAGGTATAAATTCAAGCTAAGTCCTTTCATATATGATCCCATACCAGACATTGAAAGATATGCCAACTAGTGAGAATGGTTGGAGAATACTTTAATATATGTGGAAAATCAGATTGATACTAGTTCCTTTTTGCAGGTTCCATCCCTACGGGAACAGATGAATATTACTCCCATTTTACAGACTCCATCCAATGGTGACAGAAATGTGAAAAGAACCAGGAAAGAAGGTTCTAGCTCTAGGATGGACACTATAGATGATAGGTTTGAGATTAGTTATAGGAAGAGGCCCAAGCTTAATCCTGTAACTAAGCAAGAAGACACCATTGAGACAGTTGAAATCATTGATACTAACACAATGGTGGGAAAGAGTAAAGGTCTAGTAGTTTCAGAAGAAACTCATCAGCCTTCTACCTCAAACACTCAAATAATTGAAAAACAACTTAGCATTGAAGTCTCTTCATCCAACAAGCCAGTGGATAAAGAGAAAGATATAAAAGAGAAGTACAAGAAAATCAAGTTGAGGAATGAGGCATTAAAGGCTGAAACTTATGCCCAGTACTTCAAACAAACACCTGCCAATCAAAATAGGTTTATGTCAACATTTGACATTAAGACCGGTAAGATGCAAATGACCTTTATGCAACCTACAGTCCAACAACCTAGATCATCAACAGACTACAGGAAAATAGATTTTGAAGTTTTGGCTAGGGATGTTCACCCTATTAACCAAATTGAGTTCCATAAACAGGTCAGTGAAATGATTTATTCCACCATGACTAACAAAGAAATGACTTTGCAGACACTTCAAAGCTCACTGGATAACATCAAAACATAGTTAAAGCTAGAAAAGGCATCCTCACAGGCCAAGGACAACAGAATCAAGAGACTGGAAGACTTGGTGATTGAAATTGGGTATAATCCCGATGATGTCAAAGCTGTAGAAAAACTGACAAAAAAGAAAAATGAGGATATTGTTGCTTTGAAGAAGCAACATAAGCTGCTTGATTCAGAACATCCACAAATCAAGGAGGTCCTAGAGAGCCAAACCTAGCACGAGGAAATGATGGATCTCATTCTTCAATTAAATGATCAATTGAAAGAAATGGAGAAGGAATTGGACAATTTAATACAATTGAAACAGGCCAGCCTTGAGACAACCACTACCACTGCTATTCCTACAGTCACTACAACAGTTCCATCAACTTTGGCAACTTCATTGGCCCCCACAGCTCCACTAGCTACAACACTTCCAGCTGCAACAACATCTACATCAGCAACAGGTTCAACAACAGCAACAACTCAGCCAAGTGATGAGGCAAGTAAACTGGTCAAAGCCATGGAGGACATGTCCATTTAGACCACTGAGATAAATAGACTCAAAGAATAGATAAGGAGTCTAGAGGATGAGAAGAAACTAGCCCAAATTATGCACAAAAATGAAGTATAGAAGTCAAACAGGTTGATTGAGAGGATGAAGAATTTGGAAAAGAGTTAACATTGAAGGAGCCACTTTCCAAAGCAAAAGAACAGCTATGGGCCAATATCATTGACTATGTCAATGATGTTTGGTCATCTATACAAGTCATATTTAAACAAAATGATTTAGTCAAAGAGGCTACTAAAGCAATTCAAATATTTAGGGCCGAACTTGGAGACATGCCAGAAGAAGCCACCAGAATAATCCAATTCCTTAACTCTAAAAATAAATATGAATTACAGGAGCTGGACATAGCTGATAGGACTGGAACTATACTAGAGGTGAAGAAAGTTCTCACCAAGAGGAACTTAATGATGCAGCTTGAGGACAAATGCCAAACCATGGAGCTGGCTATAGGCAGGTTCATGGTTAAATTTGATGCTTTAAGGTAGAAAGGTCTGCCAAATCCCTTGGTAATAAATGACAAATTAATGCCACATGAAGACTATAACAGGAAAATCAGAGAAGTGGCAAGAGATCAAGCCAATAATTCCTCTATGAAAGGGATGCCTACAGGAAAAGTTCTGTACCAGACTTTTGAGAACCTATTTTACCTCCAGCATGAGGTAAAACACCTTTTTGTGAACAAGCCCACCTTTGCAAAATACACAGAAGCAGATGAAGTCTATAGAAGAATGGTAAATATTAAATTACCAGACACAGAGACATGGGAAAAATTAAATGACTTACTGTGAAATTGTAAGGTAAAGGTGAATACATAGCAGTAAAAGAAAAGCAGCAGGTCAGCCTAGTCAAAGAGTATCAGATGAAAGAGTATCATTCAAAGGGAAAAGTAAAAAGAATAGTCAGCATCGGAGATCAACAACAAAGGAGTAAAAGCAGCAAAAGATGAAAGAATAAGACAACACAGCGAAATAAACAGGGACAACTTATAGCAGCTACATATCTGTCTCTATCTTCTTGCATGAAGATATTTCTTTTTCCTAGAATAATTCACAAAATAGTTTGGGACATTTTGTAAATAAATTTTTGTATAAATACTTCATGATTCGAAGTATAGAGGGTGGATTGCTTGACATTACTATAGTTGTATTGATCTGAAACCTGAGGATTCATTGTACCAATTTTTCAAGTCAGCAGACTAGACTGAGTAATAAAGACATTGCATTACAGGATTCATGTGTTGGGCCACTTCAGTGAAGTATTTTCTATTTGTCAAATTGTTATCTTCTTAAGTGTTTCACATACTTACATGTTATCTAAATTGAATGAAATAATTAGAAATTTATTACAAAATTTGTTTAAGTACACTCTGTCTTGAACAATTAATCATTTTAATCTTTTCTTTTGATATCCAGATTAGGGAATCCTTCATTTCTCCCTAGTTTCGATTGACCTCTGTCATTTCCTACATTATCCGGTTTGAGGAACCCTTAATTTCTCCTTGACCTTGATTGAAAACCACTTCACCATCTAGCCTAAAATATTTGAATTTACTCAGCTACCTTGCCCTATAAACACTACCTTTAGAACTTGATCCAGTCTTGTTTTCTTGACACTTGACCCCATAGACCAATGGTAAAGTACATCCCTCTATCCATCTAAGTCAGTGATTCCACCACCAAATAAAAATAAAAACCCACCCAAAGCTTAAATAACTAGCCTAAAATCAATTAACTAAATAAAGTTAAATCATAAAGAGAGAGCCCTCTCTGAGCATTAGGAAGGCTAGATCCTGATCTCAAAAGTAGGTTTGTGGTTACCTCAATTATTTCTTTCATAACAACTCTAGGGAAATTTTAGAGTGATAACACAACCAACAAGAGATTCCTAAATAGATCTTTCAATTTCAATATTCCAATTCAATTCAAAGGATTAAAAGATGTCAAACCATGTAATGTAATGTATGGAAGATTCCCTTGAAAACTATGAAAATGTAATCTATGCACAATTTCCTTTCCAGTTGTGAAAATGAGAATTTTAACTATGCAAATGTGATCTATGCAGTATAATTCTTCAAAGCAAACACAAGAGGATTCCAATGAAATGAAACGTAATCTCGGATTTCATGAACATAGGACTCAAACTAAAATTGGGTGAAAATTCCAAAAATTAAAAGAGATGTCACTCAAAGGTGATTAACACTCATGCACTATTGAGGGGGGTTTTTGTTGCAAAAATGAAAGAAAAAATATGAAATTTCACACTAGGGAATTCCAATTTCACACACAAAACCCTAGATGTAAATGCAAATAAAATTTCCTTTTCACCAGACTTAATTTTCGAAATGAAGAAAACTAAGTTGCAAATGTTCAATTATTGATTCAATTACACTTTCTAGAATGAATACTAGAACAACAATTCATCCAAGCAACCATCTACCAAACAAAAATAGTTTACAAGTGACCAAGTGATAAGAAAAAAGAAAAATCAAAACCAATTATTACCAAAGGAAAACAACACAAATGCAAACCAAATGGGGGATTTAGAGAGACCACAAGATGCTGAAGACTGAGGGAATTTCAACTTGATGTAGGCTGACCAAAGATAGGTTCAAAACTAAGGCAAAATTCATGCAAAAATAGGGGCCAACACTGGTGCAGGAGAGGCACCAGTGCATTGCGATGCTGATGCAAAGTGGGCTAGGGTGAGGTGCAATGCTCTGTCAAAGGCATGGGGGGTGCATTGGGCCTCAGAAAGAGAATTCTGGCACAAAAATTGCAAAAAAGGCTCAATAAAATCACTTCATAGGTATTTTATTGGTTGGATGATACAACAAAGTTCTATCATGGAGGTAATCAAACACAATGGACAAGGAAAATACCAAGGGAATACTATGTTCCCCACTATGGTCACTAATTTGTTATACATGATTTACTATTGCAGACAAAAGTATGTCCCCTAGGTCGGTGGTTAAACTAAAACAATAGAGAGACAAGGAACACAATTCTTTTCATTAAAGTAAATAAATGATGGAGTGAGGCCTACCTTGAATCCTTCGCACACTTCACCCTTTCTTTAGCTTGGACGCTCCAATCCTAGCTCCAATTGTGAAAATTAGAACCTGCACATTCAGATAACACAAGCCAAGAAACTAGGAGATCTATGTAGTTTCACCTAAGTACTTCATTCAATAGATCAACATGGTATTGAAATACATGAAATAACAACATAAAATATAGGAAAACAATGAATTCTTTGCATTACTATAAATGGAAGGAGGTTACAACCATAAGTAGCAGTTGATCTTGTAGAAGAGCTCCTCCTAGTTGTTGAATTGTCCTTTCCTTGTCACAATATGCACCTCCAATCACCCTAAATGCATGAGAATATGACCACTCACTACAACATCATAAGGGAAAAATTACTCTCCAAAAGCCAACCCCCAACCACATAGAAGGCTGGGAATATATAGAGAAGTAGGGTAGATTGGAAGTTCTTATCCAATTACTAATATAGGGTAAGAGATCCACCTTTGATGGAGGGATAGGATCAAAGGATAAGTGGTGAAAACTCAAATGTAGGGAAGGATATGATTCGAATGTTTTATGCAAGGGAAGTAGTTGAAACAAATTTTGGAAAATCCTATAATGGGAAGCTTCTAGAATCCCAATCATTCTCCTAGATTTCTAGAACCAACAAAGGTGTAAAGGGGAGCAACCTACTAGTGATCAACTAATCTAGGTGGATCTCTAAAAAGTACCAGTGGCATGGTAAGAAGTCTCAAAACTCAAAGTGGCTGAAACTCTACAAACATAGCATCGGATCGAAGTGCTCATCATCCTCATTCCAAAGGTGAGAACGTCACTCAAATCTGAGTTCATACGAATAAGTTAGAGCAAGTCAAAGATCAAGTTTGATTTGGACAAGTGGCAGGAGGAAGTGACGTGGAAAAAATCTCAGCGAATGGCGAAGCGCCAAGTGGCAGGCCTCCATTGGTCCCACATACCACTGATTGCAAAAGGCAGAGGTCTACAAGTTGAGGAATTGGCCCCCAGCACCCAGGTTGCAATTCTGATATCACAATCGCAGATCAGAGGGAAATCAATGGTTTCAAATCGGCCCTAGGCAAGAAAAATTGTGATGCGATAATCACATATCGCAATTGCAGAGGGAATGCCATTACATAATTGGCCCTGATAGATTCAGGTTGCGATGTGATATATCGCAATCGTAGTTAGAAAAAGGGGAAGAGTCATATGGAGAACCCACCACGATTCCCACAGATTGTGATTTGTGATGAGGCTTCAGACCCGATATATTATGAACTGTGTTTAATAAGCCCATCGAGTCCACTGTTGTCGCAAGGTTCCTGTTGTAAAGGATTAGGTCTGTACACTGATGGAAAATGCCCATTGCGATTTGCGATGATGGATTATTCCATCGTTTGAGGTTTAATGCGAAAATAGTCTATGGAATGTTTTTCTATGTTTGCAAGGTTGTTACCGTGTCCTATTTAGGGGCTTGAGAATCTCTTCCTGAAACAAACCCACCATTTAATACTTGCCATTTGTTTGGAACTACCCTAAAATTGAGGGGTTAGCCACCAAGTATATATATTGGATGGTCAACAGAGGAAAGAGGAGGAGACTGGCTGATAGTTCAAAACATTGTACATAGAAGTAACCCGACCTGGCAAAAGGGGTTGGAACCTCGCCTTGAGCAGCAAGGGAGGTTTCGAGAAGGTGCAGAAAGCCTAATTATCTAAATTGGGTCTTTGGATAGGCATTTTTGCATGATTTTTCACCAGGATTTCGGTGGTACTGTTTGTTTCTGAAGCTGGGCTCTCCATTATTCATCCATCTTCTAGCTTGGAGGTATAAGGATTGCAAATGAATGTTTCTTGTACCTTATCTCTTTTTATCCCACTTAATGAAAGAAGGCCTCCCCACTATTGAGCAGGGCCAGGAGATGTAGTCCAAATTAGACGAACTCCGTAATCAAATCTTTGTGTCATGGTATCTTGCTTATCGTGTTATTTCTGCATAGTTTTATGTGCTTTTAAGTTCCATGGTTAATAAGCTTTGTTTCATATAATTCTGATGCATCTATAAGTAAAATATCTTGGATGAAAGTTTGGTATCAGAATAGGTCTTTGTTGATGCGAATTGCATGAGTATATGCTAACCCAGAATAGGTTGCGAAAAGGTGAAGTACCGCTTAAGTCCTTTGATCCCGAAGCAGGACATGCACAATGAAGAAGAAACATGGAAAACAAAGAAGCTTATTGGGAAGAGGAACATAATTTTCTGCAACGTATTCTACAATATGGCAGAGAAAGTGGACAAGCCGTTTTCAGAGTATGAGAAGGCACTTGGGCACGAGAAGCAAGTTGAAGATGACAATAGATCAAAAACTCATGTAGGTGGTGAAGAAGAGCCTCCTCCCTCTCCTTCTTCAAGTGATATTTCTCATCACTCTAATCACGATTCCAAACATACATCTAATAAACCATTCTTCAACCTAGATGTATAGTTTGACCTGCCCATGTACAATGGAGAGTGTAGTGCAGAAAAAATTAGAGGTATACTACTAGATTCAACAAATCGAAGAAGATGAGGCAAAGGTCAAGTTAGCATCTCTTCAGCTGAGTGGCACTACTCTTGTTTGGTGGGAGAGAAAGTTGTAGAAGGGCAGCGAAAAGTCAGGTAACCTTCTTTCCTCTTGGTCCAGTTTTATTTTTGCATTGAAAGACTAATTTTACCCTTTGGGCTATAAACAAAAGGCACTAATGGAATGGCAATATCTAAGGAAAGGTAAAAGAAAAAATGTACAAAGCTTCAATGAAGAATTTCAGAAACAAGCATTGAATTTGGGCATCTCATTAGATTCGCCCAAGATTGTAACTGAGTATGCTAGTGCACTACATAGTTACATCAGACCCTCACTGCTATTGTTCAAGCCTACTATGATTGATGCATCTAGCATAAAGGTGATTCATCTTGAAAGCCAAGGAAAGAATGACAAAGATGATCAAGCCAATAAAACACCATTCAACCCTCAGCATGGAAAATTCTGGAAGAAAGGCAAGGGGAAGGCTAAGAAGACCATCATAGCCAAGAAATAGGACGGAGCAACACCATATTGCACACATTGTAAGAGAGAAGGTCATGATGAGGACCACTATTGGAAGCTACATTTGGAGCTGATACCAAATAGATTCAGTGGAAAGAGCAAGTAGAAGATAGTGGCAATAACGCAATAGGACCTTGGATCAAATTCTGACAATGAGACATTGATCATAACAGTGGGCACAAAAGGTAATCCTTTTGTTAGTAATAATTCTGATTCAATGAAAAGTACTAGTTATTTTTATGAGACTGTAAGTAATGAGTGAAAGAGAATTGAATTATTCCACATTAGAGTTATTATAAAACACACAAAGGTGAAAATATGTTTGATTCAGGTTCCCAAGAAAATTTAATCTCAGAGTCCTTGGTGAAAAATTTAGGCCTCGAAACTAAGCCTCATCCGAGTCCATACCCGCTTGGTTGGGTAAGCGATAAAGAAAAATTACAAGTAACCAAGAAGTGTGGGGCCATATTTGTTATTGCTTCCAAATTAGTTGTGAGGTAGATTTAGATGTGTGCCTTTGGATATCTATGGAATTATCTTGGGAAATTTGTATCTATATGACAGAAAGGCAGTTTTCTTTCGGCATGAAAATAAATACCACCTCCCGAAGGATGGGATAGAATATATAGTCAGGTCTCATCGTACTAATGTCAGTGCTAGCCTTGTAAGTGCAGCACAGATTAAACGACTGGTTAATTCCAGCAAGGGGTGCATGCTCATGGTAGTGAGAGTGAAAGAGGCTGAGATGGTTGACGCTTTCAAAGGTTTTGATCCTGATCATAAGAAAGAATTGTTTGAAATTATTTCTGACTATGATGGATTGTTTCAGGAACCGAGAGGATTGGCCCCAAAATGGGAAATCCAACATGAGTTCTATTTACAACAGGATTCTCCTTTGCCGAATATTCGCATGTACAGGATGGCTTCTATTGAGATGGAAGAGATCAAGAAACAGGTGTAGGAGTTACCAAATCAAGGGGTCATCAAACCAAGTTCTTCTCTGTGCGGCTCACTGATCGTGTTGGTTCGAAAGAAACATGGGACATGGTGAATGTTCATAGACTACAGGGCACTAAAAAAAATTACGGTGAAGAATCGATACCCTCTCCCTCGCATAGATGAGTTATTAAATCAGTTGAAAAATGTTGTCTAATTTACAAAACTAGATTTTCATAGTGGATATCACCAGGTTAGAGTTCCAGAGCAAGACGTTTGGAAGACTGCATTCAAAACCAAACAGGGCTTGTTCAAATGGATCGTGATTCCATTCAGACTATTCAATGCTCTGACCACATTTATGAGGGTAATGAATGATATGGTTATTCCTTTTCTTGATAATTTTGTTCCTGTATATTTGGACGATATTCTTGTTTATAGTAGGACACGGGATGAACTATATGTCATGTGAATAAAGTGCTTGACGTTCTAAAAAATGAAAAACTATATGTAAAGTTGTCAAAGTGTGAGTTTGGGAAGACCTCTCTAGTTTATTTATTTCGCATAGTCGATAATGGGCAATTGAAAATAGATCCCTCTAAGGTAGATGCGATTATGAAATGGTCTAAACCCAAAAATGTTACAGAGGTTCGAAGTTTTTTGGGTGCGGTACATTATTGGAGAAGGTTCATTGCGAACTTCTTTGTTATCATAGCCCCCTTACATGCATTGACAAGTGTGAAGTAGGCCTTTTAGTGGGGAAGAAAACAACAGAAATCCTTCAACACACTGAAAGAGAACATCAACAAAGTACCAATGCTAGCATCACCATAACTTCAACAACCTTTTGAGATTGAAATAAATGCCAACGGATATGCCATGGGCACTATATTGATGTAGCAAAGGATGCCTGTATGTTACCATTCAGAGACTTTCTCCTAGGTTTTTGTGAATTATCCCACGTACGACAAGGAGTTGTACACCTTGATTTAGAGTGTAAAGAAGTGGAACCTGATCGGCAAGGAGACCATCATCCATACGGATCATCAGCCTTTGCAATACCTTCAGTCACAGGCAAAGCTTCAGCAAGCCTGACATTTCAGATGTATGGGATTCCTCCAATAGTTTCATATTTTAATAAAATACAAGAAGGGTGTTGGAACAAAGTAGCATATATGCTTTCTTTCCCTCCTATTTTTGCATATGTAGTTTTGCAAAATACTTCTTTATCGTTAGAAGGTTATGCTGAACAATATGCCAATGATGATGATTTTAAAGAGATTTATGCAAGACTAACTCGTGGATTGTAGGTGGACAATTATTATTTTTTAGGGAAAACTGTTGTATGACCTTGGAAAACTTTGCATACCCATTGATGAAAGGGTACATGTAATCGGAGAGGCTTATACCTCTCTTGTGTCTAGTCATTTTGGGGTTGAAAAATATTTATGCCATCTACATAGGTTTTGTTTTTGGCCTCATATGAAAAACATTGTGACTCGCTTTGTAAATGGTTATGTGTTGTGTTGTGTTTCAAAGCCCTCTAATAGAAAACTTGGTCTCTACACATCACTCCCTATTCCGAGTCGACCATGGGAAAGTGTATCCATGGATTTTGTAGGTGGTTTGCCTATGTCTAGGAAAGGGTATGACTATTTGTACGTCGTCGTGGATCGTTTTAGTAAAATGTGTATTTTAATGCCTTGTAAAAAGCAGGTAACTACTGAACATACTACTTATCTTTTCTTTCAGCATGTTTGGGTCCATTTTGGGTTTCCCACATCTATTGTGTCAGATCAAGACTCTCGCTTTCTTGGAGAGTTCTAGACTAGCTTGCAAAGAATGATGGACACTAAGTGTTGGGTGTGGTTTTTTACCTATTTTTTGCACATTCTTTCCCCAGTTTTGACCCTTCTGTCCTCTAGGCCTATGACTTTACATGATCAATTTCCCTGTTTTCTCACCTTTATAACCTATTCTACTATCATGTTACTTTGCCATATACTGAGTAATACAATGCTTAATTCCTTTTTGTGGCTAACTAGGAGATTATTAAAGAAGTATTTTGGGAAGCTCTTCTTCTTTTTAGGTGATGGTTCGCGAGAACAAAGGTATGAAGTAGACAAGTAGTGTGGATTAACTACAAAGAAGGGTAGAACAGTTTGATATTACACATTGGATGATGTTACAGGTTGCTGTTACACATTGGATGTCGTGACAATATGCTGTTACATATTGGATGTTTTTACATTACGTGCTAATACAAGAATCCAGTGTTATGCCAAAAGTGTTGTCGCCAGCGATGCCATGACATCTCGAACCATTATTCACTCAATGTTGTTACGTCGAAACTAGAAAATGTGGGTACTATTCCACATAACAATTGTCAATAGTAGGGATTGTTTATTTTGGAAGAAACAGACCCAAGCAGTTGCAATCCTAACTACTGTATATTTGTATTTAGAAATAGGTTGTAACTACTTTTATTTTTTATCAGCATGAGAATCATGAGATTCTCATGACTGATCTGTTTCTAATTTCGGGATGTAATAACTATAAAGGAACTTGATTTTTCATGTACAAGGACACGACATATAGAAAAGTATTGTTACTCTGCTTCTGTAATTATGAGTTTATTTTTAATATTAATCAGCACAGTGATGTTGTTACTGCTCTTCAGCTGATTCGTTAATTACTTTTGTGTTACTCCTGTGCCTTGCTGAGGAGGAAGGGCCCTCCTCTTTGGCAAGGATGCAGTGATAGAGGTAGTGTACATTCTAGTTTAGCTAATTGATTTATGGTTTCTCGCTGTTGCTGTACAAATCGTGGATTACATTCGTTGTTGTTTCCATTTATATTATGTTGTTACATTGAGTTAATCAACATAATGGTAGTAACCAACTGGAGTAGATATTAGTTCCTGTGTGGCGTGCCTTTAATTTGATAGTTGCGAAGTGTGATTAATTATGTAGAGTGTTTTTATGTCTACATGAATGATTTGATTCAGCAATTTAGTTCAGCGACACCTTTTACTATTTTCTGCATTTTCTTATTCTTGGTTGTGGTGTATTGGCATAGACAGTACAAACTCCATTGAAATAGCAAGACCTACCCTAGGTTGACAATTAAATGTTGCAGCCTTGGTCAATTAGGATTGATTAAAATAGCACTACATTTTGGCATTGTTGCTGGCGATGGTAGTTGATGATACAGTCAACCAAGTTGTTTGTTTGATGTAGAGTGTTCCTAGTCCACACTTGTTGCGTGGTAAGACGAGAGGTAAGAACCTGCACATTGCTCTAAAATACCTAAGTTGGCTCACCATTGTGATCACTAGGGAACTTAGGGAATTTTGGTGTTTTGTTTAGCATGCTTTTAGCTCTTCAGTCGCTGGGTGGTAAGACGAGAGGTAAGAACCTGCACATCACTCTAACATACCTGGGCGGGCTCACCACTGTCGAAGACTGAGGCACTTAGGGTGTGAGTTAATACACATAGGGTCCATGTGTGCAACTATAGAAATTGTAGAGATACCAAAACTACCTCCACTCTAATTAGTCACAGGAAAATCCGGTCGTAAAAAGGAAAGGAAGAGTTTCGATTTGGGAAGGAAAACATTCATCCAGGAACTAATCTCTAAGGCAGAAAAATAACAGTCCATCTCTCAAAGGGATGCAAGGAAAACAGTGCCACAAAAAGCTATTACTCCCATAGAAAAAGCAGAAACCTTCGATTCCTCTATCTCGGGACCATATCATTCTAAACCTAACACCCATACCCCCAAGACCAAGAATCTGATTCAAGGCCAGGAGGGGGAAGCTAGTAGCCAGAATTTGAGGACTGAGGTGCAAGGGGAAACTTAGGGGGAACATTGAACACCTGGGATGGAAGAACACATATTGGTTTATCAATACCCAGATACAGGTAGCGCAGTAAAACAACCAGCCCCAAGAACATCTAAGCCACTAATCACATCTACGAGACCATCACAAGAACAGTTTGAAGGACATTTGCTATAGCAAGGGTTAGAAGGACTAGTCAAGGGGGACAACAATGAAAATAATGCTAAAACAGATGCGACTATCACCACCTTTGAGTTCCCTATCGGGGATATCATAGGTGAAGCTCCTATAAAGAATATTCCTCTATCATCCTTACCATAATTTAAAGGGATGACTATGGAAGATCCATACACATTTTTATTTGAGTTCGATGTCTTATGCAGAAGTTATGATTATACCTCAGATGCATAGAAATTAAAATTATTTCTTGCTACTTTAAAAGGGGCAGCCTTGAGATGGTTCATGGGATTGGGTTCCACTTCTATTTGAACATGGAATGACATGAAGGAGACGTTCTTATCAAAGTACCAAGACTATTGCAGAACCAGGGACTTAAGGGAGGAGATCTTTAGAATGACACAAAAGGAGGATGAAAGCCTAGAAGATTATGTGGAGAGGTTCCACTATAATCTGCAACGGTCTAAACATAGTGATCTAGACTAGGAGATCTTGAAGACTATATTTATCATAGGAATGAGGGATGACTGCCTTGATACCCTAAACCTATTAGGGAAGGGGGATATATCGCAAGAACCATTCGCTGAAATTGTAAAGCTCTGCCTAAGATGCTCTAGAGGATCATCTAAGGGGAGGAGCGCAGTTCGAGATGCCTTCACTCGGATACAAAAATATGTAGGAGGGGGAGTAACTAAAGTAGAAATTAGAATTTGTTTAAAAATTTCAAGACCAATATCCTCAGTACTCTCTCTTCCCAGATAATGACAACACAGATCAAGAAGACACAAGCAAAAGTTGACACACCTCTGGCTGTGTTCTATCCGAATTTCCAGAAGAAACATCCTTTGAGGGAATGCAAATTGAACAGCATCAGCTTGTGCAATATTTGCGAGCTAGAACATTCGACAGGGAAATGTCTGGAGCTTCCTATACTGAAGGCAGTACCCAAGGAGTCAAGCGAGGAAGTGCAATCCTCTTATTTCATCGCACCAAGGAGGCCATGGCAACCATGACCTCTAGGTATGTCTCAAGAATTTTCCTCTTTTAATTCATGGAATAATGCATATAATACTCAGCAATATCCATGGCAATATCCTACTCCTCCTCCAGTATAGTTTCCTTCACCCTGGAACCAGTGGTCTCCATCTCCTTCTGTTCAATATCCTCAATCTCAACCATATCCTTGGAACTAGAATTGGAGAGGAAATGCCTAGAATTCAACTCTACCTAGACTACCCATGAAACAACAGCTACAGTTACCTCCTTTCCAAACTCCTATTGCTCCACCACCTATGTGACCCCAACTACCTGTGCAACCTAACCCAAACCCAAATAATAAAGCAGCTCAGGGCATAGAGGCTCCGACTACCTTCTAGACCTACCTTATTACCCCCGTGGGACTTAATGAAATACAATTGCGATCGAGAAAGGTAATTAAACCAAGTCACTCCCCTATCATTACAGAGGAGGAATGTGAACCATCTAGAAGAGATGTTGGAGGCTTTGAGGTGGCTACTATGCCTACAACAACCGATATAGAGGAAGTTGTTACATCTGTAACAACCAACCCATGAAGAACTGTTACTGCTGTAACAACCAACTCGAGGAAGGTTGATACACCTGTAACAACCGATTCGACTGTCATAACGTAGGACCCTCCATATCCTTAGAGATTGGTCAAACCTAGGATGACTTCACAGCCCGAATCTGATTTTCTTAGGGAGTTGCAAAATTTGCATGTACGAATTCCTCTGCTACAAGCCCTTAAGGAAGTACCTATTTATGCTAAAACAATGAGAGATTTGTGCATCAAGAAACCTGGGAGGAAGCCTAAAGACCCTGCCACCATACATGTGATGGGGAAATTATCTGAATTAATGTCTGCTCAGCCTCTCCTAACTAAGTATAATGATCCAAGAAATCCTATGGTCACTGTCTACATTAACGATCAGCCCATAGCCAACACATTGATCGATCTCGGGGCTACCATTAATGTAATGACAAAGGACCTCTTTATTGCTCTCAAGCTACAGGGACTTAGACATACTCCTACTGTACTTGAATTAGCAGACAGGTCCTGTGTTAAACACAAGGGGATGTTAGAGGATATAGTGATTACAATAGCTTCCTGGAGGTATCCGACTGATTTTCTTATCTTACAGCCCAAATCCAATTTGGGGGGACATCCTTTGATCTTAGGGAGACCTTGGCTGGCCACTGCGGATGCATTTATAGGCTGCAAATTAGGATCTATGGTGATCTCAGATGGCTAGGAAACGAACAACCTTAGCCTTTACCTCTCAAAACCAAATATGGATGTATACAACCCTTGGTGTGACAAGTTTGAGCCTGAATCAGATCTTTCCCTACCACTCCTCACTCTAAGGAAAGCCCAATATTTAGAAAATGAGATAGAAGATGATGTCATTAATGGTTTTATTAGTAACTCACTTTTTGTCGCTTCTATTAAGGATGCCAATGAGGAAGAAGAGGTGGAAGATATAGATTTTGAACAAATTAGAACTGCTCAGAATATTGACACTAGTCCAATTGAGATAGAATTTGGAAATTTTTTTAATATTAACCCCAACCTGACTATTGTGAAAAACCAATTGTTGTTACAACTGTTACAAAAATACGAAAAGGCATTTGCATGGGACTATACAGATATTAAAGGGATCCACCCTAAGCTATGAACTCACTATATTTATTTGAAGGATGGCTACAAACCAGTCAGACAACCATAGTGCCGCATGAACCTTGCACTAAAGGAGGTGGTGAAGGAAGAATTAAAAAAACTCCTGAGTGCTAATTTTATTTACCCAATATCTGACAATCAGTGGGTGTCGTTGCTTTTCATCGATCCTAAAAATAATGGCAAGTGGAGAGTCTGTGTAGATTACAGAGAACTCAATAAATCCACTCAAAAGGACCATTTTCCCTTACCATTTATAGACCAGGTCCTTCATACCCTCTCCGGAAAGAAATTCTTTTCATTCTTGGAGGATTTAATGGATATAATTAGATGTAGATTGCCCTGGAAGATCAGGATAAAACTACCTTTACTTGTCCTTGGGGAACCTATGCATACAGAGTACTTCCTTTTGGACTCTGTAATGCGCTAGCAACCTTTCAAAGGGCAATACTGGGGATTTTTTCTGACTTGTTGAATGACTGCCTGGAAATCTTCATGGACGATTTTACACCTTATGGAGATGCTTTTGAAACAACATTAGTCAATCTAGAAAAAGTGTTGGAACGGTGTGTACAGACTAATGTTGCCTTGAGCACTGAAAAATGTCACATGATGATGACTGAAGGGATCATGCTTGGACACTACATTTCTGCTGAAGGAATCAAGGTAGACCCTACAAAAATAGAGGTAATCTTGAAAATCCTAACCCCCAAAATGCAAAAAGAGGTACAAAGTTTTTTGGGGCATGTAGGGTATTACAAAAGATTTATAGAAAAATTTTCAGTTGCATCGCCATTATTTTCTTTGCTCATGAAGGATGTTGCTTTTTTGTGGACAGAGAAGTGTGAGCAGGCCTTTTTTAAGCTGAAATGTTGTGTATCAGCAACTCCAGTCTTGTGAGGACCTAATTGGGAACTACCACTTCACATAGCTACAGATGCATCTGATATTGATCTAGGCATTGTTTTGTGCCAACTGGAGGATAAGAAACATTATGCTATTTACTACATAACAAAAAATCTAACCTCGGCTGAGCTCAACTACACAGTGACTGAGAAGGAGTTCTTAGCAGTCATGCATGCCATCAATAACTTCAAATATTATATCACTGGGTATCAATTATTTGTACACACTAACCATACTGCCATTCATTTTTTAATGAATAAGCCAATTACCAATGGTAGGATTACACATTGGTTATTTCTGTTACAAGAATTTGATATCACTATTGTCGATAAACTTGGAAAAGATAATTTAGTAGCTGAGTTTGTTTCTAGGTTAAATATTGATGACAATTGCATTCCTACTAAGGATTCTTTCCTAGATGAATATATTTTTGGTACTTCTACTTACTCACCTTGGTATGAAAATATAGCCAATTATATTGCTGCAAGGAAGTTTCCATAGTATTTGTCCTCCAAGGAGAAAAGAAAGATCATATAGCAAAGTGCTACATATAACTGAATAGATGGGAACCTCTATCACACTAGACTAGATTTCCAGATCAGAAGTTCTGTTAGAGAAGATGAGGTCTTTGATTTCCTTAAAGCCTGCGACAAAGAACATTCTGGAGGGAACTTCGCAGACAAATGGACAGGATACAAAGTCCTTTCAATAGGGTATTATTGGCCAACAATATTTTAGGATGCCAAGAAGTTTGTGAATGTATGTGATAGTTGTAAAAGGATGGGCCAACCATTACAATCAGATGGGATGTCATTACAGCCCCAAATTGTCTTAGAACCTTTTGAGAAGTGGGCTCTAGATTTTGTGGGACCAATTAATCCCTCATCTAGATAGAAATCTTACATCTTAGTATGCACTGACTATGTCACAAAATGGGTTGAGGCAAAGGCACTAACCAAAGCCATGGAGTAGGTTGTCTCAGACTTTTTGTTTGAAGACATCTTTGTCCAATTTGGCATACCTAGGGAGATAGTCACAGACAGAGGGCCCCAGTTCACATCTCATAAGATCCAGGAGTTGGTTGAAAAATATAAAATCCATCATAGAATCACAACACCTTATCATCCACAAGCAAATGGCCAAGTGGAAATCACTAACAAAGTCATTGAGGGGATCCTTACTAAGACTGTGGCCAGTCACCGAAGAAATTGGGTTGATAAACTTCCAGAAGTGTTGTGGGCATACAAGACTACATGGAGGAATACCACTGGATTCTCACCATATGAACTTGTGTATGGTAAAAACCTTATTGAATTTGAAATCAAGACACTAAGAACAACATTACAACTCAATTTGGTTTTGGCTACAACACAAAAGCAAAGATTAAACCAACTCAATGAATTGGTGGAGAAATAGTTGGCTTCTATCCAACAAAAAAATATTATCCAGCAGCAGAGAGCTAAGTGGCATGATGGATTCATCAAGAAAAAGAAGTTCCAGAAAGGAGATTGGGCTCTCTTATATGACTCAAGATTTAAAGACTTCAAGGGTAAAGTCTACACCAGATGGATAGGTCCTTATGAGGTAGATGCAACCTTTGAAAATGGGACTGTAAATTTGGTGGTCATTGACAGTGTGAGGACACCATTGCTTGCAAATGGGCACCGTCTTCGGTTATATCAAAAACCTTCTTTAAGGGAATCATTTGTCAACATTGTCACAAATTCAGATCTACAGATTACAGGAACAGGGGAAAGCCCCCTTCTCCTGCAAAAATTTTAATTTTTCCAATAAGTGTAAGAGCTGAAAATCAACTATGGTTGGTGGTTGTTACACCTTTGAACTCTTCAAAATAATAATAATAATAATAACAATCTGGCTGTGAAAACCTTTCCTAGGCGCAGACAAACACTTTTTGTAGTAGCTGAAAACCACGTCGTGGAGGCTGTTACACACTCTGTAACAACATCTGTTATTTCAAAGAATACCTTACGATAAGTGTTGTTACATGATCATTTCTTCTTTATTTTCTGGGAGAAATCAAAATAATATATATAGTCATCTTGGCTGTTATTCCTGTAATAATCGACGACTGTTGAAAAATGAATGAGATATTTTATTTGAAATAAATAACAAGCATCACCGTGATCCTCTTCATCAGAATTAAATTCGTGTGTCTCACTGCTGGAGCTTGGTTCGTGTGTCGTGGCACCCATGACTTCTCCCCACGTCACCCAGTTATGTCATCAAAAGTTAATATTGAATTCGCTTTATTTGGTAATTATGGCAACTTAACATGACTTTTGATGGTTGAGGATGACTGTCACAATTAAGCTGTGGAGGAAGTGAATCATATTGCGACATGACCATCGCATCATTTGTGATTATTCAAAAAATATTGCAATTAAGGCATGATGACCTGGTAGTTATTGTTACTTAATGTTGATTATGCCAAAAATGGGAAGTGTACCTTCGATGAGTCCTCCCATGACTCACCATTAATAAGGAAAATTTACCATGTAGTATGAATCATGAGTGCAAAATCCCAATTAGAAATCCTCACCTGCGCCACCCTACAACCCTACCATTTAAACTTGCTAGAAGTGCTGAATCCCCATTCAGAGTGCTCAGAGAAGTGGAAGATAACAGTGCATGCTGAAACAGATAGGTTGTGTGTCGACGACCCCGAAGCATTTAGAGGAAGGGAGAAGGAGGTGAAACAACACTGAATTTTCATAAGCAATGAGTGGATCAGCAATACGTCATGAGCTAGGGTCCACAGATGCCTTGGAGGCTTGCCCTGAAGCATGCTAGATTTTCAAGGACGCAAGCTGGTTTGAATTCTTCTCGAGGTTGGAGGGATCAAACGACAGTGTTGCCATAGAATTTGAAAATAATTTGGAGAGAAGCTAGACAGAGGTTAGAGGGTTGAAGCTAGAGGTCATAGAAGAGGTGAATTATAATGTGACATGATTACCAGTGGAAGAAAAGAGGTGGTTCAACAGGAAAGTTAATGACCCCTCCCTAAAAAGGGATTTCCTCTAAGAAGAAGAATCGTTGATAAAGAAAGGAAGGGGAATTGATAGACTATCACTTCCCCAGCCATGGGCTGATGTTGTCCTCTACCTCACAAGTACATTACTTGTGAGGGAAGGGCAACAATTGTGTTAATTACCACTTTTCATTGCTAAACCACCTCTGGCATCAACAGTTGATCAATCTTCCTTACTTCTTGCTGGGAAACATTAGGCACATCGATGCAGTTGTGAAAACAGCTACGCATCCAGAAATGTGCGTCACCAGCCATAGCCTTATCAAAATCATTGTGCTAGATACCTTAGGCCGCCAGGTCAAGAATTGGGAATAATTCAGGAGGAATAAGACTAGGACCACCTGCAAGAGGCAAACCAAGACGTCTGAGGAAGCTTCAGTGGTGACAAAGGAGCAACCCCAACCCTCGATAGTAAGGGTTGGTAAGAGTCCAGTTGACAAACCAATTGGTGATAGGTGGCCAAAGTAGAGGATAATGGTTAGGAAGCACCCAGAGTCCCCATCCATGTCAAGGACGGATAAAGAAGAAGCAGAGCAGAAGGACGAGGAGCAGGCTCAATCAGGTAAATATTCTTCACCTGGTAAGAGTGAAACCCAATCCTTGCTGTCAAGACTTGAAATTGTAGGAAAAGAAAATAGAGAACTAAGGGAACAACTAGTAGAGGGAAAGGTAGAGCCAAGAGCCCGGGGCTAGATACTTTGGCTGAGGCCATGGATATGGCCAGAAAGGGAGATGTTTCAGGCACTATGTGCTCAGCGTATGCTAAGAAGCTAGTGGAAGTAGGATTTAAATTCTATGTAGAAGACACCACCTCTAGGGAGACCTAAACCAAAATCTTGGAAGTTGATACATAAGAAATCATTGAGGACATTGTTGTTACACAAGAGCCAACAACGAAGATGACACAATCCACAGAAAGAGATTGTGTAATGGATACATAGGAACCCTTGGTTGACACTGTTGTTTCACCAGAACTAGTAGTGGAGGAGGAAGTCAACCAAGGAAAGGAAGGAGAAGCTAGCATCCATGAGCCTACGGTCAACACTGCTATTACACAAGAACCAAAAGTGGAGATAAAAGCCTACCCAGGGAAATATGATATATAGAAGTCCATGGATAACATCGCTATTACACAAGAACCAACAGTGGAAATGGAAGCTGACCAAGAAGATAAGGAAACTATGAAAAAATCCATTGACGAAGCTGTTGTTACACAAGAACCAATAGTTGAAGTGGAACAATTTCACGCTTGGGAGGTTGTTACAACTTCAATTGATAGTGCATGTGGGAGAATTTTGGGTCTTGATGAAGGATGGTGTTCTGAGAAGATGTTATTGTTACTAGAGCTGCAAAAATGGAAGCAGCAAGCTGTCTCTCTAGAAAAGGGGGTGATCTTGCGCCAAGCTCACAAGAAGATGATGGATTCCCTTAGGGAGAAATAGCTAAAGGAAGAATGGGAAAGAGAGTGGGAAGCATAGAGGCACAAGGAAGCTATAAAGAAGAAGTATGAACAGCTGTATTAGCTGAATCGGCAGGTCTCGAACCTAATGAATGATAAGACTAAGCTTTGTGACCTTGCCCTAAACTTGCTAGCATGCAAGTGGCGATCCCCATCATATCTAGTGTTCCTATAGGAACGTTATTATTTATTTCAATTAAAAAAAATATTTGAGAATATGTCCTATTTGGGTTCTTCAACCCGTACTTTTCTGGATATTTTTATCTCCTACGACTTTGATGACCAGAGCTTGTTGTGCGAGCTGTTTTTACATAATATCATGTGTGAATATGTCAGCACAAAGATGGTAGTGAGTGTCTTCTCCTATATGGGATATTTTTAGTTGAGAGACTTCCTTTCATTTATGAGGAATCATATTGAGTGGCATTTGGCCATGAAATTAGTAAAAGCTAACAAGGAGAGAACAACATTGTGGGTCAGAGCTGAACTAGGGATGGTTTATGAACTCAAGCGTGAGTTTAAGCTGTTCCTGAGCACTCCAGAAATCAAAGAACAATCGGCCACCTATAGGAAAAGGATCATGAGGATATGCCTCAACCTGTATGCAAATATGAAAATTCAAGCACTAGCGGGATGTCTCAAGCACACTGAGGCCTGTAGCGTTGAGTTACAAGAAGGGTATCCTTTTGAGTATAAGAAATTTTTGGTTGCTATTACATAGTGCTTGAGTGTTACCGGGAAAAGTGTCTATTTAGAACTGCTCTATCCCACTAAGGTGTGACAGTTGCCTTAGAAACAAATAGAGAAAAACTACTTTTGTATTTCCTTTATGAACTATAGATAGAGAGGAATAGAAAGAACCAACTTGTGTCTTGCGCTAATCCTTTGATCCAATCCTTCTCTTCTTTGACAGCCTCCAGCTACCTGCTCCCTTACTTGCCTAGCTTCACCAAGTACCTGTAAGATCACAGAAGAGGAACACTATAAAAATACATGGATCTATATTCATAAACAACTTAGGATCAGATTTAAGTTAACCATACAAATGTAACAAGCATCAATGATACAAAAGCATGGAGAAAAAACTCAAATAGTTTTTATTGATAAACAAGAAAAGATCCAGGAGGAGTTACAACCGATGGTTCCTGACCCAGCATCAACCTCCCAGCAAAGAAGCCCCTCTTCACCTCCAACAAAGCATAGATCACCCAATACTCTGATGTTTGTCTCAAAACCAACAACAATTCCTTACAATGTGCAAAATTCTAGCCTCTGGATCTCTGGGATGAGGGATCCATATATAGATGTGTAAGGAGGATGAGTTAGCTTGTGATTTGATTAGTGTCTTCTCTCTGTCAGTTCTCGCTTCCACTTGGAGATTGAAGGCCTCTTACTCATCCTTGGTCGAATTCAGTGAGGCAAGTGTCACATGAGAAGATTCTGGAAGCTTCCATTGTCTCTCCACCTCGCGGAATGACACTGCCATTTATCATTTCTCGCCCAAAGCACCCTCACAGTGTATTTAGGTGCATTTCAACGCACCTAGCCAGTGTATTTAGGTGCAATGCAACGCACCTAGCCAGTGGAGCAGCTGAAATGATCCTGTTTTGACTTATTCTGAGCAGTTTCAAGTGGAGAACTTCTGGGAGAAGCTGTAATCTGTTGACCTTGTTCCTTTAGGGGTTAGAACAACACTTTTAGGGACTTAGGAGCCCTTGGTTTATGGACATTTCATGCTTGGAGTTGTAAGGCACAAAAATGTCTATAACAGTTGCCCCCTAAAGTATGAGGCCGTTAACCTTTTGGTGTCGGGTGAAATGCTTTATTATGAGGATCTGAAGTTCTTTCAATGCTGGGAGGAGACCTGTAATAAGATACAATACAATACATTATCTTCATACTGTTTTTCATGATCTAGCTGAGGCGAGCATTCCCATGCTCAGCTTTATAAATTCATTTTCATGTACATAGGACAGACAATCGTCTGAGTGTAGACTAATGATTCTGATAGAGCCATCATCCTTTTGGTAGGATGATTATCTGTGCTGCAGTGCTTGTACATGTAATGTCTTTATTTCCCTGAATATATATCGCAGCCCGGATGGATGAAACTAGATCCGGGGTCTTCAATCTCGTCCGATCTTCACTCGAAGTACAAGTCGATCCATGTGAGAAATGTTTTGAAGTCGAACATGGAAAGACATCGCTTGATTACCAGTCAATGATGTAAACTGTTAACAAGCGCGAGAGGAAACACCGATAATGATAATGACCCTCAAGGTACTACAATACAATTCACGTGGTGTGAATAAAGGACTTGGCGTCGAACACCACGCAAAATCTTTTGGTCGAAGGCCATTGATGTAAACCTGTCGCCGGAAGTGAGAAACTTGCCATTGAGGCATGCAAGCTTCAAAGTACTGAATGGGGTGTTCCTAGACCAACTTCTTGGATAATGAGATGATGTCGACAAGAAGTGATCCGTCAAAGGAGGGCCTTAATGAATCCCATATCAATGACACGGAACGGAGCAAATGATTTTGATGGAGGTGAAAACGATCTGATGATATACGGTTCAGGGTGGCGGTCATGAAAGAATGGAGTATAATGTATGGTAGTGGGTGAGACACATGTGGCTTCTCTGGATGACTTCTCTTGAACATGTCAGTGACACTGATGTGATAGATTGGTAGCATTAACCCCAAATGTGGATGGTATGGTGTGACCATGGCGATGTGACCGGTGAATGAAACAACCCAACCCGACTCGAACATGGAGTGGAAGTGTCATGTCCAAGAGCGACTTGCTACCAATAAAGATTCTTTGAGTTTTCTTCCCAATTTTTCCCCAGTCATTGTTGACCAGTACCTCTTTATTTTTGTCAAGCTTGAGGAGGATAACATATGCTTGTTCTATAATTTGCCCTTCGGGCAAACCCATCGCTATGTTTTAACGAGCCTAGCGATAGTGAAACTCGTTCTCGTCTAAAGACAAGTTTGTCGCTATTAATCTTTTTAACGAGTTTAACGACAAAGATAACTCGGTCCTTTTCAATTTTAGAGAGTTTGAAAAGGTACGTAAAGGTAACTCCAAAATTCCTTTTTCGTCATCTAATCCCTTAAGTCCGAAAAAGTATAAAACAATACAAAAGAGATGAATTTTCGACAGTTTTAACGAACCGAACAAAACAAGCGCTCAATCGTTTTGTGCAATAATCCCTCAGGTCCAAAAAGATTAAAATCTAGATGAGGGATAGCACTTCCTGTCCCTTTAACGAGCTAGAAGGCCAAGGACTCGACAATCTTTTCATATTTTACGAGTCAGTTGAAAAGAGCTTAAAGAAGACTCTTCTTTTGAGGAACGAGTGATAAAACGGGTAGCAGCTGATTCCAGGTAAGGTTTGGAATTTTCCAATCATGGCAGTGTCACAAGGATGGCTAGTGAAATCACTCTTCGCAGCTGTTCCTCAAAATGGGTAAACAATCAAGTGGAGGTGAATGATCGGCCAATGAGAAAGTGGAGGTGACGGTGCAAACACGACCAAGGCTTTAATGGCTGAAGTACTACATTCACGGTGGTTATTTACCGGGGAATAGTTCATTTTGGTGGAAACATTTGCTCATGTCTTATGTTTATTTTTTAACGAGCTTGAACTATGTGCTAAAACTGCTCGATGCGGGTTTATTTTTTAACGAGCTTGAACCCTGTAGTAACACTGCTCATGGCGGGTTTATTTTTTAACGAGCTTGAACCCTGCAGTAACACTGCTCGTGGCGAGTTTGCATGCCCCCAGCATAATAACGCAAATCGAGGTGCATGCCCCCCAAGCTTCATTGCATTCAACTCAGTGGTTGGAATGAAGGTTTACCTTTGAGATTTGGAAAGGGGATTTGTTTCATTTTTTAACGAGGTCGACACGAGATAAGAACCATCCTCGAAATCCACCATATTTACGGTATTTGATAGAAAATCAAAAACTGAAGGATGATAAAGGTCATCAGGAGTATCTTCTCCACAATCCGGAGGAAGGGAACGATGGTGGTAATCATCCCATGGTGCCCCTTCAATTACTATTGATTGAACAATTCCTTCGTCGGTGTCATGCACTCTCGACCAAGGATCTGAAGAGGTGCCATATTCCTTAGACCTATCTATCCAAACACTCGATGAGCGTTAATTTGGGTTTGCCCCCCAAGACAAGAAAATTGATTTCTACAATATTTCTAAAATGGCGATGATCCATGCTGACAAATGTTTAGGAATTTTCCGAATCCATTAGATACAGAAGATTTCATATTCCATTTCCGCCAAATTACTCGGAGGCGGTAGGGCAAAAGTACCCATTAAGGCAGGGTCTTTTAGGAGGCCTACTCCAATATTTTGAAGCGAATGATTGCTTCCATGGATCATTCGAATGCTTCCCGTAACTTGCGAACTATTTGGGAGAAATGTTTGTTGGTCGACGATTGTAATTCCTCCTTGGAAGGGAAATGCAATCTTACTGAAGTAGGTCGACACAACTGCGGCCATGGCATATATCCAGGGCCTTCCCAGTAGGATGTTGTAATCAAGGTTTCCGTCGATTACTTCAACATCAATTTCTACTGTTTTGCCCCCCAGTTCAACTTGCAAGTTACTTAAAATCCCGTATGGAGTGTATGATCGTCCATCAAATGCTTTTAACATTGATGACGATCGCGACAAGGGTGGTGAGCCTAAATTTTTCCAGCAACTCATTGACATAATACATGTAGATGCCCCCTCATCAATAATTGTTCGATGAACAGTTTTGTTGAGGGCTTTCACTTGAATAAGGAAAGCTAGTTGAGCTGGTAACTGAGGGTCATATCCTTTATGATCAAAGGCCACAAGATTGGAATCCATTGAGTCAATCCCACCTATTGCTGATAATAAAGCTTGCTCTTGGGAGAGGCAATTTTGCAGTACCTCAAGTGTCGACATAGCGGACGGCGATTGGGCTAGGTCCTCTATTATATTATAATTCTGTGCTATTTTTGCATGAGGATTAAATGTCAATTTGTGTACTACTCCCTTTGGCGACTTTATCATTTGTTCAGGAATGATGGGTGGCACAACTTCGGTCAAAGTTGTTGTTGAACTACTAGGTTGTTCATTAGCCTTGTTATTCGACAGCTGTGGATTCTCGTAATCTTTATTCCTTGTCAAAGCATCATTTTGCTACTTTGAGATAGACAACATAAGCACTTGGGATCGGGAAGCATTTTGATTAGCAACCCGTTTGGTTCCCGGGTTTGGAAATGGATCAGTCAATACTACTGAGGTTTTTGAACTCTTAAATAGTTTCTTAACTTCAGCTTTATGTGGACAATCTCTCGTCCAATGATCCTCATCGCATATATGACACCTCGCAGGGGGTTTCCTTTGCCCAGAAGGGTTTGCAGAAGGTTTTCTAGGAGATGACTCATCCTTCTTCTTTTTCCTCCCTTTCTTTTTCTTCTTGCCCCCTAGTTGCTTCAGTTGTTTGCCCTTGTCGGTTGACACGGCATTTACTTCTGAGGCAAGAAGTTCCTCATTTGCATTTTGACTAGAAATCTTACGGGCCTTTTTGGATGTAGCCTTTGTCGATTTCACGTCTGTTGCGCCAATCACACCATCGCCCGCATGAGATTCATTGTTTGATTTAGGAGGAGGATGAACTGAGAATTCCGGTCTAGGGGCGTCAGGTATTTTATCGTAGAGCGTGCCGGACTGAGTGTAAATCAAGTCCAAATATTGCGCACGAGCGATAACTTGCTCTTCTGTGACGACTCCCCCTTTTGCCACATCTTCCGTGATGGAAGGCAATAATGACTTAATAAACCATTCAGCTAAAAGTTGATCGGGAACATAAGTTTTCACCATTCTACGATGACGTCGCCACTCATGTATATGATCAGATATATGAGTGGCCGTTGTTTGTTTGAAATTGGTAAGAAGTTCTGTTCCCGTTTCGTACCTTATCGGTAACTGAAAATGGGTTAAAAAGGTTGTGGCTAGGGTACTGAAGTTGTCAAATGAATATCTAGGTTACTCGATATACCATTTTGCTGCTGGACCAGTTAACGTCCTCTGGAAAAGGCGAAACCTAATCGAATCATCGTTTAGGGTGTTTGATGAACACCACAGATGAAATGTCATCACATGGTTCGACGGGTCTTCACCCAGATTTCCATTAAATTTAGGAATATCTGACGGAAGTTTATGCGGAATTGCTGGCCACCAAGGAGCATAAGCAATTGGATCATTCGTCAGCCGGTTTAGATCTGGTAATTCTAGAGTTGCTACAAAGGGCAACTGTTGATTCAGGTTAGGTGAAGCATACCCAGGATAAGATGGAATCGCCTGCAGTGGGTCTTTGCATACCAGCATAATGCATTTGATGCTGGTATGTTTGGTAAGGTTGGTGGACATGACCATTGTAGAATGGTTGATTTTGACCGTTTTTAATGTACGGCTGTCGACTGTTCGCAAAGATTTGCTGCTCAGAACCTTGGTATACTTGTTGGAATTGCGGTTGTTGGTATTGCACCAGCCATGGTTGTGAAGCCATGTGCTGTTGCGCGATACTAACCGTTTGACCAAGGTGAGGGGTAATTGTACCCGTCTGGACCTGTGTCGCTCCACTAGTCGGCGATTGTGGTTGAGTTGCAGGGTCAAGGGGCTGTTACATTACAACCTGAGAAACCTGAGGTTGGCATACACCAGGTAGCGTTTGAACTTGTGACACCGTCACAATAGCTGGCGTAGTCGGGATATTCGACATAGGTACGCATTGTTGCATTGAATACACAACTCTTGGTTGTTGAGGTAGTATAGGTACCCAACCACTTGAGGTAATTCCAGTATAACCTGAATGTTGTTGTGAACTCCCATATGGATATTATCCTCCCGGAGGGGATAATGAAAGGGTATACTGTCCCCCATACGGTGGTAATCCAGAACTCAAGGGAATTGTTTGCCCTTGGGGACCGGACTGCCCAAATTGACCTCCAAATGGATCAATTTGTTGAGACTCAACATAAGAGTTTCTGGATATTATTCCGGATGAACAAACAGGAACGGACCATACTGTCGAAATAGCCCCTGAGTGGGCTCCTTCTAGTGGCTGAGAGCTAGTCGGGACAGATGGTATACCGGCGAACATTGTCGGAGTGATAGCAGGGATTTCTGCCGTCGCTGTGTCAGACAACACAGTCCTAGATGTTGACGGTTGTTCAGACATTTGTAGTCTATCCAAAAGATTACCTAGCGATTCTACAGGAGCTTCCGCTGGTGGTAGACTAACTTCCGAATAAGAAGGATATAGAATGATCCCGACTCCAAATTGTGTTGGAGTACTTGTTTGAGGATCTTCTACAATTTCTTCTATGGCAATTAGACCAGGTGGAAGGGGAAGACCGTCAGGTCCGTAAAATATTTCTGGTGCCGAAGAAGGTGTGAGATCAGAAGCGATAGATGTTTGAAGAGTAAGACTCTCCGAACCGGTTGTAGATGGAACTGGTTCGGAGACAGAAGTGTTTATTCTGAAACTAGGATCAGTATCACTGTCCTTCTGTGGCTGTTGAACTTCTTCTATAGAGGCAGGGATTCCAGAAATGTTTGGAGTAACCGGAGTCTCTGATGTCGTTGGAACACTTGTTCTAACTTTGATAGGAGATTTGGAACCTGTTAAATGAGTTCGCTTTGTCCGTACTGGTTTCGATTCCGGAGACAAAGACGGCTGACTCGTAAGCCTCCACGAACGACGGGGTTTCAATTGACTTTCTTCCACGATTGCGGATTACTCGATCAACTAAAATAAAGGGAAGGTATGTTTCCAAATTAAATGAATTTTAGACGCTTTGACACAACTTGTTTTTTCAGTTTTTAAGAGTCGAGAAAAGACAAAATATGACTCTACTCTCCTTCGATTTTTAATGAGCCTGAAGTGACAAGTGCTCAGATGGACCTTTTCTGTTAAGGAGTCTGAAAAGGAACGAAAGGGATTGCTCTGGAGATCTAGGTAGAGGGAGTACCAAACCAATCACAAAACTACAGAATACTTTTTACGGTACGGCAGTCAATCTTCCCGAATGCTGTGTTCAGTGCATTGCGATCGATAGGGCAGCAGACACAGCTTCCTATGGATAAAGGATTTAAGCCTATAGGGGTCTCCCAAAATATACTCGACGGTACGTGGGAGCACAAGTCCGTACTGGCACTTATCATCTCAAAGTGGAGGAATCACCCAACCATCAGTGAGGACAACAGTTACCAGGCTTTACGACGCCGGAATACGTCTCTAGCCTAGACCTCTAAATGTTGTGCGTTAAGTTCCAAAGCGTTGTTAGATTCATTGAATTTATTTTAAGTTGATCTTGCTTATGAAGTTTGCCTTTTGGGTTCACCACGAGATGTAGATGTAATTCCTAAAATGCAATCTAAAGATGATAAACAAACTTTTATCTCTTTTGTGCAATGAAAATCCTAGCTACTAGAGGAAAAGAAAGACACAATCTTTTCACAAAGAGCAAAGAGCACACTGTAAATTCACTCTCCTAAATCAAGCCAAACAGACTGTCTATATGCAAATGCACATGCATGTATTTGTTTTCGACTTTCTTAGTATTGATTCTAAAAAGAAAGTTGATGTACAAATCTGAATTTGCTTTCAAGTGACAAACACAAACAAGCTTTTTTTCGAAATCAAAAGATAGAGACGATTACGACACCTTGCGATTTTGAAATGAACACTTGTACTTGACACTAGAAAATCACAAATTCAGACCAAAGGTAATAGTAAAAGTATAATCGACCATCAACAGCAATCAAACTTTCTCCTATGATCAAAATCAACACTTGCGACAAATCCAAATCAAAGGACGACAGTACGACTATTCTACTTTTGCAATGGAAAACTGTAAACGATTCAACAAACACACAAAAACATCTACAGTTCTTTTGTACAAAGGAGGCGGAATAACAACAAGGAAAAGGGGTTTTAAATAGACACATATACTGATCACAGGCAGCAAAATTCAGAGATAGAACTAGAGAAAATGAAGCACAAGAACCACAGCTGCACAGGGCTAGTCTGATCAGCGCACCTGTAACACAGAGAAACTGCAATGCAGCGCAGGTTGCCCTTTCGGGAAGTGCGATGAAATTCAGGATCTCTTAACAGTACGAGAATCTGTCCGGGTTCTGGGTCACAGTTTACAGTTCAGTCTTTGGTTTTTGGCCGAGTAAAAGCAATCAGTAATGCATAATCAGGGGTAGATCTAAGGAGGGTCTAAGAGCTATCACAAGGGCAATCAGATAGTTTGTGAATCAGCTGTTCAAATCATAAACAGATCTAGTGAATGGATTGAAGCAGCAGATGTCTACTTTGCATTTGTTATGGCAAATGCAGTTCGAATGCTACTTATAAGTTTATGAAACAAACAACAAAGAGATACACAAAAAAACTAATTAGACATTCTCCCCAGCGGAGTCGCCATTTTGTTACCAGGAAAAGTGTCTATTTAGAACTGCTCTATCCCACTAAGGTGTGACAGCTGCCTTAGAAACAAACAGAGAAAAACTACTTTTGTATTTCCTTTATGAACTATAGATAGAGAGGAATAGAAAGTACCAACCTGTGTCTTGCGCTAATCCTTTGATCCAATCCTTCTCTTCTTTGACAGCCTCCAGCTACCTGCTCCCTTACTTGCCCAGCTTCACCAAGTACCTGTAAGATCACAGAAGAGGAACACTATACAAAGACATGGATCTATATTCATAAACAACTTAGGATCAGATTTAAGTTAACCATACAAATGTAACAAGCATCAATGATACAAAAGCATGGAGAAAAAACTCAAATAGTTTTTATTGATAAACAAGAAAAGATTGAGGAGGAGTTACAACCGATGGTTCCTGACCCAGCATCAACCTCCCAGCAAAGAAGCCCCTTTTCACCTCCAACAAAGCATAGATCACCCAATACTCTGATGTTTGTCTCAAAACCAACAACAATTCCTTACAATGTGCAAAATTCCAGCCTCTGGATCTCTGGGATGAGGGATCCATATATAGATATGTGTAAGGAGGATGAGTCAGCTTGTGATTTGATTAGTGTCTTCTCTCTGTCAGTTCTTGCTTCCACTTGGAGACTGAAGGCCTCTTACTCATCCTTGGTCGAATTCAGTGAGGCAAGTGTCACAGGAGAAGATTCTGGAAGCTTCCATTGTCTCTCCACCTCGCGGAATGACACTGCCATTTGTCATTTCTCGCCCAACGCACCCTCACAGTGTATTTAGGTGCATTGCAATGCACCTAGCCAGTGTATTTAGGTGCAATGCAACGCACCTAGCCAGTGGAGCAGCTGAAATGATCCTGTTTTGACTTATTCTGAGCAGTTTCAGGTGGAGAACTTCTGGGAGAAGCTGTAATCTGTTGACCTTGTTCCTTTAGGGGTTAGAACAACACTTTTAGGGACTTAGGAGCCCTTGGTTTATGGACATTTCATGCTTGGAGTTGTAAGGCACAAAAATGTCTATAACACTGAGTATGCTCGGATTGTGTAGACACTTGGGGCATTCTGGATTGGCCTCAGATTCAAATTTCCTTTGATTTGGTTTCCAGTAGAGGAGTACCAACCAGACTATCACCTATGTGACTACGAAGAGGAATATTGGCGATGACATTTGATGGCCATTCACGGGTTCAGAGCTCTGGGTGAAGACACTACTGATGCCTACAATTTCAAAAACTTGCAACGAGGGTACAGTAGGAGGAGTTGAGATTCTGCATGGGGACATGTAGCTACTTCATTTGGGGGAGATGTTGGGTGTGATTTTTTACCTATTTTCTGTACATTCTTTCCCCAATTTTTACCCTTCTATCCTCCAGGCCTACGACTTTACATGATCAATTTCCTGTTTTCTGACCTTTATAACCTATTCTACTGTCATGTTAATTTTCCATATGTTACTGAGTAATACAATGCTTTATTCTTTTTTGTGGCTAATTGGGAGAGTATTGAAGAAGTGTTTTGGGAAGCTCTTCTTCTTTTTAGGTGATGGCTCATGAGAACAAAGCTATGAAGCACATAGATAGCGGGATTAACTACATAGAAGAGTAGAACAATTTGCTATTACACATTGGATGTTGTTACACATTGGATGTTGTTACATATTGGATGCTATTGCAGGATGCTGTTACACTACGCATTGATATAAGAATCCGTTGTTACACCAAAAGTGTTGTCACTAGTGATGCCATGACATCCTGAACCGTTATTCACTCGATGTTGTTGTGCCGAAGCTGGAAAATATGGGTACTATTCCACATAACTGTTATTAGCTGTTGGGCATGGAATCCCCCAAAGGCATGTTTGGGGGCTTAAAGCCTAAGTTTTGACCAAGTCTTTTTCAAGAGCTCTGTGAATTATGGGCATGGAGTGCGAAGTTATTATAGAGTCACAGGGTTGTCCGCCCTCATTTTTGTAATGTAATGTCGGCTTGATAGACCTACCCATGGTCCGTAAACCATGGGATTGTAAAATAGAGCAAGGCTCTAAGTGTATAGAGAGGAAGCATGATGAGTCTAATTGATTGAGTCAAAGTGTGTCGTTGGGTTATAGAGTAGGAGAAGGCTCTATAGCTGAGTGCGCAAAGGCCTAGTAGTCTGCAGCTGAGTGCGTGGAACCCTGCAGCTGAGTGAGCAGGATAGGTCGAGTCTGTAATCATTGGAAGAATTAACAAAGAGAAGTTTACCATATTACTGTGTATCTTTCCCTGTTTTAATGTATGATTGGGTTTAAATTACAAGTGTATTGTTTATTTTCTACGCGAACTCTTATGAATGTGTTGTATAAATAAATATAACGTAAGACATCCATTTCCACGAAGATAACTGAAAAGGCGTAGGAAGATAAGTAAGATATTAGGTGTGACTTAGGGGAATAACGCAGAGTGCTGCTCCAGCAGCACAGAAGCTCCACAGCCCCTGGTTAGGGCTGCACGAAGGCAAGTATATCAGGGCGCAAAGGTCTGAGAAGTGCGCAAAGCAACCTGCACTAAGGGACTAACAGTTGGACCAGTTAAACCTCTCAGACATCTCAAGGGTGTGGAAACATGGTTCCAGCACCCCCCCATACTACTATGGGTGAGACCTCAGTCCGCGCTCTATGAACTATTGCCGAAAGGGCCAGTAGTACATGGATTTGTTTGGCTAATTAACTTCGAACTTGGGTTAGGCCCCAACAAGCCAACAAATTGTTAAGTTGCTAGGACTGGGATCTGCATAGAGATGTCTAATGTCATATCACTGGAATCCGATAAAGAAAGGAATTGAAGATTGGTTGGATAGAAATATTTGCGAGTTCGCGGCACAGGAAAACAAGAATCTGTGACTATCAAAGGAAGAGTGGCTAGACTGCTACTTATACACAGATATCCACAAAATTTTCTTCACATATTTCCCTACTGAGTTGTACAAGTGGATTGCGAAGCTAGAAGATAGCTAAGGAAGGTGTAAACTTGACATACCTACTGTGTGGACTCCAGAACTGGTGTGTAGATTGGAAACATCGGAGGATAAGATCATGCACGCTGTTGATCACTGCCTCGATCGAATCATAGGAGGATTCATCATTGAGTTCGTGGTAGATACTTCAGTCAGCTATAGTGAGGGACAACAATGCTTCCTCAAAGGGCCACAAGGTAAGTACGTTAAATCTTTGAACACTTGATCAAAATGCTACTGTGTGAAAAGCAGGTTATGAAAATAAATTGATGTTTGGGGCTACGCAAAGTGGGAGAAGCTATAGAAACGAAGGTAGTGCCGAACTAGAAACTAGCCCCTTGATTTCACCTCCGTGAGGGGGCAAAGAAGAGCTCGTGAAGGTCTCACCAAGAAGTGTGATCAATTTGATAAAGCAAAAAATTTCGCACATACCACCCCCACCCACACCACTGCCAGTTTCATCGTCTTCACCCCCATCTTTGCCCATACCACCTCTGCCACAACCACGAAGCATTATGGAAAGTGCGATAAAGTTGCCAGTGTTCAAGGGAGTAGGGAATGAAGATCCGAACTAGTTTTGGTTCATGATAAAAGCTGTATGGGAAGCGCAGGGAATCACAGATGACAATATAAAGAAGGAAAAGTTGGTCAGCGCTCTGTAGGATCATGTGCTGACTTGGTACATTAAGCATTCCATTGACAATCCGAATGCAGGGATCGCGGATATCCAAGCTGCGCTAAACAAAGAATTTAGCAGGCCAAAGTCAGAGGCACAGTCAATCATTGGGTTCAAGGAAATCACAATGCTACTAGGCGAGACCCCTTGGGAATTGGATTAGAGACTGAAGTGTACAATTCGTGAAGCTAACATGACATTGACGGATGGACAACACCGTGAATGGTTTGTAGCATCGTTAACACCACATCTAAGGAATATGTTGTCATAACAGAGGCTAAAAAATCAAGCCGAGGCCTTGGAGGTCGCAATGAGATTGCACAAGACCCCAATACAAGATCCCAACCTGGGAGTTCAGCAGATTCACAAGCAATTGAAAAGCTTGTGCCTTGAGATGTAGAGTTTGAAACAAAACAGGACAGCCTGCCCAGAGGTGCACAACGAGGTATGGTACGTAAAGTGCAAGGGCCAGGGACATGACAAGGACCATTGCCCGGTGTTCACGAATTACCTCACAGGAGGAGGGCCAATGCCATTAAGATCAGAGGCACAAGTAGGACCAAGCATAGCGCCTACACTATGGTGCGCAATTTGTCAGATAGGAGGAAAGCATGCTATGGATAACTGCCATTTATTACAAAAGTACACATAGAATTCATAGCATTTGTTATGTAATTTCTGTAGATTAGTGGGACATGATGAGCGCACCTGTAGAAGTTATGAGTTGATGATGGATCGCACTCCTACCTATAGAATTCAGGCCAAAATGCAGCCCCTTGACCAGAATGCAGGGATGGCGCGAACCAGATTTCAGGGGTGTATACGAGGTCAAGGTGGAGGAGGGCCAGGAAGAGGTCACGAACAACTGATATGTTACAATTGCAGAGGGCCAGGACATTATGCCCATGATTGTACAAATCCAACGCAGCCATCATGTTTGTATTGTACATTGTTTTATCATGAGATAGAGGATTGTCCCATGCTGATAGCACAGTTGCATGATAAAGGAGCACTCCAACATCCCCCGACCCAGAACCTACAAATGATGAGGTCTGAGCCATGCGAGGAAGATCCTAATGTAAATATCATGCTCCGAAGTGGAATTACGATAGGGGATGACAAAGGCAAGTAGCCTAAAGAAAGTACTTGGGTTTGCAAGGCTCCAACGAAGGAACTAGAGTTTGATTTGGAGTGTGCTAAGGAGACCTTCATGGAAGCCAAGAGGAGCTTCGCTGATGCCTCCACTTCAGGAAGTAAAGACAGACTGGAGCCGAAAATGGACCCATTGATGCTCACCATGTTCCTAGAAACATGCATGAAACTGTTGCGCGACAACAAGGTTGTAAAGGGGATACAAGAACTCATAAATAGATGCGTTGGGACCGTGCAAGGAGAACCGTATGTAGTCCGGAATCTTGGAAAGCACACAAAGTGAATAGGAAGAGAAATGAGATTGACTGCGCAGATTGGAGAATATGGGATGGATCAAGTGATTCTGGATCTAGGATCGAACATGAATGTCCTACCAACACAGACATGGGAGTGTATGGGAAGGCTTACACTACAATGGTCTCCTATCCAACTGTGAATGGAGAACCAACAAAAGATTCTACTGATGAGGAGATTGCAAGGAATCACAGTGGATATCAAAGGAGAAAGCGCACTAGTAGATTTCGAAGTGATAGAAATTGTTGATGATAGCAATCCCTACCCCACGCTATTAGGAATAGATTAGGCAATTGACATGAATGGGGTGATAAATCTGAAGAAATGCAAGATGATTTTTGAGAAAAAGTCTCTGTGTGTGGTTGTACCTTTAGACCCTGCAGAAGTATCATGCTATACGGAGCCAGTGTGCCACTATGACAATGATGATGACTTGGACTGCATCTACAAGATATCCACGTGAGAGCAAGACTGGGTGAATCCGACCTCGGATGGATGAATCTCATGGGAGTGCAAAATCTCATGTACATCGGATTTGAATGAGGAAATAGAACGATGGCAGAACAAGTTACACGAGGTAACCACATTGAACTATAGCATGATGACGAGATCGATGCGCTACATATCAACAAAGGTGAGGGATCTGCCTACGTATGATGGGTTAAGTGAGGTGGATGACTTCTTGAGTAGATTTGAAAGAGAAGTACCAGAACAACACAGTTTCAAAGCTTTGAAATGGGTACTGCGTGCTATGCTCGCGAGGTGGTGGGGTACGCACCAAAGAAGTTTTGAGGACTGGCACGACCTCAGAAGGATGATGCACATGCAGTTTGGGAAGCCTCAAATGTGATTGACAGACAATATTGTTGAACGAAACAGTCCAAGCACCCACCTATCTAGATGGATGAAACCTGCACGGAAGCACACAGTCTTTGCGTTAGGAGATACGGTTAGTAAGCAAGTGCAAGCAAGGAAATGGCACGAACAACCCCTCCGGTTGGAGCCATGAAGTAAGGAAAGAAGAAGTGCGCAGAAGGTGATCCACGTAGAAGCCTTTAACAAACTGTGTGAAGCACTGAACAAGGCCCACAATGCGGAGTGAGTTGACTGGGACTTGCATGTACCAGCGGTTCTATGGGCTTATAGGACCGCGTGCAAGAACCTGACAGTGCAGGCAACACCAAGGCTGGAGTATGAAGCTAATGCTATAAGCCCTATAGCACGTGAAATACCTAGTCCATGCATGATAGCACCGGTAGATATGATAGTTTGCGAAACCTTGGAAGAAGAAATCCAACAGGACAATTTTAGGCTCCAAGAACTTGAGAAAGAAAGGGTGCAATTAAGGAAGAAAAGCACTCTAGTAGAAGCGGAAGTCAAGAAACTAAAGGACGAGATAAAGGAAGATTTTCTCGATAAAAATACCAGGGTGATAAGACAGGGTGCGCATGATCACGCTGACAGGTTTGAGGACTATCACCACAAATTGATCAGTCGGTTGCCTTGGCTTGGAGCACATATTACTAAGAGAATCAACAGGGTGACGCGCAGTAGATGATAAAAGGCATGACGCCACCAGTAGCAATAAAAGGTGAGTATTTTCCAGGAAAAGTGATGGATGACTAGATGAAACCCTATATAAGGGGCGTGGGCAACTGACTCGCCGACGGAAGTATAGTGTTAGCGCTCCACACAGTTGAAAGGAGGTGTGGGACTATAAACTAATCTGCTAGGGAGCTGCGCGATGTTGGACTTGTGCGCAGAAGCAAAGAGTCACAAGGCCCGCGACTGCGTCAGGGTGCCTGTGCTGCCATGCGGGTTGGCCTGAAAGAGACCGTTGGAGTCACTATGCACGATGGGATGCTCAACTTGAGGCCAAATGGAGTGGGCGACATGCATTTAAGATGCGATTTATGGGCAAGATTTGGAAAAATATGTTGCGAAGGGAGCATTAATGAGCCGGATTTGGGGGAAATGGTTGAATTCAAATTCAAAAGGTGCTATAAATTACAAAGGGCTACCCAACAAACAACACTTGGTCATTTGCAAATTGAGTAGTTGTATAACCTGCATAGCCTGAGCAGAAGCCTGTTTGACCTGTTCAGAATGTTCATTGAGCCCCTAAGTACGTGAGTGATAGATTTCTGGTCAGACATGATGGCAGCATCTAAGGAAGCTATGGATATCACAGAGATGACCGCCGTAAAGGCCACGCAGACCCTGACTGTAGGAGATGTCCTTGAAGGTGTTGGGATTGTGGCAGAAATCCTGAAATCACTGTGCACGCCAAGCCCAATGAAAGACAAACAAGTGATGGTTCCCATACATGTGTCCCCACGAAACCCACTGCGCACCAGGCTAACGATGGAAGAGAAGGGGAAAGCTATGAATAGAGAAACTGACGAGGAGGAGGAAGCCCTAGAGGACCTTATCATTGAAGAAGATGAGGACGAAGGCATGGAGGCGGAAACTGAGCGTGCCCACCCTCCAACAAAGCTACATGCCTATATCCCCCTGCGAAAGGGAAAGACTAAAGTGCCCAAGGATCTTAATGAGAGAAAGAGCTCTCTCGAGACTCTGCTCCTCCCAGATAACATCACTTTTTAGGGCACGCACCTTGGACGGGTGCCTAGTTTAAAATTTAAAGATTGGGACCTCGTTGACCATGAGAAGTTCCCTCACCTAGAGACCGCACAGCTTATGAAGCCTAAGCAAAACACCATGGTGGGGATTACCAAATTAGAGCTATGAAAGTGGTTGTGCGGAGTGGAAAAGGCAGGTCTACTGAACCTGATTTGGGTGCCGCATGTCCACCGCGCCCCAATAACAACTTTCATCATCAGGCAGCTACTCTTCCTAATGCATGGTGGGTGTTTATGGTTGGAGGATCCCATCCCCATCATTGAACACTTGATTCACCGCATCACTCGGTTGCCATGCAAAGGAGAGGATGCCGCAAATATCTTAGAGGGGAAAAGCAGTGACCTGGCCATCGTGGAGGCCATGAAGAAGAAGTATAAACTGGAAAAGAAGAAGAGGGGCTATGCCATATCCAGCATCAATGACAAAGTAGTAAGAGTGGCGACCCAAATTCTGGCAGGTAAGGTTATGCGCAAGTGCCATGCGAACGAGGTACCCGCGTCGGTGGTAGCACTTGCTGAGCAGTGCGCGAAGGGGGTCTAGTTTAACTGGTCTGAGTTCCTCTGCAAGGAATTCTTGGAGAATTTCCACGAAGCTCAGGAACAAGGCAAAACATTCCACTATGCATGGCTTTTGTTGTCCATAGTGCTCGTGGTAGGGGAATTGTTAGAGGACAGTCAATTCCCCACAACTGACAGAGATCTGCTAGAGGCCACGAAGTACACTTCACTCTGGGCCACAAATGATGCAAACAGGATCCACGACACTAAGATATTCTGGGTGTTCATGGAGATGAACCTCAGAATGGGGATCAACCACAAGCTGTGGTTATCACCCACTATTTAAAACAGCCTGCAAAGTTTTGCAGAGTTTAAGGTGGACCTCCACAGCATCTACATCAAAGCACACGAGGACCTGATGAAGAAATGGATAAAGCGTCCCTTTGTGGCCACGAACGATGTAATATTTAATGTATTGGAGACATGGCTACCGGAGTGGCGTGCTTCAGACAATGTGGCAATGGAGAAGTTTGTGGTGCAAAGTAAGAAAGAGGAGGCCAAACTACGCATAGTGTAGTTGGCTGAGAAGAGAAGGAAGGAGGCAATGGTAGTAGAAGCGCAGGAGGCATGGGACACTGCACAAACAATAGTTGAACATAAAAAGAAGTAGCAGCAGCAATAGCACAGGTGGTAGCCATGAAGGCATGCAAGGGCCAAAAGTTGCCTTTGAATGGGCAAGAAGCAAAGGAAGAGAAGGGAGGCATGGACCCAGAAACTGCGTCAACACAATTTAAGCGCCAACACCCAACTAAGTGGACAGGGTTGTGCAAGAAGGTCAAGGCATCGAAGTTGTCTATTGACCCGATCACCCTTACCAAGGGTGATTTACATGACATCAGTGAGACAGTGCGTGATGTCACCTCCTAAGACCTCCAAAATTTTATGCAGGATAACCATATTGTGTTGGGGGCCCTTAGAGCGCAACTGCAGGAGTTGCAAGTGCGCACTCCTTAGGCGGGTACCCTTTCGACCAGCCTCGTAGTCGGTACAACTGCAGCAAAGCAGATGCTGCGCACTCGGGTGACAAATACCATAGTGCTTCTAGAAGGGGCACTGGTGACAACAAATGAGGCCGACAGGCGTACGATTAGCGTGTTGAAGGGTATCAGCATCAACATGGTTGCACTCCCACGGGAAACATTATACGTTCTACAGGATGGGATTACTACAAAACTGTGGGCTAGGGAGAGTCATGCACTGCAAGTACTAAGCGAGTAGAAAATCAACATGGAATAGTTGAGCTTGCAGCACAATGAAGTGGTATCATAGAATTGGAAACTGGTACATGTACTCGACGAAGCTTTTCAAATTGTCCCTGAGTTGGCCATCCCAGTAGACACACTAGCAGGGGCGCACATCCACAGGCTAGCAGCAGGGGTGCGCGAGGCGTGGGAGGAAATGAAAAAGGTTTAACTGGAGCTGAACATTCAGATCGCAGAGCTGTAGTTAAAGGCGCAACTGTCCACTCCTATGGAAGTGAGAGAACAACACGCCAATGCTATTACAACAACACTGGACAAGATCGGCAGTGCAGTGCGAGACTGCACCAAAATGTTGGAGGAGCCATTTGAGGTCCTCACGAATCTGGAGGAGGACCCCAACATCCAGCACTTGGAGATAGAGGCACGAGAAGTCTACAAGAAGTATGGCATTTTGAAAGGAACTATGCAGATGGTGGCCCTCACACAGAGGCTCGCACGGATGCAACAGGTCAAAGCGTTGAAAGAACAGGTGGATGCTGCACGACACAAAGAAGCAGTCCTGAAGGCGCACATTTAGCCTTGGATCGACAAGGCCTTCACCATCACAGCAGCAATCGAAGGCAAGATCACATAGATGTAGGGAACACAGGCATAGATGTAAGGAAGCAGTTCTGACACTACGGTCTTGGAACAACGTGTACAGGAGATCCAGCAGGCAGCCGCTCAGTGCGCTGTCGACCTTGCAACAGTTCAGACAGAGTTGGAGGGACTCTATGCGAAGATCTCCGCGCCGACAGAGTGACTCGAGGGTGAGTCACGATGTTTGTGTTGGGGACCTATTGGGCATGGAATCCCCCCAAGGCATGTTTTGGGGCTTAAAGCCAAAGTTTTGACCAAGCCTTTTGTAAAAGCTCTGCGAATTATGGGTGTAGAACGCAAAGTTATAATAGAGTCACAGGGTTGTCCCCCCTCATTTTTGTAATGTAATTTTGGCTTGATAGACCTACCCATGGTTCGCAGACCATGGGATTGTATAAATAGAGTGAGGCTCTAAGTCTATAGAGAGGGAATATAGAGAGGAAACATGATGAGTCTAAGTGATTAAGTCTAAGTGTAAAGTGTGTCCTTGGGTCATAGAGTAGGAGAAGGCTCTACATCTGAGTGCGCAGAGGCCTAGTAGTCTATATCTGAGTGCGCAAAGGCCTAGTAGTCTGTAGCTGAGTGCGCAGGACAGGTCGAGTCTGTAATAATTGGAAGAATTAATAAAGAGAACTTTACCATATTACTGTGTATCTTTCCCTATTTTAATGTATGATTGGGTTTAAATTGCAAGTGTACTGTTTGTTTGCTACGTGAACTCTTATGAATGTGTTGTATAAATAAATATAACGTAATACATCCATTTCTGTGAAGATAACTGACTAGGCATAGGAAGATAAGTAAGATCTCAGGTGCAACTTAGGGGAATAGTGTAGAGTGTTGCTCTAGCAGCATAGAAGCTCCATAGCCCCTGGTTAGGGTTGCATGAAGGCAAGTATTCAAGGCGCGAAGGCTTGGGAAGTGCACGAAGAAACCTGCATGAAGGGACTAACAATTGGACCAGTTAAACCTCTCAGACATCTCAAGGGTACAGAAACCTGGTTCTAGCACCCCCCCATACTACTTTAGGTGAGACCTCAGTCCGCGCTCTGCGAACTGGTGCCAAAAGGGCCAGTAGTACAGGGATTCGTTTGGCTAATTAACTCCAAGCCTGGGTCAAGCCCCAACAAGCCAACATTGGTAGTAGGGATTGTTTATTTTGGAAGAAATTGACCCAAGCGGTTGCAATCCTAACTACTGTATATTTGTATTTAGAAATAGGTTGTAACTACTTTTATTTTTTATCAGCATGAGAATCATGAGATTCTCATTACTGACTTGTTTCTAGTTTCAGGATGTAATCATTATAAAGGAAATCGATTTTTCATGTACAAGGACACAACATATAGAAAAATACTGTTACTCTGCTTCTTAATTCTAAGTTTATTTTTAATGTTAATCAACACAATGATGTTGTTACTGCTCTTCAACTGATTCGTTAATTGCTGTTGTGTTACTCTTATGCCCTATTGAGGAGGAAGGGGCCTCCTCTTTGGTAGGGATTGCAGTGATAGAGGTAGTGTACATTCGAGTTTAGCTAATTGATTTACGGTTTCTCGTTGTTGCTATACAAATCATGGATTACATTCGCTATTGTTTCCATTTATATTATGCTATTACATTGAGTTAATCAACAAAATGGTAGTAACCAGCTGGAGTAGATATTAGCTCCTGTGTGGCGTGCCTTTACTTTGATAGTTGTGAAGTGATTAATTTTTTAGAGTGTTTTTATGTCTGCATGAATGGTTTGATTCAACAATTTAGTTCAGCGACACCTTTTATTGTTTTTTGCATTTTCTTGTTCTTGGCTGTGGTGTATTGGCACAAACAGTGCAAACTCCATTGAAATGACAAGACCTACCCTGGGTTGACAATTAAATGTTCCAGTCTTGGCCAATTAGGATTGATTAAAATAAAACTACACTAATTTGAAAATAAGTACGACATTTCATCCAAAGACCGATGGGAAGACAGAGGTCGTCAACCGCACCGCGGTACACTTATTACAAGGCTATTGTGGAACACATACCAATTTGTGGGATGAATAGCTTCCTTATGTGCAGCATGCATACAATCGAGGAACACATTCATCCACATAGATCTCACCGTTAGAGACATATTTTGGCTACCTACCAAGGGATCCCTTAGACATGGTCTTTGGGAAAGATGAGGATGGAAATGGATGAGATGATAGGGACAAAGCAAAAAAATTTATTCAACGTATATAGGTGATTCATCAGGAAATACAGGAGTAGTTGACAAATAGTCAGGCTTGGTATAAATCTAGACATGATAAGCACCGAGTTGACCATCAATTTCAAGTTGGGGACAAGGTATCGCTCCACATCAGCAAGGATAGAATGAAGGGAGAAGGGAAGAAATTGAGACCCATTGAATATGGTCCCTTCATCATATTGTCAAAGATTGGAGACAGTGCTTTTCATATTAACTTGCCCATTTATATGAAAACGTACTCAGTACTGAATGTTGAAAACCTAAAGCTTTATGAACCTTCATTGATTATGGATACCGAAGAGGTTGCACAAATTCCTAAAGTGGACGATTTTTCACTAGAATATCTAGACAAGTTGCCCGAAGATATCATACTCGATAGGAAAAATATAACTTCACGATGGGGAGATGTGGAGTATTTTTGTGTTGGCTTCTAAGGAATGCATCAGAGTAAAACTCAGTGGATGGAGAAAGAAAAAGTGAGGGAGCAATTTTCTCACTTGCCAATAGACTAAAAAGGCTTTTTGCAGTCCAAAATCTCTTAGTGGGGAGGATTGATCCAGGTGGATCTCTAAAAAGTACCAGTGGCATGGTAATAAGGCTCAAACATGAAAGTGGTAGAAACTCTATAAACTTAGCATCAAATCGAAGTGCTCGTCATCCTGATTCCAATGGTACGAACAACACTCAAATTCGAGTTCATATGAAGAAGTTATAGCAAGTCAAAGATCAAGTTTGACTTGGACAGGTGGCAAGAGGAAGTGATGTGGAAAAACTCTCAGCGAATGGGAAAGCACCAAGTGGCAAGAAGCCATTGGTCCGCATATCGATGATCGCAAAAGGAAGAGGTCTGCAGGTGGAGGAATCTGTCCCCAACACTACTAGGTTGCGATTGCAATATCGTAATCGCAGATCAGAGGAAAATCAACGGTTTCAAATCAACCCCAGACAAGAAAAGTTGTGATGCAATAATCACATATCGCAATTGGAGAGGGAACGACATTACAGAATTGGCCCCAACATAGTTAGGTTGCGATGTGATATATCGCAATCATGATTAGCAAAAGGGGAGCAGTGGTATGGAGTACCAACCTCGGTTATCACCGATTGCGATTTGCGATGAGGCTTCAGATCCAATATATTATGACCTATGTTTAATAATCCCATTGGGTTTGCTATTGTCATAGGGTGCATGTTGTGAAGGCTTAGGTCTATATGCCGATGGAAAATTCCGATTGCGATTTGCAATGAGGCTAACTGTGCCAATGGATTATTCCTCCATTTGAGGTTTAATACGAAAACAATCTGTGGACTATTTTTCTATGTTTGAGAGGGTTGTTACTAGGTACTATTCAGGGGCCCAAGAATCTTTTCTTGAAACAAACCCACCATCTAATACTTGTCATATGTTTGGAACTACTTGGGAATTGAGGGGTTAGCCACCAAGTATATATACTGGACGGTCCGCATAGGAAAGAGGAGGAGATTGGCCGATAGTTCAGAACATTGTACGCAATATTAAAACAAACTGGAAGTAGGGGCCGAAACCTCACCTTGAGCAGTAGGGGAAGTTCTGAGATGGTGCAGAAAGCCTGATTATCCGAATTGGGTGTTCGAAAAAGCATTTTTGCATGATTTTTTGCCAGGATTTCGATGGTACTTTTTGTTTATGAAGTTGGGCTCTCCATTCTTCGTCCATCTTCCAGCTTGGAGGTATAAGAATTTTAAATGAATGTTTCTTGTAATTTATCTATTTTTATTCTACTTAATGAAAGAAGGCCTCCCCACTATTGAGAAGGGCCCGAAGATGTATCCAAATTGGATGAAATTTGCGATCAAATCTTTGCGTTGTGGTTTTTTTCTTATCGTGTTATTTCTGCATTGTTTTACATGCTTTTAAGTTCCATGGTTAATAAGATTTAATTCATGTAATTCTAATGCATCTATAAGTAAAAGATATTTTTTCACCAACACAAGCCACAATGGAGGAGACTATTGGTGAATGCACCCTAGGAGGCCTACAGGGAGTGTTGGTCCTTAAACTAGCTCAGAGATGTAATGTAGGGCTAAAACTCTGGGAAATGAAAGGTACATGCTTAGGGCTTTGTACAAGATGGTGACAAGGGGGAATAGGATGTTGATTGATCCTATTAGGAGGCTCACTGATCAGATGTTACAAAATGGCCTATAATAACATTCAACCTTTCTTGCTCACATTTGGCCTCCAAATATTCTGATCTATCTTTGAAAAGCCCCCGTCTGAGTAATTAACCATCCCCTCTAGAATCATATCAGTCGCTGCCAAGTCAAACTTGCATATTATGCTCTAGAAATGGAATTCATAAGTCCAACGATCCCCTTATTTCTCCCTCATCATCGTTGATATCAATTTTTATCAATCACATTTCTATGTTCCTCGTGTCTTTGTTGAGGACTCCTTATTGCCTCAACTTTGGCGGGCCCTCTTCTATTGAATTCAATACATTTATTCCAAGAGAATGACCTAGAGGGCACTGTAGCTTGGTTCTATCCTTCATCATTACTCAGTGTTGTGGATAAAGAAAAGGGAATCATCATTTCCCTTTGAATTGGTCATTTCTCATGTGCTTGACTCCAAATCATTATCACATGATCAAGATTCATATGCTTGATGGTACAATGATTTAGCATATTGCCCGAACATTCATCGATCATGTGTGAGATGTTGTAAACCTCATGAGGGGGTGTCCCTTCAGGTATTCCCCCACATCCCCATTACTCAGAAGTTCATGATCCAGACTCAGATGTAGTTCAGTAGATTTGATTGGCTCGGTTTCCATCGATCGTAGAACCCACAACATGTGCCTCTCCTTCTAATGTCTCTTTCAGATCTTCATAGCCCTTCCCTATTCAGTAGGGATTCTTCAGTTGTAATTTTTCCCCTCACATTAGCTTGTGGGGGTTTAGTCCTATGTACTTAGTTCAACATTTATTATCTTAGACCTGACCTCTTTCTTCCAAGTACATATGGACATGGGACTCATTTATATTATTTATATCATTGTACTACTTTTTGGCCCATCGATGCTAGCACATTATGTATCATGTATTATGTTGCTCAGACCCACATTGTTGGCAGTATCATTGTCATTTGTACTCGATTATCTTAGCGGGTATGGATATGCCTCCCCCTCCTCACAGGGATCATGTACTCACCATAAAAGGACACTTCTATCCAACAAATAGGTCTTGCCCCCTCCCATTTCAGTTCTTCCCTTCATTGTTTCAACTCTCTCTCTCTCTCTCTCTCTCTCTCTCTCTCTCTCTCTCTCTCTCTCTCTCTCTCTCTCTCTCTCTCTCTCTCTCTCTCTCTCTCTCTCTCATCTTCGATGTCTAGTGAAAGTGAACCTACAATGTATTTTGGTCATGCGATGTCCTCCTAATACTCATACATTGGGGGGGGGGGGGGGCGGGCGGGGGGTGGGGGGGGAATTTGTTGTCACCTAAAAAATGATCACCTATCCATCTCCCGCTAGGATGATTAAAATAGACCATGTAGTATGGGATTTTACACCTTAAAACCCACTTTCACCTTAGGAAATAATTTAGAGAACCATTTTCAAAAATTATTTCTAATTAAAATCCAAAAAAACAATAAGAATACTTAAATTAATAATTATTTATTTATTATTCTTTCGAAATAATTAATAAATCATTATTTAATGATTATTTCTAAACCATGTTGATTAAAGGCATTGTCTATAAGTGAGACTTTTTGAAAAGTTTTCCGATTTATTTCTCGATCTAATTTGTCTAGAATTATATAGGGATTTATTGAAATCACAATTTTGATGGGTGAACTCTTCACAATCAAAGTGCCCTAGGTGTTTTTTAGGGCGTTGAATCTATATATGTAGTAAAAAAAATAGTTTAAACAACATAAATCAAGATTTGGCCATAATTTTTTTGCCTATTTCGTTCATAAATTTGTCGAAAACTCCAAAAAGTCTCACATATAGACAACTCCTTGATTAAATCATCCAGGAATAATTAAATAAATCATTATTTATTTATTATTCCTTATTAATACCTTATTTCTCTCATGATATAATTATTACATTGTTATTTAGTAATTATCTTTAACTCACTTTGACCATATCTTCTTAAAATAATTAATAAATCATTTTTTATTTGTTAATTACTTTAACTATTTTCTAAATTAACTCAATAAACCATTATTTTTTGAGTCAGTTTACTAAATAAAGATACTTGACCATTTAAAATAATATTTCCCTCTCTAAACTATAATAAAATATTCTTCATGACTAGATCTTGATTTGGTCTAATAATTTTTTATTATTTTTCTAGATCTAGATCTATCCTAATATTTTTTATAAACAGAGGTATTTTCTCCTCACTCTTTACAGAGGACCATTTCAACTTTTTCACAATTGTCTAATAGTATTTGAGCTCCCATTGTTGAGTTCAAGCCATCATCATTTCCTTTTGGCCAATGCATCCATTGAGAAAAAGAGCTGTAGCTAGAACACAGGGTAACAAAGAACCCATCCCACAGAGGGGGATGTTGTAGATCTGATTTTGAATATTCCCATTGTGAGCTATATCATTTTTATTTCATTTCAATAATAATAAAAAAACATTTCTATTCCATTGGGATTCTTTCATTTTATGTATTGTAATTTGTTGTGTTCTTTGCATGTCATATTTTGCAGGATTTCTATCGTTTTTATTACAGATCTGAAAAGCGATTGTAGTTTATAATAATTATTGTTAGGGCTTTCAGTCACCAATAACTAAATTGAGGGTTTTAGCTACACCTTCTCAAAACACTCATACTGAAATCAGGAATGCTTCTTCAAATTTAACATGCTTATGTGTTTCCTACAAATCATCCAATTGTGAAGTAAAATAGCTAATAACATTATTTTTAATATCTTCAAGAAAAATACTTATTTCCACACTCGTGATTTTTCTACTTGATGATTTTCGTATCTCAACAACAACATTCAATATTATCCTTAAACTCATTGAAACATTTCTCGAAATACCATTTTTATATTCTCAACAAGCTAGCTGGTATATTCTGTTAGCACGTCAATGAGTATATATATAGGGGGTTCTTACAACACCCTAGAAATGAAATTCTTTTGAAAAGATAAACAAAATGTGTAGGAAAGAAACAAATTCAAAGAATTGACTCTAAGGAAACAAAACTTTCAAGAAAAAATACGTGAAGGGAAACCAAATTGCAACAGGTCACCTAGGTCAATTCCTCAAGCGCCTCCATGACAGCGGCACAAAAATGTTGGTTCAAATATATGGTAGCTTAATGGATCAACATTTAATGTCAATATGATGTTTGTAGAATTCAGGATGAAACATCGGAAATTCCAAAAAAAGACTTCGGGAACCAACAAAACAAAACCTTCATCTGTCTAGAAAATGTCTTTGGAAATTGTTTGCTCACATCTTCGAGTTCCTACAAACACTAGTCAATCCCTTCTCTAATCTTGAATTCAAAAGAATTCATTAGAAACAAAACCCTAACTGTTGCAAACACTAATCTTGCATCTCTATCAGCAATTGAAAGAAAAACCTATTTATTAATAACTAAAAAGAAAAAGGCCCTAGCTATTGATAATTTGAATGGAAAATCCTAACTACTGGTTTCTAGACCTTGGCTCCTTTTGATAGTTCAGAAATCTGTTAGACTATTATCTCCATTATCCAAAGGAAAAAGGAGTTAGAAACCCTAATGCCTTGAAAATAAAACCCTAAATTTTGACAATTAAAGAGTAAACCCTAACTATTAAAATGCAAACCATAACTAATGGAAGCCTGAGTATTGACACTAGACTAAGAAACTCAAATAGAACAAGTAAATTTCTTGATAATCCATTCATTGTAAAATAAATACAAAACTTTAAAATCACTAATCGTATTGAAATTATGCAATTAGTTCTATTGAAGACTCTCTTTGTGTGAAATTAAAGAAAATAAGAGAGGTTGTAAATCTATCTAAGGCACATCTATTCCAAATCAAATGAACTAACTATATAATAAACCTCAAATATGCAAATGAAAATATTCTCCATTCATACCTAATACTGATTTCTTTATGCAATTTCAAATAAACATATTGCCTCAATATTATATATATATTGATGGAAGGAAAAACACAAGGAAAGAGGATCAAGGAAAATGCTCTATGACAAAGAAGTTCAGGACTTTTAATTGACATTAAAATCAATCACCTAACTCCCATTCTTGTGAAATTGTTATGAGACATTTTGGTTTTGAGATATATATATTATTGTTACAAAAATTTTCTATTATGAAGTCAAACATTTCTTAAACTCATAAACCAACAACAATATATATGTGTATGCTTTTTATTGTGAAAATAAATCAAGGACTAACACTGCAACTTTACACCTTTATAGGAAAATAAACTTACAGTCTCAATTAGATTTGGAAACAACATACTTCTTCAAAATAAATTCTAGATATGTCCACAGTTCAACATTAATTCAAATGTGAAATTCAACATTCAAGATGCAAATGATCCATTTAGATTTCAATTCATAAGTTAAGAAGAGTGTGTGTGCACAAAACCAAAACCATTCAAAGTCCAAGAGACATATAACTTCTATAAACTATCAATACCCTTTTAATCATCGAAAGTTCACAATGTAATAAATCAAGGCATACGTTTTGTGAAATCACATTTTTTTTAAAAGAGCCCTGTACAAGAATTTCCTTATGGACAACAATGCAAATAATGAGATTACAAACTTGTTGATCACAATTTATAGCAAGAAATCAATTAGATACTCTATTTTAAGAACAAATGAATGAGAATCGATCAGTACAGGTTTGAAATTTGCGGTTTACATTGACCAATTCCTCCATAACACTATTAAATAATTGCAAATCATTCAAACAACAGATAGATCTATTACAACTTGAATTTTAACTTGAGCAAAAGGCTCCAAATATAGAAACCCTAGATTATGTGATGTGAAATAGAGGATTAGGTGATTCAATTACGGCAATACGATCATACAAACCTTGTTAGAAGTCGTGAATTGTACAACGTTCAACCATATCAACACTATATATGTGTAATCACAATGTTTCTAGATCTATAAATGTAAGGATAAAAAAAAAAATGAAAGAATATATATATCACACAGATTAGCACACAGATTCACACAATACCACACACTAGTGATTAGATTTATAACCTATTTAAATGAATGCATAAGAAGGAGAGAAACGAGATGGATTTGTGGGCCCATCCAATCAGCTCATGCCTCTTATAGAAAATTTAAATTATATAGAAGCAATAAAACACAAAAAATTAAATCATAGAACTTGGCATAAGATTTTTGTATTGAAAATATTGCTCAACCTTCTACATCGTGAAATGAAATCTCAGGGTCCCATAGCTAAAATAAGTGACTTGAAAACTTAGATTGATGGCACAAAAGTGTAAGTAGAATTGCTACCAAGCATATGGCCATGGATCCTATTTTATATAGGTCACATTGTAAATATAGGATGTAACAACCAAAATAATCATGAATAAACTTAGTATAATTTGTAACAACCATATGAATAATATGAGATCCAGTGCAAGGAGGAATTAGAAAGTGGTTCCTTATTTATTGATCATAAAATGACTATAATATTTGTTGAATTTGATAGGGTGTATGATTCCACCATATATATTGAACCCACATAGTGAATTTCCCACGAAGACAACCATACATAATTCTTCCTTGGTTGCAGGGTCCTCAAGGAGTGTAAGATCTTTGGTACCTAAGAACAATTAAACCTTTATTAACAATAATTTGATATAAATCTTATTAAAAACAAAGGGAATATGTTAAATAATAGATAATTACATAATCATGTTTCGAGTTTAAGATAATAGCCCAATAATTGTGAAAATATTAATAATAATGATAGGAATTAGATAAAATCATCAGTAATCATAGGGAAAAAAGATGTATTGAATATGACAATTATAGGGCCTAACACTATATTACTCCTGAAGGAATAAGAGTGCACTCTCTAGCAACTTAGTGGAACTTCCACCTATGTTCCCAGCCCAACTCCATGGAACCATCATTAGATGTTATCAAACCACTATCCATACATACCTCAACCTCTCAAAAGTTTTCAACCAACATATTATTTAGTGGATTTATCAGTCCTGTAAGGCACAACCACTACTCAATGATTACTAGCCAACAAGCCTTATCGGTTTCTCAACTAGACTATCATCTTATCAAACTCTGTGATTATTAGCCAACAAGCCTCATGGGTTACTTAGTTCTGCTATCATTAGAACTTCTCTATGATTATTAGCTAGCCATCCTTATGGGTTTCTCAGTTGGACTATCATCAGAGTTATGCTCTGTGATTATGAGCCAACAAGCCTAATGGGTTTATCAACTGTGCTATCATCAGAGCTTCTCTTCTCCTTTAATTATCTCAAACTCGATATCCTTATTTTCCCTCTCATCTAATCATCTAGAACTCTAGGATCCACTCAACCTCCCCTTTTTCTTGTTCCCTCTTCTGCAAGTGTGCATGCAATCACACACCATTTCTTTCTTTTAACAGGAGCCTCTCAAACTCCTCTTTATTTCCTTCCTATGTGCATGAATCATGTGAGATTCCACAAACCTCCTCGACTTCACTTCTCATGGCCATTACAATTGAATGAATGAGTGTCTCATTATCATTTTTCCACAAACCAACTGTATGTCTTCCCAAAGATCCACGCAGTCCATCCCCTTGGACAATGCAACCCATCCTCTTCATTTAATTTTTCCTTTATTGCTTATATTCTTTTCCCAACAAGAACATGGGTATGTCCTTGCCTTCAACATATTTAATAAAACATTCAGGTCCATTAAAACCACCCAATCAACCCATGGATGATATTTAAAACAACCAACTTCCTCAAGCAATCTCTCTCCTCAAGAAATGGAATTTGTGTCCCTCTCTTAGCCATTTTAATTTATGGTTATATAATTACAACAAAAATGTATACAAGGGGAATTTAACCCACAAGGATGTCACAATCCTCATCCCCTTGGAGGAACACCATCCTCAGTGCTCTAATTCTCAAACGCAAAGGAAAACATGCTTAAACTAAGAAAAATTGATTTGGATCTTTATATTTATAGCTTGCTTATAATTACAATTCTCATATACAATTTCTTACCCAAAAACTCAATGGATCTATATATATATATATATATATATATATATATATATATATATATATATATATATATATATATATATATATATATATATATATATCAACCATCTTTTAGTGGATCTTTTGTAGTATTCTTGGTGCTTTTGATGTGAACTCTAATATCTTCAAGTTGTTTTTGTTCTTTTTTTCCCAGTTAGCTTCATTCACCTAGAGTGCGCAATTCCCATGCTTTCCTGTAAGATGGCATACAATCTCTCATGAGATTCATCATAAAGAATTTTCAATAATTTAAATTATACCTCTTGTATTGTCCTTTTAATGGTTTCGTAGCCATTCACACACATGTCATTAACAAATCCCATTTATCAGGTTTTCTCAATAGATCCTCGATGTTACACCATAGTGGCTACAAATCAGTGTAGAGGTTCATGCAGTGCAAAGAGAGTCTCAGTTCATCCTTGGAGAGAGAGATATATATAGTTAATAGCGAGGAGGTTTTATCAATTGCATTACTCCTGAATAAATAAGAGTTCACTCTCCAACATATTAGTGGAATTTACACCTATGTTCTCATCCCAACTCCGTGGAACTACCATCAAGTGTTATAATCCCACTAGCCATAGGTGCCTTCACCTCCCAAAAGTTTTCAACCAAGATATTCTCTAGTGTATTTATCAACCCTGTAAGGAACAACTATTGCTCAATGATTATAAACCAGCAAGACTTTTGGGTTTCTCAGCTGGACTATCATCTGAGCTTCTCTACTCCACTAAACTCTCTTCTAGCATCATCAAAATTCTTAGTAGAGTACATGTCCAATCCTGCAATCAAGGATTTTGATCATTAGTTAATATACATGCTACAAGAACCATAAACATTTCCCTGTAATCCAAAAGACATAACATGAGCATATAAAAGTCAGATTCTTATGACATTAAGATAATCAATTTGCCAGGGCTTTCCTTGCCCCATTAATTACTCTTTCAACCAGGAATCTCATTGGACAACTTATTATTTCATCCATTTGACCATTCTCATTTCATCAATTAATTTTTTTTTTTAACAATCATTCTTCCACATGAATGATTTCTGACAAGACCCTATCATACATAATGGAATTTATATATTTATACATTAACATGATCATGAACATACACATATTTACACATTTAAATAAAATCAAGGTTAAGGTAACTTCTTGCATCCATGTAGAGCATGCATAACATTAAGAGAAAAAGTTCCCAATTTCACCAAGGAATTTGTTACCCAAATTCCTTTATTCCTTCTTACTGTAAACTTGAGAGACATCATCCCAACAAATATTTTCTAGCAATGGTTTTCCTATCATTCTCCATTTATTCCCATGTACCCAACCAACAAATTTGGTTGTCATACTCTTCATTATTGCCTTCAATTACCCTTGATTCATGCAGTGGGCTTCATCCAGATCTCTAATTTTCATGTTAGGTTCCACTTATCTCTCCCCTAGACCTCCTTCACCTTTCTTCCACACTCAACAAATTTCCCAAGGACCCCAAGACATAGAAGGCAAGAATAAAAGAAAATGAAAAATCATAAGAGTTCATAACAACAATACAAAACCATAAACAAGGTAGCATGGTCATGCATAAATCGACAGTAAAAATATCAAACCAACCATAAAATCAATTGAGGAACAAAAAACATCAGGAATTCAACAACCACAACAACTCAATCACCATGAGTTTTGGTGTTTCCAATGGTTCATGAGTAAAATTTCATCCCGAGCTTTCTTCAAGATTTCATGACAACCTTTTGAACTTTTATATCCCCTCCATTTTCTCCCTAGATGAATCCTTCAATGCTTATTACAGAGTTTTGAGGGAATGCCCCTCCTCTTCCCTTTCTTACAACATTATACCCTACAATCTCAAGTGTCTGAGAGCTATTATAAGTGACTCTTTTCTTGTTGTACTGAGTCTCTTTATGTGCTTCCACATACATTCAATCATTAGAATCATCCATGCAAATTACACATTAGTTATTGCCATATTATGCTATGTTAAGCATGTTTTACTACAGCCACACATACATCTCAATTTATTTATTAGTCACATGTCTCAAAATTCATGACAAAATTAGGCATACTTATATTTGAGCATAGTTTTCAAAATCGAGATTTACATGCACATAAGAATATTAGTTCATTTATAATCATGCCTACACGGGTTTAAAAATCAGTCTTTTACCAAAACCATCAACATTAATTATGGTGAGACTCCTTACCGAGGCCACCATTATAAAATTTAAATCATGTCAATGCTTTTAATATTTTAACAAACATTATTAATTCCAGAGGTCATCCTCATTGTTGAGGCTGATAATATCTATTAAGTTCAACCTCTTTTCAAGACAAATGGTCATGGCATCTGCAATCTCAAGGGGTTATTTAAAAAACTATATGTCACATCAAAATATTTCATCTTATAGTATACGTGTGTGTGTGTGTGTGTGTCACTACTATAAATGTGTCGTGGTTTTTGGCTTGTTGGGGCCTGACCCAAGTTCAGAGGTGATTTAGCCAAACAAATCCCGGTACTACTAGCCCTTTCGACAACAGTCCACAGAGCATGGACTGAGGTCTCGCTCGAAGTAGTATGGGAGGGTGCTAGAACCAGGTTTCGTACCCTGGAGATGTCTAATGAGTTCAAGTGGTCCACGGTTTGACCCTACACGCACATCGTTACGCACACTTACCCGTACCTCGTAGCCTAAGTTGCTACCTTCACGCAGCCATACTCGGGGGCCAAATGCTATTATTATCCAATCCTTTACTAGTATTCCGCTGTTAGTTGATTAACTTAGCTTACTTGCAAGCATAAAGTATACTTAGCAATATAAATCATTTGTACAGGTGCGCATACTAAATAAACAATATACTTGCAATTTATATCAAACATGTAATAACCTAAGAACACATACACAGAATTAAGATAAAACTCCTCTTTATTATTTTCCTCCTCAGTGACAGACTCGACTCCACGATGTGCACTCAGCTGCAGGAGTCCGTGCACTTAGCTGCGAACAACTAAGCCTCTGTGCACTTAGTTGTAGAGCCTTCTCCTACTCTACGAGCCGAGACACACTAAGACACTTAGACTCTTGCTCTTCGCTTCTATTTCCTTAGTTACCTCCCTTTTACACTTAGAGCCTTGCTTTATTTATACAATCCCATGGTCCACAGACCATGGGTAGGCTGACATTACATTACAAGACTAGGGCGGACAACCCTATGACTCTATCATACATTTCGCACTGCGCACCCAAACTTTGTGGAGAATTTACAACAATATTAGGTCAAAGATCAAGATTTGAGCCCCAAAACATGCCTTGGGGGGATTCCATGCCCAACAGGCCCCCAACACAAACATCGTGACTCACCCTCGAGTCACTCCGTCGGTGCAGAAATCTTGGCGCGGAGTCCATCCAACTATTCTTGAACCGTGCTGAGGTCAGCAGCGCACTGAGCTGCTGCTTGCTGAATCTACTGCATCTGCTATTCCAAGACCTCTGTGTCTAAATTGTTTCCATACATTTGTACCGATATTTGCTGCATATGTTTATAGTCCCGCGCCTTTATTTGGCACCTTGGAGTGCGAAGACTATGCTTCGGACGACTAGTCAGATAGTCAACCCACACGTATAGGGCTTCAAAGGGTGTCATTCACTTTGCCTGGGAAGGGTTCTCCATTTAGTTTGACTAGCTGGATCGTGCCTCCGTATGTGACCTCCTTAACTACGTATGGTCCCAACCAATTCATTCTGAATTTTCCTGGAAATTTTTCAAACTTATTGTCATACAGCAACACTAAGTCATTTACCTTGAAGGTGCGCAACTTAATATGGCGATTGTGCTAGGCCTTTTCACAATGTTTTTGTACCTATTGATGAAAACTTGCCAAGAACCATTCCTCCTCAAGTTCTTCCAATTGCATGAGCCTTTCCTCCAGAGCTTCTTGTCCGCCAACATTTTCCAATACTTCATGTATGAACGGTGTCATGAATGGGTCATGTATATAGGTGTCATTTAGCTTCCTGAGGTCCACGCATATTCTTATCTCGCCCTTCTTCTTTTTCTCCTATACTACCATAGGGCTCACCCAGTTGGATTCTTCCACCAGCTCAATAATTCCTACCGCGAGAATCTTGTCTAGTTCTACATGGACCTTTTCCTCTTACTTCAGATTCAAGTGGTAAGTCCTCTACTTAACTGGCTTCACATCAAGTTTTAGGGTGATCTTCATCATCCCTAAGTCGCCAAAAATCCCTTTTCAATCCGTAATTTTTGTCGGGAATAAGTCTTGGTATTCGCAGAGTAACTCAATGACCTTATCCACCATGGCATCATCCCAATAATCACCGAGAGTTGCATACTTTGGTTCAGCCTCCATCCCAATGTTTACCTGCTTTGTTTTTAGCGGCACAATGATGTCAAAATCTTCAATCAATGGTCCTCTAACCTTGTGATAGCCTTTAGGTTCTGGAATGTTAATTTTTTGTGGATCCTCATCATCCTCCTCAATATTTACATTGTAACACTCCAACGTGCAACTCAACTGGGTCACCCATTCTAACTGAAGCACTTCCATTGGCTACTGGGGTATCTTGAAGATAGCTTCTTTTACTACTTGTAATGCATCATCAACAGTATCCCACCACCAATCTTCAAATGTGAAGGTTAACAAGAATCCTTTGCGCAGGATATCCCCTTCACTTGTGCCATGACGGAGTTCCATCTCAGTATACCAATTCATGGGTATGACATCCAGGGTATGATAGAACAAATGCACCCATTCTGGTTGTGGCTCTTCCTCATAGACTTTGTTCCATTTCACGAGGTGTGCACGTGGATCATCGCATCCGTCATATTTGTTTGTTAGCCACATCTGCAGTTTCCCAAATCGTAGGTGCATCATCCTTCTGCATCCCCACCAGTCCTTAAAATTTCGTTGGTGCGTACCCCACAACCTTGCGGGTGTAGCGTGTAGTACCCATTTCAAAGCATTGAACCACTGTTGTTCTGGAACCTCACTTTCAAATTTGTTCAGGAAATCATCCACTGCTGTCAACCCATCATACATAGGCATATCTCTTACCTATGTCGTCACGCAGCGCATTGATCTTACCATCATATTGCAATTGAGCATGGTTACCTCATGTAACCGATTCTACCATCATTCTATTTCCTCATCTGAATCTGAGGTGCAGGAGTTGTCGCACTCCCACGAAATCCTACAATCTGATGTTAGATTCACCCAATCCTGCTCCCGTGCAGTTATCTTGTAGATACAGTCTAGATCATCATCGTGCACTGGCTCTATGTAGCGCAATCCTTCCACAAGGTCTAAAGGTACCACTACGTCTAGTCACTTTTTCTCAAAAATCATCTTGTGCTTCTTTAGATTTATCACTCCATTCATATCAGTGGCCCAATCTATTCCTAGTAGTGCAGGATAGGGACTGTTGTCATCGACAATCTCTATCACTTCAAAATCTACAAGCGCGCTCACACCTTCGATATCTACCATTATTCCCTACAATCTTTCCATCGATAGGATCTTCTGCTGGTTCGCCATTTGCAAATGAATAGTAGACCATTGCAACATGGGCCTGCCCATGCGCTCCCATGTCTACTTTGGCAGGACGTTCACATCTGACCCTAGATCCAGAATCAATTGATCCATTTCATATTCCCCAATTTGCGCAATCAATCTCATCTCCCTTACTGTTCGCGTGGTGTGCTTCCTGAGATTCCAGACCATGCACAATTCTCCTGACCTAGCGCACCTAGTGATGAGTTCTTGCAATCCCTTCACAGCCTTACTGTCAAGCAACAACTTCATGCATGTCTCCAGAAAGGTAGTGATCATTGATGGGTCCATCTCTAGTTCTTGTTTGTCTTTACTACCTGAAGTGGAGGCCTCCATGAAGCTCTTCTTAGCTTCCATAAATGTCTCCTTCGCGCACTCCAATTCAAACTCTAGTTCCTTTGTTGGAGCCTTGCGAACCCAGGCACTCTCTTCGAGATGCTTGCCCTTGTCATCTCCTGTCGTGATACCACTTCAGAGCATGATGTTTACATTCCAATCCTCTTCGCATAGCTCAGACCTCATCATTTGCATATTCTGAGTCGAGGAAGGTTGGAGTGTTCCTTTATCACGCAACCTCGCTATCAGTGTGGGGCAGTCCTCCGTCTCATGATCGAACTGGGTACAATATAAACATGATGCTCTCGTCGAATTTGTACAATTGTGGGCATAATGCCTTGTCCCTCCGCAATTGTAACAAATCAGTAGTCTGCAACCCCTTCCTAGTCCCATTCCACCTCGACCTCGTACATGCGCCTGAAATAGAGTGTGTGCCATCCCTACATTTTGATTGAGGGCTTGCGTTTTGGTCTGAACTCTGTAGGTAGGAGTCCAATCCATTGTTGGTTCATAACTTCTATAGGTGTGCTCATCATGGCCTACTGATCTACAAAAGTTACAGAACCACTGCTGGGACGTTGCATATACTTCTATAATAGGTGGTAGTTATCTGTAGCATGCTTCACTCCTATCTGATAAATCGCACACCATAATGCAGGCACCGCGCTCGATCCTACTTGTGCATCTAGCCTCAATGGCATTGGTCCTCCTCCCGCCAGATAGTTTGCGAAAACTAGATAATGGTCCTTGTCATGTCCTTGGCCTTTACACTTTATGCACCATACCTCCTTCCGCGCTTCTAGGTGAGTTATCCTGTCCTGTTTCAAACTCTGCATCTCCAAACACAAGTTTTTCAACTGCGCATGGATCTGTTGGACTCTCAAACTAGGATCTTGTATTGGGGTCTCGTGCAGTCTCATTGTGATCTAAAAAGCTTCGTCCTGAGTGGATAGCCTCTACTGTGACAACGCGGTCCTTAGATGCGGAATTAGTGACACTACAAACCATGCACAGTTCTTCCCATCCATCAAGGTCATGTTGGCTTCACGAATCATACCTTTCAGTCTCTAATCCAGCTCCCAAGGGGTCTCGCCTGGAAGCATTGCGATTTCCTTAAACCCGATAATCGACTGTGTCTCCGATTTTGGCCTGCTAAATTCCCTGTTTAACGCAATGTGGATATCCGCAGTCCCCGCATTTGGATTTTCATTAGAATGCTTAATGTACCATGTCAGTGCATGATCCTACAATGTGCTTACCAGCGTTGCCTTCTTTATGTTTTCATCTGTGACTCCTTTCGCTTCCCATACAACCTTTACCACGAACCAAAATTGGTCTGGGTCTTCGTTCCCTACTCCTTTGAACACCGGAAACTTTATTGCACTTGCCATATTGAACTGTGGTGGTGGCAGAGGTGGTGTGGGCAGAGATAGGGGTGAAGATGGTAAAAATGGTGGTGGTAGAGGTGGAGGTGGTATGCGTGAAATTCAATGCCTTATCAGACTGATCGCACTTCTTCGTGAAACTTTCGCAAGCTCATCCTCACTTTCTTGCTGAGGCGAAATCAAGGGGCTAGTTTCTATCTCTGTGCTACATTCGTTTCTATAGATCCTCCCACTTCGCGTAGCCCCAAACGTCAATTTATTTGCATAACCTGCTTTTCACATAGTAGCATTTTAATCAAAGTGTTCAAAGTTTTAACGTACTTACCTCGCGGCCCTTTGATGAAGCGTCGTTCCGCCTTGCTGTAGCTGATTGAAGTATCTACCGTGAACTCGGTGATAAACCCTCCTACAATTCGATTGAGCCAATGGTCCACAGTGCGCGTGATCTTATCTTCCGATGCTTCTAGTTTTTGCACTAACTCTGGAGTCCACACAATAGGTTTGTCGAGCCTACACCTTCCTTAACTGTCTGCTAGCTTAGTGATCCACTCATACAACTCAAAGGGGAAGGATGCAAAGAAAATTTCATGGATTTCCATATATAAGTAGCACTCTAACCATTGGTCCTTCGATACTCACGGATTCCTATTTTCTACACCACGAACTCATGAATCTTTCTATCCAGCCACTCTTCAATTTCTTTCTTTGTCGGATTCCAGTGACACGACATCAAACATCTCTTATGTAGATCCCAGTCCCGGCAATGGAACCATTTGTTGGCTTGTTGGGGCCTGACCTAGGTTCAGAGGTGATTTAGCCAAACAAAACTCGTTACTACTGGCCCTTTCGGCAACAGTCCGTGGAGCGCAGACTGAGGTCTCACCCAAAGGAGTATGGGATGGTGCTAGAACCAGGTTTCCGCACCCTGGAGATGTCTGATGAGTTCAAGTGGTTCGTGGTTTGACCCTATGCACATGTCGCTACACGCACTTACCCGTGCCTTGCAGCGTGAGTTACTACCTTTGTGTAGCCCTACTCGAGGGCCGAACACCATTATTATCCAAGCCTTTAATAGTATTCTACTGTTAGTTGATTAACTTAGCTTACTTGCATGCGTAAAGTATACTTAGAAATACAAGTCATTCATACAGGTGCGCAGAGTAAATAAACAGTATATTTGCAATTTATATCAAACAGGTTATTACCCAAGAACATGTACAAAGAATTAAGATAAAACGTCTCTTTATTATTTTCTTCCTCGGTTATAGACTCAACTCCACCCTACGCACTCAGCTACAGGGGTTTGCACACTCAGCTGCGAACAACTAGGCCTTTGTGCACTCAGCTACAGAGCCTTCTCCTACTCTACAACCCAAGACACACTTAGACACTTAGACTCTTGCTCTTCACTTCTACTTCCTTAGTTACCTCCCTTTTACACTTAGAGCCTCGCTCTATTTATATAATCCCATGGTCCGTGGACCATGGGTAGGCCGACATTACATTACAAGACTAGGGCGGACAACCCTGTGACCCTATCATACATTTCGCGCTCCGCCCCCCGTAATTCGCGGAGACTTTACAACAATATTAGGTCAAAGCCTGGGCTTTGAGCCCCAAAACATGCCTTGGGGGGATTCCATGCCCAACAGTGGTTATGCATGCAATCAACTCATGACCATTCCATCATAATGTTACACCCAACATTCACTTGCACAAGAAAACAAACAACATACAATCCATGATCATAGTCTTATAACTAGAACCTACAATAAGAAGCTATACAACCAATTGACTCTCTAATAGGGTCAAAAACACTATAACTTCATTTGTTTTGTGATAAAGCCCATCCAATTCAAGTGTTGAACCTATAATCTCTTATACCACTCTATAACGCACCCCCTATTATCCCTAGCCCCTACTGAGGGTAGAAGGATTCAATTACTTTGATGAACCAACCTCCAATGTCCCATTATGGAAATCAGGTCTAAATTTTTTGATCCCTTTTTAGCTTCCTCAAAACTTGAAAGAAATGACATCATTTTATTTGTCTTGTCGATATATTTCCAACGATATAAAATTTTCCTCAATTTAACTTCGAAATCAAAAGATATGGCTAATCAAAGTCTAGGCTATCAGGTCTCTCCACTTCTTTTGACCTTCCACATGGTTCACAAGTGGTCCCCACATGGCTCCCATGTTTCTATCTAAGTCATATGCTAGAACACCCCCATGTGGTAGTTGTCGAACCACTCATACTAGACGTCCAGACCTTCCACAACCATAAGTGTGCATATATTATAAAACATATGATGTGTGGGTCACCCACTGCCACCTCATCCCAGGGATAAAATTCTGGTGAGATCATCCCGACCTCTGCTCGGGTCCTCTGGGGTAATTATTCCAAGACAACATACTTTCTATTATTTTATGGATTTTCCTCCCATCCGTTTTCGAGACTTCCTAGCACTTGAACATAGTGCCTAATCACATGGGCACTTAGAGCGCGAGTCTCCTTGTTCATCCAATCCCTGAACTTATATCTCGCAACATATGAAATATGTGTATGTTTCAGGCTTTTCCTTTCCCTCAATGTTTGGTCATGGTGGTTCTATTATATATATGGCCTGTTATGATTTGAAGGTTGGGCCCTGAATGCCTTAGGGTTCAATATTTGTGTAACCATGCATATATATGTATTGTGAAACTCCATTGAGCTATCCCTCCTAATATTTAATGTATGTGATATCTCTCGTGATATTTCAATAGGTCTCATCCCACTAGACAAATTGCATGCTCATAACAGTTTTAGAAATCTACAAGCTTTATAGGCTAATGATAAGAAGAAAACAAACTCATGAATACATGCAGGAATCCATTCATTTAATGAGAAAATACACATGAAATCAACATTCCTCAAGTAAACATAAAATCACATTCCATAACATATCACAAGTAATGGAACAACACATTGAATCAATATCAATACAGGCCTTAAGCCAACATATCAAACATATTCTTAAAAATAAATGTATAAAGGCTTGATTTACACTTATAAGGTAGAATGTGCTCAGAACCTGAGAATGGGACTTCAACTCTCCACCCAACCATAGACACACTACAACCAATTCTTTCTTGCAGTAGTCACCCCTGAGCTAGATTCCATAGCTTGAGGAGGAGTGCTTTCAGAGGTCTCTTAAAATGATATAATCTATTGAAATAGGTTGTCTTGAGGTTTTCCCACCTCCACCCACTAGTTATACAACAATTTCACATTAGGTAGACGCACTACAACCAATTCTTTCTTACAGTAGTCACCCCTGAGCCAGATTCCATAGCTTGAGGAGGAGTGCTTTCAGAGGTGTCTTAAAATGATATAATCGATTGAAATAGGGTGTCTTGAGGTTGTCCCACCTCCACCCACCAGTTATACAACAATTTCACATTAGGTAGGGAATACTTCCTATTGTACAGAGGGACTTATAATACAACATCCCAACATCTCTAGGGATTTAGACATAGAGAGTCTCAATTTAGACATGGAGAGAAAAAGTCATGACTAATTGTGAGGAGGTTTTATCAGTTGTGTTAATTTTGAAGGAATAAGAGTGCACTCTACAAAAACTTACTGGAACTTCCAGTTGTATTCTCAACCCAACTCTGTGGAACTAACATCAGGTGTTATTAGCCAAATGGCCCTGGGTGCTTCCACCACTTAGAATTTGTCAACTAAAATAGTCTCCAGTAGATTTATTAGCCCTGTAAGGAAAATTCTCCGCTCAATGATTATCAACCAACAAGCCTTCTAGGTTTCTCAGTTAGACTATCATATGAGCCCACTCTGTGATTATCAGCCAACAAGCCTCATGGGTTTCTTAGTTGTGCTATCATAAGAGCTTCTCTATGATTATCAACTGGAAATCCTTATGGGTTTCTTAGTTGGACTATCATCAGAGTTACACTTTGTGATTATCATCCAACAAGCCTCATGACTTTATCATTTGTGCTATCATCAAATCTTCTCTCCTCCCTGAATTCTCTCAATATTGATATATTTCTCTGCCTTCTCATCTAATTAGCTAGATCTCTAGGAGCCTCTCAACCTCCCCTTTTTCCTGGTCCCTTCTCTGCCTGTGTTCCTACAATTTTGCATCATTTCTTTCTTCCAACAGGATCCTCTCACCATTCTCTCTTTTATTTTTCTTGTGTGCATTAATCATGTATGATTCCAGAAACCTCCTCGACTCCACTTCTCATGGTCATTCCAACTAAATGAAGGAGTGCCTCCTTTGAATTTTTCAATAGACCTTTTGTCTATCTTCTTGAGGATCCATGTAGCCCATCCCCTTGGATAGTTTAGCCTATCCTCTTCATTTAATTTTTCCTTTCTTGCTTATAGTCTTTTCTCAATAGGGACATGCCCTATCCTTACTTTCAATAGATTTAATAACAAATTCAAGTCTATTACAACCACTCAATCATCCCATGAATGATATTTAAAACAACCAATTTCCTCAAACAATCTCCCTTCTAAAGAAATGGAATTTGTGTCCCTCTGTCAACCATATTAATTTATGGTTACATAATTACAAGGAAAATGTTTACAAGATGAATTTAACCTACATGGATGTCACAAAAAGTTGTAGGAACAACAAGAGGCCCTACTCCAATTGGACGAGATTCAAAGGAAATTTGGGAAGATAAACTAGAAAATCAATATACTAGTGGATCAACTCGCCAACATTGAGTTTATTGACTCCAAGGATGAAGTCGGCTACCCTAGAATTATTTAAGTGGAATCTCCAAACATTTAGCCATGGTGTTGCATGTTTCATTAACAATTTCTAGTTTATATGTTCACTTAGTTTTTTCATTTTCTAGTTATCGATTGTTTATCTTCTGTTTATCACGCGTATGATGGTAGGGAAAGATGGCCAATTTTGGTATGTAATAGAACATGTCATAGATAGTTAATGTATTATTTGAAAAAAAAAAAATTTTGTGCTACTAGTCTAGTTTCCTCAATGGAAGACCAAATAATAGCAACACAACAATCATTGGATGTAAGTTTTTGATCTTGCCTTAATATAAGCCTACCAAACTTACAAAAAAATAAAATAATAAAAAAAAAATGATAATAATAAATAAATAAATCAACTCTAGGTAATATCATTTAAAAACACGCAAAATTTGTAACCCACGAATGAAATTCCTAATACACAAGTCATAGGACAAAGGAATCTTTTACCAAGTTGGTTCAAGTTTGATTAAAATCCGAGAGGTGCATTGAAATCTAACTCAAGCCTTATCCATTGTCCCATGTTACCAACAAGAGCTACAAAGAAGGATTCAAAGGACAATATGACAATCAATTCTTATATGCACATGAGATGGGGTTGTGTCTTTCCATATCCCCTCCTTGCACTTGAAAATTGATATGGGAGATGTTGTAATATGTGGTAATAAATGAAGATGTCATGCAACTTGAATTCAAATATTTTGAAAACATATGGGATGTAACAAAGAAAACACCCCCTATTTTTTCTATGGTTGGTTGCATGAGAGAGGTGGCTTTGTTAGCTAATGAATTAGGTTGAGAGTATTGATCCCTCAAAACATGATAGAATGAGACCTTATTCATAGCTTTAACCTCTTTGTTGATTCATGCAATGATTGAGGGTAGATTATTATCTATTGAAATTGAGTTCATAACCATCAATTTAATAATGACAGTTAGTTTTTGATGGTGATCAAACACTTTGTATGTTGGATTCTTTTAAAAGGAGGATACCCTGAATCATATCATAGGCCTTAGTTTGGTTATTTGTGGTTGTTCCTAGTCTCCAAAAAAAAATTATTTTTGTTTTTCCCTTGGGACCATATATAATCCCTATGCACTTTCCACACTTACCTTGAAACTATTTTATTTTTTTGCTTGCTGACATGTTTGTGACTTACAATATTAGCTTATGGTCTATGAAATAGTGATCCAAGGACATCTAGGCTATCAAAATCACTTGAGCATCACACTTGGCCTAGGCCACACCAACCCTTAATATGGATGATTTTTTTTGGTTTCTTCTTGGCTACCACAAGCTTCAAACTTTGAAATCCATTCATGGTAATGGAATTTTACCCCTTTTTATTTAATTTATTTTGTATCTAGATAAATCAACAACTGGGTTAGACTTGTACTTATGTGACATGCACTGATTATGATTGTTACCAATATAACCTCTAAGTGATCCCATATATGTTCCCATGCCCGACCCACATGTTAAATTAGGGGATTTGAACCTCGAACTTCAAATTTTCACAATATCTATATCATGGCGATCACCAATCAAATTGTACCCATAAGGGCTCTTTTTTTAAACCATTAAACATAAAGAGAATATGCATTTTTTAGATTTTTTTTTTCTATATTTAAAAGATCATACGCTAAATTATTGATATTTTCCCATGAGACTATAACTATCAGGAATAGAGTGTATTGTTAAGGCATTCCTAATTAATATTTAAACAAATTGAAGTTAAAATATATCTATATTAATGTGTAAATATGTGGGTGAGTAGAGTAGGGTAAGATGGGTGCAATGGGTGTTAATTGGATTTAGCTCAAGTAGTTGGGAATAATATTGTTATTCTTGCCACTCAAATTCAATTCCCATATGTGACATGTTGAGCTCATAATAAATATATCATTATAATAGCTTTAAGTCTTATTGTTAGAGAATCTTTTGTAAACCAAAACATGTGTATTCCTCATACATATATATTTTTTTATTTTATATTATAATTATGTATATATATATATATATATATATATATATATATATATATATATATATATATATATATATATATATACTAAAATAAAATAAAATAATTTATATTATATATCACATGAATGATAGACATATACATTACACATTTTCTTATATTAAATTATAAAATATATTTTCTCTATATAATAATTTCAAATTTTTAAATTAATTAAAATTTTATAAATATTCTTTTTATCATTTCAATATAATTTCAAATTAAAATAAACTCATATTATTGATGATGATGATGATGATGGTTAACGTCCACTGAGACCAAACTTTGGTTTCTCAGACCTAAAGAAATGAATTATTTAGTTTGATTTAAGATTTTATTCATATGCTCAAAAAGCTTGGAGAGAAGCCTCTGGAGCTCACTGTAATTTTGACAACGTAAAAGGCTAGGAAGTTCAATATTGCAACAAAGATTTTGAAACTGAGATCTAATGTGGTTGTATGCGAGGCACTCTAAGAGGAAGTGATTTTCATCCTCGATGTTCATAATCTCATAAGGATCACAGAACCTTTCCATCCATGGTGTTTTAGGAACTGCCCAACGACCTATTTCACTATGGAGCTCATGAGAGTTCATTCTAATCTTAGCTATATTAATTTTCTTCTTTGAGCTAGTTAAAACAGAGATATACTTTTGATCTTCTACGATGGGGTTGATGACCTCCTTATAATATCTTAATTTTCTTTTAGCTACTAAATATTTCTCACACCACATTTTTTCTTTGAACTTAGAAGTAACAATATTTTTAATGTTATTAATGTTTTTCAATGCAACATTCTCATCAATCTCCCAATGGTTTAACCAGGCCCTAGCATCTTTATACCAACCTCGTTTGAGCCTTAGGTGGTTTTGGCTGGAATTTAAAGCTAGCTTAGGAAGTCTATGGTCTCCTATGTTATTGATTTTGTGCTTGTACAATAGAAGCCTAGTCATAGCTAGGCTCTCGATAGGGGAAAGACCCACTTCTATAAGGAGAATAGGATAGGGTGTGTTGCTTTTAATTTTGAGGTTATACGTTATAAAACGCTTCTGGATTTGCTCAATCTTTCTCCAGGATTCTCTAGAGATGCTACAACCCCAAACCTCACATACATATAAGATAACTGGAGTGACTAAAGTTTCAAAGAGGAACTTCTTTCTATCCCACAATATGAGGTTTGCCGTTTTACAATTATTTTCAAGACCAAAATAAGTTTTCCATCCCCCATTAATCCCTTTCTCAATGCTATAGTTCCAGTTGAGCTTGTGATGAATATCAGTTCCTAGGTACTTGTAGGAAGACACTTCCTCCAAGTTACTATTGTCAAACATAAAACTAGCGTAAGTGTCCTTCTTGGATTTGATAATCATAACTTTTGTTTTGTCAGTGTTAACAATCATACCCATGGTAGAGTAGAAATCCTTAAGAAGTATAAGTTGCTTATTAAGATCAGATGGGAAACTTGCGAGAAGAACAATATCATCAGCGTAGAGAAGAAAGATGATGACTATCCTAGCTAAGATCATGCCAGCACATCCTTCTTCCTCTAAACAACCTTCTATCTTGTCGATGTAAATGCCAAATAGGGTAGGGGAGAGGGGGAAACCTTGTTTAACTCCGATGTTACACTTAATATCTTTCGACCACCCCTCATTACTCTTTAACTTGGCAATTACATTCTCGTATAACCTTATAGTGGCACCTCTCAACTCAAAAGGAACCTTTAGCTCTTCTACTATGTTCCAAAGGTTGTTTCTAGGAACCATATCGAAAGCCTTTCTAAAGTCCACAAAGAAAGAAAATAGATTATATTTATTATTGCCGCATTCCTCCACAATGATCCTAAGCATAACAAGGTGGTCTGTTGTTGAGTGCTGCTTTCTAAAACCTGCTTGGCCTTTAGCCCGCTTACCTTCACTTTCAAGCCATATGCTCAACTTCCTTTCCAAAATAATACCATATAACTTGGCTAGAAGAGGGCTGATCATAATTGTTCGATAATTAGAGGGGTTATTTGTATCCCCACTTTTAATTATAATCGAGTATAACTAAAATCAAAATTCGATCGATTAATTTAGTCAATTGGAATTTATTAATCCAAAGTCAAGATTACTTAAAAGTTATGGATTAATTTCAATAAAATGATTATCAATTAATAGTATATATTGAACTTTGAATATATGTATTTTCATCATCTTCTACATAATGTGAAAACATTTATTGAAATTTTTTATTGTTTGAATAATATCTCAATCCATTTTTTAATCTCAACTATAAAATATTATTAAACATTAAATATCACTGAAATAATGAATTAAATATCACTGAAATAATGAATTGAAAACATTTATTGAAATTTTTTATTTTTAAATAATATCTCAATCTATTTTTTAATCTCAACTATAAAATATTATTAAACATTAAATATCACTCAAATAATAAATTTAAAATTTTAGGTGTTGTGAGGAGAGAATAAATTGACGGTATAAGTGTAGATCTCATCTTTTCACCTGACTCTTGTCATCAAAACACATACCAAGGAAAAAACCAAGAGCCAAATAACCTAGTGAGTAACGTTGAAAAAAATGTTCAAATTTTCCTAGTAAGTGGGTAGATTATTTTCCTAGAAATTTTTTTATGCATTGTGACTCTAGAAAGTGACTCAACTTAGTTTCATGTTACTCAATGTTACATTTTAAATATATTTTGGACCATGAGAATCCACCATGTAGGAGGATTGACCTCGGATTGGGACGTTAGAGCTATCCTCAACTCGCGTGCTTCCTAAGTTTCATTTTTTTCTTCACACGTGATGTTAACCAATACTATAGAGTCACCTTCCTACACATAATTTTGTTCCACACTTTTAACGTCTAGCTATAAGCTCACTTTCAAACTCTCATGATGCCACATGCTTTCATATACAACTCTCATAATGCCACGTGGTTTTACATGATGTTACATGTTTTCATATACAACTCTCATAATGCCACGTGGTCTTAATCCACTGAAAGATAGATAGAGTTTATATATAAAGAGATTGATGAATTATTATTATTATTATTCAATTATTATCTAATTTTAAGGTCATCCTAAAAAATCAGTAGAATGCAAGGTGGAGTGTTATACACCCATTTCATGGATCAATCCAAGAGAATGGTCCTATGACATAAGTGTTGGCAATTTTAGGTTACATTATACATAAATATAAGTTTATGAAGAAGACATTAGAATATTAAAATATAACATAATTTAAAAAAAAATATAGCCATTAAATAAGTAAAGATTTGAAAATGGCACCACTTAAATGAAGTAGAGAAGAATTCCAATAATGTAAACATTATGTATACAGTTTTAATTTAAAAATATTAAATAAAATAAAATTGTAGTGCATGCAACTATCATAGTCATAATCAAAAGTTTGTAAAAATTGAAAAGTAGGTTCATTTAATCAAAACATCTTTAAACATATGTGATTGCTAAACAATAACATTAAAAGTAAAAAAAATCATGGTATCAATGAAAGCATATAACATGATGCATAAAATATGAAACAATTATTTCAATAACAAAATCCATAGTATCACAAAGCATACAACATGTTGTGTAAAATATTAAACAATTATCTCAATAACAAAAGGGGGCTCAACATGATATGTAAGGTGGGCTATAACTAGTCACTGTAGGGGCTCATTAACTAACATCTTCCATCCATCACTAATAAGCTTAAGAGACTTATAATCCTCTAAGATAGCATGACGTAGAGTTGTGCACTATTTTCATGTGAAGTGTCCCAATATTAAGAAAGGAACTACACTCTAATGTTAAACATCGATAAAAGAAAAAAAAACAATGAAAGATCAGAAAATATTAGTGTTGGAGTGCCCCTATAATTTGTAAACGATTGAGGGATACATATCTATGTATTTGGTGCTCATATGAGTAAGAAAGATATGAATATATTGATAATATGATGAATTTTTACAAGTAAGAGAGGACATCATTCTAATACAACTCTCATACTAACATCTACCCACTAACATCTAACATGCCCAACCCCCTAAGCAACATGTATTTGAATTTTTCCCCAAAAACACTATTCTAAGGTCACTTTTAAGATCACTAAGAATATTACTAATCTAAAGTTTTCTAAAAATTGCATCATTGCCAAAATCCAAGCTTTAAGCACAAAGTTATACCACTTTAAAGTTTGTTAAGGTTTTCTCTCTCATTCCACTTCATTATCCATACATAGGCCTACACATGTCAGATGGTGTTGCATTATATGGTGACATGTCACCCTTTACATAGATGATCCTTGGGTAACATGTTCACTAAGGCAATTTGATCTGTATTTGATTATTACAACTTCAAAATGTTTCCTTCATGCATCATATCATGTATCTTGGAACTTTGTCATCACAGCCAAAGATTTTAAACTTGTGGAATGTGACATCGTGATTCTTTTTCATCATGTAATAAACCCTTGCTTGCATTATTACATTAGATAAAAACTTCTCCTCTGAATCATTTTGCACCTAAAAGAAATTTCCTATTCCACCAAAGCTTTTAGCCATGTGACATATCACACCACGGAAGTTTTTCACACTCACGATAAGTTTCTCACATCTCCAAAGCTTTTCCCTCCATGTGATATCTCAATGTATTGTTTCAAATTTCTTGTCATGTGACGTAACACATGAAGATTTTCTTCATGTGACACACCATATTGCACTAAGAATTCTTTTCTTGAAGACCAAGGTTTCCTTCCTTTCTTCTCTTTTACCTTCCTCCTTCTCTCCCATTATCTTCTTCCTCATCCTTCCTCTCCATTTGCTTCCCTCCCTTCTTTCTGTCACAAGTCCAAATATTTCAAATATAGCAACAAATTGTGCCAAGATATTTTGTGGCATGATACATTGTGCTCTAGAAATGTTTCCTCATAAGATAATATGGCTCTTCCATCCATTTTCCTTTGTTCCCCGCCTTATTACATTGCCAAAGATCTTCAGGCTTGGGATGTATCATGCCAAAACTTTTGTGATCCCCTAGGCAAATACCTCCTCGAGGACCTCATTTGTTTTTCACCAAGAAGGGAATAGACTCCAAACCCTCATATTCATGCTTGCCCAACCTTAAGAGTAAAATTCCAAAATTATACTTAAGGGTTGTACTTCTAGAAGAAGGATTATGTTATTAACGACTCAGACCTATAAGCTTAGATTTATATATAGATCTCCTCCAAAAGAAAACTTAGAATTATACGGGAATAAAGACCAAAGAAATATGTTTTTAAACTTTATCTCATATTACAAGTTTTATGTTAATTTAAGATATGTCTATTGATTTTTTGTGTAGCATCAAAAAGTATTCCCGCATGCCTAATTCGACCTAGATGATTTATGAAAAAACAAAAAAAATGATTTTTGAAGCATCAAGTCAACCCAAAAAGACAAGTTGGTCCACTTCATGAATGGGTCTCCTTTGGGTTATTTCACTCCCATTCAACAAGTATAAATATATGACGTGATGCTTCATTCTCTCATCAATGAAAAAGAAAGATTGAGATCTCTTTTTGGGGGTTATTTGTTCTACTTTCTCTCGCTCTCTTGGTTGCATATGTGGAGAAGCAATTGACTGAGTTTTTATCTATGTTTGACTAAGTTTAATGGGTGTGACTGTTAGCTCTGCTATGCAATGCTGACTTTATAATGTCAAAGAGAATCTTGGTCTATTTAGTGGTGTCTTCAAAGGGGCCCTACATTGGTCATTTTCCCCTCTCCTCCTACCCCGCTTACTCTCCACCACCTCTGTTTCCCTATTTTCCCCCTAAACCCAAAAAAGTAACTCCCTTTGGCCCCAACTCTAAGCACAAAGTAAAACCGACCATAAAACCTTACCCATACGCCCTCACATGCTCATAAACCCCTCATCGCTTTCCCGTCGTTGATCACCCTGCTGATCCAACGGCTCTTGTCACACCCGATAAAGGTGACCCGCTCAACCATCGTCCACCGTCAGATGCATCTCCACCCGATCCAATGGTAATCGCATTCATTGCGCTGGCAACTTGATCGAGTGTTAGCATGTGATGAGAGCGGTTTTTCTCTCTCATCTGTCGCTATGTGTCGATCACTAAATGGAATCACGTGACCCTGGGCATTTACCACTTAGCGCCCGAAAGCAGTGCGATGAAAACTATTACCGCCCGACCAAACCGCCCTCACCTGTTAAATGCCCATGCAACTCTAACACCCAATGACCGTCTGATCTATCCACTGAAGATTAAATGCCCTAACTCACCCTACTCCCACCTCGGCCGATTGCCGCCATGGAGCTATCTCCACCATTCATTTCCCCGATCCAATGGTCATTCTTCTTGCTCACCCAAATCGTCTACCTACCCACACATTCCATGTCCTCTGACCATTCTATTTCCCAAAGAAGGAGATGACCAGCTCCGCCATCATTAGTCACAGTCATACCCCCAACAACCATATTTAATAGAAAGCATGGCCAAGGGAGAAAAGGACAGGGCACAACTCTGTAACTAAATTTATCAGTCATGGACTCCACCAGTACGAGCACTCCAACCACCTAAAGGATAGCACAACCCCTGAACAAATCGGATTCACCCACTGAATCAAGTAACCTCATCCAGAGACTCCATCAGGCGGTTAAATGCAGTTGGTGGTCAATTATGACCCCTCCATACCTGAAAGGCCAAGTGCCATAGTATTGTAAACTTATAAATATCCAGAAGCAAGATGTAATCAAGGTTGGCATTTTATGTAAGGTTCAACTTCTGGAGATTGTAGACATTTTGTCACTTGCAGGGTCTCATCTTCATTTTCAGCTCATACAAGCTTCTTTTGTTGTTAACTGCTCACTGTCCATTTCCCTCTGTTCTAAGCTTGTGCTGATATGTTGTGTTCTTGGTCTCTTGATGTTTAGCACTAGATAACTGTCATCTTATCTATGTGTTAGAATCTCGAATGCATCATTGAATAAGTTGCTCAGGTTTCTTTCTATCTAATGCAGGAGAGCTGTCATCCTATCTTTGCATTAATAGAGTAGATTTACAGGTTTCTTTACTAGTTGTAGCCGACCATCACATGGTCTTGTGTATTTGCTGGTGTGGTTAGTATTCTCCATATTCACCTTATATCTAAACTGTGAGCATTGGTGGTCTAAAGCCTTGTAGTCTGAGGGTGTTCATGCATGTCTAGAGTGAAACAAAATAGAAGTGGTTATCTGGCTTGAACCAAACCATCATTCCTTCCATTAAACTTGCTTGTAGTCTGAGGGTGTTCATGCATGTCTAGAGTGAAACAAAATAGAAGTGGTTATCTGGCTTGAACCAAACCATCATTCCTTCCATTAAACTTGCAACAATAATTAAATTTATATGTTACCAGGCATCTCCGAGCTACAACCTAGGAGATTTTCTTGGAATCCTAACATAATTGGCGCCGCCGTCGGGCAGAGGAGATTGAAGCTTAGGTTCCCTGGGAGAACAACAAAGATCCAGCTTTGATGATAGATAAAGTCTGGACATATTTTTGGTTGTAATCATCTATCTGGTGACTCTACTGGAGGCCGAACCTCTTGGCGACTCCACATCTCAATTCTGGCTCAGTTTGTGAGACACACTCGGAGGAATCCTCAGAAATCACCAATTGACCCAGTGCCTGACCTTGAGAAGATTGTCAAGCAAAACAAGATATCATGAAAGGGAGCATCAGGATCAGGTAAGCCTAAGCAATCTTATGTATCTCTGCAAGAAAGGCTTATACCTGAGCATGCACATGTTGAAAATATAGAGCCTAGCATTATTAGCGAAGAAATACTCTCAGAGATTCATAAAGCTCCTTGTTCAATAAGTTTCCCTTTAGATCTCAGTGCAAAGAAAATCTCCCTTCTAGTCCATCATATTCCTTTAGCCTTGTCAGTCATTTCTCAACTCCCTACCTTTCAAACTGCCAGTACTCTTCCATCTACCCTAGTCATGGCAGGTCCACAAGCACCCACCAAAATGGAAAGAATCATAGTTGCTAGGTATGGACCCCTGGTCTTGCCTATTCCTTTGAATGCCATGCCTGCAGGAGAATACCAGAAATACATGCCTAAGTTCACTGGTACAGAGGGAGTAACAGCTGAAGAACACCTTGAGTCTTTTTATAGCTATGATGATAACCTAGATATTAGTGAAGATGATGTGTGGATGAGAGTATTTGTCCAAAGCCTTGATGGACAAGCTAGAAATTGGTTCAGAGAGTTGACCCCTAGGTCTATAGTAGACATTGAAGCATTAGATGATGTGTTTTTAAAGCATTGGGGAGATAAGAAAGACCTGCTATACTACCATACTAAGTTTGGCAACCTGAAAAGGGAAAATGGGGAGTCATTGTCTAACTTTAATAAAAGATTTAATCATATGTATAGCAAGATACCTGCTGAAATGAAGCCTACCCCCACCTATGCCAAACTCATCTATGCCAATGCCTTTGATTCTGATTTCTGCCTGCTATTAAGAGAAAGAAGATGTGCTACTCTAGCTGAAATGCAAGATGCAGCCTTGGAGGTGGAATCCAATATCATAGTTGCAGAGAAACTCAAAGGACATGCTGATTGAAAGAGGCAGAGAGGTGAGACCTCCTCTTCTTCTTCATCTTCAGAACCTAAAATAGACAAAATGACTAAAATGATAGAGACATTGGCTATTGAAATATCCAAACTGAAGGTTGAGCAGAGTTCTAGGAAAGCAAGGCTTCCTAATACATTTGCTCCTAGAACTACAAATCCATTCAGAAGAGCAAATGAACAATTGCAGATCATTCAGAGGGGCAAAGAGGCCAATTAAGAACAAAGGGCTAAGGCTCCTTTCCAAAACGTAGTCATGGAGGAGGAGCAATTCGATGAAGAGGACGAGATTCACTACATGGAAGACAAGGGCAGTGCTGCATTTTTGACACTAGCTACCTATGAAGAGTCATTACTCAGGGACTAGACTAGTCAAGGGTGGGACAGAGAAGCTGTTCTACAGACTGAAGACTAGCAAATATATAATTTGAGGTCAAGAACGAGTAATGTCAAAGAGAATCCTACTCAAAGAGCTGTTATCCCCATAGAGTAGCAGGTCAGCAAACAGAAAAGACCAGCAGTTGATCCCATCATCCTCAGAAGACCGGCTCAAGAGGTAAGAGGCCTTGACAAGTCCCTTTCCCCTTTCATTTTTGAATCAAAAGTATAGAAGTTAAAAATAGTTGTACCTCTGATAGAACTTGCAAAGAGTGAGGTCTTTAGGAAGCCCATCCTTGATGCCCTTAAGCTGAAAGCCACACAAGCATCCAATGACTATGTAAACTTACAAGATGATAAACCTGATATTGTGGTCAGCCCAATGACCGAACCTGCTGATGACAATTCCCCATCATTTTATGTCTCCTTGGCCATTCATGATAAAATCCTCCACAACTGTCTGCTAGACACAGGTGCCAACCATAATCTGATTCCCAAAGCTGTCATGGAAGAGTTAGGCCTTGATATTACCAGACCTTATCATGACTTGTTCTCCTTTGATTCGAGGAAGGTGAAATGTCTGGGGCTAATCAAAGACTTAGCTATCACCCTAATTCAGCTGCACATGAAAAGCATGATGATGGATATTGTGCTAGCAGATGTTCCCCCTAAGTTTGGTATGCTGCTTTCCAGAGGGTGGATTAAGAGGTTGGGTGGGACATTGCAAAATGACTTATCGTATGCCACTGTCCCAGTTTTTGGAGGAGAAAACATAAGACTATACAGGGAAGCCCAACTGGCCTATATCATCAGTGATGAGAAGAATCACATTAATCATCCCATTTATGCTATGGACACTAATTTTGGAGCATGTACTCTCCAAATTGAAGAATCCCATAAGGCCCCGGTGCAGTTCAAGAAACCAGTGTGCTAGGCCATGGAAGGGGAAGGGACACAATCTTGGGATGTGTTCTTTGATGGAACCTGTTCAAGGGAAACTACAGGAGCAGGAGTGGTGCTAGTGTCTCCAAAACAAGAAAGCACACATTTGTCTTTTAAACTGACTTTTTAGGTCACCAACAATATAGCAGAGTATGAGGCTCTAATATTGGGCTTAAACGCTACCAAAGACATGGGAGTCAGAGACATAAAGGTGTTTGGAGATGCTGATCTTATCATTCAACAAGTGAACAAAATGTTCCAAGCAAGGCACCAAGGCTGAAAGCATACAAAAATGAGGTATGGAGACTCAAAGAATCTTTTGACAGCTTTTGTATCTCATATATTCCTATAGTTAAAAATCATCTTGTTGATTCCCTTGTTGTGTCTACTAGCATGTTCATCCCTCCTATGCCCCCTAGATTGGCTTATGAAGTCCAGATAAAATATAGACCATCCTTGCTTGATAATGTCCAGCATTGAAAAGTCTTTGAGGATGATGATGAAGTAAATAGGTTTCTACAAGTCATTGATGAATTCTCTGAAATCCAAATTGATCGAGAAAATGAAACCTTCGAGAAACATCCCCAATCCCATTTGAGGAACAGAATTGGCCAAGACAGCATTGTACAATTGCCTAGCAATCATATACCTAAAGGGCCAGTGCCCCTAGAGAAGCTGTTTGACCATAATGATGTGCCTCATAAGATTGCCCAAAAAGAAAATCAATCTGCAGTCCATAGGCATAACATAGGGAGTCTAGATCATCCAAAGTATATAAATCTGTCCACCCATTTGTCTGCTGCCCAAAGTTCTGAATACTGCACCTTAATGAAGCAATTTGTTGATGTCTCTTCTTGGGAATATAGTGACCTTAAAACTTATGACAAAAATATCATCCAACATAAGATCCCATTGGAGAAAGACACCATTCCATTTAAGCAGAAACTGAGACCCATTAATCCTTTGCTCCTCCCTTTGATTGAAAAATAAATCAAGAAGTTATTGGCTGCCAAAATCATAGTTCCTCTGAGATATTCAAAGTGGGTAGCCAACTTGATAGTGGTGAGGAAGAAAAGTGGAGAATCAGGATATGTGTTGATTTCAGGAACCTGAACAAATGTTCCAAAAAGGACAATTATCCTCTACCCAAGATGGAGCATTTGCTACAGAAAGTCTTAGGAGCCAAGTTATGTCTTTCCTGGATGGATTTTCAGGGTATAACCAAGTTGTTGTACATCCAGATAACCAAGAAAAGACTGCGTTCACCACTCCTTGGGGAACTTTTATGTACTCTAAGATGCCCTTTGGACTGATGAATGTTGGGGCTACCTTTCAGAGATCCATGGATATAGCGTTCGTGGGAGAAAAGGATAAATTCATCCTTGTCTACTTGGATGATATAATCGTGTACTCCAGCAACCACCAAGATCATTTACAACATTTAAAGAAGGTGTTTCTTAAGTGCAGAAGGTTTGGGATATCAGTGAATCCTAAGAAGTCACAGTTTGCTTTGGAAGAGGGCAAACTTCTAGGACACATTATTTTTGCTGCAGGTGTCAAGATTGACCCAGAAAGTGTGAAAGCGATATAGACCTTGTATATCCCAAGATCAAAAAAGGACATCCAATCCTTTCTGGGAAAAATAAATTTTGTAAGGAGGTTTATTCCTAATTTTGTAGAATTGGTAAAATACATCACCTCCATGCTGAAAAAGGGATCAGAGATCAAATGGATTGATGCAGCAGAAAGATCTTTTGAAGCCATCAAAAGAGCTATTATGGAAGCTCCCACTTTGATCAGCCTAGATTATAGCAAGGAGTTCCATATCTTCTCCTTTGTTTCCTGTGACACCCTTGCAGTAGTCCTATTGCAGAAAGATGATGAGGGTTTAGAGAATCCAGTGGCATTCTTCAGCAAAACATTAAGGGATGCTGAACTAAGGTATGATATCATCAAAAAACAGGCTTATGCTCTTATCAAATCTTTGAAAGCTTTCCAAATATACATTATGCACTCTAAGGTAATTGCATACGTGCCCTCTGTTTCAATAAAAGATGTCCTAACGCAACCAGATGCTGATGGAAGAAGGGCTAAATGGATTGCAAAGCTTTTTGAATTCAACATAGAATTAAAGCCCACCAAGCTTGTCAAGGGCCAAGGCCTTGCTCAGCTGATGGCTGAAGAAAATTGCAGGATGCTAGACATGAATTGGATAAGCACAAACGTAGATAACAGACAGGTAGGGGAAGAAACAATTGAACAAGGACAGAACCAGTCTTTGGTTGAAAATCTGGCCTCTTGTGAATGGAATGATAAAATAGCTCATTTTCTGCTGAAGTTGGAAGTTACTCTAGGCCTAAGTTCAAGCCAAGCTAGGACTATTAAGCTCAGGGAAGCCAAGTTCTATATTCATGAAAACTTGCTCTATTAGAGGGATCCATCTGGAATTATTTTAAGATGTCTGGACAAAGAACAATCTATGGAGGTCATGCATCAATTTCATTCCATCATCTATGGAGGACATCACTATTGGAAAACCACAGCCCACAAGATCCTCAGGGTTGGGTATTATTGGCCCACTTTTTTCTCTGATGTCTTTTCATTTGTAAAATCTTGTGACAAGTTCCAGAGGTTTGAAGGAAAACAGCATTTGAAATCCTTACCCTTGAAGCCAATACATGCCAGTGGACCTTTCCAGCAGTGGGGTTTGGATTTCATAGGGGAAATTAATCCTCATTCTAGTGGCTAGCACAGATGGATCTTAGTAGCCACTGACTACTTCACTAAATGGATTGAGGCCATCCCTACTAGGAAAGCTGATCACCATGTGGTCATGAAGTTCATGGTAGAAAACATTTTCACCAGGTTTGGCTATCCACACAAATTGGTTACAGACAATGTAGTAGCCTTCAGGGCAAAAGAGTTGGTGGACATGTGTGACTCAATGGGCATTAAGCTAGTGCATTCCACCTGATATTACCCTCAAGGTAATGGTCTAGCAGAATCATCCGATAAGAGCCTGATAAGGATAATCAAAAAGTTGCTGGAAGACAAAAAAAGGAACTTGGAATCCAAACTGAAGTTTGCATTATGGGCTGACAGGGCGACCACCAAGAAATCTACAGGTAATTCTCTGTTCAATTTGGTATATGGAACTAAGGTTGTATTCCCAATCCAGTTGACCCTCCCTATGGCCAAGTTCTTGCAGGAAGAGCAAGATGAGGAAAATGACATGGCAAAGAGGATTAATGACTTGGCTGTGCATCAAATCAGAGATCAATTGATTGAAAAGTCTACAGCACATCAAAAAAGAATCAAGGAAGCTTTTGATAGTAAGGCCAAGATAAATAATTTTCAAATTAGAGACTTGGTTCTTAAGTGGGATGCTCTGAAGAAAAATAAAGGAAGTCATGGGAAGTTCGATGCTCTGTGGACTGGACCTTTTGTCATTGCTCAGATCCAGCGGAAAAACACTTTCATGCTGCAAAGTATGGAAGGAGAAACAGTTTTTGATGGCCCAGTAAATGGGCGGTTTTTGAAGGTTTATGTTGTTAAAGGCCTTTAGGCCCTAGCATTGTAAATATTTTCTTTTTACAAGTTTTAGCGTAGGCTTAATTAGACTCCATGCCCAATGGAACACTAGGAAATATTGTTGATATTGCTTTTGTATGAAAGGTAGTGGTTTACGATTCTTGAAGCCTCGCAGGGAGGCTTTCATCCCCAGAAGGAGCCAGTGTTAGCTCTACTATGCAACACTGACTTTCTAATGTTAGAGAGAAGCTTGGTCTGTTTGGTGGTGTCTTCAGAGGGGCCCTACATTGGTCATTTTCCCCTCTCCTCCTACCTGCTTACTCTCCACCACCTTTGTTTCCCTATTTGCCCCCTAAACCCGACAAACTAACCCCCTTTGGCCCCATCTCTAAGTGCAAAGTCAAACCAACCATAAAACCTTACCCATATGCCCTCATGCACTCATAAAACCCTAATCGCTTTCCCGCTGTTGATCACCCCGTCGATCCAACGACTCCCGTCACACTCAATAAAGGTGACCCACTCAACCATCGTCCACCCTCAGATGCATCTCCACTCGATCCAATGGTCATCGCATTCATCACGCCGACAACTTGATTGAGTGTTAGCGCGTGATGAGAGAAGTTTTTCTCTCTCATCCGCCGCTATGTGTTGATCACTAAATGGAATCACGCGACCCCTGGAATTTACCACTTAGCACCCGAAAGCAATGCGATGAAAACTATTACCACCTGACCAAACCGCCCTCGCTTGTTAAATGCCCATGCAACTCTGACACCCAACAACCGTCTGATCTGTCTACTGAAGATCTAGTGACCCTAATTCACCCCACTCCCACCTTGGCTGATAGTCGCTGCCGAGCCATCTCCACCATTCATTTCCCTGATTCAACGATCATTCTTCTTGCTCACCCAAATCGTCCACCTACCTATGCATTCCACATCCTCTGACCATTCTGTTGCCTGAAGAAGGAGATGACTAGCTTCGCCATCATCAACCACAGTCAGACCCCCAACAACCATATTTAACAAAAGCATGGCCAAGGGAGAAAAGGACAGGGCAAGACTTTGTAAATGAATTTATCAATCATGGACTCCACCAATACGAGCACTCCAACCGCCTAGAGGACATCACAACACCTGAATAGATCAGATTCACCCACTGAATCAAGTAACCTCGTCTAGAGACTCCATCAGATGGTTAAATGTAGTTGGTGGTCAATTATGACCCCTCCATACCTGAAAGGCCAAGTGCCCTAGTATTGTAAACTTATAAATATCCAGAAGCAACACGTAATCAAGGTTGGCATTTGATGTAAGGTTCAACTTTTGGAGATTATAGACATTTTGTCACTTGTAGGGTCTCATCTTCATTTTCAGCTAATACAAGCTTCTTTTGCTGTTAACTTCTCACTGTCCATTTCCTTCTGTTCTAAGCTTGTGCCTGATATGCTGTGTTCTTGGTCTCTTGATGTTTAGCACTAGATAACTGTCATATTATCTCTATGTTAGAATCTTGAATGCATCACTGAATAAGTTGCTCAGGTTTCTTTCTATCTAATGCAAGAGAGCTGTCATCCTGTCTTTGCATTAATAGAGCAGATTTATAGGTTTCTTTACTAGTTGCAGCTAGCCATCACATGGTCTTGTGTATCTGTTGGTGTGGTTATTATTCTTCATATTCACCTTATATCTAAACTGTGAGCATTGGTGGTCTAGAGCCTTGTAGTCTGAGGGTGTTCATGCATGTCCGGAGTGAAACAAAATAGAAGTGGTTATCTAGCTTGAACCAAACCATCATTCCTTCCATTAAACCTGCAACAATAGTTAAATTTATATGTTACCAGGCATCACCGAACTACAACCTAGGAGAGTTTCTTGGAATCCTAACAGTGACTACAGAATTGTACAACACTGAGTGTAGGACCGCAATGCTACAAGTCGTTGACCATAAGGTCACAATTTAGCTAGGATTTGGCTATGTTTTGACTATAGAATTTAACCAAGATGAATTTTAACCAGAGTTGATTAGTTTGACTAATTTTGACCAGTTTTGTCTTGTTGGAATTTGACCAGGTTTGACTTGGATATTGGAATGGATTTCTAGACAAATTGTTGGTTTGTAAACCTTACTAAAGAATATTTTTTCCAAAATAAAAGTTGTTTGCTTTTCTCCCAAGGTTGGGTCTCCCAAGGTAAAAATATTGTATCTATAGTGCATGGTTGTCTTTCTATGATCTTTACTATTTTCTCTACATTTAATATTGATATTTTCTATGTATAATTTCTCAATTATATCAGTGGCATGAGATAAATTGTTTGAAGATCATTAAGTAGTAATTATTAGATCTAAAAATTGTTTTCTATTTCTCACCTTTTAGAAAATTCAACAATGCCCAATGGCCTTCAAACTTAAGAAGTTTAAAGTCATATAAAACTTGGAAAATTCCAATTTTAGGAAATCCACCCTTAATGGGTTTTTTATGTCCCTTTCCTTCTAACATTCTTCCCAATTTTACATAACTGGTAACTCTTTACCTGTAGGAATTTACAGGTTAAGTTCCTCAGATAGAACACCAGAGGACACCACTCACAAACAGATCATAGATCAATACACCAGTATTCTTGACGTGGTTAAAACCCTCAAAGAGGGAAATAGTCCATGGCCCGAGCCAACGCAGCCACTTCAGGAAATTTATTAATAAAATAATGAAAATTTACATAAGCCTCTCTCATGAAAAGTCACCCTACAAATGACCCTCCATGCTCTTTAAATAGAGATCATGGACCAATCGGGTGTTAAGCCATGGATAAAGTGTCGGTAATACCAAGGAGAGAATGAATCATTGGATAACTTTATGTCTAGAACATATCATGACTGTTGGATTACAAGTTACAAAATTACATAGTAAAGAAACACACTTTACCTAACTCTACACTCGACCAAGTTATATTTAACTATTTCCTATGTGCCGGAATATCCTAACATCCCCCCTTAAGAACAACTTGGGATAGGATTTAAGGATGTAAAAATATGACACAATAGGAGAAGGAAGGAGGAATTAGAGCCTATCCTCCCTTAGTGACAACTTCCTGAATTCCAACCATAAATCGAAGTTTAGTAAACTTCGCCACTGTGAAAGCCTTTGTAAAGATGTCTGCAACCTGATCATCTGTTGAACAATATTGCACTTCAAGAACATGGTCATGAATGAGCTTTCTGATGAAGTGCATGTGTAGTTCAATGTGTTTGCTATGCTGATGTTGGATTAAATCTTTTCATAGTTGAATGGCACTTTGATTATCACACCAAAGTGTAGTCGAATGCTGCTGCTGAAAGCCAAACTCTGATAGGATCTGACGAAGCCATATGGATTCCTTACTAGCTTCTACGGTGCCATGATACTCTTCTTCTGCTGAAGAAAGAGAAATAACACTTTGTTTATTGCAAGCCAATGTAATAGATCTAGAACCAAGAGTGAAGACATAACCAGCAGTAGACTTCCGATCATCAGGGTCACGAGCCCAAATGGAATCAGTGAAACCAACCAATATAGGAGATGCTTCTACACTGTAATGAATTCCAAACTGAACTGTACCTCAAACATAATGAAGTATTCTTTTAGCTACTTTCCAATGACTTTCATGTGGGTTTTACATAAACCAAGAAATAAGGCCAACAACAAAGGAAAGGTCAGGACTGGTATGGGTCAGATACAAATTTTTTCCTACAAGCTGATGATATAAGGTAGCATCAACTTCAGGGGAAGTACAAGTGACTGAAATTTTGACTCTAGACTGAAAGAGAGAAGGGGCTAGCTTACAGTCTTCCACGTGAAAGTTGCATAGAAGATCACACGCATACTTGGACTGGGAAAGGGAAATACCTTCCTTGGATTGCAAGACTTGAAGACAAAGAAAATAATGCAAGTGTGCTAAGTCTGTCATTTCAAACTGACTTTTGAGGTTGGACTTCACATGGTTTATATGGTTGGGATCAATACTAGTAAGGATAAGATCATCAACATAAAGAACAAGAATTATAAGAGACTTACCCACTTTCTTAGTGTAGACAGTATTGTTAGAATGACACCTAGAAAAGCCAGTATCTAAAAGAAAGCTATCCATTTTGGCATACCAAGCCCTAGGGGCTTGCTTGAGACCATAAAGGGATTTCTTAAGCTTACATAAAAGGCTAGAGTCTATTTGTATAAATCTAGGAGGTTGTTTCATATAGATTTCTTCATGCAAAAAGGCAGATTTAGCATCCATCTGATGGACTTCCCATTTGAAAGAGGCAGCAAGGGAAAGAACAAGGCGGATAGAGTTCATTTTGGAAACAGGGGAGAAGGTTTTAGTATAGTCCATGCCTCCAACTTGTGAAAAACCCTTAGCAACAAAACAAGCTTTATTTTTATCAACTTTTCCATCTAGTCCATACTTGGTTCTGTAAACCCATTTGCATCTAACAAGTTTCTGTCCCTTTGGAAGAGGAACAAGATCCCATGTATCATTTGCCAATAATGAACGATATCCTTCATTCATAACTATGTCCCAATTTTGATGGCCTGAAGCTTCTGCAAAGGTGTCAGTATCATAATTCGCTAAAGGTTGAGCCAGTAAAGAAGAGGTTGTATCGAACTAAGAAGGTGTACGTCGATGATCTATAGGATCACCTACAAAAGCACCTGCTACATCCCGAGTAGCATGAACCCATTTTGGAAGCCGAGAAGCTGAAGGAGGATCCTAGGAAGGTGGGGCAGGATTGTCATCCTCGCTATCATGATCTGAAGAAGAAATATTTTCAGAAGTAGAAGGGATAGAGAGAGGTGGCACATCCGTCGAACTAGGCTTGTAGGCCAATATATTTTTAGCAAACTTTACATCTCTTCTAATGATAACATTTTTGGGATTAAGTGGAATAAGTCTATATCCTTTGACATCTTCAGAATATCCAACAAAAATACATTTTTCACTCTTAGGTTCTAAAGCTTTATGTTTCTCATCTGGAATATGGGCCCATGCTTCACTTCCAAAAACACGAAAGTGACTTACATCTGGTTTAATTGAGCTCCATGCTTCTTTTGGAGTGATATTCTTTAAAACCTTAGTAGGAGTGCGATTTACTATGTAATTTGCACAGTTAATTGCTTCTGCCCAAAAATTAAGACTAAGTCCTTTAGATTGAAGCATACAATTAGCCATTTCCTTTAAGGTATGATTCTTCATTTGAGCTACACCATTTTGTTGTGGAGTATATGGAACAGTATGTTGCATTTGAATTCCATGCTTAGTGCAAAAGTTGATGAATTTGTTGTTAACATATTCTCTGCCATTATCAGATCTTAGCTTAAGAATTTGATGTCCAGATTGTTTTCCAACAAAGGCCAAGAACATGTTAAATACTTCACTCTTTAGTTTTAAGAAGTATACCCAAGTGCGTCTGGAGAAATCATCAATGAAAGTTAAGAAATACTTGTAGCCAAAGAATGAAACAACTGGAAGAGGACCACATAAATCACTATGCACAAGTTGTAAAGGGGTTGAGGAGTGCCAAGAGGCACATTTTTCAAAACTATCTCAATGATGTTTTCCGAGTACACATCCTGAACAAACACCATCTCTGCAAGATACCATAGGAAGACTTGTCACCATATTTTCTTTACATAGATTTTGAAGGGAGCGATAGTTTAAGTGACCAAATCGCTCATGCCAAAGTTTTCTCACTTCATCATTATGAGAAAAAAATATCGAGGGAAGAGTTGATGACCCAAATTTTTTAAACTTATACAACCTTGTAGAATCATCGGCAATTCCAATAGCTAAAATCTATTTAGGATCTTAGGTCCTTAATTACAACATTGTGAGGTGAAAATTAAATTGTTTTACCTTCACCTAAATGCGTTATCTGATATATAGATATAAGGTTGCACGATAAGGTTGGAACACATAATACATCATTAAATTTACCATTTTCTAGATGAATAGTTCTAGTCCCTACAACACTAAGAGATCTATCATCACCAACATATATATTTTTGGTGTTACAATCATTTAAGGAAGAAAGCATGGCTTTGTTTTTGGCCATGTGATAAGAAGCTCCAGAATCAATGAGAAACTCATGAGAATGAGAAGAAGAAGATACATTTAGTGCATAACTAGACCGAGATGCTTGACAACCACATGCAGAAAGTGTTATTCCTGAAGATGAAGTTGAAGTTGAAGAGTGCTCCAAATGGATGTTATTCTTATTTATTGCTTCTTCCAAGGCTTCCATCTTCTTAAAACATTTGGATTCTAAGTGGCCGTCTCGATTACAAAAGTGGCAATGTCTATCAATCTTCTTCCCTTTGTTTTTATTTTCCTTATCATTTTGTTGAAATGATTTTTCATTTTGAGACTGAAATTTCTTAGGGCCCTTGTTTGGTTTAGGACCATTCTTTTTAGGATACGGCTTCTTAGGATTCTTTGAATTTGGTTGTTGGTGGGCGGCTAAGGCTTTCTTAGAAGAGTTTCCAAGATTAAAAAGACTAAGATGTAAGATTTTTTCTTGTTCTCTTATTAAAGAATCAAAAAAGGCATCAAAAGAGGGGGACTTGTAGTCTTGTCCTTGAGAAATAAAGGCTTCTCTTGTAGAATGGAAGGTGGAAACAAACACAGAGTAGGCTAGTCCCAACTTAGTAAGAATGGAATATATAAGGATACCATCTTCTTTTTTAACCTTAACACCTTCCAAGAGAAGTGTAAGGGTCTTGAACTTGGACAAAAAATCTTCAATGGAAGAAAAATTATTGGGGTCCAACGTAAGCAACTGATTTTCGAGTTGATGGGCTCTAGTTTCATTTTTAATTCCAAAAACTTTAGTGAGATGTTTCATTGCTTCATTAGGGGTATCAAGTTCTGTGATATGGAATCTAAGGTCTGGAGAAATAGACATCCCTATCAACCCATGTGCTTAATCTTGCCTATTTTCCCATTTGGCTATCTTATCTTCATCTTTAGGTTTAGTTTCTTTTCCTGAGGCTATTTTGTAAAGACCTTTACTTCTAAGTAAATCCACAATGTAGGACCACCATTGGAAGTAGTTGGTACTATCAAGAATAACTTGGCATGGACTTTCCATTTTAACAGAAACTGAAGTTGTAGATGCTGAAACTAATTGTTTCAATGGAAATATATTGAAAAATTAGGCTGATTAAAAAAAAATGGCTCTGAAAATGGCTTCTGGATGAAGAAGTTATGGCTTTTTGAAGAAAAGTTATTGAAGATGCCGACGAAGTGCATGAATGTGCGGAAGTGAATGATAATGTTATATTTTTATTTTTTTTAAATCCCCCCATTTCCGAACTTTATCTAATTAGCTCACTTTAAAAAAAAAAAAATATGTGACCCACTTTTATAAATAAGTGACAGTCACTTTTACAATGGTACTTTATGAGCTACCCACTAAATTGTAACTTAAATAAAAGATAAAGAAACTTAAGAATTATAAGTGACTCACTTTTTATAATGGATGAGAACATTTTTATATAAAATAACTTTAAAGCATAAGTTACATGTGCCTTTTTTAAAAAGTAACTCAACAAAAAGAAAGACTTGAACTCAAGGCCTCTATTTTCATAAAGTAACTTTGGACCAAGTGAGCTAGTTTAAAAGGTTAGTAATTTTTGGAAAAGAGGAAGGGGGTTTTTTTTAGTCACTAAAGCTTTGTGGTGCGTGTTTACTTGAAAAATCTTTTTCCCTACAAAATAAAAAACCACACAACTGAACATGGACATACAAAAAGAACCAAACCTTATGGCTTGAAGTTAGCTTTCGCTAGAACCTAAATATTTTCTTCAATGTTTCTGATTTTCCGAGATCACACTAAGGCGCAACGGAAAATAGCATATGCATGAGAAAAATCCTTTCTTTCCGTTTCTGATTTGCCCAGATCACATAGAGTCGTAGGGAAAAAGAGCATACATAGAAATCAAAGCTATAGATCCGGTAATGAAAAAGACAGAGAGCTAAATAAACTGAAATAAATAGAAAGATGAATAACTAAAACTACAAATAAAGATTGTATACCTCGAGATCTTAGAAATGACGTACCTAGGGCTACCCGAAACCTTTTCGCATGAAACGAAAGGGGTTTGTCGCTGGAACATATGCTCCTAACATAATAGAGTAGTCTTCTCGGTCCGAAAGCGGTTCGAAACAGTAGATCTAGGACACAACAGTCATATGCAGTTCTACTAGCTTTGGATTTGGATCACCAACGGATGCAACCCTCAAATAGCTCTGATACCATGTAGGAATTTATAAGGTAAGTTCCTCAGATAGAACACCAGAGGACACTGCTCAAAAATAGATCACAGATCAATACACCAGTATTCTTGACCACTTCAGGCAATTTACTAATAAAAGAATGAAAATTTACATAAGCTTCTCTCATGAACGGTCACCCTACAAATGGCCTTCCATGCTCCTTCAATAGATATCATGGACCAATCGGGTGTTAAGCCACGGATCAAGTGTCGGTAATACCGAGGAAAGAATGAACTGTCAGATCACTTTATGTCTAGAACATATTGTGACCGTCGGATTGTAAGTTACAAAAGAACATAGTAAAGAAACACACTTTACCTAACTCTACACTAGACTAAGTTATACTTAACCATTTCCTATGTGTCGGAATATCCTAACATTACCAATGTAGCAATGAACACCTCTCTCCAATGGAGGTACGTATGGAAAAATGCATTTAATAGGTAAATGCACCATCCAAGTCGCTCATGTAAATTGATGTAGCTAGTTGTATAGCATGGATTCCTATGTAACTAATTTGATTCTATGTTTCAAGACTAATGGGCATTCATTATTAGTACCATGTAACTTTATCCCATAGTCAATAAAGTCATAAAATTTATAGCAACAATTTCATAGATACATGATATTCTTAGATATGGATCATAAGGAATGCTAACAATTTACATAAAATTCATTATGATTGGCATGTTACCCATGATATTTAAAAAAATAATTCCTTTCCAAGATATCATCTCAATATACACATTTCAATGTTGATATATTTCATGGTTTTATGAATAGAATGCAAGTCTAATGCATCAATGCAAGAAAAATGGAAATTCTTCAAGGTTATATAGATCAAATAAAATATACAAACAAGCTATCACATCTGTAACTTCTTAACCACTAAATGTTGCTGACACATCTCATACATGGAAAGCATAAATTAATAATTCCAAACTTTTTTTCTATGATATTTTAGTTCAAAATTTGAAATACCTATATGAATTTGTTCATAACCTATCCAAATAGCTAAGGGTGAGTGATTTTACACCCAATTGTAAGCACAATTGCACCATGTCTTGCTACAACTGACCACCCCCAACCATACCATGATACCACGAGGGTTAATTATAGGCCACTCTCACATTTTTATTAGTTGTTAACAATCCCTCATAGATAAGACCCCACAAGGAATGCTCATCGTTGACCTCACTAGACTCACATGACCATTTAAGCACTCACTTGTTGGCTCTACAAACCCCAAGAGCAAGCTCTCTTCACTACCACATAGTCCTGAAGACTACTCCATGCATTTTCATCTCATGTGCACCAGGCTAGGCTCAAGTTGTGTCCCTAAGATTCAACAATTTACAAAATATTATTCCCACATTATTAGGAGTTGAAATAGGTGTTATAAGTAGAATTCATCCTTCAAGATGAATCCTACCTATCTGATGGTGAAGTTGATTGCAACCTATTTGATATATTAGCACAAGGAAAAGGCTACCTACACCTTAGATGGCCATCTGTCTAATACAATGAAAAAGGAAGAAATAGACGTGAAAACTTGCATGAAATCCCTCATAAGACCGCCTAACCTAGATATTGTCCTTCCGTAATTCCCTGGTTGGCCAAAAAGGCTCGTAAGTGAATTTTGTGGGCAAGGGGTGTGGAAATGAGCTTGTTGGTTTTTGGACCAACAAAATAAAAGGAGACAATAACAAGTAGTTCACTCTCTTATAGCCTCATAAAAGTGATAATAAAAGTTTATACAATGAATGGATTATGAAAAAAAAATCATAATAAAGAGTCAATAATGGCTTCAGAAACCTACAGTCATGTCATTTAATATGGATGGAAAATATGAATATCAAGTTTTACGTTCCTTGTACCTAAAAAAATATCAAAAGTTCCTGGGATTTCTTATAAAGTGGTCTATGAGAGGTAAATAAAGCTTGACTATAAAATTTTGGGTCAGAATATTCCATTCCAACCCTTTATTATGCTACTACAACTATGGAAAAATATGTACTCAGTTGCAAAATAAAATTACCAAGATGTTGGATGGACTAATGAAATATTTGAGACATTAACAATATATTATTTTAAGATTTTAATTTGGCTAATCAATAAGAAAGGCTAACATTCTGTTATGAAGGCCCTCCCAAATAGGCTCACACCTTTTATCTTGTAACTATTTCACCTAGTATAAAATGAGTGAGCTGGAGTACACCACTTGGCTAGAATAACGTGTGTCCAATGTAGCCCAAAGGAGGGGTTAGAATTTTCTCATCACTATTTCTTTTAGGCTCTTAAAGTTTCCTAGATAGAAGAAGGACACCTACAAATCATAATAAAGAGTCAATAATGGCTTCAAAAACCTATAGTCATGTCATTTAATATGGATGGAAAATATGAATAACAAATTTTGTGTTCCTTGTAACTAAAAAAATATAAAAATTTCCTGGGATTTCTTAGAAAGTGGTCTATGAGAGGTAAAGAAAGTTTGAGTATAAAATTTTGGGTTAGAAGACTCCATTCCAACCCTTTATTATGCTACTACAACTATTGAAAAATATGTACTTGGTTGCAAAATCAAATTACAAAGATGTTGGTTGGACTAATGAAAGATTTGAGACATTAAAAATGAGAGAGTTGGAGTACACCACTTGGCTAGAATAATGAGTGTCCTATGCAACCCAAAGGAGGGTTTAGCATTTTCTCATCACTATTTTTTTAGGCTCTTAAAGTTTCCTAGATAGAAGAAGGATACCTACAAATCATTATAAAGAGTCAATAGTCCCTTAAAAAACCTACAATGGATGGAAAATATGAATAACAAGTTTTTTGTTCCTTGTACCTAAAAAAATATCAAAATTTCGTGGGATTTATTATAAAGTGGTTTATGAGAGGTAAAGAAAGTTTGAATATAAAATTTAGGGTCGGAAGACTCCATTCCAACCCTTTATTATGTTACTACAACTATGGAAAAGTATGTATCTAGTTGCAAAATAAAATTACAAAGATGTCGGGTGGACTAATGAAAGATTTGAGACATTAAAAATATATTACTTTAAGATTTCAATTTGGTTGATCAATAAGCAAGGCTATCATTCCGTTATCAAGGTCCTTCCAAATAGGCTCACTGTTATAGACATATTTGGGCACTGCAACCCCAATCACATATGTCAATAAACCAAGGGCTCTGAAACCCCTAAAAGTGTTGTTTCATACCCTAAAGGAGCAAGGTCAATTGATTACATCATTTCCCAGAAGTTCTCCGTGAAAAACTACTCAAAACTGGTCAAAACTGGACCATATAGACTACTCCATGTTGAGGGTGCGATGCATCTCACCTGTTACACACAGGGGGTGTGATGCATACTGAAAATCCTTTCTATAGGGTGTGATGAGCGAGAGAAAACAAATGGCAAAGGTAGTTTGCTAGGTGGAAACTCAAAGAATCTTCTAGAAAGTGCTCATATGACACTTTCCTCTCTGAATTCGCCTAGGGATGTGTAAGAGATCATGAAATCTCCAAGTGGAACCAAGAACTATCAGTGAAATGACACTAATCAAAATCCCAAAAGCTGAATCACTCTCCTACCAACATCTATATATTGATCCCTCATCCTAGAGATCCAAAGACTGGAATTTTGTAATTTGTAAGGAAGTGTTGTTGGTTTCTCTTTGAAGACATTGTATTGTTGGGTGATCTTGCTTTGTATGAGGTGAAGAGGGCTTTCACGCTGGGAGGATGATGCTGGATCAGACAGCTTGGTTGTAATCCTCTCTTCTACTACTTCTATCAATAAAGCTATTTGAGTTTTCCTCCATATACTTGTGTATCTCTGAATCTTGTATTTGTATATGCATTTGTATGGTTAATATACATCTGATCCTATATTGTTTATGGTTATAGATCTCTATGCTTTGATGCTATTTTGCTAACTTGACTCTACAGGTGTTCTTTGAAGCAGGACAAGTGAGAAAGGGGTGGTGAAAGCTCTATCAAGGGAGAGAGGAAACAAGCAAGGAGACTAGCGAAAGACTGAGGTTGGTACTCTCTGCTTCTCTCTCATCTATCTCTCATAAAGGAAAACACAAGTAACTTTAGTTTGTTTGTTTCTAAGATAGCTACCCGTCTTAGTGGGACTAGCAACTCTGAATGGGCACTAGTTTTCCCAATAACAAAATGGCGACTCCACAAGGGAGCGAATAGTTTGTTTGTTTTGTTACTGTTGTTAGCTTTATAAACTACAGACGGAGCCTGAAGTTAAGCCATCTAGCCTTTGATTTGCTTTTTCTATGCAACTGCAAAGTGGATCAACATTGCTTCAGTCAATCTTCGGGTTAGTTTATGAATTGAACATCTTACTTGCAAACATCCTAAGTGCGTTGGTGGTAGCTCAAATAACCTCATTAGATCAGCCCCTATACTTTGTGTTAACTGTCTATCATTAGCTCAGCCTAAATCCCTGAACTTAGCTGCAAATTGTGAGTAAAAACTAAGCTCAGTCTTGTCCTTGGACCATCACACTATCTCTCATTGGCAATCTAGATGCATCGTGTTAGAGTTGGTCTAGTAGCCCTCCATCAGCGATCAAAGCTCTTTGCATTTGCATTAGTAGGTCTCTCATCAGTGTCATCTTATTGCATTCCATTAGGCATGCCATAACCCTGATGGAGGAGCTTGTGTCTTTATTCCCCTCTTGGCACTGCTAGATCCAGTTTGTTTCAGTCAATAAAATTCTTTACAGGGTCATTGGTCTTGTCTTGAAGTCAAGGTCCTAGGTTTAGGGTTAAGTCCAATTTTGTCTTTTGAGGTCATGTCTTTAAGGTCAATAAATTCCCAGCAGGCTAGAGGGATGTCCATCAAAGCACCACTTTAGAAGATTTCATATTGTACAACTAATTTTTACCTTGAGTTCAAAAACCCTGTTTTTGAAGGCAAGGTCATTTTCTCATTTTTTGTAAAAATTTGTAAAAAATTCAAACTCTCCAGAAGTTGGCATGCAACCCTGGTCTCCTTTGCCAAGACTCCTCAGAAGCTATCCCTGCAAAAATTTTCAAGAAAAAGCATCATTTCAACCAATTTCATGTCAAAAAGGAAACCACAAGTCAACAACATTTAGTTTTAAAAAGTGTCATTGCATAAACATTATAAAGTGGGTTTGAGGGGAAATAAATTTAAATCAAGCTTATAAAAGCCCCTCTCTCTTCATTTTGTCATTCATTTGCCTCCAAGACTCCAAGAGCAAGTGTGAAAGGCGATTTAGTGTGAAACTGGGCAAATTGAGCGACATCACCTGCGCGCTACGCATCAGGGCCCGTGCGCTACGCGTTGGGCGCGCGCTACGTGTCAGGGCACACTCTGCAGTGGAAGAATTGGTCGGGCGCTACGCGTTGGGCGTGCGCTACGCGTCAGGACCCGCGTGCTACGCATTGGGTTATCACCTACAGAAACTGCCAGTGAAGCTTCAAAACGACCTCAAATCTCCTAAGTTTTACAGGTAGGCCTCCAATCATCAATATTTTTTGCTTGCTAAAGAAAAATGAGCATGGAAAATGTGTCAAATACCAGCAAGTATGAAGCATGAAGAAAATCATATGTATCATGTTAAAAATTTCAAATTGCAAGTGAAGCTAGGGTTTTGAGTTTGCTGCCCAAGGTCATTCTTTTTCAATCCCTCATTTCCCCACATTCCCATTATCACCTCCCTTGTCATCTTCACCTAATCTCCCTAACAAAAAATCAAAAGCCCTAAAACCCTACCTATCCCTAAAATTCAATAAAATCTCCCTAAACCCTACCTCCTATCAAACCCCTGCAAACTATGATTATGTGATGGTGTATGTGTCATAATTCCTTCCCTAAATTCCCTTTTACATATATTTTCCCTAAATCCCCTCAAAAGTCCCCCTCCCTAACATCTCCCTTGTGTTTTTTTTTGTCCCCTTGGGGCAGCATTCAAACAGTTAAAACAACAGGTCATTTGTGCAGAAGCAGCAGTACATTTCAGCCATTTTGCTCTTGAAACCATGTCAGAAACCGAAACAGACTATGAGCAAAGTGATGACCGTGAGTCAACACCGAAGGTTGAGGTGCCAAGGAGGCCTCACAGGGGTGGTAAGGGTGGTCAGCATGTGAGAGAGGAGCCCACCTCTTTGGCCTATTTGCAAGCTTGTCCACTTGCAGTCACATGTTTCCGTCATCAATCATGCTATGAATATTGTGAGAGAATTTCCCAAATTCAGCACCACAGGGAATTGGTCCGCTTGTTTGTTTTTCATTTGCACAATGGGCATGTGAATCTTGCAGGGGTGGATTTTACATTGTCACCTGAGGTTGTTGCTCAAGCAACAGGGATACCCAATGTTGGAGAAGAGTGGAACAAGCGCCAGCTGTTGGACAGATTCCAGTTTGAGCCCTACATTAAACCTGTATATATGAGGCACATGACTGGTGTATTTCCTTTCAGATTCTTGAGGGATGAGTATGCGCCCTTGATGAGGCTCATCATTCGCTATTTCACCTGTGAAGGCAGATTTTCACGTTTGTATTCGTACCATATCCGCTTGTTGATGCATTTCACATGGGTACGGATGATGAACATTCCTTTCTTCATGTGCCGGAATATTGAGAGGATGGTGCCCTTGGTGCAGAGAAAGAGCCCAGCACAGCAACACAGGAGCATCTACCATTATGCTTTGATCAAGATTGTGGTCATGTATCAGTTGGCTCAGCAAGGTATTCCATGGGAGGATTTCATCTCTCGAGATTTCTTCACAGTGCCACCACCCCCTGAGGTTGTTCATGAGGAGGGAGGACCTTCACAGCAGTATGTCATCCCTGAGCCCAGACATGTCAGCTCCCCTCCATTGGTCTCATATCAGAGAGGCCACAGGGCCTTATTTGCATCAGCTCGGCGAGTATTTTCTCCACATCAGGTGGAAGGGGTCTCGCCTTCTTCATCAGCACCGCGAGTGTTATCTCCACACCAGGTGGAAGGGGCCTCACTTTCGACAGTAGCACAGGTACAAGAGAGAGCCAAGCAGCCCAAGATTGATGAGGGGCCATCAGGTGATCCAGGCATAGATGTTGTTGACCTCGATATCAGTTCTCCTAGCCTAGAGCCAAAGGAGATCATCCAGCAACTAAGGGCTGAAAATGACTCATTGCAGCAAAGGTTGGAAATGGAAAATTGGACAATCACCTACTTAGAGTAGCGCAACAAGCAACTAGAAGATGAACACACTCTTGATGAGTTGCGGAGGATCTATGAAGACCACGACTTGGCTCGTAAGAGACCTGGTGATTTGGTACCCATTGAGAGAGAGGCTATGCTTCTCCAGGTCAATGCTCATTTGGAGAGGTTGCTGGCCAAGGCTAACAAAGATAAGGACATGCTCCGGAACATGAAAAACCATTATTGGGCTCGAATGCACGTATGTAAGGAAAAAATGAAGGTGCTCAAAGGACGGTTGGCCAAGGCACTAAAGTGAAGAAAAAGGCCCGATCCCCTCCACATCTTGGCTGAGGCTTCCTTGAAGGAGCATGGTGCTAAATGACTTACCTTCTGCACAAATTTCAAAAAAAATTGAGCATTTTTGGTCATTTGTGAATTTTTTGGGCAAAAAACAGGCTTTCTTCCCCAACGCGTAGCGCGCCGTGCGCTACCCTGAAGATGGGAAACTCCTTTTCATGAAAACTCAGCATTTTTGGATTTGTCATGCAAAAATACACTTGCTCAGCAATTGCCAAGAGATTCCATCAAGTTTTGAGCCTCCAGAAGGTCAAAAAACAAGCAAAAAATGACTTTCTGCCACTTTTTTGACACACAGGAAGAAGTCTTGGGAGGTTGCAATTTTGGAGGGGCAAATGGTCACCAAATTCATAAATTCCACTTGGGTTGGAAAGTAGACATCCAGACCTTTCCAACAAGCCCACTTTTGCCTCATTTGGACTCCAGGAAGTGCCTCAAAAGCAGGCCCAAAGGCGCGCTATGCGTTGAGAATCAGGGCGCTACGCATCAGGCTATTTTTCCAAAAATGCACCTACAGCTTAGCAAAACGCAGTTTTGACTAGGTTTGACTTTTTGGAGTGGGTTTTGATCCTCCTTGATGTAAAATATGTAATTTTATGATACTTTGACACTTATTTATCTCTTCTAGAAGATTCATTCATGAAATAGGCAAAAATTTAATGAATGAATTGGTTTCCTAGCTTATAGAGGCAAGTTGTTTTGACTGCCTAGATTTTAGTGCTCAGTTTGGAATTGGTTGAAACAGCTCCTAGGATAGTGAGCTCGACCCCTAGAGGCAAGGAAAGATGTTAGATTGCCTATATTATGTACTTTCTTGGTCATTTTCATGGTTGGACTCTTGAGGGAGAAAGCTTCTATTGTATTACTCATTGTATCTCTGCAATTTTTGGCAAAGGAAGACCAGGGTTTTGCAGTCCTTTTTGGAATTCCTGTGGTTACATGTATTGATGGTGTGTTTCTCTTTGTACTTGTAAGTTTTTTATGTGAATCATCTTCTTACTTTTCCTTCTGCAAATTAGGCAAATGAAGTGTTATGGTAGAATTCATGTTTGCTATGCTCTGCCTTTAAGTTTGCTTAATATCAATGTTTTCATCTGTTTAAGGAGAATTCAAGGTGTTTACTTGCTCTCCTTAGCTCCTCACCAGTCATTCTTGCCCATCTGACTCTTTCAAAGGCATCAATACAGTCTCCTACCTTGCCCCAAAGAACCCCCTGCAAAAACTGTGTCCAATCCCTGCACCCAAAATTGCCTTTCCCTAACTTTCCACCGAAACCCTAAAAATCGCAAATCAAACCTTTTTATCAGTTTACTAGCCTAAAATCAGTGTTCTTTATTGGTTATCTCTGCCCGTTGAAGATCTTTGCCGAGATAGACCGGAGAGAGCCCTCTCCTGCCCCGTAGGGCTAGCTACGAGGCTAAGTGGTTTGATGTTGCCTTGGAGTTTGCCTTTCTCAGCCTGAGGTGAAATTTCAAGCGCTAACACATCGCACCTCCCATGTGTTGCATGTGAGATGCATCCCTGTTTCCCTGTGTGCGATGATTGAGTAAGACTATTCCTGCCTCCAGATTTTGGTTTTTTCTACATTGTCTTCAGCTTTATTTAGTAGTTTTGCTGTCTATGATCAGTATATCGCTGTTGATACCATCTTCCTTTGTATTATTCAGCCTTCATTGATAAAGAATTGTGAATTTTTTTTATGTATTTTTCATCATTTACAGTTCTCATTTGCAAAAAGTAGCTTAATCGAACTGTCATCTTTTGATTTGAAAGTGTCGCCACTGTCGTTTTCAATCAAGAAAAAGAGTGTCGTAAAGTCTTCCTCTTTTAGATAGTCGATTACAATTTTTCCATTGTACTTGATTTGAAATTATTAGCATTTCAAGTGTCAAAAGCAGTTTTTAGTTCAAAATCGCAAAGTGTAATCTTAGCCTTCCTTTCGTTTTTTGAAGAGAAAATTGTTAGTACTGTCACTTTGAAAGAAGATAGTTCAGATCTGTACTTATTTTCTTTTTGTCATTCTCACATTGAGGAAACTGAAAAATAAATACATGCATGTGCATTTGCTTTTAGATTACATGCAGTAATTGATTTAGGAAAAGTGCAACTAGTGTGTGCTCTCTGCTCTATGTTGAAAGAATTTCATCTCTGTTTCCCTAGTAGCTAGGATTTTCATTGCTAAAAGAAAGTAAACGATTGTTTATCATCTTAGATTGCACATTTAGGAATTGTATATCTACATCATGTGGTGAACCTTAAAGGAAAACTTCTTAAGAAATATAAACTGTAAAATAAACCTCAATGAACATAAAAATGCTTTGGAACCTAACGCACAACATTTAGAAGTCTAGGCTAGAGACGTATTCCGGCGTCGTAAATCCTGGTAACTATCGTTTTCATCGTAGGTTGGGTGATTCCTCCTCTTTGATATGACAAGTGCCAGTACGGACTTGTGCTCCCACGTACCGTCGAGCATATATTGGGAGACCACAATAGGCTATATCCTTTATCCTTAGGAAGCTCTGTCTGTAGCCTTATCGATCGCAATGCACTAAACACAGCATTCGAGAAGATTGACTGCCATACCATAAAAAGTATTCTGCAGTTTTGCGATTGGTTTGGTAATAACTCTGTCTAGATTTCCAGAGAAGTCACTTTCATTCCTTTTCAGACTCCTTAAAATAAAATGTCCATTTGAGCACTTGTCACTTCAGGCTCATTAAAAATCGAAGGCGACTAGAGTCATCTTTAGCTTTTTCTCGACTCTTAAAAATTGAAAAAGCAAGTTGTGTCAAAGTGTCATAAAATTTATTTTAATCGGAATAACGTCACTATTCCCTCATTGGTCTTAGGTTAAGAAAATGGAGTCTACCAATCAAGGATTTCCCCTTGGGGGAAATCCTAGTCCCTTCTCCTCTTGGGGAGATGTTGGTGCTCCACACATGGCTACATTGTCCCTTCCAAGACTCATAATTGGCCTACCAGTATGGCTTGTCTTGACCTCTGTCATTCAAAACACCATAAATCCTAAGCAATAAAATCAGCAACCAGATGATACTGAAGTTTCTCCCCCACCTTCTACTTCGTTTGTTTCTCCCTCTCCTTCTTCCTCTTCGCTTGGTGAAACTAGTAACACTAAAAACCAAGTAACTGAGAAGAAGAAGAAGAAAGGGATGGAGAAGAAGAAGAAGAAGCCAGTGGCAAAAGGGGGCAACCATGCATCGTCTGGCGAAAATCCACACACTACACCTTCCAAACCTAAATCTCCATGTGTCATTTGCAAGGGAGACCACTATCATCAAGATTGTCCCTGCATCCCATGGATCCTGAGGGACTGGTCTCCCCGCTTGCAAAATCCGGTGTCTTCAACCTTTGACGATCATGTTGAGAGCACACCATCAACTAGTGAAAATGAAGTCAATGGACGGAAAGGAAGATCTAAATTTCCTTGTAGGCTGTGTGAAGGCGATCATGCCCGTCATCATTGTCCCTTCTTGGACAAAGCTAAAAGAGTCTTGGATAACCGTCCTGCTTCACTGCAGCGACTTCCTCCTCGATACAAGAAACTCTTGCCAAATCCATCGCTAGTTGAAAATCCGACTGACAAACCCTTGTTGTCAATCGAAGCACCTATCATTGAAGATAAAACCTCTGAGTCCACACCAGACCAAAGTCAACAGGTCGAGATGGCAGTCGACCCAGTCTTGTCTTCAGAAGGTCTACCTGTTAGTGTCAGTCTTTGTAGCCTTCCTCCAGTGATCAAAAATTCTCCTACAAAGTGATTTTAAGGTGTCAAGGTCAAATTTTGTCATTTCAGTGAGTCTTCAAGTAAAATTTGGTCACTAGGCATTAGGTCTAGGGTTTGATTTTACCCTTGTCAAAGTTGTCCAAATGACGGTCCATGTCACCGTTCAGCTGAGTGTGCCATCATTCAGAGAGTTTTCATTATCACGTCAAGTCCCACTGGGTCATTTTACACCTTGTTCATGCTTCAGTTGCGCCTAGGTAAGGTCATTTCCCTCTCATAGGGTTTTGAAGGAAATTTCTCTTGGACGGCCAAATCATCGGCAAAACTTGTATCTTGATGTTCATACACCTTCCCCTATCCTTAAAGTACCTTATCAAACACTTCCCATCACTGAGATCCCCCAAATTCCTCATTTTCGCACAAACCCTAGTTTCTTGCTACAACCTGGCAGTTTTCTAGGTTGGGCTTGTGTTTTTCCTTTTTGGACCCCTTCCCCTCACTCAATTTTAGAGATTCCAATTTCCCCTACTTCCTAACATCCCTCCCTACTTCCCAAAATTTCCTCAAGAATTTAGAAGCTCCCTATCCCCTTCATTTCGCTTCATTTCGACAAATCCCTTGTTCCACACATCGGGGTAGGTTTCACTCAAATGATGTTTCTGAGAAATCAAAGATGAATTTAGGAAAACTGAGAGAGGGCTTTGTCCAAAATAGGCCAAGGAAGAAAAACCTCCTTCACTTTTTACATAGGTGTCATGGTTTTAGAGAAATGTCAAAAATACAATTGCCTCAGAAGAATTGATGCAGCTATGAAGTGACCTTGGGAAAATCACGTTTTCTATTAGCTAAGTTGGCCAAATGACTTTTTTGATGAGTCAAATGATAACTAGACACAGATATATTTTCCAATGAGCTATCCTAAGCTCAATTTGGAGTTGAGGAAGGCATTCAAAAGTAGACTGTAACAGCACTTTGGCCTTGAGGCGGCCTCACTAGGCACATTTTGACCAGTCTTGGGAGATTTAACTTTTGAGATGGTAAATGAACTCCAAATTGAAAAATTATAGTTGGGTTGGAAATTGGACTCAAATACCTTTCCAACGAGCTATCCTACACCTAATTTGGACATCGGAAAAGCCTCCAAACGTCGCCTGGAAAAGAGCGTAGCGCACAAAGGGAGCGCAACGTACTGGGAGGAAATTTCCAGTGTAAATTTACAATGGTGCGGCGCACATAGAGAGCGTGGCGCACAGGGAAAAAAGGCCTGAAATTGTGCCATTTTGCCTCAAATTTCTTTTGAAGCCCATCAAATTGCAAGGTAGTCTCTATAACATCACTTGTTTATCAAATCTTATGAGTGATATGGTGGTTATATGCCTATGATTGAATGCAACAAATTTCATAAAGACAACCACAAGAAGACACCTATTCAGCAGGAGATAGAGGCTGATTGAGAGATTTGGCTCGAGAGGATCCACATCCACTTAGAGAAGTTGTTGGCGAAAGCAAACAAGAACAGGGATCACCATCACATCATGAGGCTTCTTTGCATGATGAGGAGCTCATTGAGCATGATTTTGACCTAGTTGACTTGGAGGCACAAGATGAGCATAAATCCATACAACAAGTCATCAAAGAGAAGTATTCTTAGATCATGTAGGTCAAGGACAATTTGATAAGGGCCAAATTTATCATTTCATGCCTTGATCAAGAAAATAGTCAGCTTAAAGCACAACATCTACCTATGGAGAAAGAACAATTCAAAGTCAAGAAACAAGAGATGAAGGGAAAGGAATTGGTGGACCATGATAACATTGAGCACCATGAAGAACATGTGGCAAGAAAAATGCCACGAACAAGTTTTTCACCATGAGCATCTCAGATGTATATTTCCCTCACCTTGATGGAAGACAAAATCACCATTGCAGGGAATGATTTCATGTTTTCAGTGGATTCCATCTCTCAAGCTACAGGCATACAAAACCATGGTGAAAATTGGTTCAAAGACATGAACCTAGACCTAGAAGAGTACAAACCCTAACTGAAATCATAATATAAAGAAACTCACTCACATGTTATCCCATTCAGATATTTTTTGGAGATATATGCGACATTAATGAAGGCTATCATGAAATTCTTCACATGTGAGGGAAAATTTTCCAGGTTGCATCAATATCACATAAGGCTACTCATGCACTTTACAACAACCAAGTCGCTCAATTTGAGTAGTTACTTGTATAGGATCTTAACCAAGATGTCTAAAAAGGTGAAATTTAAAGGAAAAGTGCATTATCCCAGTCTCTTTAATCATAGCTTGATAAAGGTTATGGTTCTCCATCAGTTGACAAAAAATAACATGACATGGGACACTTTCATTGAGGCAGCTTTGAACATGCATATAACTACTTCACCAAGCCAGCACCAAACTATGTCAGCACAGTCAATGGAGGTTGGGTCATCAAGAAAGAATGATGAGGTTCCAAGGCACCTAGGACTGAGGTGACCAATACATATCAAAGAGGCAGAAGGATTGTGTTTTCTCCTAAAACAGAGGTAAGGAGCCAGTGCATGATGAGGGGCCTTCAGGAGAGACATTGTTGGAAATAATACTGAGAGGGGGGGGGGGTGAATCAGTATTATCAAGTCAATAAAACTTTTTCATTTCCAAACTCTGATTCATATATTCTACTTCCACAACTTCTTATGATTAAGTTAATTAATCTTCAATGGGTGCATTAGAACATTATAAACCATATTATCAGTTAACAGATGCAGTAACATAGAGTAGATCATCACACATAAGGCACACACATGAACACCATGATATAAGGTGGAAACCCAATGCGGGAGAAAACCACCTGCTGCAAGTCATCTCAATCTTCTTCTTAATAAGAAAATCCTTTTACAATATTTTGTACTGGTGCAGTCTTATACCAGTACGGGAGCTACAACCCCCTTTGCTCTTGTACTAGCTGATCCATTTACTAGTACGCAGGCTACTACCTGCTACAATTCTCCAAAGATTTCCTTTAGCTCTTGTACTAGCTTAGATACTAGTACGTAGGTGCTGACCTACAATCTTCTGTCCTCCAGGTACCACGTTTCATCAATTTTCAGACTGGATACACTGAAGCACAACACATAATCTGAAAGGCCACATTTCATCCAATTTTCATACTGGACCCAACAACAACATTGAAGCTCATAATCAAACAACCTTCTGAATCACCCAATCACCAGATCAATACATATACAATGAGAGTTATCAACCAGATCTAGTCCACCAGATCATATAAGGATAAGTCATTATGAACCTGATCCATTCATCTATCAATACTGAAGCTAATCATAATCATTCAATCAATCACTGCTGTTATCAGAACATAATACCAGACATCACTTCAAAACCCAGAACACAACAATAATAAACAGGGGCAGCTAAATAGATTTCATGAAAAGTCCGCAGCTTCACCCATAGAACACCTGCGTACATCCGCACTGTTTCCAACTGCTTTCCTGTGCACCCACGCACTGTGTCTCACGGACTTCCTGTGCACCTCCGCTCTGTGTCCAATGGAATGCCTGCGCCCCTCCGCATCTTCTGCAATTCTGGGCCTGCGAACCTGTGCACCTGCAACGCTTCTGCACCTGCATATCTGCGCACCTGCAACGCTTCTGCGCCTACGTATCTCCACACTTTTCCTTCACTGCACTTGCGGTCCTGCGGGTATAGACAATTTTCAGACTTCAAGGATAACCCAGACTATCAGATCTACAGATCTGATCATGCGCCAAGGAGATATCAACCCATTAGTAGATCCGACTTGTAATTCTCATGTTTCTCCTTGATATTGATTCAACTCTCTCTCACAAACCGATTACAAGAATTTCAGATCTAGCTTCTCTTAAGATCTTCTAATTTCACAAGTGTCTAGCCAAATGATCTCCTTTGCTTTATATAGACAAGCTCTTGCTAAAACCATGAATCAATACCATAGATAACAAATACAAGGGATCCAAACTAGGGCTAAATTAGATCCTATACCACGGGCCAAAACCATAGAATCAAGAACGGCGGGCTAAATACCACGGGCCAAACATAAGAAACCCCACGTGAGCGCGCTTCTCTGCCTTGAAGTGAGTGAACTGGGGTCCGCACCTTTTACATGGTGTACCTGCGGGTATGTACGCACTTTATCTATGATATTCCTGCGGGTCCGTAGCTTTTGTATGGTGTTCCTGCGTACTTCTTATTTTCTTCATTATATGTGAGCTAATCATCAATCTCTGCTACTGACCTATTGTACAGTGACCCATCACCTGTATGAGTTGCCATCAAGGACAATACTTTAGCCATAATGCCAACAATCTCCCCCTTTGGACTTGATGGCAAAGCTTACTTGTCATACTAAGAACTTGTCATTTGATTCCTTTGAACTGTCCTGCATCCATGAATTATGTTACATCTGATATCTCTTCTGTAGATTCATCTGAATGTATATAAATGAGATGTTCTTCTATGAGTGGGTTGCCATCAAGTACAACACATGCATCATAATGCCAACAATCTCCCCCTTTGGACTTGATGGCAACAACACCACATTACTCTCCCCCTTTGACATCAAGGGCAAAGGGTTATGCTCCCCCTAAGAACATGCTCCCCCTGACTATAAATCAGATGAGCTCCCCCTTTGTATATGCCATGGTGCACCAATTTGATCATGCTGAAATGTCTGCTCTGTTATGTAGTGCTATTCATGCTCAAGCTCCCCCTGACAGTAAGCAAGGTCTGCAAAAAGATGTTCTACAAGAAGAACATGACTCTATACATCATAAATGACCTTCCTATCACCAAAAGACTCAATACATATATCCATCACCCAACCAAGTGAGGATCATCCACCAAACCAAGTGGGGATACATCAGAAATATTACATCTTCATCCCAGGCATAGTGGGGAAACCAACATAGGCCGTTACATGACCTGAAGAGATCTCATCAAATGACTACAATAGCTAGAGACACACTATTACATCATGAGTCTTGATATGACCTTTACAGAAATCAGACACCTAAATAAGATCATGATAAACATCAGCAACAACATTGTATGATCTGCTTCATAGTATCTGTCAATAGCAATTAGTGCATGAATCATCAAGGTATGTCCGCATCAATAGAATTTCACATTCTATGTGAGAAACACCATAGCCATCATGATCATCATTTGGGAATATCTGCATCAATCAACATATGTACGAAACAACCTATCATCATATAGGTAAGAGCTCATCATCATCATGTCTCCAACAATGCAACTTTGAATAATCACCCATGTATCCAGCTAACAATTCTCATATGTGCCAAGAACAATACGAATCTTGCATCATAATTCTTCTTATCCTTATGAACATCACCATGTAAGCACCAGATATGTAGCATCAGAGAATCAACCATAAATCTGATCTGAAAATCAACTATGTAAATCCAAGAATCATATGAGATGGACAACTCATAACCACATCATAGCAAGATATATCATTTAGCCATATAATCTTCATCACCAAGGACTATTAACCATAATGCCAACAATGCATTAAAAACATATGCTCCCTCTAAAATGGTGCCATCTGTCAGATCTTATCAGTAAGAAAAGTCAGCCAATAAATGCCTCAAGACAGATCCGCAGTTTCTCATTATATGGCCTGCGTGGCTCCACACTTCACCTTCCACTCCTCTGCGTATCCTAGCACTTGACTTTCTGTGTTTCTGCGTATTCCCGCAGAGAGCCTTCTACTACAGCACGTACCCACGCACTGTTTCTTCAATCACTCCGCGTACTACTACTGAGGCCACGCACCCTCAGATGCTATCGCGTCGCGTATCTACGCACCTGCGGCTTCTGTAGCGCCGCGTACTTTCACTGTGCCTCCGCACCTGAACCTCTGCCACGCCGCATACCTCCGCACTGGGACTGTGCCTTCGCTGCGTATCCTCGCACTTTCACTGTGTATCACCTGCGTTCCTCCGCACTGGAACTTTCGCTCTGCTACGTGCGCCCGCACTTTCACAGAGAATCGTCTGCGTACCTCTGATTAGAACCCAATTAAATGGTCCTCCAAGGTGCCTCTGATAGTCAGATACACAGATCTGATCTTGTGCTCCAGAGATCATACTTCATAGATTCACTTCAAACTTCACTTTCCCTACTGCCTTTCTTCAAACAATCATATACGCGATTGTGCAGTATCCAACTCGCGTATATACGCGACTTCCCTTTATGGAGTTTGCATATGAGATTTAGGACACTGAAGTTTTGTACTTTCACCTCCCTCTGATTCTGGTATGTCTGTACGTTGTGCTGTGCCGCCTTTTTCTGACTGTACTTCCTTTTTCCTCCATACCTTCAAGTGTGATGATGACATTTTCTCCTTTTGATATGGTGCCCACACTTTGTTCCTGCATTCCTTAGCTATATGTCCAAGCTTGTTACATGCATAACATCTTACATGTTTCATATTCCTCCTGTAACAGTCAGTAGCGTTATGACCATACATATTGCAAGAAAAGCAATATCCATTAAAGTACCTTGAATGTGATGATCTTTCTGCATAATGGTCTTGAACCCTTCTTCTTCTACATCTAGCTACAGCATGTCCAAGATTATGACATACATAACATTCAACATTATTCATAGGAGGAGTAAAGGATTTTCTTTGAGGAATCTCTTTCCTTGGTTGATGATGAGATTGATCTTTCATTTCTTCGTTGATCACTTTAGATTTCTCTTTAGAGTTCCTTGCCTCACCTTGTGAACTAGATTCACCTTCAACAGATTCATGGAAACCAAGACCAGTCTTTATAGCAGGAGACCTTTGACTACTAAGAATATCATCCAAGACTTTAGAACTGTCTTGAAATCATAAAAGCTTATCCTTTTCTTCTAATTTACCTTTCAAGATATTTACCTCAACCTGAAGCTGTTCTTCCTTTTCAAGAGATTGCTTTTTCAAATCTTCTTCAGCTTTTCTTCCTTCTTCCATTTGTTGCCTTAGTTTGAGTATCTCCTTTTCTTGTTCTTCATTCAGATCCTGCTGCATTTGACGAACTCTGAAGGCACATTCCAGCTGGGATTTTAAGCTGATGACTTCGTTGTCTTGTTTTTCAATTGCTTGGTGTAGATCTTCATTCTGCTTCTTTGATTCTTCAAGATCTTCCTTTAGTGAGAGGATCGTGGCTTCAAGACTTTCATAATAACTGGATCGATCTCTAAGCTCCTTGATTGTTGTGTTCTTTTCAATAACTTCATTTCTTAGAGATGTTTCTTCAACCTGCAACTTTCGATATTTTTCCTTGCATAACTCTCGATGAGCTTTTTGTCTAGTAACAGCTTCTTTGAGGGCACCACTCTTTATGTTCAGAAGTCTTTCTTGTTCATTAATTTTGTTTGTCAGCCTGTTAAATTCTGCCTCTATTTGATATCCTTCTTCCTCACCCATAAGAGCACATTCAGTTGTTTCGTTATCACTTCCATCTTTTCTAAATGGATAGATAGTTGGAACATCAGAGGATAATATATTCATACCTGAATCTGATTCTGAATCTGAAGAGCTTCTTATACCTAATCCCCAATCGATTCTCACACTGTCATAGTTCTTTTGAGATGACTTCTTTTTCTGAGGTGCTTTCTTCTTAAGCTTCTTTCCCATTGTTCCACGGATCTCCTTCAAGCGATCAAGCTTCTATCAAAGGACCGGCTCTGATACCAATTGTTGGAAATAATACTGAGAGGGGGGGGGGGGGTGAATCAGTATTATCAAGTCAATAAAACTTTTTCATTTCCAAACTCTGATTCATATATTCTACTTCCACAACTTCTTATGATTAAGTTAATTAATCTTCAATGAGTGCATTAGAACATTATCAACCATATTATCAGTTAACAGATGCAGTAACATAGAGTAGATCATCACACATAAGGCACACACATGAACACCATGATATAAGGTGGAAACCCAATGCAGGAGAAAACCACCTGCTGCAAGTCATCTCATTCTTCTTCTTAATAAGCAAATCCTTTTACAATATTTTGTACTGGTGCAGTTATACTAGTACGGGAGCTACAACCCCCTTTGCTCTTGTACTAGCCAATCCATTTACTAGTACGCAGGCTGCTACCTGCTACAATGCTCCAAAGATTTTCTTTAGCTCTTGTACTAGCTTAGATACTAGTACGTAGGTGCTGACCTACAATCTTCTGTCCTCCAGGTACCACGTTTCATCAATTTTCAGACTGGATACACTGAAGCACAACACATAATCTGAAAGGCCACATTTCATCCAATTTTAATACTGGACCCAACAACAACATTGAAGCTCATAATCAAACAACCTTCTGAATCACCCAATCACCAGATCAATACATATACAATGAGAGTTATCAACCAGATCTAGTCCACCAGATCATATAAGGATAAGTCATTATGAACCTGATCCATTCATCTATCAATACTGAAGCTAATCATAATCATTCAATCAATCACTGCTGTTATCAGAACATAATACCAGACATCACTTCAAAACCCAGAACACAACAATAATAAACAGGGGCAGCTAAATAGATTTCATGAAAAGTCCGCAGCTTCACCCATAGAACACCTGCGTACATCCGCACTGTTTCCAACTGCTTTCCTGCGCACCCACGCACTGTGTCTCACGGACTTCCTGCGCACCTCCGCTCTGTGTCCAATGGAATGCCTGCGCCCCTCTGCATCTTCTGCAATTCTGGGCCTGCGAACCTGCGCACCTGCAGCGCTTCTGCGCCTGCGTATCTGTGCACCTGCAACGCTTCTGTGCCTGCGTATCTCCGCACTTTTCTTTCACTGCACTTGCAGTCCTGCGGGTATAGACAATTTTCAGACTTCAAGGATAACCCAGACTATCAGATCTACAGATCTGATCATGCGTCGAGGAGATATCAACCCATTAGTAGATCCGACTTGTAATTCTCATGTTTCTCCTTGATATTGATTCAACTCTCTCTCACAAACCGATTACAAGAATTTCAGATCTAGCTTCTCTTAAGATCTTCTAATTTCACAAGTGTCTAGCCAAATGATCTCCTTTGCTTTATATAGGCAAGCTCTTGCTAAAACCATGAATCAATACCATAGATAACAAATACAAGGGATCCAAACTAGGGCTAAATTAGATCCTATACCACGGGCCAAAACCATAAAATCAAGAACGGCGGGCTAAATACCACGGGCCAAACATAAGAAACCCCACGTGAGCGCGCTTCTCTGCCTTAAAGTGAGTGAACTGGGGTCCGTACCTTTTACATGGTGTACCTGCGGGTATGTACACACTTTATCTATGATATTCCTGTGGGTCCGCAGCTTTTGTACGGTGTACCTGCGTACTTCTTATTTTCTTCATTATATGTGAGCTAATCATCAATATCTGCTACTGACCTGTTGTACAGTGATCCATCACCTGTATGAGTTGCCATCAAGGACAATACTTTAGCCATAATGCCAACAATCTCCCCCTTTGGACTTGATGGCAAAGCTTACTTGTCATACTAAGAACTTGTCATTTGATTCCTTTGAACTGTCCTGCATCCATGAATTATGTTACATCTAATATCTCTTCTGTAGATTCATCTGAATGTATATAAGTGAGATGTTCTTCTATGAGTGGGTTGCCATCAAGTACAACACATGCATCATAATGCCAATAGACATCAGGTGAACGAGAGACCGAGTTCGTTCTCCTTCACAATGATGAGACCGATACAGAGCCAACAAATGGAGAGCTTAGAGAGGTCATCCAGGAACAACAATCAAAGATTGAGGCCTTGTCCATTGACTTGGAGAGGGCCAAGTGGAACATGAAGTACCTGGAGTAGAGAAACAAGTAGCTTGAGGACCAGCAGGTGATCATGGAGGTACAAAACATTCGAGAGCATCGCCAAGCTGCTCAAAGAAGAAGGGTTGAGCCCACATCTTTGGATCAAGAAATCAATGAGGATAGGGAGGCCAACCTTGAGAGGGTCAAAATGCATTTGGAGAGGCTGCTAGACAAGGTTGACAAAGACCTTGCTCTATTGAGACATATGGCTTTCCGTTACAGGGTGCGAAACATGAGTGCGCAGGCCCAGATAAGGAACTTGAAAGCAAAATTGAGGAAAGCAACAAGAAGGGAAAAACGGGCAAAAGAGAAATATCGACTTCAAATCTTGGCTGAAGCTTCCTTGGCCCATCATAGCACCCCATAGAGATCCTCTAGCCCAAATTTCAAAAAATCTGGGAAAATTTTGGTCACTTGATAATTTTTTGGGTAAAAAACAAGGATTTTCTCCCTGTGCGCCGCGCCACTGGCACGACGCTAAAATTCTAGGGCTCCAATTGAGAAATGGCTTGCAGATTTGGATTCATCATCAAAAATTATGAATATTGGTGTCCGAGCAAGAGATTTGGGCAAGATCTGGGTCTCCTAAAGGTCAAAAAACACCCAAAAATGGCCTCTCTGCCACTTTTTTGAGACACAGAAAGCAGTCTTGGGAGAATGAAGATTTGGAGGGGCAAATTAGCACCAAATTTGAAAATTCCAGTTGCGTTAGGAAGTAGACAGGACAGGATTTCCAACCAGCCCACTTGGTCACATTTTGGACACCTAAAAGTGCCCCAAAACAGGTCCCAAAGTAGTGGGACGCACAGAAAAAATGGTGCGGCGCACAAAGGAAAAAATTGCCAATTTGCTTCCGTTTCGCGAAATTTCGGTTTGCGACTTCTCCAAGTGGGCCCGCTCATCTACACTTCGTTTTTTTGGCACCAAAGGCGGCATTTAAAGAGTTTTTTCTCCAGATTGGCTTCTATCCAAGTGGCGAAGGAAGGCAAATGGTCACCCAAGGCCAAATGTCATGTTTGCAGCGCTGCACCTGTAGCTGATGGTTGGCTCTCCATCTCCATTTTGTAATGATTCGAGTAACTCCCCAACCCTTGGGCGTTCTATCTCTTCCTAACACATTCTATATATTGTATGCAAGTTATTTGCAAAGGGTTGGTTGGCTTGTAACTTCTAGGAGACTGTGGGAAAGAAACTTTGTTTTTTCACTGTGTATTTTTGACAAAGAATTAATGAAAGGTAGCGGCTCTGTTTCATGAGATTCTTGTGGTTGTGAGTGTAGAAAATGTGTCTCTTATGTTTCATATGTATTTTGTTATATTTCATAATTCAATTCAAGTTCATTTCCAGTGAAATTTTCTGAGTGAGATTAGGTAGAATTCAATTTTATTGCTCTGCATGTGGGAAAATTTCATGCTCAGTGTTATTCTTCTTTTGAAAAGGATTCATGTCACTATTCCCTTTTCACTTTATTCAGCAATCTATTCATGCCACGGTACCTCAAACTAACTTGTTACATTTTTCGCCTACCTTGTCTCACGGAATAATCTGTGCCTTCGTATTAAATTCTCTGTTCTTTGTTGAGCACCAGTCCCATAACATCCCAGAAGCTCGGTCATTCATGAAAATTGTTTCCCGAATCCCTATTCACTTACTAGCCTAAGGTAAATATTTCATTGTAAGTCATCTCAGACCGTTTTTGATTTTCTATTCACTGAGCGTGACTCGGAGAGAGCCCTCTCCTGCTCTGGTAGGGCTAGCTACCAGACTGAGCGTGGTTTGTGGTTACCCTAATTTTTGCCTTCCTTCAGCCTAAGGCAGATTTAGGTGCTAACATAGTGGCCACCATACTGGGGAATAAAATGGTTTGCTTGAAGATTGTGTTGCCCCAGCATATATCTCAAGTTCAAAGCTGATTGTTGATGGTGAACAACGATCAGACATAAGAAGACGGTTTAAATCATTCACCTGGCGACTCCATTCGCTGAAGAATCCAGCAATTGGTGCTTCATGGTGACTCCACTGCAGAGAGGTCAGTAGCTTTGAGATTTTAAAGATGGATCGGGTTGCAAGAAGATATGCTCCCATGAGCCGAGATCACATCCCAGGTTTTCCAAATAAAATTCCCAAGGTAGATTGGTCAAAGAATTTGCCTGTGTTCAGAAATGTGGAAGGTAATGACACTGCTCTTCATCTGGTGAAATTTCACATTCATGTGCATAGATTAAAGATCAATTTTCCTGTAGACTGTTTGATGAAAATGTTTATGGCTACCCTGGAAGATGAAGCTTGATCTTGGTATGAATGTTTGCCGCCTGCTTGTATTTATTGTTTAAAGGATTTTCATGCCATGTTCATTGAAAGATATAAAGACTCTTATCCATCATTAAATCTAGTTCATGACTATTGAAACATGCTTCTACTTTTATTGAAAGCCTTGAAAAATACTATGAGGATGATAATTTTATGGATGATGAGATCATGGAAGCCTTGTAAGAGAATCCATTTCAGCAACATGAAGAGAAACTAGAGGAGTCCCATCAAGATGCTCAGGAAAATTTGCATCAGAATCAAGATCTTTGTACAGTTGAAAATGATGGAATTTCACATCTTGACAGTCAACATGAATTACGTGAAATAGATCAGCAGGTTGAAGAGTTCCTTATGGCCGAAAATGAGGAAAGAAGAAGTTTTATTTCAGATCTGGTTGAAATAAATGAGGATACGAGGACAATGATGTTCCAATCTCAGAAAATGATGATGATAAACCAGATCGAGAAACAGATTGTGATGAGGAAAAACGTGTTGTTCCGGATCTCACAGAAGAGAATTGCATTGTTGAGGCTGCCTCAAATGAAGAAGACAGAGTTACAAACCTAACTGCCCTCATCTCATCAGAACATAGCCTTCCTAACGAGGTAATTCAGTCAATTCATGAACAGCAAGAGGATATCTTTGTTCAAGTAGGTGAAAAAGTTTCTCTGGATGAATTTATGATAGAGGACAGAAAGGTCATGCTTGAGTTTCACGAAGCATTTGAAGTTTCTTTTCTTATGATTAATGAATGTAACAATAATATGGTTGTCATATCATATGAAGATAACCTGCAAGATGTTCAGACTATCGGAGAGCCAACCATTCAGGATGCCATTTCAGATTCTTTTTCCTATGTTTCATGTTTTGAAATGTTCTTTGAAGAGGAAATCCACTCATCTGCTTGTTTAGAATTTTTTGAGGACCAGGAGCATACTTTTTCTGAAGTATATTGTGAAAAGAGATTAGCATCACAAGAAATGGACCCCTTGTTTCTTCAGCAAGAGGTAAATCTTCATGTTTTTCAGGATCCAATGGCAGATTTGTTACAGTCAGCAGTGAAGGTGATTATTGCAGTATTCAGTGATGAAGGAGATCATGGTCAACTATGTTTTTGGAGGCCCAGTTACTAGTATCTATTGTTGACCAGAAGATCTGATCCAGAGAATCAATCAAGGAGGCATCTACTTGATTGGTTACATTGGAAGACACATTACATATGATTGTACATATTGCATTAGTACACAGGCGGCTGTCATCATGATTTGAAACCCTCGAATGTTGATGGACTGCTGCCATTGAATAAGTTTTGTCAATTCTTGTTTTAGTTAAGTCAGTCATGAGTCATTTCCTTTTGCATAGAGTCAAGTTTTTCAGTCATTTCAGTTCGCATTGAGTAAGTTTGAGTCAAGTTTCAGCCAATAAATTGAGTCATGTTGGTTTGTCGGAATAATGGACTCCATAGCCCAATGGACAAAGGCACTGTCTGCTCACCCAAAGATCTGCAGTTCTTGGCACCTCCAAGGAGCTGCCATCCCTATTGGAGCCAATGTTAGTTTCAGTCTTTGAAGCCTTCCTCTAGTGACCAAACATGCTCCTACAAAGTGATTTTAAGGTGTCAAGGTCAAATTTTGTCATTTCAGTGAGTCTTCAAGCAAAATTTGGTCACTAGGCATTAGGTGTAGGGTTTGATTTTACCCTTGTCAAAGTTGTCCAAATGACGGTACATGTCACTGTTCAGCTGATTGTACCATCATTCAAAGAGTTTTCATTATCATGTCAAGTCCCACTGGGTCATTTTACACCTTGTTCATGCTTCAGTTGCGCCTAGGTAAGGTCATTTCCCTCTCCTAGGGTTTTGAAGGAAATTTCTCTTGGACGGCCAAATCATTCGAAAAACTTGTATCCTGATGTTTATACACCTTCCCCTATCCTTAAAGTAAAACCTTCCCATCACTGATATCCTCCAAATTCCTCATTTTCACACAAACCCTAGTTTCTTGCTACAACCTGGCAGTTTTCTAGTTTGGGCCTGTGTTTTGCCTTTTTGGACCCCTTCCCCTCATTCAATTTTAGAGATTCCACTTTCCCCTACTTCCTAACATCCCTCCCTACTTCTCAAAATTTCCTCAAGAATTTAGCAACTCCCTATCCCCTTCATTTCGCTTCATTTTGACAAATCCCTTGTTCCACACATCGGGGTAGGTTTCACTCAAATGATGTTTCTAAGCAATCAAAGATGAATTTAGGAAAACTGAGAGAGGTTTTTGTCCAAAACAGGCCAAGAAAGAAAAACCTCCTTCACTTTTTACACAGGATTCATGGTTTTATATAAATGTCAAAAATACAATTGCCTCGAGAGAATTGGTGCACCTCTGAAGTGACCTTGGGAAAATCAAGTTTTCTCCTAGCTAAGTTGGCCAAATGACATTCTTGATGAGTAAAATGATAACTAGACACAAAGAGATTTCCAATGAGCTATCATGAGATCAATTTGGAGTTGATGAAGACATTCAAAAGTTGACTGTAACAGCACTCTGCCTTGAGGCAGCCTCACTGGGCACATTTTGAAAAGTCTTGGGAGATTTGACTTGTTACATGGAAAATTTACTCCAAATTGAAAAATTCCAATTGGGTTGGAAATCAGACTCAAATACCTTTCCAACGAGCTATCCTACACCCACTTTGGACACTAGGAAGGCCTCTAAAACTCGCTTGGAAAAGAGTGCCGTTCACAGAGGGAGCGCGGCGCACTGGGAGGAAATTTCCAGTGTAAATTTACACTGGCGTGACGCACAGGGAAAAAAAGGCCTGAAATTGTGCCATTTTGCCTCAAATTTCTTTTGAAGCCCATCAAATTGCAAGGTAGGCTCTATAACATCGCTTGTTTATCAAATCTTATGAGTGATATGGTGGTTATATTCCTATGATTGAATGCAACAAATTTCATAAAGACAACCACAAGAAGACACCTATTCAGCAGGAGATAGAGGCTGATTGAGAGATTTGGCTTGAGAGGATCCACATCCACTTAGAGAAGCTATTGGTGAAAGCAAACAAGAACAGGGATCACCATCACATCCTGAGGCTTCTTTGCATGATGAGGAGCTCATTGAGCATGATTTTGACCCAGTTGACTTGGAGGCACAAGATGAACATAAATCCATACAACAAGTCATCAAAGAGAAGTATTCTCAGATCATGTAGGTCAAGGAAAATTTGATAAGGGCCAAATTTATCATTTCATGCCTTGATCAAGAAAAAAGTCAGCTTAAAGCACAACATCTACCTATGGAGAAAGAACAATTCAAAGTCAAGAAACAAGAGATGAAGGGAAAGGAATTGGTGGACCATGATAACATTGAGCACCATGAAGAACATGTGGCAATAAAAAGGCCAAGAACAAGTTTTTCACCATGAGCATGTTATGAAACCAGCTCAAGAAAAGATAGAAAAGATAGATCAATGCCTTGGAATTCAGCCTCTTCGAGGGGGAAACCTCCTTTACATTACATAAATGAACAATTCTTGGATGATAAAAATGAAAATACCTCCTTTCTATATATAGGAGTCTAAGGGGTCATAACATAATCAGAGCCGACATAACAATAATAATGCAAGGGCACAATAATAACAATAGTGGGCTTCTATGGGGCACAAGAGTAACAAATATGGGCACTACATGGGTACATCAATATAATAAGTGGGTTGTACTAATAACAATAAGGGGTTACACTAGTAGTATAAGGGCCTAACATGCCCCTCTCCTTCAAAAAGCATTGTCCTCAACGCTTGAGTAGTTCTTGATGCTTCTGTATAAAATTCTTGTCCTCCCATGTGGAATCTTCAGTGGGTAAATTCTTCCACTTGATGAGATACTCTGAAATTGATTGATTTCGTAGCTGTTGAGTTCTTGTTTCTATGACTGCTCCAGGTTCCAATATGATTTTTCCTTCCTCTTCAATTTCTGGCAATATTGTTTGAATTGGGATCTTTTGCAACTTTTGAATAAGTGGCCATACTTCTTCGTCCTTCTTCCATTCATCCCTTGCTTCGTTTATCCAATCTGGTTGGATAATAGAAATAGCAAAGAACAATGCTTCCACATCCTCATCCTTGAAGAGTCTTCCCATTCGGTAAGGTCGCCATTTTTAAGTGCATGTAGTATTGCCAACATTTCCTTATAATAAATAGCTTGCTTTAGATGTAGCAGTAAAAATACCCAATCGCCTACATCAAAACATTTTTCACTATGATGTTGATCTACCTGTTGTTTTGTTTGATTTTGCACCGAAGTAGCGTTATCTTTTAAAAGTTGGAGAACTTGTTTTTGATGCTCGATGTGATCTTTCACTGCTTGAACCTTTTTCTTCTTGATATGTCCTTCTATCTTTAGAGTTTGAGGCATGGTAATTTCTTCCAATCCTTTACAAGATATGGTCTGATTCATTTCTTGACGCTCGATGTGATCTTTCACTTCTTGAACATTTTTCTTCTTGATATGTCCTTCTATCTTGATAGTTTGAGGAGTGGTAATTCCGACCAGTGAATTACAAGATATGAATGGATTCATTTCTTCTTTCTTGATGTGCTCTTTCACTTCTTGCACCTTTTTCTTCTTGATATGTCCTTCTATCTTGAGATTTTGAGGAGTGGTCATTCTTGCCAATAGTTTACAAGATATGTTCTGATTCATTTCTTCTTTCTCTGGGGTCGGGTCCTGGCATATATCCTCTTCTTTTGATGTTTCTTGATCCTTTTCTTCCTCCTCTTCATACTCTATGTAAAATAATTTCTTCTCAGCTCACTTATGACCTTTAGTGCATTTGCTATCACAATTGTAACAAAGCCCCTTTTCTCTTTTTTCTTCCAATTGTTGTGGTGTAACCCTTGTAGGTTGTGGAAGGCTAGGAGAAACAACACTTCCATGTTTATAGTTGTGAGGGGTATGCTTCCTGGTTTCCATAATTTTTCTTTCCAATATGTCACAAAGCCCTTTTACTCTTTCCAATTGTTGTGGTGTTGCTCTAAAGAAGGTGTTGCTCTTTGTATCCTCATAATGTGCTATCATTTCCTCCATGAAAATTGACCATGTAACAAGTTTTTTACGAGAACAAAGCCCTTTATACCATAAAAATTGCTTTGGTTCTAAATATGAAGATGCAATACATACCTTTTGTAATAGTGGTACACCATGTAGATCAAAATATTGCTCCATCTGAAGTATCCAATTTACCGGATCCTTGCCATCAAACTTCCTCATATTGCTTTTTCTTGATTTTAGGAGCTCGATCTTGAAACGACTGTAACTCTCTACTTTTAGATCTTTAAGTTTTGAAATTTGTGAGCTATAGTAGCCCTCTATGTCCTCTTTCCAATGCCACAAGTCTGACCCAAACTAGATTCTCCAAGGAAGAGTTATGTGAAATCTCCCACAATGACTTGCTTATAGACTAGTTCAGTAGAGCGAACTTGTATGACGTGCCACGAGTCACTGTTTTGACCTATGGATTTGAAACATGCATATAATAAATTGCAGTCCATCCTCGTTTTGTACCTTCTGACAAAATTTCAATCCGATCCCCAGAGAGAAAGTTATGACAATTTTCCCCAGGTCACCTATTTTGAATGTAATTCAGGAGTCTATAAAAAGACCAACTTCCTCAGATCATATCTCCATAAATATCATGTGAAAAGCTCTGAAATTTGGACCCAAGTTCAACACGATTTCTTCTCAAATGGGTTTTTTTTGCGACTTCTGAAACGTCACAGAAAACAAGTTATAGTGAAAATTCCACGATGACCTGTTTGGAGAAGCGAAACCCTACAATCTGAAGCTCTAATACCAAATGTTATGAAACCAGCTCAAGAAAAGATAGAAAAGATAGATCAACGCCTTAGAATTCAGCCTCTTCGAGGGGGCAAACCTCCTTTACATTACATAAATGAACAATTCTTGGATGATACAAATGAAAATACCTCCTTTCTATATATAGGAGTCTAAGGGGTCATAACATAATCAGAGCCGACATAACAATAATAATGTAAGGGCACAATAATAACAATAGTGGGCTTCTATGGGGCACAAGAGTAACAATATGGGCACTACATGGGTACATCAATATAATAAGTGTGTTGTACTAATAACAATAAGGGGTTACACTAGTAGTATAGGGGCCTAACAGAGCATCTTAGATGTATATTTCCTTCATGTTGATGGAAGACAAAATCACCATTGCAGGGAATGATTTCATGTTTTCAGTAGATTCCATCTCTCAAGCTACAAGCATAACAAAACATGGTGGAAATTGGTTCAAAGACGTGAACCTAGACCTAGAAGAGTACAAACCCTAACTGAAATCATAATATAAAGAAACTCACTCACATGTTTTCCCATTCAGATATTTTTTGGAGATATATGCAACATAATGAAGGTTGTCATGAAATTCTTCACATGTGAGGGAAAATTTTCCAGGTTGCATCAATATCACATAAGGCTGCTCATGCACTTTACAGCAACCAAGTCGCTCAATTTGAGTAGTTACTTATATAGGAGCTTAACCAAGATGTCTAAAAAGGTGAAATTGAAAGGAAAAGTGCATTATCCCAGTCTCTTTAATCATAGCTTGATAAAGGTTATGGTTCTCCATCAGTTGACAAAAAATAACATGACATGGGACACTTTCATTGAGGCAGCTTTGAACATGCATATAACTACTTCACCAAGCCAGCACCAAACTATGTCAGCACAGTCAATGGAGGTTGGGTCATCAAGAAAGAATGATGAGGTTCCAAGGAACCTAGGACTGAGGTGACCAATACATATCAAAGAGGCAGAAGGATTGTGTTTTCTCCTAAAACATAGGTAAGGAGCTAGCACATGATGAGGGGCCTTCAGGAGAGCCATCAGGTGAACGAGAGACCGAGTTTGTTCTCCTTCACGATGATGAGACCGATACAGAGCCAACAAATGCAGAGCTTAGAGAGGTCATCCAGGAACAGCAATCAGAGATTGAGGCCTTGTCCCTTGACTTGGAGAGGGCCAAGTGGAACATGAAGTACCTGGAGCAGAGAAAAAAGCAGCTTGAGGACCAGCAGGCGATCATGGAGCTACAAAACATTCGAGAGCATCGCCAAGCTGCTCAAAGAAGAAGGGTTGAGCTCACATCTTTGGAGCAAGAAATCAATGAGGATAGGGAGGCCAACCTTGAGAGGGTCAAAATGCATTTGGAGAGGCTGCTAGACAAGGCTGACAAAGACCTTGCTCTATTGAGACATATGGCTTTCCATTACAGGGTGCGAAACATGAGTGCACAGGCCCGGATAAGGAACTTGAAAGCAAAATTGAGGAAAGCAACAAGAAGGGAAAAACGGGCAAAAGAGCAAGATCGGCTTCGAATCTTGGCTGAAGCTTCCTTGGCCTATCATAGCACCCCATAGAGATCCTCCAGCCCAAATTTCAAAAAATCTGGGGAAATTTTGGTCACTTGATAATTTTTTGGGTAAAAAACAGGGATTTTCTCCCTGTGCGCCGCGCCACTGGCGCGACGCTAAATTTATAGGGCTCCAATTGAGAAATGGCTTGCAGATTTGGATTCAGCATAGAAAATTACGACTACTAGTGTCCGAGCAAGAGATTTGGGCAAGATCTGGGTCTCCTAAAGGTCAAAAAACACCCAAAAATGGCCTCTCTGCCACTTTTTTGACACACATAAAGTAGTCTTGGGAGAATGAAGATTTGGAGGGGAAAATGAGCACCAAATTTGAAAATTATAATTGGGTTAGGAAGTAGACAGGACAGGCTTTCCAACAAGCCCACTTGGTCACATTTTGGACACCTAAAAGTTCCCCAAAATAGGTCCCAAATTAGCACGATGCACAGAAAAATGGCGCGGCACACAGAGGAAAAAATTGCCAATTTGCTTCCGTTTCGCGAAATTTCGGTTCGCGACTTCTCCAAGTGGGCCCACTCATCTACACTTCAGTTTTTTTGGCACCAAAGGTAGCATTTAAAGAGTTTTTTCTCTAGATTGGCTTCTATCCAAGTGGCGAAGGAAGGCAAACGGTCACCCCAAGCCAAATGTCATGTTTGCAGCGCTGCACCTATCGCTGATGGTTGGCTCTCCATCTACATTTTGTAATGATTCGAGTAACTCCTCCACACCCTTGTTGGCTTGTTCTGGGAGACTGTGGGAAAGAAACTTTGTTTCTTCACTGTGTATTTTTGACAGAGAATTAATGAAAGGCAGCGGCTCTGTTTCTTGAGATTCTTGTGGTTGTGAGTGTAGAAAATGTGTCTCTTATGTTTTCATATGTATTTCGTTATGTTTCATAATTCAATTCATGTTCATTTCCAGTGAAATTTTCTGAGTGAGATTAGGTAGAATTCAATTTTATTTCTCTGCCTGTGGGAAATTTCATGCTCAGTGTTATTCTTCTGTTGAAAAGGATTCATGTCACTATGCCCTTTTCACTTTCTTCAGCAATCTATTCATGCCGCGGTACCTCAAACTAACTTGTTACATTTTCCGCCTACCTTGCCTCACGGAATAATCTGTGCCTTTGTATTAAAGTCTCTGTTCTTTGCTGAGCACCAGTCCCATAACATCCCAGAAGCTCGGTCATTCATGAAAATTGTTTCTCGAATCCTATTCACTTACTAGCCTAAGGTAAATATTTCATTGTAAGTCATCTCAGACTGTTTTCGATTTTCTATTCACTGAGCATGACTCGGAGAGAGCCCTCTCCTGCTCTGGTAGGGCTAGCTACCAAACTGAGCGTGGTTTGTGGTTACCCTAATTTTTTCCTTCCTTCAACCTAAGGCAGATTTAGGTGCTAACACTACCTTCAGATGATACAGTCACCAAAGAGAATGATAACGACACCGTTCAAATTATTTTCGTTAACACAGAACCCGATGAACATGGGGGCAATCTACCCGTTCTTTTACCAGAGGAAGGAAGTTCATCAGAGATTTATCCGGCCATTTATTCTGTCCCTCCTCCACGCAATCTAGTCGTTTCCTTCGATTGGAATCTACTAGGGAGACCCTGCCTACCATCTAATGTAACATTCTGAATCATAGTACAAGCTTACAGAATGATCATGGTTGGTACTATCATAGATGAAGGGGCTTCTGTGAGTGTCCTTTCCTCAACTGCTTGGAAAGTGCTTGGTTCGCCATCGCTTCTGCCTGAGATTCGAAATCTATCAGGCTTCAACAAATGACCCAGTCGATCGTTAGGGATTCTTCCAAATTTTCCTATAACTTTGAGAATGAAAACCGTTCATCTAAACATAATGGTAGTCTAAGGGCCTCTAGATTACAATCTACTCCTTGGGCGTGACTACATTTACAACATGGGATCTATTGTTTCCTCACTCTTTCGAGTGATGTGTTTTCCGCATGAAGGCAGAGTGGTCCAACTAGTTGACCAGCTTTCATTCCCTGGTTCAAACACAACTACTAGTCAAATGCCATCCTTAACTGGTATTTTTTCAGAAGGAATGTCTCATCAATCTCCAGTCCATCCACTTGATGAGCGTCAGTGATTCAGTGATTGTGACTAAACCCAGTAGGCATGCGCCCTGGTCTACTTCGGCAGGAAAACCCCAGTTATAAGGTAGGTCTTCGCGTAGGATTTATAACTATTCTGACACCCCTGTCCATTTAGGAAAATGGGATAAGACTGGAAAAAGGGTCCCACTGTGATCACCTACTTCTCTTTATACCTGGGGGAATGCAAACCTTTTGTGCGCAAGTGAAAAGTGACCAGCGTAACTCTAACCCCGTAGTTTTTACTAACTTCAACTGCTTAAGTTAGATGATTGGTATGATCAACCATTCACCTTTGCAAGGGAAAAATGGCATCGACAAAGTAAAAGAGATTGTTTCCCACCGAGAAACTATCCTACCTAACCTCAGTAGTTCTTTAACCCCTAGGATAGTAGTTGGTCATTCCTAGCTTGCATACAAAAGGCTCCGGAGCAAAGTTGCGCATGGGGCAAGCTCCCTAAAAAATGAACCTACTGATAAGAGACATCCTTATTATACAACTTGCATGAGCAGGTTTACACGAAGTTCAAGCTCGTTAAAAAATAAAACTAGCAATGAGAACATGTTCCCCTAGAGTTTAAGCTCATTAAAAGATGAACCTACCTTTGGTAAATAACCATTGCAATCGCATAACTATCAGCTTTTGAACCTTGGTCATGTTCTTACCATCACCTCCACTTTTTTTTTAGCTGATCATACGCCTCCATTTGATTGTTTACCCCTTTTGAGGAACAGTTGCGATGAGTGATTCTATTAGCCACCTTCTTTACACTGTCGTGATTGAAAAGTTCCAAACCTTACCTGGAACCAGTTGTTACCCAAAAACATCACTCATTCCTCAAAAAATGAATCTCCTTTAAGCTCTTTCGGGCATAAAATATGAAAATATTGCTGAGCAATTGGCCTCTCCAGCTCATTAAAGTCATTGGAAGTGCCATCCCTCCTCTATATTTTAATCCTTTTGGACCTGAGGGATCATTACACAAAAGGATCGAGCGTTTGTCTTGTTCAGCTCATTAAAACTATTGAAAAGTCATCTCTTTCTTATTATTTTATACTTTCTTCGACTTAAGGGATTATATTATGAAAAAGGACTACTGGAGTTTCCTTTCTGTCTCTTTTTAGACTCTCTAAAATGAAAAGGACTGAGTTATCTTTGTCGTTAAACTTGTTAAAATAATAGCGAAAAACTTGTCCATGCAGATAAGAACGAGTTTCACTGTCGCTAGGCTCGTTAAAACATAGCGACAAGTTTGCCCGAAGGGAAAATTATAGAACAAGCATATGTTATCCTCCTCAAGCTTGACAAAAATAAAGAGGTACTGGTCAGCAATGATTGAGGAAAAAGGGAAGAAAACTTGAATAACTTCATTGGTAGCAGGTCGCTCTTGAACATGACACTTTCACTCCATCACCATGATTGAGTCAGGTTGGGTTATTCTGTTCACTGGTCATATAACCATTGATCCTCCGTACCATCCATTTTGGGGTTAACACTACCAATCCATTTCAGTGTCACCGATATGTTCAAGAGAAGTTGCTTAGAGAATTCATGAACCTAGCTAATGCCTCATCTACTGCAATGCCTTCGCTCTCCATTTTTCATGACCACCACCGTGAACCTTGTATCATCAGATCATTTTCACCTCCACAAAATCATTTGCTCCATTCCATGTCATAGATGTGGGATTCATTAAGGCCCTCCTACAACAGGTCACTTCTTATCGACATCAACTCATTATCCAAGAAGTTGACTTAGGAACAACCCTTTTAGTACTTTGAAGCTTGCATGCCTCAATGGCAAGTTTCTCACTTCCGATGATAGGTTTACATCGATGGCCTTCGACCAAAAGATTTTTCGTGGTGTTCGACATCAACTCATGTATTCATGCCATGTGAATTGTACTGCAGTACCTTGAGGGTCATCATCATTATCAGTGGTTCCTCTCATTCCTGTTAACAACTTACATCATTGGCTAGTAATCAAGTGATGTCTTTCCATGTTCGACATCAGAACATCTTTTCACATGGATTGACTTGTACTTCGGGCGAAGATTGAATGAGTTTGAAGACCCCGGATCTAGTTTCATCCATCCAGGCTGCGATATATTTAGGAAAATAAAGACATAAAATGTACATCACAGCTGCATAGAAAATCATCCAAACTAAGGGATGATGGCTCTACTAGAATCATCAGACTGCCACACAGACAATTGTCTGTCTTATGTACATGAAAATGAATTTATAAATCTAAGCATGGGAATGCCTGCCTCAGCTAGATCATGAAAATATTATGAAGATAATGTATTGTATTGTATCTTATTACAAGTCACCTTCCAGTTCGAAAAACCTCAGATCCTCATGATAAATCATTTCACCCGACATCAGAAGATTTACGACCTCATGTTTTAGGGGGCAATTGTTATAGACATATTTGGGCACTGCAACCCCAATCACATATGTTAATAAACCAAGGGCTCTCAAACCCCTAAAAGTGTTGTTTCATACCCTAAAGGAGCAAGGTCAACTGATTACATCATTTCCTAGAAGTTCTCCTTGAAAAAATGCTCAGAACTGGTCAAAACTAGACCATACAGACTGCTCCATGTTGAGGGTGCAATGCATCTCACCTATTACACACAGGGGGTGTGATGCATACTGAAAATCCCTTCTGTAGGGTGCGATGAGCAAGAGAAGACAAATGGCAAAGGTAGTTTGCTAGGTGGAAACTCAAAGAATCTTCTAGAAACTGCTCATATGACACTTGCCTCTCTAAATTCGCCTAGGGATGAGTAAGAGATCATGAAATCTCCAAGTGGAACCAAGAAATATCAGTGAAATGACACTAATCAAAATCCCAAAATCTGACTCACTCTCCTGCAAACATCTATATATGGATCCCTCATCCTAGAGATCCAAAGACTAAAATTTTGTAATTTGTAAGGAAGTGATGTTGGTTTCTCTTTGAAGACATTGTATTGTTGGGTGATCTTGCTTTGTATGAGGTGAAGAGGGCTTTCATGCTGGGAGGATGATGCTGGATCAGACAGCTTGGTTGTAATCCTCTCTTCTACTACTTCTATTAATAAATCTATTTGAGTTTTCCTCCATATACTTGTGTATCTCTGAATCTTGTATTTGTATATGCATTTTAATGGATAATATACATCTGATCCTATATTGCTTATGGTTATAGATCTCTATGCTTTGATGGTATTTTGCTGCCTTGACTCTACAAGTGTTCTTTGAAGCGGGACAAGTGAGAAAGGGGTGGTGAAAGCTCTATCAAGGGAGAGAGGAAACAAGCAAGGAGACTAGCAAAAGATTGAGGTTGGTACTCTTTTCTTCTCTCTCATCTATCTCTCATAAAGGAAAACACAAGTAACTTTAGTTTGTTTGTTTCTAAGATAGCTACTCGTCTTAGTGGGACTAGCAGCTCTGAATGGACACTAGCTTTCCCGATAACACTCACACCTTTTATCTTGTAACTATTTCACCTGGTATAAAATGAGTGAGTTGGAGTACACCACTTGGTTAGAATAATGAGTGCCCTATGCAGCCCAAAGGAAGGTTTAACATTTTCTCATCACTATTTTTTTTTTATGTTCTTAAAGTTTCCTAGATAGAAGAAGGATACCTACACAAAGGAAGAGACTGAAGAAACCCATGAGGGAGATTAGATGAGCTTACCCAAGTAGTGTAGAGTCTAGGATAAATTATTCGAAGTTTAAAATCGGGATATTATCGAATGTGACCAATTTGAAAAAATAAAATCGCTCAATGATATATAAGGAAGAGAAAATTTCTAAGGGGTACCCAATGAGGATTCATTAAACTTGACTCTTAATATTATAGAAACTAACAATGCAAAAAATTAAATACCAAGCCATACAAATAATTATATTACATCTTTCTTTAACAAGTGAGTATATTGATCAATAAAACTATATATATAAAGCATAAAATTGAAAAACATTGGAAAACAAAAGACATGAGCCCAGCCTATGAAAAAAAACATATACGTCTAGCTCATATCTATATATATATATCTATATATATATATATATATATATATATATATATATATATATATATATATATATATATATATATATATATATTCTAGTTCACCTTCCTTACCAAAGTTGACATTAACCATGGTAGGCATTGTTACCACTCAAATTGCTAATCCACAAGGTACAATCCAAGGGAAAGCATTTAGGAAGGTCATTATTGTCACCTCAATAACCTGTCCTTTGCTCTTTAGGTCATCTTTCCTCTTACTCAAGAGGGGGTGTCCCTACTAGGATTACTAAGACTAAATAATAAAGAACAAGGCGAAGTTGAGAGTAGCCTTATTAAAGCAATGTTTGGAGCTTGTTGAGATTTTTAGAATAAGTAATGGAAGGAAATAGATATTAGTTTCATATCCAACTAGGGTAATGGAGTCAAGGTGAATCAAATGGAAATTGAGTTCAAGAAGAAAACCCTCCAAGAATTTTGGCTTATTTCCTTCAAATAATATGGTTTTGAGACTAGAACCAAAGGATAAATAGTCCTTCACCCAATTAAAATCACCAACAAATTCAAGTCATACAAGAAGTGGCTTAAATGGAATATAACCTTCACTGTCTAAAATAAATTATTACTTGATGAAATTACTTATGACTTCATCCAAAGAACCATAAAGAAGAATAAAATGTGGTATCAAATATTCGCCAAATTAACAAAGGAGGATTGAGGAAAAACCCAAAAATTCTTCCTTCCAAGTGATAAATTTGTTCTTTAATGGATTTACCTTGAAAGGCTTGTATAGATTTGATAATTCCACCATTAATTTTCATTTACCAAAATAAAACCAAATAGGAAAAGCTTTAGTAGTTGACTGTTATCAATGAAAAATCATACACTTAATTGCACTAGCCAAGAATGCCCAACACTGAAGAATGGCATGTGCATGTGTACTGGTGAATAATGGAAAACATCATGAATCAGAAAACCTAAAGGTTCCCAAGGTTCTCATTAAAAAGAAACAAAATATGCACAGAGCTACTTCAACATTTTTTCATAGATCACCATGGTTGTTTCTTCGATAGTTATGCATATTCATGAAAGTAACAACTAAATAAACCATGGACCACTTCACATAAAATCAACATCCTTCTACTGATAATACAAGCCTAGCTAGCTCAATATCAAGCTATTCCACTCTCAAATTAGCATTAAGGAGCCTCCAAAGGATTCTTTTTGCCCCCCACTAGATCAAATCCTATAAATGAACTAGAGGGATCCAAGGCATGAGCTTGAGCCTATAAATACTATTGGAATTGGAACCAAAAAGAGACAAAATCTAATCCAAATACCTATTCCAAATTTTCATGCTAGTTAGCATTCATTTGTGTTCAAGGAGCTGATCATTGAGAGATCCCATAAGACTTCTTTGAGGAGAGATCATTCTTGCAAAATGAGGGAAAGAACGACCTTCCTTTAGGAGATTCACAAAATTACTTTGCTCGCTAAACTCCCTTTAGTGTCTATAGGATAATTTATAACTCTTTTCATCAAGAAATAAATTGAATTCTTGCTTCTCTGTCTCTTGTGTTTATTTCTTTTGTTTTTCATCACTCTTACATTGTATCTAATGTTCATTGATAGATATAGTTACCTTGCTTATTTATTAAAGTACTCATGTTTCTAATCATATGCTTGTTGGATCTATGTAGGGAACAACAACCTTGTAATATCTTCGATTTTGGTACACCATTGCACCAAGAGACAAATAACAAATTATCAACTCCACTTTCTTTTTCATCTTTTTTTATTTTCAAGTTCTCCTCTCAGTTCTATTGCATTTTATTTTATATATTATTTTATCATACGATTAGTTCAAGTTTCCCTTAGACTTGTGTGTTCCATCGTTCAACTATTTTTCATTTTTGGGCCATTCCATGTGATTATTGAGGAAACAAGCACAATGATTTTCCCACGACTATCAACAAAGAAATTGTGTAGGTTGACAAAACCATAAGTTATTGTAGTTTCCTTCTTTGATATAAGTTGGGTGACAACCCTTAATGACCTATCCCCACTCCTACATGTTTTAGTAATTTAGTTAGGTTGTTTTTGGTTTAATTAGCCACTAGTATATAACAATAGAGGTTCTTTTTCCACGTGGATGGCATTTATTTGTTGACAAACCAATTATAGTATTGGGACTAGAAGTGGAGTCAGTAAATGGTGGAGTATGCTCTTTCCATTAGGTACGTAGTGATCTAGGGGAATTAGAAACATCTTTCAAAGCCTATTATCATCTCCTTTTAGTATGGGAGGATTCATCACATAATGTAATAAGGGAAAGTAAGTGCCACATTAGATGTACGTATTTTATTTCATGCAAGGAACAATTGACATAATATAATTACGTTGCAAAGTAGCAGATCCCACAAAATCAACATTTTCTACAATCTCATAATTTTTTTTTTATGTTCACTTAAAACCTTGTGCCCACTATACCTCACGCATGGATTTCATTTATAGTGCACTTGATTATTATGCTCTTTCCTTTGCACCTATAGAGATAAAGGGGAATTAGAAATTCAAGTCTAGACTACTTGAAACTCACCATTTTTCACACTTTAATTCAAAAGAGTTTTGGGCCATCATCCAAAATCCAAAGACTCTTAAAAGAAACCCAATTTAAATGCATCAATTTCCCCCATCATGAGGCCACACAAGAAATTAAGGCCCAACTAAGTTCCTAGGGCTAGGCATCCAAATAACCCCCCTTGGTCATTCTCATTTGAAACATATAAATTTGTCTTTTAGGGAATTTAAATACTCCATAATCGAGTGTGACAAAGACAGTGGTGAGAAGAAACATGTGAAGGGGGAAAGGCTTAGACTAAAGATTATCACAGTCCTCCTCGAGTCTTTATAGGGGCTCTAGAATTGTGGTTGATACCCAAAATCTAACATTATCTCACCTACACGCAGATGAAGGTAGCTTAGTAGCCAAAACATAGGGCATCTTACCAAAGGTGGCAAGTGTCGAATAACTTTCACCTAGAGGAAATTTTAAACAATTATAAAAAGCATCACTAATTTCTTTGGGATGTGGCCATAGTACCCCTCATTATAATCCTCCTTTCATAACTTCATTATTTTTCTTTTGGTGGCTTGATACTCCAATATTATGAAACTTTTAAAAGGCCTAGTGAATCTTGAGTGGAAGGTTGTTACGTCTTTTAGGATTTCATACACAAAACCCTCACACAAAAAACTTGGACTGTTTTCAAACATTAAACTGTCATTAAATGAAATTAACCCTTGGATTTTTCTTTCTTTTATATATTGATACTTTGGTTTTGATATGCCCCTCTATATTCACACACATATTTGGGAACCATAGGGTAACACTTACCACCCTGTCACCCTATATACCTTCAAGGCCTCGTGCCTTTAGTAGGGGGAGTGCTAGGTTTACTACCTTGCCTACTTGACCTTCTCCCTTATAGATCATTTCTTGATTCATGTTTGTTAGGATCTTTCATCCTTAGAGATACTTTGTTAGGGACCTTGTTAGCTCAAGGTATCCCTTCATCTCACACAAGTCATGCAAGTATGCCCAAACCTACATGTAACCCATAATTTGTTGCTTCAATTAATATCATTTATCTTTTGAATCTGAAAAATGATCTTGTATCCCATAACGCTACATGGAAAACCATGCCTACCAAATTTCCTTGATATATACCAAAATGTGAAGGAAAATCTAGGGAATATCCTACAAACCATGTGACAAATTTTCATTTATGGTATTCCTCTAACAACATTACTAATGACTCAATTCTATTGAGGCTTTTCCAATGCACCCTCGTTGGCCCATTGGAAAAATGTTATATCATTGAGAAGTCAAGCTGACACAACACATTTGAATCCCTAACCAAGTATTTTCTCACATTTTTTCCAAGCCCTTATTTTTCATGACAACAGGTTAGAAATATTTTTTAATTTCAACAAACATCCTCCCATCACATTACAAACCACATCCACAAGTGGCACAAACATGATAGTATCTACAAATTGAGGTTCCCTATGAATTTAATTTATACTTCTTTCCAAATCATTTTTTCCTTTCATAGAAAAGGATGTTTCCACCATTATGCTGCAAAATGAGGAAGAATCCATAAACAAAGCTAAATAAATTGAACTTATTTATACACAATCAAGGTATCTTTACATGGTAATCCTAGATGCCCCATGACCTCAACCTTTCAGCAAGGTGTTGAAGGTTTTGGATGCCACCAACATACAGGGCATCTCCCCGATATGAGGTCCCAATTAGACCTCACACAATTTGGTGTAGGAGTCCCATCCGATTATAGGGTTCGGACACCAATGTGAATGGATTATAGGCACACCTTGATTACAAGGCATATACTAGAGATCATAACAACTCTTTGGGGAAGTAAGTATGTAAGTTTTGTGCAACACTGAATGTAGAATGCACATGAAAATTCCATGATTGTAAAGAGAAACAAGCCTCCGGTTAGGGAAGTAATAGTACTATCCCCAGTGAGACCCACAAGCGAAAGAGGAAGACTTGTTGATTAACCTACAAATTAGTTAACAAGATAAACAACAATCATAAAATCATAACAACACTCATTCAACAATATCCATATCTAACCAATGAAATAGTTCATTAATCTTAGTATGCAGTTATGACAACATATATCTCAAACATAACAAGAGTAGTCTTACTACATTCACGATACATGCATGAAGAAGTGTTTGCTCAAGGAGCTTAAGATTATTAATGAAAGTTACAAAGTACATTGTTACATCAGTGAAACACTAGATCCAGTAGTGGAACATGAAGCTACGACTTGCTTCTCCAAAGAATGATTTTTCTCCTATGAAATACAAGAGAAGCCAAGGCAAGACTCTAACAATCCAATCCATTTACTTGATTTATGAGGATCTATTTATAATAGATGACAATGACTCTTAATTTTCCTCATGACTTTTCAATTTATATGACCTATGGGCTTCCTTAAAACCCTTTACATTCTATATATGACCCTTTACATTCCACATGTGTCTTTTCATATTCCTCATGTGTCTCTTGGAATCCATTACATCAATCTTATTACAAAAAAAAAAAAAAAATATAGGCTGGAGGCTACATAAGACAAAACTTCTAATAGGACAAAATGATTTCAAATAGATAAGAAATTTGCTTCTTCATGGAGCTTATTGGTGACGTATGAATTCCATGCTCTGAACTCTATAGCAATGACTTTGATCCAGAATAGAAAATCTGCTGCAAAATGCATATTAACCTCCAATGCTTCTGTCAATATAAATTTGGAGCTAGACTATACACTAGTCCACAACCATGACAGTTTCATCGAAGTTTGAACTGGTGCAATGACATACTGTAGAATTGTTTCAACCTTGGTGAAAATTCCATGTAATAAAAGTTAAAAACAATAACCACGATCGATGGGACACTTATTCCAAGCTGAATGTTGGGTAGAATCCTATTGATGAGGATCGCTTGTGTTTGGTTATGGTTAAGTAAATTGGCAAAGGAAATGGATAAGGATTTGGAAAGGAAAAATGATATTTTGGCACATTTATTTATGAAAATAATGGAAATTAGGAGAAAAGGGAGGTGAAAGGTCTCAAGCTGCATGTGAGGAGGAAATTGAAGGAAAATAATGGAAAATGAAGAAAAGGGAGGCCTCATTCATAAAAAGGCTTTAGAGGATCAGTTGGTAAACTTTTTCCAGTTCATTTTCGGAGCTCTCTCATTACTCTCTCTCTCTCTCATACTATTGGAGACTTAGAGTTTTATTGGATCACTCTTGGGGAGTGTGGCATAGTTGGATTTTTGGAGCAATAAGGAAAAGGAAGAGTAGGAAAGAGCAAGAGTGCATCGAGATCAATAGCTACATCATATTTTCTTATAAGTACCAAGTTGCATGTATTTTTCCTTCACTAGTTTTGGCATGCATGGCACATGCATGTGGTTTGTTGGCTATGATCTATCATTGGCAAGGAGGATTTCCTAGCCTTTCCATTTCCTGGATAGCCATGGTGATTGTGGGTTTATTTTAATTGTTTTTTTTTTGGTTGGTTCTCATGTTTCCTTAGCTTGGGTTGAGTTACTAGTCCTGGAGCCTTGGTTGGATAAACACTTTGGAGCTTTGGAACATCTTAGGTTGAGTTACTAGTCCTAGAGCCTTGGTTGGACAAACGATTTGGAGACCAGTAAAAGTTGTTGGTCGATTTACTAGTCCTAGAGCCTTGGTTGGACAAACACTTTGGAGACCAGTAAAAGTTGTTGGTTGAGTTACTAGTCCTAGAGCCTTGGTTGGACAAACACTCTGGAGCCATGGAAAGCTTGGATAGAGACCGATCTAATGATGGTTTTGGGATGTCTGACTGTGAGGTGGAATCATTGTTTGATGGGTTGAAGTGGATGGCCTTTGGAAGCCCTGTATGGTTTTTATCGATGTGTTCTATGAGATCCCACATTTATTCATGGAATATGGCATGGGGGTGAATGGTTGAAGAGAGATTTGGCTCAGCCATTCTATGGTCAGGTTGAACATGGAAGTCCCATCCTTGGTTTGGATTTTTCATCATTAATGAAAGGGTATTTATCCTTGTATTTCTATGATCATTTTGATGGATTATATGTGGTCTATATGGCTATACTTTCATGAGTATTTCTTCTACTATTATGTTGGTTATGTATGTATTTTATCACAGTAGTCATGTGTGGCTCTCATCACATTTTTACTTGTAATTGAATGATCAATGTATCTATGAACTGATGGATGGAATGGAAGTTGATTTGTTGAGGCATCAATGGTTCTTAGTGATTCTCAGCTAAGTATAACCTCTATGTTAAGAACTTGTTATATGGAATTTGTATCTACATATAAACAAATTTTCCCTAAGTGGGTAGCTACACTTAGAACAACAAAAAGAAAGTAGTTTAACCTTTTCCTATAGTAGATAGATGAGATGAAGGAACTTACTTGTAGTCTTTCACTTCCTTAATCTCCTTTGAATTTCTCTCGTCACTCCCACTTGAACTGAATCCACTCAATTGGTACCTGTGTCAACAGAAACAGAAATGACAACAATCAAAGCATACATGATCTATCTACTATAAACCAATGGAATCGACAACATTGAAACACATAATCATCATAGATATGAACAAGAATATGAGAAAAGGAATAAACAACTTTATTAATGTAGAAGGAAGAGTTTCACCCAATATGGTTCGATACCATGTCACTCATGCAGCTTCAGTCCAACCCTCATCACACCAAAAGAACACCAATCCAGCAGCATAACATTACTTGACATTAACTCAAATCTCAAACCAACAGTATTTCCCTACAATCTTCAAATTCTAGCCCCCTTGATCACTATGATGAGTGGTCAATTTATAGGGAAATGGAGGTGGTTTGCCATAAATTGGGTATTGAATGGCCTTCCAAAATTGGAGTTAGTTTCCATGGAGAAAGGGATGAGAGGATAGGAATTAAATTGATCCATAGCCTATCCAAATTCGATCTCATAAGATGAGATAAGAGTTGGGATCATTTTAGAATAATCTAGAATCAAGGAATATTCCCAGAACCCTATGCAAATTTCACTCATTCTCGCCGAACGTAAGTGTAAGTGGGCCTAAGTGCACTAAAGTGCAGGCCTGAATGGGCCTACCTGCATTGCAGCACAATTACCCCTGACCAAGGCTACACTGGTGTCCCAAGGAGGCATTTTAGCAAAGGTTTCAGGCTAGGAAACTTTCATGGATGGAAGCATTCAATGAGATGACTTGTCTAGGGCATGTAGCAACTAAATTAGGGTTTGATGAGCCCTAATTGTACTAATCCAAATGTTGGGAGTGATGTGCCCAAATAGAATTGTAAAAGTTCCCCCCTAAAGCATGAAATCGAAAATGATAATGTCGAGTGACGTGATTTATGATGTGACAGGGAGGATCAACGTATTCCTTTTTCGTAAATAATCTATCTCAGTCCAGAAAAGGGTTAAACTTATACTGAGTAGATGTCGTTTCCAATCCGTTAACGAGCTGAGAAGGACAAGCGCTCGACAATCTTTTCGTATTTCGAGAGTCTAAAAAGAGCTTAAAGATGACTCGAGAGGGGTTCCTTTTTCGATGTTTAACAGAGCTCAAAAAAGAGATAAAAGTATGCTCTGTGGTCAAAAATACAAATCACGATCATGCATGTCAAATTCACTATATCAGTTGTAAACCTGCTCAAAGAACCACCAAACGAATTAAACATACCTGTTTCATTGGTAAAAATAGGTAAAAACTATAATTTATTCATTTAATGAACATGAAATAACATAAAACAAGAGTTTACCAAGTCATTTTTATCATTTGATATTTACCATTCAATTTTGTGCTCTAAACCAGTTTTTACCTCAAACTTTAGCAGCTGATTGCGAGAGATTTTGTGGATCATTCTCTGCACCATCAGGACTAGGTAGGAGATCTACCTTTTCTCTTTCATTTAAGTTCATCATTTTGAGGTTTCAGGCAAATTTTTTAGGGTTTTAGGGTCCCTAGGGAAAATATACCTCGCCTTGGGATTAGCATAGCCTTGCACATCAAAAACTGCGCTGCAGTGCACCCAAGCAGAAGGGTACCTACTTTGTAGCACACTGTCTCAAGACTAGGGATGTTTTGGGAACAATTTAGAAATTTGTTTATCCTATTTTACCCAAAAATCCTCCAGCCTTTTGCATGAAATGGATCCTAACTAAGCCTATGGTTTGATTTCAGACTTTGATCAAATTAGAATGGATATTACCTGGTGTGAAAGAGAACATGAAGAATAGGATATGGTTGCCCTATATGATCTGGGTACTGTTGAGGCCCTTAGAGACTATGGGCTACTCAAATACTTCAAGTTTTCTGGGATGAGGCAACAATTAGAACCATTGCAGTTCTTAGTTCATTCATGGGATCCAACGAATTAGTATTTTCACATAGGGGACAAAGTGCTTCATATATTTATTGATGACAATTACTTTCTCACAGGCTTGTCGAGATGTGGTGCCCCCATTTCTCTTTCAGGTTCTTCCCGTGGGGGTGAATCAATGAGGGATTATATTCGACATTTTGTCGACCAGGTATACAACCTACCAAAGATGGAAAGATAAGCATCAAAGAAGTTTGTGATATTCCCTTGTGAATAATCCTTTTCACTATCACAAAGTTGGCAGGTAGTGTGACACTTCATATGGCAAATAGATCATACATGCAACTCAAGTGTCTTGAGCCAACTGTGTTCAACTGGTGTGAGGCCATACTTTCTTTAATTAAATAGCAGTTGACTAAGGTAAAGAGCAATAAGATGAATAATTTCAATTATGGATCGATCTTAATCACTTTTACTTTAGAGAAAATTCCATTGATGCAACCTTAGCATGTGACACTAAGTTTAGCTGGTCCTAGAGATCCACGGATGCAGAGATGGGTAGAGTTGATGGCTAGACATGCTGGTCAGTCATCAATCACTTTTTCTGCTACATTATTCAGTTGGCTTAGTCGAAAACACATTGTCATCAAGGAGCATCCATATGTAGGGATGGACTTTTGTGGAGATCTATATTTGAGATTACTAGTGGGTGTTCAATGGGGTGCTCTAGGTAAATTGTTTTGACCATGTGTTTTGACTTTTTAAGTTTCTACATGTTTTTGTGTTTTTTGATGTTTCCAAGACTAAATTAAAATTTTTCTCATGCATACAGACATTGGCACTGTTTGACCAATGGGCCATCAATAGGAGGCGGGTGAACCAACGTGGAGAAATGTCAGAACAACAGTTCTCCAAGATTTGGATTTGACTGAGACAGTGGTAGAGTTGTAGGATCATATAGAGGGGTTAACCCTCAGTATACTGGATGAATGGATCGAGGAGTTACAAATGAGGCTGCAGCACCATACCATTGGTGTACCTAGCCATTGGATGAGGCTATTGCGCATGATAGCTCAGGCTGTGACCTATTATCATGAGCATCATTAGGTCTACTTAGGATGATTCACTGTATGCATTTTCAGTTTTGAGGTCAAATGACCAACATGTCTTGGACACAAATTTTGTAAAAACTTCAAACATCTATCTATTTTACTTTCAATGTTTTTATATGGTTATGTGTGATCCTATTCAACTATTGATGTGAATTGAAATTTTATTTTTACATATGTCGTAAATGTTTGTTTAACACATAGTTTGCTAAAAAATCAGTCAATGTGTTAAAGTTCTTGGAAATGTGTTTATCTTTAATATAATCAAAATGTCTTTCCAAGAGACGAACTCTAAGGAACATACGATAAATAGTTGGATTTCAGACGGTATAAACATTTGTAAGTTGTAGTATGACAAGTTGTGAGTCTAGCCTAATGAAGATTTGGTGAATGCCAAGCGAAATGGCATTAGAGAGGAGTTCGATAAATGTGCTATACTTAGCAATATTGTTCGTTGAAAAACCAATACAAATCCCTTGAAAACTCACTAACTTGCCACTTGGAGCGAATATGGCCCATGCTGCAGAAGATAGGTTCTATGTACTACGACTAGCACGATCCACATAACCAACAAAAGGTTCCAAAGATTCTGACATCTACAACAAATGAAAAGTGAATTACTTAACCACATAAAAATTCTAAAAGTCACATTGTGAAACACACACACGCAGTCAAATCATATATACAGTGTTTTTTACTATGCATAATCAAGCATAGTAACATTTGAGATACAACCCATTTCAGGGCTGCGACGATGGAATTCCATCATAATCAACTAACTCGTAAGCGCTTTTTGCCAAAACACGCTTGACAATATAGGGGTCCATACATAATGGTTCAAATTTCCCTACTCCTAATTTATCGGCTTCCTGATCATAAAGCAAGACTAGGTCTCCTTTTGAGAAAATGTGAGGCTTGACATTTCAGTCATATTGCACCTTGATTTGTTTCTTATGTGCTTCGTTGGCTAATGTGGCTTCAGAAAGTGTTTCATCTATATGGTTGAGTTCTAAGAAACATGCTTCTTCATTAGAAGTTTTAGGTAGTAGGTCAATTACGAGTTTTAATGATGAAATTTCACATTGTATGGGCAAGATTTCCTCTAGACCATACACCAACTGAAAAGGTGTGAATCCAGTTGCATTTCTCACTGAGGTTCGGTAAGCCAGAAAGTTGAGTTTAGGATTAAATGTCAGTTTCGTTTGTGAACTCCTATCATTTGTTGAAGCATTCACTTAAGGATTTTTTTGATAGCTTCAAATTGTCCATTAGCTTGTGGATAATAAGGAGTAGAACAATCATGTGAAAGTCCTAACTTGGCAGTCAATTCAATCATCATATGGTTGTGAAAATGTGAACCATGATCTATAACAATAGCTTGTGGTACACCAAACTGTGCAACCACATGGTTGAAGAAAAAGAGCAGTTGTCTTACCACTGTTGTTTAATGTAGGCACAACCTCAGCCCATTTCGTAAGATAGTCCACGACAACAATAATATATCCATGGACCCCGGCCGAGGTAGGGTTACATGTCATGAAATCAATTCCCCATTTTGCAAATATTCCAACAACGATGATAGGATGTAGTGGTGCAGGTGGTAATCAAGTTTTACGATAAAAATCTTGGCATGCATGACAACTTCTAACAGAAACAATGCAATCGTTAAATATGGTTGGCCAGAAGTAACCAGCACTGAGAATCTTCTGTGAGGTAGCATAACCAGATAAATGTCCACCACAAACACTAGAATGGCAATCATTCAAAACTTTCTCGGCTTCCTCATGTGTGAGGCACCTCTGTAAAATCGTATTGATACTGCGACGATAAAGGGTATCACCAACGATCAGATAATCTTTGGCTTGATATCGAATACGTCATTGTTGCGAGTGAGAGGTATCGGGGCGGAAAGTTTGGGTTTGGAGATAGATCAGTATATCTCCATACCAGGGGTCAGATGACGAAATCAGAAATAGAGACTCATCCAGAATTGATAGTTCCGTTGTTGAGTCGATATCAGTAGGGGGAAGGTTGCAAAGAATCTCGACAAAAACTAGAGATTTCTTTGACTTGGATTTGATGAATTCCAAATCAAATTCCTGGAAAATGATGATCCATTTTGAATATTTCCCCCCAGTAATTGACGTGATAAAATGTATGTCATAGGGTTGCAATCCGAAATGATAGTGGTCTTTCGGAGTAAGATATAGTGGTGAAATCTCTGTACAGCTTGAACAGTAGCCAAAGCTAGCTTTTCGACATAAGAGTCTTAACTTCTGTACGATTGAGATTGTGACTCAAATAATAGATTGGTTATTCATTCCCATCTTATTCTTGGACTAAAACCATAGAAATGGTTGTATCTACAGTGGCGAGATACATGAAATAGTCGTTTTGATAATTAGGGACATACATTAATGATGCTTGAATCAGGGTATCTTTGAGAGAATCAAAGGAAGCTTGCGCAATCTAGTCCCAATGGAAGGGAATTCCGTTTTTCAAAAGATGAGTAAATCCTTTAGCCATTTCAGCATAGTTGGGAATGAATCTCCTTAGAAAGTTAGCTTTCCCTTGGAGTCTCTTTAACTACAGTAAATTGGAAGGTGGAGGCAGATCAAGAATTACTTTAACCTTCAAAGGGTTGAGTCAAATTCCTTCTTTTGACACTACGAAACCAAGAAAACAACCAGAACCAACACAAAATGCACATTTTACGTGGATTGAGTCGAGTTTTGTAGTGTCGGAATCGTAAAAAGATGGCTCTCAGATGTTGTGGGTGATCAACCCCTTTCCATGAATGAGCAGGTAAATCATCTAAATAAGGTTGAACAATGTGTTTGATGTCATGGAAGGCATAATTCGTTGCCCTCTGAAAATTTGCCCAACGTTCTTCAAACCAAAAGGGAGTTTCCTACATGCGAATGTGCCCCAGGGACAAATAAAAGTAGTTTCATATTTTTCTTCTGGATAGATATTAATCTAATTATGGCCGGAAAATCCATCCATAAATGAAAATATTTCACATTCGACACAATCATCAATTATCTGGTTGATAAAGGGAGTGGGATAGTTGTGTTTTGGACAAGCATTATTAACATCCCTATAATAAACACACACTAGTATTTTTCCTTTTTTCTTCATGACAGGAACAAGATTGGAAACCCAATCGGTAAGAGGAATGAGGTATATGAAACCAGCATGAAAAGTTTTTCAATTTCAACTTTTATGGCAGTAGCCTTCTTCAGATGAATAGGATGGAGGCATTGTCATACTAGTTTGACATCAGAATACATTTTAATTTCCTGTTCAACTATTCTAGAATCAATACCTGGAATTTCCTCATATGACTAGGAAAATATATCACGGAATTCATGAAAAACAGCACGATAAGTTTCAATTTCCTATGGAGATCAATATTTGCCAACATGGATGTTTTCTACAATTCTAGGTTTGGTTGAAATATGGATAGAAATGGTTTCTTTGATATTCGATAAGTTTCATTCGGAATTGACTGTGTCTATGCATACAAAATTTGAAATTAAATCAACAATTGAAGGGTGATTTAGTTCATTTGGAATATCTTCTATGTGATCTGGAAGATGGGATCGATGATGATAATCTACCCATGGTTATTCTTCTGTCATCATTGATTAGATGATTCCTTCATCAGTAGAAAATGTACATGAAAAAGGATAAGAGGAAGACCATATTCTAATGAACGATCAACCCATACAATTGGTGATGATGGATTTGGATTAGCTGCCCAAGCCAAAAATATTGATTGCTATGCAAGCTCAATGGGGCTTAGCGGAATGGTTTCATTATGCATATCAACTTTAGAATTATTATAAATATTCCATGAATCAGATGAAGTGGAAGATATCATGTTACAATTCTCAACTTTTGCAGCTTCCACCATTTGTGATGGTGACTGTTACACTAAAATTTGTCACCATGACTATTTGCAGTCAGTATGGCTCCATCAATAACCATATTGTCCTCCTTGGCAAGTCTTATACCTCTGCTCCTCATGTCAGACTCCAAAAAAGAGAGAAAGCCTTTGAAAATCAATATAACTCTGGTTCCGCACTTTCTCTTACTCTTACCTGCAGGCCCGCACCTCAAGTACATAATACCTGCGTACTTGTACGCTCTGTCTGTAAAGGGGTGGGTGCGTACCCCTATAAAAGTCAAAAGGCGCAAGTTTTACTTCAAAAAACTTACTTGCGGTCGATTCTAGAGCATTCTAGAAGATGGTTTGACGTGGATTGAGCGCCTCCAGATGGTTCATGCATCCCAATGAAAGAGGAACTTATCCCATGAAGAGGGGAGCTATCCCTTTGAAAGAGGGGCTTATCCCATTGATGGTGGACCTGTTTAACTTCCTCCAAAGCATTATAAATACAGGCATTGGGCCAGAGGCAAGGGAGGTTGAAAGCTGAACATTCCTAAGGGTAGATGCTGCTGAAATTAGGACTCCCTTATAGAGCTTGAGAGGAGAGATCACATTCCTTTCTTAGCTTCATTTGGAAGTGGGTGAGCTGATCAAAGTAGAGGAGAACTCTTGCTGGACCCTGGGAGGGACCTGCACAACACCAAGGCGTTGGTTGTAAAGTTTCTTTTGTTTCCAATTAATACAATTAAGTTCATTTTTCTCAACAAGTTGTTATATATAATTTGTTTCATAAACTCCTTGGTCTTTATGATGAATATGTTTTATTATATGAGTTATTCAGGTGCTATGTAATCGTTTGCTTGTTTGTGTATGTAGGTTTCAAGGAGAGGAGCTCATCTGGATCGAAGAGACTTGGCCGCTACAAACAGCGTTGGATTAAAGGTAAGCCTTAAACACCTGGTTGCTTTTATTTTAAATGCATATTTAGGGAAAGATAGTGCTTGATTTTTTTGTTTGTCACTAGAAAAGCCTTATTTTCTAGGGAGGTCGGTTTTGTCCGCAAAATTGACTCTTTCCACATGACAAAATGGCGACTCCACTGGGGAATCCATGGATTTGATTGATTTCTCTTTTGATTGATACTTTGATTTGAGAAACATTGATTTCTTTCTAGTTTTTGACTGATTGACTGTGAATTTGGGTAGAATAGCTTAGGATTGAGTTAGTTTTTTATTTTTCTTGTTTTTGAGAGAAGTACGCACCCTCTGAGTTAAGCACAGTGCGTACCTATACGCACTTCTGCTTTGCACACAGAGCGGGGCCGCATCTGTGCAAACGGGCTGCCTGCGTACCCTGTCAAAAGTTTAGAAAATTTCGATTTTTGTTTTCTTTTTTTACCTATTAGATCTTGTTTATAGCTTATTTATTGCTGTCCAGATCCACTGGTTACCTGTCAGAATTTTTCATCTAGGCTTGTTTCATTAGCATCAAGGGTTTTAGTGAAGTTCATAGAAATTCTAGCCCTAGGTTTGATTTTTGTATTGGTCTTGTAGTGACTTTGGATTTAGAAGTTGTAGAAACCTTGGATATCCTGGTCTGTTCAGTCTTCTTAGGAGTTAGACCATTCGTAAAATCCACCTTTGTTTGAGAAACCTACCTTTGTGTTGTCTCTTTGCGGAATTTCGTGAAGGCTTGTTTGTTAAGCTGTGAATTTCATTCTTAAGAAAAAGAACAAGAGCTTTTTATTTTTGTTTTTGACTGATTTATGATTCTGCATGAATTAGTCCTTGGTTGAATTGTAACTGAGTAAAACAACCTAGAATTATATTTTGTAGGCTTTTACCTCATTGGATTTGCTTTTAGATAAATTTCTCTTAGATTTTCATAGATCTTAAAATTGATTTTTGTTAGGTAGTTTTACATGCTTTGTTAAAATAGGAAAAATACAAAATCTCTTTTGAAGAAAGTTTGTTTTAGTAGCGTTTGAAGTCTTTGAGAAGAGAAAGGAAGTTTCGTGAAATAATTAGTGGTCTTGTGTTGTGTGCTTTGGAAAAGATAAAGAGATTTTTTCTTTGATTTTCATCGCTAAGAAAATTGTCTTTATAAATTTTGCATTCTCCAACTCTCTTAGCTAGGGAATTCATTGAAAAGGAAAGATTGTTTTTTGTTTTTTCATCCTAGGCGCATCTTTTTAGTGGATTTGAGTCGAGTCTACACATCATAAGTTTCATCTCCGCTACCTTTTGTCCTAAAGAAAAGCCATAAAAATTAACGCTTAAAGTAAAATTCACTTAGTAACATTTTATTTCTAGGGCTCTGATACACCAACTTAGCTTAGGCTAGTGTCTTGGAGTAGGAGAGTAATTAACTCTCCAAGACAGTAAAAACAAACAAGTAGCTGTATCTTGTGGTAGGAAGAAATCCAATTGTTGCATTTATGCTCTGGGAAAGCTCCTCTTAAAGGAGAAGCACGAGATCGTGTCCAAACCAGTGTGGGAATCAATCCTTCCTCATTGGGAATGACACCAGATATTCACGTATTAAAAACGGTAAACCTCGGATTAACCATTGTCGAGGAGCCTGGGGTCACTTGTTGGTAAACCTTGGATTATGTCAAGGAGCCTTCAAGGGGATTGAGCTTGCTACTCTGCCCTTGCGTGCGTATCGGATCGTAGACTGTTCCCCCAGGTGTATTTGTCTCAGTTGGTAGCCTTAGTGACCATATTCTTTAGGATTCTTCCTAAGGTGACAGTGATGGGAAGATCCCACTGTACCTGGAGCAGACGTCGGCTAGACTCACTTGGATTTTCTGGGGGGTTCACTTCACTCGAGACGGTTAAGTGGAGGAACTTGGTCCAGTCTATTCATTAAGCAGGTTGCCGGGGTAACTGTTCCAACCGCCATTTCTATACTGAATTCTGCGATGTTGGATTTCATCACCAACTAGTGTTTTCGGTCCGGAAAGTTACTGTTTGCGTGTGTTTGATCTCTAGATTCTTTAGGCATGTGATTCAAATTTGTTTGGCTCTTTAGAGGCTTTAGGTGTTTTTCATTGAGATTTTACTTTGTTTGCATGTGCAGTAGTTAAAAGTTTTTAGCTGTGGCTGAATTACCAAGACAGTCCCGTAGACTTCGGGGCCAGTCTCCTGAGGTTGTAACCGTGGCTGATTTGTTGAGGAAGTCCCGTAGACTTCGGGGCCAACCTCCTGAAGACGTCCCGAGCCATTACGAAGGTTTGAAAGTCCTCGTAACTCCTAGTGGCAGTAAAGTTGGGTCACCTGAAGAAGGAGAGTCTTCGTTGGTTGTTCATCCTGATTACCAAACTCTAGAAACAGGTTATAATCCTGAAGCTATTTCGGTTTCCGAACTTGCTGGTATCTTTTCATCTACTAGTGATATAGGCGAAGAACCTGAGATATCTGAACCTGTTACTCCAACATCGGGGTTTGTCTCTCCAACTTCTAGTGCTCCTATTTCACCTAGGGTAGAAAGAGTAATCACCGAAAATCTTCCTTCTGGTTTGATAGCTATTGAAGAACTTGCTCTGGAAGAAGAAATAGGCATCCCTATCCCTGAAAATCAACCTGTTATTGATCTAAGGGAGCGTGAATCAATTTTTTACAGTCCACCTAGAAGTACTACTTGGTATCTTTCTTTAACTAATTATTTGGAAAACCTAGTGTTAAGTTTTTCACCACCTCGTGCTCCTTATCAACCTAGGGGTTTTTATACTCCCGCAAATATGTCAGGTCAGTCGTCCATGTTTACTCAATCGCCTGAATCTTTTTTGTACGGCGGTCCTTCTGTTCCCTCTGGGTATCAGTCACTTTCTGGTACTTTTTCGGGAGCATCTCCTCAACCCATTGAACAAGGGTTATTCACTGGAAGCAATGGTGCAAAGCCGTTGAGCGTAGAAGACATTCTTATGATGTCAGGTTCTATTCCCAATTCTCAACCTCAAGGTGGCCAGTTACCGCCTGGGGGGCAGCCTCAATTAACGCCTGGGGGGCAACCTCAAGGTACACAATTTGCATCTGGGGGGCAACCTCAAGGACAGTACGTGCCTACGGTGCATTACGTTCCTCAAGGTCAACCCCAGACTCAATATGTACCCCAAGGTCAACCCCAGTATCAATTTATACCTCAAGGTCAACCCCAGTATCAGTACATGCCTCAAGGGTATCTACCCCAAGGTCAGTACTCGAACCAAGGTTTCCAACCACCCCAAGGTCAATCTTATGTTCAAGGAATGGGAAATGTACCTTTCAATTATCAATCCTACCCTCAACCCGGTTTTGGATCTCAATATTCTCAACCTGTTATGGGTCAGTACCCCGGAATGAACATAGTGTGGGATCCATCACAAATTCAACAGGTGTTGCAGCCAAATGTACAGTTGTCATCTCAAACTGGACAACCCTTAGTTTCTGGTTCACCCCAGCAACCAGTCCAGTCTAATATTCAAACTTCTGTACCTTCGGTAGTTTCTCAGTCTGGGCCTATTGTGCCTAGTACTCCATCTCAAACGACTGCTGCAACTGCCGCAACATCTGTTCAATCTACCCCACCTACTTCTGGAGTATCGACAGCTCCGTTTTCTACTGTTCCTGTATCTACTCCTCAGACATCTTTACCACAGTCAGGATCTACGATTCAAACTACAGTTCAGATGCCTGTAGGACAGCCTGGTTTAAGTACGGTTGTCACAAGTCAACCACAATTCACTTATCAACCGTACCAGGGACAATACCAATTCGGTCCTGCTGTCCAGCAGCCAGTTTATCAGTATCAACCATATCCTGGGTACACTTATCAACAACCACAACAACCCCAGTACGGTTCGGTTAATCCTGGTTTTCCAGGAGGATACAATATCCCGAACACGATTCCTATTCCTAGTTATCCTGGATATCCTCCTCCTGGGGCTGGTCTCATGACCCAGAGTTTTAGGGATCCTAATCGGCAGCTACCGTTTATCGCAATTTTGGACTTACCAGACTTGTCGCGCCTAACGAACGATCCGATTAATTATCTTCCGTTTTGGCCGCCAATGCCGAATAAGTTGCCCAGTGACATTCCCAAGTTCGAAGGTAAATCTGGAGAGGACCCGTCGAACCATGTGATGAATTACCACCTCTGGTGTGCGTCTAACTCCATCACAGATGATTCGATCCACTTACGTCTTTTCCAGCGCACTCTCATTGGTCTTGCGGCCAAGTGGTATATTGAGTTACCACGGGCCTCTTTTTATAATTTTAGTCAATTAGCTACCTCGTTTTTAACTCATTTCCAGTTGCCAGTCTGATATGACAATGGCACGGAATTATTAACTTCGCTAAAACAATCGACATCCACGTACATTTCAGATCATATTCATGAGTGGAGACGTCGACGACGTTTAGTGAAGGTATTTATTCCGGATCAAATCTTGGCTGAGTGGTTTGTAAAATCTTTGTTGCCAAGGATCACTGAAGATGTTGCTAAAGCCGGAGTTGTTACTGAGGAGCAAGTGATTGCTCAAGCACAGTACCTTGACTTGGTCTATACTCAGTCAGGTACGTTACACGAAAAGATCCCCAATCTTCCCAAGTCAAATCAAATCGCTGCAGCTCCTTCGGGATCTCATGCCGCTGATGGTATGATTGGTACGGTTAACACTAAAAGTAAGAAGAAGTCTTCCAAGAATTCTTCTCCTATCATAACCTTGCCTGATTCCCCGACAGGAGATTCTTCTGCAGAGGTTTCCGCCGATGTTCACGTTGTGGAATCATCTACGACTAAATCAAAATCCAGTGGAAAGAAGAAAGGAAAGAAGAAGAATAAAACGGACAAAAGTTCAAAAGAGAAAACTGAAAAATTGGAAACCAATGACGAAAAATGCAAACCTTGATATCCTTGTCTTATTTGTGAAGAGGAACACTTTACAAGAGACTGTCCACATCGAGCAGAGGTTGCGAAGATTGTCAAAGGTTCCCAAACTCCTGTTGTTTTGAAGGATCCATTTCCAAATCAAGATAGCAAAATGATAGGTTCTTCCTCGAGTGCCAATGAAGAACCCATATTGATGATGTCCCATGTAAGGATTGCGACTCAATCGCAAGATTATGGTAGTAAAAGTCTTGTTGATGGAAAAGAAGCAGAATCTTCTCATTCTAATCCATCAACCTCAGATCCCGGTTCCGATCCACTACAGATCGAGAAGCCTAATCCAGACTTAGTAATCAAACCGCCCATCAAGGGTATACTTCGAAAGTCTGCTTTCAATCCACATGCGAGAGCAGCCCAGAATTATAACATTGTTGAGGACTTGGTTGTTTCACCCTCAGCAATGTCGACTTTGGAAGTGCTGCAATCATGCCCAGCACAGCGTAAATTACTTTTGTCGGCTATTAGAGCTGTTGATGTTCAGGACCTGAACCTAATAATCTTTGATCTAGAAAATAGTACACCGCATTTGCCTCATCAAATGGCTTTCCAGATCCCAGTGATAGTAAAAAACAGGCCTATTCATCGGACTGTAATTAATGAGGGAGCTTCAACGTGTATTATGTCGATACAGTGTTGGAGATCGCTTGGTTCTCCTTCACTAAATCAATCCCCGACAATTCTTAAGGCCTTTGATGGCCGTGGGTTTCATCCTTTTGGCATTCTACAGGATTTGCCTATAGGGGTTGAAGGAAAAACCGTTAGTCTAGATGTGGAGGTGGTTGATGCCCCTCTAGACTACAACCTTCTCTTGGGTCGAAGTTGGTCTTATACTATGACAATGGTCGTTTCATCGGTCTTCCGAGTAATACAGTTCCCACATAATGGAAAGATCGTAACAATAGACCAGCTGGCTTACTTTTCATCCGACCCAGCCTCTTCAAAGAGTATTCAGCATGTCGGTAAAATGACTATCCCATATAAGGATGTTGGAGTAGGATTAGTTAAAGATGCTGGTTTACTAGGAACTTTTCCTTTTCCTCCAATCAACGCATCATCTTCATTTGCAACCATTCATATGATTACATCAGACACTATTTTTTATGACGATCCTTGGATCGTTCCTTCTGAATCTGAAATAGACTCATTTGGTAATTTTATGTCGTTGAGTCCATATGAAATTGCCTATGAATCCGTGCAGTCTTTTACCGACCCGTGTTCAACCGAAAAAGACTTAATGAATGTGGTCTGTGAGGAATCACTTTTCACATCAACCTTGGATTTAACTACGTTTTCTGAACTTGTTCACTCTGATGAGCAAATTCGTGAAATCCTATGTGTAGATGATTTACCATGGGAAGATCTCCATCACAGATCTTCATTTTTACCTGAGGATGATCGTTTTGAACATGATTTCTCATCAATCTTTACGACTGAATATGTCAAGGAACCTCAGAATCCAATGAAACATCCTGATTCAGAGTTAAATTTGGGAAACATCTCTCGAACTATTCCCATTGACATTTCGGTTAAGCCTGGAATTGTTGAGAACATTCATATAGGTGCCTCGTGTACAGATGACGAAATTCAGACATACAAGGCCCTATTTCAAGAATTCCGCGACGTGTTTGCCTGGTCCTATGAGGAAATGCCAGGAATTGATCCCGCGATTGTTGTTCATGAGATCAAAACTTACGCGGATGCTAAACCCATCTGGCAACGTTTGCGTCAGATTCACCCAAGAAAAGCTGCTGCAATTAAAGCAGAAGTTGAGAAATTGTTGAAAGCAGGTTTCATTTATCCGATCTCGTTAACGGATTGGGTATCGAATATTGTTCCGGTTAACAAAAAGCAGGGAACAATAAGAATATGCATCGACTATAGGGACATTAATCGAGCTTGTCCAAAAGACAACTACCCAACTCCCTATATCGATCAAATAATTGATGATTGTGCCGGCAGCGAAATATTTTCCTTTATGGACGGTTTTTCCGGATACAATCAAATCAACATTCTACCTGCCGATCAACCAAAAACGGCTTTCATTTGTCCATGGGGGACATTTGCTTATTGCAAATTACCTTTTGGGCTCAAGAATGCCGGAGCAACTTTTCAAAGGGCGATGTCTTATGCGTTTCATGACATCAAACACATTGTGCAACCGTATCTCGATGATTTGCCTGCTCATTCATTACATCGAGCTGACCACCTCGTCCACTTACGTGCAATTTTTATGAGGTGTAGGCATTATCGTATTCGGTTGAACCCATACAAATGTGTCGTCTGTATAGAAACGGGTCGATTGCTGGGACTTGTAGTTTCGAAAGCTGGCATTCGCGTTGATCCCTCGAAGGTCGAAGCTATTATCAAGTTGCCTCCTCCTTCGAGTCTTCGCCAACTCCAAAGTTTGCAGGGGAAAGCAAACTTTTTACGACGATTCATTCCTAACTACGCCGAGGTTACAAAGGGTTTTACATGGTTGTTGAAACAGAACGCTCAATTCTCTTGGGATGAGATAGCTCAAAAATCTTTTGATGCACTCAAGCACGTGTTGACCCATGCATCCTCCCAACTACAACCAGGATTACTTTTTGTATCTCGCCGCCTCCCATTCCACCATTGGAATGGCCTTAGTTCAGGAAGATGAATTCGGAACGGAACATGTGATATATTACCTTAGTCGAACGTTAAATCCAACTGAGCTAAAATACTCACATGTGGAGAAATTGGCATTGGCAGCCGTTCAAGCTGTCCAACGTTTTTGTCACTACATTTTACTACGTAAAACTACAGTCATTTCGGATTGCAACCCTATGATCTACATTTTGACCAAACAATTGCTAGGGGGCAAGTACTCTAAATGGATTGTTATCCTGCACGAGTTCGACTTGGAGTTTGAGAAATCTAAGTCTAAGAAATCTTTAGTTTTTGCAGAGTTAATGTGTGACTTCCCGCGTACTGACACGGAAACTGTGGCAGAGGAGCCCATTGCGGACGAATCTTTGTTTCTAATCAGCACTTTAGATCCGTGGTATGGGGATATCATCGTCTATCTCCAGACCCAATCCTTTCGGCCCGAAGTTTCAAAGTCGGAACATCGGAAAATTCGATTCCAGTCCCAACAATACAAAATTATTGGAGATACTCTTTATCGTCGTGGGGTGAACTCTATTTTTCGACGTTGCTTAACTCACGAAGAGGCTGAAAGGGTTCTAAATGACTGTCACTCTGAAGCGTGTGGCGGTCATATGTCTAGGTATGCCACAGCCCAAAAGATATTGCGCGCTGGCTACTTCTGGCCGTCCTTGTTTAAAGATTGTATTACTGCGATCCGAAAATGCCACAACTGTCAAGTGTTTGATCGAAAGATGCGCGCTCCACCTGCTCCTCTCCACCCTATAATTGTCGTTGGTCCTTTTTCCAAATGGGGTATCGATTTTATTACATGTAACCCTCACTCGACCGGGGGGCATGTGTATATCATCCTTGCGGTAGATTATTTTACTAAGTGGGCCGAGGCGATGCCTACATTCGAGGCAGACGGCAAGATAGCTACAATTTTCGTGTTCAATCATATAATTGCTAGGTTTGGTGTCCCACAAGCGATAATCACTGACCATGGGCGCCATTTTCGAAACGTTATGATGACAGAACTTACAGGCCAGCTTGGTTTGTGTCACGATAGTTCAACTCCTTATTATCCACAAGCGAATGGTCTGGTTGAGTCCATCAACAAAGTTTTAGTTATCATGATCCGACGAATCATTGGTATTCATCGGTCGAATTGGCACAACATGTTATTTTCAGCGCTTTGGGCGTACCGAACCTCAGTGAAAACATCAACAGGGTTCACTCCTTTCCAACTAGTTTATGGTTTGGAAGCTGCGCTACCCATTGAATGCGAAATCCCGTCACTGCAAATGGCCATCGAGTTACTTCCAGCTATTTCCAAAGAGGAAAAGCGTTTATTATACTTAGCTCAATTAGATGAGAATCGACATGATGCTGCATTGGCGATCGAGACTCACGCAAAACGTATGAAAGCTCAGTATGATCAAAATGTGAACCCTCGAAATTTTTCGGAAGGAGACCTAGTGTTATTATATGATCAAGCTAATGATAAATTAGGTGCTGGAAAATTTGTTCCTATGTGGCATGGGCCCTATATTGTCAAGCGAAAGCTAGCAAAAGGGGCCTATGAGTTGGTAGACTTTGACGGGGACTCTTTAGGTAAACCCAGAAATGGTCTTTACTTGAAGAGGTATTATGCTTAAAAGAATGGGTATGGAGAATTTTTAGTTAGGATAGTTTTTCTTTCTAGCTGGTGTGTTTGTTAGTTTAGACAGTGTGCTTAGCTTAGAGAGTGTGTTTTTTCATCGTTATTTCTGCTTATCTTGGTTTAACTCTTGATGTTGCAGATGTCGATGCCTCTCCAAACATACATTGGTTTCGCTGATGGTGCTTGTCGTAGTACACGAAATATCTCTTCCGTAGCTTGGGTTATCTATTCGCCCTCTGACGAGTTAGTATCTATGCATGGGGTGAGCCTCGGTCAAACAACGAACAACATTGCCGAATACAGTGCAGTGATTGAGTTATTGTCTGAATCTATTTCATTTGGGATTCGGAGTTTGATAGTGAGGTTAGATTCTGAACTCGTTGTATTATAGCTTAATAGAGTGTATGCCATTAGAAATCCAGTGTTATTAAGATTATTTTTGAGAGTGCGTCTCTTGGAACGTGAATTTGATTACATTGAATATCAGCATATTCCAAGGTCTTTAAATACATTAGCAGATGCAATTGCTTCTCGAATGTTAAATAGACATTTGCAATAATCATACATGTAAATTTAAAACCATTCCATAACATGATTTACAAGATAAGCCGGTAAGAGTGATATATATATATAGGAGTGTGTCAAAAAATACATTGTCTTCAATCATAGGTTGAAAAACACCTTATGATCAGCAAAAATGATAAGTACAAAAAAACCAAAATGTCACATGTGTCTACAAAACGACCATCCAATCACTGGTGATGATCTCTATATGACACCACTGTACGGGCCACCCTACACAAGAACCTCCTAAAAGGTCCTGGGACCCCGACTACATAGCGCTGAAGCCTGATTGGAATATCATCTATGGTAGTCTCCGGTATATCTGCTGTAAGACGCTCCAGGTCACTTTCCAACTCAGCCAAAGTCTCTGTGGCCTCGTCCTGTGGGGCCGGTGCCACTGCAGCTGGTAGTCTCCTCTCGTAAGGCCGGAGATTGGCTGGACGTCGTGGGCCTACATCTGCATTTTGAAAATTATTACTATCAGTTTTGAGACGATATAAAACAAACAAAAATAATAGATAGTTTAAAAAAAACTTGTGAAAAATGAAGTTACCTGTATCATCCCATTGTTCTCCCGGTGGAAGAACCATGTCCGGATCTCCACGAAAATCAACTCCGGCATAAGGAAAATCCTGTATAGCAAAGACCTGGTTCTCTAACCAGCGAAAGTACTCCGGAGTAAATCGGAAAACCTCCGTCCCCTCATCAGGATGACGGGCCATAACCACAACCCATAGCATCAATTTGGGCTCTCGAGGAAGCCCAACCTCAACAGTGAGCTGCTGTGGGATCAGCATCGGAACCCTCTCTAAGCCAAAACTCACAACTAAAGCCCCATAACCAAAGGTCTTTAGCTGTCCGTTTTTGGCTCTAGTCAGTTGGCCTTTTACATTGGCCAACACAGCATCACACCAGTTGAAAATGGTACCTCGATAGCAATCAATTGCCATCCGCATCTGGGATCCAGTGGCAATGTGTAAAGCGGCAGCCCCGCAAAGTCTGGTAACTGTAAAGGCAATCACCATAAGTTCAGGACGGGATATAGTTTTGATTTCTATCCCCTTCTCCTGAGACTGAGTGTTACACCACTCTAGTCGGAGACTAGCGACAGACTGGCCACCTGGCCTAGTCCCGAACAGAGTCAAGTGTTCACCTCTCTTGGGCAAACCAGTGATAAAGTAGATATCTACCGGCTCCATCTCAAGCTGGTGCCCTCCAATATAAAAACACTGGTCCTGAACGTTCCATCTTTCTACTAGCCACTCTAGAAAGCTCACTTGGGCCCTCATGCCAGGTATGGCCCAAAATTTATAAAGGTCGCATGCCTTCAAAGCATCAATTGATGGTTGATGATTAATGGTGGCCAAATCAACATCTTCGTGCTCTCTCTCGCGCCAATCGAGCATGGTGATTGCTCGATAAGGAAGGGGTCCCCCTCAGACCGATAGTTAATACTATTGGTTCCCCAACCTATGAGCTTGCTAAATATGTTGCTAAAATCCTTAAACCTCTCATCGAAAATACTGATTCCTTCATCAAAGACTCCCAGGACTTTGTGAATCTGATTAAAAATGAAAGGATGGAACGTGATGACATCCTTGTTAGCTTTGACGTAGTATCCTTATTCACGAAGATTCCTCTTGATGAAGCCATTCAGGTTATAAAAGATGTCACTGATCCCGGGACTGCAAAGCTAGCTGAGATCTGCTTAAGGTCAACTGTGTTCACCTTCCAAGGAGTATTTTATGAGCAGACATCAGGTGTGGCAATGGGATCACCCCTATCACCAATCGTGGCCAACCTATACATGGAACACTTTGAAAAGAAGGCCCTGGAATCATATCCTTTAAAACCGGCATGGTGGAAACGTTTTGTCGATGATACCAACATAAAATGGACGCATGGTAAAGCAGAACTTGAAAAGTTTTTCATTCACTTAAATTCCATCTCCCCAGAAATAAAATTTACGATGGAACTCGAAGAAAACATGAGCATCCCATTTTTGGACGTTCTAATCATCAGAAAAGAGGATGGCTCTCTAGGCCACAAGGTTTTCAGAAAGTCAACCCACACAGAAAGTTACCTCCATGCGGACTCCCACCATCACCCGGCCCAGAAATTTGGGGTTCTAAACACCCTTGCCATTAGAGCCCTTCGAATTTCCGACTCAGATCATCTGAATGAAGAAAAGAGGCATCTGGTTTCAACTTTTAAAAATATAGGCTACAAAGAGCATGAGATTAAAAAAGCCATAGAAAAAGCTGAAAGAAGGTTGTCATCTCATGAGCATAGGGCACAAGACCAGCCTCAATGTAGTAAGATTTTTCTACCTTATATCCATGGTGTTACAGATAAAATCGCTAAAATCCTAAGAAAGAAAAACATTATCACTCATTTCTCAGCTCCTGGTACTATCAGACAAGGTTTGAAGTCTGTTAAAGATGATATTGACAATCTTCAGCTTAAAGGAGTCTATAAAATAGACTGTTCATGTGGAAAAAGCTACATAGGTGAAACAGGTCGCTCCCTCCAGACAAGGCTCAAAGAGCATGGCGCTGATATTAGGAATGGAAGATCTCGTACCTCAGCATTGGCAGAACACTCCTTGAAGACTAAGCACCATATCTGCTTGGAAGACGCATCGATTATCGCAAGAGAAGAACAGCATCAAAGACGAAAGATCAGAGAGGCACTTGAAATTATCAAGCATCCTCAGAATCTGAACAGAGACAGTGGTTTGGAAATTAGCGGAAGCTGGCTTCCCTTGATCAAGAAAATTAAAAGTCGCCATCCCATCCCCAGGTAATGCACCCCTCAGGTAAGTTATCTCCCCTCTCCTTTCCATTTTTTGGACCAGTTTTATATCATTAATATACTATAATATATTAATATTTATATATAGCTATTATTTAATATATTAATTATTATATTAATTTAATTTTATATAATAATTATTTTATTATTTATTATTTATTATATTATTTCTAAAAAAAAATTAATTATTAATATTAATATGTTTTATATATATTAATTTAATTTATATAATAATCATTATACTAATTAATATATTAATTAGTATATTAATTAATTATTATTATAACAGTTAATTAATCATTTTATAATGATTAATTTTATATTAATTAATTTTGTATAATGAAAAAAAAAAAAAAAAAATTATATAATGATTAATTTTTATATAATTAATTAACTAATTTTATAATTAATTTTATATTAAATAAAAATTTTATAAAAAATAAAAAATAAAAAATTATAATAATTAATTTTATATTAATTATTATATAAATTTTATAGAAAAATTTTAATTATTAATATTAATATGTTTAATATATATTAATTTAATTTATATAATAATCATTATACTAATTAATATATTAATTATTATATTAATTAATTATTATTATAATAATTAATTATTATTATAACAGTTAATTAATTATTTTATAATGATGAATTTTATATTAATTAATTTTGTACATTGAAAAATTTTTATATAATTAATTAACTAATTTTATAATTAATTTCATATTAAATAAAAAAAAAAAAATTATAGGAAAATTTTTTATAATAATTAATTTTAGATTAATTAATTTTATATTAATTAAATAAAAATTTTTATCTATTAATTTCAATTTATACAATAATCATTATATTAATTAATATGTTAATTATTATATTAATTAATTATTATAATAATTAATTATTATTTTAATAATAGTTAATTAATTATTTTATAATGACTAATTTTATATTATTAATTATAAAAATTAATTATTTATAATTATTAATATGATTTAAATATATTAAATTAGTTTAATTTATTTATTTCTTATTGTCCCGAGTTTTATTTTTAGGTTTTGAACTAAGTTTCTTTCTCTTAAATATTTTTTTTTAATAATATTAAGGAAATTAAAAGCAGTTTATTAGTTTAAATAAAATTATATAAAAAAATTAAAAAGGATTCTAGCCGACAGTGTGTTCCTCCTTGTAATTTCCTTCCTCATTAGTATTTATTTCCCTGATCTGCTCTTCTTTTATTATCATTCTTCAGCCCTGATGATGGATCCCACTTGGGATTTGAAACGTTGGTGTAAAAACGTTCATACTGTGGATTCTCCGGTCTCTGATTCAAAAAATCTACATACCATAAAACATCCATTAGATTCCATAAAATAAAAAAAAATTGGTCCATTTTGGAGAATTTAGGTTTTAAAAACTCGTTGCGCGGGGTATGCGCCCCGCCTTTAGGAATAGAGCGTAGGTACACAGGGTCGCTGAAGGCAGGGTGCGGACCCCTGACATTTTTCCAACTGAGAAAATGTCGGGGTCCGCGGGTCCCTAGTGTGGCGCCTGCGTACCCCGAGAGGCGGTTTTTGAAACCATAAAACCTCCCAAAAATGAAATCTGGGGCCTTAAAAAGAATTCTAAATGGATGAAATTGAAGAGGAGGATTTTGTAGATTACCTGGAAGAGACGGCGTTCGATTTCGATGGTCGGATTCTCCGCAATGTCCACGGGAAGTTTCTTGCCAAAAGCCCTTTTTCCTTCCTCAAATAGTAAAATGGTAAAAATGAATTGGTAAAAGCCCTTTTTATAGGTTTTTTTGGGTAAATAAATGGTAAATTTGTTTATTTTTCACCATGAAAAGGTATTTTTCAAAGTATTTTTATCTATCTTCAACAGGTATGAGTAATGTGTTGGTTTTTGTGCAGGATAAAGGATTTTCAGGGAAAATTGTCATTTTTTACAAACAAAAACATCAGAGTCATCTTTAAGCTCTTTTCTGACTCCTAAAATGTGAAAAGATTGCCGAGTTTTCTTTTTAGCTCATTAAAACAGGATTAAAAAGACGGTCCTCTTACAACCCTTTTCTGACCATAAAAACATGAAAAGATTGCCGGATTTTTGTCGTTTCAAATTCGATATTGTGAATAAAACGACATGTCCTTTATCGCTTTCTACTTTTTAGATCAGAGACACTAATCATGAAAGTACTCCTTGGTCGTAAAGATCAAGCGATTCTCTCAAGTATTATTTTATACTTTTTCGGGCTTGGGAGACACAAATTTACGAAAAAGGTTAACCCTGGACTCTTCTTAAGTTTTTCAGACTCTCTAAAATTGAAAAACGCCGAGTTTCTCCTATACTGGACTCGTTAAAATTTCACAGTAAAGGACCTGTTCGATTACAAATAGGAACGGACCACTCCTTCTTAGGGTTCGAATCTAAACTAAGTTGGACTCATCCGAAGGATGAGCTTATAATCAAGCAAATGTTATCCTCCTCAAGCTTGTAAAAAATAAAGAGGTACTTGCCAGAAATGGTGGGGGAAAAGAGAGGAAAATGAGCCTATTTGTTATACTTTGTAACCACTCTTGAACACGACACTTTTTATTCACCTGGGTTGGGAAATCCTTTGCCTAACAGTTGATCAAACCACATTGAAAGTCTTTAGCCGGTTTCTGGGTATTAACTTTGGGTCAATTGTCACCAAGCCATCTGTTGTGTCGTTATGTGTTCAAGAGGTCACTGCCAATATGCCATTCATCTGCAAAATATCTGTCATCCATCTTGACCATCCCTGAGTCAGTCCTTGCAACTAAATTTCTTCAACTTGATCTATGATTTCGTGTTGTGGGCTTGCCTACGACGGATCGCTTTCTATCGACATCAGCACATTATCTAGAAAGATGATCTAGGAATCATCAGTACCTTGAAATCTGCATGCCTCAATGGCAGGTTTCTCGCCTTTGATGACATTTTACATCATTGACTTTCGATCGAAGGATTCCGTGACATGTTCGACATCAACACATCTACTCACATCTCATGGATTGTACTGGGTACTTTGAGAACCATTGACATCACTGGTGGTCTCTCTCACACTTGTTAACAGTTTACATCATTGACTAGTAATCAAGTGGTTTCTACCATGTTTGACATCAACTCATTTATTCGCATGGACAGAATCGTACTATTTCGGGAAGCAGAAATGAAGACCATGGATCCAGTTTCTGCCATCTAGGCTGCGAGGAGTTTTGTATTCATTATACAGTAGACTAATTATAAACAGATGGTTGCGTCCATACTGTGTCTATGATTATGATGTATTGCGAAATCATTCCTATATCAAAGCAGTAGTTAGTTTGTTAGTTAAAGTTTTTTATCTGAGTATGGGAATGCCTACCTCAGCGATGATATGATCTCATATATGTATTTTGTGTTGAATATTTGCAGGTTCCGACTGGGCTCTCCACAAGATAATCCTCGAAATGATAAAGTGCTTCACCCTTCCTAGATGATATAAAACCCTGATCTACTACAGACCTCGCACTTTAGGGGGCAATCTGTTACACTAAAATTTGTCACCATGACTATTTGCAGTCAGTATGGCTCCATCAATAACCATACTTTCCTCATTAGCAAGTCTTATACCTCTGCTCCTCATGTCAGACTCCAGAAAAGAGAGAAAGCCTTTGAAAATCAATATAACTCTGGTTCTGCACTTTCTCTTACTCTTACCTGCGGGCCCGCACCTCAAGTACATAATACCTGCGTACTTGTATGCTCTGTCTGTAAAGGGGTGGGTGCATACCCCTGTAAAAGTCAAAAGGCGCAAGTTTTACTTCAAAAAACTTACTTGCGGTCGATTCTAGAGCATTCTAGAAGATGGTTTGACGTGGATTGAGCGCCTCCAGATGGTTCATGCATCCCAATGAAAGAGGAACTTATCCCATGAAGAGGGGAGCTATCCCTTTGAAAGAGGGGCTTATCCCATTGATGGTGGACCTGTTTAACTTCCTCCAAAGCATTATAAATACAGGCATTGGGCCAGAGGCAAGGGAGGTTGAAAGCTGAACATTCCTAAGGGTAGATGCTGCTGAAATTAGGACTCCCTTATAGAGCTTGAGAGGAGAGATCACATTCCTTTCTTAGCTTCATTTGGAAGTGGGTGAGCTGATCAAAGTAGAGGAGAACTCTTGCTGGACCCTGGGAGGACCTGCACAACACCAAGGCGTTGGTTGTAAGGTTTCTTTTGTTTCCAATTAATACAATTAAGTTCATTTTTCTCAACAAGTTGTTATATATAATTTGTTTCATAAACTCCTTGGTCTTTATGATGAATATGTTTTATTATATGAGTTATTCGGGTGTTACGTAATCGTTTGCTTGTTTTTGTATGCAGGTTTCAAGGAGAGGAGCTCATCTGGATCGAAGAGACTTGGCCGCTACAAACAGCGTTGGATTAAAGGTAAGCCTTAAACACCTGGTTGCTTTTATTTTAAATGCATATTTAGGGAAAGATAGTGCTTGATTGTTTTGTTTGTCACTAGAAAAGCCTTAGTTTCTAGGGAGGTCGGTTTTGTCCGCAAAATTGACTCTTTCCACATGACAGTGACGATAGAGAAAACGTACCCATTAGAGAAGAATCTTTGAAGAGACCTACTCCAACGTTCTAAAGAGATGTTGGGGGTCCGTGAACTAATGGAATGCTTCCAGTTGCCTATGAACTAGAGGTGAAGAAGGTGAGTTGATCAATTACTGTGATTCTGCCTTTATGAGGGAAAGCAATCATACGAAAGTATGTTGAAACCACAACAGCCATAGCATAAACCCATGGTCTTCCTAGCAAAATGTTGTAGTCAAGGGGTCCGTCAACGACCTCAACTTCAATAGTTACTGTTTTTACCCATAGTTCTATCTGCAGGTTACTTAAAATTCCACAAGGTGTATAAGTGCGACCATTAAAAGCTTTTAACATTGTAGGTGATCGTGATAAATGCGGTGTGCCAAGTGTTTTCTAGCAATTCATGGACATGATACAAGTAGATGCACCCTCGTAAACAATGGCTTGGTGAATGAAATTATTCAAAGATTTTACTTGGATCAAGTATGTTAATTGAGTTGGTAATTGTGGCATATAACCCGCATGGTTAAAAACCACAAGATTGGAATCCGTTGTATCAATTCCACCAATTTCTAACAATAAAGCCTAATTTGGGAGGGACAATTTTGAAGCACCTCAAGCGTTGACATAGCAGAAGGTGACTGAGCCAAATCTTCTACTATGTTATAATTTTGTGCTGCTCAAGCTCGAGGGTTGAATGTAGATTTATGCACAACTCCCTTAGGTGGTTTTATTGTTAACTCTGGAGCAATGGGTGGTGGAATGGAGTCAGACGAAGTCGAAATCGAAGTATTTGGCTGATCTATAGCCTGGTTATTTGATGGCAATGATGGATTACCATAATATTTACTTTGTGTAGTCACCAAAACATCAGTTTTAGGCTTAGTGGTAGATAACATTAGCACTTGTGAAGTGGAAGCATGACCTTTAGCAACCAAATGAGTCTCTAGATTTGGAAAAGGGTTTATCAACACATCGGATGCACTAGAATTCTTAAGAAGTTTTGAGACTTCAGAGCAGTGAGGACAGTCTCGCATAAAGTGCTGCTTAGTATAGATTAAACATGGGTAACGAGGTTTCGTAGCTAGAGAAGAGGAATCAGATGATTTCTCTTGAGGGGGAGGATTTTGTTTCTTTTTAGCTTTCCCCTTTTTATTGCTTCCAAGTTTCTTTTCATTTTTACCTTTGTCATATGACACGACATTTATTTCAAAAGCAAGTGTATTATCGGGTGCATTAGAAGTTTGATTTGAAATAGAAAGTGTTTGACCAGATGGTCTACTTACTGTTTGGGTGCTTGAAGAACCAATCACACCGTCACCAGAATGAGTGTCCTTACTAGATGGAGGTGGTGGAACAGTAAAAGCTGGTCTGGGTGCATTTCAAATTTTGTCATAGAGCATGCTAGACTGGGTGTAAATCATGTCTATATTTGGCACGAGAAATTACTTTCTCTTTAGTAACAACTCCTCCTTTAGCCACATCCTCAATGATAGACAACAACAAGGATTTGATAAACCACTCAGCTAAAAGCTGATCAGGAACAAAAGTTTTGACCATTCAATGACGATGACGCCACTCATGAATATGATCAGAAATGTGAGTAGCACTGGTCTGTGTAAAGTTGGTCAATAGTTCCATTCCAGTTTCATATCTAATGGGTAACTGGAAGTGGGTTAGAAATGTAGTGGCTAAGGATGTGAAGTTATCAAATGAAGCTCGTGGTAATTCAATATGCCACTTTGCAGCCGGACCAGTAAGCATTCGGTGGAAAAAATGTAGTCTAACTGAATCATCATTCAGGGAGTTAGATGAACACCATAAATGAAAAGTCATAACGTGGTTGGACAGATCTTCTCTATGGTTTCCATTGAACTTAGGAATATCATAAGGAAATTTATGAGGAATCACCAACCACCAAGGTGCATAAAGAATTGGATCATTGGTAAGCCGATTTAAATCTGGTAATTTAAGTGTTGCGACAAAAGGAAACTATTGGTTTAGGTTGGGTTGAGCGTAACTAGGGTAAGATGGAATTTCTTGGGCAATATGCCTTTGCATACTAGAATAAGGAATCTGTTGCTGGTAACCTTGATAGGGGTAGGTTTGTTGAGAAAATCCAGTATAAGGTGGTTGTTGGGCACCAGGATAGATTTTCTATTGTCCAAGCCCAACATAGGCTTGTTGACCAGGACCTAGGTAAAATTGCTGTTGACCAAACCTAGCATAGGCTTTTTGACCAAGTCCAGGATAAGTTTGGTACTGTTGGAATTGTTGTTGTTGATATTGTGGATGGCATGGTTGTTGATGTAACAGTTGTTGCCCACCAATGTAATTTTGACCAGGTTGTGAATAAATTAGACCAGTATAAGTCTGAGTCATTCCAGTAAATGGTAAACTGGCCTGAGGTTGTTGGATTCCAAGCATAAACAGTTGTTGTAAAATGACATGAGAAGAATGAGTCTGTAGACCTGAAACTTGAGGGTCAGAGGTTGAAGGACCAGCTTGCAAAGGTTCAGATACAATTAACTGAGCTTGTGACTGTGGTAAAGTCGTAACGACAGGTGTAGTAGGTATGAATGAAACAAATTGCATTGGTTGTGATAAATACACAAGCCTTGGTTGAACGGGAATTGTAGGCTGCCACTGACAAACAATCATTCCGGGTTGACCTAAAGATGATGGTATACTACCATATGAGTGGCCCCCAAAAAATGGAGGATAAGCAAATTGGGCATATTGTTCTCCATATGGAGGTAATCTAGTGTAAAGTGGATACATTGGACAGTAACCAGATGGACCAGCTTGATATTGACTTGATGGATCAAACTGTTCAGTATCTGTAAGTGAAGAACTAGGTAAAATTTCTATGGAAGATATGGGTGAAGACCATGGACTAGAAGCAACACTGGAGTGAGTTCCAGATAATGATTGTTAACCCGGTGGGACAGATAGAACACCATACAGATGTGACTCAGATGTTGTGGTAAAAATAGAAGAAGTAGCGACAGTAGATTCTATCGCAGCTGTAACAGATGGTACGGTATGGGATGTTGGTTCAGCCATAGTCAAATGACCCAATAAATGTCGTAATGAATCAACCGAAGTTTGAAAGTAAACAGGATCAAAAGGAGTAGTAAAATGAGGAGTATAAGGATAAAGATAAATCCCTAGTCCAAAACGATTTGGAGTTCTGGGTGTTTCTTCTTTAGATTCCTCTTCAATAACAATCAAACTAGGTGGAAGGATTTCATTGTCAGGTCTGTAATAGATTTATGGTGTTTGACTCTGTGGTAAAGGGGAAGTATCAACAGTTACAGATGTCTGAGGATAAACCAGTCAATCATATTCCAGTACGGGAACAACTTCTTATTGCTCATCTTCAAGATCCAAGTGTTCTAGTAAAAGAACACTAGGTTCAGGATGAGTTTCTTGAACAAATTTTGGTTCAGAAGTAACTTCTGGTTGAACTGTGATAGGTTTAGGATCAAATTCTAGTTGAAAAGATTCAAGTTCAGAAGTAATTTATTTTTGAACAACTTTGGGTTGAGGATCAACTTCTTGTTGGACAACTTCAGTTACCGTTTCACTAAGTTCACTTTTAGTGTCCTCAGGTAATTGTAAAGGTTCCACTTCAGTAGCAGATGAACCAATAATTGTAGGAGTAACTGGGGTCACAGTACTTACTGGTATAGGTGACTCTGGTAAATCAGATGAAGAACCAGAATTTTGTGATGTACTGGACTCAGTTAAACGAGACCACTTTTGTCGACTAGGTGTAGCTTCAGGGGGTAAAGGTAGTTTACTCATTGTCATTCGTGAACGACGGGGTAAAGGTTGATGTTCCTCCATGATTGTTGATTGATTTTATTACAAAAAGAGGGTAATCTAGGCAAAAGGATTACCAAGTAACTATGAACTGCAATATACTGCCTCAGTAAACCAAGGAATTAACATACGTGTAGGCAATCTCCCTGAATGTTGTGTTCGGTGTATCACAGTGTACAAGGTGGTCAACTCAGTTACCTAAGGATGGATAGAAACCTAATGTAGTCCTCCCATATATACCCAAAAGTATGTGGAGACCCAATCTGTGTTAGCGCTGTCTAATGCGAAATCGCACAGTGAGAGAATTCATTTATACTTTTCGTGCTATAACACCACACTATATACCCGAAGGTACGTGGACGAGCTATGATATACTTACGTATGTGGAATGAGTTATCACACTCGGAATGTATCACAAGCAATTAACGATTGCTACTATGTTTAACGACATCGAAACACGTCTCTAGCCTAGAACCTCTAAATGTTATGCGTTAAGTTACAATGCTCCATTAGGTTAATTGAGATAGCTTTTAAGTTGATCTTGTTTAAGAGTTTATCTTTCAGGTTCACCGCATCATGTCTTTGAAATTCCTAGAATGCAACTATGCTGAGAAACATTCTTTTCATTTAATTTGAACAATGAAATCCTTAACTAAAAGGGATAGAGAAATCTAAATCTTTAATCAAAGAGCATAGAGCACATCTAATGCAAATTTCCCTATACTATTCCTACAAGCACACAAAAACCTCTAAATGAATAATGCAGGTTTTTCTTTTCATTTCCCTTAATTTTTAGATGAACAAAAGGAAACTAAATGCACAAACAATCAATCAATACTTTTCACAAGAAACGAAGGCTTTACGATAGTTTCTTTTCCAAAGAAATGAAGACTTTACGACACTTCCTTTTTAGAAAATACTAACCGACATAAGATAACTTTGAAAATGAATCAATAATGATAAATAAATCACTTAATAAACACTAAACAATCAAGTCCAGACTAGGGCTAGGAGAAGAAATACAAATAGATGTCAGAACCATAGAAAGCTGTTATGAAACCAGCTCAAGAATCATCAAAAAATACCAACACAAATTTTCTAAGGAATGGTTTGAAAATTGAATTCATCAAACCTTGAAATGTTGAAGGTGCATTGGTAAGGCCAAAAGGCATGACCAAAAATTCATAATGACCGTCATGAGTTCTAAATGTCGTTTTCGGAATGTCTTCAATCTTCATTCTGATTTGATGATATCCCGAATGAAGATCCAACTTGGTGAAGTAAATTGATCCATGCAATTCATCCAGTAATTCATCAATGACAGGAATGGGGAACTTATCTTTAATAGTGAGCTTGTTGAGCTCCCTATAATCTGGACACATGCGCCATGATCCATCCTTCTTGTGCACCAATACTACTGGAGCTGAGAAAGAACTTTGACTCGGTTGAATTATACCAGCCTCTAGCATTTCTGCAACCATACATTCAATTTCACTTTTTTGGACATATGGATATCTGTATAGCCTGATGTTTGGAGGAACACTTCCTGGAATCAGATGAATAGCATGATCATGATCACGCATAGGTGGGAGACCTTTGGGATTCTCAAATACCTTGGAATGATTGTCTAGGACTTTTTGGAGATCTAGAGAAATAGATGATTCCAATGTGGAAACATCTAGTGAACATAATTGTGCAATTACACCTCTTTGCTCCTTTTTTAGAAGCTTTGTCATGCCATTAGAGTTGATTATCTTTCCTAGTTTCCCTGCAATACCCCTTAATTCAACTTCCTTTCCTTCCACAGAAAATTTCATGAAAAGTTCTTGAAAATTAAAAGCTATTGTACCTAAGGATTGTAGCCATTGGACTCCTAGTACAACATCAGCACCTCCCATTGGAATGGAAAGCATTGGGCTAGTCAATACATATTCACCCATGGATAGCTTGATATTATGGCACTTTCCAGAACAATTTATTGTTCCTCCATTTCCAATCATCACTTGACACTCTGGTGCTGGATATAGGAAGCAATTCAATTCTTTTGCTACCCTACAATGAATAAAATTGTGGGTGCTTCCTGAATCAATCAACACTATTACCTTTTTCTTCTTGATTTTTCCTTCTATCTTGATGGTTTGAGGAGTGGTAATTCCCGCCAATGCATTACAAGATATGGTCGGATTTATTTGTTCTTCATCTAGGCTTTGTTCCTGGAATATATCCTCTTCTTTTGACCTTTCTTGCTCCTTTTCTTCTTCCTCTTCACAATCTATGTAGAATAATTTCTTCTCAGCACACTTATGACCTTTTGTGTATTTGCTATCACAATTGTAACAAAGCCCTTTTGCTCTTTTTTCTTCCAATTGTTGTGTCAACCTTGTAGGTTGTGGAAGACTATGGGCAACAACACTTCCGTCTTTATAGTTGTGAATGGTATGCTTCCTAGTTGCCATAATTTTGCTTTCCATTTTTCTTGCTAACCTGAATGCCTTCTCTAATGAATCAGGTTCCCAAAGGCGCACATCATGTTGGATATTATCCTTTAAAGACCCTATGAACACATCAATCCTATGCTCCTCTGGAATATCTTTTACCCTTATGTTCAATTTTTGGAACTCCTCAATGTGCTCCATTATTGAACCCTTTTGTTTGAGACTTATCAATTGGCTAAAAAAAGTGTTGCTTTTTGTATCCTCATAATGTGCTATCAATTCTTCCGTAAAAATTGCCCAAGTAATAAATTGTTTACGAGAACAAAGCCATTGATACCATACAAACTGATTTGGTTCCAAATATAAAGTTTCCATACGTACCTTTTGTGTGTTTTGCACATTATTGAGATCGAAGAATTGCTCCATCTGTAATATCCATGTGGCGGGATCCTTGCCATCAAACTTCCTCATATCGATTTTTGGAACATGGTGAGTCTTTGATCCAACATTAGAGTCTATGGAATCATGATTAACATTTCTTTTGTTCTCATCATGAGTTTTCTTTAGTACTCTTTCACCCTCAGTGACCATTTCTTGTAGCAACTTATTCATATTTATCTTCAATTCTTCCATCTTATCATCCATGCCATCAATTTTAGCATCCATGCCATTCACCTTAGCTTCCATGCCATCCATCTTAGCTTCTACGCCTTTCTTTAAACAGTCCATCTTAGCTTCTACACCTTTCTTTAAACTATCCATCTTAGCTTCTACATCTTTCTTTAAACCATCCATCTTAGATTCTTTTCCTTTTTGTGCAAGGGACAGTTGTTGCACTTGGTCTTGTAATTTTGATATATCATGTTGCATTTCTTCCTCTTCTTCATGAGTCATGCTAGAGCTTTCAGGTTCCTTACTAGGTGTTTGCATTTTCTTTCCTCGGGGCATCAGTTACCGATAATAATGCTCTACTATGCCCTTTGAATTCCTTCAAAATAAATTTTCAAACCAAGCTTAAGCAAAAATTTAAAAAAATCTACACACCTTTTTTCACTTTGTAGGAGCTTGATATTGCCTCTGATGTGTCTCTGTACTTTCCAATCATCTAGTTCTGAAATTGTGACCTGTAGTAGCTCTCTGTGTCCTCTTTCCAATGCCACCAGTCTGATCCAAATTGGATTCTCCAAGAAAGAGTTATGCACAATCTCCCAAGATGACCTGATTATAGACCTTTCCAGAAGAGTGAACTTGTATGAAGTTCCACGTGTACAATTTTCGACCTTTGGTTCTAAAAAAGATATACAAGAAACTAAAGTCCATCCTCTTTCTGTAACTTCTTACGAAATTTCAATCCGATCCCCAAAGAAAAAGTTATGACGATTTTCCCTAGGTCACCTGTTTTGAATGTAATTCAGGAGTTTGCAAAAAGACCAACTTCCTCAGAGCATATCTCCGTAAATATTGCGCGAAAAGATCTGAAATTCGGACCCAAGGTTCAGTGTGATTTCTTCTCAAATGGGTTTTTTTTGCGACTTCTGAAATGTCACAGAATAAAATTTATAGCAAAAATGCCACGATGACCTGTTTGGAGCAGCGAAACTCTAGAATCCAAAGCTCTGATACCAAATGTTATGAAACCAGCTCAAGAAAAGATAGAAAAGAAAGATCAACGCCTTAGAATTCAGCCTCTTCGAGGGGGAAACCTCCTTTACATTACATAAATGAACAATTCTTGGATGATACAAATGACAAAACCTCCTTTCTATATATAGGAGTCTAAGGAGTCACAATATAATCCAGCCGACCTAACAATAATAATATAAAGCCACAAAAATAACAATAGAGGGATTCTATGGGGCACAGAAATAACAATATGGGGGTAATAGGGGCACAACAATATAAATAAGGGGTATAACTACAATAGTAATGGGGTAATCACTAGTATTATAGGGACCCAACAAAAACATTAATCTTTCAGCAAACAAAATCAGAAGTAAATTTGGGAAAAACCAAGCCAAAGGTGAGTTTTTTAGCCTAAGAGGGATCAACGCAGCCTAGAGTGGGAGACAGTGCACTTCAGTGCACTGTCTCTAAGCCAAGGGTGCTCTGTAGTGCACTGTGTCAAGACCAACACTACGCTGGTGCTAGAGAGCCCAATCAAGAGACATCTAATCACAATTTTTTGACCAAAAACACTTCAAAATGGCTGAAATAAGATCAATGAAGTCAAGCAAAGTCTAATAGGATGTAATATGATGAGCGTAAACTACCAGGAACGACAGTCGTTCCCCAGTATGGTCGCCAATTTTTTATATGGAATTTGTATCTACGGATAAACACATTTTCCCTAAGTGGGTAGCTACACTTAGAACAACATAAAGAATGTAGTTTAACCTTTTCCTATAGTAGATAGATATGATGAAGGAACTTACTTGTAGTCTTTTGTTTCCTTGATCTCCTTTGAATTGCTCCCATCGCTCCCACTTGAACTGAATCCGCTCAATTTGTACATGTGTCAATAGAAACAAAAATGACAATGATCAAAGCATACATGATCTATCTACTATAAACCAATGGAATCGACAACATTGAAACACATAATCATCATAGATATGAACAAGAATATGAGAAAAGGAATAAACAACTTTATTAATGTAGAAGGAAGAGTTTCACCCAATACAGTTCGATCCCGTGTCACTGATCTAGCTTTAGTCCAACCCTCATCACACCAAAAGCACACCAATCCAACAGCATAACATTACTTAACATGAACTCAAATCTCAAACCAACAGTATTTCCCTACAATCTTCAAATTCTAGCCCCCTTGATCACTATGATGAGTGGTCAATTTAGAGTGAAATGGAGGTGGTTTTTTCATAAATTGGTTATTGAATGGCCTTCCAAAATTGGATTTAGTTTCCATGGAGCAAGGGATGAGAGGATAGGAGGTTAATTCATCCATAGCTTATCCAAATTCAAGCTCATAGGATGAGATAAGAGCTGAGATCCTTCTAGAATGATCTAGAATCAAGGAATATTTCCAGAACCCTATGCAAATTTCACTCATTCTCGTCCAGCGCAAGTGTAAGTGGGCCTAAATGCACTAAAGTGCAGGCCTGAATGGGCTTACCTACATTGCAGTACAGTTACCCCTGACCAAGGTTGCGCTGGTGTCCCAAAGAGGTATTTCAGCAAGGTTTCAGGCTAGGAAGCTTTCATGGATGGAAGCATTCAATGAGATCACTTGTCTAGGGCATGTAGCAACTGAATTACAGTTTGATGAGCCCTAATTGTACTAATATGAATGTCAGGAGTGATGTGCCCAAATAGACATATCAAAGAATTGTTAATTACACCTGTAGATTACACATTTGCAATATGTTTGACGAAATTCTGGTAATGGCTAGTGGGGGTCTAGTCAAGGTCTTGAACACGTATTTTCTTTAGTATTGTAATTTCTATGTTATTTTACTGATATGAAGAGATGGTTCAATTATGGGCAGTGACTTGGGCTCTAGGCCTAAAAAAGTGGCTCAAATCCCAGATTCACTGGCGTATCACTGACAATTTTTGTTTCTACTTGCTGGTAGGAAAGTCTATGAGAGCGACTTTGGGATACTGGTTGAACTCATGCCTATAGCATGGGAGCAACTGAGCCTTAAATTGTCCAAAAGATAATTGGGACCCAAAGGTAAGCTATCTAAAGTATTGGATTGGTTCCTGAGGGTCTTGTAGTTAATGATAATGTCTATATGGTGTGTTTCTGTCGATTCCACTTCCTTAACGTGACTTAGGAGGTCGAATCATATCTTAGTGGCCTCTCATCACATGTTTACCCCAGCTGGCCTGTTGCTTGGGTAGATGTGGGAGGATGGTGTTACAAAGTGGTATTACAGCATGGTTCACCCCTTGGACTAGATGAGCTAAGTGTTGGTCATGCATGCATATCAGTTGCATGTGTGTCTCTCACACTTGCATTCCATGTACTTGTTGCATTTACAGGACATTGTTCATGGTGATAGCGATGTCATCATGTAGATTCGATGTGTTTTACTGTGGGATGCATCATTGTGAGTGTATAACAAGTTACATGTTGATTTATGTTGCTTACATGTATCGTTGTAGTATGTTTGGTTACATTCTTGTATTCTTGGTTGCATGCATCATTCTTGCAGGTTTGATTTCAAGTATTGTTCATTCATTCTTAATCATAGGCATTTACGCATATGTGTGGATGGTTATGCATCGCTTATGCATGTTCATGTTTGCATGTGCTCAACTGTGTAGTGACATAATGATGGTGGTTTTCATGCATGAGGTCATGGTGTGTTGTTGTTGAGGTCAAGCATTGATGATTTAACCCTAGATAGAATGATGGTTGCATGGTCATATGCTTATGTTTCACATTTCTATATGTTGTCATGATTATGTTATACATGTATCATGTTGATTTGTTGATATTGCAGAAAAGTTATCCTCCCTGAGCTATACTAAGGTACATCGATTTATTGTGATTTGGTTTATCTGACATATTATGCATTGCAAAAAGAAATATCAAATGGCTAGTAAGATGGTTGACTACAAAGACTCTCCCTATGAATCCAAAGAGAAGTATGGTGTTGGGAACTCTTCTGATTTGGAAGTTACACTGAGAAGCTTAAAGTAAGAAATAAGGATTTGTAGGGTAGATAATGATAGAATCATGTAGGACCAAGAGAAATAGGCAGATGTAAATGTAGTAATACTTCAAAGTTTGTCATATTTGCAGCGAGAGGGACCACATCGGATCAACTATGAGAAGGAAGATATAACTAATGGGGAACATGGTAGTTGGTCAAATGATGGTCACAAGTCGGATAGATCTAAAACAATGAGAGATGGTAGGTTGATGGACACTCTGACTAGGAGAGGTTATAACTACAAGTATGATTCTAGTTCTGATTCAGATAGGCATCATGATCATCATCGTTATCATCCTTACAGGAGTAGTGATAGGGGATATTTTCCAAATGATTTTAAGAAAGAAAAACCACCAAAATTTGATGGAGAGATGAAGAAACTACAGGATGCATAAGCATGGTTGGTTGGAATGAGGAAATTCCTCAGGTTGCATGACTATTAAGAGAACATGAAAGCTAGAGTGGCTACATTCAGTCTCAAAGGTAAAGCAGAAATTTGGTGGGAAGATGTGAAGAATGTCAGAGATATAAATGAGGAACATTTGACTTGGAGTGAGTTTGAGAGGCTATTCAAGAAGAAGTATTCGTCAGAAATATACTTTGATGATAGGGGAAAAGAATTCTATGAGCTAAAGATGGGATCCATGATAGATGATGAGTACACTATTATATTTTTGGACTTGCTGAGGTATGTGCCTTACCTCAAGGAGGAGAAGGCTAATATTTAGAGATTCGTTATTGGATTACCATTCACATTCAAAGATAGGATTAATTTCAATGAGCCTAGATCGTTGGAGGAGGCTATCTAAAAATGGAAGCATTTCTATGAACAATTGAAGCACAAAATTGAGACTAAGCCAGATTGGAAAGGTAATGCAAAGAACAAAGGAAAATGGGACAAGAAGTGAGTACGACCACATGACATAGGTAATAAGGATAATGTTGCACCACCTAAGAGGTTCAATACATTAGATAGAGGATATGGACACAGATCTGAGGAGTAGAATAAGGAGCCCGTGCAATGTTGGACTTGTGGAGGAGATCATCCAAGGAAGGATTGTCCATAGTACTAGAGTGGTAGGCTGAATATATACAATGTGCAAGAGGCACACTATTGGAGATGTTGGTCAGAGTATTCCACACATCTATGCAGCATTGGATAACAAATAGGTAGAGCATCAGGAATCTATCATTGAGATGGATGGTAAGCTTTGTGATCAATTTATTTCTATTTTGATTGACCCTGGATCTAATTATAGATATGTTAGTCCTGACTTGGTGGATAAGTGTGGTTTGAGTAGGGAATTGCATGCAGAGTCTTAGTTAGTGTAGTTGGCTATAGGTATGAAGAAACGAGTTCATTATTGGGTAAGATCTTGTGCATTTGAATTGAATGGTATGCCTACCACAACACATTTGAATGTATTATCATTGGGTTCATACAGTATGTTGTTGGGAATTGACTAGTTGTATCTTCATAAAACCAAGGTAGACTATTATGACAAAGCTATTGAGTGTGTTAATGACAATGGAGAACCAAGAGTCTTAAAGGGTAAGAAGAAAGCTACATTAGTTAGGATGGTGACAGCTATGAGAGTAGAGCATAGTTGTAGGAAAGGGTGTAAGCTATTCACAGTGCACATTTCTAGTGAGAAGGGAAAGGAAGTTGAAGATATAGATGTGTTGAGCAGGTACCTAGTTTTAGAGTAGTTCAAGGATATATTTCCCGAGGAAATTACATAGTTTCCACCTCACAGGGAGGTAGAATTTTCTATTGAGTTAGTTCCAGGAGTAGCTCCAACATCAAAAGCACCTTACAAGATGAGCACACCTGAGTTGGTTGAGTTAAAGTTGTAGCTGAAGGAAATGTTGGACAAGAGATACATTAGGCCAAGTGTATCACCTTGGGGCACACTAGTATTGTTCGTAAAGAAGAAATATGGTACTCTCAGATTATGCATTTATTACAGGAAATTGAACAAAGTGACTATCAAGAATAGGTACCCTTTACTGAGGATTAATGACTTGTTTGATCAACTGAAGGGAGCAACAGTGTTCTTGAAGATCGACTTGATATTCGAATACCATCATGTATGCATAAAAAAGGAGGACATTTACAAGACTGCATTAAGGACTAGGTATGGGAATTATGAGTTTGTTACTGTTCCATTTGGCTTAACTAATTCTCCAACTACATTTATGTGTTTGATGAATAGCATGTTGCGTCCATATTTTGATAAGTTTTTATTGTGTTCATTGATGATATACTGGTATATTCTAAAAAGGGTGAAGAGCATGCTGATCATTTAACAACAATGTTGAGGTTGTTGAGATAACATCAGTTGTATGCTAAGATCAACAAGTTTAGTTTCTTTTAGAATGAGGTACACTACTTGGGACATGTTGTCTCCAAGGAAGGCATTACATTTGATCCAAAGAAGATAAGGGCCTTCATGGAGTGGGTAGCTCCTAAGAGTGTGGATGAGGTGAGATCTTTCATGGGTTTGGTAGGCTATTATAGGAGGTTCATCAGGAAATTCTCACAAATTATGTATCCTATTACATCATTGCAAAGGAAACATAAGAAATTCGAATGGACTAAGGAGTGTGAGGCTAGCTTTGAGAAACTCAAGTAGTTGTTGATACATGCACTAACACTACAGATTGCATATCCAGACAAAGAGTTTGTGGTATGCACATATGCTTGCAAGAGAGGGCTTAGCGGAGTCCTTATGCAGGATGGATAGGTGGTATGCTATGAGTCACAAAAACTAAATGATCACTAGCATAACTACTTGACACATGATTTGGAGTTAGTAATGATAATACATGCATTGAAGATGTGGAGACACTATCCTCCTGGCAAGAGATTTGTACTTATGAGTGATCGCATTAGATTGAGGTATTTATTTGACCAGCCGAATCTGAATGCCAGGAAAGCTAGATGGTTGGCCATGATCAACGAGTTTGATTTCGAGATCAGGTGCATCAAAGGTAAAGAGAATATGGTAGCAGATGCTCTCAATAGATGTGTATAGGTAAATCGCTTGGTAGTTATGAGCTCCTATGGGACAAACTTACATTTTACGATCTTGCAGGTAGGTCAGAAGGATGTCAGGTATATGGAAATTGTGGACAGGTTGCAACAGGATACTGGTATAGGTACAGGTGTAGGCACATGTACAGGTAGTGGTAGAGGTACAGGTATAGGTGCAGATGCATAGGGTATGGATTATTGTCTGACAACAAATGGGTTGGTCAGGTTCCGAGATAGGATATATGTACCGGATAACAATGAGCTCAAGAAGGTGATATTGAGGGAGTTTCATGCAAAACCTTATTCAGGTCACCTAGGTAACCAAAAGATATTGATAGCAGTGAAGAGATTTTAAGTTTGGTCGAATTTTAGGAGATATGTAGTAGAGTTCTTGGCTAGATGTTTTGATTGTTAGTAAGTGAAATCATAGTGTAAAAATCTAGGTGGATTGCTATAGCCAATCACGACGCTAGAATGGAAATGGGAGGTCAGCTCCATGGACTTCATTAGAGGTTTTCCAAAGACAATGAAGTAGCATGATCCATCATGTTCATTATGGATAGGTTAACAAAGGTTGCACATTTCATTCCAGTGAAGTCTACATTCTCAGCTAGCAATATAACACAGGTATTCGTCAGAGATGTGGTTAGATTGCATGTTGTTCCAAAGAAGATTGTATCAGACAAGGATGTCAAGTTCACTTCCAAATTTTGGAAGGATTTATTTTCATGTTTGGGCACAAACTTGGCCTTAAGCATAGCTTATCTTCCGCAGATAGATGGAAAGACAGAGAGGGTCAACATGATATTGGAGGACATCTTGAGAATGTATGTGATGCATCAAAAGTGAAAGTGGGAAGGGTACCTTCCATTGGTTGAGTTTGCATACAACAACGGTTATTAGGAGTCATTGAGGATGAGTCCTTTTGAGGTATTGTACGGGAAAATTTGTAACACTCCCATCAGTTGGAGTGATCCGATTGACAAGGTGTTGATTGGACCAAATATGTTGGCAAACATGGAATAGGAAATGCAGGTAATCAAAAATAATCTAAAGGCAGCACATGATAAGCAGAAGAGTTATGCAGATAGGAACAAGTTGTTTAAGGAGTTCCATGTTGGGGAATAGGTGTACTTGTGCATCAAACCAAAGAAGATCTCCTTGCTGATTGGATCTTGTGCCAAGCTGGCACCACAGTTTTGTGGACCCTTCAGCATTATTGTGAGGATTCAACAATAGCTTATTGTGTTGCACTGCCTCTGACTGTGTAAGTCCATGATTTCTTCCATGTATCATTGCTTAAGAAGTATGTTAAGGATGTTGATAATGTGATTGACTAGTTTGTATTGCAGGTGGAACCAGATGGAAAATTCCAGCTAGAGCCTCAATGTATATTGCAGAAAAAGGTGCTCATGCTCTGGAACTGAGCAATCGAACAAGTTAAGGTGTAATGGAAGAACGTTAGGCACAATGAAGCTACATGGGAGATGGTAGATCATATGCGGGATATGTATCCTTCCTTGTTTGCTGGTTGAGTCAAAGCAGCTTCGATATGGTGGTTTGGTATATACTTTATGGTGGTTGATATATGCTTTATGATGGTTTGGTATATGTTATATGATGTTTTGGTATATGCTTAGATATGGTGTTTAGTGTATGTTTTGATATATGCTTTGGCATATGATTTGTTATATGTTTTGGTATATATTTTGGGTAATGTTTTTATATGTACACATGTATATGGATGTTAATACTGCCATGAGCTATGTTATAAAGATTCACTATGTAGTATGGGTGTTATGTCATTATGATTATGTTGTTATGTTACTATGCTATTATTTCAGTATGCTATCATGATGTTATGATTTCATGTGGGTTGGTACTCAGCAGGATGATCATTGTAAATACCGTAATGAGTTGTGTTATAAAGCTCCACTATGTGATATGTTATGATGTTTTCATGATGTTTTTTTAAGCAAATATTTCATTGTAAATGCTACACCGAGATGTATTATAAAGATCCATGAGAAATATGTATTCTCTCAGAAAGTTGCTGAGGTATATCTGTGATTGAACATCGAGGATGGTGTCCCCCAAGTGGGAGGGTTCTCTAATAGCCTTGGTGAAAATTCCATGTAATAAAAGTTAAAAATAATAGCCACGGTCGATGGGACACTTATTCCAAGCTTAATCTTGGGCATAATCCTAATGAGGGGGATCACTTGTCATTGGTTATAGCTAAGGAAATTGGAAAAGGAAATGGATAAGGATTTGGAAAGGAAAAATGGCATTTTGGCACATTTATTTATGAAAATAATGGAAATTAGTAGAAAAGGGAGGTGAAAGGTCACAGGTTGCATGTGAGGAGGAAATTGAAGGAAAATAATGGAAAATGAAGAAAATAGAGGCCTCATTCATAAAAAGGCTTTATAGGATCAGTTGGTAACATTTTTTCAGTTCAGTTTTGGAGCTCTTTCATTACTCTCTCTCTCTCTCTCATACTCTTGGAGACTTAGAGTTTTCTTGGAACACTCTTGGAGGGTGTGGCATACTTGGATTTTTTGAGTAAGAAGAAAAAGGAAGAGCAGGAAAGCACAAGAGGGCATTGGGATCAACAACTACATCAGATTGGCTTATAGGTACCGAGTTGCATGTATGTTTCCTTCACTTGTTTTGGCATGCATGACACATTCATGTGATTTCTTGGTTGTGATCTATCATTGGCATGGAGGATTGCTTGGCTTGACAGTGGATTGCCTAGCCTTTCCATTTCCTAGATAGCCATGGTGATTATGGTTTTATTTTCATTGTTATGTTTTTGGTTGGTTCTCATGTTTCCTTAGCTTGGGTTGAGTTACCAGTCCTGGAGCCTTGGTTGGACAAACACTATGGAGCCCTAGAAAAACTTGGGTTGAGTTACTAGCCCTGGAACCTTGATTGGACAAATGATCTGGAGCCTTTGGTGGGTTGACTTACTAGTCCTGGAGCCTTGTTTGGACAAACACTCTGGAGCCCGGTAAAATTTTTGAGTTGAGTTACTAGTCCTAGAGCCTTGGTTGGACAAACGCTTTGGAGACCTAGAAGGCTTGGATAGAGACCAATCTGATGATGGTTTTGTGATTTCCGACTGTGAGGTGGAATCACTATTTGATGGGTTGAAGTGGATGGCCTCTAGAATCCCTAGATGGTTTTTATTGATGTGTTCTATGAGATCCCACATTTATGCTTGGAATATGGCATGGGGATGAATGACTGAAGAGAAAATTGGCTCAACCATTCTATACTCAGGTGGAAAAGTCCCATCCCAGGTTTGGGATTTGCATCATTAATGAAAGGGTATTTCTCCTTTTATTTATATAATAATTTTGATGGATTATATGTGGTCTATATGGTTGTACTTTGTGAGTATTTTTGTTGATATTATGCTAGTTATGTATTTATTTTATGACAATAGCCATGTGTGGCTCTCATCATGTTTTTACTTGTAATTGAATGATCAATGTATCTATGACCTAATGAATGGAATGGAAATTGATGCGTTGAGGCATCAATGCTTCTTAGCGATTCTCAGCTAAGTATGAGACCCCTATTCTCAGAACTGTTAATTACGCCTGTAGATTTCACATTTGCAATATGTTTGACGAAATGTAGGTCATGGCTAGTAGGGGTCTAGTCAAGGTCTTGACCAAGTATTTTATTTAGTATTGTCATTTCCATGTTATTTTACTGATCCAAAGAGATGGTTCAATTCTAGGCATTGACCTGGGCTCTGGGCCTCAAAAAGTGTCTCAAATCCCAGAGTCGTTGGCATATCAATAATAGTTTTGGTCTCTAGTCACTGGCAGGCAAGCCCATGAGAGCAACTTTGGGTTGTTGGTCGCACTCATGCTTATAGCATGGGAGCGACTAAGCCTTGAATTGTCCAAAATCTTAATGGGAACCCACGACAAGTTGTCTAAAGTATTGGATTAGTTCTTGAGGGTCACGTAGTTGATGATTAATGCCTGTATGGTATGTTTCCATCAGTTCCACTTCCTTAACATGACTTAGGAGGTCAAATCATATCATAGTGGCCTCTTGTTGCATGTTTACCCTGTCTTGCCAGTTGCTTGGGTAGATGTGGGAGGAGGGTGTTACAAGAATAATGTCTTTAGTAACTTCCATTCCTTCCTACTTTGATCCTTGTTTGATCTGCTCAATGTACTGCTTCACTTGCTATAAGATGATTTCTCTGCTTCTTATCTCTCCAAGTGATCCCATTGATGGCATCCCATGTTTCTTTGCTATAGACTCCAAACCATTGTGCAGTTGATTATAAGCAACAATACTGTTAGTTGAATCTTATCCAAGATAAATGTAATTATGACTATGGAGTCTCGACTAAACTCTGTCTACTTCAGCAACAATTTGATCCTTTTTGACCAACTGTTACAAAAAATCTAGATAGTTGGGAGCCCATTCCCAGTGTTGGTTAGGCTACTCGGCTCTCACCTGAGAGACCCGAGTTCAAGTCCTAACAACAAAACCATTTGTTGGCTTGAAGGGGCTTGGACCCAGATTCAAAGTTAGTTGCGCTAACCAACAAAACCCTACACTACTAGCCCTTTTGGCAAAAACCCGCATAGTGTAGGCTGCAATCTCACCCGAGGCAGTATTGGGGGATGCTAGAACTAGGTTTCTACATCCAAAGGACTATGTGATGTGTTTCTATTACTCTTAGGTCTTTATCCCGACCTTTTTGAACACTAACCCTTAAAACCCGGAAATTACAGTAATTAACAGATAACCGAATCAAACTCTTTGCAGATTGTTCTAAACATTCATAACATCATGTAAATAAATAGATATACTCCTTTCGCACATCTATTAAGTACTTTTCATGGTTAATTTAATTGAACAAATCAAAACATATAGTAAATTCAGAGATAAGAAAAGATACACATATACACACATAATTCTTTAGAACAACCTTTGTTATGCTTAAATCTTCTATTACAAACTCATTCAACCCTGAGCACATAGCTATAGGGGCCCGCGCACTTAGCTGCAGACTTACAAAGGTCTCTACGCACAGAACTGCAGGAGACTTCACCTTCGCCCAAGTACAAAATAGACAATACAAACCCAAAACTTACCTATCTATGCTCTTCACTCTCTCCTTATGATTCTTTTTTATATGATACTTCATTACAATACCATGGTTCGCGAACCATGGGAAGGTCACAAAACAATTTACTCTTAGAAAACTAAGGGTTTTTGACCTTCCTAAAGCCCTTTTGACTCCTATCAACCTACACGCTGTGCTCCTCAAAATTCAAAGACTTTACAATATTACAAAATGTTTACAAAATTTAGCCCCAGGGGATCCTGTCCCAACACTTGGATTTGATCAATAGCTCTATTTCCCACCTTTAGGAGCTTCAAAACTTCTTACTCTTTATTGTGTATACTAACTAGAGTTGCCACTACCTCATGTAGGAGTATCATTTCATAATATAATTATGTCACGATGTCCTCCAACAACCACAATTCTTCTTGTATAGATGACTTCCATTCTTCTTTGTTGAGATTTCTAGAAGATAATCATTGATTTTTTGTAGTGAGATGTTCCAGTTGTTTCTTTATTGCAACCAACTTTTTCCTTAACTGTGCATTTTCATTCAAGAGGTATTCTAATTATCCTGTGTTGCTATAGCAAAAGAAAAATGAGCTACCATAATTTCCTAGGGACTCCTCTTAATGTTTGTAATTATCACCTTCTCCATGGATACAAATACTTGATTTTGGAGATCATTGGGGAAGAATATTCGTCTTTCTTGCATGATCATTTTCTTCAGTTGATCAATTATAACATTACACACATCCATGTGTCTATCTACTAGTGAAGGCATGATTCCCATCTCATAAAATTGGAGATGGCTTCCTGTAAGAGGAGGTCCTGTTAGAGAACTTGTTTCATCATCCATGGGTTGGATGACATCATCTTCCTGCAATCCTTCTTCTACTTCTTGAGTAATTTTTTCTTCTTCCAACCTTTGTGTTGCTTCCTCCTCATGGAATACCTTTGTTGTTACTCTTCTTTTCTCCTTCTTTCTTCTTCTTCCTCTTGTTTCTTTCTGAGCAGTTCATCCTACTTCCTCTTATCCTCTTCTTCTTGCTGCATATTTGCAAGTTTAGATTCAATAGAACCTTTATTTAATGGATAAACTTTCCATTTCTACTACTCTTTGTTGTTGGGTCATGCTTTACCTTTTCCCTGGGAACTAGTGTGCTAGATTGTGTAGTTTCCACTTGTGGTTCCTCTTATATCTGTACATCTGGCATTTGTGGAACAATAGATGTGCTTGCCTCATCTCTTGGGTGAGTCTTCCTTAATGAATTGTACCAATTCTTCACATTCTCATCTTTTGGAGTAATCATTCACTACAAGGAAAATACCTTCTAGTGGAGGTTATAACGAAGGTTTTTTGTGTTATAAAATTCACAAAAATTGTCAAAAAACATCTGCTAAAACATTTGTTTGCAGTGGTGGATGTTTTGGCGGATACTATAACGTAGTTTCATCAAAAATGAAAAAATATGGATTGTTAGAGGTTTTAGTGGGTGTTTTCTAGTGATGTGCTTTATGGAACAAGTAGCACCAGTGCAGTACATATATAAAAGCACTGGGCCTAGATACACAACTAAAAGCACGAAGGCGTTGAATGAAAAAAAAATTGGTACCTGAAATGTATACTGCCCTAGTGCATATATATCAAAGAATGATCTGGGGTGTTCTTTTAAGGAACGACATTGAGGTAGGAAATTTTTTTTAGCAGACCTGGTGCTTTTATTTAAACAAACAGTGCCGATGCATATGATTTGTATAAACACATTGGTGCGCTGAGCATATAAAATAACTAGTGTTGTTAATTTTAATAATGCACCAGGGTTAGCAATAATATTTTTTAGCACTATGCCGTTAGTTCTATGAAAGCAATGGTTCTTTAAGAATTACAATGCACTGGGGTGTTAATTGCAAACAATATTGGTGGTTTAAGAACTAAATGGCCCGGTGCTGTTGTTCTCCGAAAAAGAACTTGTCACGCAAAAAATATGGTGTAATAGTTCTTTTATATAACACAACGCATCGATGCATGCTTATGTTATAAAAGCACTGGTTTTTTGTATGAGATTTTCTCTTTTTTGGATACATCGGCCTATGATAGTGCAATTATTGTGATTTTTAAATTCAGTTATTCACTAAAAAATCAACATTTATCTTATAACAATATTCATATAAATTAAAATTTGATTAGTGAATTTTTATATGATGTTTCAATTAATTTGTTATATTATTATATTTCACATCTCTTCATTATAATAGTTAATCATCCATATATTTAATTAGTGGTGTAACATTTCATAGTGACATTATATAAGACAATAGAATAAATTAAAATGTATTTTATTATATATCAATAAGAGGCTCTTTTTCATACAAAATGGGATTGTTATTGGTAACCCCTTGTCTTTCAATTGGGACAATCTGTCCCTTCTATTAAACAAAATGTCTTATTTTCACATACAATTATTTCAAAAAATACAACAAGTTGCATTGATATTTAAATAGATCATCATTCTTCACTGGAACTATTGTCAGTGCTCGAGTTACTTCCATGACTTGGGTTATTTGGATGAGATTTTTTTTTTATTACATCGATTGTTTTCATCTTGTTGATCTTGTTCCATCTTCAAACATAAAATTAAAGTGTAATGAGTGTATCTACATTGCGGAGAATAATAAAAATTGAAATAAATAATATACATCAATGTAAATCTAATAGTAATGTACCATAGAAAGAAGTGACTCATAAATTTTACACATGATTTCAAAGCCAAGTCGCATGCCTTTTTGCAATAAGTCTTATGTTGGCATAGTTCCATACTTTGTTTCCTGCTTGTTTTAAACCCCATTATAAATCATAGAGTTAATATAAAGGATTTATTTGTTTTATTAATTATAAACCTCGACAAGTAAAACAACATAGAGACTTACAAATTCCACAATCAATTTTTGATATGCCATCATATACTCACAACCCATATTTAACCCAATGTCAATCAATTCTTTTGATGGCTCATCCTTTTATGTTAACACCTATTTGAAGACATTAAAGAATGGTTGTTGTAAAATAGCTTAAAATATAAAAAAATGAAACCTTCAATTGTTATAAGGGAATATTAACAATTACTCACAAAATTTTATATCAACCCTTTTATTCCTTGTCGTTCTGTTTTATGTGTTGAATGAGTTCCATTTTGTTTTCTTTTCTAGAAGAAAATACTTGAAAATTAATATTTGATGTTAAATTATTTTTTTTATATGTACAAATTCAATCATGATTACATACATTTGAAGCAAATTGTTATTGAGATGGCTCCTCTTGTGATGCAATTATGTCCATTTCTTTGACCATCTCCTTGTACACTTTTTTGGATATTTCAACTGGCATGTTTCACATATCAACTCATTGATCCTTTTGTATTTTCATAGTATTCCTTAAAAAGGTAATAAACTATTTTTATAGTGATATATGAAAACTAAATATAACAAAACTAATATTAATAAATGAATGGTTTGTAGTAATACGTACATATAACTCTAGAAAATCATTTTAATTAGGAATATTACCTTTTGAATGATTCTTTTCTGTTGTTGTATGATTTTAATAATGCAAGTTTGACATGTCTCATTGACCATTGTTTGGGAAATGCTTCTTGTAGTTTAGATATGATTTGGTTCTTAGAATCGATGAATTGATTTTTGTATTGTAAGTGGAAAGTATGTCTATATGTTCATTCCACTATATCCCTCATAGTTTTGTAAAAAAAATCCCCCCTTTGATTAACCTCCAACACCGCTCTAGATGAGCTAAGGACTAATTCATCATCATTTACATGTTCTATAGTTTTTCTTTTCTTAGAACGACATTGATATTTTCGTTCATTATTTCTCCATGTAGAACATTAAACATATATGAATTAATATTGTTTGAAACATGCTATCTAATATTCTTAAGTATATTATTAATTAAAATTCAAAATAAAATTAAAAACTCATATTGAATAGTAATTTTTCATTCACTTGATTTAACCTTCTGCAATTTTCCTATCAGGCTTTTACACTCTTCTGCACTTAGATTAGAAATAATATTATCGACCTTCTTCATTTTGTGGCTCTGCATGAAACACACTAACCAATACATATTAGTTAAAAGTACATATAGTTCAAACATATTAATTTTGTAAAGAATTTACAAAGAACTTGTCTTCTCTGCTTTTTCGATTTTTTATCACTGTGTCAATCAATATTGTTGTTATTTGACAACTTTTTAGATATTTTTTAAAATTATACAACCTGTACCATTCAATAAAGAAGCCATTAAATATATTTTATACATAAATCAAATAATTGTGCGTTTATTTGAATCAACACCTTGGTGTCTTTAAGCCATTAAGCACATTGGGCATTTAATTGCTTAGCACTAACAATGAAAAGTATTTTTTTTAAATAATTTTAAATTATGACTGTGTGACTTGTAACAATAAAATCACCATAATGACTTAATGGTGTTATTTGGAAAAGGTGCGCCAGTGTGTTATAATACACCAAGAGCACCCATAAATAGACTAGATATAGCCTACAAGGTTATAATACACTGGTGCGTTGTATTACACAGTGTGCACTAGTGCATAGTATTACATTAGTGCAACACAAAACATACATTGTTTTGAAAAAAATGAAAAGGGCCGACAAGGTTTGGATCTAATTTAATAAGTGATCACGTACTTTACATGTCAAATGCCCTATATATAGTAAATACACAAACCCATTAAATCTAAAAGGCCTAAAATGAAAAATCCTAATTGTGGAGTGGTAGAGGGAGTTAAACCCGAAGGTGAAATTTTACAGTCACATAAGCAAGAAGCAAGGGTTTAAAATAAGTATTGTTTTTTTTGTTTTTATCTTATTTTTTTTCCTAAATTTTAATTAAATATAAATAGGAATAGAGATCGTAAAAACTTTTACTAGTAAAATAAATAATAATTTTTTTATTATATAGGGTTTTTAATTTTTAATTTTTAATTTTTATTTTTTTCTAAATTTTGAATAAATATAATGAAAATTGTAAAATAAATTAACAAAAACTTTAAAATTTCTGTTATGCAAGGCTTTAAGTGAATCACCATACCTTTCAAATTATGATCTTTCTGTGGTTCCAAAATATTTTGCTACTCCAAAATGCTCCTAATATGTCTCTCCTACAAATGATCTATTTTTTAATTAAACCCTAACAAAAATTGTAAAAATATTTATTAGTGAAATCAACAATAAAATTTAAAAATTTTACTATGGAGAGTTTTGAGTGAATCACCATTCCTTTCAACTTATGATCTTCTAAATAGTTATGCGGCTCAAAATTATTTTGCTGCTGCACAATACTCCTAGTATGTCTCTCTTGCAAATCAATCCTTTGAAATTTTGGGAAAAATAATGAAACAATGAATAATTTTTTACTATTTAAAAGACTTTATGAAATTAGATTTCAAAAAATCATTTGTTGATCACTTTTCATTTTAAAAATAAGAAAAAAACTCAGGATTATATATATATATATATATATATATATATATATATATATATATATATATATATATATATATATATATATATATATATATATATATATATATATATATATATATATATATATATATATATATATATTCACTTAATCCAAACATCGGTGCATTCGATAGTAAAGAGCACAGGTGTGTTTACAAGTAAACCACACCAAAATTTCTAGTGTGCCAAATTTTTTCAATGCGCCGACATGATAAAATTACTTAAAAAAAAATTGAAATCCTAAAATAGTGTGGTTAATTTTTTAACACAATGGTGCGGCTAGTATTTAAATGCATCGGTGCTGTAATTCTTATAAGAGCACTGATATGGTAGAATTAATTTTTATTTTCATAATCCTGGAAATAGGTGTGTACCAATGTTGTTTTTATTTAAACACATTGATGTGGTTTTATACAAAAGAACAAATATGATAACATATTTTATATTTTCAGATTGTTGGGAATTGGTGGGTGTATTATTTGAATGCCCCAATGTTGTTATGATTTAAATGCATCGGTGTGATTCGTCCTAATAAGTGCATCAATAGGGTTTAAATGCTATCTGAAATTTTATTTTCATTCAAAATAACATATTCATCTCAAATTATCCTTTAGGACACATCTACATGAATTACAATTGTTCATAGTATACATTTTCCACTTAAATTTGCCTTATTATTAACAAATAATTCGAAAACTATATTGAAATTCAAATTGTGGTTATATGATTTTCAAAATTAATTTTAGATATGTACACAACATTTTATTTCTGATTTTTCTGAAATGTAGGGAGAAAATATCAGTAATATCTAATGCCCAATTCTTCAAATTCCATCTCGTTCCACATTGTTGATCAATGTCCTTCGTGTAGTTCTCCCTTTCCATCTCTAATACATTTAGATTTTATTTATATTTCAATTATCTAATTGATTTTTTTTTTTTAATCCATGTCAATTTGAATAAAAATGTATCCAAATTTGCAGGATCCTGATTCAGAATTGAGTTTAGATGCATAAAATATTCCTCCATTTCAAAATCATAAAAATCTCTTATCAGGAGTAGCATATGGCAAGTAGTTGGTAGATGAAAATGGACAGGCTCTTCACCTTGTCAATTGAAACATGGCATCTTCCAACCACAATCCTTGATCACTAATGCTAATAATTGTTTGGTATAATTTAATTTCAACAAACCAGTTGCATTGGCGTGCTTACTAATATCATTGATATTGTTCTAATAACATTCAATATTTTTTGAAATTAGGATTCTAGTGATGATGGGTGACCCACCTACCATCATTGGATGCACCCCACTACAACATCAAATTGAGAGAAGGATGCATTAAGTGTAAGACGCAGAGAGGATGCATACAAAGAATGGTTGAATCGACCACCTATTCACCATTTAGGAATGACTACAACAATAATACTTCTTCATCACAAGTTGGAAATGGAGGCAATCAAATAGATGTTGGTATGGTTGATTACTTATGGGATACAACTTCCATCGAGGAAATGTTATTAGATGCATTCTAGAATGATGAGCTAGGGGATGATGCTCATATCACTGGTACCTTATTGAAAAGCCTAAAATCTGCTTCCACCACCCCTCTCTTTGGACCTAATAGCAATTCAAAGTTTACTCAGCTGGGGACAACAATGTTGTTGTACAATTTGAAAGGATTTTTTGGCATGTTGAATGCATGTTTCTTGGCAATATTGAGATAGTTCACCTACATGATTGATTAATTCCCTTATATTTTGATTAGTATTTTCACACAATCAACATTAAAAATGGTCAATTTTATGAACGTTAAATATAGACAATGTGCAACTATATTCCCCACCAATTATAGGTTATTCAAAGATAAGGTTCTTCTGAGTGATAATGTCTTGTTGGGTAGTTGCAAATAGGAAAACTAGTTTTTTGAAAATGTTGAGTGTTGAGTACATATCATACCATGCATGTCCAAATGATTGTATTCTATATAGAGAAGAATATGTAGAAAAAGAGATATGCCTAAAATGTAGGCATGACAGGCACTGTAAATAAAAAATGGGTAAATCACCCGGTTGTCCACATAATATATTGAGGAACATGCCTATAATCCCAAGGATTCAAAGGCTCTTTTGTTGCAAATAATTAGTTATGTTGTAGGGATGGCATGCCTAACATAGAAGTGAGTCAGGAGTTATGTGAATTCCGAAATATTCAATAGCCATGAAGCATATAGAGGATACATGGCTTGGAAAATTCAAGGATGAAGTATGAAGTCTAAAACTCATCATAGCCATGAATGGAATCAACCCATATTCCCTCAAAAACACCAACTATTTTTTTTGTTTTGTAGTAGTGATCATCAATAAGAATATCCCATCATGGTTTTTCATGAAGAATGAACATATTATGTTGGCTCTCATAGTCCCTGGTAGAAGACAAATGAATAATATGGATGTTTACTTACTACATTTGGTAGACGAATTGAAGGAATTATGGGGAGGGATACATGTGTACAATTTATCAAGATCCATTGCAACTGAGAGTATTTTTACATTGTATGGCATATGTGCTTACACCATACATGATTATCCAGGCTTAGGATTTTACTCAGGTAAATTAAATTTTTATTGAATTGTTTATATACATAGCAATTGTGTTTCACATATTAATTTAATTCGCTGAAATTGTTTTGATCTTCATGGTCTCTAATGTGTTACCCTGTATAAAATAATTTTGTAGGCCTTGTAACAAAAGGGTATCATGGATGTAAATGTTGTGGACCTTCTCTGAAGGTTATGTGGTCTAACCACCTACAAAATCCATTGTATGACTGCTTCAGGGTATTCCTCCCAAAGGAACAACCTTACAGAAGAGAAACATCCACGTTCAGTGGTAAACTAGAGAGAACCCAAAGGCCTCCAATAATGACACCATTGAATAGCTTAGAGCATATGAGGGAGAGAAGGAGAAGGAGTTTGAAAAAATGTTCGATTCAAATGGGGATCCTATGTTTGATGATCCAAAATTATTTGACACCTATGTTGATAAATTACCCATTGGGATGAAAAGGAAATATGTCTTTTATGAGCTCCCATATTGGGAGCATCTTAAGATTTCCCATTTACTAGATCCCATGCATATATTTAAAAATGTTTCATCTTATTTATGGAGGCACATATCATCAAAAGAAAATGAAACATTGGTTGTTAGGAGAGATATTATTTCTTCAAAAACTAAAAGGAAACATTGGCCAACACAAAAAACTAGAGGAGAGGTTGGTCCCTCTTGGTCTTTCAAATAAGGTGATGTCCCCGTGGATTTTAAAGAAAGATGATCCTTTTTGGAAAAGGAAGTTATAATGATTGTGAGGGTTCCTTCTTTATATGAGTCTTCACTAAAAATTTGCTTCACTATGGAACACCATTTGTCAAGGTTGAAATTGCATGACCACTTGAACCTTCTAAGCATATATATGTCAAAAACATGATTTTATTATTTTCATTTTCATTTTTATTCAATGGGATATTTTATAATTATTTTTTGTATAATGTACTATTTACTATGCAATGTCATTATCCTATGCTCATGCATGGGTGTGTGAACCATGACTTCCCCCAAGACCTATGATGTATATCTAAATAATCTGCATTTGTAAGTTGGATCACGTCAAAGGAGATTCATATTGCTAGAATTTCATGATGGCGTTAACATATAACTGAGATTGTTTGTATGTTTGAGAAAGAACTGCTGATGAGTTTCATTGACTTGTGGGTTCATCTTCTAATTCACCTAGTAGATGAGGTTGAATTATTTGGGGTCATTTCTTGTCACTGGATGTTCTTCTTAGAGAGGTACATGAATAAATTGAAAGGTTTTGTTCAACAAAGGGAAAAACTTGAGGAGTCTATGGCATAGGGGTATATATCATATGAATCTTTATATTATGCTAGTGAGTACATCAAGCATATTGAAAACACATCAGGTGCAGCAATTTGGGATGGCAAAAGGAATGAAGACAAAAGAGAAGGGGAGCTTCTCCAAACGAATGGAAAGAGGAACATAATAAAGAGTAAGTGGCTTATCATTTTTCAAATTTCTACACAATAACTATTCACATTGAAATTCATATTGATGCATATTTTTATCTCATGTGTACTATATATGTTGGTTTAATTTCATCAGTGAATTCATAAATTGAAGCCATTAGCAAATTCATTCTTTACAATATGGAAGTGACACAACCATGGGTCGCATTGTAGAAGTAGAAGAGGAGGAAATGGGATAGTGAGAGGAAAGAATTCAAATGGTTGAATGGTAAAACTGTGCATTATCCTGATAATTTAAAATAAAATATGTCAATGGCATGCCCTAATAGTTGGGTTGTTGATCAAGTCAGAGATAAATACAATGCATTTGGTCATTACCCATATGTTGAAGAGGATGCGCTAAACATAGGGATTGGGTGCAACAACTCTGTACATTTTTAACTTCATACTGCACCTTTGAATTGTAACACACACACACACACACACATATATTACATTTTTAATTATGTTAGGGTGATTAGACACATGACACTGTGATTTTTTCACTTATTGTATAGGTTTATTTGTTCCCATCTATGTGAACATATGGACATCATTTTCACGCAGAGGATGTCGATGATTGATGCATGACACAAGACTGTGGAGTGGAAGTCAAGTTTGACCAATCTAGTCATGCTAGTCACTGCGATAAAAATATTATGCAGGGGACATTAGGTTACGTTAAAAATATACAAGAGATCATTCAAGTAGACTTCTCTTCATTCCAATATATTATTTTTAAGTGTAAGTGGTGGGACACCTTTGATCAAAATAATGTAAAGGAAGATTGCGATAGTGGGCTAATATCCAACTATAGAAAGATGTGGCATGAAGATAGGGAGCCTAATTTTTCCCAAAAATACTGAAACCAGGTGTTATTTTACCCAGAAGTATTGGATAGGGATTGGTGGTTCGTATTAAGACATGACCCTAGATCGAAACATATTTTTGAGAAAAAAATGGTTATCATGCCAAGCGAGGAAGATAACCAAGGTGATGACAATAGAGAGTGATATGTACTTGTGTTGTTTCATCATTTATGTTATATTTGTATTTTTTTGGTTTCTTTATTTCACTAATTATATTGTTTTTTTATTCGTCTTGTTGCCATTTTATATAACTAGTAGGATTCACAAATGTGTTTACAAGTTCTTTTGTAGTGGAAACATTTTTACACTTAAAACTAATTATTTCCAATTGTGTACAATATCTATGATAATAAGGATTCAAGATAACAATCCTTCTCAAATAAGAAAATGAGAAGAAAATAACCAAAGTGAGAAAATAGTGAATTTAGAAACAAAATTGAAGATTTATTCTCGTTTTACATTGAAGACTTGGTTAATACTACGAACTGATTTAGTTTGTTGTTGTTCTTGTCCTTCAAGCCATGATAATAAAGAAGGTTCATGCGTTGGAGAATAAAGTGTGATGTGCTTTCTTTCATCCCCATGTGAAATAATCATACTTCCCGATCTGCACCCAATAAAGGCATCTGCGGTGGCTAACCATGGTCTACCTAAAATTAGAGGATGCCCTCCTAAGTTCATTTTTGGTCGCAAAATGAGGAAGTCTACAGGATACTCCCATGAATCTAGAGAGATAATGATATCTTCTAATATTCTTTCTGGTACAACCTTAGGTCTATCTGCTAACTCTAAAATGGTAGTAGTAGATCTAATATTGTTTAAGTTTAAATGTTTCATAGTCTCTGTAGTCATAACGTTTATAGCTGCTCCCAAACATATTAAAGTGTTTGAAACTGAAAAATTATTAATTGAAATAGTAACCATAGGGATACCAGGCTCAATATATTTTTCGACTGTTGTCTTTGTAGACATGAGGCTAGCTAGTTTTTCAATGACTTGGATTCTAGTAGGATCCTTTTTCTTTTTACCAGTTTTCTTGATGCATAACTCTTTTATTGTTTTAGCATAAATTGGAATTTCTTTTATTGCTTGTAACAAAGGAATTTTGACATAAATATTTTTCAATTCATCCAAAATATCAAATTCAAGAAGAGATAATTGAATTTTTTTTTCTACTAATCTCTTCGGATATGGTGGTGTTTGAGTTATTACAGTTTTTCCTTTCTGATTTTGATTTTCTGAATGTGATGTTTTAAGTTGTTCTCCTTGTTTAGTTGGTTCTTCTATGATTGAAGGAGAATTTTTATGCAATATTTTCCCAGACCTTAAATGGACATCATTTACAGGAAGAATGGAGTATGTTGGAAAATATGTTGCTTCTTCCACATTGTATGCAGGTTTATCCATTTTGTTACTCAGATTTGCTACTGGCTGAGCTGGTAGTTGAGTTGGTCTAGGCTGGTTTGAAGGCAGCTGAAGCTGCTGCAATTGAGTTAGTAATGGTGTAGGTTTTGTTGTGTGTTATAGACATTTTTGTGCCTTACAGCTCTAAGCATGAAATGTCCATAAACCAAGGGCTCCTAAGTCCCTAAAAGTGTTGTTCTAACTCCTAAAGGAACAAGGTCAACAAAATACAGCTTCTCCCAGAAGTTCTCCACCAGAAACTGCTCAGAATCAGTCAAATCAGGATCATTTTAGCTGCTCCACTAGCTAGCTGCGTTGCAAAGCACCCAAATACACTAGCTAAATGCACTACCAGGGTGTGTTGAGCGGGAAATGACAAGTGCCAGAGTCATTCTTCGAAGTGGAGAGACAATGGAAGCTTCCAGAATCTTCTCCAATGACACTTGCCTCACTGAATTCGACCAAGGATGAGTAAGAGGCTCTCAGTCTCCAAGTGGAAGCAAGAACTGACAGAGAGAAGCCACTAATCAATTCATGAGCTGACTCATCCTCTTTGCATACATCTATATATGGATCCCTCATCCCAGAGATCCAGAGGCTGGAATATTGTACATTGCAAAGAATTGCTGTTGGTTTTGAGATAGATATCAGAGTATTGGGTGATTTATGCTTTGTTGGAGGTGAAGAGGGGCTTCTCTGCTGGGAGGTTGATGCTGGATCAGGAATCATCGGTTGTAACTCCTCCTGGATCTTCTTGTTATATCAATAAAACTATTTGAGTTTCTTCTACATGCTTGTGTATCATTGATGTTTGTTACATTTGTATGTTTAGCTTAAATCTGATCCTAAGCTTTTTATGAGTATGAACCCATGTCTTTGTATAGTTTCCTTCTTCTGTGATCTTGTAGGCACTTGGTGAAGCTGGGCAAGTAAGGGAGCTGGTAGCTGGAAGCTGTCAAAGAGGAGAGAGATTGGATCAAAGGATTAGCGCAAGACACAGGTTGGTTCATCCTATTTCTCTTCGTTTATAGTTCATAAAGAAGAATACAAAAGTAGTTTTCTCTGTTTGTTTCTAAGGTCACTGTCACACCTTAGTGGGATAGGGTCGTTCTGAATAGACACTTTTCCCGTTAACAAAATGGCGACTCCGCTGGGGAACGATCGTCTAGTTAGTTTGTTTGTGTTTCTCTGGTTGTTTGTTTCATAAACTTAGAAGTAGCAAATCGAACTGCATTTGCCATTAACAAATGCAAAGTAGACATCTGCTGCTTCAATCCATTCACTGGATCTATTTATGATTTGAACAGCTGAATCACAAATGATCTGATTGCCCTTTGTGATAGCTCTTAAACCTCCTTTAAATCTACCCTCTGATTGTGCATTACTGATTGCTTTTACTCGGCCAAAAACCATAGATTAAACTGCAAACCGTGACCCAGAACCCGGATAGAATTCTCGTTTCTGCCCCAGTGCAGGTACTGTGAAGAGTTCCTACATTTCAACGCAGTTCCCGAGAGGGCAACCTGTGTTGCAATCCAGTTTCTCTGTGTAGCAGGTGCGTTGATCAGCCTAGCCTTGTGCAGCTGAGGTTCTTTGCTCAATTTTTTCAGTTTTGTCTCTGATTTTTGCAGCCTGTGATCAGTGTGTGTATCTGTTTAAAAACCCCTTTTCCTTGTTGTAATTCCACCTCAGTTGTATAAAAGAAACTGTAGATGTTTTTGTGTGTTTGTTACGTCATTTACAGTTTTCCATTGCAAAAGTATAATAGTCGTACTGTCGTCCTTTGATTTAGATCTGTCGCAAGTGTTGATTTTGATCATAGGAGAAAGTTTATTTGCTGTTGACAGTCGATTATGCTTTTACTTCTGCCTTTGGTCTGAATTTGTGACTTTCTAGTGTCAAAACGAGTGTTTATTTCAAAATCATAAAGTGTCGTAATCGTCTCTACCTTTTGATTTCGAAAAGAAGCTTGTTTGTGTTTTTCACTTGAAAGCGAATTCAGATTTGTACAACAACTTTCTTTTTAGGCATCAATATTAAGAAAGTGAAAAACAAAACACATGCATGTGCATTTGCATATTGACAGTCTGTTTGGCTTGATTTAGGAAAAGTGCATTTACAGTGTGCTCTTTGCTCTTTGCGAAAACGTTGTGTCTTTCTTTTCCCTTGTAGCTAGGATTTTCATTGCTGAAAAGAGATAAAAGTTTGTTTATCATCTTTAGATTGCATTTTAGGAATTACATCTACATCTCGTGGTGATCCCAAAAGGCAAACTTCATAAGAAAGATCAACCTAAAATAAATTCAATGAACTTAACAACGCTTTGTAACTTAACGCACAACATTTAGAGGTCTAGGCTAGAGACGTATTCCGGTGTCGTAAAGCCTGGTAACTGTTGTCCTCACTGATGGTTGGGTGATTCCTCCACTTTGAGACGATAAGTGCCAGGACGGACTTGTGCTCCCACGTACCATCGAGTATATATTGGGAGACCCCTATAGGCTTAAAACCTTTTATCCATAGGAAGCCGTGTCGGCCGCCCTACTGATCGCAATGCACCGAACACAGCATTCGGGAAGATTGACTGCCGTACCGTAAAAAGTATTCTGCATTTTTGTGATTGGTTTGGTACTCCCTCTACCTAGACCTCCAGAGCAGTCCCTTTCATTCCTTTTCAGACTCCTTAACGGAAAAGGTCCATCTGAGCACTTGTCACTTCAGGCTCATTAAAAATCGAAGGAGACTAGAGTCATCTTTTGTTTTTTCTCGACTCTTTAAAACTGAAAAAACAAGTTGTGTCAAAGCGTGTTTAAATTTATTTTAAATGGAATATTCATACCCTTTTCCTACGTTGATCTTTGGGTTGAGAAAATGGAGCCTACCAACCAAGGAATTCTCCTTGGTGGAAATCCTAGTCCCTTCTCCTCTTGGGGAGATGTTGGTGTGCCCCATATGGCCACATTGTCGCTTCCAGGACTGACAATTGGCTTGCCAGTATGGCTCTTCTCAACTAATGTCGTTCAGAACACCACTATTCCTGCACAATCGAATCAGCAATTAGACGAGTCCAGAGTTACCCACCAGCCTTCTACTTCCTCTAATTCTTCCTCTCCTCCTTCCTCTTCGCTTGATGGAGCTGGTAAAACTAAAAACCAAGTTCCTAAGGAGAAGAAGGAAAAGAAGAAGAAAGAGAAGAAGAAGAAGGAGCCAAAGGCGAATGTGGGAAAATGAGTGTCGTCTAACGAAAATCCACACACAGCACCGACCAGGCCTAAATCTCCATGCATCATTTGCAAAGGAGACCACTTTCACAGAGATTGTCCTTGCATCCCCCGGATACTAAGGGACTGGTCTCCTCGTTTTCACAATCTGGTGTCATCAACCTCTGGTGATCATGTTGAAAGCACACCGTCGACTAGTGAAAGTGAAGCCCCAGGACAAAAAGGGAAAGCTAGATTTCCTTGTAAACTGTGTGAAGGCAACCATGCCCTCCACCGTTGTCCCTTCTTAGACGAAGCTAAAAGAGTTTTGGATGATCGTCCGGTTTCACCGTTACGACTTCCTCCTGGATATAAAAAACTCTTGCCGAGTCCGTCACTAGTTGAGAACCCAGCTGGCCCGCTCAAGTGGTCAGCTGAAGCGTCTATCATTGAGGATAAACCAACTGAATCCATACCAGACGAAAGTCAAAAGGTTGAGGCAGCAGTTGACCCGGTCTTGCCTTCAGAGGTTTTATCTTCGGACGATACAGTCACTGAAGAGAACAAGGATGACACCGTCCAAATTCTCTTCATCAACACAGACTCCGATGAACATGGGGGCAATCTACCCATTCCTTTACCGTAGGAAGGAAGTTCGTCAGAGCCATACCCGGCCGTCTACTCGGTCCCACCTCCAAGCAACCTAGTTGTCTCCTTCGACTAGAATCAACTAGGCAGACCCCGCCTACCAGCAAGTGTACCATTCCGAATTGTCGTTCAAATATATAGAATGGTCATGGCTGGTACCATCATAGATGAGGGGGCTTCTGTGAGTATCCTTTCCTCTATTGCTTGGAAAGCGCTTGGTTCGCCATTGCTGTCACCTGAGATGAGAAATCTGACAGGCTTTGATAAAGGAACCGGTCGACCTTTAGGAATCCTTCCCGATGTGCCCATAACATTGAGAAGGAAGACAGTTCACATGAACGTCATGGTAGTTCAAGGACCCTTGGATTATAACCTACTCCTTGGACGAGACAATATTTATTGCATGGGAGTCATCGTCTCCTCACTCTTTAGAGTAATGTGTTTTCCGCACAAAGGAAGAGTGGTCAAGCTCGTGGACCAGCTTTCATTTCCCAGATCACACATAGCAAATAGTCATATACCGTCCCTAAATGGTCTCTTCATGCAATAAATGTCTCAATCCCCAGTCCGTCCACCCGATGAGCGTGAGTAATTCGGAGGGACATGACTGAAACCCAGGGGGCATGCGTCTTGGTCTGCTTCGGCAGGAAAAATTCGGGTATAGGATAGGTTTCCGTGGAAGAATATGACTAGTCTGTACCCCGTCCATCGGTGGAAGAGGGGTTATTCTAGAATAAGATTCTCTTGTCAAAGTTATGTGAGTTGGCGGACGTCATCACTCACCCTTGTTTATCTCGGTAGACAACGCCAAAGAAGTGTTGTGTTTGCACCGCGAATAGAACAATCTTTGGGTAACCTGTAAGAGGTAGGCCTCTCCTGATAGAACAAATGTTTTGTCTGCAAATTGAGGGGTAACCTTGAAACCATATTTTATACCTGGGGGCATGCAAACCTTTTGGAGTGCAAGCGAAGGGCAACTATTTATTTTTTAAATTTTTAGGTCCTCCCTTTAAACCCATAGGCTAACCCTTTAAACTCGTAGGATTAGTCGTCATGTAACTTGCATAAAGAAAGGATGTGGGGCAAAAATCTAAAAGTTGTCGTTTTTATATGAGACATTCTTATCATATGACTGGATAATCGAGCAGTTTTAGCACATAGTTCAAGCTCGTTAAAAGATAAACATAAGATCTGAGCAAATGTTTCCATCCGCGTTTAATCTCGTTAAAAAATGAGCTATTCCCCGGTAAATAACCACTGTGAATGAAGCATTTCAGCCATTAAAGCCTTGGTCGTGTTTGCACCGTCACCTCCACTTTTCCATTGGCTGATCATTCACCTCCATTTGATTGTTTACCCATTTTGAGGAAAAGCTGCGAAGAGTGATTTCACTAGCCATCCTTGTGACACTGCCATGATTGGAAAATTCCAACCCTTACCTGGAATCAGCTGCTACCCATTTTATCACTCGTTCCTCAAAAGACGAGTCTTCTTTAAGCTCTTTTCAACTGACTCATAAAATATGAAAAGATTGCCGAGTTTTGGCCTTCCAGCTCATTAAAGCGACAGGAAGTGCTATCCCTCCTCTAGATTTTAATCTTTTTGGACCTGAGGGATTATTGCACAAAAAGATCGAGCGCTTGTTTTGTTCGGCTCGTTAAAACTATCGAAAATTCATCCCTTCTGTATTGTTTTATACTTTTTCGGACTTAAGGGATTAGATGACGAAAAAGGAATTCCGGAGTTACCTTTACGTACCTTTTCAGACTCTCTAAAAATGAAAAGGACCGAGTTATCTTTGTCGTTAGACTCGTTAAAAAGATTAATAGCGACAAACTTGTCTTTAGACGAGAACGAGTTTCACTATCGCTAGGCTCGTTAAAACATAGTGATGGGTTTGCCTGAAGGGCAAATTATAGAACAAGCATATGTTATCCTCCTCAAGCTTGACAAAAATAAAGAGGTACTGGTCAGCAATGACTGGGGAAAAATTGGGAAGAAAACTCAAAGAATCTTTATTGGTAGCAAGTCGCTCTTGAACATGACACTTCCACTCCGTGCCCGAGTCGGGTTGGGTTGTTTCATTCACCGGTCACATCACCATAGTCATGCCATACCATCCACATTTGGGGTAAATGCTACCAATCCATCACATAAGTGTTGCCAAAATGTTCAAGAGAAGTCATCCAGAGAAGTCACCTGTGTCCCATCCACTACCATACATTATACTTCATTCTTTCATGACCACCATCCTGAACCATATATCATCAGATCGTTTTCACCTCCATCAAAATCATTTGCTCCGTTCCATGTCATTGATGTGGGATTCATTAAGGCCCTCCTTTGACGGATCGCTTCTTGTCGACATCAGCTCATTATCCAAGAAGTCGATCTAGGAACACCCCATTCAGTACTTTGAAGCTTGCATGCCTCACTGGCAAGTTTCTCACTTCCGACGACAGGTATACATCAATGACCTTCGACCAAAAGATTTTGCGTGGTGTTCGACACCAAGTCCTTTATTCACACCACGTGAATTGTACTGCAGTACCTTGAGGGTCATTATCATTATCGGTGATTCCTCTCACACTTGTTAACAGTCTACATCATTGACTGGTAATCAAGCGATGTCTTTCCATGTTCGACTTCAAAACATTTCTCACATGGATCGACTTGTACTTCGAGTGAAGATAGGACGAGATTGAAGACCCCGGATCTAGTTTCATCCATCCGAGCTGCGATATATATTCAGGAAAATAAAGACATTGAAATGTACAACATTGCAGGATAGATAATCATCCTACCAAAAGGATGATGACTCTATCAGAATCATCATTCTACCATCATACGATTGTCTGTCCTATGTACATGAAAATGAATTTATAAAGCTGAGCATGGGAATGCCCGCCTCAGCTAGATCATGAAAACAGTATGAAGATAATGTATTGTATTGTATCTTATTACAGGTCTCCTCCCAGCATTGAAAGAACTTCAGATCCTCCTAATAAAGCATTTCACCCGATAAACGGCCTCATACTTTAGGGGGCAACTGTTATAGACATTTTTGTGCCTTACAGCTCTAAGCATGAAATGTCCATAAACCAAGGGCTCCTAAGTCCCTAAAAGTGTTGTTCTAACTCCTAAAGGAACAAGGTCAACAAAATACAGCTTCTCCCAGAAGTTCTCCACCAGAAACTGCTCAGAATCATTCAAATCAGGATCATTTTAGCTGCTCCACTAGCTAGCTGCGTTGCAAAGCACCCAAATACACTAGCTAGGTGCATTGCAATGCACCTAAATGCACTACCAGGGTGCGTTGAGTGGGAAATGACAAGTGGCAGAGTCATTCCACGAAGTGGAGAGACAATGGAAGCTTCCAGAATCTTCTCCAATGACACTTGCCTCACTGAATTCGACCAAGGATGAGTAAGAGGCTCTCAGTCTCCAAGTGGAAGCAAGAACTGATAGAGAGAAGCCACTAATCAATTCATGAGCTGACTCATCCTCTTTGCATACATCTATATATGGATCCCTCATCCCAGAGATCCAGAGGCTGGAATATTGTACATTGCAAAGAATTGCTGTTGTTTTTGAGATAGATATCAGAGTATTGGGTGATTTATGCTTTGTTGGAGGTGAAGAGGGGCTTCTCTGCTGGGAGGTTGATGTTGGATCAGGAATCATCGGTTGTAACTCCTCCTGGATCTTCTTGTTATATCAATAAAACTATTTGAGTTTCTCCTACATGCTTGTGTATCATTGATGTTTGTTACATTTGTATGTTTAGCTTAAATCTGATCCTAAGCTTTTTATGAGTATGAACCCATGTCTTTGTATAGTTTCCTTCTTCTGTGATCTTGCAGGCACTTGGTGAAGCTGGGGAAGTAAGGGAGCTAGTAGCTGGAAGTTGTCAAAGAGGAGAGAGATTGGATCAAAGGATTAGCGCAAGACACAGGTTGGTTCATCCTATTTCTCTTCGTTTATAGTTCATAAAGAAGAATACAAAAGTAGTTTTCTCTGTTTGTTTCTAAGGTCACTGTCACACCTTAGTGGGATAGGGTCGTTCTGAATAGACACTTTTCCCGTTAACATTGTGGAAATGGCATGGGTTGTGGATACTGTTGGAACTGTTGGTATGGAAATGGTTGTTGATATTGTTGTTGATATTGTTGAGGATACATTTGTTGAGGTGGATGATTTCCATAACTATATCCTCTCCAACCTTGTGCAGGTTGGTTTGATATTGTTGTGGAGGCCAAGCTTGCCACGGCATTGGGGTATTCCAAGAACTTTGAGGAGGATACTGATAGTTTTGTTGAGGGAATTCTGAGGGAGTTGCTGAGGAAATAGTTGAGGATTCCTTGGCTACCAAGGTCTTCTTGGTGCCACATAGTAAAGGCCATCTGCATAGTTTTTATTTTCAATTTCAAAATGAGAATGATGACAATAGAGGGTTATATCAATTGGTTTTTAGAACACATGGCTACAATAATAGAATGAAAATTCTAGATTGAGCAGTGGGAGAAAGAAACAATAGAAAATTTTTATCAAGTTGGACTTATAGGTTTTCTTCAAAGCTTAATGGGCACAGTGAAAACATAATGAGGGAATTTATAAAAAACTATGCCCAAGACCAAACTATGATAGGAAACATAGCCATTCCATTGACTCCATAATTCATCTCTTAGGCATTAGATCTACCATTAACAAGAGAACAATATAATAAAGGTCTACACTTCAAAGAAAAAGCATGGAATTTCTTCTTAGAAAAGAACAGGAAGGGAACCTTTGATAGAACCATAGGCATACCTGGGGAATGGTTCAATGAGCCTTGGGGAGAATTAGTTTTAATCATTCAAAAGTTTTTCACATGTGATAGAGGCCATAGTGTGGCACATCTTTACCATGTCAGACTGCTCCAACACATCAAAGGAGAAGTAAAAATTAACTTGCCATATTTCTTCTCCAAGAATCTAATTAAGATGATAGAGACAGTGAAAAATGAAACTAAACCAAAAGAAGCTCAAATTTATCACCAAGGACTTATAAAAATTCTTGTAGAATATCAAGTGAGAGCTAAGGGTATAGTCTGGAAAGAATTTTTGGTCCAAAATCAGCATGAAGAATAGGCCATAGAAAAGTAGTATAAAATAGTTCAGGAAACCAGAAGCATAATGAATTCACCACTCTATCCAAGAACTATATCCAAAAAGCAACACAATACTGTCATGATTGAGAAGGAAGCATCCTTGATATCCACTCCTAGGAGGCATAGGAGAAAGAACCCAACAGAGACAAGTAACAAAGACCTTCAAGTACAAATTGTAGAGACACCTTCTACAAAGAAACAAGTAGATGACATAATTCAAATATTGGAAAAAGAAACATTGGAAAAAGACTCATACTTTGACAATGTTGAGGCCACATCATTTGCAAAGGATACACAAGAATTAGAAAAAGAGCTGCAACTGAGTAAGATAAAAGAACGAACAGATCAATTAGAGATAACAGGATCTTAGAGAGGCACGTGAAGGAAGAGAACAAAGAATATAAGAAAAATAAAGTAAAGCTAGTTAGGGAGAATGAAAAACTAAATGAGGAGGTAGGAAAACTAAAAAGAAAGAATGATCTTCTTTGCAAACAAGCTTTCTAGTGGCTCAAAGACAAAACCATGTGGAAAAAAAAGTATGAGAAACAGAAGGTCAAGGCTACAATTTACAAGGAAGAACAGTACAAGGGGATAGATTGTCTAATAGAAGCAGCACAACAGGAAGCATCAGGATCAGGCACAGGGTTTACAACAGAAGTCAGAAGATCCAAGAGGAGGAAGCAAGCATGAGGACATGCTTGTGAATCAACAAGGGGGAGATGTTGGCACTCATTTTTTATCCAATTTTGCTTAAGAAATTACACTTAATTTCTATATTATCCATCCATTTTCCATCATATACACCACAATTTGATTTATTTATGCATATTCAGGTATATAAATTTAGTTTTGCAATTTTTATATGTTTTTATGAAAATTGAATTTTAAGTGCATTTTTGATAGAATCAGAAATTCCCGTAATGGCTTCATGAATGTCATATTTGTAGGACACTTGGGCACAAGCTGAGAACATTTTTAGAAAGCTTGGGAACTAGGATTGAACTAACTCCTATTGGTTCGATCAAAACAAGCTTAAACAAACCCAGTCAAAGTTGGTCAAATAGGACCAATCATTCATGAAATCCCTAGGGAATAGGGCAGTTTTATGATTTCATGGGATTTTCCATATGTTTAGTGATAGGATGGATGAGTTCAAATTGGATAGATGAGATATGGATATATATAGTTGTTAGAGACATTTTAGATCAGTTTGTTTCATATTTTTCTATTTAAGCCAAAATATTGAAGGCTTATGATATGTAGAATTTTATAATTTCATATTAAGACTTTTGAATACTTGGAGTTAATTTGAGGAACCTGTTCTATCTTCATTTTTCTGTTCAATGGTGTGGATGATTGACTAAGTTTGCAGTAACTGATAATCTCTTCAAGTTTGCAAGGCAAGGGTGGAGGGCCCTGTTACACAACATTTTGTCGTTGTCCCTATACTGCCCGTTCCTTGATCGTAGAGGACCTCTATAGTGAACCCCACATGCTTTTCCTTCATGAAAAAACTCCCATCGTGCCCCTCTTCATGAGCAGATAAACTCCCTTCTGCACCATTCTCCCTGAAACTTATGTTTTGCCTAGTTTACAAGACCAGCGCTAATGGCCTTTGTCTTACCTGCGCTAATGTACAAAGATTAGCACTACTCCTCGTGCTAACCAAAGCGACTGAGATATGTTTCAGTCACGGCAGTCCTCTTATGGAAAGTTTTTAAAATTAGAGCCGAAGCTTCTAGCTCTAGAAGCTCCGTAACGGAAATCTGGTAAATGGTTTGGCCGGATGGGGTCGAGGTTGACAGCTTGGGCTCCTTTCCCCTATAATGATGGAACTACCTCAAGGGATAAGTCCTTCTCCCATGAGAAGAGGATCCATCTCCCATCCATATTTCCTATATAAACCTCCCTTCTTCCCAAGCACAAACTAATGTGAGTGTTATAGTTGCAAAGTTTTAATGCTATTTTGGAGTAGACAAGCAAGCTATTACTAGTTGTAGCTATATAGTTGTGTGAGGGAGAAGTGTGTTTTGGTTTGGAGTGAAGCCTAAAGGGAAGAGCCTTTAAAATATTATTTTTTGAAGCCATCATGGAATGCTAGCAGAAGTGTGTGGCAACCTGGTCTTATCAGAGGAAGACTACGACATCAAGACGAATGGTTGTAATCTCTCTTTGATATTAATATATGCAACTATTGATTGATTTCCTACATGTTTTGTAATATTACATATTCATGGCTTAATGTTTCTTGACTTGTTAAGTAGTTTGAATTACAATATGTCTATTATCATGTTTGTTGTTTGTTGTTGTTTACTTGTTTCAGGAGCTTGAAGAAGGAAGCAAGAGATTGTTGGAGTGAGAAAACGAGGACTTCATCAAACAGGATAAGTGAACAAGAGGTAGGCCCTCTTAATTGATTCTAACTTAAGGAAATATTCCATAGAATGTATTTGTTGTGGCTAGACCCATTATTGGGCTAGAGGAATTCATTCCTATCCACACTTATAATTTTACTTCACCACAAATTGGCGACTCTGCTTGGGATCCCAATCCTTTTGTTTGTTTTGGATTTCATGATTTCGTGAGAACTTTTATAGTTTCATGTTTTCCCTTTGGTTCTGTTTCTATTCTCCTACTCACTGGCCTAAGTCTAAAATTTATAGTAGCAGATCTGGTCCCTGTGTTGAATTTTTTTTATTTTTCCTTAGTTACCTCAGCCAGTGTGTTTAATCTATGGACAGTCGCACTGACCAACGCGAATTGCTGAGGAATAGTCGCGCTGACCAACCTCTAGCGCTTGTTCTCAGTTAGGCAGTCATACCAATCCCTGTAAGTGAAGATTAGGGCTTGACACCAATCTTGGCCAGTCTGTTATGCACTTGTGTTTTTGACCCCATGAGCCCTTTTTACTATTTTCTCCCTGATTAGAAAGCTATTTTTCATTTGGTTTTTCTTTCTTGTTGGCTTGTCATGTTGTTATTTGATTGATTGAGCCATTTAGTGGCTAGCAACACTAGGGCATCTAGTTGGTCGCCCATTCAGCAGTTTGTGAACTCACTAAGTTAGTTTGTAGGTGTGTTTACTCCTTGCATTTGTTTTTTGGTCCTTTTACGACTTTGACCTCTTTTTGCACAAGCTTGAAAAAAGTTTCATTTACTAGCTTGAACGTCTCTTTTTGGCATAGATTACATTATTGGCCTTGTGTTTGGCAAAGTTGGTGTTTCATTGATCTGAATGAACTTCTCTTTTCGTGTTTTCATCTGCTTGAAAAGCTCATTGTCTCAAAAACTTTTTCATTAAAATATTGTATGCGAATTTTGTTTCGTTGTTTCATGAGAAAGCATGAAATTCTAGCCTGTTGCATCAATGTGTTATGAAATTTTCATCTTTTTAAAGACTAGAATTGTATCAACATTTGAAAAAGGAAGAGAATTTTTCTTTTTGAAAGGACTAATAGACAAGTGCTTGTTAGGAAATTAGGAATTGGAATGCATTTTTCATTAGTTTATTTTTTGAAAAAGTAAGGTATTGAAAGATCATTTCGTTTTTAGTTTCTTGATTGTTTGCATATGATTGAGTAGTTTCTACCCTATCTAGTGTAGGCATTTCATCGAATTGAAAGGGTCTTGTCTCATTTAGTTGCATTTTAGGTTTTTCAAGTAGCATCGCTAAGACCTGAAAGCTGAAACTTAACTCAAGATCAACTCTAAAATGAATTCAATTAACCTAAGGTGCATTTGATATTAACGATCATATCTAGACGGTCTAGGCTAGAGACGTGTTCCAGCGTCTTTAAACCTAGCAGTTTTCATTAGCTTCAGCATTAGATAGTGCTAACACGGATTTGTGCTCCCCGTATCGTTGAGTATATAACGGGAGACCCCACTAGGCTGCAATCCTTTTATCCTTAGGAAGCCAAGTCGGCCGCCTTGTGAACATGATATACTGAACACAACATTCGGGGAGATTGCCTGCTCATACTTCTTCGTTTGTCAGGAGGTATTATGCAGTTCACGGTTGCCTAGTAATCTTGTTTACCTAGATCATATAGAGAAATCATTTGATCTTTTTGTCTCATTAAATTTAAAAGATCACTCGAGCACTTGTCTTTTCGAGCTCGTTTCCAATCGAAAGTGATAGAGTCATATTTGTTTCTTTCTCAACTCTTAAAAAATGAAAGAACATCAGTGTTTTATGCTTCTTAATAATTGATTTCCCATGATCCAGAACATCCTATTAGTCTTTTTGACCAAATCGTGAGTTCCCTTAAAAGGAAATTTTAAAGCCTTGAAGTTATTTGTTCCGTCGACTAAGACAAGGTCATCATGGTTGAACCGTCTGGTTCACCCAATTCCTCTTCCTCTCCTCTGTATGAAAGATTGTCTGAGGAGCCATTTCCTGAGTTATCAAAGTCACTTGAGGACCAAAATGTTGAACTCGTAATTTTTTTGAGTGTTCAACCATTTTCATCTCGTCCTCTGCCTACTTTCGATTTAGGGTCTTCTGTTGATCTTGGCCCAAAATCTCTAAACAATCCCGTTCGAACACCAGAGAACTCGCTAACCACTGATGGTCAGCTTGGACTGGTTATCTATCCTCCGAACCCTCTGTTTGACGTTGTTGAGATATCATCATAGCGTCCTTACAGTCCGTACTACCAGTCGGGTGTTCCTTTGGAACTATCCCCCAGTACACATTCGGCCATTCATTGTCGTTTGTTTTCAAACATGGAACCCGAAGGCGATGCTCCAGTCACATCTCCAGATGAGTCCGAAGTTTATACTCCACACAATATTGAGGGGGAAGAATTGCAATTGCAGTTCCCTCCCAAGGGTTTCCCTTATTCGGAAGGTATTTCCTCTAGTTTTCCACCCAACTATGTATCTTTCGGGAACTTAGTTTCAGGCACACCTAGTGCCTCATCACTCTACCATAATCCTGTATGGACATCAGGTGTCAAGCCTATGTCAGGTTCATTCATCACGAACACGACTTCCCAACAGGCTATTACTTCAGTCCTGATGCAGCCCACCGTTTTGAATACTCTTGTATCATCGATCCCAGTTACACGTCAGTCACAACCAACAGTTTCAAAGATTGTCTCTATCAATTCCTCTATCCCATTAGTCAGTGGCCAGATTGTGCCACTGCCTGGGGTGCAGAACCTAAATGTATCCATGGTGTTAGGTGCCACTAATGTGAGCAGCTCACAAGCTCACATGCTTGGCATAAACCAACCCTCTTCTTGTATTTTTTATAACCTTGTTGACCCTACTGGATCAAGGAATGTCTAGTACCAACAGGTTCAGAATCTTGTTGGTCTCTCTAGATCGAGCAATGTTCAGTATCAGCAGCCCTATGGGGCTCAAGTCCAATATCAAAATCCTTAAGTTCCATATGGTTCTCAAGGATTGGTTAATCAACCTTACACCCTCCAATCTGGGCAGTACATCCAGCCTGGCTACAGCTAGATTCAGTTTGGTAATTTCTCAGGCACTGTTCAAGTACCCTTGCAATAGCAAGGACAACCTTTACAACAACCAGGGCAGCCTTTGTTACTGCAAGGGCAACCATTTTTGCAACAAGGGCCCTCTACGCAACAGAAAGGGAAAATTATCCCACAACAAGGTCACCTGCAACAACCGTAAGGTCAATCCTTACAGTAGTTGTAGTAAGTTGCACAATAGCAGATGCAATATGCTATGCATACCTCTCAACCCATACCCTCGTAGGGCCAACTACTGCAAACCTAGGGACAAATTTTGCAACCGCAAGGTCAGCCCTTGCAACAACAAAACCAACCAGGGCAACAACAACCCTTGTATACATACCAACAATGTCAACCCTTGCAAGGGCAGGGTCAAGGTCAAGTCCTGCAATAGTAGGCCCAGAATCCTCTTGTCCTAGGTCAAGGTTCAGGATCCTGCCAACCAAGGGCACCAGGTACAAAACCCCTATGTCCAAGGGCAACAAGCATATCAACCTTATGCCCAAGGATTGCAAGTCCAAAACCCCCTTGTCTAGGGACAAAAGGTTCATCAACCCTATGTTCCAGGACAACAGGTCCCATATCCATATGTCCAAGGACAAAAATCTCCACAACCTTTTGACCCATACGTTGCCTATCAACAACCTATGCCTAGACAATTTCAAGGTATTCAAGGTTAGAATCCTCCCTATGGTCAAGGCAATCCGCAATGGGGGTAGCCTCAGATGCCATATGGCCAAAATCACCCACTATGGGGCCAAAATCCTTACCAGTAGGGATGGGCTCCTCCTTATGGGCTTGCCTATATACCTCAGATGCCTTTTAACACTCAATTACCTTTCTTGGCTACACTCAATTTGCCGGATGTATCACGCCTTACGAATGATCCAATCCTTCATTCGCCATACTGGCCTCTGGTGCCATCCAAGATACCAAGTGATTGCCCAAAATTCAATGGAAAAGCTAAAGAATATCCTCAAGCCCATGTGATGACATATCACCTCTAGTGCTCGTCGAACTCATACGTGGATGATTCCATTCGTCTTCATCTTTTCCAGTGAACCCTCACGGGTGCCGCAGTGAAATGGTACATTGAGCTACCTCGAAGTACTTTCTGTGACTTTAATTCGTTAGCCATGCCTTTCCTCATGCATTTTCAATTGTCAATTCACTATGAAACTGGCACCTATTTGCTCACATCTCCTAAGCAAGACTGTGACACACATCTCTGATCATATCCATGAATGGAGACGTAGACGTTGCCTAATCAAATTCGAGATAGCTGATCAATTGCTCACTGAATGGTTTACCAAATCATTCGTAGTCCCAATTTCTCGCGATATAGCTATGGGTGGATGCATCTCTGAAGAGCAAGCCATCACTCATGCCCAGTACTTAGATCTGGTTTACTCCCAATCTAGCACTTTATACGAGTTGTTCCCCAATGCTTTGCGGCCATCATCCAATCCTACAACATCAAAGTTACCATTTGTTCCTCCCGTTGATGGAGTTATTGGTTCAGTATCCTAGACCCTTGTTAAAACTTCTTCCAAACAGAAGTCGATCTCGAATGCCACTCCTAATAGTTCATCTCAGAATCCACCTGGCCCTGATAAAACCTCAGAGGTCCATGTTGTCCAGTCTACCTCAGTGAACAAATCCTCAAAAGGGAAAAAGAAAGGCGAAGGCAAAGCTAAAGCCGATGCCCCGAAACAGGGTCCTCCCAAATCGTCTGCTGGTGAATCTTCACAATGGAAACCTAAGTATCCCTACCTCATTTGTGAGGAAGATCACTACACTAAGGATTGTCCTCGATGATCCAAAGTTAGTCGCCTACTCAAAGGGACCCTTGTTGTCCTCAAAGAGTTGTTTTCGTCTCAACAGACCCAAATGGTAGACCAACCTCGATCCGCTTCCTCTGGATTCAATTGTTCATGATGAGCACACCTATTAATGTGGCTACCCGATGTAAAGACTATCAATCTCTAGCTTTGACAGCTGGGAAAGAGAAAGAAGCTACACCTTCTTATTCTACCCCGAGTTCTTGCCCTCTGCAAATTGAGCACCCTAACCCTGATTCCGTTACATGGCCACCATATCAAGGTGTACTGTGGAAATCCCCGTATAATCCCAACGCCTGAGCTACTCAGCACTACAATATTGTTAAGGATTTGGCTCAGGCACCATCAACCATGTCGGCTCTCAAGGTACTCCAAAGATGCCCATCGCAGCGAAAATATTTGCTGTCAACTATCAGGGGCATTGATCCCACTGATTCCAATTTGATATATTTTGATCTAGAGAACCATGTTCCATGGCTCCCTCATCAAATTGCCTTCCTTATTCAGGTAATCATTAATGAGAAGACCATCCACCGCACTGTCATCGATGAAGGTGCTTCCACCTACATCATGTAAAGTGCATGTTGGAAGGCTATTGGTTCCCCTACACTGAACCAGTCTCCAGACACTTTGAAAGCTTTCGATGGGCACGATTCATGACCCTTTGGTGTCTTACCTAACCTTGCCATCACCCTAGAAGGAAAGACAATGCAAGTCAAAGTAGAAATTGTTAACACCAATCTCAATTATAATCTTCTACTCGGACGAAGTTGGACTCATGCCATGCATGTTGTGGCCTCCTCTTTGTTTCACGTGATCCGTTTTCCCCATCAAGGGAATATTGTCACTGTCGATCAACTATCTTTCTTTGCCTCTTCCTCCTCAGATGGAAATGTTCCATATGTCAAGCACTCTGGTGCTCCCTATGAGAGTGTGGGGGTAGGTCTCTTCAAAGATTCTACCTTAATGGGAATTTTTCCACTCCCACCTCCTCATGTTTCCTTTGTCAACATGGTCTCTATTGTTCCTTAAGAAACCAATTTCCTGACTATGGGGAAATTGTGCTTAAGACATTGATAAATATTATTTACTATCACTTATTTTTTGTTGTGTTCTCAAATGAAGGACCTGGAAAACTTGGTCTTTAACTCTTACTACATGTATGACCAGAACATCTCAGAATGCCATTTGTTTCTAGATATAAATGATGAATGAAGAAAATTAGGAGAAGTTAAAGATAATATGTTGATCTTTCATAGAAACTACTATCTGTAACTTAGAGGAACTATGATAATGAGAATTGAATCATAGACAATATGTTGGTCTTTCACAGAAACTATTATCTATAACTTAGAAAGGAAATGAGGACTTCAAGTATAGGAGCGCTCTTTTAAGGAATTTTAACTTTATCTACATAAGCAAATAAAGACCTGCAACTTCATTACTATACTTGAAAAGAAGAAAACATAGCATGACACATGACAGAGAAGCTTACAAAATTATATGCAACAACTCATGGAAACTTCTGATTCTTTCATTAATCAATGATGATATCAGGAATACAGTGACCTAGTCTCTAGGTTCTACAAAATTCCAACCCGTTCTTAGTAAATCTTCCTCGTTTTATACATTGTGGAACAGTTGTTTATTTCTGAAACTGCCCAAACTATCTAACTGATTTTCTAACTATATGAAGTAAAAACTATTACAGAATTTTATAGAGGGTAAAAGACACCTCCAAGAACATGAAATAACAAGAACATAACTAGATTCATAAGGGGATGATAACTGCTAGCTTGCTTTGTTGATCTGCTGCCGAATTCCTCTGTAAATGCCCTAATGATGCTTAATTTGTTTTAGCCGTAATGAAATGTATTTAGTTTGTATAATCCTGGGTTTACATGGGCATTCTGATTGGCCAAAATGCAAAGAAACATACCAGATTGTCTTCCTCTTGAGCTATGGCTCTAACCCTAATTTTCCACTTTACACAGTGAAATTAACATGAACCTCTTATTAATACGGAACTCAAAAGAGTTAATTTTGCTTTATAAACTTGTCAAATCTTCCCATTCAGCGCTCTATTGACTTCCATCGCAAATCACAATCAACCTGATAATCACTGTAAAACTTAACTTACGCACCCTTAGGCCGCGTAACTATGGAAATGTTGGAATTTTATGCGTAAATCCATTATATCTACTTGTAAACCTTTTATAATGAAACTATATTATAAAACATGCTTTTTTCGTTTTTAATACGGGCTCCACACAATTTTTCAGGTATACCTTCCCGCCGACTCATCCCCACCATAGATTTGTGCTTTTCAGATCAGACGGTCTATGAAGATTTCGAGTGGGACATAAGCCTGGAGAATACCTACCCAAAATGGGCTGCTTCCTCTCTCCACCCAGCTGCTACATGTTGAATGATAACTAGGATCGGGTGAGTTCCAAATAAAACTATTTACCATTTTTGTTCCGCCCGAAAACTTGCCTTATAAATTTAAATCTGTCTTTTCTTCGAATTCGGCTTTAACACTAATTTTTTCATTTACATAGCAAAATCGACACAAAACACGTAAAGCGAAACTGAAAAGGAATTAACCCAATTTAATAAATCTATCGGATCTAGAAACTTTATTGCAAATCGCAATCGGCGCTATGAACATATACATAAGGTGCTTTATGGACACGCCGGATTTATTAAACACATTATATATCATTTCGGGTCTGGCCCACCCATATCGCAATCGGCATAGCCACATATATATATATATATATATAGATAGATATATATAGAGTTATGCGATATCGCAGACCCACCAAGGCTTATAAAACATAACATATATATATGTTTCGGGTCCGCCATCACGAATCGCAATCGGTGAATCCATATACATATATATTACTGTGTGCTCTGTTATTTCAGACCCGCCGACACTTTACAACATAGCATATATATGTTTTCGGGTCCGATTGTTCAGTACTTTGCGATGCAGCAAACCCGATGAGACTTTTAAACAGAATATATATATATATAGATATAATATATATATATATTTATATATATATAGATATCGGGTCTAATTCTTTCATAATTGCTCCTTTAGTGATTCCGTTATATGTTACTTTGTTTCTTTCTTATTTCAAAATGCACACACACACACACACACACACACACACACACACACACATATATATATATATCTATCTATATCAGGCCTAGCTCCCTATAACCATGTATATAGTAATTTATATAGAAACCTTGGCTACTTCAGGGCCGATTCTTTTACACTTCTTCCTTTAGCGATGCTGATATATAATAAACAAAATCTTTCATTTCTTTTAGACATTTCGGGGGGGGGCATAAAGAATATAAAGGGCTTCATTTAGGTTGAACCCTCTTAATGATTTTAGGCCACACATTGTGATAAAAATGAATAATAGGCTTAAACCCAATATAAGCTACAACAGTCTCGATGAAATCTGATCCTTGATTCATACTTGCACCAGATCTTGTTGATACTTGGGTGAGGTTATGCCGCTTAGTCCCACCGAAATCAATTATGTGGAAATTGTTTCGGCTTCGAACTCTACATCCTCTGATTCTCATATGTCAAAGACCTCTCTTGATATGTACTATCAATTCCCTTGGCTTGGCACTTTGGAATCATCCAATCCCTTAGCCAAAACCTTCCTCGTTGATGAAGGTATCATGGAAATCATGTCTCTCGAGGAACCACCATGGATTGATACTCATCATCACTCCTCATTCCTGCCTCGCCCGACGGTCATGTCTACCACTTTCGAAGAGTCCTCTTCTCCATTTCCTATTGACATGTCAATTTATCCTGACATGCTCAAGATCTTTCAACTGAGGGCACCTCTATCCCTTCATGGATTTAGGATTTTTTACCCTTCCCAAGTTTTCCTCGACTGTCCTCTGACTCATAACCCTCCCTCACCTAGGGGGCATGGGGGCAAAGCCTTATATGAGTTCTACTCCATTATTTGTCCGAGCCAATGCTTACTCATCATGATAACGGTAAAAATCCGATGTCATTTTGTTTTGATTGATTACCCGAATCCCAACATGGACTCCCTCACGAAGTACTATGCTTAGGTCATCTTGCATGGTTACTTGTGTACATTAGTGTGTGATTCATTTTTGTAAAGCATGGTTTTGTGTGATAGTTTTCAAACAAATTTCCTGTTTACTATGCTTTTCTTGCTTTGTAGATGTCTGCGCTCCTCACGTTGGTTTCGTTGATGGTGCTTTCCATAGTACTCGGAACCTATCATCCGCGGCATGGGCTATCTACAACCCTAATGGTGAGTTGATTGACCTTCAAGGTATATGCCTAGGTCATACAACCAACAACATTGTTGAATATAGTGTGGTCATTGAACTATTGTCAAAAGCCATCGCTCTCGACATCAGAATATTGGTTGTCAACCTGGATTCACAGCTTGTCGTCCTTCAACTCAACGGGAAGTACCTCAAATATTATAAATGTATCTCCGTATCCTTCTATCAGAAATGCATTTTGATTATATTACATATCATCATATTCCTAGATGCATGAATACATTGACAGATGCATTAGCTAATTACGTGTTGGATAGAAAATTACGAAACATGTAAAAGATAAGACAAACCATTTGTACCATAATAGATAGGAAAATACAACATATATATATGGTGAGAATGTTTGATACATCAGAACCCCAAAAAAAAATATGTGTGTCTAAAATAACATCAACAACTCGCAAGCCTCACACATCTATGGAACGCAGGCCTCAAAAAATATGTGAGTGTTGGACCTAGGAACTACTTAACATGGTGGTCATAATAGCATGAGACAACTTGTGCAACATGACTTAGTAGTTGGCAGATCCAATCTGAGACTCCCACCGTGTGTCTCTGGTACTGATGGGGCATGTCTCCTATCCCAGCATACTCTGGGATACCATGAGTTAACCCCTCTAGGTTCCTCACGATCTCCTCCTCGTTGTCGCTCCCTTCTTGACAAGGGGCGACAACATCAATAGGGTGTGGGATGTGCCTAGCCATCAGGGACATCCCAACTGGCTGTTCTGGTCCAATATCTACATAAATAAGAGAAATGTTATAAATGTGCATATACCAAAAACAATTAAAAAATCTCAAAATTAAAAATTTGATTTTTTACCTTCATCATCGATGTCCTCTCCATCTGGTAAGGGAATATATGGATCTCCATGGAAATCAGTGCCACTGTATGGACAATCGTCAACGATGATCTTCTGTCATTGTAGCCATGAGAAGGATGCAGGTCGGTATGACATATTCTGACCCCCAGTGATCCTGGGCATCAAATGACTCTAGCAGGCCATCCATAGATCACATGGCATAGGAGGATCGACCTCAATCAATTGATACTGGAATGGTTGCACTCGTTCCAGGAAAAATGTCACAAGTACTGATCCAAAGCAAAATTGCTTCAGATTCCCCACCTTGGCCTTGGACAACTGGTGCTTGATGTTCATCTTCATGGCCTCTGCCCAGTTGAAGATCGTAGGAGTTGTGCAGTCAATAGCATAAAGGAAATTCAACTTGTTCGCCTCATGTTCCACCTGGGACCCCACCACTCTATTGATAGTCAACAGAGGCACCCTCAGTGTCAAATCCTGCACATTGGAAATCTCTATCTTCGCACTCTTAGATTTCAGGGCCTTAGGGCAGTGTTTGGCAAGCAAGGAAGATATGCTTGCCCCGATCTGATGTGACCCATACAATTTCATTGGCTCACCTCTGCGAGATCGTCCAGTGATGAAGTAGATATCTGAAGTTGTCAAATCCAGCTCCTAGTCCCTAATGACAAAAATCTCCTGATTAATGTCCCAAAGGCTTATCAAGTATCAAAGCAACTCTGGTTGGGCTCGCATCCCTGGTGTAAGGAAGAATTTGAAGAGTCTGTAAGCCCTCAAAGCCTCCAGGAAATTTGTATCATTCATTACGTGGGTGTCAACATCTTCATGTTCCCTTTCCTTCCAATCCACCATTTTTGAGGATTTTTCTCCTGCAAAAGCCATTAATTTGAGTCAATAATCATCCTTAGCACATAAAATTCAAGTTTAAACGGTCATTTTTTGAGAAAAATGGTTTTGCCCTATCCACAATGCCAACGCGTTTGTTTTAAAAAACATTGCGCCAATTACCGCTTATGGCTATGCAAATCACCCTCGGCTGGCACAATCCCATGCCCGGAAATCGCACCGACCAAGGGTGATTTTTTTTTTCAAAAACCTCCCTAAAAATCCAAAAAATGGCTAAAAACAGAAATGAATGGCATGAAAATGGAGCTCAGGGCTTCGGTTGTTACATGAAACTGACAGGTCATCAATTGACCTCCCATATCTCCCGCAATCTACTCCAGAACAACTAGGGCAAAAGTGGGTAAAAAATTTTCATTGTAAAGGTAAAATGGTAAACGATAAAAATATATTTACTTTTCCCCTTTTTGTTCATTTTTTCATGAAAATATCAGGTTTTGTAAATATTTTTGGCCTATTTTTCCTCAAGGACTTGATAATACACTTTGCCTATGCAGCAACAGGTGATGGATGTTTAACAATGATGATGAGTCACGTTTCAGCTCTTTTCTGGACTCGTTAAACTTAGATGAAAAGATTTCCAAGTATTTTTCCCTTTTCGACTCGTTAAAGAGAATAAAAACATGGGGTCCGCTTTCAGCTCTTTTCCGACCCTTTAAAAGTGAAAAGATGGTTGAGCCCTTGTCGTTTCAAACTTGTTAATGGATGTGAAACATCGTGCACCCAGTATAAGTTTACCCCTTTTTCGGGCTGGGATGCACTATTTACGAAAAAGGTACTCCTTGACTAAAATGGTCAAGCGGTTCTCTCAAGTATTGTTTTCTACCTTTTCGGGCTCGAAAGACACAAATGTACAAAAAGGGACCATGTGGAGTTTTCTTTTACATGTCTTTTTAAAACTCTCTAAACATGAAAAATATGTCGAGTTACACCTTTGTCGGACTCGTTAAACTATTAAAAGACATCGGATTTGTCACCATGATGAACATGAGCTTCTCCTTCCTAGGGCTCGTTAAACTTACTAGGTCGGATTCATTCGAAGGATGAACTTATAGTGCAAGCATATGCTATCCCCTTCAAGCCTACGATTAAAAAATAATTGGGGTACTCACCAGAAATGGTGGGGGAAAATTTGGAAATCTATCGATCATGTCGAAAACTACTCTTGAACATGACATTTTATACTTCGTGTCAGGTTGGGACATCCTCCTTTGTATCGTTGACCTTCCTGGGTTTGGGCTATTCATTTTTCCTTCCATTTGATCTCTGCCATGTCATCATGACCACCGATCCTATGGATCCAAAAGTTGTCAAACTTCCAGTTGTGTCACCGACATGTTCAAGAGTTGTCCTTCTGCAGTTACACTTACCTCTGATTCTCTATATCATCCAAAATCATTTTGCATCCTCTCATCTCACATCAATGATGTGGGATTCATTATGGCCCTCTTTCGATACGGTCGCTTTCCGTCAACATCACCTCATTATCTGAGAAGTTGACCGAGAGACTCCTTTCCACTACCTTAGAGCTTGCATGCCCTAATGGCAAGTTCTTCGCACTCGACAAAAATTTCACATCATTGGCTTTTGATCAAGTGATTTCACAGGTGTTCGACTTCAGTTCCTGTATTCACATTCTGTTAATTGTGCTAATAGTACCTTGAGGGCCATTGTCATTATTGGGGGTTTCTCTTGCACTTGTTAATAGTTTACATCATTGACTGGTAATCAAGTGACTTTCTAGCATGTTCGATGTCAACACATCCATTCGCATGCTAGGATCTGTACTTTTATCGGGTCGTGTTGGAGTGCAAGACCCTAGACTCAAATCACACAAGTCTAGGTTGCGAAGTGGTGTGACATGATTGTGATGATATGCATGTCTCTTTAAGATGGATGGCTGCGAACAAACAATGAGTTATCATATGTGATCCTTCTCATTATTGGATGGCTGTGACCATACCTTGGTTTCATTATCATCCTCTTTGATGGATGGTTGCATCCATGCCATGACTCGTGTATCATTTGACAAGAGATCTCAGTTTATGTATATGTATCTTTACTTGCTTGCAAGTTTTCTGACGGAAGACTGGTTCCCCACACTGATATATAAAGCATTTCATTCCTCACTCCATCTCAGCTTTCACGCTTTAGGGTGCATCTGTTACATAGCATTTTTTCATTGTCCCTGTACTCCCCATTCATTGATCTTGGAGGACCTCTACAGTGAACCCAGCATGCTTTTCCTTCATGAAGAAGCTCCCATTGTGTCTCTCTTCATTAGCAGATAAATTCCCTTTTGCACCATTTTCCTTGAAACTTCTATTTTTCCCAGTTTACAAGACTGACGCTAATGGCCTTTGTCTTACCCGCACCAATGTGCAGAGATTAGAAATACTCCTCATGTCGATCGGAGTGACTGAGTTGTGTTTTAGTTGCGCCAGTCCCGTTATGGAAATTTTTTTCAATTAGAGTCGAAGCTTCCAGCTCTAGAAACTCCGTAACAAAAGTCTGGTAAATGGTTTGGCCGAATGGGGTCGAGGATGATAGTTTGGGCTCCTTTCCCCTATAATGATGGAACTACCTCAAGGGATAAGTCTTTCTCCCATGAGAAGAGGATTCATCTCCCATCCATATTTCCTATGTAAACCCCCCTTCTTCCCAAGCACAAACTAGTGTGAGTGTTATAGTTGCAAAGTTTTGATGCTATTTTGGAGTAGACAAGCAAGCTATTACTAGTTGTAGCTATCTAGTTATGTGAGGGAGAAGTGTGTTTTGGTTTGGTGTGAATCCTAAAGGGAAGAGCCTTTAAACTATTGTTGTTTGAAGCCATCGTGGAATGCTAGCAGAAGTGTGTGGGAACTTGGTCTTATCAGAGGAAGACTGTGACATCAAGACGAATGGTTGTAATCTCTCTTTAATATTAATATATGCAACTATCGATTGATTTCCTACATGTTTTGTAATATTACATATTCATGGTTTAATGTTTCTTGACTTTTTAAGTAGGTTGAATTACAATTTGTCTATTATCATGTTTGTTGTTTGTTGTTGTTTACTTGTTTCAGGAGCTTGAAGAAGGGAGCGAGAGATTGTTGGAGCGAGCAAACGAGGACTTCATCAAACATGATAAGCAACCAAGAGGTAGGCCCTCTTGATTGATTCTAACTTAAGGAAATATTTCATAGAATGTATTTGTTGTGGCTAGATCCATTATCGAGCTAGAGGAATTCGTTCGTGTCTGCACTTATAGTTTTACCTTATCACAAGCCCCCACTCCAAGCTAAGTACACTTCATTGTTGATCTAGTTTGATTTTCATAAACTAGTTTTGATTTAGATTTGTTTATTTGATTTGATGTATGATGATTTATTATGTTCTCTGATGAATCTTTGTTTATTTATCATCTTTATATGAAGGTACAACCTAGTGTTCAAGTTGAACCCTCCTTCTATTGGATTAATGAATAGAAACTAAAATTCATCTTTCTTGCTTTCAAGTAATTTTCTGGATTTGTAATTTTCTAACAATGGCATTAATGATGAGTGAATTTGTAATGAAGAAAAACAAGTACCTCCTTAGTTAGGAGCCTCTTCCATTATTTGTTTATGCATCTTAATCTATTGTCCATTAGTGGTTTTTTATTTTTGTTCATAAAGTAGTATTCTAGAAGAAGGACAAATCTGGTTCTCCTAAGTTAGGAGCCACTTCTTCTACTTATTACATAATGAGTTAGAAATGACTTAGTTGAATTTTATATTTGTAATATGCACTTATAATTAGTTTATAATTGAATTTCTTTCAGTTTTCATAACTTATCTTCGAAAGCTAATTATAGTTGATACTTTGGAATGCTTCTAAATTCTAGAAACTTGGATTGATAATGGAATACTTGTGTTAATTTACTCTATAAATTAGTCCAACATAATTAGTTGAAATATTTTTTCTTCTTGTTTAGTTCGAAATCAATATAAATCATGTAGTGATAACTCAATGAGGACTTTAACAATGACAAAATTGTGTATTAATATGTTTGATTAAATTCTTGATATGAGAGAGAAAGTCATGTTTATTATATTTAGGATCCAATTCTAGCAACATTATGTAAACTAAAAGGTCTTATGCATGTATAAAATGTTGATTGCATCTTTTTAAGGCCTATAAGAGAAACAAATGGGCTTACATGGATGCATGAGAGATTTTGATTTTTTCTTGATTGATAATGGAACAGTTTTGACTTTTCTTTTCAATGGTAATTATATATAAAAGTTGAATTAATAAATATTTTATGGCTAAGAATTAAATGATAAATAATGTGATGGTGATTAAGAGACATTTGTTTGACTTTATAATAGACTTGGAAATGCATTTTTCTTTCTTGTTTAGATTATGTAAAATAAATATCTATTTTTATGTATTTATAAGTAAATTATTTAAAGTAGACATGTCTTTATCATTGTGAACATGATGTAATATTAACTAGGAAAAATGTGAAAAAATGAATTTTAGTGACTATTTTGTGATAAGTATGTGGAATAAATAATACTTCTTGAGTTGTTCATTAAGAAATAATCAAATATATTATTTGTCAAAAGTTTAAATCTAATATAATATGATTTTTGTATTATTTAACTCATATTTATTATTAAAAATAGTTAAATTTAAAGCAGTACAATAGCAAATAAAGAACCAAAATAGCACCAAAATGTTACATCTTTATTATTAGAAAAGTGTTCACTTGCCTATTTAACGAAAAACTTCCAATAGATAAAATCCCCAACTTCAAGTAACTTCACAAGCCTTATTTTATATTTCTTGATCCTCATCTTTAAAGAGAGAACTTTATAATTTAAATTGGTAAGAGTTGCTATAAATATTAAATTTAAATTACTTGAAAATTTCATAACTTTAGGGATAAATTAAATTTTATAAAACTAGAGCTTTTTTAAGTTAGATTAAATCTAAATTAATTATAAAAAAATCTGACTTAAGTTTTTTAAATTCAGTAATCAATTAAATTTTATAAACCAATATAGATACATCTCAACAACAGATATACCAAGGGCTGAGAGGGATCAAGTCTCATTATACGATAATCTCTTTTTAGAATGTAAAACTTGAAAAAATATGTACATGCCAAAATATTTCATCTCTTTTAGTGATTGATAAATTTATGATTAAAATGGATATATAGTACTAGTTTTCTATCTCTATATATAGATTAACCATAGTGTAATGTTTCATTGGTTAAATTGTATTTTTGAATAATTTCTTGTTATTCAAATTTTATATTAAAAAGTGAATGAATGACACATTTTCATCTTATTAAGAACTAATTAAATTATTTTACTTTTAATTATTTTTTCCTTGTGAGTATTGAAATATTTTACTAATTAGGTTAGAATGAGCATGAATGAACTATCTAAGCAATAGGAAAATATTTATCGTAATTTTACAATCATAGTTTCAACCATACTAAACTTTGTAATTTATAAAAATATCTTTGCATTTATTTTAAAGCAAGTTGTTTTGCATGCAATTCCATATATAAAATTTTGATATAAGTTCACCAATACATAACCTATAATAAATGTTATTTCATAAAAGTAAATGTCATGATGATAACCATCTAACAAACATAAAAATCATCTAAGATACACATTCAAATTCACTACCATCATCTAATTATATACACCTTTAGCACATATAAATGTCATTAGCTAGCACACAAATCTAATAATCTAACAAGGCATCATCATCATGATCACATCTAACAAAACACAAGCATTGTAATCTAACATCATCACCACACACATCCTCAAATTAATATACATCTCATGTCAAATAACTGCTATCACATACACATCTATCTGCAAGCACATTAAATGAACATATCTAACATGACCTAACAATATACACATCAATACCAACATATAAATTAAGTACATAAACATGAACAAAAAAATGCACTATATATATATATATATATATATATATATATATATATATATATATATATATATATATATATATATGTCAAATAATTATTGTCAAATATCTGATACAACTGATGTAGTAGTGGCAGCTTGGTTTGCAGTAGAAGATGATGGATGGTCAATTAATATTGTTGTAGTGTTTTTGGAGTACAAGTGTACCAAAAAATGCCCCCTTAGCAGTGGATTGTTACCTGCAAAGGATCACAGGAAAAATTGGTGTTGTTAGTGGACAAACTTAAATAAACACAACATTGTAAATAGTGGATACAATGCATACATAAATATAAACTTAAAAAAAGAAGTGCATCAACAAAACAATGCTAAAATGGATCAAACACATCAATAATATATGGAAAAATATCACTTTATTGATTGTTGGTGGTAGAGGTTGAATACAATTAGAATCTCGGACACTTGAAGTGAATTCCTTGAGCTAAGGAGCTCAAAAATCCTCAGCAAGGGGGTTTCCTTTCCTCAATCTCTTTGCAAGTTTCTCCTCTCTCTAAAAGAAGTGTGAAGACTCTCCAAATGGTGGATTCCTATTCACTCACTAAGATGTTGGGTTTATTAGAAGCAATTTGGCCAACATAACAATGTCTATTTTTTTGGCTCTCCCATGGCCTATTTATATAGAGTTTTTTGAATCCCTCTTCCCTCTCATGGTACATGTATGATAAAGAAACATGAGTAGGACAAGAGGATTCCATTTAGGGCTATGCTTCTCCAAGGTGACTTGAATTCGGCTATACTAGGCCGATCTTGTATCAAGAAATCGACTCCAAGTGTGCAGAGTGGTCCCGGTACGCTGAGTCACCTTTTCTACAACCACACGACTTTTTGAGGATATGCCACATCCACGCATTTATCGAAGAAACATACATGCGGCCTTAATTGATTTCCTTTATAAACTTTGGACCTTAGGAAAACCTTTGATTTTTTAATCTTTATAATGTATTCAACTAGAAAAGTGTCCACCTATGCCTTCTATTGGACATTTTTAATGTCTTCTGGATTATACTAGCAGGTGTACGATTTTATGGTGTTAAAATTTTCCCCATGATGTATGAGGTTAGGAGAAAACATATAACCAAAATACATCATGTTTTCATTTCATTTGAAGAGTTTGATTAACTTTTTGAGAGAGAGGATAGCTTGTTTCAAAGATGAGAGAAAAACCTGTAGGTTTTAACCCCGTGTAGAAATTACCTGCATATGAATTCTAAGAAAAGAAAATAAACAATGCAAGAGCATAACACATAAAACACATATACACAGAGGTTTTGACCTAGATCCCAAAACTGGCCCCCTCAAACCCCCTGTGACCCCCCCAATGTGTAGTCAACGCAAAGAAGGAGGGGGCTTCGCTGCCCCTCTAACTCCCGGTTAACTAGGGAGGCTAGTCGTGGAAAGAATATAACACAACCCAACATTCTCCCACTTATTGCTTTCTTTCCACATGGGGCCACAGGAGATCATAGTCATTTATCTAGCCCTGAAATGCCCATTGTTTCTATACACCAAGAGAACTTCTCAGAGCTCACAAATTTCGTCAATGCATCTACAATATTCTTCAAAGTGTCCACCTTTACCAGCAACACCTTTTTGTCTTCTATCATATCCCTCACAAAGTGATACTGAAAATCAATGTGCTTTGTCTTTGAATGATAAGAAGGGTTCTTTGCCAAGAAAATTGCACTTTGGTTGTCACAGTCTATCCTTATAGCTCCCTATACTAACCCCATACTTGAACACAATCTATGCAGCCAAACTACTTCCTTGCTTGCATCAGTGGCTGCCATGTATTCTGCCTCTGTAGTTGATAATGCCACTACAGATTGTTTCTTACTCATCCAGCTGATTGCACCTCCAAATAGGTTAAACACATACCCACTTGTAGATCTTCACTAATCCAGATCTCCAGCCTAGTCTACATCAACAAAGCCACGGATTTCCAAAACTCTATCCAATCTTTGTCTTCCTTGCTAGCACAACCCATAATCACTAGTGCCATGCAAATACATGAAAACCTGCTTCACTGTTGTCCAATGATCCTTTCCTAGTTTTGACATAAACCTGCTCAATACTCCCACTACAAGTGCAATGTCTGGTCTATTACAAACCATTGCATACATCAGGCTACCAAACTCACTTGCATCTAGAACACGGGACATCTCCTCTTCCTCTTCATGTCTCTTGGGAAACTGTTCAACAGATAACTTCACACCTATAGGAATAGGAACCTTCACTAGTTTACTATACTTCATATTAAACCTTTGCTGTATTTTCTCAACATACTTCCTCTGGTTTAACCAGAGATTCCTATTTTCCTGATCTCTTTTAATTTCCATGCCCAAAATATAGTTTGCAGCACCAATATCTTTTGTGTCGAATTTGGAGAACAATTGGGTCTTAAAATCCTGGATAATTTCTTTGTCATTTCCAACCAACAACATATCATCCACATACAAGACTAGATAAATAACATGGTCACCAATTAATTTAAAATACACACAGTGATCTGCTTTTCTTCTGGTGAAGCCAAGTCCCCATATAAATGTATCAAATTTCTAATACCACATCCTTGGTGACTGTTTTAACCCATACAAAGACTTCTTTAACTTGCATACCAATTCTTTCTTACCCTTCACCGCAAAGGCTTCAAATTGCTTCATGTAGATCTCCTCTTCCAAATCCCCGTGAAGAAATGATGTCTTCACATCCATCTGTTTTGCCTCAAAATCAAAAGCAGCATCAACAAATAAAAGTAATCTAATAGAAGCTACCTTGGCAATAGGAGAAAAAATATCACCAAAATCAATTCTCAACACCTGGGAATAACCTTTTGCTACCAATCGAGCTTTGTATTTCTCCACCTTTCCTTCTAAATTTGTCTTCTTCTTGAACACCCATTTGCTAACAATGAGTTTCCTTCCAGCCGACAACTCCACCAGATCCCAAGCCTTCCTTCATAGTTCTGGGATCATCATCAGTAACAGATAAAGAAAATTTTGAACAGAAAGCAGATGGACTATACCTTTCTGGCTGCCTTTTTTCTTGAACTGATCTTCTCACACTCGGAGTTTGTGGCTCTTCGTCTTCTGATTCCTCCTCTACTGTAAAGTCTGATTCTTCCTCCTTAAGCTCAAACTCTATCTTCTCAGGTTCCTTTGGTTTGACTTCATGTTTAATAACATATTTCACCTCTCTGAACACCACATCTCGGTTGTACACAACCTTCCTTGTTACTGGGTTCCAAAGCTTATAACCCTATAAACCATCCTTATACCCAATAAAGATGCACTTTTTAGATTTACTATCCAACTTGGTTCTTTTCTCCTTTGGAACATGTACATATGCATCACATCCAAATACCCTCAGATGTGAAAGAGAGGGTTTCTTACCAGTCCATACCTCTTGTGGAGTCTTATCCTCCAATGCTGATGAAGGTGATCTATTGATGATCTGAAAATGGGGCACTAAAGGCTTCTTGTCAGCTTACAAGAACCTCTCCCACTTCTAAAGCTTAAATATTTCCAAGACCTTATGATTAACCAATTGTGGAATTAAAAAGTTCTTGAAAATAGGTGTATACTTGTGTTTGTTTTTAACTTCTCAAGTGCTCAAGTTCATTTTATTATGCTGATGTAAAACACACATAACAGTAAATATAATGCAGCAAATAAGAAAACACATGAGACAACAATATAATATGGATTTCACTAAAACCTCTTGGGCTACATCTCCTTGAGCTCTAGTCAATTCAACTAAGCTCTCTGGGATTATGGCATAAGTTATTTTACAAGCTCCATGCTCAACTCCATTGGATTACATAGAAATAATGGGCTTAGAACACCATCTTATCCCTAGCTCTGAAGCTCTCAGGATTTCTGGCTCTGGCTCTGGCTCTAGCTCTGGCTCTGGCTCTGGCTCTTGGCTCTAGCTCCTGGCTCTCACGAGCTTCTCTCAGCCTTTGCATGCCTCTATAGCTCGCTCGACCTTCAAGCGACTCTCAGCAACCTTCTAGCAAGCTTCAGCAATAACTTTCAATAGCTGTGCTCTCCGAAACAAGAACTTATCTGCTTCGCTTGGCTCTATGGCCTTTGAGGAACCCTCCCCTCTATGACTTCCATCCATTCCTTTGTCCCCAATCATAAGTAATCATTCCCTTTTGCCTATGTGTCTCTCTATGCTTCAAAACGCACAGATGTGATGGTTGTTCCCAATGGAAATGGACCGGCGGGCACGGAGAACTCGGTCGTTTGGCCTTCCTATGTAGAAATCCCAAAAATGGCCAAATTTCCAATACACCAAGAATATGTGTGGAAATACACTATTGGGCACAAAATCCGGACTTCAAATATTATCGAATCTCCCCTTTAAACCCTATCAGGTCTGCCTTTTATCGGCATATCGCAATTGCATAAGTTGGAGATCAAAAACCTCAATACACGGGAATACATTGAAAATCCCGAATCCCTGGATTTGAAAACTTATGAAATCAGGTTTATAACCCCATCGGTTCCAGCCCTTTATCGCTTATCGCAATCACAGTCGCACGTCGCATGTCAACAGCCCTTGTATCGGGGATCACCGATCACCAATTGTCGATATCGACGTATCGCTATCGGCCCCATCGTTGTATCGCATATCACAATCACAATGGGCCCGGGGGTCTTCCCTTTGGTTATGCCAACTACCAATCAACTGATCCATCGATCGCTGATATCACACCTCACGTATCGCATCAGCGGGGTCTATGCCTCCTACTCCTCTAATCGCCAATCACCCCAATCGCCAATTCAATCACATATCGCAATACTTGGGGTCCCAATATCGGGTGCAGCCTACCTCCGACCTGACATATCAAAGATTGCTAATCAGGGGTTCCTTCCACCCTTACATTAAGTCCTACTCTTAACCCTTCCGATGTGATTTTCCTTCATAAAGCCTTAAGCCCATTTTTGGAAGAATTTGCCTCCTTTTCAAAGGACCACGACAAACTTCTTTCTGCAATAACTTCTTCATCTGAAGTCCATTTTAGCCCATTCAAATTGCAGTAGATTCAGAGTGAAAAGATCTACACAATGGGACTATTTCCAGGAGCATCCCTTGACTTTCATTTTCCTCTGTGAGGAACACTTTAGACTTAGAAGTCTATCCAAGATCCATTTTGGATCACACCTTCCCACTAAAATAACTTTTGGTCTCCAAAAGACTGACATACTGATATGAACTGTAAATGAGAGTAACAACACCCTCTTCTTTCAGCCTCCATACACTTGCCTTGCATAATGCCTCTGAACCAAAGCCTTTGACCACTCTCCTTCCTGGATGTGCTGGTCCTCTTGGGAAGAACTGTCTTCCTCCTTGACTTCATGCAGAACTCATGTTGAGATGGTCACAGAAGGTAGTTTGAACTTCTCTTCCTTGATCATTGATTCAAGGTGGCTCAAACCAATGTGAAGTTACATCTGCTTCACAAAATTTTCATTTCTACCTGTTTGCCAAGTTGTCAACAACAACTGTTAACAACAACAGAAATACAGACAACAACTGGATGGCCTAAACTTCTGCTTCAACAAAAGAAACATATTTTCACATCTTGTGAACACCTCCATGTCTTACATCTGCATACAAATGATGGACTAGATAACAAGCCCACAAAACATGCCTTTAAAACAATTGACCCTTCAAGTCAAGCATGTAGAAAAAGACCTCTAGGACTCTTTTTCAAAGATGAAACACTTCATCATTATCTCCATCTTGGAGACCAAATCAACTTTTCTCAAGTCAATATTGCATCAAATGCATGGCAAAGCAATCAACCCTTCAAGGTAATTAAACATACATGTTCAAATACAAGGAAATCATCAACATCCCTATGTTCATGCATATCATTCTCATGCATGCATTTCATCCTTCAACTTTCGCTTAAGCACATTGTACTTTCAAAGTTGAAATAAATATAATGTTGCGGCAACAAAGTGAGTCTCCTACTCAACTTTTCCATTCACTTTCTTGGTAAAATCTTGCAACCTGAATTCCATTAACAAAGAAATGCAAATAGATTCCTTATATCAATAAACATGCAATCTTAATTGGATAAGAATTCTAACCATTTCTTACCAATCCATTTCAAAGGTGTTACCTTTATCTACACATCAGTATCAACATGTGAATCATCCTGAAACACATCAATCATGGAAACTTCCTTTCCATTCTTGCCATTCTCTCTTTCCACCTTCTTCAAGTTTTGTGGAAGCATTGTTGGATTCAGAGTCCAACACTTTTCATCAATGTGTCATTGCTTATGGTAGTAGGTCCAACACATGTGCATCCTCTTAACAGCATGATTTGCCTTGTTTGGACCTTTGGCTTCTTGCTTCCTTTCCTTCAAAAGTTTCCTATATGTGGCCATTCTCTTCCAACGTCTAGAAACATTATGGCTATCCAAACCACAAAAGGAACATGCTATTCTTTTCCCATACTTATATGATAATTTATCATGCTTAACACAATCAAAAGGAATATGGTTAGAACCAGATTTATACCTTTCTCTTTCACCTTTATTGCCTTCATGATGAGGTGAATTAAATGAAGAAGTGGCTCCCTTTGGAACATCATCAACCTCTTCAATGCTTTCAGAGTTTCCACAACTCTCTGGTTCAAGTGCATGCTTATGAACACCTGCATCTTTCAAATGATGTTTCAAGCTATTGCATTCCCCATGAATACAATCTTTACACTCTTGAGGTAGAAGACCTAAAATGAAACTCCTTCTTGGAACTATTTCAATGGCCTTCATGGCAGCTTTGGAACTTTCTCCATAAGATTGTCCATAGCCAAGACTCAAATACTTAGGCCTTTCCTCAATCATTACTGGCTCAACAATATCATGTGCATGTTTACCCAAGCCTTTTCCTTCATAGCCCATCTTGGACATTAACTTGGAACCTATGCCTCTGGTTTTTTTTCAAAAGAACCAATATAAACATTCGTAGAAGAATTTGAAGACAAACAGGAATTGTTTACCTCTTCTTCAAGTTGATACTTGACTAAGGCTTCTTTGGCAATAAAGAGTTGTGTCTCCAACTCATGCATCCTTTTTAGGTTCATATTTGCAATATGAAGTTGCCTCTCCATTTCTGCAATTTGTCAAAAAGCAACTGCGTCTCGTCCTCCACAGAATTCAACTACTCTCTAAGTATGTTGCTCTTCGTTCCATCCTCATACATTTCTCTCACCATATCCATCATGGTGGACAAGTCTTGCTTCATGTCTTCATCAAAGAATCTTGTGAAGAAAGCAGAATTTGAGGACTCACTTGTAGAAGTTGTCATTATGCCAATGAACAAAAAAACTTGAGACAAGATTAACAAAGAGCTTATTCAAGCAACCTTTTGCAACAAACCTCTTGTGCTTCCAGGATTTCTTTGAGATCCTTTGGGATAAGAAGAATGCCTTCAGCTCTTCTTCCTTCTTGTCCTCTCCTAGACTGAGCTATCAATAGCTTTCCCTTCACCTCTACAAACTAAAACAATAGTCAGTCTGAAAACAAGCATACAATCAACCTCTGACTATTTAAACACCTTTCAGACAAGCAATTTTTGCTATGTCAATCAAGCATTCTGATCTGATACCACTTGCTGTGATATAAACAGCTTTGATATCACCTTCTTTGAAGGTGGGGTTAATCAATCTTAAGCTCTGATAAAACAAAATCTGATATGACCTGCTCTGATACCACCTAATCTGAAAATGGGGCACTAAAGGCTTCTTGTCAGCTTACAAGAACCTCTCCCACTTCCAAAGCTTAAATATTTCCAAGACCTTATGATTAACAAATTGCGGAATTAAAAAGTGCTTGAAAATAGGTGTATACTTGTGTTTGTTTTTAATTGCTCAAGTGCTTAAGTTCATTTGCTTATGATGATGTAAAACACACATAATAGTAAATACAATGTAGCAAATAAGCAAACACATGAGACAACAACATAATATGGAGTTCTCCCAAACCTCCCTGGCTACGTCTCCTTGAGCTCTAGTCAATTCAACTAGGCTCTCCGGGATTATGGCACAAGTTCTTTTACAAGCTCCATGCTCAACTCCATTGGATTACACAGAAATAATGGGCTTAGAACACCATTTTATCCCTAGCTCTGAATCTCTCAAGCTTTCTGGCTCTGGCTCTTGCTCTCACTCTGGCTCTCGCTTTGGCTCTTAGCTCTAGCTCTGGCTCTGGCTCTTGGCTCTGGCTCTTGGCTCTAGCTTTGGCTCTTGGCTCTGGCTCGGGCTCTTGGCTCTCACAAGCTTCTCTTGGCCTCTGCGTGCCTCTATAGTTCGCTCGACCTCCAAGTGACTCTTAGCAACCTTCAGCAACAACTTTCAATAGTTGTGCTCTCTAAAACAAGAACTTGTCTACTTCGCTTGGCTTTATGGCCTTTAAGGAACCCTTGGCTCTGTGGCTTCCATCTGTTCCTCTGTCCCTAATCATGAGGAATCATTCCCTTTTGCCTTTGTGGCCTTTGTGCTTCATAACACATAGATGTGATGGTTGTTCCCAATGGAAATGGACTGGCAGGCACGGAGAACCCAGTCGTTTGGCCTTCCTGTGCAGAAATCCAAACAATGGCCAAATTTCCAATACACAGAGAATACGCACAGAAATACACTATCGGGCGTGAAATCTAGACTTCAAATATTATCGAATCGCCCCTATAAACCCTATTAGGTCTGCCTTTTATCGACATATCACAATCGCATAGGCGAGAGGTCAAAAACCTCAATACGCGGGATACACGTTGAAAATCCCAAATTCCCGGATTTGAAAACTTATGAAATTAGGTTTATAATCCCATCGGGTCCAGCCCTTTATTGCTTATCACAATCGCAGTCACACATCGCATGTCAACGGCCCTTGTATCAGGGATCACCGATCGCCGATCACTGATCGCCGATATCGGTGTATCACTATCGGCCCTGTCGCTGTATCGCATATCGCAATCGCAATGGACCCAGGGGTCTTCCCTTTGGTTATGTCGACTGCCAATCTACCGATTACCAATATCACACCTCGCATATTGCATTGGCGGGGTCTATGCCTTCTGCTCCTCCGATCACCGATCACCTCGATCGCCGATTCAATCACATATCACAATACCTAGGGTCCCAATATCGGGTGCAGCCTACCTCCGATCCGACATATCAGAGATCGCTAATTGGGGGTTCCTTCCACCCTTGCATTAAGTCCTCCTCTTAACCCTTTCGATGTGATTTTCCTTTATAAGGCCTTAAGCCCATTTTTGGAAGATTTTGCCTCCTTTTCAAAGAACCATGGCAAACTTCATTCTGCAATAACTTCTTCATCTTAAGTCCATTTTAGCCCATTCAAATTGCAGTAGATTCAGAGTGAAAAGATCTACGCAATGGGACTATTTCCAGGATCAGCCCTTGACTTTCATTTTCCTCTGTGAGGAACACTTTAGACTTAGAAGTCTATCCAAGACCCATTTTGGATCAATTGACCAGGTAACATGCTGTCTCCATCGCCTCTGCCTAGAATTCATGTGATAAGTCGACACCACTGAGCATGCTTCTTGCCCTTTCCATCAATGTCTTGTTCATTCTTTCTGCAACTCCATTTTGCTCAAGTGTTTATGGAGTAGTCTTCTGTCATGCTATACCACACTTCTTACAGAATTCTTCAAATTCCTTGCTTCAAATCTCTCCACCGTTATTTGACCTCAACACCTTTATCTTCTTCTCTATCTGGTTTTCCACCAGAGCCTTAAATTCTTTAAACCTATCAAAGAATTCAAATTTCTTCTTGAGGAAATATATCTATGTCTTCCTTGAGAAGTCATCTATAAATGATACATAGTACACATACTTACCCAGTGATGGACCCTTCATAGGTCCAAACACATCATTGTGCACAAGCTGTAATATCTATTTCACCCTCTTACCACCAGAGGGGAAACTCACCCGATTTTGCTTCCCATATACACAATTTTCACAGACATCGAAATCCAGATAGCTATTAGTCATACCTTCTACCATACCTTTACCATGAAGTATTCAAAGGCCCTTCTCTCCAATATGTCCAAGCCTTTGATGCCACAACATGGTATTTTCTCTAGACACCACTAGGTTTTCTGCTCCAATTTCTGGAACCACAGAACTGTTGCACCCATCAATAGCAGTGCTACCTTACAGCTTGCACAGAGTTCCAATCCAAACTCCCCACATCAATATGAGTGCTTCCCGAACCATCTTGCAGATATCTTTCTCGAACATTATTTTTACACCTTCATTATCCAGCTTGCTTACAGAAATCAGATTTTTGGCCAATGCAGGAATATGAATAACACCTGGAAGTGTTCTAACCCTTCCACCTTGCAACTTCAACTTTACTTTTTCACGACCAATGATTCTAACCTTCTTATCATCCCCCAAGAAGACATCACCACCATCATATTTCTCATACTCGCAAAACCACTCTCTATTGGGAGTGAAGTAAAAGGATGCACCTAAGTCAATCAAACATGCCTCATGATCTACATGTGTACTTGAAGAAGCCAAGTACACATCCCCACCTTCATCTGAGGTGGTTTTTGCCTCTGCAGAAGGAGAATCATCAGATCCCTTTCCTTTGTCAGGAGCTTTAGATTTACAGTCCCTTTTGTAGTGCCTTTCGTTTCCGCATTTCCAGGACACCACCTTTACAAGTTTTCCTGAAGATTTAGATCTCCCTCTAGATTTAGATCTCCCACTTGATGACTTGTTTTTTTTTCTGTTCTGGGAACGTCCTGGTACAAACAAGGCATCACCATTCTATCTCTCCATATTTTTCCGTCTCATCTCCTCCATCAACAAGGATGAGACTATTTCATCAAACTACAAGGCAGTTGCATTTCTACCTATTGCAATAACCAGACTATCCCACAAATCTAGTAGAGAACACAACAAATTGATGCACTTATCCTCATCTGAAATTTTAATATCAAAAAATAATAACTGACTTACCATAGTATTAAATGCGTTCAAATGCTCTGTCACCGAGTCTCCATCTTTCATCCTTAGGTTGTACATCTTTTTCCGTAGGAACAGTTTATTCACTAGAGACTTAGATTGGTACAACGTCCCTAACTTGTCCCACAAAGCCTTCATTGTAGCTTCCCCCGATACATTCAGCAATACTAAATCTAGGTATACAATCGTATTGTGCTCTTTGCCTTCTGATCCAACTTCTTCCATTCTTCATCGAACAATCCCGTTGGTTTAGTACCTAGATCTACCATGATCCACTATTATTTATCCACCAACAGATCCTCCATCTTGAGTTTCCATAACTCAAAACTCTGACCATTAAATTTCTCGATCTCTATCTTTCCACTGCTCACCATCATCTTTCACCACCAGAATCGATCTCACAGATCTCCCACTGAACAGGGACTACCACAGGCCTGAGCGAAACCCCTCAGTAACAAAGGCATCCACCCAACCTAATATAGGGTCCAAAAAAAATTTCCTCGGGGCGCTGCCCTAGACCCCATAGAGGGGGGCTAACCACCCCCCTCAAAGCCCCCCCCCCCCACCCCCACTACACAGTCAGTGCAATGAAAGGGGGGCTCCACCTCCCCTCTAACTCCATAATTAACTAGGGAGGCTAGTCATGGAAAGAATATAACACAACCAAACAAAACCCCTTGATTGAGTATGAATGATACCCATGCTCTAGTTAAAAAAATACAGTAAGGGTGTGTCTATACGAGGTGGCCATGTACCATGCTCATTATTATGGCTAATTGGAACTGATTACAATTGGACAACAATTTCTTTGTGTCCAATCAACGTAGTGGTTGTTGACGTGTTGATAGCGGTGAGTTTGAAAATCAAATCTGTACATTTTGGGGAAAAATCTGCAAAATATAATTGTAGATCTGGATTCTTTGTGAAAAAATACCCGATTTCGAAAAAAAAATTCAGCCGAATTGGAGTCCGGATGAAGGAGATATCGCTAATCTAAAAATCAGTGGTGTTGCAGATATTTTTTCAGGGCAGCGAATTTGCGACGCAGATCTGTACGTTTCGGGGCAAAATCTACAAAATCTAATTGCAGATCTGAATTCTTTGTGCAAAAATACTCGATTTCAAAAAACAAAAATCAGTCGAATCAGAGTCCAGATGAGGGAGATATCGTTGATTTAAAATCAGCTATTTTTTCATAATTTTTGGTGACAGCGGGAGAGTTGCAGCGCAGATCTGAAGTTCTAGTGCCTAGAACAAGATTTCTAACACATGGGAAGATGCAGAATGGCTGTTTCATTTCCGAAAACAGGTCATGGTAGAGATTCTGAGCAATATTGACATAATTGTGGCCATTTCAAATTTTCTCCAAGTAAGTGAATTTTTCTCAAACCCTCTTCATGGAGATGCTATATTTTATAGGGAAAGATAATGGTCTTACTATTGAAGAAGTCATAAAACAAAAAAAGATCACATATGGGAAAGATTGGAAGGATTTAGTGTGGTTTGGTTTCAAAGATGAGGCTACCAAATGGTGGTTCTCAATTGACAACAAGCAGTTGACCAAACTTTCAGATGCAAAATTTGAACGAGTTCTTTTAGACAAATGGTCTCGGGCTAGAAAAAGGGAGAATGAGACATGTAAGGGGTTATTTTCTACGGGTGTCTCCTTGTTGCAGGTTCATGGATTGATTCAGAAGGATAAGATCGTTGTGTCTATAAATCCTAGTTGCAAGCATAATTTTATCAATGTTAATTTGGCCAAAAAATTACAAGTTCCAGCAAAACACATTGAAAACACACAGGTTGATGATGAGGATATTCAAGTTTATAAGGATTTGAAGCTTTCTATGGATAAGTATGTGTTGCCTGGTGATTTTTATACTTCAGATATGGATAACATGGATGTTGTTTTGGGATACCCTTGGATGGAATCAGTGGGTGCTTTCAATATTAATGTGTAGAAGAAATTCCTGAAGCTCTGGTATAAAAAGAAGAAAATTACATTACAGGATATTTCCATTAATAAACAAGTAGAGTCCAAGGAGGCTGAAGCAGAAGATGTTCCAGGGATTGACATATCAGATGATGAGCCAGTGATGATCGACAATCAAACACAAATAGAGGCTGAAGAAGAAAAGGTTACAGGTGCTGATACATCAGATGAGGACTCAATAGTTGAAGTAATATTGGAAGATAAGACACCACAGCATGCACCACAACATGCACCAGATAACAGTCAGGCTCTAGTAAGGCTTGAATTAAAGAAAAAGACACCGTGGGTTAAAACATCAACTTATCATCACCCACATCACCCCACAAGACAACAACCAGCAACATGGCAACCAATTAGCCACAAGGACAACAACCCCTGCATGACAGATAGAGAGGAGCGAAGATCCACCTACTACACATCAACATAGAAGAGCTGCCACAGTTAACTTCCATCTCAAGTGAGTGAGGCACCAGCAAGATCGAGGGTTAACCTTTCTCTTGGATGGTTAGATGCACGTGCATTGTACCAGTGGACTACTCTTTTGAGTAGATCTTATTATTTGTGTTCTTCCCATGTTTCGGGGACGAAACATGCTAAGGGGGGTGGAATGTTATATACCTAGGGGGGGTAATATGGGGTACAAAGGGAGGTACCCATGGGAATAATGTAACAATGGGATGGGCCATAGTAATAAATAAGGTGGTTAACCCATATCATGTAAGGGACCACAAGTAGTTAGTAATAATGTAATGGGCCCATGGTATTAGATAGATGGTATTGAGGGAACCATGGTAATGACCCATGGTATTGTATGTATGAGGCCTACATAGAGGCTAGAGACTCCCCATTGAGAGATGTCAAGGATTATTGTATGAACAGGCATATGGCTTGTGGATTGCTCTCTTTCCTCAAGGAGTGAATGTATGGTGTTGCCCTACCTGAAGGGTTTGATCAATAAAGAAGCATTTCTATTTCTATCTTGTTATTTCTTGGGTATATTTGTATTTTCATATATTTTCATATCAGATCTATAACAAGTGGTATCAGAGCTATAACAGGATTTCTAGGATGGGTGTAAGTTATTTTTGACGAACGTGAAAAATGGGGGTGATTTGCTAATGAGATGTGACCAAAGGTGATCAGAAACTGTAGGCAGGTGAGGGCCATGAATTGTAACAATCAAATGTGGATGGGAGTTTTTTTTTTTGAAAAAATCTTTGCACACTTTCCAAAAGAATAGGGGTTAGTTTGGATGTACAGCCATAGAGATGGGTGCCCCATGATGATAGTAACCTGTGTGAAGATGTAATGTATCTACTGAGGGTGGGGGGCCCATTGGGTTTTCTCCATGTCGGGTGGGTGAGTGAAGTGGTACAAATGGGATTTGTGACGTGGATGAACGATAGGCCAAATGTAGGACATGGAGGTGGATCCATTAGTAATTGTGAGGGGGCCTGGGAAAATGAGGTGAATGTATATTGAATGTAGCATAATGAGGCTAAACTTTTAGATATGTATGTGAGATGGTTCCCAGGCTGGAGTGAGTGGTCATGGCTCCTCTATGTGAAGAAGGATCTACAATGATGAAGGGATCCATGGGGGGGGTTCTATCAACCAGCGTGAATTCTTATCATGTACAAGTGTGAGATGCTGATAAACATGGTTGAGATGTTTATGGCACATTTTAGAGAAATGATGTCAGGATATGCAAATATTTTTAGGGGGAAGCCTATCATGCTGAGTGGAGAATGATGCTTTCTTTCTTTTCGCTTGTCGAGGTGTTGGTTAAAGCTCGCCATGTGTGATATTCCTACATTGGATACAACCAAAACCTGAAGTGAAAGAATCATTCAAGACATACATATGCAATGCATGTTTATGGACCTAGAGAGATGGAGAAGTACCTGACATGTGCGGTAGGCCTAGAAAATGACTTTTTATGTTTATGAGAATGGAGGGTTCCATGATGAAGATATTATGGGATTGATTTTCGTGTCTCTTTCTATTTTGTTAACGGAGATCCCAGGCTTTTGTAATGTTCCCTAAGAGATGGAAAAAATGGTGAAAGATATGGCCATGGGGTCCAAATATCAATCATTTGCATTGTTGAGCTGTGGAGGTCAGAGAGCTTTCCCAGAGAGTTTCTTGTCATTGTGGTCATCCTGTGCACCCGTGATTCGCATTGTCAGAGATAGGTAAGAGCTTGAGACCTAACCTTTGTGATTTTTAGTCTGTTAGGTTAGGTAGGGCGTACATGGATCCCTTGTACTACATTTTAGGGTCAATTTTCAAGACCATGCCGGTAACTCTCCTTGAGTCACACAGTCTTCGTGCATAACCAAAGTTGTATGTGAAGACCTCACGTGAAAGGGATACTTAGACGTGCATTGCACGCATATGCATTATGGGTTTGTGCAATGAACCCTATCGGGGTTTTTCACAACTTTACCAAGTGTTTGTGCATCAAACACGCACCTGTATGGGATATAGGCACATGCACCATCCGTGATTCTGAAGAACAGGTGTGCACACCATGCACCTGTTTAGCCAATAAGTGTGCGGTGGGGGGAAAAGTGGTTTTTTCACCCATTTTGATTTTCTGAGGACCTGAGGAGTTCTCCTTTTTTCATGTGGCATCCTTGGTGGTAGGATGATCTAGAGAGAGCGAGACTGAACTCCTCTACAGAATGATGTGTCATAGGATGTTGGTGCAAAGCAGAAACTAGTGCAATGGGGGTTTCTAAAGTTTCTTTTAGAACCCGTTGATGAGGTCGCAAGATAGATTCCTGCGATATCTGATTAGTTGTTGGGATGTAGATTGTCAGGTCATGGTTATCCACCATACAGACCTTATGATTCTAGTGGAGGTTGAAATTTACATTATTACTGGGTTAATGTCATGAGGGAAGGTGCTTCCTTATCCCCTTCCAGGAGAGGATGTTGGCATGTGGATTTGGGTTGATGGACACTGCAGTGCAGACCTTATTTCAGATGGCTAAATGAAGATCGCAATAGTGGAGGATCTAGTCAAGCGAGCATCGCTGGCTATGATCGTTAATTTGTGGGCTAGGCATCCCCCAATCAGTGCTCGGGGTCGCATATTTCGGTTTTGCAGCAACTTTAGGTAGGGGTATTCTTTGACTAGGCCTGACTAGTGTGGCAAGGGATGGTGTCATAGCTTACCTAGGTTCAGCGATTTTCGTTGAAGAGTTTTGGTTATGGGAGTGTGATTTGTAACATACTCTATGAAAGGGTGGTTATTCTTCACCCTATTCTTGTTGTACCGGGAGGGCCTCCTTGAGAGCCTCACATGCATCGTAGGGGATAGGCGATGCTGCATGAGGGTGAAAGAGAGGTGGGTTGTAACTGGACCAATGTGGTACAACATTGGTTTGAGTTCAACCCCAAGCTCATATTGGACTACCCCTACCATGGGGTTGACTTCTCAGGAGATCTAGAGATGGGGATCCCTCCAGGTGCTTCCTGGGGGCGACCATGTATATGTTTGTTAATTCTTCATTTGTATACATATGGTTTTCATGTATTTAAGATTTACAATGATACTGACACTATGCTTTGTTTACTTGCAAACGCGGTGCCATGGGGATGTTTATTGGCCTTTCTAGTTGGCCATGATCCAAGACATATGGTAGTTGCGGGGGACATGCATGTTCCTTAGAGACCCCGGGAACTAAGGCCACCAGCTGCTCCTCAAGGTGGCTTAGAGAGACCGACACATTGACCTCGGTTGGAGATTAGTGGGCCCTCCGAAGAGGTGGCTATGTATACATAAATACTAGTTGCATGCGTTGAGGAGGCTGAGGTGCAGTGATATACTGCAGAGGTGGAGTTACAGTGGTACTGTAATCCTGGAGATGAGTAGAGATCTTGATTAGAGATGTGCCCTTTGACAAATGTGCTCACCTTCCAGAGGTTGTGGTTTAGATGAAAATGTCCCATCAATGGGAGCATCAGAGGAATTTGTGCCGTATTTCTATGGTGGTGGCTACTGTTGGTCCCATCTTGGCTCCTGATGCGCAGATGGTGTCACCAGGGTCCTAGGGAGATTACTTGTATATCTTTGTTTTTTGGTTGAGATGATGTATGCACCAAGGTAAGCATCGATTTCTGAGGATGCTCGCCTGTAATTTTTTGTGACTTATCCTTCCTGGTCATGGGCCAGTGATTTTTGTACTTATATATATATATTTTTGATGTATATACAAGGTTATTTTTTGGCCGCTCTCATGATGTGAAATATGTATCCATACTTCTTAGTGTATTTATGCGTTTGTGTTTCTAGATGTATCTTGTGTTAATGTTTTTATATATCTTGATGGTGATATATGTATGATGCATGGCAGTCTAGGATTTGATTAGCGATGCCATAAACTATATGATTATGATCTCTGGGTATATGTGTAAATGTTATTTGATAAAAATGTCTAGCTAACCTTTGTGCATGGAGATATTTGCGAAAAAGGCATGGATTGTGGACTTGGAACACCCTATTTAACTGGGATACTACGAGCTCAGAATCAAGGAATAAATGTAGGTGAAGGATACCTAGGTGGTTGGAATTGACCAAGAGGCCTATGATGGCATCATATTCTGCTTGATTGTTTGGTGGCTAACTCGATACAAAGTCCATTGAAGAGACAAGGTGCTCGGTCAGGAGAGTATATAGCCCATGTTACAGCAACCATATTTTGCAACCATCGAGATGTGCTGTTAGTGAACCCGTGGTGATAAGCTGGTGGAAGATCCATCTATTTACATGAGATGAGATTTTTAGAATACATATATGATGAGGTGATCCTCATAAACAATAAGTTATTGTACATACATGCTTACTCTAACATTTTATGGGTGAAATTGTTTGAGGTAGAGACCATTGACGAGACATTTTAGGCAAGTCCCGTCATGCTCTGATAGTATGTATGCCCCCTTATGGAGGCAATATTTGATGATCTATGGCCCCTTCCAAAGGGTTTCAATATTCTATTGTGATACGCACATGGATTCTTTGAACTAGTTCAGAGCTAACCACATAGATTGTATGGGAGGCAATGCTACTCATGGCATGGGATGTTGATGCCTCATTGTCAATGTGTGGTAGGATATCTTGTGGACGTATCCATCTCTGGGGCAAGGTCTTGTTATTGTGAGATAGGATATCTTGTGGAGGTATCCATCTCTAGGGTGAGGTATTGTTATGGTGAGACAAGATAACTTATGAAGGTATCCATATTTGGGGCGAGGTTTTGTTATGGCGTGGCCTGTTTGTGTGTGTTAGTTTTAGTGCTCCTCTTGTCAAACAAAACCGTGTAAGGTCTTAGAAATTCCTTGTGTGGTGGAATTGAGAGCAGATGCAACAATATAATAGAATAATTTTTTCTTGGTTTGAGAGGTACTTATAGGGGATCTGGGCTACTAAGCGGAAGATATCATTGAATCTACTCAGTTCGTGACATTTATTGATCAAATGATTGGATTTGTCACATAATGTGCATGTAATGGGTGAATTTCTTTTCTAGGTGGTTTTTTATTACTTTTGGCCTGATCTAGAATGGTGATGGTGATGGGAGATGAAATGGTGGGGGCTAGCCATATTTGCTCCTCGAACAGACATAGGACATCTAGGGGTCCTTCTTCATCAGGTTTTGGAATGGGTTCTCTGGATTTCATATCTGAGTCTAGTAGATAGGGATTTTCCGTTACGAAGTTACGTATGAAATTCATTGTTTTGTGGAATTGAGGAAGGTGAGGGCACCTCCTTTTGTGATGGTTCTCCTCACATATAGTGCATATATGTTATTGATGCCTAGATCTCTTTCTTTGGTCCTCCAGGGTGTTGGGGCAGACTTGGTAACATGTCCATAATTCTAGGCACCAGTCTACCGAATGGGTAGGGTCATCACATATAGCACATGGTAAAATAGAGGGGTGGAAATATGTCTTATTCCGCCTTTGTGTTGTAGGCAAGTGAGGAGATGAATGATGCCTCTTCCTGAATGTAGAAGATGTTTTGGCATTTATCATTTTGTGGAGGTGGGGTTGGTGTTATGGGATCATTGTTGTTGGTTTGGATGAGACCTTTTAGTGTCTTTTGGAGTTAAAGGATATTCAGACAATGAGGAGTGTAGTGTCCATATTTATCGCATATGGCACACGCATGGTTGGTGTGTACTTCATTATGCAGAAATTTTGAATAATATAATGCATATTCACAGAGATTATCCTGATTATACACTATTTGCAGAATGCATGCATAATACATAACCCCCTCTACCATTGATCATCAATTTGCGGAATTAAGAAACAATTGCATGCACACATTGAAACATCAATCACACATATCAACACAGTATGTAATGGGGAAAGAATACAGCTGAAAACCCCGAACTATCTATATATTATATTGATAGAGAACATGTAACAATACATAGTACAATACTCCTCACAAGTACTCAGTACTATCTCCACCTGCTACACACAAACCAGCTCAGATCTGAACAAGTCACAGGTTCAAATCTCCTCCACTGTTTGCCTGCCTCTACTGCGCAATCCAAGTTGAGAATAGATCTGATCCAAGTTCAAATTCCCTTTGCTTGTACTGCGCAATCCTCATTGGAAATCTCAATCAATGATTGTGCAAATCTCATGCACAACTATAGTCACAACTGATAGTAGTCTCACCCTTTCACCCACATCTAACACTTGTCTCCACTAAACTATCCATGCACTGAGTTAACTGATGTATTCTTTAGTTGATTTATGAGTTAATAATTAGTTAATTAATTAATAATTAATTCACATCACTCATCACTAGTGTATTTGGTAGTTAGACTAAATACAACTAGTTCAACTAAGTCAAACTGAACACAACTCCGTCAACTCCTCAATCAACTCCACCAAACTCAATCACTTGACTTCTAACTGAAATCCATCATGCAATAGCTCAACTAACCCATAGGAAAAGCGTATTTCCTTCTGGCAGTTGCATGTGCCACATCCGTAGCTCGAACTGAAGTGCTGCAAGAGGATAAGATAATGTTTATAGTCCAAATATTATTAAGAGCTAATAATATTTGATTGTTCTATTTTTAGACTGGCAATCTAAAAATAGACTCCGCCCATATGTCTGAAAATATAAGTCCATCTATTTTTACCAACATGACCAATCATCCATAAATAGCATCCTGCAACTCATAAACCATGATCCATATGTCTAAAAATAGACATAGTCTAAAAATAGACTTTGTGCCAAAAATAGCATGCGGGCCCACTTAGTGAAGGCAACTTCTTTTCACTAAGCCCCATCATCTTGTTGCATTTTCAACACATTATTACAAAAGGGTACAACATTCACTCCTTTTGGTGGAGCTGGGGTTATCGATGTTTTGGAGGAATTGATGGTCATTTTTTAACTCGTCTAGTTCGGGGCATATATGAGTTGGGTTCCCGAATTCCTCACATAACACATAGGGTTGTATGGGTTTGGAGGAGTTGGAAGCTTCTCCTTTTTTACCGTTTTGTATCACTTTTCTGGAAAATCCAATTTAATGGTAAGTGCTAAACGATTTTGAGTAAGGGTGTTCCTCTGAAAAGGAGGTATAGGGAATCTCCCTTCCTGCATGAGTCCTAACTCAAATGACATAGTCATGGGGATTAGGTACCAAATTGGTATTGTGAGAGTCATATTTGGTAATGTGAGGGTTTTTATGGCTTAGTGTGAGATGAACCTAGGTGGGGGGCACAAGAAGGGGGTTTGTGTAATTGCGGGAGGTAAAGACCTGACTTCTTTAGTTGCACGGTGTGAGATGTCTGGAATGGATTCTAGTGTTTGGGCGGTATTTGATGAAGTCATCATCCAAACCAGTGCTTTGGTATTTGGGACAATATATTGTATTAATGGAGGGTTTACAAGGAAAGTTCCTAAGAGGTTTGATGGCTTAAAGTTTCCTGGGTTGAGCTTAGTGTAGGTAGTGACCACCTCTTGGGATACTAAGGGAAGCACACCATCTAGTCTGGGTGAAGTTGTCTTCTCGTAGTACACGAGTTGATAAATGGTAATGACCTTCCCATCATGGGGGAACATCATGATTCTGAATACCGATGAGGTGATTGTGATCATTTCATACATATAGCTTCGACCTTGTATGATGTTGTAATCCAACTGGGCGTCGAGTACTTTAATGTCTATTAACACAATTTTTCAAGCCAACTTGACTAGCACGCTAGGGTATAGACCAATGAGAGAAGAAGGAAATTCATTGTATGCTCTAAGTGTTATGTCAGAAGGCTTAATTTAAGGGGATCCTAATTTTTTCCCAAAGGATTTGGACATGATGCATGTGGAAGCCCCTTCTTCAACGATGCAATGATGGATATTGATAATCTAGACTGAGATAGGGATTTGGAAAGCGATGGCTGAGGGCAACCATGGAGTAGCTTTCTCCAAGTCTAAGACCATGAGGTGGGAATCAGATGGGTCAAGTGTGCCTAAAGCGGAAAGTAGGGATTTCCGCTGGGTTGGGCATGTCTACAAGACTTCAAGCACTGACATAGATGATGGTGATTGAGCTAAGTCATCGAATATGCTATAACTATAGGTAGATTTTGAATTGGGCCTTGAGCGGCATAAAGGTCCTTTAACCATTTTAGGCATGACATCTATGGGAGGTCGCATAATGGTCAACAGTCCAGTAGGTATAGCCTTAGCCGAGGCAAATAGATTGGGATTTTGGGTAGTCTCATAAGTTCGATTCCTCGTTTTTAAGAGGATGTGCTCTCCTATCACGAAGATATCATGGTTAGGAGTATTGTTGAGGTTCCCTCTAGATGGGTTATTTTGGGAAGCTTTTTGTTGTGTTTTAAAAATTCCCTAATGGGGGAAGGGTTCCTGCATGACTGTAGTTAGTTGGCTACTTTTCCCCCTACTACCTTGTATCCTTTTTAAATCATTAATTTTAGGACAGTGATGGGTATAATGGTCAGAATCCCTACAAATAGCACATGCATGATTAGTCTAGATACTAGTGTTCTTGCCCTATTTCTGCGAGTTATTATTGGCTATACCCTAGTTTTGGTTTCAGTCGGGGTTATCCCTTCCTCGTGCCCTTGGGTGTTGCTGCTAATTGTTGTCTCCCCGCTCAGGCTCTCCCTTTGGCTTAGTTTTTGGTTTTTTCCTAGCACTGTTAGAAGGATTAACTAAATTTGGTTGTTCTTATGATTAATGTGGTGAAGTGAGAGATGGTTGCACTAGATTTACCCATGCATTGTTTTTCTTTAGCGGTATATTCTATTGCAAGGTAGGGAAAGGAGAACATTGGTACTCCTATCCCTCGTTAACATAATGGTTCAGGGGAGTAGACATTTTATCCATACTCCAGGAGGAGTATTGATTTCTATGTGGGGGTTGATGCGAGCCTCCTTGCGGGGTCTGGTGTTGGTTAACCCTATTGCCTATATTCTGCATAGGTTCGGGTTGACCATTATAATACCCTGTATTTTGTAATGATGGTGTCACATCATAAGATGGACCATTAAATGGATACGCAAGGTATTGGAAACTATTGTTGTGATGTATTTGGGATAGGGCCCCAATTATTCCATTAATAGTATTGGATGCGCCTGCTACTTCTCAATAATATTGCACACGCAGGGTGTCTGGGAGTACGTGGAAAACGTATCCTAATTGGTTGTATATCAACTCCAGTTATTGGGCTTTACTAATGGCGTCTTCCTCACTCTGCAGGAATGTTTTACCCACACCTTTTGATATTTCAGAGGTGAGGGATCTCAAGAAAATGTCCAAGAGGAATTTATCTTCAAAGTTAGGTTTGCACAAGCTGCGATGTTTCTGCCATTCATGGATATTGTCTAAGATGTGGGTAGCTTCTGCTTGTTTGAAGTTGTTTGGAAGTTCCAACCCCGAATCATGGTGGACTAGGAGTTGGAAGAAAGTAAGGAATGCATTAGCTAATGAGCTAAAGGTTCCGTGAGACGTAGTGGGTTGGTCTGTATACCACTTCACCATGGGCCCTGTTAGGGTGCGTTGAAATAGTCATAATCTAATAGTATATTCTGTGATACTATTAGACGAACAACACAAGTGAAACTTCATGATGTGGTTGCCTAGTTCTTCACCCTTCTTTCCCTCGAATTTTAGAATATCCAAAGTGAGCTTTGTGGGCATAATTGGCCAATTTTGGCCATGTTCAATAAGGTCATTTGTGAGCTTTCTTAAATATGGGAGATTTAATGAAGCTAAGAACTTGATTTGTGCATTACCTTCTATTGCAAAATGATTATGGACAACTATATGTTATGGAGTCCTCTATGGGGATGTCATGGGAGGATTACACTGATGGGTATCTCGAGGACTGTCCAGAGGAGAAGTGTGTTCTTCCCAAAGGGGCTAGCGTGTGTGGATCCTTCAGGAGTTGTGAAGGGTGTACCTTGCCAAGGAAGAGTTCTAAGAAAATTTTCACCAATAAATGAAGATCCAATAATGGTGGCTGAGTGAAGTCCTCTCCATATAAATGGTAGGCATCGTAGTACACCTCCTCGGAATTGGGGGGAGGTTTAAAAAATGCCTAGATCGATAGGGAGATGTGGGGTACTCTATGGTGTTGATTTAGATTGTGCGCTACTTTTTTTTTGGTGAGGGAAGGAGATAAATATCACTGCAATTGGATCACATACATAAAGCAAAGCGAAAATATAAATGGTTTATTTTCCTTTAATTTAAACTATGTGACCAAGAAAAAAAGAGAAAGGTTTTTTTTGTTGTTGTGTATAATAAAGAGTCCTCTGAAGACCTAATCATCCTATTCACTATTAAAATTAAATAGGCCTTGCGGAGATAACCTATGATGGGTCCCAGGGAAACATCCCAAAATAACTAGTGATGCCTTCAATAGCCAAGGAATCAACCAAGGTATTGGTAATGAGGGTCAGGTGATGCTTGCACCATCACCTATAAGGGAAGGATGCCCTATATTTTTTCACTAGGTACCTTCATCCGACATGACCATTCGAGTCTTTAGCTTCTTGGTAATCGGTTACTAGTACCAAGCACTAGGTGGGTCAGGTAGCCCTAAAGAGTACCACACACACTGGGCCTAAGCTGAGCCCCCTCTAAATCTGATCTCTGCCATGATTGGGTTTTCTTTTTTTTGGGATGGTTGAAGGATTTTTAAGCTCCCTAAAAATTCAACAACTATGTTTCAATGGTGAAGCATGACCATGGCAGCTTATGGGATGCCTACCCCCAATGGTCCTAACCTGAACTATAAATGTCTTGGTGGCCCATGTGGGGAAGTTTAATTTGTTCAAGTTATGGTTGTTTTTAAAGAGGCTTAACTCACTTATGAGGTGACTTTGTAAGCCAAAATAGACTAAGTAACAAAATATCCAAAAGATGGATGATGTTTGAGTACAAAGTGTATGGAGGCTTAGTGTGTGATGCAAGTGAGCATATATAGTGTGATAAGATTTGGATATGTGATGATCCTTTTCAATATCCTTCTATTTACACTAGGTGTTGGTTGTTCCTTGCATGGAAAAAGAAATTTGTTTGTGGATTATGGGCCAAATACTTTTTCCTATTAAACTATGTGGAGTTTAATAAGGGAGATGGAAATTCAAATATTTTCAAGAAGGTTTTCGTATGCAATCTTAGGTTCATCTAGGAGATGCAAGGGAAGGAGGGATTACTCACTTTCTCTACTAATATTTTCTCCTAGGCCCAAAAATTAGGCTTTGTATATTAGTAAGATTCATGGAGAATGGGCCACTTACTTGCTTCACTAATTAAGCAAATATGATTTGTAGAAAATTAAGTGAAATAGTTTGAAACATATGTGGATTATGGCCACTTACTTTCCTCCCTAATTAATCTATGTGGGTATTTGTTGCAAATAAATAAAAAATAAAAAAAATATCTAATTTCTTGATGAATTAGGGTTCATTCAAGCAACCAGGGGTACTGAACAGAAAACAAAGAATGTAGAGGTGAGGGAAATTCAATAGACGTTGCCAATTACCTGAGAAAACTGAAAAATACAAGAATTTTTTTTTTTGTTTTTATGTTTGTCATGCATGTTTGGTCCCAGAAAAAAACACGTAGGTGAGACAATTACAAAAATTATTCACTTCCATGGGCTTCGAATAGGTCTCGGGGGACTATAAAAAATTTGGGGAGGTGAGGAGCACCTTGAAGGATGTTTGTACAGAGAGGAGGTCTTGAAAACAGTCTCTAGATTAATGGAAATAGATCAATATGGTCTTCATTCCTGTTGTAGTGTTTTTGGAGCACAAGTGTACTAAAAAACACCCCTTTAGCAGTGGATTGTTACCTACAAAGGATCACAGTAAAAAATGGTGTTGTTAGTGGACAGACTTAGATAAACACAACATTGTAAATAGTGGATACAATGCATATATAAACATATACTTAAACAAAGAGGTGCATGAACAAAAAAATGCTCAAATGGAGCAAACACATCAATAATATATGGAAAAATATCAATTTATTGATTGTTGGTGGTAGAGGTTGAATATAATTAGAATCTCAGACACTTGAAGACAATTCCTTGAGCTAGGGAACTCAAAAATCCTCAACAAGGGGGTTTCCTTTCCTCAATCTCTTTGCAAGTTTCTCCTCTCTCTCAAAGAAGTGTGAAGACTCTCCAAAGTGTCGATTCCTCTTCACTCACTAAGATGTTGTGTTGCTTAGAAGCAATTTGGACAACATTCTAGTGCTCTTCACTTCCTTGGTTTCAGCAATGAAATGGTGGTTTTCTTACAAGCAATTTTGCCAACATAGCAATGTTTGTTTTTTTGGCACTCCCATGTCTTGTTTATATAGAGTTTTTGAATCCCTCTTCCCTCTCTTGGTACATGTATGATAAAGGCACATGAGTAGGACAAGAGGATCCCATTGAGGGATGCACTTCTCCAAGGAGACTTGAATTCAATTGTACGAGGTTGATCTCATATCAAGAAATCAACTCCAAGTTTGTAGAGTGGTCTTGGACTTCTGAGTCACCTTTTTTACAACCACGTGGCTTTTTGAGGATATGTCGCACGTGTGCATTTATCGAAGAAATCTATGCATGACCTTAATTGATTTCCTTTATAAACTTTGGATCTTAGGAGAACCTTTTATTTTTTAATATTTATACTACATTCAGCTGGAAAAATGTTTTCTGGATTGTACTAGCAGGTGTACAATTTTCTAGTGTTAACAAATACCTCAACTATCGTACTTTGAGGTGGAGGAGGAGGTGGTTAGTCTCCTCTCTTAGGAGAAACATTAGGCACATCCTCTAGCTCTATCATGTGATCATCAGGTGAATGATGATAAGGTGTACTACCAGAAGGATCTCCAACACCCTGACCATGATCTAATGGGGCAGTACTACCATAAGCATGATTACCACCCTCATCATCATGATCCAACGAGGTAGAATTATGTGAAGGCTCATCTAACATATCTAGCATTTCATGCCTTGCATCCCTCCTTATTTCCAGTAGCATGCTAGCTCTGATGATATGATGTATAAAATTCATCATCTAGCATGGATAGTCCATCAAGAGATCCACAAAGGTAGGATCTGCACAGGAAAGACTCCCTCCTCAGCCAAAAATCTAGACAATCTATCTCAGTAGTCCATCCTAAATCTCAAAACATCCCTAAGGGCCGGTATGCCCACACCACCCTGATGATGTGCCTCACCCTCTTGGGCCTCACCCATCTCCTCATATACTCCCTCCAGTGGGGGATGAAGCATGTCCCCAAGGAATGTGTTGATGTTTACAAAATATATAATACATAACAATAATTAGACAATTTCATTAAGAAATTTAATAAAACAACTTAACGAATGTTTTAGAATAAATTTTATTCTATTTAATTAAGACAATAAAATGAAACTATATTAATTTAAAGAAAAAATCTAATATTACCTCTATCATCTACAAGCTCATCCAATGTGAAGAGGATGTTGGGACACTGTCTCCAATCCATACCCATGTACATAAACAACAACAAGATAAAAATGTGGTCATTATCACTGGTCATTAACGCGAGTGCCTGGTTGGAAATCCTGCTCAAATACTCTGGCAGGCCCCTCTTGGGCATCATCTAGCCCCACTTATGAATCTACACGTCATTCATCATCTTGGGAGGGTGGCAATCAAATGTATGCATCGTCTCTAGAAACCTCTCAAACATTAAATGAAAAATCTCTGAAGAAAAAGGTAATTTCATCCTCCCATGTATCATTGCACGACATCTATCTAAGGCCCTGCAAATTTGCCTAAAAAAAATGGCAGACCATTTGATAAATTTTAATGAGAGAATCCATACAGGTGAATTAAATTTGAAAAAGAGTGGAATAACCTGTTCAAAGTTTTGGGTTTAACAAAAATCTGAACAGGTTATTCCACTCTTTTTTAGATTTTATAAATTGTAGCATCTGAATCAAAGAATCGACCTAATACAAAAGAAAGAAACTATTGATGCCCATCACTAGTACAGTGTGAAATGGTGGTCACTAATAATGAGAGGCACTTAACCTCATGTGCGGAAAAAGAAGCAATCTGTAGTTGTCCAACATGCACCTAAAAATTTGTTAGACATACTACATGAGCCCCAACATATCTTTGAGTAGACAAGCTGACTCTCTGCTTCAACCATATGTTGGACATCAGGGAACTGGGAAAAATCCTCCCCTCTCCTATATAGGCCAGTGATAAAATATATTTCCTCCTTAGAGGTCATGTACCATGTCTTAGGACCGACATAGAATCCTAGTCCTTGACACTCCACTAGTGGATCAGATGTGCCAACAAGGTAGAGTGTGCCTTCAGGGATATATCCTCCTCATGGTACTTAAGGAGGCCTACATTCCTCAAGAGTGCTCAAGTTGTTAAGCTAATAGGGTGAGGGTATAAATCCATCTCCCTCTCTCAGGCATCCTATGGTCATAACACATTGTATTAGTTTGACACTTTCTCTTGCTCCTGTTGCTACTCCCTCTGTTGACATCTCTGCTACATGATTGACATATAAAATACATTATCCTCATACATAAAACATATATATTTTTATTAAATTAAAAATGTATTTATAAATATGGAAATATAACTTTCAATTAAAAAAAAATCCCAGGTGCGCCCCAAAAACACTAATGCACTGGCTTCGGTGCACTGTAAAAAAACAAATGCACCAGAGATAGTGCCTGCATACATATGACACACTGATTTTTGTTCACATTTTTACATTTTCATCATGGTGTGTCTCAAACTTATGCATTTGTGCACACTTATAACCTTTTCACACTGGTATGGAACGTTCGGGTTATCGAATGCACCGAGCTATCTTTTTCAATATTATGTTTGCAGAGTGTTTGGTAAATATAAACGCAGTGGTCCTAAGCTGAAAATGTACACACTAACATATAATTAATTGTTTTTCTTGATGCATTTTAATTTACGAAACTCACTGCAGAAATAACGGTGTGTAGGTTCACGTATCGATCTACGGTGCACCCTATAAATTTACAGGGTGCACTGCTATCTGTATGAGCTAAAGACGTCGAACACACCGTGTAGGGAAAACAAAATAAAAAATAGTGGATTTTTTTACCTATTTTGCAATTCTAATCTACTAAAAAATTAAATTAGAGAGAAACATAGACATTACCTAGACATTTGGTCATCTAGAAGGCATTGTTGACACGTAATTGAGAAAAATAAATTTCACCACCGTTTGAGAAAATTGGAAAGCCATACATTGAGCATTGTACAGAAGGATGGTGAGAAAGAGAAGTATCGATGTTAGGGTGCTTGCATGAGGCAAGAGTGGCAACATTGCTTCAAATATCTATAACATTGAAGATGGTAAAAATGAAATTGATGATTGGTAGGTTTTTCTTTTATTTGACCCTCTTTTGGTGTGTTATCATAATCACACCGTTGCATAAAATATCTGAGAGCACCATTTTTTTTTAATTAAAAACCATATAGCAGTGCTCTTGTTAAGGTGCACCAGGACATTCAAATACATGTACTGCATCAGTGCTTTGCCAAACTATAGAACCACATTTTTTCTAAATTAAAAACCTCCTAGCAATTCTCTTTCACGGATGCAACAAGGCATTTTAAAACATGAACAACATCGATGCTTCGTAATAAGATAAGACCACTTTAAAAAAAAAAAAAACCCTATAGCGGTGATCTTGTTAAGACACATCGAGGCGTTTAAAATAATTGACAGCATCAGTCCTCCATGGGAATATAGTACCGCATTTTAAAAACCCCCTAGTGGTGCTCTTTCTAAGACAAATCATGGTGTTTTAATACATGAACAACAACGATGCTTCATTGGAATATAGCACTGCATTTTTTTGAAAATTAAAGAACTATAACGATGCCCTTTTTAAGTATGCACCGGGGCATTTTACTAAAAGAAGGGTACCCATGTTGTGGGTGGATATGGCACTGACAAATTTTAAAATTCAACCTTTATCTGATGTTATCGATTATTGTAAGCACCGATGCATGGTATACTGTGCACAAACTGGGGCATTAAAGTACTAGTTTAGCACTGGGTCATCATCATAGTATAGCACAGGACTTTGAAAAATGAATTTTATGACTAACATTTTTGTAAATTTAACCCTTTTCTAGTGTTATGGAGTAGTATACGCACCGATGCTCTTTTTTATTTAGCGCACCAATTTTTTTTTCTTTTAAATAAATCTACCATGTTTCACCATGTTCTATTCAGCACCGATGCTTATGTGTATAGTAAAGCACTGATGTGTTTGTATATTATAGACATACCATAAAAAAACATCATCTAAAATGTTCGCCTACCCACTTCTCCCAGTGACCTCCACTACAAATGGACATTTGGGCTATTTTAATACGGGATTCCACAAAAAACTCCACTAGAAGGTATTTCCCTTTTAGTGAGTGGTACATAACCCTAGGTGTATCCTATCTTGTCACAATGTGCCCTACATACTTTCCTAGGATTTTACCTGTGAAAATTCTTGGTTCCAAAGCACAGGAAATCTAGTTCTTGTATTTCAACATCTACCAATTTGAGGCTCTTCATCTCATACATTCAAATACTTAAATGGAAAATGGGCCATGGGGCCTTCTTCCTTCTATGCAGGACTCTTGACAATCCACCATTCAACTAATAAGAAATTTCTTGCAAGACTACCTTATTAGTCACATACCGAGGCATAACATAGAGAAGCATTTGGCATAAAAAACATCTGGTGTTATGAAACCAGCTCAAGAAAAAGATAGAAAAGATAGATAAATGCCTTAGAATTCAGCCTCTTCGAGGGGGAAACCTCCTTTACATTACATAAATGAACAATTCTTCCATGATTCAAATGACAAAACCTCCTTTCTATATATAGGAGTCTAAGGAGTCACTACATAACCCAGCCGACCTAGCAATAATAATATAAAGCCACAAAAATAACAGTAGAGGGATTCTATGGGGCACAGTAATAACAATATGGGGAAAATAGGGGCACAACAATATTAATAAGGGATACAACTACAATAGTAATGGGGTAATCACTAGTATTATAGGGACCCAACATCTGGTATATGTGTTTTCTAGTGTGGAAAACTAATCTACAATATAATGCAATACCTCCTTCACCTAGTCAGTCATGGAAGGAGGATCAATGTCATATATCATCTGAAATATGACTGCAAATAAATGTTCTGCTAATCTATCATATGACCCTTTGAAACTCAAATTTGACAACACCCTTCAATGGAAGTGTTGTACCTTAAGAAACCAATTTCTTGGCAGTGGAGAAATTGTGCGAAAGAAATTAATGATTATTGTTTGTTGTCACTTTATTTTTTGTTGTATTCTCAAATGAAGGACCTGGAAAACTTGTTCTTTAGCCCTTAATACATGTATGACTAGAACATCTCAGAATTCCATTTGTTGCTAGATATAAATGATGAATGAAGAAAACTTGAAGGAGAAGTTAAAGATAATATGTTGCTTAACACAAAACCTACTATCCGTCACTTAGAAGAATTATGAAAATGAGAATTGAATCATAGACAATATGTTGCTTAACATAGAAACTACTATCTGCGACCCTTGGAGAAGTTAAAGGTAATATGTTTCCTTACACAGAAACTATTATCTATAACTTAGAAAGGAAGGTGAAAACTTCGAGTATAGGAGCACTCTTTTAAGGAATTTTAACTTTATCTACATAAGAAAATAAAGACCTATAGCTTCATTACTATACTTGAAAGGAGAAAACATAAGATGACACATGACAGAGAAGGTTACAAAATTATACCCAACAATTCATGGAAACTTTTGATTCTTTCATTAATCAACAATTATATCAGGAATACAGTGGCCTAGTCTCCGGGTTCTCCAAAATTCCAACAACCCCTTCACAATTCCCTTTTTTGGCTTTTATCTCTTCTATCAAATCGATTTTGGAAACTGATTTCTTGAAAGGCTAATAAACTGCTTTATAACAGTTATAAAACTACTTCCTATTTGGGATTATTCAACTTTATTACATATAAAATATTGAAACTCATAACAAATGTAAAACTGCGCCAAAAGCTTTGAAAGGGGGCCACATATGTCAGGAGTGTTTTGATTAGCAAAAACATAAATAAACCCGACCAATCACCTTTTCTTTGGATTCGGCTCTAACACTAATTCTTCCCTTTACCCAATGAAATTAACGCAAACCTTTGGTAACTGTAGAACTGAAAAAGAATTAACTCTGCTTCATAAATCCATTGGATCCGCTTGTTTAGCGTTTCATTGACTTCCCATCACAAATCACATTGGCACTTTCAAATGTTGTATTGACCCAATCCTTAACAAAACCACAATATAACAGACGCGCAGGAGTTATAAAACATAATGTATAGACTATCAGGTCCAAAAACTTTATCATGGATCGTAATTGGCAAATGGACCAATACATATGCATTCGGCACTTTATGGACCCGCCGGAATTATAAAACACGATATATATGCTTTCGGGTCCGGCCATCACAATCGCAATCGGCGAAACCAACATCTATAACCCTGCGGTGTGGCAGACCCGTCGGGACTTTAAAACACAATGTATATATGTTTCAGGTCCGTCTATCACAATCGCAAATGGCAGAAGCTGAGGTGCTATGGGATACGTCGAACCCATCAGGCTTTTAAATATAATATATATGTTTCAGGTCTGGCCTGCAATCAAAAATCGCAATTAGCGGAACCAACATCCATTTCTCTGCGGACCTGTCGGAAGTAGTAAACGCGATATATATATGTCTTTTCATGTCCGGCCAGGGGTGATTTCAGATAACTGCCGATGTGATTTGTGATTTCAATTTGATCGCATCGCAACTAAAGCACCACTTTTTAACACTTGTCTCTTTCTATTATTTGATTACGATACACAATGTGCTTTGTGGCATGTATCCTTATTCATTCAAATGTGTTTCTATACTTTATTTTAGTGATTTAGATATGTAATTACCACAAACAAAATACTTATTTACTTTTAGGCTTTGCGGGGGGGTGTAAGAATATATAGGAGTTTTATTGAGTTTGAACTCCTGACAGTGATATAACTGATAAATAAACTTCAAACACAATATAAGCTACAACATCTGGCTCCAACTGGGGATAGTGCTTTTGCCCCAAAAGAACTAAGAACCGTAGATTAGTTCCTTATACATTGGGCATGGAGTCATATATTGCTTCACTAAGCTTAACTGTGTGAAAATTTGTACAGTGAACCCACACTGATATCTGCAGTGATAGGATGCTTGTGCTTTGATAGAAAAATATTGAGAATCATAGATCAGTAGCCTTAGTTGGGCATGGATTCCAAAACTGTGAAAACCTTGAAATTTGACAAACTGAAACCTAATATTCTTGAAGTCTGAAACCTCTGCAAACAAGTTTCCAATTGGGAAAGTCACCCTTATTCATTAACGAATGATTAAACTTAATAACTGCAACTGGAAACCAAATGCTCAACACTTGAGCTTATTTATGTACAAGTTCCTACATATGTACATGATTGATCTCCATCAAGTGAAGTCAATCTTCCGACGGTACCAGGTTAGCATTTGGGTGCTTAATCTAGAACCATTATACCAGTGAATCTTGAAAATGAAATTCATCCTGAACAAAAAATAAATTATGCATAAAAGCAGATCACAACAATGTTGAAAATAATACTGAGAGGGGGGGTGAATTAGTATTATCAAGACAATCCTTTTTAATTCTTTCACAAATTTGTATATGCAAATTTAGTTAGACAAACCAGCGTATATACGCAACTTCAGTAAAGGAAACCTGCGTATAACTTAGAAACTTGTAATTTAATTAATCTTCAGATGTTGATTTTAAATCTGTGTGTCAGAACCATAGAAACAATAACCAGGAACAAAAAATGGTAGACAGTCACACAAAAGAACACAAGATATAAGGTGGAAACCCAATGTGGGTGAAAACCACCTGCTGCAATATGTCTCTATCTTTTTCAATTAGAAACTTCTTTTTACAATGATTCTGTACTGGTGCAGTCCTTTACCAGTATGCAGGCTACAACATGTAGAGAGCTACAACCCTCTCTTGTTCTCCAGCTTCTCCTGGAAGGGAGCTACAACCCCCTTTTCTCTTGCACTAGCCAAGATACTAGTACGTAGGTGCTAGCCTACAGAAGGCTACAACCTTCTCTTTCTTCCAGGGACCACATTTCATAAATTTTCAGACTAGATCCATGAACATCAATCAAACATCAAGAGTTTCTGCATCAAACAATCTCCTTTTCACCAATCAAAACTTAATCAAATAGACACATCTCTGACAGCTATACCCAGAGCACAGTAACAGTAACCACACACCAAATTCTAAACCCAGAACACTGCAACAATAAACAGAAGCAGCTAGAACACAATTCAAGATATGTACGCTACTTCAATAACCAGAAACATGTGTGCATACGCTTCTGTGTTTGGACCAACCTGCGTATACACTGTTTTTACTCACAGAACCAGCGTGTATACACGCCTTCACTTCACTGAACCTGCGTACAGATCTATAAGGGATAATTCACTCTTTCAAATATTCAATCATTAGTTAACCCAGATTACCAGATTTATAGATCAGGCATGTGCCACATATAATGGATCAAAATCATACAAAGATACTATTATTCAAGCCTTAAGATTATGACCCATCAATAGAACTTATCCTTCTCCTTACACTCAGGTTCCTCCTTCATTCATATCTAGATCTGCACCATAAACCAATCACCAGTATTCTAGATCTAGCACTTTCTCAGATATTCAATCATTCAGATGATCCTTTGCCAAATGATCTCCATCCTCTTTTATAGTCTTTGGCCTTTCACAATACCACGGTCCAAAACCATAACAAAACAATACCATGGACCCAATACTTGGGATCAATACTTCTGACGAGATACCATGGCCCAAAACCATAGGTTCAATTACCAAGTACTAAATACCACGAACCAAAAGTAAGTTCTCCCACATGTGCGTGCTTTTCCTTGCGTGAAAGTGCGTGTATACGCATACGTGCCTTTGGAACGTCTAACCCGCGTGTATACGCATCTTCATCTAGGTGAACCTGCGTATATACCTTTTCCTTCATTCTGAGATCCTGAACTGAGATATGTCACCAGAGTGAGTTGCCATCAAGGACAACACCTGTGACACACCAATTCCATAGCACCAACCTATGTCATAATGCCAACAATCTCCCCCTTTGGACTTGATGGCAACCCCACGATCCTCAAAGTCATTCTCCCCCTTTGTCATCAAGGGCAAAGGGTTATGCTCCCCTTGAGTACATGATGAAATCTCTGCTCTACTGTGTTAGCCATGCTCCCCCTGACTGTAGGCAAGATCTGCAAAAAGATGTTCTTCACGAAGAACAATGATTTGTACATCATAAAAGACCTTCACGAAGAACAATGATTTATACATCATAAAAGACTCTTTACAACATCCATCACCCAACCAAGCAGGGATCATCCACCCAAACAAGTGGGGATACATCAGAAGTTTACATATGACAACCAAGAACATTACAACATTCATCCCAGGCATAGTGGGGAAACCAACATAGGCCGTTATATGACCTTGATAATAATATTAAAATATAGAGACGAAATATCTAGAGCAAGACTATGAAAGTCACCAATAACTAATATCAGCAGCACTATGCAGATCAACAGCCATGTTCTCCTTCTCTTCTCCTTCTACAACTGATCCACCTGAACCCAAACAGCTTGAGTACTCGAACCAAGAGCTTCTAATGAAATGCCAACAATGCATTATTAGAAGTTTATCTGCTCCCCCTGAACCTGTGCCAAATGATCTCTGTCAGACCCATATCAGACTCTTTTCAACCAGAGTCTATCCCCTCTGCTACCATGATTTTCTTCAAACCACCATATACGCAACTTTATCTGCATAAATTGGCGTATGTATGCGGATCCCCCTCATGTAACTCACGTACAACAATATTTCTCTGAAACAGACAAGTTTCAATAGTAAGATGATGCATCAACTACCCCCAGCTTCTGTCTGAGGTATTCAAAAGTTTCCCTGGGCAGTGGTTTTGTGAGAATATTAGCAACTTGTTCCTTAGAGGGAACATACTCCAATTTGACCTTTTGTTCCAATACTTGTTCCCAAAGAAAATGATATTTGATCGGTATGTGCTTAGTCTTTGAATGCGTGATAGGATTCTTTGAGATATTGATAGCACTTGTAATATCACAAAAGATGGAGATAGGTGGAGTACAAGTGATTTGAAAATCCTGCAAGGTTTGCATCATCCAAAGGAGTTGTGTGCAACAAGATGCAGCAACCACATATTCTGCTTCAGCTGTAGATAATGCAATTGAGCTTTGTTTCTTGTTGAACCAAGATACTAATCTAGAACCCATAAAGAATGCACCACCACTAGTGCTTTTTCTGTCATCCACACTTCTAGCCAAATCTGCATCTGTATAAGCATGAAGTGTGAGATCTGTATCTCTAGGATACCATAAGCCATAGTTTTGAGTTCCTTGAAGATACTTGAAAATTCTCTTTACTGCCTGAAGATGAGTTTCCTTTGGATTTGCCTGAAATCTTCCAACCATTCCCACTGCATGCATGATGTCTGGTCAGGTGCCTGTTAAATAGAGAAGACTTCCAATCATGGATCTATAAGTTGGTTGATGCACTGCTGCTGATTCATCATTTGCACTGACGCTGCATCCTGTAACCATATGGGTACATACTGGTTTTGAATCTTCCATGCCATACTTCTTCAAGATCTGCTTGAGGTACTTGGTTTGAGATACAAAGATACCGCCTTCTTTTTGTTGGATTTGTAAACCAAGAAAATATGTCAGTTCTCCAATCAAGGACATTTCGAATTCTTTCTGCATCACCAAGGCAAAGTTTTGACTCATAGCTCTTCATTTCTACCAAAGATGATATCATCAACATACACAACAAGTATTAGTAATTTGTCATTTTCAATTTTTATATAAAGATTACTATCTGTTAATCCTTTTGAGAAACCTTGTTGATGAAAATATTTGTCCAGACGATAATACCAAGCCCTCGGAGATTTCTTAAGACCATAGAGAGCCTTCTTAAGTCTGCATACAAGTTTTGGATCATTTCCAAGGATGAATCCATCTGGTTGCTCAATATATACTTCTTTTTCTAAGTCTCCATTCAGAAAAGCAAATTTTACATCCATTTGAAATACTTTGAACTTCTGAAAACTAGAGAGATCAAGGAACATTCTGATGGCCTCAAGTCTAGCAACAGGAGCAAACGTTTCTTCAAAGTCGATTCCTTCTTGTTGAGCATACCCTTTACAAACAAGTCTGGCTTTGTTTCTAATAACTTCCCCATTTTCATTCAACTTGTTTTTGAATATCCATTTTGTCCCTATGACATTTTGATCTTTTGGTCTAGGAACCAACTCCCAAGTGTTGTTCTTTTCAATCTGCTCAAATTCTTCATCCATTGCCTTGACCCAGCATTCGTCTTTGCATGCTTCTCTTACATTTTGAGGTTCAGTGGAGGAGAGCAATGCCAAATAGCTTGAAGCTTCTGCAATTGTTCTTCTTGTTTGTATACCTGCCTCTTTTTGCCCCAAAATTTGTGATTCTGGATGATTCTTCTGAACGTACCTGGATGGAGTCTTTTCTTCTATCCTTATCTATTCTTCTGGTGCCTCATGGGTTTCTTCTTCATCATGAATCTGATTTGATGTTGATGGATACTCCTCATCATCTTCAAAATCTTCAGATCTTACTTGCCTAGGAGTGTTTTCTTCTTCATCAACCACTACATCAATACTTTCAACAATTTTTCCAAGCCTTTTATTGCAACACTTGTAAGCTTTGTTGTGGGGAGAGTAACCAAGGAGAATGCCTTCATCTGCTCTAGGTTCAAACTTGCCGAGATTTTCATCAGAATTTTTGATATAGCATTTGCTTCCAAAAATTTTGAAATATTTTACCGAAGGAGTCTTACCATACCAGAACTCATGAGGAGTTTGAGTGCTATTCACCCAGAAGTTTGTCTTGTTTAGAATAACAACTACAACAAATGCAGCTTCACCCCAAAAAGTTGCAGGAGTTCCAAACTCATCCATCATAGCACGAGCCATTTGTTGAACCATTCTGTTCATCCTTTCCACTACTCCATTTTGCTGAGGAGTCCTTGCAGTAGAGAATTCCCTTCTTATTCCATGTTCTTCACAAAAATCGAAAAATTCATTTGAGGTAAACTCCCCACCTCTATCAGACCTGAGGCATTTGATTTTGTGGTCTGATTCGTTTTCAACCAAGGCCTTGAAAGATTTGAATTTTTCGAAGGCTTCGTCTTTGTGCTTCATAAGTACTATGCAACACATCTTGGAGAAGTCATCAATGAATAATATAAAGTACTCTTCTCCTCGAGGTGACCTTTTCCTAGATGGACCACATACATCAGTATGGACAAGTTCAAGTGGCCTGCTAGCTGATCCTTCCTTCTCAGGAAAGTTAGTTCTTGTTTGCTTACCAAACTGACATGATTTTCATATTGTATTGTTTGGAATTCTGATGTCTGGAAGACCACGAACTGCCTGGTATTTGCAAGCTTTCCTTATCTATGAGAAGCTCAGATGCCCCAATCTCCAGTGCCATAGCTAGTGTTCATCATTCTTGCTTAGATAACATTGATGTTGTCCTTCTTTGAATATGTATAAATTATTTGGAGTTCTTATGCCTTTGATCATTGTTCTTCCTGTATCAAGATCACAAACACTACATCCATTTGATCGAAATATTACCTTAGTTCCTTGATCGCACATCTGACTGACACTCAATAGATTATGCTTTAAGCCATCCACATACATAACATTTCCAGCTTTGACCTTTTCTTTCAACTGAACAGAACCTTTACCTCTTATGAGTGCAGGGGTGTCATTTCCAAATGAGACCTTCTTCTCCTTTTCTAAGGCACTATATGATTGAAGTTTTTCTTTATCACCTGTCATATGTTTCGAACATCCACTCTCGATGTACCATTGATTTTCCTGCCCTTCCGCATATAGGGCTATACCACATCTTTCTGGTTGCGGTTCTTTCATTCTCCATGCTTTGGCACTTGAGGCTTGTTCCTTCTGAGTTGTCTGCCAAAACCTACTTCTGCATTCAAAATCTTCATGATTGAAGTTGTTACAGACAGAACATTCTATTTCATTTTCAAGAGCAGAAAAGTTATTGAAGGTTCTTTTCATGATTCCAGTCATACTTCTTTGTTTTTGAGCTTCTCTAGTCATGATTGTCTTATAGGCAACACATTGAGCTACTTTGTGACCAAAGTTATGACAAGAGAAACATTGGCCATTAAAGAAATTCCCGTGATTATCAAATCTACCAACCAAATGATTGTAGTTTCTATTGACATCCATTCTTGAGGCAAATTAAGAATGTTTTACCTGTGGCTGGTTGTAGCTTTTGTTCATCCTTAAAGTAGATTTCCCCTGATTTACCTGGTAGTCTTTGTTCATTCTTGAGGTAAATTGTCCCTGATTTACCTGGTGATCTCCATTGGGCCTTTGCTCACTTCTCCTTGCTGCATCAAGATAACTTTTGGAGGTAGATGGTTTCTGCGCTTGAGATGCTTCTTAATTATATCCCAGACATGTCTTGATTAGTGGAGAACGCTGCACTTTGATAATCTCATCTAACGTTTCAGATCCTTTAACAAATCTAAGATTAAGAGCTTTTGTTTTCTCAATCTCTTTTCTAAGTCCCACAATTTCACATTCTAACTTTTCATGATGTTTTTCCCTTTCAGCCAGTTGGAATTGCAGAGTATCAATAATCATATTTTTCTCTTCTAAACAAATTTTGAGTTTAGAAATCTCTTCATAAAGACTTTCATTATCTATAGCATCTAAGAAATCATCATCTTCAAAAGCCATTAAAAGTCTATAATTATTACCCTGTTCATCTTCATCACTATTTGAAAGTCTATCACTGTCTTCATGAGTGTAATAGCTTTTCTTATTTACATTTTTCTTGTTCCACCTAACTGGATCCTTATCTTTGTCAAGCTTATCTTTGTGAGGACACTTGGCAGCATAGTGACCGACTCTTCCACAAGCAAAACATTTGAAAGGTAACTTACCTCTGAATCTTCCAGCACCCTGTTGAAGTTTTTTGATAAAATTTGATTCTTCCTCTTCTTCTGACATATATCATGAGTCATAGGAATCTCCTTTTCCTGAAGCCTTGAATGCAACTTCTCTCCTGTCTGATGGTCCTCCTTTTCTCATTTCATAGGCAGTTAGAATTCCATGCAGCTGTGACATGGTAAGGCTCTGTAGATTCTGTTTTTCTTCTATTATAGAAACTTTTGATTCAAACTTATAAGACAAAGATCTTAGAACTTTTTCAACCAAAACAACCTCTTTTATTTCTTCACCCAAGTTTTTCATACAATTAACAATCTCATCTATGCGTAGGAAATAGTTAGCCACACTCTCATCATTGTGCATTCTGAGATTTTCGTATTGAATTCTAAGAGTTTGCAGTTTTTCTCGTTTTACCTATTCATCTCCTTCATAGCTCAGAATGATCTTGTCCCATATTTCTTTTGCAGTTTTATACTGCATAACCTTGACGAATTCTGATTGAGATAGACTTCCTAATAGAGTATTGACAGCCTTTGCATTTGTTTCATATTGCTTCTTCTCAGCCGGATCTGTAGGAGTAGCTAAAGGAAATGTGTACCCTATATCCCAGACTTCTGTACCAAGAGATTGAAGATAGGTTGTATTCTTACCTTCCAATAGGCGAATTTGGTCCCATCAAAAATTGGTGGCCTGATCGAGGCTTCTCTCTCGTAGTTGCTCATGATGATAGATCTTCCTTCAAGCGATCAAGCTTCTTCTTCTAAAGGACCTGCTTTGATTCCAATTGTTGAAAATAATACTGAGAGGGGGGGTGAATCAGTATTATCAAGACAATCTTTTTTAATTCTTTCACAGATTTGTATACGCAACTTTAGTTAGACAAACCAGCATATATACGCAACTTCGGTAAAGGAAACCTGCGTATAACTTACATACTTGTAATTTAATTAATCTTCAGATGTTGATTTTAAATCTGTGTGTCAGAACCATAGAAACAATAACCAGGAACAGAAAATGGCAGACACTCACACACAAGAACACAAGATATAGGTGGAAACCCAATGTGGGTGAAAACCACCTGCTGCAATATGTCTCTATCTTTTTCAATTAGAAACTTCTTTTTACAATGATTCTGTACTGGTGCAGTCCTTTACCAGTACGCAGGCTGCAACCTGCAAAGAGCTACAACCCTCTCTCGTTATCCAGCTTCTCCTAGAAGGGAGATACAACCTCCTTTGCTCTTGCACTAGCCAAGATACTAGTACGTAGGTGTTGGCCTACAGAAGGCTACATCCTTCTCTTTCTTCCAGGGAGCATGTTTCATAAATTTTCAGACTGGATCCATGAACATCAATCAAACATCAAGAGTTTCTGCATCAAACAATCTCCTTTTCACCAATTAAAACTGAATCAAATAGACACTTCTCTGACAGTTGTACCCAGAACACAGTAACAGTAACCACACACCAAATTTTGAACCCAGAACACTGCAGCAATAAACAGAAGCAGCTAGAACACAATTCAAGATATGTACGCTACTTCAATAACCAGAAACTTGCGTGCATACGCTTCTGTGTTTGGACCAACCTGCGTATACACTGTTTTTACTCACAGAACCAGTGTGTATACACGCCTTCACTTCACTTAACCTGCATACAGATCTATAAGGGATAATTCACTCTTTCAAATATTTAGACATTAGTTAACCCAGATTACCAGATTTATAGATCAGGCATGCACCACATATAACGGATCAAAATCATACAAAGATACTATTATCAAGCCTTAAGATTATGACCCATCAATATACTTTTATCCTTCTCCTTGCGCTCAGGTTCCTCCTTCATTCAGATCCAGATCTGCACCATAACCCTATCACCAGTATTCTAGATCTAGCACTTTATCAGATATTCAATCATTCAGATGATCCTTTGCCAAATGATCTCCATCATCTTTTATAGTCTTAGGCTTTTCACAATACCACGGTCCAAAACCATAACAAAACAATACCATGGACCCAATACTTGGGATCAATACTTCTGATGAGATATCATGGCCCAAAACCATAGGTTCAATTACCAAGGACTAAATACCATGGACCAAAAGTAAGTTCTCCCACATGTACGTGATTTTCCTTGCGTGAAAGTGCGTGTATACGTATACACGCCTTTGGAACGTCTAACCCGCGTGTATACGCGTCTTCGTCTAGGTGAACCTGCGTATATACCTTTTCCTTCATTCTGACATCCTGAAATGAGATCTGTCACCAGAGTGAGTTGCCATCAAGGACAACACTTGTGACACACCAATGCCATAGCGCCAACCTGTGTCATAATGCCAACAAACAAAAATTAGGAGTATTTCCACAAAATGATATGTGTAGACAGCTGATAAATTCTTCCATGTAATCTGCCATAGGATCTTCAAAAATATAATAAAAATTATGTTCTTGATCAGCTCCAAAAAAGAAATTCTCTATGTATGAAGGTTCCTACTCGATTAAACCTTCTATTGGGATAATATGTTCAACAGAACAATCAGCAACATCTTTAAGAAAATGATCTATGTCACTTTCATGTCTCCACTTTTCATCTCTAAGCTTTGACTGAAAATAATTTGTAATTATAACCTCAGGAAAAAGAAAAAATTTCACATTACTATACGACATATGATCAACTTCAAATATATTGTTTACCTCTGATCCATGGGCATCCTTATGTTCTTCAATGCAATGATATACAATCTCTTTATCAGCTTTCTTTTTACATAAGATAACCTCTTTTGCTATGATAGATGGCTCAATATATTGTTGTCCAACATATCCCACTTCCTGGTTTCTTCCTGTATGTTCAACACCCAACTGATGAAATTGAAGAGCTTTGTCTTGTTCCCCATTTAAACCATTTTCATTATAGATAGGAGGATCATCAAAATTAACAAAATAGGAAATCTGGGGATTTATTTGCAACTTAATTATTTCTTCCTCTTCTCGACTGCTGAGCAGAAATTCTTGATGCATGTTTGAAACTTCCTCTATCTGAATACTCTCTTGATTTGCTTGGAACAGAGTCAACCAATTCTCTGCTTGGGAGATTATTGGATATAAATGCTTTATAAACCTCTCCACATCATCTTGATAAAATGATGCTCGATCTGCTTGGAACATAGTCAAACAATTCTCTGCTTGGGAGATTATTGAAGAGAAATTATTTATAAACTTCTCCGCATCATTTTGAGAAAATGATAGTTCCTCACTTTCAGAGACTTGCTCATAGTTAATATGGCTATAACTTCTCTGAATGCTTGATATTATCAACAAGATCATTAGTTTCCTCAACAGGATTATCTTGAGATTTTCAAGCTTCTTTAAAATCATAATATTCACAACAACCTTCAAAAGGAAACTTGTGTGGATAATAAGTTCTACAATAAGAATTGAATACTGAATCGAAATATTTCAGAGATGAAATTCTTGAACAAGGCAGAGACCTGAACCAAACCCTAGGTTCTTGGTCCAAAGAAAACAAAAACAACTTCATCTTCACATATTCATGAATGATGCCCTGCTGCTCCATGCATTCATGAAACTCTTGGAGATGCTGAGCTGGATCTTCATATTCCATTCTACTGAATTTTGGAAGATACTTATTCCATGTAGGCATATCATGAGGATATCAGGTGATCCTAGTAAAATCAAATGGATCAAATTTACGGACTAAGAATGCAAGAAGAGCCATTAAAACCAAGAAAAGAAAACTTCAAAGTGCAGTAGAGTCACTAATCAATGTTTTAAGTGAAAATCATAGGTATGAATGTACAACCAACTGCTGAAACTTGTCATTCTAAAGAATCATCTTCAAACTTAATAAACCCAAGGAAAAGTGCTCTTATTCAATTGCTTTTATTCAAAACAGCCAAACATTTCCTCCTCACTGAACAACTAGAGGAAAATATTGAAAACCCAAGGAAAAATGTTCTTGTCTTCTCTCCCTGGCAACGGCGCCAATTAATGTTGTACCTTAAGAAACCAATTTCATAGTTGTGGAGAAATTATTCTTAAGACATTAATGATTATTGTTTGTTGTCACTTATTTGTCACTTTATTGTTTGTTGTATTCTCAAATGAAGGACCTAGAAAACTTGGTCTTTAGCCCTTAATACATGTATGACCAGAACATCTCAGAATGCCATTTGTTGCTAGATATAAATGATGAATGAAGAAAACTTGAAGGAGAAGTTAAAGATAATATGTTGCTTAACACAGAAACTCCTATCTGCAACCCTTAAAGAAGTTAAAGATAATATGTTTCCTTACACAGAAACTATTATCTATAAGTTAGAAAGGAAGGTGAAAACTTCAAGTATAGGAGCACTCTTTTAAGGAATTTTAACTTTATCTACATAAGCAAATAAAGACCTGCAGCTTCATTACTATACTTGAAAGAAGAAAAAAAAAGATGACACATGACAGAGAAGGTTACAAAATTATACCCAACAATTCATGGAAACTTCTGATTCTTTCATTAATCAACAATTATATCAAGAATACAGTGGCCTAGTCTCCGGGTTCTCCAAAATTCCAAGAACCCCTTTACAATTCCCTTTTCGGGCTTTTATCTCTTCTATCAAATTAGTTTTGGAAATTGATTTCTTGAAAGGCTAATAAATTGCTTTATAACAGTTATAAAACTACTTCCTATTTGAGATTATTCAACTTTATTACATATAAAATATTTAAACTCATAACAAATGTAAAATTGTGCCAAAAGCTCTGAAAGGGGGCCGCATATATGTCGAGAGTGTCGTGATTAGCAAAAACATAAATAAACCCCACCAATCACCTTTTCTTCGGATTCGACTCTAACACTGATTCTTCCCTTTACCTAGTGAAATTAACACAAACCTTTGGTAACTGCGGAACTAAAAAAGAATTAAATCTACTTCATAAATCCATCAGATCCACTCAGCGTTTCATTGACTTCCCATCGCAAATCGTAATTGGCGCTTTCAAATGTTGTATTGACCCAATCCTTAACAAAACCACAATATAATGGACGCGCAGAGTTATAAAACATAATGTATAGACTATCAGGTCCAGAAACTTTATCATAGATCGCAATCGATTGAAGCAATACATATGCATTCGGTGCTTTACGGACCCACCGGAATTATCAGACATGATATATATGCTTTCGGGTCTGGCCATCGCAATCGACAGAACCAACATCTATAACCCTACAGTGTGGCAGACCCGCCGAGACTTTAAAACACAATGTATATATGTTTCGGGCCCGTCTATCGCAATCACAATTGGCGGAAGCTGAGGTGTTATGGGATATGTCAGACCCACTAGGATTTTAAATATAATATATATGTTTCAGGTCTGGCTCGCAATCCCAAATCTCAATCGGCGGAACCCACATCCATTGCTCTGCGGACCCGCCAGAAGTAGTAAACACAATATATATGTGTGTGTGTGTCTTTTTGGGTCCGGCCAAGGGTAGTTTCATATAACTACTGCTGCGATTTGATCGCATCGCAACCAAAGCACCGCTCTTTAACACTTGTCTCTTTCTATTATTTGATTACGATACACAATGTTCTTTGCGACATGTATCCTTATTCATTCAAATGTGTTTCTATACTTTCTTTTAGCGATTTCGATATGTAATTACCACAAACAAAATACTTCTTTACTTTTAGGCTTTGCGGGGGAGGGCGATAAAGAATATAGAGGAGTTTCGTTGAGTTTTAACTCTTGATAGTGATATAACCGATAAATAAACTTCAAACACAATATAAGCTACAACAGGAAGTAAACTCAGAGCTTAACCTATGGGGTTTAGTTCCAATACATCCCTGGAAATTCATACCATGCACAAATCCCACCTAAAAAAATGATGACATATAAAACTTTGGTGCCTCATTTTCTCTTAGAGCTTCTTTAGCCTACCCAACATGTTGTAGCAACTTAAAAGAAAGTATATATGCCCAATTGAAGATTTTTCCATGAGTAACAACTAAGTTGAGCATAAATATCCAGTTCTCTTCAAATAATTCAACATTCTTTCTCCCATGCATCCTAAAACACATAGCAATAAGGTACTGGTACACCGACCTCAAGATCCTAGTTGAGTAAGATGTAGATGGGCGATATCAAAATTTGGCAAGCTCTCGACACCAAGACTTGATGATATCATTTGTGTCAAGATCAACCCATCTAGTGTAGAAGATGTTGTCAACATATTCTATGGGCTTCAACAACTTGTAGTAATTTTGCATGTCCTCTCCAAAGTAGGTGGAAAACTAACCACCACTTTCACTTCAAAGCACCAGATATGAATCATCCATATGTGACATCATCCATTCCATTTCCTCTCCACAATGCATCACTAGGAACCTGCATGCAATCCTATGTATCCTGGACCATTTGATGTTGATGTATACTTCCTTGTCTTCCATATCTTTAGGGAACTACTTTTGCACGAATCTGTCTTTAATATCCTTCCATGTGACCTCAAAATATTTGTCTATAAAATAATGAGTGTTAGTGAGTATAGGAATGAAAGGATTTGAAACTTCCACTCCTCTTTAGTGCTTGATTCCGATGCTTCTTTTGAGGCCACTCAACAAGTAGCGAGAGGCATAATTCCAATAGATGATGAAAAATTAATGAGACTAGTAGTTGGAACACCTGCATGTGGAAGCAGACTCATGGTGACAAAGATCACCTTTATGAAATACTCTATCTATCATGAGTAACAACTTAGAAAATCAGGCTCAAAGAGCCACCAAAGACAACTGAAAGTACAAGCTCATTGAAGATGGGATAGGATCATTCTTTAGGAAAGAAAAATGCATCAAGACAAAGGAGGGCGCATGTTAGAGTAACAATTAGGGTCAAGGCTCACATAAGGCTTTCAAGGTGCATTGGTGTGCTCATGCAAGAGAGACAAAGATCTAAAAGGCACAAGTTGCACTATCAAAGCATGAAGTAAATCATTTGTCATTTTGGGGTGCACTATTGTGCTCAAAGTGACCACAGAGGGTGTAATGGCACACATTGAAGGGACAAGGTATCAGGCTTCAAGCCTTCCCAGTGTGCTAGTGTGCTCAAGAATAACTAGGAGGGTGCAGGGCATATTGTTGAAGCAAGAAGGGGGGAAATTCCTTTATTCAGGGTGAAATCACAATTCTTCGAGTCGAAGGAGTGCACTCAAGAGGAAAAGTTGATTTTTCAAGGTGAAACTTTCCAAGATAGCAAGGACTTCATTTCAAGAAGTGCACTCTTTCTTGAAATGGCTTATTAATAGCCTAAAGCATTCTAGCAACAAGATGAAATTATTTTAATGCTAAGTGGAAGGATCCAAAAATACTTGTATATTCCATCACAATCATGATGAGAATTTGAAGATCTATAGAATGTGAAGAGTCACAAGCTACAACGAAATATTGATACCTATACAAGAAATAATGTACTGAAACACTAGTAAAGAAAGAAAGATCGACAACAAAAACATCAAAGGCAAGTGAAATGATTGACATGCATAATATTACTTGGAAGTACGATCAATGAAGAGATCCTTGATTCAAGGATATGCACTCAACCCAAATGAGAGTTATTATGAGGAAAATTTATTAATGAGTTGATTATAAAGAGATTACATGAAAATAAAAACCATGCATTCTCACCACTTGTCGATGGATAGATGAGTTTGTGAAGTAAAGTGAAGTGGGCTCTTATTTTCTAGGAGTCTTCCCACATGCAACAAGGAAATTGCATGCATGAGTTGAAGAGGGCATAGTTCTTCAAGTCAAAGGAGTGCTCTCAAGTGGACAATACACTGACTGAGCATGAAGGAGCATGCTCCACTAGGGCACAGTTGTTCACCACGAAGGAGTGCACTCAACTAGAGCGCAATTACATGTAATCTTGGAGTGAAATTTTTCCTAACGAATTATCTTTTTCTCACTTTTGTGTATGAGATGCATGTCAAACAAAGCTAGTTACTAAGTGGAGAAAAGATATACCTTCTCGCATCCTTGGGTAAGGTAACACAAGTGCTTCTAAGGATAATTTGATGAAACTTAGAAAATTTGACTAAAGGGGATGGGACACTTAGAGATAACACGAGGATAGTCAAGCAAACAATGATAACACTAGGCATCATGGAACGACAATTTATGTAGGCTCCAGAATTGGATTAGGCTTAAATTATAGAGGGTTGTTGTCACAATGATCACACTTGGAGACACATTGGGAGAACCCCAAATTCTCTATTTTGGTTTCATTTTATGTGATAAGTCAATTTTTGAGGAAGTATTGATTCAATCAGTGGGTCACCTAAGCTGCTCATTTTACCCAGTTAAATATATAGTCTTTAGTGCTCCATTACTTGACATACCACAACATCAAGCTAGCCAAAAAATAATTGTTTCAATGAGGATAAGGGTAATATAGAAGCACAATTAAAAAACAATTAGAGTATAGGTTTTCATCTCTTGTGTTGCTCCACTACTAGCAGGCCTAGACAGTACCCCAATGAAGTTACTTTAGGAACACAAGTGTTGCTTTGCTATCAGCTAGTCTAGAATATACCATGGTGAAGTCACTTACTTCAAGTCCTCGTGCAGGAAGCTTTTTTCTTCTTTCACCCTTTATTCATTTAGTTAATTGAGTTGTTCTTAAGAACTTATTATTTTCAAATGGGGTGAAAGAGGGATCCCAAGTTATTGAGAGCAGAAGAGGTTTCTTCTTTAGATACAAGTTTGTAAACCTATGATAGTTATCCTGGTAAAAAATCTCCCCTTATCTTTCTCTACTCAAATAGATAGGTGATAAAAACACCATTAATAAAAAAAATCAAGTGTAGGAACAAGAATCCTAAATAGATATGGGCAGCATGGCTCTGTTTATGGTTTCCTACCTAAAAGGACCGTATTTTCTTTCCCAAAATCATTGAATTTAAAGATATATAAAAACCAAATCATGGAAGAGGGTAAAAAATTAGCCAAGGGTTTCATGTTACTGTTATCACCAAAAAATTGATCATCTAGCCTAATTTACTAGATGGATCGAAGTACACCATGTAAAGCCAATTTTACCATAGTAAAATTGCTTTCACTATGAGAAATTACTTAATAAACCACCTTTTTTAAGTAATTTATCGTTAAACCCATGAAGAATAATTAAATAAATCACTATTTATTTGATTTTCTTCTAGGAATAATTAATTAAACCATTTTTTAATTATTATTCCTTGTCATATTTGACCCAATCATGAAAAATAAATGAATAAATCATTAATTATCTTATTTTTCTCTAAGAATAATTAATTAATCACTAATCAATTATTCTTTTTGTTAAACTTGACTAAATCCCTTAGGAATAATTAAATAAATCCTTATTTATTTATTATTCCTTAACTAATTCCTTGAGATGATAAATAAATCACTTATTTATTTATTATTTGTAAATAAAAGTTTAAATACTTTTTCCCTCCTAAACATATATAATAAAATATTCCAGGTAGTTATTCCAAGAATGGGATCATAATATTTTATTATTGCTCATTATTAGAGGATAACTCAATATTTTTTTATAAATAGAAGGGTTTTCCATTCATTATTCACTTTTGATTATTTTCATTGTTGCACTCACTGTTGTAACTATGATTATTTTCATTGTCACACACCATATTTTGTTAGGTTTATACATTATAGAAGAGAGAGACTCTACACCGGCTGAAGATGTTTGAGGATAGCTAGGAACCCATCCCATAGAGGAGGACTAGTAACATTTATATCTGGTTTCCATTGGATGATTGGAGTTATTACTCTTTCTTTTTGTTATTTAACTATGATTGTGGGATAGATATGGACTTTGGAAGGTTTTGTTTCTATCCGTTGCTACAAATCTATAATTTTTAGCAGCCATTTATATTGTTGAGATTGTTTGTCATCCACAATCTTAAGTAGATTATTTTCATACATTTTTGGGAAGAAAACACTACAACAAAATTGGTGACTCTGCTAGGTTTTATACTTCAGATCTAGAAACTTGGGTGACCTTTGGTTTTCAGCTTAGGGTTTCTTATTTTTTTGAATTCCCTTAATGCTTCCTAGTTTTTAAACCCTAGATCTATTAAAATTTTTACTTCTGCAAGCTTTCTAGTCGTTTCCACAAGTCACAGGAACCAACTGCGACAAAGGTGACACTTTTTTTCAATATTTTCCAACCAGGATCCACATAGTAGAAATCACACTTTTTGGCCCAAAAAGTATGATTTAGAGGCTAGAGTGCACTTATCAGCCCAAAAAGTGTGATCCCTATAGGAAAATAGGTCAGTACCTGTGATTTCTGGGTTTTAGGGTTTTTCTCAAATTTGGTTATGGGTTTTGCAGAGAGCTGTCTGTTGGGTTGTATAGCCTCTATCTCATCCTGCTTAGGCCTTGATCCACTTTGTTTTACTTGTTGAAGTCAAATTTAGCCTCCCCTAGGGATTTTAGTACGCTTCCACCTTTCTAGGAGGAGTTTAGCTGAGTGAGTAGTCTGAGTTTCTGCAACACTTTTAACCAGATTTTCCATATGTGTACCCTTTTGTTTCAGATCTGTTAGGATAGGTTGTTACCATCCATAGTTTCACATTTAAACTTGTTTGGTCATTGGCCTTAGGGTCCCATCAATTTCCCTATGTGTTTCACCCGTCTCCCTATATTTTGTGGCAATCTTCCTCTCTTGTTTTTTGTTGTTACTACACCATTTTCTAGCATCTTAGTGTCACTTGATCACATTCACACTGACATCTAGATATCTTGACCATTTTAGTGTATTTTCCATTGATTTAGCCACCAACCAGAATAGTGTTTGCAAACCCAGTTTGGATGGGGTTTAGTTAATTGTTTCATTGTTCATTTTCTGTAGTTAATTTCAGTTTATTTTCAGCATTTCTTTTTCCTTTTTACAAACACGATCTGGGCTTAATCAATAAATACACTTGCACACACAAGCATAGCTTAAGCGAAGGGTTCTTGGTTTACACCGCCAAGCCAAGACTTAACATAATAAATTTATCTCTCCTCATCGAGACAAAGGCATATTATTGTTCTCCCTTCATCATTTCCATGTAATGTGTGTCTTACCACCATTGCACCACCAAGGTGTTTGTCATGGAGACTATTAGGCCTTCACCCCTAGTTTTCGCTTAGGCATATTACCCCTCCCTGTCAGGTTCAAGTTCATAACCCTTCGAGTCCCCACATCGACTCTTCTGCTGGTTCACCCGATTCGTCATCTGAGTCTGAGCCTCCTTCGCTGCATATCATCACCATGCCTAGACCCACAGTTGGTGTAGGAACCCAACCTGGTGTTGGCTTTAGTTCTATCACGGTGGTCACATCAAGCAGAATAGGCTCAAGAACTGTTCTGGTAGCCCCCATGCTCCATTTTATGGCTGGGTTAAGTCTACCAGATTTTAACCAGAGTATAAACGACCCCATACACCACAATGTTGGTTGGCCTTCTATGGCGACTAAGCTTCCCTCAGACATCCCAAAGTTTGAGGGTAATGCTGGAGATAATCCTACCAACCATGTTAGATACTTCCACATGTGGTGTTCATCTAACTCCATTACTGATGACTCCATTCATCTTCAGCTATTCCAATTGACACTCACTAGAGACGCTACAAAATGGTATGTAAACCAGCCCTCCACATCTCATTTTATTTTTGTGATGCTTGCTAAATCATTCCTCTCATATTTCCAGTTAGCTTTCTAGTACAACACTGGTACAAAGCTATTGACCTCATTCCATCAGTCCTCCACCACTCGCCTATCCGACCATGTTCAAGAGTGGAGTCAAAGGAGGAGCACATGTCGTGCCCCACCCTTTGAAGACTGTGTCTATCTAGATTGGTTTCTTAGGAGCCTTTTAGCACCCTTTGGAAAAGATGTCGCCTCCCCTTTTCCTCAAACCGAGGAAGAAGCTCTCTAAACCACTATGAGGTATGACCTGATTTATGCGCAATCGAGTTATGTCTACACCGTCATTCTAGACCTTCTCCCTCCTAGAGGTGCCAATGCACTGGGGGCATCTCACGCCGCTGACGGTATCATTAGAACCCTTACACACCCATCACCATATACTCAGTGAAGTTATGGTTGTATGCAAGGGGGCATCACTTCCTTTAACCCTCATGCCCCTCTTGCTAGCAACATGTTTTGAGGGCCCCCAACCTATCTACCAAACTGTTGCTCCTCATTATGCACAACTGAGTGCTTCATCCCCTCAAGCATTAGCGCTGCAACCTCCCATGTATCCTCAGTCCCAGTAGCCACCTCCCCCTCAGGGTCAAGTGTTTACACAACAGAGTGCTACTAATCCCCAAAATTTGAAGAAAAGGAATAAGGGGAAGGGTAACAAGTGTAACCAAGGTAATCAAGGTAATCAACCTCGTGAACCCTAGGGGAACCAGCTTAACACCAACAGCCAGCAACAGGGCAGCCAGCCTAGGTAGAAAAAGGTTATTCGTACAAACAAGCCTTATGCATGTTGTGGTGTACATGGCCATTATAGACATGAGTGTCCTCTTTTACCCTGATGTGCCAAATATGGGAAGCTCAAGTAGCTTCTAGAGGTCAACAATCACCTCAGAATCTTGTGCCATCTCAACCGGCAGTGCTCACAAATCCTTTCCCTCAGCCAGGATTTGTTGCTGCTCAACCTCAACTAGGTCAAGCAGTCCATCCCCCGCGAACCGTCTGGTCCTGGTTACTACCAAATCCTTCTGATGATCTCTGATGAGGTTAACCCCTCCAATATCAACCCGCAAACTCGGTCACATCAATATGACACGCGATCGAATTTGTCCGCCACTGAGTCCAAAATCAAAGCATCTACTGAGCCTCTTATGGCACCAAATGGTCTATTACAAATCCCTCAACCTAAAGTTGAGGCCACTCCCAAGATCCCAAAGGGACCATTACGTCATAATGTGGCTTCTAACTGAGTTGCCCACACATATAGTATAGTAGATGACTTCGCATAATCACCTGCTGCTATGTCGATGCTGGAAGTCCTCCATTCATGCCCATCACAAAAGAAAGCTCTACTAACTACCTTGGATGTAGTATATCCTTCTAACGATCGTCTGATTGTCTTCCCGATTGATACATCAGAACATCCCATGTTGCCTTCATCCGTTGCTTTCTAGATACAAGTCCAAGTCTATAATGCCATCATCTCCCGGTGCATTATTAACGAAGGTGCATCCACCTGTGTGATGTCTGCTGCTGTTTGGAAACAACTTAAGTCCCCTGAGTTGTCCCCTCCACCTTCACTTTGCGTGCTTCGGATAGACACTCCTCCTAGCCCCTTGACATGTACCATAATTGTCCAGTGACCCTTGCAAGCAAGAATGTACATGTCGACATTGAATTCATTGATTCCCCTTTGGAATACAACATTCTCTTAGGTCGTAGTTACACATATGTGTTACACAACATTTTTTCACTGTCCCTGTACTCCCTGTTCCATGATCCTGGAGGACCTCTACAGTGAACCCTAGATGCTTTCCCTTCATGAATAAACTCCCATTGTGTCCCTATTCATGAGAAAAACAATTCCCTTTTGCACCGTTTCCCAAAAATCTTCTGTTTTTCCTAGTTTACAAGACCGGTGCTAATGACCCTTGTCCTCCTTGTGCTGATATGTAGGGATTAAAATTATCCCTAGCACCGACCAAAATGACTGAGCTTTGTTTTAGTCGAGTGGATCATCTTTTGGAAAGTTTTTTAAATAAGGAACCGAAGCTTCCAGCGCTAGAAGATTTGTAACGAAAGTTTGGTAAATGGTTGAACCAGATGGAGTCGAGGATGTTAATTTAGGCTCCTTTCCCCTATAAGGATGGAACTACCTCAAGAGATAAGACCTTCTCCCATGAGAAGAGGAACCATCTCCCATCCATTCATGCTATATAAACCTCCATTTTTCCCAAGCACAAGCTAGTGTTAATGTTGGTGTGCTAGTGCTAATTAAGTTTGGAGTAAATAGAAAGCTATTCATAATTGTAGCTCTCTAGTTGAGTGTGAGGGATAAGTGTGAATTTTTTTTAGTGTGAAACCTGAAGGGAAGAGCCCTAAAACTATCATTGTTGAGGCCATCATGGAATGCTAATGGAAGTGTGTGGGAACCTGGTTTTGTCGAAGGAGAACTGCAACGTCAAGACAATGGTTGTAATCTCTTCTTGATTTAATATATATGCAACTATCGATTGATTTCCTACATAATGTGTCATCTCACATGTTTATGGCTTAATGTTTCTTGACTTGTTAAGTAGGTTGAATTACAATTTGTCTATTATCACGGTTGTTGTTTGCTATTGTTTACTTGTTTCAGGTGTTCAAAGAAGGAAAAGAGAGATAGCTAAAGCGAGCAAGCAAGGTCATCACCAAATGGGATAAGCATACTAGGAGGTAGGACCTCTTAATTGGTTCTAACCTAAGGAAATATTCTATAGAATGTCTTTTTAGTGGCTAGACCTGCTATCAGGCTAGAGGAATTGTTTATGTCCACACTTATAATTTTACTTCACCACAAATTGGCGACACTGCTGGGGAGCCCATCCTTCCATTTGTTTTCTTGGAATTTCATGGTTTTGTGTGAACTTTTCTAGTTTCACCATTTCCATTTAGTTTTGTTTTCTTTCCTTTTCTTACACCTCTAGGTTTGAAATTCATAGTAGCAAGTATGGTCCCAACTTTTGAAAAATTTTATTTTGTTCTTTGCTTCCTTATTCAACACGCTTAATTCACTGACAGTCACATCGATCAGCATGATATGCTAAGAAACAGTCACGCCGACCCCCTTCTGGAACTTGTTGTCAGTTAGGCAATTGTGCCGATGCTTGTAAGTGAATAGTAGGGTTTACCCAAGATCCTGGCCAGTATGTTTTGCTCTCATGATTTTTACCCTGTAATTTGTTTAGACTGTCTTCTCCCTGACTAGAAAACTACTTTTCATTTGGTTTGTTTGCTTGTTGATTTTCTATATTTTCACTTGATTTCTTGGGTCATTGTATGGTTACTGGCACTAGGGAATCTAGATTTCCATCCATTCAGATGATTGTCAACTCAGTGAGTCAAGTTGTTGGTGCATTTACTCCTTGCATTTCGTTTATGGTCCTTCTACGGCTTTGACCTCCATTACACAAGTTTGAAAAGTTTTCATTTGCTTGTATAAACGTCCATTTTCCGGCATAGATCACATTGCTTGTCTTGTTTTTGGTAAAGCCATTGTGTCATTAGTTTGAAATAGATTCTCTTTTCGTGTTTTCAATTGCTTGAGAATCAATTGTCTCGAAAATTTTTCATTGAAGTGTTTTATGAGAAATTCATTTTGTCATTTCATGAAAGGTACAAAGTTCTAGTTTGTTGCATCAATATGTTACAGTAGTTAGCATCATTGAAGACTAGGATTGCATTGGCATTTGAAAAGAAAAAGAATTCTCTTTTCTTTTGAAAGGATTGTTTGAGTGTACTTGTTAGGAAATTAGGAATTGGAATGTATTTTTCATTAGTTTATTTTCTCAAAAAGTGAAGTAGTGAAAAATCATTTTTCTTTCAGTTGCTTGGTTGTTTGCATTTGATTGTGTTTCCTACCCTCTCTAGTGTAGACAATTCATCGAATTGAAAGCATCTTGTATCATTTAGCTACATTTAGGGCTTTTCGAGTCACATCACTAAGGCCTGAAAACTTAGACATATTTCAAGATAAAACTTAAAACGAACTCAATTAACCTAAGCCACATTTGAAAGCTAACGATCACATCTAGAAGGTCTAGGCTAGAGATGTGTTCTAGCATCTTTAAACCTAGTAGTTGTCATTATCTTCAGAACTAGACATTGCTAGTACGGATTTGTGTTCCCCGTACCATTGACTGTATAACGGGAGACCCCTCTAGGCTGCAATCCTTTATCCATGGCAATCTAATTCTACCACCTTACAAGCATGATACACTGACACAACATTCGAGGAGATTGCCTACCCGTACTTCTCGGTTCATCGGGAGGTATTCTATAGTTCATGGTTGCCTGTTAATCCTTTTTACCTAGATCATCCAGACTAGTCATTTGATCTTTTTGACTCATTAAACTTAAAAGATCATTCGAGCACTTGTCCTTTCGAGCTCGTTTCCAATTGAAAGTGATAGAGTCATCTTTGTTTCTTTCTCAACTCTTAAAACATGAAAGAGCACCAGTTTATTTATGCATCTTAAAAATTGATTGCCCATGATCTTATAACATCCTGTTAGTCTTTTCTAGACCAAATCATGAGTTTTCCCTAAAGAACATTTTAAAGCCTTGAAATTTATCTCTCTTTTCCTATTAACTAAGACAAGGTCATCGTGGCTGAACCATCTGGTTCACCTAGCTCCTCTTCCTCTCCTTCGTCTTAAAGATTGTCTGAGGAGCCTTTTCCTAAATTACCAGAGTCACTCGAGGACCAAGGTGTTGAACTCGGAATCGTTCTGAGAATTCAACCTTTGTCATCTCATCCTCCACCTACTTTAGATACTGGGTCACCTGCTGATATTGGCCTGGAATCTCCAGACAATCCCGTCTAGACTCTAAGAGTTCACTGACTACTGACGGTCATCTTGGACTGGTTATATATCCTCTGAATCCTTTGTTCGACCCTGTTGTGATATCACCGCAGCATCCGTACAATCCGTACAATCAGCCGGGTGTTCCTTTGGAATTATCCCCTCATACATCTTCGGTCATTTGTCGTCATTTGTTCCCAGCTATGGAACTCAAAGGCGATGCTCCAGTTACCTCTCTGGATCAATCGGAAGTTTCTACTCCACACACTGTCGAAGAGGAAGAACATCAATTTCCTCCTAAAGGTTTCCCCTATACAGGGAGCATTCCCATCAGTGTGTATTGGGATTTGCCACCTAATTATGTGACTTTAGCACAATTGGTCTTAGGTACACCTAGTGCCTCATTAATTTATCACAACCCTATTTGGGCATCCGGTGCCATGCCTACTACAGGTCCATTCATTGCGAACCCGACCTCCCAACAGGCCGTTACCTCAGTCCCGGTGCAACCAACCATTCTGAACCCTCTTGTCTTGTCTGTCCCAATCACCATCTGATTCAACTAGCAATATCGAAGAATGTTACTATCAGTTGTTCGATCCCTCCATTAAGTGGACAAGATGTGCCACCGCCTGGGGGGTAAAATCCCAGTGTTTCTATGATGTCAAGAACCACCAATGTGAGTATCTCATAGGTTCACATGGTTGGGATGAGCCAACCTTCTTCTGGTGTTATCCAAAATCTTGTTGGTACTGCTGGATCAAGCAATATCCAGTACCAATAGGTTCAAAATCCCGTTGGTCCATCTGGGTCAAGCAATTTCCAATATCAGTAGCCTTATGAGGTTTAGGTTTAGTACCAAGCTCCTTACATTCCATATGGTTCTCAAGGAATGGTCAATCAGCCTTACATCCTTCAGTCTAGGTAGTACGTTCAGCCCGGCCTATCCACTTTTGGGGGTGGCTATGGCCAAATTCAGTTCAGAAAATTTATGGGAACTGTTCAAGTACCCTTGTAGCAGCAAGGCCAGCCTCTACAACAACAAGGGAAACCTTTGTTGTAGCAAGGGCCATCCACGCAACCATATGGGCAGATGATACCGCAGCAAGGACAACTACAACAACTGTAGGGGAAACCCTCGCAACAATTGTAGCAAACCATGCAACAGCAGATGTAGTATGCTACGCAAACCTCCCAGCCTATGTCTACACAAGGCCAACCTCTGTAGCCACAGGGACAACCTTTGCAGCCACAAGGTCAACCCTTGTAGCAAAAGAGCCAACCCGGGCAACAACAACCCTTATATACATATCAACAGGGTCAAGCCTTGCAAGGACAAGGCCAGGGTCAAGTCCTGCAGCAGCAGGCCCAAAATCCTAATGTCCTAGGGTAACAGGCCCAGAATCCTTTTTTCCAAGGGCAGCAGGTCCAGAATCCCTATGTCCAAGGGCAGCAAGTGCACAATCCTTATGTCCAAGGACAATAGGTCCAAAATCCTCTTATTTAAGGGAAACAGGTTCAAAACCCATATGTTCAGGGATAGTAGGTGCAATATCCATATGTCCAAGGTCAACAAGCTCAACAGACTCTTAACCTATATGTTTCTTATCAGCAACCTATGACCGTACAGTTCCAAGGTGTTTAAGGTCAAAATCCCACCTACAATCAAGGTAACCTACATTAGGGGCAGAATCAAATTCCATATGGCTAAAACCCACCACTATGGGGCCAACATCCTTACTAGTAGGGATGGGCTCCTCCAATTTGACCCGCTTATCGACCTCCAATGCCTTTTAATACTCAATTTCCATTCTTGGCCACACTAGAGTTGCCAGATGTGTCTCGACTCACGAATGATCCAATTCTTCATTCGCCATGCTAACCTCCAGTTTCTTCCAAGATCCCTAGCAATTGTCCTAAGTTCAATGGGAAACCAAAAGAATATCCTCAAGCCCATGTGATGACATATCACCTCTAGTGCTCTTCAAATTCCTACGTTGATGATTCTAATCGTCTCCGTATTTTCCAACGAACCCTCACAAGTGTTGCAGCCAAGTGGTACATCAATATTCCTCGAAGTACTTACCATGACTTCAACTCTTTAGCCATGGATTTTCTCATGCATTTCTAGTTGTCGGTTCACTATGAAACTGGCACCTATTTGCTCACATCCCTTAAGCAAGATACTGCAACACACATCTCCAATCACATCCATGAATGGAGACGTAGATGTCGCCTGATCAAATTCGAGATTCCTGATCAGTTGCTCATTGAATGGTTTACCAAGTCATTCGTTGCTTGAATTTCTCACGATATAGCTATGGGTGGATGCGTTACCGAAGAACAAGCCATTTCTCATGCTCAGTACTTAGATCTCATTTATTCTTAGTTTGGCACTTTGTATGAGTTATTACATGATGCGTTGTGGCCATCATCTGATTAAATGGCATCGAAGTCGAAGGCTACACCTCCTGTTGATGAATTAATTGGTTCAGTGTCCCAGACCCCTACATAATATTCTACCAAACAGAAGTCAGTCTCGAACACTGCTTCCAATAGTTCCTCCGAGAATCCACCTGGCCCTAGTAAAACCTCAGAGGTCCACGATGTCTAGTCTATGGCAGCAAACAAATACTCGAAAGGTAAGAAGAAAGGCAAAGGAAAGGGTAAAGCCAATGCCCCAAAACAGGGTCCTCCTAAGTCGTGTGCTGGTGATTCTTCGTAATAGAAGCCTAGGTATCCATGCCTCATTTGCGAGAAGGATCACTATACTAAGGATTGTCCCTGACATTTTGAAGTTAGTCATTTTCTCAAAGGGACCCCAGTTGTCCTGAAAGATTCGTTTCCATGTCAGTAGACTCAAATGGTAGACCAACCTCAATCATCTGCTTCCTCAGGATCTCAAGTGTTCATGATGAGTACGCCTATTAATGTGGCTACTAGATCAAAATATTATAAAACTCCTGCACCGATAGCCAGGAAAGAGAAAGAGGCCACCGCTTCTTCTTCTTCCCCGAGTTCTATCCCTCTTCATATCGAGTTCCCTAACCCTGATACTTCCATTTGACCACCTTCTCGAGGTGTGCTAAGGAAATCCTCGTACAATCCCAATGCTCGAGCCGCTCAGCACTATAATATTTTTGAGGATTTGACTCAAGCACCATCAACTATGTCGACTCTCGAGGCACTCCAAAGCTATCCATCTCAGCGAAAATCTAGAGAATCCACGCTTGACTCATCAGATTACCTTTCTCATTCAAGTAATCATCAATGATAAAACCATTCATAGGACTGTCATTGAAGAAGGTGCTTCTACCTGCATCATGTCGGTCGCTTGCTATAAGGAAATTGATTCTCCTACTTTAAACCAATCCCCAAACACTTTGGAATCTTTCGACGGGCGTGATTCGTGACCCTTTGGTGTCTTACCCAACCTTGCCATTACTTTGGAGGGCAAGACAATACACGTCGAGGTAGATATTGTTGACGTTAATCTCAATTATAATCTTATGCTCAGACGGAGTTGGACCTATGCCATGCATGCTATAGCCTCCTCCCTATTCCATGTCATTCGTTTTCCCCATCAATGGAAGATTGTCACAGTCGACCAACTGTCCTTCTTTGCATGTTCCTCCTCGAATGGCAATGTTTCGTATGTCAAGCACACTAGTGCGCCTTATGAGAGCATGGGGGCAGGTCTTTTTAAAGATTCTACCTTGATGGGAATTTTTCTGCTCCCACCTCCTCATGTTGCCTCTATCAACATGATATTGATCAAATCTAATCCTTGGGTTGTTGAAAATGGCAAAAAGAAATGCTAAAATAGCACTGTTATAAATAGAAATTTCGGTACCAGTGTTGGATTGAGCAACAAGGAATGAAAAATGGAAGTGCTAAAAATACCACTCTATTTTTAGCAGTTCGGGATGGATTCCTATTTTTAGTCAGTCCCTGGACTAAAATAGGAAGTAAAATTCGAATTTGAACTTAACAGTTGTTTGAAAATAAATTAATTAATTCTCCATGAGTTAATTAGTTGTGAAAAATCAAACATGAAGTCTATGTGAGTACATGCAACAGTTTCTCTATTAATTGAGGAATTTATCCATCAGTTAAAGAGATAAGGATGAGTTCTAATTTGAGTTGTAATTAGTTGGCTCAGTTAACTGAGTCAAGTCTAGTTAGATTGATTTAAATAGTTTGTTTAAATTAATGTGAGTTCAGTTAGTTAATGCATGCTTGCATATAACTGCTGCACTTCAGATAACTGAAGATTCTCTCATGAATAACTCATGCATGTCAGTTTAGACAGAGACCCAGTTGAGATCAAAGAAGGGACAGTGTATTATCAGTTGGATGAATTTTTTCCTATAAAGGAAGCTCATCCATGGATGAGGATTTATCTCCTTCAGGACTGCGTAGTTGGATTAGAGGTTAGTGAGTGGGTGGAGAGGCCAATTTACAAAAGTGGTTGCACTGGACCCCAATCAGAATTACGCAAAGAAATAGGAGGCTTGGAGGGAATACCAGAGGTTAGATAGACGAATTTGACTATCTATGAGCAGCAGAGGTATTACAAAGAGAGAAGGATAGATTTTGAGCTGATTCCTTTTGTAATACTGGTTATATTTCCACTTGTATGATAACACAGAGTTGGGGTTTTAGGCTGAGGCTTTCCCCGGGTTATATCTTATGTGTTATGTGTGATTGATTCCTTCTTATCAGTTATATGTGTTCTTATTGATGTTTCTCATGTTCGATTAAGCTTTCGCTAAATTAGTTGTAGAAGTAGATCAAGTATTTTGCTTTAGTCTATTGCATTATCAGGGGATCTATAGGTGGGAATTTCTACATGGTATCAGAGCACAGGTGATCAAGGAAGAATAGTATACAAGAAGGGAGAAGTTGAAGTTTGTGATTCTTGAATATAGAAATTTAGTTCTTATCACATCTCTATTTCACCTATGGCGTTCAATGGTTTGAGACTCGAATATGCCCTTGATGGCAATTCGAATTATATAGCCTAGAAGGATCACATGGAAGCAGTACTAGAGGATAACGTTCTAAAGGAATTCTTTGATCAAGAAGTCCCCAAGCCGAATGGTGCTGCTGAGTTGGTTGAATGGAAGAAATGAGTGGTTAGAGCAAGGAGAATCCTTCTGGAGGGAGTTCTAGATCACATAGTCGAGTCTCCATGGGAAGGAGACATTGTTTTCAATGTGGAAAACATTGAAAGATCTATATCAGGATAGCAGTGATCAGAGGAAGCTGGCACTGAAAGACAAGCTTTGGAAGATCAAGTGTGAAAAGGGTGACATGATCTCTACGTATCTGAACAATCTCACAACATGTAGGGATGAGCTTGGAAGTGTAGGGATCACGACAGCTGAAGATGACATGGTGAGTCTTGCACTCCTTGGTCTTCCTAAGAGCTGGCATCACTACCAGGACTCGGTTAATGGAAGAGAGAAACTACCAGATTTATAACGACTTTGGTTAGATTTGATGCAGGAGGAGATAAGAAGAAGCACTAGAGATGGTTCTTCATCCATGGAGGATGAAGAAAATTGTGCCTTAGCGAGTAAGGTGAAGAAGGGGAAGGAGAAGGTTTCTCATTCCAAATCCAGTTCTTCCCATGGCGGGAAGAAGTTTGAAAAATTGAAAGTGCGATGCTTTCATTGTCATGAGGTGGGCCATTTTGCTACAAATTATCCACCATGGAAATCCAAGAAGGGATTCGTGGAAGGATTAGAAGGTGAGGCACTGGCCTCATAGTTCGAGTTGGATTTCACACTGTTCGCATGCATGGTTTCATCCATGGTGGGAAGTGGTTGGTTTCTTGACAGTGGAGGGTCTTTCCACATGACCGGCAACAAGAGTTTGTTCAGTACTTTGGAGGAGAAAGATCTCCAGATACTCATAGCGATGGGTAATGATGAAAAGCATAGTGTCTCAGGTGTAGGCACTGTTATTTTTCAAAGGGATCATGGAGCTTTCCTTACCTTAACCGATGTCAAGTATGTACCAGGACTGAAGAGAAACTTGGTGTCGATCACAATGCTGGAAGACAAAGGCTATGATGTAGTCTTCAGTAATGGAAAGGTTTTCCTTATACATATCATCACTAGATAGGTGAAGCAGATCGATTCACGGGTCAAGAACCTATATGCTCTTGAGGTTCAAGATGCATGCAGAGCTTTGAGGAGCAAGGCAACTAATGGAGACTTGGTGGTTGAGAGGGAGAGTACATTACCTCTAAACACGCAGCGCCAAAAGAAGTCTCAGACGATTGTGGAGGAGCCACGATTGCTGAAGTAGCTTCAGGAGGTTGTGGAGTAGCCACAACTAAAGAAGCTGAGAGGAGATCAAGTAGAGACATTTACTCATGCAGAGACCTCCAGTAGGGGGGAACTTCGAGCCAGGTGGGCAGAGGGATCACATGCAGCCATACCTCCAGGTAGGAGGTGGGGTGATGTCGAGTGATTGTCCCAAGAAGGAGGGGCAGGATCCTTGAGGTACCCAACCTCTTTGATTCGAATTTGCGACAGGAGCCCCAATGAGGAGTAGAAGGATTTACTAAGTTGGTAGAGACAAATGCAGATGGAGTGACAGAGAGAGCTACAGTGCAAGAGTCCCAGGACTGTGTAGAGCTAGCAGGCTGCAACAATGCGAGAGGCACAGGAGTGTTGCACCAGTGCAGGATGGCACAGAGAGGTGTGCAACGGTGCTAGATGCATGGAGTGTTGCAGCAGCTCAGAGGTCAAAGAGGGAGCACTTCTCAGTAGTAGGTAGAGCTTTAGCATCAGAGTATGTTTCTAGCCCAACAGAGGTCAGTTGGGAGTTTTTTTTGTTGCTAGAGTTGTTGGAGCAACCACACTTGGTAGAAGTGTTGCATGCAGAACATTCCAAAGGTACAGGATCAGGTTCGAGTTGAATCCTTTCTTGTTGAGAGGGAGTGTTGAAAATGGCAACAAGAAATGCTAAAAATAGAAGTTCTAAAAATAGCACTGCTATAAATAGCAATTTGGGTACCAGTGTTGGATTGAGCAACAGGGAATGAAAAATGGAAGTGCTAAAAATAGCATTCTATTTTTAGCAGTTCGGGATGGATTCCTATTTTTAGTCAGTCCCTAGACTAAAATAGGAAGTAAAATTCGAATTTGAACTTAACAGTTGTTTGAAAATAAATTAATTAATTCTCCATGAGTTAATTAGTTGTGAAAAATCAAACATGAAGTCTATGTGAGGACATGCAACAGTTTCTCTATTAATTGAGGAATTTATCCATCAGTTAAAGAGATAAGGATGAGTTCTAATTTGAGTTGTAATTAGTTGGCTCAGTTAACTGAGTCAAGTCTAGTTAGATTGATTTAAATAGTTTGTTTAAATTAATGTGAGTTCAGTTAGTTAATGCATGCTTGCATATAACTGTTGTACTTCAGATAACTGAAGATTCTCTCATGAATAAATCATGCATGTTAGTTCAAACAAAGACCCAGTTGAGATCAAAAAAGGGACAATGTACTATCAGTTGGATGAATTTTTCCCTATAAAGGAAGCTTATCCATGGATGAGGATTTATCTCCTTCGGGACTGCGTAGTTGGATCAGAGGTTAGTGAGTGTGTGAAGAGGCCAATTCACACAAGTGGCTGCATTGGACCCCAATCAGAATTTCACAAAGAAATAGGAGGATTGGAGGGTAGACCAGAGGTTAGATAGAGGCCTTTGACTGTCTATGAGCAGCAGAGGTATTGTAGAGAGAGTAGGATAGATTTTGAGCTGATTCTTTTTGTAATACTAGTTATATTTCCACTTGTATGATAATACAGATTTGGGGTTTTAGGCTGAGGCTTTCCCCAGGTTATATCTTTTTTTTTATGTGCGATTGATTCCTTCTTATCAATTATATGTGTTCTTATTGATGTTGCTCATGTTCGATTAAGCTTCTGCTAAATTGGTTGTAGAAGTAGATCAAGTATTTTGCTTTAGTCTATTTCATTATCAGGTGATCTACAAGTGCAAATTTCTACATGGATCATACCATTTCCAGATATTTTTGATACTTGGGGCGAGGTTATGCCACTTAATCCTATCAAATTCAATTACATGGAAATTGTTTCGGCCTCAAGTTTTGTATCCTTTGATTTTTCTGTTTCGAGGACTTCTCTTGATACGTATTCTCAATCCCTATGGCTTGGTGCTTCAGAATCTCCTGATCCCTTAGCCGAGACCTTTCTTGATGACGAAAGTATCATGGAAGTCATGTCTCTCCAGGAACCACCTTTGAACGATACTCATCATCATTCCTCATTCTTGCCTCGCCCAACAGTCATGTCTACTCGTCTCAAGGAGCTATCTTATCAGTTTCCTTCCCTCCCACTTCTAGCACCGATCCTAACTCATGAAGTATGGTCAGATGGAAATCTGGGTAATATTACCCAAACGATGCCAATTGATATTTCTATCAAATCTGGTATCATTGAACATGTCCATATCGGGGTAACTTTTTCTCCGGATGAGGTCAAGACCTATACTCGTCTGTTTCAAGAATTCCATGATGTGTTTGCGTGGTCATATGAAGAAATACCTGGCATTGATCCGAGCATTGTTGTGCACGATATACCAACTTATCCTCACGCGAAGCCCGTTCGCTAATGGCTCTGCCTAGTGCACCCTAGGAAAGTTGTCGCTATCAATGGTGAAGTTGAAAAACTTCTCAAGGTTGGATTCATTTATCCGATCCCTCTTACAGATTAGGTGTCAAATATTGCCTTGGTGAAAAAGAAACAAGGCGCTCCATGTTTGTGTTGATTACCGTGATCTCAATCATGCTTGTCCTAAGGATAACTACCCCACTCCCTTCATTGATCAGATCATTGATGAATGTGCTGGGAGTGAAATTTTTTCCTTTATGGATGGTTTTTCTGGTTACAACCATATTAACATTGCACTGGCTAATCAAGAAAAGACAACTTTTATATGTCCGTGGGGTACTTCGCGTACAAAAATCTCTCTTTCGGCTGCAAAAATGCTGGGGATACATTTTAGCGGGAAATGTCCTACACATTTCACAATATTCGTAACATCATTCAACCTTACTTGGATGACCTTCCCACTCATTATCATAAGCACCAAGATCACCCTGACCATCTTTGGCAGATTTTTCTTCATTGTAGACACTACAACATTCAGTTAAACCCACATAAATGTGTTTTCTACATTGAATCTAGATGACTCCTCGGCTTTATCATTTCCAAGGATGGCATTCGCCTTGATCCACTTAAAGTCGAAGCCATTGTAAATTTACCCCCTCCATCTTCATTGCACCAACTCTAGAGCCTCTCCGTCATTTCATACCCAATTATGTTGGCCTAGCTTCAGGATTTACCCAATTGCTAAAGCAAGGAATGCCCTTTGTCTAGGATGAGGTTTCCCAAAAGTCTTTCGATGACCTCAAGGTTGTCCTTGTAAATTCTCCTTTGCTGCATCCCCCAGATTATCATTGTGATTACTTCCTTTACCTGGTTGCAGCCCCTAGCACCATTGCTATGGTATTGGTACAAAACGACGACGAAGGCAATGAACATGTTATCTACTACCTTAGTCGTAATCTCCTCGACACCAAAACACGTTATGCCCATGTCGAGAAGTTGGCTTTGGCTACCGTCCAGGCTGTTCAATGCTTTCAACACTACATTCTCTTACGCACTACTACTATGATTTCTGAATGCAACCCCATGACCTACATCCTCACTCGTAATTTGCTGGGGGGAATGTATTCTAAATGGATCGTCATCCTGCAAAAATTTGATTTGGTGTTTACCACTACCAAATCTAAGGAGTCACTAGTTTTTGCTGAGTTGATTTTCTCTCTTCCTTCTACATCTCTCCCCACTGGTGCAGATGAACAGCTTCCAGACGAGACTCTTTTCCTCATCAGCACCCTTAACCCGTGGTACGATGATATCATCATGTATCTCCAGAGGTCCACATTCTGTTATGTGTTGACTAAGTATGATCGCTGACATATTTGACATCACTCCCAACCCTACCATATTATTGGCGATACTTTATATCGTGTTGGTGTCAATTCAGTCCTTCGTCGATGTCCTACTCTCAAGGAGGCTGAGAGAGTTCTCAATGACTATCATTCTGGGGCATGTGGTGGTCATATGTATGATCCTACCGCACAAAAAATCCTTCGCGCTAGTTATTTATGGCCGTCCATTTTCAAGGACTACATCCTTGCTATTCGCAAGTGCCATGAATGCCAAATTTACCAACGCAAGATGCGTGCCCCACCCACTCACCTACACCCCGTCATTACCATTGGTCCTTTTTCCAAATGGGGCATTGACTATATGACATGTAACCCTCTTTCAGCTGGGGGGCATGGTTATACTATCATTGTTGTGGATTATTTCACAAAATGGGCCGAAATGATGCCTACATACTCTGTAGACGTTGAAACGGTGGCTCAATTTCTTTTCAACCACGTTATTTCTAGGTTTGGTGTACCTCAAGCCATTGTCAAAGACCATGGCTCCCATTTCCAAGATTACATGATGGCTGAGCTGACCTATACGTTGGGTTTGTGCCGCGATGGCTCAACCCTGTATTACCCTCAGGCAATGGTCAAGCTGAAGCTGTGAACAAAGTTTTGGCTACAATGCTTCAACGTACTATTGGGATGCACAAGTCAAATTTTCATATCATGCTCTTTTCAGCTCTGTGGGCTTACTGAACCTCGACCAAGGATGCAACTGGTTCCACACCATTCTAACTTGTCTATGGTCTGGAAGCAATGTTACCAATTGAATGCGAAATTCCTTCACTCAAGCTAGTTGTCGAACTTCTCCCCAAAACATCACCTCAGGAAGAGCACCTCTTATATTTGGAATGGCTGGATGAGACTTGTTGTCTCGCTATTTTGGTCATCAAAGCACAAAAGAAGCGAGTCAAGTTCCATTTCGATCGGTCAGTCTCCCCCCGCGCATTCTCTGAGGGTGATTTAGTTTTACTATACGATCAAGCTAATGATATGCTGGGGGCAGGCAAGTTCGAACCCATGTGGCATGGGCCCTACATTGTTAAACACATTTTGCAAAAAGGGGCCGATGAGCTAATTGATTATGAAGGCAATCCTTTGGACAAGCCCCAAAATGGGCTTTATCTCAAAAATTACTATGCTTAAGTCATCTTGCATGCTTACTTGTGTACATTAGCGTGCCATTCATTTTTGTGTAGTGTGGTTTGGTGTGTTAGTTTTAAAACAACTTTCCTATTTACTATGTTTTCCCTACTTTTTCTTTGACTCCTCACATCGGTTTCCCTGATGGTGCTTGCCATAGTACCCAGAATCTATCCTCCATGGCCTGGGCCACTTATGACCTGCATGGTGAGTTGATTGATCTTTAAGGTATTTGTTTAGGTCGCACAACTAATATCATTGTTGAATACAACACAGTCATCGAATTGTTGTTAGAAGTCGTTGCTCTTGACATTTGGGAATTGGTTGTCAACTTGGATTCACAGCTTGTTGTCCTTCAACTCAACGGGCAATATTCTGTCAGAAACCCTCAGATATTGAGAATGTATCTATGTATTCATCTACTGGAAAGAAATTTTGATTACATTACATATCATCATATTCCTAGACGCATGAATAAATTGACAAATGCATTAGCTAATTATGTGTTGGATAGACATTTACAAAACATGTGAAAAGCCAAAACAAATCATTTGTACCATACTAAGAAAGAAAATAAAACAGATATATATATATATATATATATATATATATATATATATATATATATATATATATAGATATATGGTGATAATGTTTGATACATCAAAACCCAAAAAAATAATATGTGTGTTCAAATAACATCGGCGGCTCGAAGGCCTCATATATCCGTGGCACACAGGCCTCACAAATGTAAAATGCTGGACCTAGGAACTAATCATCATGGTGATCGTGGTAACATGAAATTGCCCGTGCAACATGAGTCAACAATCGGTAGATCCGGTCCGATACTCCCACCGTATGCCTCTAGTACTGGCACGGGATGTCTCCCACCTGGGCATACTATGGGATACCATGAGTCAACCCCTTAAGGTTCCTCGCAATCTCCTCCTTGTTGTCACTCCCCTCCTGGTAAGGAGCGACATCAAACTGGTGAGCGACGCGCCTAGATATTAGGGACATCTCGAAAGGATGTTGTTGTCCAACATCTGCATTGATAAAAAAAATGTTATAAACACATATATATCAAAAAAAATTAAAAAATCATAAAATCACAAAATTGATTTTTTACCTTCATCGTCAAAATCCTCCCCCCCATCTAGTAGCGGCATGTCCAGATATTTGCGAAAGTCAATACCACTATATGGCCAATCCTCCATGATGATCAGCTATAGTCATAGCCATGAAAAGAAGGTGGACCTGTAAGACATATGCTAGCCCCCAGTGATCCTAGGCATCAAACAACTCCAACGGGCCATCCGTGGGTCTCGTGGCATCGGTGGTTCTACCTTAGTTAGTTGGTACTGGAACAACAACACTCTTTCCAAGAAAAAGGTCACTAGTATAGATCTAAAGCAAAATTGCTTCAGATTCCCAGCCTTAGCTTTTGTCAACTGGCATGTTATGTTGATCTTCATGGCTTCCGCCCAATTGAATATCGTCGGTCTTGTACAGTCGATAACATATATAAATTTTGACTTTTTAGTCTTGTGCACTACTTCAGACCCCGCCACTCTGTTGATAGTCAATAGTAGCACTCGTAGTGTTAGATCTTTCACAGTAGCAATCTCAATCTTACCACTCTTGGATTTTAGGGCTTCAGGGAAATGTTTGGCAAGTAACATGGATATGCTTACCCCAATTGTTTGTGACCCATATAGGTTGACTGGTTCCCCTCTCCAGGACAGTCCTATGATGAAATATATGTCTGAAGTTTCTAACTCCATCTCCTGGTCACCAATGATGAATATTTCTCGATTTATGTCCCAGAGACTAATCAAGTATCGAAGTAGTTCAGGTTAAGCCCACATCCCTAGTGTGAGAAAGAACTTGAGGAGCCAATAGTTCCTCAAAGTGTTTAGGAAATTTGGATCATTCAGTGCCTGAGTGCCCACATCTTGGTGCTCATTTTCTTTCCAGTCTACCATTTTCGACGATTATTTCCTGCAAAAACCATGTATTCAAGTCAATAATCATTTTTTGCCAGTAAAATTTGGATTCAAATAGTGGTTTTGAGAGGAAAATGTTTTTTTTCTTGTTCATGGTGCTGGCGTGCCTATTTTAAAAATGGTTGTGCTGACGGTGCGATTGGGCGTTTTAATTACCATTGGCCAGTGCAATTCCGTGCCCGGAACTCGCGCCGACCGAGGGATTTTTTTTTTTGCCAAAACCTCCCTCATAAATCCAAAAAATGGATGAAAATAGGAATAAATAGTATGGAAATGGAGCTTAGGGCCTTGGTGCTTACCTGCAACTAACGGCTCAATAAATGACCTTCCAGATCTCCTGCAATATGCTTCGGAAAAATTAGGGCAAAAGTGGGTGAAAAATTTTTCATGGCAAGGTAAAATGGTAAATGGTAAAAAATATTTACTTTTCCCTCTTTTTATTCAGTTTTTCATGAAATATTATGGTTTTTTAAGTATTTGACCTATTTTTCCTCAAGAATTGGATAACACACTTTATCCTTTTTGTGCGGCAACAAGTAATGGATGTTCGACGATGATCCTGAGTCACATTTCAGCTCTTTTCTCAACTCGTAAAACTCAAATGAAAAGATTGCTGAGTTTTTTCCCTTTTGACTTGTAAAAGAGAATAAAACGGGGGGTCCGCTTTCAAGATCTTTTCTAACCCTTTAAACACGAAAAGATAGCCAAGCCCTTGTCGTTTTGAACTCGTTAATGGATGTGAAACTTCGTGCACACAGTATACGTTTACCCCTTTTTCGGGTAGGGATGCACTATTTACGAAAAAGGTACTCCTTGACTGAAATGGTCAAGAGGTTCTCTTGAGCATCGTTTTCTACCTTTTCGAGCTCGAGAGACACAAATGTACAAAAAGAGACCATGTGGAGTTTTCTTTTCTGCGTCTTTTTCAAACTCTCTAAACATGAAAAGATATCGAGTTACACCTTTGTTGGAATCGTTAAAATATTAAACAACATTGGATTTGTCACCATGACGAACATGAGATTCTCCTTCATAGGGCTCATTAAACTTACTAGATTCGATTTGTCCGAAGGATGAACTTACAGTGCAAGAATATGCTATCCACTTCAAGCTTGCGATTAAAAATAATTGGGCTACCTACCAGAAATGGTGGGGGGAAATTTGGAAATCCAATCATTTGTGTCAGCTACTCACTCTTGGACATGAAACTTTCTTCTTCGTGTTAAGTTGGCATATCCTCCTTTTATCATTGACCTTCCTGGGTTGGGCCATTCATTTTTGCCTTCCATTTGATCTCTGCCACATCATCATGACCATCGATCCCATGGATCCAAAAGCTGCCAAACTTCCAGTCGTGTCGCTGATATGTTCAAGAGTTGTCCTTCTGTAGTTACACTTACCCCTGACTCTCTGTATCATCCAAAATCATTTTTCATCCCTTTGTCTTGTGTTGATGATGTGGGATACATTATGGCCCTCCTTCAACACAGTTGCTTCCTATCGATTTCAACTCATTATCTGGGAAGTTGACCGAGAGACTCCCTTCCAGTACCTTAGAGTTTGTATGCCCTAATGGCGAATTCTTCACACTCGATGACAAGTTCACATCATTGGCTTTCGATCGGGTGATTTCACGGGTGTTCGACTTCAATTCCTCTATTCACATTCTGTGAATTGTGCTGATAGTACCTTCAGGACCATTGTCATTATTGGTGGTTTCTCTCGCACTTGTTAACAGTTCACATGATCGGCTGGTAATCAAGCGATTTTATAGCATGTTCGACATCAACACATCTATTCACATGTTAGAATTTGTACTTTGATCAGGTCGTGTTGGAGCACAAGACCCTGGGCTCAGATTACAAAAGTCCAGGTTGCAAAGCGGTGTGACATGATTATGTTGATATACATGTCTCTCTTAGATGGATGGTTGCGACCATACCATGAGTTATCATATGTGATCCTTCTCATTATTGGATGGTTGTGACCATACCTTGGTTTCGATATGATTCTCTTTATCAGATGGTTTCACCCATGCCTGGATCCATTTACATGATCATTCTCTAGATGGTTGCATCCGTACCATGATTCATGTATCATTTGACAGAGTTTTCAGTTATGTATATGTATATGTACTTGATTGCAGGTTTTCTGATGACAAACTGCAGTTCCCCGCATTGATTCATAAAGCATTTCATACCTCACTCTAGTTTGGCCTTCACGCTTTAGGGGGCATCTGTACTCCCCATTCCATGATCCTGGAGGACCTCTAAAGTGAACCATACATGCTTTCCCTTCATGATGAAGCTCCCATTGTGTCCCTCTTCATGAGCAGAACAATTCCCTTTTGCACCATTTCCCAAAAATTTTCTTTTTTTCCCAGTTTACAATACCGATGGTAAAGAACCTTGTCCTCCTCGCACTGATATGCAGGGATTAACACTATCCCTAACACTGACTGGAGCGACTGAGCTTTGTTTTAATCGCATCGTTCCTCTTTTGGAAAGTTTTTTAAATAAGGAGTTGAAGCTTCTAGAGAGTTGAATCTTCCAGCTCTAGAAGCTTCATAACGGAAGTTTGGTAAATGGTTGAGCCAGATGGAGTCGAGGATGTCAGTTTGGGCTCCTTTCCCCTATAAGGATGGAACTACCTCAAGAGATAAGACCTTCTCCCATGAGAAGAGGAACCATCTCCCATCCATTCATGCTATATAAACCTCCCTTTTTCCCAAGCACAAGGTAGTGTTAATGTTGGTGTGCTAGTGCTAATTAAGTTTGGAGTAAACATCAAGCTATTCATAGTTGTAGCTCTCTAGTTGTGTGTGAGGGAGAAGTGTGAATTTGGTTTAGTGTGAAGCCTAAAGGGAAGAGCCTTAAAACTATCATTGTTGAGGCCATCATGGAATGCTAAAGGAAGTGTGTGGGAACCTGGTTTTATTGGAGGAGAACATCAATGTCAATACAATGGTTGTAATCTCTTCTTGATTTAATATATATGCAACTATCGATTGATTTCCTACATAATGTGTCACCTCACATGTTTATGGCTTAATGTTCCTTGTCTTGTTAATTAGGTTGAATTACAATTTGTCTATTATTAGCATTGTTGTTTGTTGTTGTTTACTTTTTTCAGGTGACCAGTATGGTACATCAACCCCCTTGCAAGCATTCCACTTGGTCAGCTAAGACCTTATCATGCTTTGACCCCAGTTCAACCAGTCCCTACAGCCCTTGTCGTTGCTTCAGTTACATCACAACCTTAACAGGAAGCCACTCCTGTTGCAAAAGCATCTAGATAGGGGGCAAAGCTAAAATGAAAGAACTAAAATACAAGGCTCCCCAAGATCCTCTAGCCCCTAAGGCCCCAAAGCCATCACCTCCATGCACTCTGTGTAAAGTTGTTGGGCACGCCACCAATAATTCTCCCGAGATTCCTCAACTCAAACCTTTGGTTCATGAAATGTTCCCTCAATCAAATATCCATAAAGTCCATGTTAACTTAGCGGGACCACCTAAGAAACTCAAAATGTTGCATCAAAATCACCCTTATTCCTTGTGTGATCATCATGGTCACTATTCCTATTGTTTCCCTTTTCTCCATGAATTTTACGACTGCCTTGAAGTGCTTCGCAATACGGGGCCACTCGTAGTGGAACCCCTACTCCTCTACCCATGGATTATGCTACCCCTAGTCAACCAAAATAGGGAGACTCTCGCCCCAACATTGAGATCACTCCCCCGATTTCGAGATGGCAGACACCATAGGCCATATCCTTTACCTGTCGTCATCCTTGAGTTCCTCGCAAGCAAAATTTTCTGAGGTTTCTGCGTGTGCTCCTATCGAACCTCTTTCGACAGAATCCCAGGTCTCAACATCCATAGATCTTCCATCTACCATCTCGTCATCTACCATTCAATATGATGTGTATGTGAACCTTATTTATCAAGTTGATGCATCAGGTAACACTGCTGCATCATCTAGTCAGTCTTCTTCATGTTCACCAATCTTCCATTCTGATGAGGACATTATGGAAGCTATGTCTACCCCTGATTACCCTTGGGATGATGTGCACCACCGTGCATACTTCCTGCCACAACAGTCCCATGATCAGTATAGTGTGGAATCAAAAGACTTCATCCATGGTGAAGTCGATTAGTTTCAAAATTTGATACCTGCCCCACATGCTTTCGAAGAAGGGAATATGGCCAATATCTCTCCTACTACTAAAATCAACATTTCAGATAAACTAGGGGTCAAATAAAACATTACATTGGGGGCATAATGCACCCTAGAAGAAATTGAAGCTTACACCAAGCTCTTCAAAGAATTCCGTGATGTTTTCGCCTAGTCCTAGTCTAAGATGCCAAGATTTGATCCCGCCATTTTTTAGCACCATATCATCACATGGACCAATGCCACTCTTGTTCGATAGAAGTTGAGACCCATCCACCCTTCTCGACATGAAGCCATAAAATCTGAGATCGACAAGCTCAAGCATGCTAATTTCATCTATCCCATTGAGTACACCACATGTGTATCCAACCCGGTTCCTATTCTCAAGAAGCAAGGCACCACTCATGTCTACACGGTTTTTCTCGACCTGAACAAAGCTTGTCCCAAAGACAACTTTTCCACACCCTTTATTGACCAGATAATGTATGAGTGTGTGGGGCACGAGGTTCTATCTTTTATGGATGGATTCTCCGGGTATAACAAGATCAATATCCATCGTGCCGATTAGTTAAAGACATCGTTCATTAGTTTGTGGGGAACCTTTGCATATCGGGTCATGCCATTCAATTTAAAAAATGTTGGAGCCACATTTCAGTGGGCCATGTCATACTATTTTCATGACTTGGTTCACCTTATTCTTGCTTACCTTGACGATCTCATCACTCGTTCTAGCTCTTGGGCACAACATATTCATGATTTTCGCACAATTTTCCTTCGACGTTGCAAGTATAAAATTCGTCTAAATCCATTGAAATGTGTCTTTTACATTCCTTCCGGCCATCTGTTAGGCTTCATTGTGTCAAACGATGGTATCACTCTTGACCCCTTGAAATTTCAAGCCATTATTGAGCTACCAACTCCCCATACCTTGCGATAGTTATAAAGCCTTCAAGGAAAACCCAACTTCCTTCGCAGGTGCATGCCTGACTTCGTTACCACTGTGCATGGGTTTCTTAGACTCCTCCACTCAACCATTCCATTTGTTTGGGATGACCATGGTCAATAGTCTTTTGATGCCGTGAAGAATTCTCTCACTTCCGCACCCTTGATCAGTCCCCCCGACTTTGCCAAGGATTTCATCTTGTACACCTCAGCTTCTGCCCATTCGATCACTAAGGTCCTTATTCAATAAGATGATGATCGAAAAGACCATGTTATCTACTATGTCAGTAAGAAACTAATATTTCCCCTTGTGAATTACCCTCATGAAGAGAATTTGTCATTGGTCGTTGTGTTCTCCATCCAAAATATCTTTCACTATATCCTCATGTGTAATACCAGGGTCATAACAAACTCCAACCCCATCACCTTCCTATTGAGTCAACGGATCATCAATGGGAAGTATGCACGTTGGATCTCCATACTCCAGGAATTCAATATTGAGTTTGTGATGCCTAAGAGTAAGAAAGGTTTGGCCCTCGCTGAACTCACTTCTCAATTACCCACTGGTGCACGTGATCCGCTGGTTAATGACGAGTTCCTAGATGAACACTTGTTTGACATCACTTTAGATGATCCTTGGTATGGAGATATTCTCACATATTTGCGAACTCAAAAGTTCACCCCCCATCTTTCCTGTGATGATAAACGATGGATTCAATACCAAGCCCCTCACTACCACCTCATCAGTGATGACCTTTATCATCGCGGTGTGGATTCTATCCTTTTTCATTGTTTCACCCATCCTGAAGCAGAGCAAGTGCTAAATTCCTGTCACAGTGGAACTTGTGGTGGTCACCTCTCCGATATGGGCACTGCCCAGAAATTCATGTGCGCTAGTTACTTTTGGCCTTCTCTCTTCAATGATTGCATTGAGGCAGTCAAACATTGCACCAATTTCCAACATTTTGCCCCAAAGGCAAGAGCCCCACCGACTCCCCTCAATCATGTCATCGCTACCGGTCCTTTCTATAAATGGGCCATTGACTTTATGTAGTTTCGACCATCATTTGTTAATAATCATAAGTATATTATCGTGGGAGTCGATTATTTTACCACATGGGCTAAGGCCATGCCAACGTTCAATAACACAACAACTACCACAACCCTTTTCTTTTTTAACCATGTTGTTGCTCGATTCGGGGTTCCGAGACAATTGGTCTCTGACCATGGCCAAAATTATGATGTATGGTGTGAACTATCCTCATTGTTGGGCTTCCAACACCAATACTCATCGTCTTATTACCCCCAAGGTAATGGACAAGTTGAAGCAATTAACAAGATTCTCAAAACGATGCTTTAGCAGACGGTGAACAAGCACAAGACCAACTGGAACCTTATGCTCTTCCCATCTTTGTGGGCCTATAGAACTTATGTTAAAACTACCACTGGGTTTACTCCTTTCCACCTTGTTTTTGGTGAGGAGGTAGTCTTGCCAATCGAGTGTGAGATCCCTTCCCTCCACCTAGTTTTCGAACTTCTCCCTGACACCCAACCTTTAAAACAAATACTTGTCATGCTTGAATGTGCCTCTGAAAATCGTCATGTTTCTTTGCAAACCATCGAAGCGGTTGAAAAGTGCACCAAAGCTCAGTATGACTAAAAATTCAACCCTCATACCTTCCATGAAGGTGATCTTTCTCTGGTGTATGACCAGGCCCATGATACCCTGGGGCATGGGAAGTTCTAATCATTATGGATATGACCTTACATCATTTGTAAGGACTTAGGTAAGGGGGCATATCTCTTGGAGGATTTCAAAGGCCAACTCCTTCCCAACCCTCGAAATGCACTCTACCTTAAGAAATTTTACCCATAGAATTTCCCATTGATTTGCATGTATTTATTTCTATCATGCATTTAGGTAGGTTGCATCATTTCATTTGATGATTTGACACTTCACCAGGAAGTCATTTTTCCAAGAAAGGTCAAGTCACCTCTCAAAATCAAATTTCATCATAAATTGACATTTTACTTTCAGGTCCACCTCCTCCTAATACTTGTCGTATGATATGTCGACTTTCATCATGAGTAGCCATCATTTTCTCATGTTTTGATGGTCCCCACCGGGCCTAGTCTTTGTAGCAGCGTCATCGAGTCACCCTTACACTCTTGGAGTCTATTTCATGTACCATTATATCATGTCACGGTATTCCATCCATATTTACATACCATTCATTCTGTGTTGCCCATTTTTGCCTCTAGTCATAATGTCCCCATCCCCTCCGGAGTTAAGTTAGTCACTGCCAGGTCAACCATGCACATTATCCTCTGACAAGGGAACTCATTTGTTTTTCCCTTAGTACCACTTTCCCCATTATCCCTAGTGTTATTCCATCAGTCACATTACTATTTCCCCTCGTGCTTTAGTTGAGGATCCTCATTGCCTCACCTATCGCGAGCCCTATTCTGTCAAAATCAGTTCATTTATTCTAGAAGAATGGCCTAGAGGGTGGTGTACCTTGGTTCCAACTTCCATTCTTGTTCGGCACCTTGGATCAAGCAAAGGGACTCATTATTTCCCTTTGAATTGTTTGTTTTATGTTTGTGATCCATACACTTGATGGTCCAGTGATGCAGCAGATTGTACCAGTGATTCCCGCATGTGTGTCAGATGTTTCAGACCTCATGAGGGTGTGTCCCTTCAGGTATTGCCCCACATGCGTGGATGCATTCCTATTATGATGCAGCCTCAGATGCAGTTCCATAGAGTTTATGGGTTTGGTTCCTACTGATCATAGTGTTCATACCATGCACGTCTCCTTCAGATGATCCATTCATTTTGCAAAGCCCCCCCCATTCAACAAGGCTTCTTTGGTTGTTTTACCCTCCCTCCCACCCATTTTTTGAGGGAAAGGTCTTTGTATCTCATGTACTCAGATATTATTGTATTCAGTCCTAAATCATATTTTTCCAAGTGCCTTATGTATATGGGACACATTGTATTATTTTCTGGCTCTGTTATGCCAGCATGTCATGTACCATTCAACATGTACTTCATTTCTCAGTTTTATATTTCTAGGCGAACCATTAATTTTGTACTAAGTTAAGTAGGAAATGTTCCCTTTGCGGACAGAGGCAACCCCTCTAGCCCTAGAGTGGGTCTAGTCACAGCAAGACAAAAAAACAGCTAATTTCCTTAAATAGTCATTGTTGAAAGAGCCTACCTCAAACCGGTGTTCGGTGGAGCTTTCGTTGCACCACTTCAGCTATCATTTCCTTCTCCTCGATGAGCGATTCACCTGAAACAACACAAGAGAAAAACAGAACATGTAACAGAGTACAAAAATGATCTATTTACTTACAGAGTCAAGGAACCATAATCTATCAAGTATATTTTACACAAGACATAGGAAATCACCATTTATTGTATTAAAATGAATAAAAGAAAAGCTTACAACCAAGCCTTGACATCGCAAACTTTCTCGAAGGGTCCAGCTGGTATGTTTCTTCAAGAATTAACTCTCAAGAGGGTCTCCCAAGTAGATTATAACTCTCCCTCTCTCTCACTCACAAGCACTAATACAAGGCTAAGGCAATCCACAACCAATTGCTAAACTATCAGCAATTCACACTGCAAACTATCAAACTCACACCAAAGCTAGCTAATTTGTTCAATCCCAAAGAAACTAGCTGATCATAGCAATAGGGAGTGTTTTTATAAGAGGTGGAGCTTTTATAGAATGAGGGAGAGGGAGATTATCCTCAAGGGAGGTTTCTCAAAAGGTGGAACCACCATCCCAGAGGAGGAAAGGCAAACTCCCTTGACCCAACAACCAGTTCTAGAACCACCCAAAAACATTTTGATTGAACTAATTCGCCATATCTGGATCGTCACAAGAAATATCTTGAGGACTTGCGTCGAGCCCTAAAAAATGACCATCACAGGGAACAGATGTACCCCTGCGATGACGTTGTGATGTTATAGTTCATTATAGAGAATCGTCGTAGGTAGAATGAGTTTTACTTGCGATGATGTAGAAATATGGGTAAAAGGGTCATCTTCAAGATTAAAGAGCATTTGTTAATCTTCTTGAATGATTGGGAAGATGTGGACACATTTATTTGATGTATGACACAGCGAAGATTTCATTCAGAGACTGACTTTATCCGAGATCAGCGGATATGAGGCCAGTGAAAAATTACTATGTAACAGATGCCCCCTAAAGCATGAAGGCTAAGAGAGTGGGAGGGGTGAAATTATTTATGAAATCATAACTGAACCAGAACAACATCGTTGAGAGCCTGTAGGTGCAAGTACAACTAATATCTCTGATAGTGAAATACATGTAGTCTAGGCATGGGTGCAACCATCCAAAAGACAAATAAAACTTGGTCTGTGGTATGGACGCAACCACCTAGTCGATAAGACCATATAAAGATAGAGGTATGGTCACAGCCATCCAGAAAGACTCAAGTATGGTCACAGCCATCCAATCAAAGAGTCATGTATGCAATCACAAACCAATCCACGCAACCCAAACTTATGTAATCTTAGTCTGGGGTCTTGAATCCTAACTGATCATAGTACAATTTCTAATATGTGAATAGATGCGCTGAAGTCGACCATACTAGAAAATCGCTTGATTACTGACCAATGATGTAAACCGTTAACAAGCGCGAGAGAGACCACCAGTAATTTCAATGGTTCTCAAGGTACTGCCAGTACAATCCACAAAGTGTGAAGAATGATCTGGAGTTGAACACTCATGGAACCGCCTGATCGACGACCAATAATGCAAGCCTATCGTCGAGTGTGAAGAACTTGCCATTGAGGCATGCAAGCTCCAAGGTACCAAAGGGAATCTCTAGATTGACTTCCTCGATAATGAGTTGGTGTCAACAGGAAGCGACCCATCACAAGAGGGCCATAATGTTTCCCACATCAACGACACGAGACTAGGAACAAGATGAAGATGGATGAGATAGAGAATCAGAGGATGAGGTAAGGGTGCAAACTACAGAAGGATTAAACAATTGAACATATTGGTGACACAAGTCTAGAATGCAGCAACATTTTGGTACCAAGGGATCGGAAGTCTGATAGGGACAACAAGGATCAAATGGAACGAGGCAAAATGACAAACCCAAACCCCGAAAGGAAAATGACGATGTGAGGATATCCCAAACCCGGCGAAAAGTGTTGATGTTCAAGAGTGACTAGCTGTTGTAGGTAACCAATGGAAGATTTCCAAATTTTCCCCCACCATTGTTGGCGAGTACCCAAATTATTTTTTAAAAAGCAAGCTTGAAGGGGATAGCATATGCTTGCGATATAAGTTCTTCCTTCAGACAAATCCAACCTAGTGAAATTTTAATGAGCCCCAGGGAGGAGAAGCTCGGGTCTCATCATGGTGATGAGTCCAATGTTGTTAGGGTTTAACGAGTCCGACATAGGTAAAACTGGGAGTCTTTTTCATGTTTAGAGAGTATGAAATAGACACAGAAAAGAAAACTCCAGGGGGGGCCCTTTTCATAAGTTTGTGTCTCTCAAGCCCGAAAAGGTAGAAAACAATACTCAAGAGAACCATTTGACCATTTCAGTCAAGGAGTACTTTTTGTGAATAGTGTTTCCAGTCCAAAAAAGTAGAAAACTTATTGGAGACACAACGTTTCGTAACCAAAAAAATGAGCTTGAAACAACAAAAGCTTGGCCATCTTTTCGTTTTTAAATGGTCGAAAAAGAGTTGAAAGCAAACCACCATTTTTATTCTCTTTAATGAGTCAAAAAGGGAAAAATACTCGGCAATCTTTTCATCTTTTATGAGTCAAAAAAGAGCTTAAAGAGGACTCGTGGGAAAATTTCACGGTATTTACCAAGCATGCATTGACCAGAACTTGTATCTGACACACCTGTTCCTGCACAAAGAAACCTAAGCATAACATCCATTCGACAAAGATACACGTTTAATGTTAGAAAAGACCTAAGTCAAAAACCCTAAAACCATAAGGAAAACCCAAAAAACTATAGTAAAACCCAAAAGCCTATAGTTAGAAAACCTAAATTTTAAAAAAATGGTTATATAAGGTCTATGGTAAAAAACATATTTACATTGCTTTAGTTTTCAACCTTGGTAATTTTCAAAACAACGCGCACCTTTGCAAATTTGGAGGTCAATTTCTATAGTTGTGGTCATCAATTCCACGCCAATCTTTCACCAAGTAAGTATCTCATCCTTGCCTCTATGTTTTAAGTGTTTTTAGCTCTAATTTCATGCATTTTGGCTGAGTTTGGAAGGATTTTTGGTTCCAAAAAATCACCTCATTCGTCGCAGAAGTCCCCCGCGAGGTCGTGACGATCATGAATTTTAAACAGGCCAAAATTGGCATCGTCACAAGAAACACATGTACCCCTGCAATGATCTGAGAAATGGTGAACTGTCAAATCTGACCTTCGCAACTGTTTTAGAAACATCTGCGACGAGCACAGCAAACATAAAATTTAATTTTTACACCACTTTAGAATATAAAAACGACTAAAACAATTTCTAATCAGATAATATTTGCGAGTGCAGGGGTAAAATGGTATTTGCATGGCAAGAACACATGCATGATGTCGATGACGAAAGAGGGGCAACTAATCCACAATGCATGTAGGTTCTTTGGAACTACGGATTACTCAAATTCTTCCTCACGCCGCTATTATGAGCGCAATTAGACCTGCTAGAGTTCTTAATTCGCTCATGGAATCCAACAGAGGGTAAGTTCATAATCCAGGGGCAAGAGGTTGAGTTTGACTTAACAGACATATATTTCCTCATTGGTTTATCTCGATGAGGAGAGAGACCCCACATGGGCGGTGTGCGGGTCATCGGAGAGTCTCTAGATATGTTGATTGCACGAGCGTGCCCGGGGGCACACAAATCACCCACTAGCAGGAAGCTATAGATCCCAACAGTGAACGACCTATCACTACATGTTTTACGGTTTACGATCACGAGAGCAGCAGGCTCTCAGGCCCAACACGAGGCAACTAAAACCCAACTGCGGTTGGCTATAGATTGCCTCAATCCTACCATGTTCGACTGGGCAGAGGCAGTGTCTCTAAATATGAAGAGGTAGCTAACTAAATGCCAGTGAGGAGAGACAAAACAGTTTGGGTACAAGTAAATTCTGGTATTTCTCATGCTAGAGCGGGTACCCATACTTCAGTTTCAGGATATGGAATTCCCGTTCCTGGGACCACGACAGACCCGAATCACTAGGTGGGCCCTGGTGATGCCACAAGGAGGTGGCGGCCAGCCAGTATCATGGGGTCCCGTCTTCATGGAGTGGCTACATCATCAGCAAGTATTTGTTGAGGATTGGCCCTATGCAGGTACAGATTTCAGGGGAGATCCAAAAATGCTGCTTCCGCGTAGAGAGCAGTGGGACGAGAGAGGTAACACACTTGGGTTGACTGCTACACTTTTATATTTCAGTTTTTTTATGTTATATTGTTTTTGGATTTTAAACGTATATGCCCTAATAATTATGTTCAATTTTGCAGATGTCGGACCTGAGAGACCAATGGGTCTCGCTCCTACGGCCCGGAGGGGGGAGAACAGAGAGCTTGCTCTGCCACCTCCAAGTGGTGATGTACAGGAGGAGATAGCCCAAAACTTGGAGGGCTTGACCGAGGGGATCCCAGACGATAGAGGGTTCGAGGAGATCCTACGATAGTACCAGCGACACACCGCGGGTGTGTCAAACCAGATTCATAAACTACTGAAATGAGTAGTTCGGGTAGTGATCTACTACAGAGAGCAGAACCCACCACAGTAGTCGCCTAGGTTTCCTTTTCTGATGTTTTGAGAGACATGTGTCTCGGCTTGTAACTTGAACATATACATTATTTTTTGGACATATACATTATTTTTTGAGTGCCTAGGTGTGTCACACGATATATAGATATCTATGTTTTATTATTGTGTCTGAGTACTTGCATATAATATTTTTTATTATAAATTGCATAAATGTCTATCTAATACATGATTTTCCAATCCATCAATTAACGTGTTTACCCTTCTAGGAATGTGTTGATATGTAATAAAATCAAAATTTCTTTCCAGCAAGTGAACAGGCAAATACAATCTTAAAATTTGAGGGTTTCTGACGGAATAACGCCCGTTAAGTTGAAGAACAACAAGTTGAGAGTCCAAATTCACAACCAATGCATGAATATTGAGGTTAACAGCCTCAGCCAATAATTCAATGACGGCGCTATATTCAGCGACATTGTTCGTGGTACACCCTAGACAAACACCTTGAAGGTCTACTAACTCACCGTGAGGATCGTAGATCACCCATGCTGCAGAGGAAAGATTTCGTGTACTGCGATAGACACCATCAGCGAAACTGATATAAGGTGCAACAGACATCTGCACAAGAAGTAAAAAGACACAATAAGTGGCAATAACGCCTACACACCAAGCCACACATGCACACACTAAAAACACACATATGTACACAGCAGATGCATGAAAACTCATGCATAATATTTTTTAAGATAAATCCCATTCCGGGGCTTATCTAAAGGGTTTCCTTCATAGTCAATTAGCTCATAGGCCCCTTTCTACAAAACACGTTTCACAATATAAGGCCCGTGCCACATAGGTTCGAATTTTCCTGCCCCCAGCTTATCATTCGCTTGATCGTACAACAGGACTAAATCTCCCTCAATGAAAGAACGAGGAGTAACAGTTTGATCGAAGTGAGTTTTCACTCTCTTCTTCTGTGCTTCGATGACTAAAGAGGCAAGTCAATGGGTCTCGTCTAGCCACTCTAGGTAAAGAAGGTGTTCTTCTACAAGAGTAGTATTCGGGAGTAATTCGACAGCTAACTTGAGAGAAGGTATCTCGCATTCAATTGGAAGGGTAACCTCCAGACCATAAACAATTTGAAACGGTGTGAATCCAGTGGCATACTTCACAGAGGTATGGTAGGCCCATAAGGCAGAAAACAACATCAAATGCCAATTAGACTTGTGCATTCCAATGGTATGTTGAAGCATCATAACCAAAACTTGTTAACGGCTTTGACTTGGCCATTGGCCTGAGGGTAATAAGGCGTCGAACTATCGTGACGCATGCCTAACTGGGTCGTTAACTCAGTCATCATATGACCACGGAAATGAGAACCGTGATCAGTGACAATAGCCTGAGGGACTCCGAATCGAGTAATCACATGATTGAATAAAAATTGTGCCGATGTCTTACCATCATTGGATAATGTAGGCATCGCTTCGGCCCATTTTGTAAAATAATCGACAGCAACGATAATATACCCATGCCCCACAGCCGAGTGAGGGTTACAGGTCATAAAATCTATGCCCCATTTAGCAAAAGGGCCAATAATAATGACAAGATTCAAAGGGGATGGCGTCGCACGCATCTTCTATTGGTAAATTTGGCACGCGTGACAAGAATGAACAGTGAGAATGCAATCCTTAAAAATAGAGGGCCAAAAATAACCAGCCCGGAGGATCCTTTGGGCAGTAGCATATCCAGACATATGACCACCGCAGGCGCTAGAGTGGCATTCATTCAAGACTCATTCAGCTTCCTCAAACGTCAAACAACGACGAAGAACTAAATCAATGCCGAGACGGTACAAGGTGTCCCCAACAATAAAATAAGGCTAAGAATGATGACGGATACATCGCCGAGCATCCTTAGACAAATCAAGACAGAAGGAAGACGTCTGGAAGTAGACAATAATTTCACTGTACCAGGGATCGAGGGTACTGATGAAGAAAGGGTATCGTCCAGAATGCGATCCTCTATCTGAGAGGGAGCGGTAGCAGATGGTAATGAGAAAATCAAGTCAGTGAAGACAAGGTACTTCTTGGACTTGGAAGTAGTAAACTCCAAATTGAACTCTTGAAGGATAACAATCCATTTCGAGTACTTGCCCCCCAGCAATTGACGTGACAATATGTACGTCATCGAGTTGCAATCAGAAATCACTGTCGTCGTGCACAACAAAATATAGTGACGAAAACGTTGGACAGCATGAACGCCTGCCAAGGCGAGCTTCTTGACATAAGCGACTGAGGTCATAGATAACGTGCTCGGAACCATCATCGTCGTCTTGGACCAAAACCATGCCAATATTGTTGTCGGCAGCAATGCGATAAAGAGTGTAGTCATGATGGTAGTCAGGTGGACGCAATAAGGGAGCAGAAACAAGGAGTGCCTTGAGTTGCTCAAATAACTCTTGGGCAGTGGCATCCCAAAAAAAGAGAGTGTCACACTTTAGGAGCCGTGTATAGCCCTTAGCAATCTCGGCATAGTTAGGAATAAAATGACGTAAAAAATTAGCTTTTCCCTGCAAACTCTGCAATTGCTACAAAGAGGCAGGAGGAGGGAGATTCAGTATAGCTTCAACTTTGAGGAGATCTAGACGAATGCCCTCTTTAGAGACGACAAACCCAAGAATTCTTCTAGATTCGATGCAGAAGACACACTTATGCGGATCAAGACGAATATGGTAATGTCTACGGCGAAGAAAAATCTCACGAAGGTGGTTTGGATGGTCAGATCATTTAGCTAAATGAGCTGGGAGGTCATCCAGATAGGGCTGAATAATTTGACGAATGTCATGAAATGCATAGGACATTGCTCGCTGGAAGGTAGCACCGAGATTTTTAAGGCCGAAAGGAAGCTTCTTGTAAGCAAAGTTACCCCAAGGGCAGATGAAGGCAGTTTTGTGTTGATTGGTAGGTGAAATATTAATCTGGTTATAACCAAAAAAATTGTCCATAAATGAGTAAATCTCACTCCCAGCACAATCATCGATGAGCTGGTCGATAAAGGGCGTAGGATAATTATCCTTTGGAAATGCACATTTGATGTCACAGTAATCAACGCAAACCATAATAGTGCCATGCTTTTTGGTCACAGGGACAATATTAGAGACCCAGTTAGTTAGTGGGATAGGATAGATAAACCCTGCCTTGAGAAATTTTTCAACTTCTCCCTTAATAGCCGCAGCTTTTCTCGGGTGCACAGGGTGTAAATATTGTCGAACAGGCTTGGCACCAGGATATGTAGGGATCTCGTGTACCACGATACTAGGGTCAATACCGGGCATTTCTTCATATGACCAAGTGAACACGTCATGAAATTCTCTAAAAAGATTGGTATAAAGTTGAATCTCCTCTGGAGTACAGGTAACTCCAATGTGGATATTCTCAACAATCCCTGGTTTGACAGAGATGTTGATGGGCATAGTTTGCGTAATATTCCCCATATTTCCTTCAGAGAAAACTTCATGAATCTGAATAGGCATCTGAAGTGGCTGAGAGGGGATACAGGAAGCAAACTTCTCTAGACAGGTAGTCATGGCCCCATGGCTTGGGAGAAACGAGGAACGATGGTGATGATCGAACTAGGGAGGTTCCTCAAAAGACATAGTCTCTAAAATAACTTCATCGAAAGGAAAGATCTCCTTTAACGAATCCAAAGAAATGCTATCTCTGAGCCAAGGGGATTATACATATGTGTTGAGAGGCCTGCTCGATGGAGCAGGATCGGAGGATGAAACTGATGCGGAAACAATTTCGACATAGTTGAGCTCGGCAGGACTCAACAACATGACGTCGCCCCAAGAGTCTACCTGATCAACAGGAGGGACAACCCAAGGATCAGAACGGATAGAAATCATGTTAATGGGGGCGACGTTGGGAGGTGGGAGCGAAAAGACACCCATAAAGGCAGTATCTTTGAAAATTCCAGTGCCCACGCTTTCATAGGAAACAGAGGTATGCTCCACAAATGGAACATTGCCATCCAAAGAAGAAGAAGCGAAGAAGGATAGTTGATCAACCATGACAATTTTCCCTTGGTGGGGAAAACAAAGGACACGAAATAAAGAAGAGGCCACAGTGCGCATGGCATATGTCCAACTTCGACCTAATAAAAGGTTGTAGGTCAAATTTGCATCGACAACTTCAACTTCAACCTCAACTGTCTTCCCCTCTAGGGTGATGGGCAAACGTGGGAGGATACCGAAAGGACGGGAATCTCTTCCATTGAAGGCTTCTAAAGTGTTAGGAGATTGACTCAACATCGGGGAACCAATGGCCTTCCAACAAGAAACAAAAATGATGCAAGTGCAGGCGTGCTCATCAATAACAGTACGGTGAATATTTTTCGAGTTAATGATGACTTGAATGAGGAAAGCAGTCTGATGAGGAAATCGTGGTACGCGATTGTCAAGATCGAAAGTGATTAAATCTGAATCGGCTAGGTCAATTCCACCAATGGCTGACAATAGAGACTTCCTTTGGGAGGGACAACTTTGGAGGACTTCCAAAGTGGACATAGCCGAAGGGGCTTGGGCCAAGTCCTCAACAATGCTATAGTGTTGCGTGGCATGAGCATTAGGGTTGTAAGAAGATTTCTGGAGCACTCCCTTGGTAGGAGGTTGAATGACTGACTCAGTACTAGGTCGTTCGATATGGAGAGGGCCAGTACTAGACGAAGGAACACTTGAAGGGAATTTAGGTTCCTTTCCAGTGGGTGGAGGATATTCTTTTGATCAAGTACTGATATGAATGGGAATAGTCCCAGCCATGAAAACTTGAGATCCAAAAGTGGAAGAGGACTGAGGTTGATTGACCACCATTTGGGTTTTTTGAGAGGGAAAAGGTTCCTTAAGCATAGCAGGAGTTCCAGAGGTCCCTTTAAGCAAACGACTAACCTTAGACCGTCTCGGACAGTATTTAGTATAGTGATCCTCATCACAAATGAGACAAGGGTACTTGGGTTTGCATTTAGCACCATCACCGGCCGGAGGCTTAGGAGGGTCCTTCTTCGGTGGATCGGCTTTATCTTTTCCTTTCCCTTTTTCTTACCTTTTGAAGCTTTATCTGTCACGGTGGACGCAATGGCATTGACTTTGGAAGTTTTACCAGTATTAAACGGGGCTTGAGAAGAATTTTCACTTGGAGTAGTAGACTTTTGCTTCGCAGGGGTCGCAGAAGACTTTTGGGTGGATGAAGTAACAGAACTAATGACACCATCAATGGATGGCATTGATGAATCCTTAGTAGTTCCGGGTCGCGAAGCATCAGGAAAGTAATCATATAGCGTACTAGATTGGGAATAAACCAAATCGAGATACTGAGCATGCACGATAATTTGCTCTTCAGTAACACATGCTCCCATGGCAATATCGCAGGCTATTGGACTGATAAATGAGGTAGTAAAACAGTCAATCAAAAGTTGATTAGGGATCCAGAACTTGATCAAACAACGTCACCTTCTCCATTCATGAATATGATCAGAGATGTGTGTCGTCGTGTCCTGTTTCAAATATGTAAGGAGGTGTGTACCTATTTCATAACGAATCGGTAACTGAAAGTGAGTAAGAAACGCCACTGCAAGCGAATTGAAATCCTGGAAAGTTCCACGAGAAAGCTCGCTATACCATTTCGCAGCTGAACCAATGAGATTCCGTTGGAAAATAGCGGATAGAATTATCAAGCCATGAGTTAGATGAGCACCAGAGTTGATAAGTCATGACATGCGCTTGAGGCTCCTCTCCAGATTTACCATCAAATCTAGGACAATCACCAGGAATTTTGGTTGGAACTGGTGGCCAATATGGATTATGAAGGATCGGATCTCTCATGAGCTTAGACACATCAGTCAGTTCCAAGGTTGCCAGGAAAGGTAATTGAGGGTTAAAGGACATCATAGGCTTCTGATAAGAGCCAACAGTAGGGCTCCATCTAGCCCCTTGTTGCCCCCATGGGTTTTGGCTAGAAGGATTTTTCCCATAAGGGTTTTGCTCGTAAGGGTTCTGCCCATAGGGATTATAAGTATAACCTGATAGTTGACCTGGGTTTTGACCACTAGCAACCCATTGGTTACCATCTTGACCAACAAGAGCAACGTAGGGCTATTGAAAATTTTGATAAGGATTGACCTGTGATTGCTGATATTTTGATACGGAGCAACTTGAGGTTGCCCTTGGGGTTGCTAAAGTGCTTGGAGACCGTATTGTGGCTGAGCTCCAAACTAGACCTGAGGCCCAAGCTGCATTTGATAAACAGGTTGGGCTTGAAATCCAACTTGTATTTGGAGACCAGGTTGGGTCTGGAGTCTAGCTTGAGTCTAGAAATTTGGTGGGGCTTGAGAAACAACGAGTGCTTGAGTGCCCGGTTGGCTAGGAGATGGATTGATTTGACCGGACGAATGTCCTTACTGAAATTGAGGTTGACCCAACTAGCTAGAAGGCTTGCCTTTTTGGTACTGAGGTTGACCTATTTGCTGAGAAGGTTGAACTTGCTGGGTAATAGATTGACCTTGTTGAAGCTGAGGCTAGCCCGTTTAACTACAGGGTTGAGCTGGTTGAACAGTAGGTTAGCCTTGTTGAATCTGAGGCTAGCCTACTTGTCTAGAAGGTGGACCTAACTGGACAGTAGGTTGGCCTTACTGGATCTGACGCTAGCCTACTTGTCCAGTGGGTGGACCTTGCTGAGCAACGGGTTGGCCTCGCTGGAATTGAGGCTAATCTGGTTGACCAGAAAGTTGCCCTAAGTAAACAAAAGAGGAACCTGTAAGGGCCGAAGTTTGTCCCTGTAAGGGTTGTCCTTGTAGGCCAGTAGGTTGCCCTTGATACAGTTGACCTTGATACAGCTACCCTTGATACAGTGGCCCTTCGAAAGCAGAAGGCTGCCCTTGGCCACCATGGTAAGTAGTATGAGCCCAGGCAACAGATAACAAAACGGAGACTTCAACCATAGGTTGAGGGGGGAGAGACCCAGTATGATAAATATGAGTCCCTCGAGGATCATAATAATGCAATGGATTATGAGGATCTGGGTTTTGAAGAGAAAACATGTATTGCTCATATGACCACCCTACCAGAATGGAACCGAAAGGGAGTGGAACACTACCCATGGGGTTTACGACTCTGGTCGCCGAGGCTAAAGGACCACCATTAGTGGGTTCAACGGAGGGCCTAGTAACAGTGGTAACCACCAAGGATGCAACAATGACACTAATAGCAAGAGCTGTAGAGGCCATGCAGACAGTGGACATGGACGGAATAGATGTGATGGGCACATTATGAATCTGAGGTATGAAAGGCTCTGAGGTGGGGGCTATAGTACGAGACCACACCGAACTCAGGTTTAGAGACACAGAACTCATGATATTGGACAGGAAGTGATAGCATAGGGGCAATGTCGTGCCAAGACTCGAGGGAAAGGGGAAACCCTCTGTGGAAAGGGGAATTTCTCCACTTGACACAAGGTTCTATTCACCGGTAACGGAGTTCGTCTCATCCATGTCAGAAGAGGACATTGCAATCGACACACTAGGGGGAGTAAATGGGAAGTCCTCTTGTGAAGGTTCCCAAATAGGATTCCAACTAATATCATAAGGTTCCCCTCCCAGAGCTCGAGAGTCAAGAGGTTGAATACTCGGGATAATAGGGAGGGTATCACTAACAGTCGATACCTTAGAAGAGACGGGGGATGCAGAGCCTTCATCGCTCGGTAAAGGTAACAGGATCGGTGAGTCTGCCAAGATGACTTAACTCAAAATCCTGGGAAAAATAGATAATCAAGTAGGGTCACAACTCTACGCGAACCAAAACACAGTCAAGATTAACAAGGAAATGTGAGCGTGGTCAAATAAATTTTATGACATAGGAACAAAACTTGACCTTTTCATATTTAAAGAGTCAAGAAAAAGGACAAAAGATGACTCTAGTCGCCTTCGAATGTTTAATGAGCCTGAAAGGACAAGCTACTCAGATGATCCTTTTCTTTTAAGGAGTTGAAAAGGAACGAAAGTGAATACTCTGGAGTAATAGACAAGAGGTTTACCAAACAAACAGCAAAACTACATATACACCTTGGTGATAAAATGAAAGAGAAATGACCAAGGACTTTCTGTATGGTAGTCAATCTCCTGGAATGTTGTGTTCAGTGAGTTACAGTTTGTAAGGTGGCAGACTCGGCTTCCTATGGATAATAGGCTGATAACCTAGTGGGGTCTCCCAATATATACTCGACAGTTCGGGGAGCACAAGTCCATACTAATGGCTATTGAATCACAGAAGGAGGAATCACCTAACCTTAGCGAAAACAATAGTAACTAGGTTTAACGACGCCAGAGCACGTCTCTAGCCTAGACCTCTAGATAAATGTGCGTTAAGTTCCAATGTGTTGTTAGGTTCATTCAATTGATTTTAAGAGTTAATCTTGGATTAAGTTTCGGTTTTCAGGCCCTACCGAATGTATTTCAACAATTCCTAGGATGCAACTACAATGAGTAAAACATCATTCGTTTCGATGAACTTCTACCTAAAGGAGGGTAAAGAGTTCATTTCCAAGCGATCACAAACCAAGACAAGCAAATGCAAGCACTAAGAAATACAATGCATCAATACACCTATCTCACAACTACTAATGAAAGATTTAAACTTTGATTCCTATCTTTTCAATCATGAAAATTCAATAATGCAAATGCGCTTCACTTTTGTATGTTGTATGAATGCAATATTTTTTATTTTTGGAATTTTAATCACAAACAAGAAAGTGTAGACCTGACTGATCCAAACGAATGTGATCTATGTTTGATATTGTTGAAATCAAATCAATATGAAGAATTGGTTCAATAACCAAAAACTAAAGATCAATTAGAGAGAAGACGAGCAGTAAAACAGCCTTAAACAAATCAATCAGTTGGTTTTGGATGAATCTTGGACAGACAGGTAACCCAACAAATGACTCTTGATGAAACCTTGAAAAGAGCTGGGTCACACGGTCTAAAAACACAAGACTCACTAAATCGAACCAAGGAGGAAGTGCCTTAACCAAATACAGCTAAAACAAGTTGACAAGAGACAATAGACAGAAAGGGACAAGGAGCACTGGTTGATTCAGGAGGTAAAGTTGTAAAAAACAACTTCTATGGGAATTGTTGCAGGGCTCTAACTAGCAACTTGAGACGAAAGGCAAATTGTCGCAAGCACAAAGCTAGCAACTAGGTGACGTCATTGCAGGTGTACACATGTATTCTGCGACAGTCCAATTTCAGGAATCGTCACAACTGTACAATGGGATATCCGTGATGTGCAGGTTAACCAAAGAGGACAGGCGCGACGTCATCGCAGCTGTTAAGCTATAAACAACGACGATCTTAATTAAGAGAAAAACAAAGAAAAAACACCTGAAGGACACCAAAATAATCTCTCAGACAGTGAGAGGGACTACCAGATTGACTCAAGTAACCCAGAACACTGATGGCTCAGCCCCAAAATCAAGAGACACTAAATTGAAAACAAATCAAGAGACAACATACAAAGGACTCCCCAGCGGAGTCGCCAACTTGTGAAGTAGGAAATGTTCCCTCTGCGGACAGAGGCAACCCCTCTAGCCCTAGAGTGGGTCTAGTCATAGCAAGACAAAACAACAGCTAATTTCCTTAAACAATCATTGTTGAAAGATCCTACCTCAAACCGGTGTTTGATGGAGCTTTCGTTGCACCACTTCAGCTATTGTTTCCTTCTCCTCGATGAGCGATTCACCTGAAACAACACAAGAGAAAAACAGAACACGTAACAGAGTACAACAATGATCTATTTACTTACAGAGTCAAGGAACCATAAGCTATCAAGTATATTTTACACAAGACATAGGAAATCACCATTGATTGTATTAAAATGAATAAAAGCAAAGCTTACAACCAAGCCTTGATGTCGCAAACTTTCTCGAAGGGTCCAGCCGGTATGTTTCTTCAAGCATTCACTCTCAAGAGGGTCTCCCAAGTAGATGATAACTCTCTCTCTCACTCACAAGCACTAATACAAGGCTAAGGCAATCCACAACCAATTGCTAAACTATCAGAAATTCACACTGCAAACTATCAAACTCACACCAAAGCTAGCTAATTTGCTCAATCCCAAAAAAACTAGCTGATCATAGCAATAGGGAGTGTTTTTATAAGAGGAAGAGCCTCCATAGAATGAGGGAGAGGGAGCTTGTCCTCAAGGGAGGTTTCTCAAAAGGCATAACCACCATCCCAGAGGAGGAAAGGCGAACTCCCTTGACCCAACAACTAGTTCTAAAACCACCCAGAAGCATTCTATTTGAACTAATTCGCCATATCTAGATTGTTGCAAGTCATACACTAGGGCTCAGTGATGACATCGCAAGGAAGAAGTGGATTCAGAGCCATCATTGCAAGAAATATCTTGAGGACTTGTGTCGAGCCTTAAAAAACAACCGTCGCAGGGAACAGATGTACCCCTGTGACGACGTTGCAACGTTATAGTTCATTACAGAGAATCGTCGCAAGTAGAATGAGTTTTACTTGCGACAATGTAGAAACATGGGTAAAAGGGTCAATCTTCAGGATTAAAGAGCACTTGTTAATCTTCCTGAATGATTGGGAAGATGTGAACACATTTATTTGATGTATGACACAGTGGAGATGTCGTTCAGAGACTAACTTTATCCGAGATCAGGGGATATGAGGCCAGTGACAAATTACTGTGTAACAGAAGGGTCTTTGTATCTCATGTACTCAGATATTATTGTATTTAGTCCTAAATCATATTTTTCCAGGTGCCTTATGTATATGGGACACATTGTATTATTTTCTGGCTCTGTTATGCCAGCATGTCATGTACCATTCAGCATGTACTTCATTTCTCAGTTTTATATTTCTAGGCGAACCATTAATTTTGTACTAAGTTATCTTGTCGGGTATGGGTATGCCTCCCTTGCCTCATTGAGGTCCTGTACCATAGCATAAAAGGAGACTTGCATTAGTCTCACCCCCTCTATCCCTATCCTCTTTCAATTCAGCTTTATTGGTCTATCTCTCTCTATCTCTCTGACTTCCTTGTGTTGTTTAGTGATTGTGTCTTCACAATGTACTTTGGTCATAGGTTTTTCTCCTAACACTCATAGGTTGGAGGACAATCTGTTATCACCAAAAAATTGATCATCTAGCCTAATTTACTAGATGGATCGAAGTACACCATGTAAAGCCAATTTTACCATAGTAAATTTGCTTTCACTATGAGAAATTAATAAAATAAATAGGTGATAAAAACACCACTAATAAAAAAAAAATAAAGTGTAGGAACAAGAATCATAAATAAATATGGGCATCATGGTTCTTCTTATGGTTTCCTAGCTGAAAGGATCGTATTTTCCATCCCAAAATAATTGACTTTAAAGATATATAAAAACCAAATCAAGGAAGAGGGTAACAAATTAGCCAAGGGTTTCATGTTACCATAGCTTTTCCTTTCACAAAAGATTAGCCACATCACCTTGAAGCTCAAAACTAGCTCTCATGCAATGTTTATTAGAACCAAAAAGACAAAACATGGAAAACTTGGGGATGTAAGGAAATGAATGCAGTGCATCTTACAAAATGCATCCTATCCTAACCTACACTAACAATTATAGGGTTGGGTCAAGTGAAATGAAACTTCTAATGGAGTCATAGAAGCTATTCCTAAATTTTAAGTTAAAATATGTTCTTGTGCAAAATCAAGGTGAGATACAGTGCAATGCTGAAGATAAACAACCAAATCATCCACACTAACACATAAATTCACAGGGTGCAAACACAATGGTGTGACATATTAGACTATTCCATGGAATGAGGAATTTCATGACACCAACATTTCCAAGGCTCACAACCATACAATACTTGATTGAATGTTTGAAAAAATAGGTCGTGAGACATGGGTTCTCACCGATAGGATCCATCAAGCCAATCAGAAATGATATCATGGAAACAAACTTTTGAAAAATTTTGACAAGAAAGACCAACCAAAGACATATATATATTATAAGAAAAATTTGTATGTGATACAGATTGACCATAATCCATTCCAGTGTGCGGGTTGAAACTTTCAATGGATGATGAAGAAAATATGTCATCTCAGGAGATTTGACAATGAAGAGTACCACTCTTACTTTCCGCATCACAGATCAGGGGTTTGCATGAAGAGGGATGAAAAAATTGATTAATATTTCTATCTTGAGGGTTTAGAAATTGAACATGAATAAAATGAGAATCCCTCAAGAAAGAATCGACATCCCATGAGATTATGTTAAGGATAAAGATTTGCGAGAAAACATTAAACTGACCAAATTCACAAGTACCATTAGGGTAGCAAGAACCAGACATAACCATCAACATGGGTTGAATTGTCTAGTCCACCTGATTTGACTTTGAATTGTTCAATGATTGGGAAATAAAGGCCAGCGACTTCTTCAAACAACATTCATTATTTAAATCACAAGATTCATAAAGTAATTGAGGTTCATTAGGAAGATTTTCAAGATTGAAACGAAAGTCCTCAATGATAAGAATGCCATCTTCTTGAATCAAAAAAGGTATATCTAAGAGGAAATCTTCAATGATCGCATCAGACTCGATTTGAAACTTCCACAAATCCAAATCTTTTTGTGGGAACAAATATTCATACATAAGACTTGAACAATCACAGTCATTCAAACTAGAAGAAACCAAATGATTAGGATAATGGTTGTCGAAGGATTCATCTTGATTAATGGGTTCAATATCGACAAGGGGATTATCATGATTGAGCTATAATTGATTGATAGGATAAAAAAATTCATCATTTGGGGAAATATGTGAAATAAATATCAATTCCTCATCAACCAATTCATCTCCCAGCTTACTGATCAACATAGGATCAAAACACGAAACATCAAAAGGAGGGGGAAAATGAATAAAAGGAATATTGGATTCTTCTATAGGACATGGAAATTCCTTTTGAACAAGAGTAAATGATGAGTCTAACTCAAAATATTTTCCTGAAATCTTGACTAAGAAGCAAAAATTTTCATCTAAAAATTTCCAATCCACATCCTCATCCATAAATTCATAGCAAAGATGAAGGAAATTGACAGCAAACTAATCAATAGATTCATTTCATTCCATTCTAAGTTGATTAATTTCATTAAGAACATATTCATATTCACACTTTTCAAAGACATGGCGAAGCTCATGAACCAATTGCTTAAAATAGGAGATAGAAGTAGTAACACCATTGCTTAGCATGACCATCCAATGTGAGGGTGAACAACCTTGTGAGAATATCTTTAGAATAAACACCACTTTATTTTTTTTTGAATAAACTCAATCACGTAATCAAGGATAGTCATTGTACCCTTACCATCAAATTTTAAATGTGACAAGTTATGTAAAACTTCCATGGGGCTTCAAAGATCTAAGGCTTCAGAAAAACACCTCAAGATTATGATCTAGGAAGAATCCATTTAAGGTAAGAGATCAAATAAACTTCATGGGATCAAATCATCATCTATCCCTCCTTCTAGCACGAGGATGTTGATGGCATTAGATGCCTCCAACATATAGGGGATCTCCCCTATGTGAGGTCCCAATTTTACATCACGCCGTTTGGTGTAGGAGTCCCATCTAGTTATAGGGTTTGACCGGCACTGTGAATGGTTTAGAGGTGCACCTTGGTTACAAGAAATACACAATATATCATAACAACTCTTTGGGGCAGCAAGTATTTAAGCTTTGTGTGACACTAAATGTAGAATGCATAAGAAAATTCCACCACTATAAAGAGAAACGAGCCTTCAGTTAGGGAAGTAATAGTACTATCATAAGTGAGATCCGTGAGTGAAAGAGGATTAATTGTTGATTAACATACAAATTAGTTCACAAGATAAACAAAAATCATAAAATAATAATAGCACTCATTCAATAATATGCATATCTAAGCAAAGAAATAGTTCATTAATCTTATTATGTAATTACAAGTGTTGGCTCAAGGAGCTTCAAATTATTAATGAAAGGTTCCAAGTACTTTGTTAAATCAGTGAAACACTAGATCTAGTAGTGGAACATGGAGCTACAACTTGCTTCTCCAAAGAATGATTTTGCTCCTATGCAATATAAGAGATTCCAAGGCAAGAATCTAAGAATTGAAGCCATTTACTTCAGTTATGAGGATCTTTTTATAACAAATGATAATGACTCTTGAATTTCCTCATGACTTTTGAACTTTTATGGCCAATGGGATTCCATACAACCTTTCATATTCTATATAAGAACCTTTTTCATTCCACATGTGTCTTTTCATATTCCACATGTGTCCCTTGGAATCCATTACACCAAATTTATTACAAAAGACAAAATACATATAGGATGGTGGCTACATAATAAAAAAATTCTAATATGACAAAATTATTTCAAATGGATAAGTCATTTTCTTCTTCATGGAGCTCATTGGTGATGTATGAATGCCATGCTATGAACTCCGTAGAAATGAGTTTGATCCAGACCAGCAAATCTACTACAAAACACATCTTCACCTCCAATGCTTCTATCAATATAGATTTGGAGCTATACTGTACACTATTCCACAACCATGAAAGTTTCATTGAAGTTTTTGTTGGTACAATGAAACACTGTAGAATAATGTCTTTAGTAATCTCCAATCCTTCCTACTTTGATGCTTGTTTGATCTTCTCAATGTGATGCTTCACTTATTGTAAGATGACTTCTCTTCTTCTTATCTCTCCAAGTGATCCCACTAAAGGTATCTTGTTTTTCTATGCTAGAGACTCCAAACCATTATGTAGTCGATTATAAGTAGTAATAATGTTAGACAACTATTCTCTAAGACAAATGTAATTATGACTATGGAGTCTCAACTGAACTCGGTCTACTTCAACAAAAAATTTATCCTTTTTGACCAACTATTACGGACCATCTGGATATTTGGAATTCCATTCCTAGGTTTGATCAATACATCTATTTTCCACAGTTATGAGCTTCGGGACTTCTTTCACTTTCTTTTGTATAATAACTATAGGTGTGACTACCTCATGTAGGAGTATTATTTCATAATACAATTGTGCCATGATGTCCTCCATCGACCATAATTTGTCCTGCATAGTTGACCTCTATTATGATTTGTTGAGATTGCTAGAAGATAATCGTTGATTTTTTTCAGTGATATGTTCCACTTGTTTCTTTACTGCAACCAACGTTTTCCTTAACTGTGCATTCTCATTCAAGAAGTATTCTAAGTTGTCTTGTGCTACTGCAGCAAAAGCAGCATTAGCTGCCATAATTTCCCGGGGATTTCTCCTAGTGTTTTCAATTATCACCTTCTCCTAGGATATAGAGAGTATATTCTAGAGATCATTGCGGAAGATTATTCATATTTATTGCCAATCCTTTTCTTTAGCTGATAAAATTTAACATTACACACATTCATGACTCTGTCTTCTAGTGGAAGCGTGTTTCCCATATCATCAAATGGGAGATAGTTGTCTATAAGAGGAGGTCTTACTAGATAACCCAGTTCATCATCCGTGGGCTAGATGGAATCATCTTCCTCCAATTCTTATTATATTTCCTAATTCATATTTTCTTCTTCCATCCTTTTCCTGCGTCCTCCTACTATGAATTCCTTTGTTGTTCCTCTTCTTTTATCCTTCTTTATTCTTCTTCCTCTTCTTTCTTTTTGAGCAGTTCATCTTGCTTCCTAATTTCCTCTTCCTCTTGCTGCATATTTTCTAGTTCAACTTCAATAGAACCTTTCTGTAATGGATCAACTTTCCATTTTCTACAACTCTCTACTACTGGGTCATGCTTTACCTTTTTCATGGGATTTATGGTGTTACCTTGTGCAATTGTTGCTTATGGTTCCTCCTGTATTTGTACATGTGGCATTTTCAGAATAATAGATGTGCCTACCTCATCTCTTAGGTGAGTCTTACTTAATGCATTGTACTAATTCTTCAACCTTTTATTTTCCTCAGTAACCATTAGTACGTAACCCTAGTTGTATCCTATCTTGTCACAATGTGCCATGCATACTTTCCTAGGATCATACCTGTGAAAAGTCCTCGTTCCAAAGCACAGGTAGTCTAGTTCTTGTATTTTAGTATCTACCATTTTGAGGCTCTTCATCTCATACATTACAACCCTCAAAGGGGAAGTGGGCCATAGGGCCTTCTTCCTTCTATGCAAGACTCCGGACAATCCACCATTCAACTAATAAGAAACTTCTTGGAGGACTAACTTATTAGTCACATACTGAGGCATAATATGTGAAGGAGTCTGGCATCGAAAACATATGATACATGTGTCATCAGGTGTGGCAAACCAATTTGTAGTATCATGAAATTCCTCCACCTATTTAGTCATGAAAGGAGGATCAATCTCATATATCATTTGAAATATGACTGTGAAGAAATGTTCTACCAGTCTGTCATATGCCCCTCTATAAATCAAATATGACAACACCCTGCAATGGAAAAAATTGGGAACTTATCCTAGGGGGTCCAGTTCCAATACCTCCCTGGGAATGCATAATGTGCACAAATACCATATAACAAAAATGTTGACATATAAAAATTTGCTTCATGATTGGCTATTAGAGTTTCTTTAGTCTTCCCAACATGTTGTTGCAACTCAAAAGAAAGTATATCCTCCCAATTGAAGATTTTTCCATAGATAAAAACCAAGTTTAGCATAAATATATAATTATCTTCAAATAATTAAGCATTCTTTCACCCATGCGATGTACAACACATAGAAATAAAGTACTTGTAAACCTCCCTTAGGATCCTAGTTGGGTAAACTACAAATGGGTGGTTCCAATGTTAGTGTCAGTATATGCATACTTCCATCAAGGATCAAATCTTCTCTTTGCATTTTCATTTTAGGTGTTTCATACTGAATTTTTAGTCATTCTACTAGGTCATGCCAAAATGGTCCACTGATCATTGTCTCCTTCTTAGAAAATCAAATTTTCCCTCATGAGGTACATTTGCTGACCCATCTCCCTGTTGCATTCAGTTATGATTTCAGTTATGTTATTTTTCGAGTCAAGGCAATCATGTTTCCATTAGGTCTTAAGGTTCATTTCCAAGGTAAAAAGCATAGTTTCAAGTGTAAATAAAGGGAAGCAAAGGTATGAGGAAGACCAATAAACAAAGATTGATTGGTAGTAAGTCATGGTTATTGTACAAAAATCTTATTTCACTGATGTAATTTTCATCTCAAAAAACATGTTTTTTAGATGAAAATAGAGTATTTTAGATGATTCATTTTTATTTTTTTGATGTAATTCAAGTCATTTTATGTAATAAGTGTTCCCATAAGCTGCCCAAGCATTTCTCCTTGCAGCAAGAAATGAAAGCCATTGAATAAATTAGTTCAATCAAAGCATCATTCACCTAAAAAGAGACAAAGAAAGAAAAGCCTTAAACAGAGATTTCAAGACAATAAAAGTTCCAAAAAACATTATAAAGTGGGTTTTTTCTAAGGAAAAATCAAAATCATCCTCTATATAAGATTTCAAAATCCTTTTTCAAATTCATCATATTCATTTGACAAAGAAAAAGAAGAGATTTGAAGGAGAGAAGGGAGCGTTGTGCATATAGTAGGAAGCGTTGCACACAAGGCCGATTGTGGAGGCACTATGCATAGAGCAGGGAACATTGTGCATAGGGCAGAAATTAGAGGCACTTTTCATAGAGAAGGGAGCACTGCACATACAGACAGAGCGCTGTGCATAGAGCTTGTGTGCCAGTGCATTTTGCACGGTGTTGCACATACAACCAGAGCGCTGCGCACCTATACAAGGCACTGCGCATAGGGCCAACAAACACCAAGACTACCCTAACAACCATCTAAATCGCTATTTTTCTACCTAGAGCCTCTAAGCAAGTAAGTACACTCCTTGAACCATCCTCCCAGCACTCATTTCATGATTTTGAATTTTGTTTTCTATTTAAATTTTCAAACCCTAGGTTGTCTAAAAACCCTCCCTGCCTACCATATCCCTTATTCCCACATTATGTTGTCAAATCCCTCCACCTATCCCCTATACCCTAATACCTACACCTATCCCCTATACCCTAATCCCCCAAAAAAAATCCCTACACCTATCCCCTATACCCTAATCCCCCAAACAGAATCCCTACACATATCCCCTATACCCTAATACCCAAAACAAAATCCTTAAACCCATATTTACTAAATAGTCCCTATCAAAAAATACCCTCCTTCTCACTCTCACATCATACATATCTCATCCTACATCGCACAAACTCCTCTCCCCTTCCCCTATCCCTATTCACCATAACTCACTTCTTGATTACCTTCTCTAGGGTTTCAAAGTTTCAAATTCAAAAGACATGGATAAAGAGGATAGAGATTATGAGGAGGAGGAAAATAGTGGCTATGAAAGCATGGGAGATGAACCTCAACATCAGAGAAAACCACATAAGGGAGGCAAAATTATCAGAGAGGAACCATCAAACATTAGAGAGTTGCATGCTTCTCATATGACTATCTCTTTATTCAGGCATCTAGGGTGTTATGAGTTTCGTGAGCAGGTACAAAGACTTCAACATCATCCTAAGCTAACCAGGATTTTTGTAGCTAATCTCCATGATAACAAGGTAACTCTTGCCGGGGTGACATTTACAGTTTCATCCTCCATCATTGTTGATGCTACAAGGATTCTGAATGTGGGGGAAAATGGTATAAAGCACAAGATTTGGATGAGCACTACTATGAGCCATACATCAAACGTAGGTACAGGAATGAAAAGAATAGGACCTTTCCTTTCACGTTCATTGACGACAAGTATGCCCCTATGATGAGGATCATTATGAAGTATTTTACATGTGAGGGTAGATTTTCCAGATTGTACACCTATCATAACAGGCTTCTTATCCACTTCACAAGAGTGAAAATGATGAACATCCCATATTTCTTATTCAAGAACATTGCGAAGATGGCCTACATTGTATAGAAAAAGCCATACCCCCATCAGATGAATAGTATTTATCATTATTCCTTGATTAAGATGATTGTGCTACATCATCTCAACCTCCTCAACATCTCCTCGGATACATTTATTGCCAATGACATCTTCAATGGTCCTCAGATTCCTCCATCGGTGCCTCAAGAATCAAAAATTCCTTCCAGCAGTGCCAAAGTAAAGAAAAATAAGAAGGCTAAAGAGACTAAAGTTGTTGAGAAGCCAAAAACCTACAAAACATATCAAAGAGGGGCTAGAAAGTTGTTTGCAGTGGATAGGCAAGTGTTTACTCCACCTGATGTGGAAGGGGCCTTGCCTTCCTCATCATCTCATATGCAAATGCTTGCTCCACAAAATGTGGAAGGGGCTTTGCCTTCTTCATCAACACAACAGGTACAACAGGTGTAGCAGGTGCATACAGGGAAAGAAAAGATGTTGGAGGAAAGCCTCAATGATGAAGAGGAAATGGAATTTGATTTGATGGAACTTGATGGATCAGAACAGCCACACATTCATCATGGCATTGAGATAGTCGACTTGGAGAATCAATATGAGGCAACAAATGAAAATATAACCATAAGGGAAAAAGATGCACAGATCCAAGCACTGATGGAAAACTTGACGAGAGCTAAGTATGCCATTTCATACCTTGAGCAAGAGAACAAGCAGCTAAGTGAAAATAATTCCTCATGGAGCTGGAACTTCTCAAAGCAAAGAGGCAAGGTGAAAAGGGAAAATCAGTAACGCAAGAGGAGGAAACCCCAGCCACCTTGACTACAAAACAAAGGCTTGAAAAGGAGATTGAGGAGGATAGAGAAAAATGGCTTGACAGGGTCAATTTTCATTTGGGGAAGCTGCTACAAAGGGCCAACAGGGACAATCAAATCATTAGGCACATGGCTCGCCACTACAGGACTCAGAACAAGATTTGTAACATAAGAGTCAAATAAATGAAGATAAGGCTAAACAAGCACTCAAATGCAAAAAGGAGGGTGATAGGCTTAGGTTGCTTGCTGAAGCTTCCTTGGCTAACCCAGACACTTGGTGGTGTTCTCCACAAATCTTAAGTTTTGAGAATTTTTTCCCTTTAGAAGAATTTTGCAATTTTTGACTCATAAAATTTGGCTCTATGCGTAGCACCACTGGTGCTATGCTTTTCCTAGGGGCATCCAAATAGGAAATGGTTAGCATTTTTGGATTCACAATGATGAGTAAATGCACCCTGTGCATTTTCTAAGCTTTTGGAGTAGAACTGGTTGACCAAAAGGGCCAAAACCCCTCAAAAAATGACCTTTCTCTTAGACCCTTTTTCTTTTAAATTAGAGTTCGAGGCAACTAACAATGTGGCAGAATATGAGTCCTTGATTATTGCTCCACAAACAGCCAAACAGATGGGAGTCAAGTCAATTTCTACTTTTGGAGATTTGGAGCTAATTATTAAGTAGATAAAATATCACTGCCAAACAAAGCATCCTAGGCTCCGGGCATACAGAAATGAGGTATGGGATTTGATTGAAAACTTCTTTGAAGCTTTTAACATTTGATTCATTCCAAGAGATGAGAATAGATTGGCAGATTCATTGGCTGTGGTTGCTAGCACTTTCAAGCCTCCTATTAATCCAAGACTAACATATGAGGTAGAAATGAGACACAGATCTTCTATTCCTGGTAATGTTAAGAACTAGAAAGTTTTTGAAGATGACCAACATATTAAGGATTTTTTGACTATGGTTGAAGAGTTCCAGGGCACAGAAATTGATCAGGATGAACAAGAGACAATAGAAATTGCAGAAGCCAGTGGTTTAAAAGATTCAATAGCAAATCAGAAGATCTTTCAATTGAAAAATAATATTCTACCAAAGGGACTTGTTCCTCTTGAAATGCTTTTAAATTCCAATGATGTGCCTATGGACTCAGGGAAAATCTCACAGGATGAACATATTCAAGATCACAACATTGGAACTCAGGAGATTCCCAGGTTAGTCAAATTATATGTTGGAGTTTCACCTAATTTTCAAGAAAGATATATTAAACTTTTCAAAAATTATGTTGATGTCTTTGCGTGGTCATATGAAGAACTCAAAACTTATGATGTAAATATTATTCAGCATAAGATTCCTTTGAAGGAGGGGGTTAAACCCTACAAACAGAATTTTAGACAGATAAATCCTCTGCTTCTACCATCAATTGAAAAGGAGGTCAAGAAGTTTCTTGATGCCAAAATAATAGTCTCACTTGGGGATTCTGATTGGGTGGCTAATTTAGTACCTGTGAGAAAGAAAAATGGAGAAATAAGGTTGTGTGTGGACTTCAGAAATATCAACAGAGCTTCTTTGAAAGATAACTATCCATTGCCTAAGATGGATCATGTGCTGCAAAAGGTAACAGGATCTTTCAGAATGTCAATGCTAGATGGATTTTCTGGTTATAACCAGGTGGATGTGGATAAGGAGGATCAGAAGAAAACAGTGTTCACAACTCCTTGGGGAACATTTATGTATGCCAAAATGCCTTTCAGATTGATGAATGCAGGTGCTACATTTCAAAGGGCTATGGACATCTCTTTTGTTGGAGATAAGTTTGTAGTAATATATTTAGATGATATTATTGTTTTCTCAAAGTCTGATGAAGAACATTTGGATCATTTGAGAAGGACTTTTGATAAATGCAGAAGATTTGGTCTTTCCTGAAATCCCAAGAAATCCATTTTTTCTCTGGAAGAAGGAAAACTATTGGGACACATTATTTCCAAAGAAGGAGTGAAGATAGATCTAGCCAGAGTACAAATTGTGTAGAAAATACCATTGCCCAAGAGTAAAAAGGATATTCAAAAATTTCTGGGAAAGATAAACTTCCTGAGAAGATTTGTATCCAACTGTGCAGAAATTTTAAAAGAAATTACTAATATGCTAAAGAAGGAGAATGAAGTGAGTTGGACCAAAGAAGCTAGAGAATCATTTTCCAGGATTAAAGAGGCATTACAGGCGGCTCCAGTCTTAATCAGTCCTAATTACCAAAAGCCTTTTCAAGTTTTTTCATTTGCATCATCAAGTTCAATAGTTGTTGTCTTACTGCAGAAGAATGATGAAGAGAGAGAGCAGCCAGTTGCATTCTTCAGTAAGATTCTTAGGGATTTTGAGCTGAAATATAATATTCTTGAGAAATAAGTGTATGCTTTGGTAAAATCCCTAAAAGCTTTTAGAACTTATGTGCTGCAATCCCAAATCATTGCTTATGTGCCAAATGCTGCAGTGAAAGATGTATTACTACAAGGAGATGTAGAAGGCAGAAGAGGAAAATGGATTGCCAAGATCCAAGAATACGATTTGGACATAAAACCCACAAAGTTGGTGAAAGGACAAGGATTGGCAAAAATGTTGACAAAATCAAACTTTCAGGCATTGGGAATTAACTTGTTGGCACCTGTGGATGAAAAAGAAGCTGAAGAAAGTGAAGGAGAGCAAGATCCAGGTATGAAGATTAGGTATAAATTTTTATGTTCAGAATGGTAGAAGCATATAATTCATTATTTTTTCTTTCTTTCTTGTCCTCAATCCTTAGATAGAACAAAGTATAGGGCACTAAAGATCAAGGTACAACCATATGTGATTGTGGAAGGCAGATTGTACTGGAAGGATCCTGCTAGAATTTTATTTCTATGTTTAACAGAAGATGAATTTACAGAAACAATCAAATATTATCATGAGGGGTTTTGTGGGGGACATTACAGTTGGAAAGTAACTGCACATAATATCCTTTAGGTAGGTTTTTATTGGCCTACTTTATTTGGTGATACATATAAGTTTGTTAGAAGTTGTCAGAAGTGCCAGCGTTTTGCTGAGAAAAAGAGGTTAGCCCCTATACCTTTGATTCTAGTTTTCATAGAGGAGCCATTTAGACAATGGGGATTGGAATTTGTTGGAGAAATAAATCCACCTTCAAGCAGACAACACAAGTGGGTTCTCACAGCAACTGATTACTTCACCAAATGGGTAGAGGCAATTCCTACTAAGAGAGAAAATGATCATATAGTAATGAAGTTCCTGGAAGAAAATATTTTCAGTAGATTTGGATGCCCTGTTAAAATTATAACAGATAATCCTCAAGTCTTCAACTCAAGTAAGTTCATTGCTTTTTGTCACAAGTATAATGTTATTTTGTCCCATTCGATAGCTTACCATCCTCAGGGAAATGGATTAGCTGAATCTACTAACAAAACTTTGATGAAGATCCTTAAGAAAACCATTGCAAAAAATCAAATAGATTGGGATTCTAAGTTAAAGTTTGCTCTGTGGGCTGCTAGAGTAACCACAAGAAGATCTACAGGGAAATCACCTTTTGAATTAGTATATGGAACTCAGGGTCTGTTTCCAAGTCAACTTGTAAAGCCAATGATTGTAATGATTCAAGAGGTGAAAGAAGAACGAAATGCTTTGATAAGAAGAATGAACAAAGTGGTGGAGCTAAGCGAGAACAGGGACAAGGTAAGAGACAACTTGATTATGTATCAATCCAAGATGAAAAATATTTTTGACAGGAAAGCCAAGGAAATTGATTTTAAAGTTGCATATTTAGTATTGAGATGGGATACTAGAAGAGAAGATAAGGTTAAACATGGGAAGTTTGATCCTCTCTGGTATGGTCCTTTTAGAATTTCTGAAGTGAGATCTGATAATACCTTCATCCTCGAGAATATTGATGGTGAAACTCTACAGCTGCCTGTTAATGGGTAATACTTAAAGCACTACTTCCAATTTTAAAGAATAAGCATCATTTCATTCTAAATACTAGAGTGAAATCAGTGTACAAATGCCATAGCATTTCAGTTTATGGAAAAAAAATATATGACTCCATGCCTAAAGTGAAGGCACTAATTTGAGGTTCTTAGTGCTTCTGTGGCAAAAGCATTATCCCCAGGTGGAGCTAGATGTTGCAACATGTATCCTTTTGTTTCATTCAAAAAATCACTTGAAAAATATTTTGAAAAAAGATAAGGCAAGAGGGAGATGTAAAAAATTGTATATCGGAATCAAAGCACAAAAGAAACAAAGTAATATATCGCAGTTGCAAAAGAAACAAGTGTTAAAAGGGTTAAAGTCGGACCCGAAATACTATAAGTTGTGTTTTATAGAGTTCGGCGAGTCAGCAATGATATATATGACTGGTTTGTTGATAGCACCAATTGCGATTTGCGATTGCGGGCTAGACCTGAAACATATATGTATTACATTGCAAGGTTCCGGTGGGTCCGAAATAACACAAAGTGCTTACATGTGATCCCGCCTATTGCGATCCGCGATAAGGGCTGGACTCGAATGTATATATAATGTGTTTAATAGCTCTGACAGGTCCACAATACCTTTATGCATATATGTTGGTTCTTTTGCCGATCGCGATTCATGATAGCAGACTCAAAATATATATATGTTTTATCGTAAAGTTCGGTAGGTCCGTTATATTAAAATCCCTTCATATATATTTTGTTTATGCAGTTTTATATGTATTTCTATTTTAAAGGGTTATAATAGAAAGGTCAGACCCGAAGCATATACATATTATGATTTATAAGACGGGTGAGTCCGCGATCATCGCATAACACTTTATATATATGTATATGGCATGCCGATTGCGATTTGCGATGGGCCGAATCTGATAGTTGATATATATTATGTTATATAAGTCTGGTAGGTCCGCAAGGCGTACGAAAAGGCAGATTTCAAGTTATAAGGCAAGTTTTCAAGCAGAGCAAAAACAGTAAATGGTTTTTATTAGAACTCACCCGATCCCAATTATCATTCAACACGTAGCAGCCGAGTGGAGAGAGGAAACTGCCCATTTCGGGTGGGTATTCTCCGGGCTTATGTCCCAATCGAAACCTTTATAGACTGTCTGATCTGAAAAGCACAAATCTACGGTGGGATGTATTCGCAGAAAGGTATACCTCGAAAATTGTGCAGAGCCCATATTGAAAGCGGAAAAAGCATGCTTTATAATATATTTTCATTATAAAAGGTTTACAATAGAAAGGCGTAGATATAAAGGATTTACACATAAGTCCAACACTTCCATAGTTATGCAGCCTAAGGGTGCGTAAGTTAAGTTTTACAGTGATTATCGGGCCGATTGTGATATTCAATGGAAGTCAATGGAGCACTAAACGGGCAGATTTGACAAGTTTATAAAGCAAGATTAACTCTTTTGAGTTCCGTATTAATCAAAGGTTCACGTTAATTTTGTTGTGTAAAGTGGAAAATCAGGGTTAGAGCTAAAGCTGAAGAGGAAGACAATCTGGTATGTTTCTTTGCATTTCGGCCAATCAAAATGCCCATGTAAGCCCAGGATTACACAAACTAAAAATATTTCATTACGTCTAAAACGAATTAAGCATCATTAGGGAATTTACAGAGGAAATCGGCAGCAGATCAACAGAGCAAGCCAGCAGTTATCATCCCCTTTTAAATCCAATTATGTTTTTGTTATTTCATCTTCTTTGAGGTGTCTTTACCCTCTGTAAAATTCTATAATAGTTTTTACTTCATATAGTTAGAAAAGTAGTTAGATAATTCGGGCAGTTTTAGAAATCAACAATTGTTCCACAATGTATAAAAAGAGGAAAATTTACTAAGAAAGGGTTGGAATTTTGGAGAATTCGGAGGCTAGGCCACTGTATTCCTGATATCATCATTGATTAATGAAAGAATCAGAAGTTTCCATGAGTTGTTGGGTATAATTTTGTAACCTTCTCTGTTATGTGTCATGTTATGTTTTCTTCTTTCAAGTATCGTAATGAAGTTGCAGGTCTTTATTTGCTTATGTAGATAAAGTTAAAATCCCTTAAAAGAGCGCTCCTATACTTGAAGTTCCCACCTTCTTTTCTAATTTATAGATAATACTTTCTATGAAAGAGTAGCATATTATCTTTAACTTCTCCCAGAGTCACAGATAGTAGTTTATGTGTTAAGCAACATATTGTCTATGATTCAGTTCTCATTTCCATAATTCTTCTTAGTGATGGATAGTAGTTTTTGTGAAAGATCAGCATACTATCTTTAACTTTTCCTTCAAGCTTTCTTCATTCATCATTTATATCTAGCAACAAATGGCATTCTGAGATGTTCTGGTCATAAAAGTACTAAGGGTTAAAGACCAAGTTTCCAGGTCCTTCATTTAAACACACGACATATATCTAAGTGACAAATAAGTGACAGTAAATAATATTTATTAATTTCTTAAGCACAATTTCCCTACATCCAGGAAATTGGTTTCTTAAGGAACAACATTAATTGGCACCGCTTCCAGGGAGAGAAGACAAGAAGACTTTTCCCTAGGTTTCAATTTCCTCTGGTTGTTCAGTGAGGAGGAAATATTTGGTTGTTTTGAATCAAAGAAATAATTCTGGCTTCAAGAAGACCACATACAAGATCAGAGACTTCACAACAAAAGGTTCAAGCTCTTTCAGATCCTGAAAGGCTGGTTTCAAGGATGGTTAGGAAGTCTAAGATCCCAATTACACCAATTCCTACATTTTCTACATCAAGAAACAACTTATTTGAAAATTCATCTGATAGAGAGTCATCTTTTTCATCATCTTCATTTCAGGAACCTAGCTGTCAAGACCAATCTTTTGAGTCTGTTACTTTTCATTTACCTGCTATAATTATTCAACTTGAACCAATAACCACATTACCTCCTTTGCACATTCCATTTACCTCTCAATCAGGTTCCACATCTGCTGGTAATCAAAGTTCAATAGATATGGCAGCACCTGCATTCTTAGTGAATAGGTATGCACCTCTTCAACTACCACAACCTTTCAATCAAATGCCATAGGATTACCTTAAAACTCTTCCTTTTTTTCAGGAGAAGATGAACAAACAGCAGAGAATCATGTAGTAGTATTTTGTAATTTTGCAGAAATCCTAAATGTTGAACATTTAGATGTTGTTCTAAGACTCTTTGTTCAGTCCTTGGATGGAGAAGCAAGGAAATGGTTCAAAGGACTTCCCAATAATACCATTCCTTCTTGGGAAGAGATGGAACGTGTGTTTATTCAGAGATGGGGAGAAAAAAGAGAACATGGATATTCATTCACAGAGTTTAATGACATAAAGAAGAAGTCTGATGAAACTGTGGCCAAATTTGTCAGAATATTTAACAAATTGTACAATAGTCCCCCAATAGAGATTAAGCCTCCTTCTGCTGGTGAAAATTTAACTTTTGTTGGGGCTTTTGAATCAAATTTTGGATTCACATTAAGGGAAAGAAGAGCTCCAACCCTTGATCAAATCCAAACAGATTCTTTAGAGATAGAAGGGAATCTGGTGGCCGTAGGAAAAGCACCAAAAAGACAACCTACCTAAGACAAGGGAAAGGAAAAGATAGAATCCTCTCAAAGTCAATCATTGGAGGATATGTGTAATGTAATTAAAAGTATGTCAGATAAGTTAAATAGGTTAGAGTTAGAAAATAAGAACTCTCAGAGACAAACATAGTATAATAAGAACTTTAATCCCCAATACAGAAGACAACCTTTGAAAATCTTGCAAAAGGAAAGGAAAGATCAAAAACAAATTAGAGCACCATTATATATAGAAGCAGATCCTGGTGAAGAACGGCTTGAAGATCAAATTTCTACATTATATGCAGTAGATGAATATGAACTTGACATTGAAGGATAAGAGTATTTGTATGATGAAGCAGATGTTATTCATGATGAAAATGAAATTTATGAATATTGGAAACAATTCTCTGATTTTATGCAGGTTGAACTACATAAGAAATATGACTTGAGATCTAGGAAAAGATCAAGGAATAAAGAAAATGAAAGTGAGCAGCAAGTTTCAACTTCCTCACCAAAGGTGACTCCAAAAGAATCTCAGCCTGTAAAACAAGTAAATAAAGGGAAGCAACAACAAAATGCAAATGGAAAGACATGGATACTTTGAGGTGAGTCTTCACAAGATCAAACTAGAAAAGTTCCTTTGGAGAAACTTGTTTCAATTCCTCAAGTAATTCCAGTCATGAAGAAAGGTGAAGATGAGAATGAAAAGACTACTAAATAGGGTCACTTGTTTAGTCTTACTAAGGAGTTTGAAAAGGTAAGAATACAAGTTCCCCTTACAGAATTGGCAAAAACACCTACTTATCAATAGGAGATTATTGAGTTTATTAATTTAAAAGAAAATGAGAGTGACATTGTAAATCTGTAGGAAGATAAACCAGTAGTAGTTTTTGGTCCACATGTAGAGGAAGTAGATTCTTCAATACCTCCTTTTTATATTTCCCTATTGGTTCATGATTTCCTCCTACATAATTGTATATTTGATTCGAAAGCTTCGCATAATCTTATGCCTCTATCAGTGATGAAGCAACTAAATCTACAAGTGACCAAACCTTATAAGGATTTGTATTCTTTTGATTCGAACAAGGTCAAGTGTCTAGGCGTTATTAAGGATCTAGCAGTGTCACTAGCCCAAATTCCAGCTAGAAGCTTGGTCATGGATGTTGTAGTAGCAAATATTCCTACTCGATTTGGAATGCTTCTATCTAGGTCCTAGGGGGCTAAATTGGGAGGTGTTCTAAAACTAGATTTTACATATGTTGTTATACCGATTTTTGGTGGGGAGGAGAGGAGATTGTACAGAGAAACTAGGTTTGTAAAAACAATTATGAAAAATGGAGCAAGAAATTCACCTGTATATAGTCAGGAGAAGGATGACTTTGCTTGTTTCACACTGCATGATAATGCATAGTTGGTGTTAGCCTCCTGCTGCAACAAGTTAATCATCTTTCATGATCGACATTTTTACATGCCAAATATGTCATACTTTGCTTGCTGCAATGCTCCATATTTGATACAGATGGCCAGAGAAGTATCCGTGAAAGTGAGCTAATCTAAATGCCACTGCTTTGTTCCAGTCCTGATGAGTAATCCATTTTGATCAGTTTTCAAGCATGGGAAGGCCAAACAGCTTAATCTTGGCCTCCCTAGTTTTGCTCCTTAACCATCCTCCCAATGCTTTGGACCCCTTCCAAAGCATAAAATCCTTCTTCCTATGCATTCAACCCTCCATCACCCATGTTTTAACCTTTTCAAGGCTCAAAACCCTCATTCATACTTTCGGACCCCTTCCGAAGTATTAGAAATCCCTCATTTTCCCCATAAAACCCTTTTTCCCATATATAAAAACCCCCTCCGATTTGATATTCCCCATCTCCGATGCATAATATCCTTCCTCCAATCGAAGAAGCCATCTTCCGATCACATTATGCCTTGGCCAAATCATAAAATATGCTTCCGATCCCATGTTCCTCCCCTCCAACGCGAAATCGCTGTCGAAGGTCGCAGCAACCATGAATTGGCCCTTTTATAGCCTCCCCGACGCGATGTAGCGATTAGATCGCAACCGTCCAATCTAATCGCTCATTCGACGGTCCATGTGAAGTCACTTGCCCCCATATATCGCATCGCTTATAAACAATATCGCAGCGCCCATTCCTCCTCCGATCGCCGATGCGATATCGGAAATCGCGCCATCGCAATCCACATACGCATATAGCCCTCCGCCCCGCTGATAGCGATATCCTCGACATAACCCCAGCCATCCGATTGCCCCGCCAATCTAACAGTCCAGATCACGTTGCAACCTTCGTTTATCGCTGATCATATATATATGTATGACCCCTCGCTCCACCACCGATGCGATATTGCGACTTCGTCGCAGGGCCTGCATTCAATCTTCCCTATTTTCTTCAATATTGGTCACTCCCACCTGGAAAAGCAGCCATTCCCTGTGTAAAGTGGTTTTTGCCCACCTATGAGGTTAAAAAGGCTTTTTCTTCATATTTTTGATTCGGCACCCACTCGCACATCAGCAACAAAGGTACCAGGTCATTTTCTTCATCGATTTTCATCGCCTCCATGCGGAAAATCTCCAGACATCAAGTTTAAGGCCTCAAGCACAGTTATCATTGTGTGGATCTTCCACCATTTTTGCAATATTCCTCATTTTTTATGATATTTGGATCGGCCGAGCGCCGAAACACTTCTAAAGCCCGTGGAAAAGTAACAAAAGCGCAGCAGCAGTTATATTTTGCCTTTTTAGTGATAAAGCAAGGGTGATTAGCTGAATAAGGAGTATCAGTGGAGAAAAGTCCATCAATTCAGCGTTAAAGTGTATCAGTCCAGTTAAAGTGTATCGGTTCAAGCAAAACATTAAAGTGTATCAGTGGAGCAGTAAAGCCACAACAAAGGAGCATTTAAGAGGATCCAGCAAAGTCAAAGAGTATCAGAGCAGGAGTTAAAGCCATTAAAGGCCAAATCTGATCACAGTTAAGGAAAGCAGAGCCGAATAAAAGCAGTAGTTCAAGAATAAAGAGCAGTCATTGTAAAATGGACAGCACAGAGCCTAAAGGACGCCCATAGTCTCATGTTTTGAATGCTGCTGCCTCATGCGCAGCCTTAGATGGATATTTTGAGATGCCAGCTGGCCCAGCACAGCTGTTAGATAGATATTTTATTGCATTTATGTTCAGTAGAAGGTAGCTAGATCATAGTTATTGCCACAGATCTTCCCTGAGATCTGTTTTGTAGATATTTTTGGATATTTTCTCTATTTAAACCACCCTCTGTTATGAAAAAAGGGTTGGTTGGTCGATAACTTCCTCTCTAGACTTGCACTGTATTTTCTGACAGTCTCTATAATCAAAGATCGCTGGGACGTTTGGGAGATGAACTGACTGTTGTGTTTTAATGACTGAAGAGTGACTATGGAATCCTAACGCTTCTACATAGCCCAATAAGTGTTTCTTATCTCTTTTTACAGTTTATATGTGTTTATGCCACCATTGTATCACCATCTAAATAGCAGGAAGAAAGAATAGTTCAGAGCTTACTTAGTTGTATTTTGTTCTCAATTTCTGTGATTTATCTATGTTTTCCTCTGAATTAGTCCTGAATATGAATACAGATTTGCTCATATTTACGCTAGTTCCTTCATATATGAATGTTGTTTAGGAATCCTTGACTTCTCCTATATAAATGTTCATTCACCTTCCCTCTGTTAGCATAATGAGAGCTACTTAGTTGCCTTTCATTCACTGACCTTCATTCCATCCTTATTCCAGCTTGATATTGTTTTATGTGTAGCTATCCTGCTCTGTATTCCTCTTGTGACCAAGAAAATGCAACAGCAAGCCTAATCCACGACTCCATGCCCAATGGTTTGAACTTCTCACACTATGCATCCCAACTCTGTTTGAAAGGATCCTCCAACCCACCAAAATCAAAACAAAACCCAAGAAAATCATAACTAGCCTAAAATCAACCCAAAACAAAGCTAAATTATAAAGAGAGAGCCCTCTCTGATTGCAGGTAGGCTAGGACCTGCAGTCCAAAGATTGGTTTGTGGTTACCTCGGCCATATCCTTTAAGGAGCTTTAAGGACAACCTGAGTGATAACATAATGGCGACTCCACTGGGGACATCTTCAGAAAATTCCAAAAAATAAGTTTGAAGCTGGCTCCAAAGAGAAAATCTCGTTTTCTGGAGAAAGTGCTCCTTTTCTTCAGAACTTTTTCATGTTTAGTTCTGATCTTTGATGGTGGACAGAGATCAGGCACTTCAAAGTTAAGTCATCCACCTGGCGACTCCACATCATTTTCAATCAAGACTCCACTGGAGGAACGAACCTGAAAGAGAAAATCTTTAAGTTTCCTCTGAAACAGTTCAGCAAAGCTATATTCCAACTCCTTCTATTATTTCCTCTTCCATCCCCGCTGTTCCAGCTGTTCTGTTTCTTCCTGCTGTTCCATTTTTCCCGGCAAATATGGCGAATCGTTATACACCTTTACAGTTACCTGCAAATCTAGGGGCTATGCCTCAGGATTACCAAACTAAAATCACTTATTTTGAGGGAACTGGTTCTTACACAGCCCTACAACATACCAAAAAAATGCAGGACTATTTTGAGATTTATGAAATAGATGATGATGCTATAAGAATGAAGATTTTTGTCCAAAGTCTCAGAGGTGATGTTAGGCCCTGGTTTAGAGCTCTTCCTGCAAATTCCATAGCTGATCCAGAGGCTCTTTACCAAACATTCCTTAACAGATGGGAGAAAAAGAAGGATCCCCTGCACATATTATCAGAATATGATACTATCAAAAGAGGCCCTCAAGAGGCTGTCTTAGACTATTGTGCAAGATTTAACAATGTTTATAATGCAATCCCACAGAACCTCAGACCTCCACCTGATCTTGCTATGTATAAATTCCCAGATGGTTTTGATACAGACATGGCATATCAACTGAGGGAAAGAGCCCCTCAAAGCTTAGCAGACATGCAGAATATAGCTGCTAGTGTGGAGGCAAATCTGATTGCCAAGCGAAACAAAGCAAGAGCTGAGAGAAAAACTACTTGCAAAGATGAAACTTCAGTTTCTGAGCAATATATGGATGAATCTCCCAATCTATTGTATGAGTATAATTGCTCTCCTTCTTTCAGTTGTCTGCCCAAATATCACCAATATGATGAAGATTATGCGCCCAATGTCCAAATCAGCCTTGCAGAGGAGTCAGAGCCTATTTTGGTAGAAAGCACAGTTCAGGATCAGCAGCCTGAACCCAGTGGTCAGCTTGCCTGTTTCAGCTATGAAGAGGAGGTGGAAAAAGCAGAGAATTTTGATTTCAGCGAAGGAACTTTACCTTTTTGTTTTGAATCTTTTCAGTTTATTAAGGATAATTATCATGCAGTTTGTAACCAAGTATCATCAAGTGTTGATATTGGCCATCTAGAGGAGAGTCAAATCCTTGCTCCTGATGCATTACCTCTAGATTTGCAGCCCCAGAGTGCCATTGAATGTCAGATTGAAGAAGAAGACTCAGAAGCAGTAGCATGTGATCAAGAAGTCCCAGATGATTCTCTGCCGCTTTGTTTTGAATCATCTGAATTATTTAAAGAAAAGGAGGAGCAGCAAGTGCAAATATGTCAAGTGCCATTTGAGCCTGTTTCTAATGAGTTGCAAGTATCGCTCCAAGTTTTGTGCAATCCATTAGATGGCAGGCTGAGTGATGAAATAAGTCAGTGCTCTTCTCCATTAGCAGGCTGTAAGGCTCAAAATCAAGATGCTGGTGATTTCCCAATTCAAAGGCATGATAACAATCCTGAACCTTTGTACAGTTGTTTATTTCAGCTCAGCAATAATGTATATATGTTGCAGAACCCTTTTGTACAGCTTTTAGATTCAGCAAAGAAGGTTAGCAGTTTCCTGATCTTCTCAAAGATTAACAAAGCTATATCTGATAGCAAGATCTCCACTTCAAGCACCAGCAAGCACAGGCAGCGAAGCTCACTGATGTTTTTAATACTTAAGTGGCTGCATTGGCTGTTTCATTTCACCTGACCAGCAAACTAAGTGCTGATTAGAGTAGGTAGGTAGGATTTCAATTTTCTATTTGGATAGCAAGCTTGCTGCAGTTGAAGCCCGAAGAGAAGGCCCTAAGCTCCTCAAGTATGCTATCATATATATAAATAAAGCAGCCAGCGAAGGGAAGTTTTCAGAGTATAGCAACAATTGAAGATCAAGGCAACCTGACCTGCTGTTCTTGACTTTTCAAAAGGAAAATCCATCCCCAAGTGGAGCCACTGTTAGCCTCCTGCTGCAGCAGGTTAATCATCTTTCATGATCGACATTTTTACATGCCAAATATGTCATACTTTGCTTGCTGCAATGCTCCATATTTGATACAGATGGCCAGAGAAGTATCCATGAAAGTGAGCTAATCTAAATGCCACTGCTTTGTTCCAGTCCTGATGAGTAATCCATTTTGATCAGTTTTCAAGCATGGGAAGGCCAAACAGCTTAATCTTGGCCTCCCTAGTTTTGCTCCTTAACCATCCTCCCAATGCTTTGGACCCCTTCCAAAGCATAAAATACTTCTTCCTATGCATTCAACCCTCCATCACCCATGTTTTAACCTTTTCAAGGCTCAAAACCCTCATTCATACTTTCGGACCCCTTCCGAAGTATTAGAAATCCCTCATTTTTCCCATATATAAAAACCCCCTCCGATTTGATATTCCCCATCTCCGATGCATAATATCCTTCCTCCAATCGAAGAAGCCATCTTCCGATCACATTATGCCTTGGCCGAATCATAAAATATGCTTTCGATCCCATGTTCCTCCCCTCCGACGCGAAATCGTTGTCGAAGGTCGCAACAACCATGAATTGGCCCTTTTATAGCCTCCCCGACGCGATGTAGCGATTAGATCGCAACCGTCCAATCTAATCGCTCATTCGTTGGTCCATGTGAAGTCGCTTGCCCCCATATATCGCATCGCTTATAAATAATATCGCAGCGCCCATTCCTCCTCCGATCGCCGATGTGATATCGGCGATCGCGCCATCGCAATCCACATACGCATATAGCCCTCCGCCCCGCCGATAGCGATATCCTCGACATAACCCCAGCCGTCCGATCGCCCCGCCAATCTAACGGTCCAGATCACGTCGCAGCCTTCGTTTATCGCTGATCATATATATATGTATGACCCCTCGCTCCCCCACCGATGCGATATTGCGACTTCGTCGCAGCCGTTGGATCTGCCTTCGCGCGATCCAACGGCCCGCGTTCAATCTTCCCTATTTTCTTCAATATTGGTCGCTCCCACCTGGAAAAGCAGCCATTCCCTGTGTAAAGTGGTTTTTGCCCACCTATGAGGTTAAAAAGGCTTTTTCTTCATATTTTTGATTCGGCGCCCGCTCGCACTTCAGCAGCAAAGGTACCAGGTCATTTTCTTCATCGATTTTCATCGCCTCCATGCGGAAAAGCTCCAGACATCAAGTTTAAGGCCTCAAGCACAGTTATCATTGTGCGGATCTTCCGCCATTTTTGCAATATTCCTCATTTTTTATGATATTTGGATCGGCCAAGTGCCGAAACACTTCTAAAGCCCGCGGAAAAGCAACAAAAGCGCAGCAGCAGTTATATTTTGCCTTTTTAGTGATAAAGCAAGGGTGATTAGCCGAATAAGGAGTATCAGTGGAGAAAAGTCCATCAATTCAGCGTTAAAGTATATCAATCCAGTTAGTGTATCGGTTCAAGCAAAACATTAAAGTGTATCAGTGGAGCAGTAAAGCCACAACAAAGGAGCATTTAAGAGGATCCAGCAAAGTCAAAGAGTATCAGAGTAGGAGTTAAAGCCATTAAAGGCCAAATCTGATCACAGTTAAGGAAAGCAGAGCCGAATAAAAGCAGCAGTTCAGGAATAAAGAGCAGTCATTGTAAAATGGACAGCACATAGCCTAAAGGATGCCCATAGTCTCATGTTTTGAATGCTGCTGCCTCATGCGCAGCCTTAGATGGATATTTTGAGATGCCAACTGGCCCAGCGCAGCTGTTAGATAGATATTTTATTGCATTTATGTTCAGTAGAAGGTAGCTAGATCATAGTTATTGCCACAGATCTTCCCTGAGATCTGTTTTGTAGATATTTTTGGATATTTTCTCTATTTAAACCACCCTTTGTTATGAAAAAAGGGTTGGTTGGTCGATAACTTTCTCTCTAGACTTGCACTGTATTTTCTGAGAGTCTCTATAATCAAAGATCGCTGGAATGTTTGGGAGATGAACTGACTGTTGTGTTTTAATGACTGAAGAGTGACTATGGAATCCTAACGCTTCTACATAGCCCAATAAGTGTTTCTTATCTCTGTTTACAGTTTATATGTGTTTATGCCACCATTGTATCACCATCTAAATAGTAGGAAGAAAGAATAGTTCAGAGCTTACTTAGTTGTATTTTGTTCTCAATTTCTGTGATTTATCTATGTTTTCCTCTGAATTGGTCCTGAATATGAATACAGATTTGCTCATATTTACGCTAGTTCCTTCATATATGAATGTTGTTTAGGAATCCTTGAGTGCTCCTATATAAATGTTCATTCACCTTCCCTATGTTAGCATAATGAGAGCTACTTAGTTTCCTTTCATTCACTGACCTTCATTCCATCCTTATTCCAGCTTGATATTGTTTTATGTGTAGCTATCCTGCTCTGTATTCCTCTTATGACCAAGAAAACGCAACAGCAAGCCTAATCCACGACTCCATGCCCAATGGTTTGAACTTCTCACACTATGCATCCCAACTCTGTTTGAAGGATCCTCCAACCCACCAAAATCAAAACAAAACCCAAGAAAATCATAACTAGCCTAAAATCAACCCAAAACAAAGCTAAATTATAAAGAGAGAGCCCTCTCTGATTGCAGGTAGGCTAGGACCTGCAGTCCAAAGATTGGTTTGTGGTTACCTCGGCTGTATCCTTTAAGGAGCTTTAAGGACAACCTGAGTGATAACAGCTGGCTTAAGATAATCAGAAGCAACTTGCTTCATCCAATGTAATTACAGAGCTGCAAACGGAAGGAGTGTGGAAATGTTTCTTTGACAGAGCCTATTGCAAGGAAGGAACAGGTGTTGGTTTTCTTCTAATTGCACCTGGAGGTAATATGTTCCCTTTTTCTTTTAAATTAGAGTTCAAGGAAACTAAAATGGGGAAGAATATGATTCCTTGATTATTGCTCTACAAACAGCTAAACAGATGGGAGTCAAGTCAATTTCTGCTTTTGGAGATTCAGAGCTAATTATTAAGAAAATAAAAGATCACTGCCAAACAAAGCAACCTAGGCTCCGAGCATACAGAAATGAGGTATGGGATTTGATTGAAAACTTCTTTGAAGCTTTTAACATTCAATTCATTCCAAGAGATGAGAATAAATTGGAAGATTCATTGGTTGTGGCTGCTATCACTTTCAAGCCTCCTATTAATCCAAGATTAAGATATGAGGTAGAAATGAGACACAGACCTTCTGTTCCTGATAATGTTAAGAACTGGCAAGTTTTTGAAGATGACCAACATATTAAGGAGTTTTTTACTATGATTGAAGAGTTCCAGGGCATAGAAATTGATCAAGATGAAGAATAGACAACAAAAATTGCAGAAGTCGGTGGTTTAAAAGATTCAATAGAAAATCAGAAGATCTTTCTATTGAAAAATAATATTCTACCAAAGGGAATTCTTCCTCTTGAAAGGCTTTTTAATTCCAATGATGTGGTTGTGGACTCAAGGAAAATCTCACAGGATAAACATATTCAGGATCACAACATTGGAACTCAGGAGAATCCCAGGTTAGTCAAATTATATGTTGGAGTTTCACCTAATTTCCAAGAAATATATATTAAACTTTTCATGAATTATGTTGTTGTCTTTGCATGGTCATATGAATATCTCAAAACTTATGATGTAAATATTTTTTGGCATAAGATTCCTTTGAAGGAGGGGGTTAAACCCTACAAACAGAAGCTTAGACAGATAAATCCTCTGCTTCTACCATTAATTGAAAAGGAGGTCAAGAATTTGTTTGATGCCAAAATAATAGTGCCACTCAAGTATTCTGATTGGGTGGCTAATTTAGTACCTGTGAGAAAGAAAAAAGGAGAAATAAGGTTGTGTGTACACTTCAGAAATCTCAATAGAGCTTCTTTGAAAGATAACTATCCATTGCCTAAGATGGATCATGTGTTGCAAAAGGTAACGAGATCATTCAGAATGTCAATGCTAGATGGATTTTCTGGTTATAACCAGGTGGTTGTGGATAAGGAGGATTAGAAGAAAACAATGCCAGAATGCCTTTCGGATTGATGAATGCAGGTGCTACATTTCAAAGGGCTATGGACATTGCTTTGGTTGGAGATAAGTTTGTAGTAATATATTTAGATGATATTATTGTTTTCTCAAAGTCTGATGGAGAACATTTGGATCATTTGAGAAGGACTTTTGATAAATGTAGAAGATTTGGTCTTTCCTTAAATCCCAGTAAATCCATTTTTTCTCTGGAAGAAGGAAAACTATTGGGACACATTGTTTCCAGAGAAGGAGTGAAGATAGATCTAGCCAGAGTACAAGCTGTGCAGAAAATACCATTGCCCAAGAGTAAAAAGGATATTCAAAAGTTTCTGGGAAATATAAACTTCCTGAGAAGATTCGTATCCAACTATGCTGAAATTTTAAAAGAAATTACTAATATGCTAAAGAAGGAGAATGAAGTGAGTTGGACCAAAGAAGCTAGAGAATCATTTTCCAGGATTAAAGAGGCATAACAGGTGGCTCCAGTCTTAATTAGTCCTGATTACCAAAAGCCTTTTCAAGTTTTTTCATTTGCATCATCAAGTTCAATAGTTGTTGTCTTACTGCAGAAGAATGATGAAGAGAGAGAGCAGCCAGTTGCATTCTTCAGTAAGAGTCTTAGGGATTCTGAGCTAAAATATAATATTCTTGAGAAATAGGTGTATGCTTTGGTAAAAGCCCTGAAAGATTTTATATCTTATGTGTTGCAGCCCCAAATCATTGCTTATGTGCCAAATGTTGCAGTGAAAGATGTATTACTACAGGGAGATGTAGAAAACAAAAAAGGAAAGTGGATTTCCAAGATCCAAGAATATGATTTTGACATAAAACCCACAAAGTTGGTGAAAGGACAAGGATTGGAAAAAATGTTGACAGAATCAAACTTTTAGGCATTGGGAATCAACTTGTTGGCACCTGTGGATGAAAAAGCAGCTGAAGAAAGTGAAGGAGAGCAAGATCCAGGAATGAAGATCAGGGATAAATGTTTGTGTTTAGAATGGTATAAGCATATAATTCATTATTTGTGCTTTCTTTCTTGTCCTCAATCCTTAGATAGAAAAACGTATAGGGCACTAAAGATCAAGGCACAGCCATATGTAATTGTGGAAGGCGGATTGTACTGGAAGAATCCTGTTGGAATTTTATTGCTATGTTTAACAGAAGATGAATTTACAGAAACAATGAAAGATTATCAGGAGGGGTTTTGTGGAGGACATTACAATTGGAAAGTAACTGCACATAAGATCCTTCAAGCAGGATTTTATTGGCCTACTTTATTTGGTGATACATATAAGTTTGTTAGAAGTTGTCAGAAGTGCCAGCGTTTTGCTGAGAAAAAGAGGTTAGCCCCTGTACCTTTGATTCCAGTTTTCATAGAGGAGCCATTTAGACAATGGGGATTGGACTTTGTTGGAGAAATCAATCCACCTTCAAGCATACAACACAAGTGGGTTCTCACAGCAACTGATTACTTCACCAAATGGGTAGAGGCAATTCCAGCTAAGAGAGCAAATGATCAGATAGTAATGAAGTTCCTGGAAGAAAATATTTTTAGCAGATTTGGATGCCCCGTTAAAATTATAATAGACAATGCTCAAGTATTCAACTCAAGTAAGTTCATTTCTTTTTGTCACAAGTATAATGTTATTTTGTCCCATTCAACACCTTACGATCCTCAGGGAAATGGATTAGCTGAATCTACTAACAAATCTTTGATGAAGATCCTTAAGAAAACCATTGCAGAAAATCAAAGAGATTGGGATTCTAAGTTAAAGTTTGCTCTATGGGCTGCTAAAGTAACTACAAGAAGATCTACAGGGAAATCACCTTTTGAATTAGTATATGGAACTCAGGCTCTGTTTCCAAGTCAACTTATAAAGCCAGTGATTGCAATGATTCAAGAGGTGAAAGAATAACCAAATGCTTTGATAAGAAGAATGAACAAAGTGGTGGAGCTAAGCAAGAATAGGGACAAGGTAAGAGGCAACTTGATTATGTATCAATCCAAGATGAAAAATATTTTTTACAGGAAAGCCAAGGAAATTGATTTTAAAGTTGCAGATTTAGTATTGAGATGGGATACCAAAAGAGAAGATAAGGGTAAACATGTGAAGTTTGATCCTCTCTGGTATGGTCTTTTTAGAATTTCTAAAGTGAGATCCTATAATACCTTCATCCTTGAGAATCTTTATGGTGAAACTCTACAGCTGCCTGTTAATGGGCAATACTTAAAGCACTACTTCCAATTTTAAAGAATAAGCATCATTTCATTGTAAATACCAGAGTGAAATTACTGTACAAATGCCATAACATTTCAGTTTATGCAAAACAATATATAACTCCATGCCCGAAGTGAAGGCACTAATCTGCAGTTCTTAGTGCTTCTGTGGTGAATGCATTATCCCCAGGTGGAGCTAGATGTTGCAACATGTATCTTTTTGTTTCATTCAAGAAATCACTTGAAAAATATTTTGAAAAAAGATAAGGCAAGACGGAGATGTAACAAATTGTATATCAGAATCAAATCACAAAATAAACAAAGTAATATATCGTAGTTGCAAAAGAAACAAGTGTTAAAAGGGTTAAATCTGGACCCGAAATACTATAAGTTGTGTTTTATAGAGTTCAGCCGATCCACGATGATATATATGACTAGTTCCATTGATAGCATCGATTGCGATTTGCGATCATGGGCTAGACTCGAAACATATATGTATTACGTTGCAAAGTTCCGGTGGGTCCGAAATAACACAGAGTGCTTATATGTGATCCTGCCGATTGCGATCCGCAATAAGGGCCGGACCCGAATGTATATCTAATGTGATTAATAGCTTTGGAGGGTCCGCAATGCCTTTATGCATATATGTTGGTTCTTTTGTCGATCGTGATTCACGATAGTGGACCCGAAATATATATATGTTTTATTGTAAAGTCTGGTAGGTCCGCTATATTAAAAGCCCTTCATATATATTTTGTTTACAAAGTTTTATATGTATTTCTATTGTAAAGGGTTATAATAGAATGGCCAGACCCAAAGCATATACATATTATGATTTATAAGCCCGGTGGATCCGCGATCATCATATAACACTTTATATATATGTATATGGCATGCCGATTATGATTTGCGATGGGCCGGATCCGATAGTTGATATATATTATGTTATATAAGTCCGACAGGTCTGCAAGGCATACGAAAGGCAAATTTCAAGTTATAAGGCAGGTTTTCGGGCGGAGCAAAAACAGTAAATGGTTTTTATTGGAACTCACCTGATCCCACTTATCATTCAACATGTAGCAACCGGGTGGAGAGAGGAAACCGCCCATTTTGGGTGGGTATTCTCCGGGCTTATGTCCCACCTAAAACCTTTATAGACCATCTGATCTGAAAAGCGCAGATCTACGGTGGGATGTATCGACAGAAAGGTATACCTCGAAAATTGTGCGAAGCCCGTATTGAAAGCGGAAAAAGCATGTTTTATAATATATTTTCATTATAAAAGGTTTACAATAGAAAAGCGCAGATATAAAGGATTTACACATAAGTCCAACACTTCCATAGTTATGTGGCCTAAGGGTGCATAAGTTAAGTTTTATAGTGATTATCGGGCTGATTTCGATTTGCAATGGAAGTCAATGGAGCACTGAACAGGTGGGTGACAGGTTTATAAATCAGGATTAACTCTTTTGAGTTCTGTATTAATCAAAGGTTCGCGTTAATTTCGCTGTGTAAAGTGGAAATTAGGGTTAGAGCCAAAGTTGAAGAGGAAGAAAATCCGATATGTTTCTTTGCATTTTGGGCAATCAAAATGCCCATGTAAGCCCAGGATTACACAAACTAATCATATTTCATTATGGCTAAAACAAATTAAGCATCATTAGGGCATTTATAGAGGAATTCGACAGCGGATCAACAGAGCGAGCCAGCAGTATCATCCCCTTTTAAATCTAGTTATGTTTTTGTTATTTCATCTTCTTTGAGGTGTCTTTTACCCTCTGTAAAATTCTGTAATAGTTTTTACTTCATATAGTTAGAAAAGTAGTTAGATAATTTGGGCAGTTTCAGAAATCAACAATTGTTCCACAATGTATAAAAAGAGGAAAATTTACTAAGAAAGGGTTGGAATTTTCAAGAATCCAGAGGCTAGGCCACTATATCCCTGATTTCATCGTTCATTAATGAAAGAATCAGAAGTTTCCATGAGTTGTTGGGTATAATTTTGTAACCTTCTCTATTATGTGTCATGTTATGTTTTCTTCTTTCAAGTATAGTAATGAAGTTGCAGGTCTTTATTTGCTTATGTAGATAAAGTTAAAATCCCTTAAAAGAGCACTCCTATACTTGAAGTTCCCACCTTCTTTTCTAAGTTATAGACAATTCTTTCTGTGAAAGACCAACATATTATCTTTAACTTCTCCCAGAGTCACAGATAGTAGTTTCTATGTTAAGCAGCATATTGTCTATGATTCAGTCCTCATTTCCATAATTCTTCTAAGTGGTGGATAGTAGTTTTCGTGAAAGATCAGCATACTATCTTTAACTTTTCCTTCAAGCTTTCTTCATTCATCATTTATATCTAGCAACAAATGGCATTCTGAGATGTTCTGGTCATACATGTACTAAGGTTTAAAGACCAAGTCTCCAAGTCCTTCATTTAAAGACATAACATATATCTAAGTGACAAATAAGTCACAGTAAATAATATTTATTAATGTCTTAAGCAAAATTTCCCTACAGCCAGGAAAATGGTTTCTTAAGGAACAACAGGAAGAACCCATAATATTTATGCTCTGTTTTGGGAAAATATTCACATTCTATGTTTTCTTCAGTTTAGGAAGAATCCATGATGCTTACATGCTCTTTCTAGCTCCTCACCTGTCTTGAAATCATCTCACCCATCAAACCCTAGAGTGTTGAGTCTTGTGCCTACCTTGCCACATTGAACACCCTGCAATTTTGACCTAATTTCCTTGCCCTAATTGTTTGGCTCCTCCTGATCCAGAAAAACCCTTCAAAATCAAATCAAACCTTGTGCTACTATACCTAACCTAATGTCATTTTCTTGATCCAGTCATCTTGGCTAAGATCCTTATGGAGAGAGCCCTCTCCTAACCTAGTAGGGCTAGCTACTTGGCTAAGAATGGTTTGTGGTTACCCTGGCATTGCCTTCCTTCTGCCTAAGGTTCAATCGAGGTGATAAAATAGTGGTGACCATACTGGGGAAGAAAGATCAGAAATTAATCACCCTAGTAAGATGTTTTATTTGAATTCTTAAGCTTGTGGATGATGGGTTTTAGAATTTAATCACAGGCTGAACTGGAAAGTTGTAAAGAAGTATCTTAAATTTCAAAATTAGACATACTGGCTTCCTGAAAGTACACCAGATCCAATCTAGATCTGAATCCTCCAACCATTTTCAGTGATCCTCATAAAATTGGGCGAAAATCTAAGAAATCTGTGGAGAAATCTATTTTAGCTGGAGAACAATCAAGTGAGGATTTCATTCCTCGAGTTAATTCACTCCTGGGAAGGTTAGACACTTCGCAATACATTGAGTTCGATATTAATTTTGAGAAGAGTTTATTTCGCAGTAAATCTTTAAGTTGGATTGATCAGACAATTGTTGATTCCTCTATATCTCTTCATAACCTCATTGAAGACTTGTTTTCACACAATATATCAGGGTCACAGCTTATTCACACTCTTGATCATTTGCAGAACCTCTCTTCAAACTTAAACACTTGGGTGCAAAATAAGATTTATAGACCATCTTTCGATTTTCGAAATACTTCTTTTGCATCTACTACAACTCAAACTATTTCTCATCCTCCGCCTTCTTCTTCATAGATTGTTCACACCACTCAAGCTATCGTTAATCCCCCTTTGAGTATACCGAATATCCCAATCCTTGTTTTAAATCCACCACCTCCCCCACCTCTAGTTATGGTTGCTCGATATTCACCCCTTGTTTTTCCTCAAAATCCTGGTGCCATGCCTCCTGATTACCAAACCAAAATACCTTTCTTCGACGACACCAAAACTATTACAGCCCAACAGTACGCAGAGAAGATGAATGATTTCTTTGACCTCCATGAAGTTGAAATTGAAGATGTGATGATGAGGCTAGTTGTACAAAGTTTTGGAGGAGAAGTTCAGAAATGGTTTAGAGCCCTACCAATAGCTTCTATCACTAATCTACCTGCCCTTCAGAGGCATTTTCTATATGGGTGGGAGGTGAAGAAGAATCCCCTTCAGATTTTTTCCAAATATGAGAACATCAAAAGAAATGTTGGCAAAAGTGTGCAAGACTATTGTGTGAGATTTAATGCAGTGTACAATGCTATCCCTACAAATATTAAACAACCAGAGGGATTGCTTTGCTTAAGTTTCCAGAAGGATTTGATGCTGATATGGCATATCAGTTGCATGAACGTGATCCTACAACTCTAGAAGACATGAAAAAGAATGTTGTGAGCGTAGAAGCGAACTTGTTGACCAAAAGAGAAAGAATGAGATCAAATAAGAGAGGGACCGTGAAAGAAGAAGCATCTAAATCAGATGTAAAAATGGATACATTGATTAGAACAATGGAAAGGATGGTTGATTGGTTGTCCATCACAGACAAACCTGGACCACAGATTCAGAACCCAAACTTTAGAGGGCAGCAACAGCCTCAGTTCCGCATCAAGCAAAGAGAGAAAAAAGCATTGGAACAACCAACGCAACAACAATAGCAGATCAGAACCCCGTTACAGTAGAATTATGTTTAAGGAGTGGAAGAAGAAGATGAGGAAGATCTAGTAATTGAAACAAATCACTTCTTCACTGCAGATGGCATGGCTATATTTCTGACCGAAGATGAGGAGTATGCAGAAAGTTCTGACATTCTAAAGGATCGGGACTACATCTTAGCAAATGATGTTGTTTTGGAGGCTGAATCTAATGATTATCGGCGTGGTTACATAAATGCTTTGAGCGCACAGCAAAGACAATATCCTTTGAGGAGCAAAGATGTATTGGTCAATCCTATTCAGAAGAGGAAGGATGTTCAATCAAAGAATGATCTCTCAAACAATCAGAAAAAAGGAAAGGAGCATGCCGATTAGAATCCTAGCAAGGTAAATCAACCATCAACAAGTACATTTGCAAAAGAGAAAGACAATCATAAAAAGGATAGTGCAACGAAGGAGAAAACAGATAAGAGGGACATCGGTGTCAAAGAGGTAGAAAAAGTCACATCTTTTAATTTAGAAAGTGAAATTGCTAAATTTAAAGTGTCCATTCCTTTGACCGAGCTTATTAAGAATAGCCATTATAAACACCAGGTGTCTAGAATACTACAAATTGATCCTTTGTCCGACATGGTGAATGTTGAGGATGATCACCCTAAACTTATTTTTGGTCCAGATATAGAAGGTCGGCTAGAAGATAGCAAGGTCCCTCCCTTTTATTTGAGTCTTAGACTGCATGAGTATATTCTTCATAATGTTGTGCTTGATTCCGAAGCTTCCCACAATTTGATGCCCAAGGCTATCATGGAAAATCTGGGCCTGGATATCACCTGAAAATATCATGATTTTTATTCATTTGATTCTGGTAGAGTTCGTTGCATTGGTCTCATCAAAGATTTGGTGTCTTCCTTAAATCAAATCCCAGCCAAGAATGTTTGATGGACATGGTAGTAGCTGATATACCACCTCGATTTGGCATGTTGTTGTCTAGATTGTGGGGAGCCAAACTTAAAGGCACTTTACAAGTTGACTTCTCTTATGCTACAATCCCTGTTTTCGATCAATTGAGAAATTTGTACGAGGAAAAGAAGATGAAATATATGCTCACTAGTAAAGAGAAGCCCATAAATCATCTGACAGATGTTGTACATACAGATTTAGAGTCTTTTGTTTTGTACACTAATAGTGGATTGAATGATGTAGATATTCAACTCGTAGAAGTATATGATGTACTAGAAATTTCTAAAGGTTTTAGAGCAGTTCTTAATCAAGAAAAGAAAAAAGTGGCAATTCATTCTGAGCAGCCTCCACAGGAGGAGAAAGTCAATGAAGAACAGAAAAATGAAGCAACCAGCAAAGGTAAGATTGAAAAAAAAGTAGAATTCCAACATCTGGAAGATGAAGACAGCCTTTGGAGCTTGGACTTCGATGGTGCTTTGGGTAAAGATGGTGCAGGTATTGTAATTTGGATCCGAAGTCCCATTTTTCAGCCAGAGAAAGTTCCAAGTAATGTTAGATTGTGTTCCTATAAATTAGCTTTCAATTTCTCTAACAATGAAGCGGAGTATGAGGGATTGATTACAAGTCTAAATATTTTGAAGAAGTTGGGTGTGAAAAGGATTTCTGTTTATGGTGATTCAGAGCTAGTGATTAAACAAGTCAAAGGAGAATATCAAGCGAAGCATCCACAGATGAGAGCTTATAGGAATGCAGTCCTGGATATCTTGAAAATATTTCTAGAATACACATTGACAGCAGTGCCGAGAAGTCAAAACATCATTTCTGATTCACTTGCTACAGTAGCGAGAAATCTGAAAATTCCAATGAATTCTAGCAATAAATTTGAAATTCATGTCAAACATAGGCCTACCATTCCTAATAATTTGAGATATTGGCAAGTTTTCTGGGATGACAATGAAATTAATTCCTTTTTGCAGAATGAAGGGAAGTTTAATAATGCTTTCATTGATGATGTTTGTGATTCTGATGAACAAGACATTGAGGTAAATCAGATGGATGTTTTACAGCTGAAGGATAATGTTATTCCTAGAGGTCTTATACCTTTAGAGGAGTTTTTTGACCAAGATGATGTGGCAAGAAAACCAACCTTGGCTCCTGTTGGCAAAGGAGTTGAAGATGTAAACATTGGAACAGCGAACCAGCCCAAGTTTGTTAAGTTACCAAAAACATTATCTCCTGAATCAAAAGCTAAGTATGTTAAGTTGCTTTCTGAATTTTCTGATGTTTTTGCGTGGGATTACTTAGATTTGAAAGTGTATGACAATAACATCATTCAACATACCATACCTATCAAGCCAGATCAAAATCCCTTTAGACAAAAGTTTAGGAGGATCAACCCAAAGCTATTGCCATCTATCGAGAAAGAGGTAAATAGATTGTTTAAAGCTGGTATCATTGTTCCAATTAGATTCTCTGAATGGGTTTCAAATTTGGTCCCAGTACAAAAAAAGACCGAAGAGATAAGGTTGTGCATTGATTTCTGGAACCTAAATAAAGTATTCCTGAAAGACAATTATCATCTTCCTAAGATGGACCACATTCTGCAAATAGTAGTTGGAGCATCACGGATGTCACTACTGGATGGCTACTCATGTTACAATTAGATTTTGGTGCACGAAAAATACCAAGACAAAACTGCCTTCACAACACCATGGGGGACTTTTCAGTATGCCAAAATGCCATTTGGGCTGAAGAATGTCGGGGCCACTTTTCAACGGGCTATGGATATATCTTTCGCTAATGAGAAGGATGTTTTATTAGTGGTTTACTTAGATGAATTGACAGTATTTTCTGGTTCTGATGGTGAGCATTTACACCAGCTGAGGATTGTTTTTCAAAAATGCAGGGAGTTCAGAATTTCTTTAAATCCAAAGAAGAGTATTTTTTCCATGGAGGAAGGTAAACTCCTCGGTCATCTAATTACCAAATATGGTATTCACATTGATCCTTCTAGGGTGGAGGCAATTCAGCAAATAGACTTTCTGCGCAACAAAAAGGAGATCCAAGCCTTCAATGGTAAGATGAACTTCTTACGTAAATTTATACCAAATTTCGCTAAGCATTTTCATGAGTTAACTAATATGTTGAAGAAGGAAAGCACTTTGAAATGGATCGAGGATGCCATGAAATATTTCAACTTGGTAAAGCTTGCTTTGACCACAGCCCCCGTTTTGATCAGTCCCGATTATACTCATGATTTTATTATATTTTCATTTTCATCTAAGCACACTTTGGCTATGGTGTTGATGCAAAAGAAGGATCGTGTGGAGCAAACCATTGCATTTTTTAGTCGAAATATCAGAGATGATGCTCTTAACTATAACATCATTGAGAAACAATCTTTGGCTCTTATAAAGGCATTGAAGGACTTTCGAGTTTACATTCTGCATTCACATACCATAGCATATGTTCCCAACGCGGTTTTCAAATATGTCCTCATGCAAACTGATCCGAAAGGAAGAAGAGGTAAGTGGATAGAAAAAATGTTAGAGTATGATCTTGAGATCAAGCCCATGAAACTGATCATGTTGGAAATAATACTGAGAGGGGGGGGTGAATCAGTATTATCAGATCAGTAAAACCTTTCCAATTTCATACTCAGAAACATATACACTACTTCAATTAAGTGAACCCACATGTACACGCTACTGTGTCTAATGCAACTAGCGTATATCCAGAGATCTTATAATTCAGTTAGCTTAATCTTCAGTAAATGCATCAGAACATTATTAAGCATATTAACAGTAAACAGGTGCAGTATAACAGAACAGATCATCACACAAGAGCCACACACATGAACACCATGATATAAGGTGGAAACCCAATGTGGGTGAAAACCACTTGCTGCAATTCGTCTCTTTCTTCTTTAATAAGAAACTTCTTTTACAATGTACTGGTGCAGTCCTTTACCAGTACGCAGGCTACAACCTGCAGAGGGCTACAACCCTCTCTCGTTTTCCAACTACTTCTGGAAGGGAGCTACAACCCCCTCAGCTCTTGTACTAGTTGATCCATTTACTGGTACGTAGGTGCTGACCCTACAACCTTCTTTCCTTCAGGGACCACGTTTCATCAATTTTCAGACTGGATCCAAGAGTACAAAACAAACATTACCGCAATACAATCATCAACTTATACTTGCATCATAATTCATTAAACAACCCAATACTGAATCACTGAAACCCTGTCATCAAGAACACAGAACCCAAACCAAAGCCCAGAACTCTGCAACAACCACCAGAATCAGCAGCAACCTGAAATATCAAATCTTATTATGCATACGCTACTTCACTGTACCAAAAACGCGTGTATACGCGCTTTCTCCAAAGGCAACCCGCGTGCAGATCTAGAAATAATTACTTATGCCTTCGCTGTCAATTCGACCATTGCAAGCGTCCCGAACAGATAAACAGCAATACCAGATCTTCTCACTTCATCAAACACACATTGCATACCTCTTTGCCTAATGATCTTCTCCTTATATAGCCTTAGGCCTTGCTCAATACCACGGGCCAAAACCATAGAAATCCAATACCATCAACTTAAAAACTAGGGATCAACACGTCCGTCGAGACACCATGGTCCAAAACCATAGGCACAACTTCCAAGGAATAACCGCCACGGACCAAAGATAAGTTTTCCACATACACGCGCTTTTACTGAAGCCAACCTGCGTGTACACGCGACTTGGTATATATCGAACCTGCGTATACGCGACTTGGTATATAGTGAACCTGCTTGTATACGCGACTTGGTATATAGTGAACCAGCGTGTATATATTTTCTCTTTCTATCCTGCTGTATTAAGATCTGTCCTCTGATTAAGTTGCCATCACCTGTACCTGTCTCTGAGTGAGTTTCCATCAAGGACAACACTTGTATCATAATGCCAACAATCTCCCCCTTTGGACTTCATGGCAACCACCACACCAAGTCACTCTCCCCCTTTGACATCAAGGGCAAAGGGCGGACCAAGATATTTTCTTCTTTGGTATACCTTCTGTTGTCCATACCGTTGTCCATACTCTCCCTGAGTACATGCTGAAGTTTCTGATTTTGCTCCCCCTTTGTATATGCCAAAGTGTACCAATCTATCCATGCTCCCCCTGAGCAGATGCAGGTTCTAAGACCAGCCATTCAGATCTGTACCATAAGCATCAGCCTGCAATACTATTCCTTTGATCAAACAACAAGATGTATCATTTAGTTTCATCAGCAACTTCTAACCATAATGCCAACAATGAATTATTTGAAGTATATGCTCCCCCTGAGTGTGAGCCAACCATGACTGAACCATTTCCTGAGTCTGTTCTGCTCCCCCTGAGCCTGAGCCAACCATGACTGAACCTGGGTCTGTTCTGCTGCCCTTTCCTCATATACGCGACTTTGCAGCCTGTAACTCGCGTATATACGTGACTTGTCTTCATTATATCAGCGTATGCAAGGAATACTGAAATTCATCACTTTCAGATTCCCCTGTGTCTGTTATGTCAGCTGACTGAGTTATGCCACACTTTTCTGTCTCTGTCTTCTTCAATTCCTGGAACTGTGATGATGTATGGTCCTCTTGTTTTGAATTATCTTCCAGTGAGTAAAATTGTTCCCGTCAAAGACTGGTGGCCTGATGTGTGCCTCTCTTTCTGGATTAGCCATTCTGATGGATCTTTTCCTTCAAGCGATCAAGCTTCCTCTGAAGGACCTGCTCTGATACCAATTGTTGGAAATAATACTGAGAGGGGGGGGTGAATCAGTATTATCAGATTAGTAAAACCTTTCCAATTTCATACTCAGAAACATATACGCTACTTCAATTAAGTGAACCCGCGTGTACACGCTACTGTGTCTAATGCAACTAGCGTATATCCAGAGATCTTATAAATCAGTTAGCTTAATCTTTAGTAAATGCATCAGAACATTATTAAGCATATTAACAGTAAACAGGTGCAGTATAATAGAACAGATCATCACACAAGAGCCACACACATGAACACCATGATATAAGGTGGAAACCCAATGTGGGTGAAAACCACTTGCTGCAATTCGTCTCTTTCTTCTTTAATAAGAAACTTCTTTTACAATGTACTGGTGCAGTCCTTTACCAGTACGCAGGCTACAACCTGCAGAGGGCTACAACCCTCTCTCGTTTTCCAACTACTTCTGGAAGGGAGCTACAACCCCCTCAGCTCTTGTACTAGCTGATCCATTTACTAGTACGTAGGTGCTGACCCTACAACCTTCTTTCCTTCAGGGACCACGTTTCATCAATTTTCAGACTGGATCCAAGAGTACAAAACAAACATTACCGCAATACAATCATCAACTTATACTTGCATCATAATTCATTAAACAACCCAATACTGAATCACTGAAACCCTGTCATCAAGAACACAGAACCCAAACCAGAGCCCAGAACTCTGCAACAACCACCAGAATCAGCAGCAACCTGAAATATCAAATCTTATTATGCATACGCTACTTCACTGTACCAAAACCGCGTGTATATGCGCTTTCTCCAAAGGCAACCCGCGTGCAGATCTAGAAATAATTACTTATGCCTTCGCTGTCAGATCCGACCCTTGCCAAGCGTCCCGAACAGATAAACAGCAATACCAGATCTTCTCACTTCATCAGACACACATTGCATACCTCTTTGCCTAATGATCTTCTCCTTATATAGCCTTAGGCCTTGCTCAATACCACGGGCCAAAACCATAGAAATCCAATACCATCAACTTAAAAACTAGGGATCAACACGTCCGTCGAGACACCATGGTCCAAAACCATAGGCACAACTTCCAAGGAATAACCGCCACGGACCAAAGATAAGTTTTCCACATACACGCGCTTTTACTGAATCCAACCTGCGTGTACACGCGACTTGGTATATATCGAACCTGCGTATACGCGACTTGGTATATAGTGAACCTGCTTGTATACGCGACTTGGTATATAGTGAACCAGCGTGTATATATTTTCTCTTTCTATCCTGCTGTATTAAGATTTGTCCTCTGATTAAGTTGCCATCACCTGTACCTGTCTCTGAGTGAGTTGCCATCAAGGACAACACTTGTATCATAATGCCAACAGATCAAAGGTCAAGGCTTGGCAAAACTCATGGCTGAGTCGAATCTTCATGCTCTAGACATAACTCTTATTGCAGCAATGTTAGATGACGAAAATGATAGCACACTCATTCAGGGTATCAGAGATGTTTCTCAACTCACCTTGGTATTTCGATATAGTATATGTTCTTCAGCATCTTTATCCTCCTCCTGGAATGTCGAAAAGTAAAGGTAGATCACTAAAACTAGAATTTGCAAAATTCTGCATTTTAGACAGTGCTCTCTATTGGCAAGATCCGGAAGGGGTTATTATTAATTGTTTGGTTGAAAATGAAGCTAAACAGGTAATGGATGATTTTCATAGAGGATATTGTGGGGGTCACTTGTTTGGAAAACAACATCTAATAAAATCTTGAGAGCAAGATATTATTGGTCATCTTTGTTTTCAGATTTATATAAAACAGTCATGAGGTGCCACGAATGTCAAGTTTTTCAGGGAAAAAGGAAGCTGCTTCCTCTTCCTCTTAAGCTAGTTGTAGTAAATGTGCCTTTCCAGCAGTGGGGGCTTGATTTTATAGGAGAAATTCATCCTACATCATCAGCATAACACAGATGGATTTTGACAGCTACCAATTACTTCACCAAATGGATCAAAGCCATTTTGACAAGGGAAGCTACAGACACAGTAATTATTTAGTTTTTAGAGTCCAATATCTTGTCTTGTTTTGGTTTCCCTCACAAGATTATTACAGATAATGCAGCAGTGTTTAAGTTAAAGAAAATGGTTGATTTTTGCAACAAATATAACATCACATTGGGTCATTCCAAGGCATACTATCCACGAGGCAATGGACTAGCTGAGTCGTCAAATAAATCCTTCGTAAACATTATTAAGAAGATGTTGGAGGCAAACAAAAAGAATTGGCATCAAAATATTGGCAATGCTTTGTTGGCCAACAGAGTGAGTAGTAAGAAATCAATAGGTATGTCACCTTTTGAATTGGTTTACGGTACTAATACAGTGTTTCCTACATCCCTTACAGTCATGGTCATGAGATTATTACAAGAAGCTGGCAGTGAAGAAGATGATATTCAGTGCTTGATCCATCAAATGATTCACCTTCAATAAACAAGGGAAGGGGTTTCTCAAAATACTTTCCGGCTACAAGAGAAGATAAAGAGAATTTATGACCGCAAAAGCAAGGCAGAAAAGTTGCAGTTGGAAGATGTAGTGCTGTGATGGGATGCACGAAATGAAGAAAAGGGGAAAAATGGTAAGTGTGACAATCTGTGGAAAGGACCTTATAAAATATCAGCCTATCGAGGACATAATGAATTTTTATTAAAGGAAATGGATGATCAAGAATTCTGAGGAGGACCAGTGAATGGTAGGCTCCTGAAACACTATTATTTCTGATGTAGCTTGCTGAAGTTGTTTCACTGTCATTGTATATACCAATTTTCTTTCCTTGCAAGTTTTGAAGTACAATGTCATTTGAGATTGGGGCCCGAAGTGAAGGCTATAAAGCTTAAATGCTTTGTGCTATGTTTAGTTGGTTTTTGAGTCAGTCTAGAGTCGGTTGTGATCAGTTTTCAGTTTGTATCAAGTCATTTTTCAAAAATTTCAAAAGTTTTCAGTCTTTCATTTGTTTGACCGTTTTGGACCAATCAGTTAGGCACTTGATCTATGGTGTTCCTGACACCTCCAAGGAGTTTCCATCCCTAATAAGGACAATGTTAGTGTCAGTATATGCATACTTCCATCGGGGATCAAATATGCTCTTTGCATTTTCATTTTATGTGTCTCATAATGAATTTTTTATCATTCCACTAGGTCATGCCAAAATGGTCCACTGATGGTTGTCTCCTTCTTAGAAAATAAAATTTTCCCTCATGAGGTACATTTGCTGACCCATGTCCATGTTGCATTTAGTTATGGTTTCAATTATGTTATTTTTTGAGTCAAGGCAGTCATGTTTCCATTAGGTCTTAGGGTTCATTTCCAAGGTCAAAAGCATAGTTTCAATTGTCAATAAAGGACAGCAAAGGTATGAGGAAGACCAATAAACAAAGAGTGATTGGTAGTAAGTCATGGTTATTGTACAAAAATATTATTTCACTGATGTAATTTTCATCTCAAAAAACATGTTTTTGAGATGAAAATAGAGTATTTTAGTTGATTCTGTTAGTGTCGGTATCTTCAGCCCTCCATCAGTGATCAAATTTCTCTTTTGCATGCATTTTAGGTGTCTCATTCAATCACCTGCATTCCATTAGGTCATGGATCATCTGACGGTAGTGGTTCTTTGTCAGTTTCCCTCATGCTTTTCATCTGCTAGCCTATTTGCACATGTAGAGATCATTTGTTGTCATTTTTATTTCATTCCATTTGCAAAAGTCATTTTCTAGTTTTCAGGTCTCATTAGGTCTAGGGTTTGTCACCATAGTCTTGTAAAAGGTCAATAATGGTCAACAAGCACATGAGGAGGTCTAATAAGGTCTCAGTATCAAAATTTCAATAATGATATACTCAGTAATTGATTTTTCCTCAAAACCCTGTTTTGAGGAAAAACTGAGTTTTATGTTCTATGTATAAAAATTTCATGTAATTTTAATTCTCCTATATGTAATAAGTTCAACAATATAGCCCTAGGTCACCTTGCCAAACTCCTGCACTCCAGCTCCTGCAAAAGAGACAAGAAAATCCAAGCACTAGTCCATCAAATGACAAAAAGAGAGCCAAACTGCAAAACAGAGTTTTTAAAAGAACAAAGTGAAAAAGAAGACTTTAGAAAGTGGGTTTTCTAAATGAAAAATTAAATTCACTTGTATCTAAAGTTCGCCTTGTGTTGAAGACTTTATTTTTTGTGCTAAAGTGAGAGAACAAGGCGAAAATCGTGATTTGACGTGAAGAAAGGGAAATCGCAACAAAATTTAGAAATTTCCCTTGGCGCGGCGCACCTAGGTATTGGCACGGCGCATCGAGCGCAAGAAATACAAAGGAGTTTGAATGTGTGTAGCGCACCTGGGTGTTAGCGCGGTGCACCAGTATTCCAAGCAAAAAACTCTTTCAATCGACCTTCTCAAGCTCCAAAATCTTGCAAATATCATTCCTCAAGTAAGTAAAACCTCCCATTTTGCCATTGCAAGAGATTTAGTCCTCCTTGATGGTGTTTTGATAGGTGAAAAATCAAACCCTAGTTTGCTTGACAGTTTCAAAGCAAAATTGTCTAGGATTTTGCAATTTTGTCATTCTTGTTGTTTTTACTCCCCTACATAATTCTCCCATATCCCATCCCTCTCCACTGAATTTCCCTAATTTTACTTCCCTTTCCCTCTCTCATTTACACTCATCCTACCCCCTTATCCCTAAAACCCTAACACCTAATTCCCACTATTTCCCAAACCCTAATCTTCATTTCCAAACCCTATCGCTCCCTAATAACCCTACAGCCAGCATCAAATCCCACTCATCAGTCCCACTTATCAAACAGCAGTCACCTATTCTTGAAATAAAATCTCTTCATACTCATCATTTTACACCATACAGTGGCAAATCTGGAAATACATTCAGCTTATGAAAGGGATGAGGAAACTGTCAATGATTCCTCCTAGGAGATTCATGCACCAAGAAAACCACATAAGGGAGGAAAACACATCCAGGAGGAGCCCACTACACTCACAGAGTTATTGGCTTGTCCTCTTGCAGTAACATGTTTCAAACATCAGTCTTGCTACCAGTTTTGTGAGATGGTGGAAAGGGTGAAATACCACCATGAACTTGCTAGACTATTTTTCCTTCATCTTCACAATGGCCAAGTCAACTTAGTAGGTGTTTCCTTCACTTTGACACCTGAAACTATAGCTGAAGCAACAGGCATTCCAAATGTGGGTGAACAGTGGAACAAAGGACAACTTGTGGGCAAAGAGCATTATGAGCCTTATATCAAGGCTAGTTATCAAAAGCAAATCAGTAGGGTCTTTCCTTTTAGATACCTACAAGACACTTATGCTCCACTCATGAAGCTCATTATCAAATACTTCAGCTGTGAAGGGAGATTTTCTCACTTGTACACTTATCATGTTAGATTATTGATGCATTTCACTAGAGTGAGGATGATGAACCTCCCCTATTTCATATGCAGAAATATTGAGAAAAAGGCCACATTGGTGCAAACAAAACCTAACCTCCTCATCAATAATACAATAGAATTTATTACTTTTCATTGATCAAGATTGTTGTTTTGCATCAGCTGAGTTTGTTGAATGTTTCATGGGATGCTTTCATTTCACATGAGATTTTCACAAACCTTCAAGTGACCCCATCAGTATTTCAAGAGGAGGGAGGACCTTCAAATTAGCAAGAGGTTCATGAGACTCAAACAATAGGTGTGCCAGTGTTTGTCACTTATGAAAAAGGCACAAGGAGATTATTTGCAGCTGCCAAATGAGTACTATCTCCACCTAGGGTGGAAGGGGTCTCGTTTCCTTCATTAGACCATAGGCAAATGCTATCTTCAACCGGGGTGAAAGGGGCTTTGCCTTCTTCTTCAACAAATCAGGTACAGGATAAAGGGAAGTAACCATTGCATGAGGAAGGGCCTTCTAAAGGTCAGGAAAGAGATTTTATTTTGATCCAGGATGAGGATACTGATTTGGGCTCCCAAAGCTCAAAACTCAAGGAGATCATCAAAGAACAAGAAGCTGACATCCATGACTTATCTCTTAACCTTGAAAGAGCTAAGTGGATCATAAATTACCTTGAGAAATGGAACAAGCAGTTGGAGGATAAGCAGACAATCATGGAGCTGCAAACCATAAGGGAAACCAAGCAAGCAGCAAAAAGGAGGAAAGTCAAATTGACACCGCTTGAGCAAGAGGTTGATGCTGACCAGGAATCTTGGATTGAGAGGGAAAATATGCACTAGGAGAAACTGCTTGAGAAAGCCAATAAGGATAAAAAGATGTTGCAACACATGGCTTATCACTATTTGGCACGAAACAAGATTTTCAAAGCAAGGATAAGGAGCCTAAAAGCCAAGTTTAGGAAACCTTTGAGGAGCAAGAAAGAGCAAGATAAGCTCAAGATCTTGGCTGAAGCTTAATTGGCCCAACATAGTACTTGATGCAAATCACTCATGCCAAATTTCAAGAAATTTGGCAAACTTTTTGGCAATTTTGAATTTTTCAGGGAAAAAACAAGTTTTTCCGGCAGGTGCGTAGTGCCACCTAGCGCTCGCTTTTGATAGGGACCTCCTCTGGAGGAAAAATTTGCATTTTTGGATTCCTTGTGAAAATTTATGCATACCCAGAAATTAATAGGAAGTCTTGACAAGTTTTGGGCCTCCAAAATGGTCAAAAACACCTCAAAAATGCCCTCTCTGCCACTTTTTGGCCACACAGGAAGCAGCGTTGGGAGAACTGATTTTTGGAGGGGAAAATGGATACCAAATTCAAAGATTCCACTTGTACTAGAAATTAGACAGACAAACCTTTCCAACAAGTCCACTTGGAGAAATTTTTTTGAAGGGGAAGGCCTCCAAATTTAGCTGGGAAAAAGCACTACGCACACAAAAAGTGGCGCTATGCACAGGATGAAAAAGTGCCAATTTTGCTCAAAAACTCTGTTTTTCGCCTAGTTTTCTTCTAGTTTGACTTTTTCTCTCTTATGGTCAAATCCATGAGCTGAAATGATGTAAATTGATGTACTATGATGTAAAAATGATGAAAATTGACTTGATAAGGTAGATACATCAGTTGTAGGTGGATTAAAGTTGAATGAATCAGTTTCCTAGGTTTTAGAGGCAAGCTATTCCACTACCTATTTTTGTGTTCCTAGATTAGATATGGTTGAAACCACCCCTCTTCTCATGGATTCGACCCCTGATGGATAGAACAGGTGGTTTGGAGGTCTATATCATGTGTTTTTTCAATCATTTGTAAAGGTTGGACTCTTGTGAATGCTTTCAACATTATTGTACATTCATCTCTACAGTTTGGCAAGGAAATAGACCAAGGTTTGCAACATTTTGTGGGATTCTTGTGGCAAGGTGATTTAGTATTGTTTTTCCTTTTCTGATTCAAGTTTACATGTGTTTATGTATGCCATCATCTCTCTCTTTTCAGCTTAACTAAATGAATCAAGGATAAAGGTAGAAATCATTGATGTTGCAGTGCTCTACCTAGGGTTTGTTTAGTTTTATATGTTTTCAACATTTTGAAGAGGATTCCTGATACTTTCATTCCCTCTCCAACTCCTCACTAGTCTTAAGACTCTCCATCTCACTTAATTCAAGATACTAAAGCATTTTCCTACCTCGCCCCACAGAAACCTCTACAAGACTGAGTTCATTCCCCGGACCCAAATCTGCCTTTCACATTTGATCCAGAAATCAACCATAAAATTCAATCAAAATCTTCTGAGCATATACCTAGCCTTAAATTAGTCTTTACATCAGTCATCTCAAGCTTTATTGACCATATTTTCCTGAGATTAACAAGGAGAGAGCCCTCTCCTAACCTAGTATGGCTAGCTACCAGGTTAAGCGTGGTTTGATGTTACCCGAGACCTGCCTTTCTCAGCCTGAGGAAGATTTAGGCCATAACATATTGGAGACTCCACTGTGGAATGTATTTTTATGTTCCTCAGAAAAATCTATCAAGTTTAGATCTGATTGTTGATGGTGAACAGCGGTTAGACACCAGAAGGCTAAAATCGTTCACTTGGCGACTCTAGTGTCGAAGAATCCCAAGGTTCAGACTTTTTATGGTGACTCTAATCTTCAAGAATCAGTAGCATGAAGAATTTCTTGGTGAATTCATTATTATCAAAATGGTTTCACCAAATCAAAGGTATGCTCCCATGCACCGAGATCACATTCCAGGTTTTCCAAATAAAATTCCGAAGGTAGATTAGCAAAGGAATTTGCCTATGTTTAAAGATGATGATAGGAATGATGCTGCTTTACATTTGGTTAGATTTCACATTAATATTCACAAGTTGAAGGTTGATTTTCCTGAAGATTGCTTCATGAAGATATTCATGGCCACTCTGGAAGGTGAAGCCCAATCTTGGTATGAAAGTTTGCCACCTACTTGTATTTACTGTTTGAAAGATTTTCATACCATGTTCTTTAAAAGTTATAAAGAATCTTATCCATATTTAGTATTAGTTTAGGACTGTTGTAGACATGCTTATAGTTTTATTGAAAATCTTGAGAAAGTTTATGAAGATGTTCACTTCATGGATGATGAGATCATGGAAGCCCTGTATGAAAATCCATTTCAGCAGCAGAAAGAGGATACTTATCAGGATGCGCATGAAAATTTGCAGCTGGATCAAGATCTTAGTACGATGGAAAATGATGAAAGAGAATGTTTTAATTTAGATCTGTCCATAGAAAAAGATAGTATGCAGGAAACTCAAGTTTCAATTTCAGATTGTGATAAAATCAAGATGGCGAATTCAGATCTAGGTTCAAATCATGATGATGAAGAGTATCTTGTTCTGAATCCCATGAAGGAGAGCTCTGCTGTTAAGATCATTTGGAATAAGGAAGACAGAGTTATTGACCCAAGTGTTCTCATTTCATTAGAACAGAGCCTTCATGAGGAGGTAATCCAGTTCAGAAGATCAGGGAAATGAGGACTGTCATTCAGGTTTTTCATGTTTTGAAATGTTATTTCAAGAAGACATTCATTGTTTGAGCAAAATAAAACAAAAAGTATTATCTCCTCTATTTGAAGATGAGATAGATCAACTCCTGAAAGGTTATGTTATAGCCCAAGCTAATGTAGATCTGCAGTGTGCACATGGTCAAGAAGATGTTGGTGAAACTTCTTTCGCTTTTGAAAATGATGACAGTCTTGAAATTAGATTTATATATCAGCGACAAGATAATATTTTCTTTCATGAAGATGATAAGACTGCCATGTTTGATAATATTGAAGATTGTTTTCTGTTTTAGAATGACCTAGACTATGAAATTGAGGAGTATGAGCCTGAGAGACACAATGTATCAGAATTCGAGTCAGAATTTCTCATGCTTGAGGAATTTACAACTAACACTAAGATGGCAGAAGCTTATACCTCTCTATGTCTTCCTATCAGTCAGCAACCAATTCTTCTTTCAGATCATAATGAAGGGAGTACTTGTATTTTTGTTGTTGGATCTCAAGACAAGCTAGTGCTTCAAGATTTTCAAGATCCCTTCGGTATTCTTTTTCAAGCATTAGGAAAGACGAATGTTTCCTGGTTCGTTAGCATAAGCCTTGGTTTCAGTTGTTATTGTGAGTTGCCTACATGTACATCATTCTACTTGCTCGGGGAAAGTGAGCAGAATTTCAATATGTAGCCATCTGCTGGATTGGTTACATTGGAAGGCCCACTTCACATGATTGTACATATTTCATCAGTAGGTAGGTGGTTGTCATCATGATTTGAAGCCCTTAAGTCTCGATGGTCTGCTACCATTAAAAAACTTTGTAAGTACTTGTTTCAATTAAGTCAGTCTTGAGTCATTTTTTTGTTTTAGTCAATTCAGTTTTGAGTAATTTTGAGTCATAGTGTCAGTTTTGGTGTTCGGAAATTATTGACTCCATTGCCCAATGGAAAAAGGCACTGGTCTGCTCTCCCAAATATCTACAGTTCCTGGAACCTCCTAGGAGCTACCATCCCCATTGGAGCCAACGTTAGTGTCGGTATCTTCATCCCTCCATTAGTGATCAAATTTCTCTTTTTGCATGCATATTAGGTGTCTCATTTGATCAGCTACATTCCATTAGGTCATGGATCATCTGATGGTAGTGGTTCTTTGTCAATTTCCCTCGTGCTTTTCATCTGCTAGCCTATTTGCACATGTACAGATCATTTGCTGTCATTTTTATTTCATTCCATTTCCAAAAGTCATTTTAGGGTTTTCAAGTCTCATTAGGTCTAGGGTTTGTCACCATAGTGTTGTAAAATCTCAATAATGGTCAACAGGCACATGAGGAGGTCTAATAAGGTCTCAAAATCAAAATTTGAATAATGATATACTCAGTAATTGATTTTTCCTCAAAACCTTGTTCTGAGGAAAAACAGAGTTTTATGTTCTATGTATAAAAATTTCATGTAATTTTAATTCTCCTATATGTAATAAGTTCATAACTAGATCCCTGGGTCACCTTGCCAAACTCTTGCACTCCATCTCCTACAAAAGAGACAAGAAAATCCAAGCATTAGTCCATCAATTGACAAAAAGAGAGCCAAACTGCAAAACAGAGTTTTTAAAAGAACAAAGTGAAAAAGAAGACTTTAGAAAGTGGGTTTTCTAAATTAAAAATTAAATTCACTTGTATATAAAGTGCTTCTTGTGTTGAAGACTTTATTTTTTGTGCTAAAGTGAGAGAACAAGGCAAAAATCGCGATTTGAGGTGAAGAAATGGAAATTGCAGCAAAATTTAGAAATTTCCCTTGGCGCGGCGCACCTGCTTGGCGTAGCACACCGAGCGCAGGAAATACAAAGGAGTTTGAACGTGCGCGGCGCACCTAGGTGTTGGCGTGGCGCACTAGGCTGCCAAGCCAAAAACTCTTTCAATCAACCTTCTCAAGCTCCAAAATCTTGCAAATATCATTCCTCAAGTAAGTAAAACCTCCCATTTTTCCATTGCAAGAGATTTAGTCCTCCTTGATGGTGTTTTGATAGGTGCAAAATCAAACCCTAGTTTGCTTCACAGTTTCATTGTAAAACTATCTAGGGTTTTGCAATTTTGTCATTCTTGTTGTTTTTATTCCCCTACATATTTCTCCCATATCCCATCCCTCTCCACTGAATTTCCCTAATTTTTATTTCCCTTTCCCTCTCTCATTTACACTCATCCTACCCCCTTATCCCTAAAACCCTAACACCTAATTCCCATTATTTCCCAAACCCTATTATTCCCTAATAACCCTACAGCTAGCATCAAATCCCACTCATCAACCAGCAGTCACCTATTCTTGAAATAAAATCTCTTCATACTCATCATTTTACACCATACAGTGGCAAATATGGAAACAAATTCAGCTTATGGAAGGGATGAGGAAACTGTGAGTGATTCCTCCCAGGAGATTCATTTACCAAGGAAAACACATCTGGGAGGAGCCCACTACACTCACAGAGTTATTGGCTTGTCCTCTTGCAGTAACATGTTTCAAACATCAGTCTTGCTACCAGTTTTGTGGGATGGTGGAAAGGATGAAATACCACCAAGAACTTGCTAGACTATTTCTCCCTCATCTTCACAATGGCTAGGTCAACTTCGCAGGTGTTACCTTCACTTTGACACCTGAAACTATAGCTGAAGCAACAGGCATTCCAAATGTGGGCGAATAGTGGAACAAAGGACAGCTTGTGGGCAAAAAGCATTATGAGCCTTATATCAAGGCTAGTTATCAAAAGCAAATCAGTAGGGTCTTTCCTTTCAAATACCTACAGGACACTTATGCTCCACTCATGAAGCTCATTATCAAATACTTCAGCTGTGAAGGGAGATTTTCTCACTTGTACACTTATCATGTTAGATTATTGATGCATTTCACTAGAGTTAGGATGATGAACCTCCCCTATTTGATATGCAAAAATATTGAGAAAATGGCCACATTGGTGCAAAGAAAACCTCCTCATCAACAGTACAACAACATTTATCACTTTTCATTGATCAAGATTGTTGTTTTGCATCAGCTGAGTTTGTTGAATGTTTCATGGGATGCTTTCATTTCACATGAGGTTTTCACAAACCCTCAAGTGACCCCATCAGTATTTCAAGAGGAGGGAGGACCTTCAAATCAGCAAGAGGTTCATGAAACTCAAACAACAAGTGTGCCAGTGTTTGTCACTTATGAAAAAGGCACAGGGAGATTATTTACAGCTGCCAAACGAGTACTATCTCCACCTGGGGTGGAAGGGGTCTCATTTCCTTCATTAGACCATAGGCAAATGCTATCTTCACCCGGGACGAAAGGGGCTTTGCCTTCTTCTTTGGAAAAGCAAGTATAGGATAAAGGGAAGCAGCCATTGCATGAGGAAGGGCCTTCTGAAGGTCAGGAAAGAGATTTTATTTTGATTCAGGATGAGGATACTGATTTGGGCTCCCAAAGCTCAAAACTCAAGGAGATCATCAAAGAACAAGAAGCTGACATCCATGACTTATCTCTTCACCTTGAAAGAGCTAAGTGGATCATAAATTACCTTGAGCAATGGAACAAATAGTTGGAGGATAAGCAGACAATCATGGAGCTGCAAACCATAAGGGAAAACAAGCAAGCAGCAAAGAAGACGAAAGTCAAATTGACAGCGCTTGAGCAAGAGGTTGATGCTGGCCAGGAATATTGGCTTGAGAAGGAAAATATGCACTTGGAGAAGCTGCTTGACAAATCCAATAAGGATAAAAAGATTTTTCGGCACATGGCTTATCACTATTTGGCACGAAACAAGATTTGCAAAGCAAGGATAAGGAGCCTAAAAGCCAAGTTAAGGAAAACTTTGAGGAGAAAGAAAGAGAAAGATAAGCTCAAGATCTTGGCTGAAGCTTCATTGGCACAACATAGTACTTGATGCAGATCACTCATTCCAAATTTCAAGAAATTTGGCAAACTTTTTGGCAATTTTGAATTTTTCAGGGAAAAAACAGGTTTTTCCGGCAGGTGCGTAGCGCCACCTGGTGCTCACTTTTTATAGGGACCTCCTCTGGAGGAAAAATTTGCATTTTTGAATTCCTTGTGAAATTTATGCATACCCAGAAATTACTAGGAAGTTTTGACAAGTTCTGGGCCTCCAAAAGGGTCAAAAGCACCTCAAAAATGCCCTCTCTACCACTTTTTGGCCACACAAGAAGCAGTGTTGGGAGAACTGATTTTTGGTGTGGTAAATGGACACCAAATTAAAAAATTCCACTTGTCCTAGAAATTAGACAGACATGCCTATCCAACAAGTCCACTTGGAGCTAATTTGGTGAAGGGAAAGGCCTCCAAATTCAGCTGGGAAAAATCACTACGCACAAAAAAAGAGGTGCTACGCACAGGATGAAAAAGTGCCAATTTTGCTCAAAAACTCTGTTTTTCGCCTAGTTTTATTGTAGTTTGACTTTTTCTCTCTTATGGTCAAATCCATGAGCTGACATGATGTAAATTGATGTACTATGATGTAAAAATTATGAAATTTGACTTGATAAGGTAGATACATCAGTTGTAGGTGGATTAAAGTTGAATGATTCAGTTTCCTAGGTTTTAGAGGCAAGTTGTTCCACTACCTATTTTTGTGTTCCTAGATTAGATATGGTTGAAACCACCCATATTCTCATGGATTCGACCCCTGATGGATAGCACAGGTGGTTTGGAGGTCTATATCATGTGTTTTTTTAGTTATTTGTAAAGGTTGGACTCTTGTGAATGCTTTGAGCATTATTGTACATTCATCTCTGCAGTTTGGCAAGGAAATAGACCAGGGTTTGCAGCATTTTGTGGGATTCTTGTGGCAAGGTGATTTAGTATTGTTTTCCCTTCTACGATTCAAGTTTACATGTGTTTATGTATGCCATCATCTCTCTCTTTTCAACTTAACTAAATGAATCAAGGATAAAGGTAGAAATCATTGATGTTGCAGTGCTCTACCTAGGGTTTGTTTAGTTTTATATGTTTTCAATAGTTTGAAGAGGATTCTTAATACTTTCATGCCCTCTCCAACTCATCACCAGTCTTAAGACTCTCCATCTCACTTAATTCAAGATGCTAAAGCATTTGCCTACCTCGCCCCACAGAAACCTCTGCAAGACTGAGTTCATTCCTCAGACCCAAATCTGCCTTTCACATTTGATCCAGCAATCAACCATAAAATTCAATGAAACTATTCTTAGCATATACCTAGCCTAAAATTAGTCTTTACATCAATCATATCAAGCTTTATTGACCATATTTTCCTAATTGACAAGGAGAGAGCCCTCTCCCGACCTGGTAGGGCTAGCTACCAGGTTAAGCGTGGTTTGATGTTACCCTAGACCTGCCTTTCTCAGCCTGAGGTAGATTTAGGCCATAACAAATTCATTTTTTTTTATGTAATTCAAGTCATTTTATGTAATAAGTTTTCCCATAAGCTACCCAAGAATTTCTCCTTGCTACAATAAATGAAAGCCATTGAAGAAATCGGTTCAATCAAAGCATCATCCACCTGAAAAGAGACAAAGAAAGAAAAGCATTAAATATAGATTTGAAGACAAAGTAAAAGTTCCAAAAAACATTATAAAGTAGGTTTTTTCTAAAGAAAACTCAAAATCACCCTCTATATAAGATTTCAAGATTTTTTTTCAAATTCATCATATTCATTTGATAAAGTAGAAAGAAGAGAGTTGAAGGAGAGAAGGGAGCGTTGCGCATAGAGCAGGGAGCACTATGCACAGGGAATATTGTGGAGGCAGTGCGCATAGAGCAAGGAGCATTGTGCATACAGACAGAGCACTACACATAGAGACTGTGTGCCAGTGCATTTTTGCACGATGTTGTGCATACAACCAGAGCGTTGCACACCTGTACAAGGTGTTGCGCATAGGGCCAACAAACACCAAGACTACCCTAACAACCATCTAAATCACTCTTTTGCTACCTAGAGCCTCTAAGCAAGTAAGTACACTCCTTGAACCATCCTCCTAGCACTCATTTCACAATTTTGAAGTTTGTTTTCTATTTAAATTTTCAAACCCTAGGTTGTCTAAAAACCCTCCCTGCTTACCATATCCCTTATTCCCACATTCTGTTGTCAAATCCCTCCACCCATCCCCTATACCCTAATTCCCCCAAACAAAATCGCTACACCTATCCTCTATACTCTAATCCCCCAAACAAAATCCCTACACCTATCCCCTATACCCTAATCCCCCAAACAAAATCCCTACACCTATCCCCTATACCCTAATCCCCAAAACAAAATCCTTAAACCCCTATTTACTAAACAGTCCCTACCAAAAAATACCCTCCTTCTCACTCTCACATCATATATATCTCATCCTACATCGCACAAACTCCTCTCCCCTTCCCCTATCCCTATTCACCATAACTCACTTCTTGATTACCTTCTCTAGGGTTTCAAAGTTTCAAATTCAAAAGACATGGATAAAGAGGATAGAGATTATGAGGAGGAGGAAAACAGTGGCAGTGAAAGCATGGGAGATGAACCTCAGCATCAAAGAAAACCACATAAGGGAGGCAAAATTATCAGAGAGGAACCATCAAACATCAGAGAGTTACAAGCTTCTCATATGACTGTCTCTTGTTTCAGGCATCTAGGGTGTTATGAGTTTTGTGAGCAGGTACAAAGAGTTCAACATCATCCTGAGCTGACCAGGATTTTTGTAGCCAATCTCTGTGATAACAAGGTAACTCTTGTCGGGGTGACATTTACAGTTTCATCCTCCATCATTGTTGATGCTACAAGGATTCCGAATGTGGGGGAAAAATGGTATAAAGCACAAGATTTGGATGAGCACTACTATGAGCCATACATCAAACCCAGGTACAGGAATGAAAAGAAGAGGACCTTTCCTTTCAGGTTCCTTGACGACAAGTATGCCCCTATGATGAGGATCATTATGAAGTATGTTACATGTGAGGGCAGATTTTCCATATTGTACATATATCATATTAGGCTTCTTATGCACTTCACAAGAGTGAAAATGATGAACATCTCGTATTTCTTATTCAGGAACATTGAGAAGATGGCCTACATTGTACAGAAAAAGCCATACCCCCAGCGGATGAATAGTATTTATTACTATTCCTTGATTAAGATGATTGTGCTACATCATCTCAACCTCCTCAACATATATTGGGATACATTTATTGCCAATGACATCTTCAATGGTCCTCAGATTCCTCCACCGGTGCCTTAAGAATCAAAAATTCCTTCCAGCAGTGCCAAAATAAAGAAAAATAAGAAGGCTAAAGAGACTAAAGTTGTTGAGAAGCTAGAAACCTACAAAATATATCAGAGAGGGGCTAGAAAGTTGTTTGCAGTGGATAGGCAAGTGTTTACTCCACTTGATGTGGAAAGGGCCTTACCTTCCTCATCATCTCATATGCAAATGCTTTCTCCACAAAATGTGGCAGGGGCTTTGCCTTCTTCATCAACACAACAAGTACAACAGGTGCAGCAGGTGCATACAGGGAAAGAAAAGATGTTAGAGGAAAGCCTCAATGATGAAGAGGAAATGGAATTTGATTTGATGGAACTTTATGGATCAGAACAGCCACACATTCATCATGGAATTGAGATAGTTGACTTGGAGGCTCAATATGAGGCAACAAATGAAAATATAACCATAAGGGAAAAAGATGCATAGATCCAAGCATTGATGAACAACTTGGTGAGAGCTAAGTATTTCATTTCATACCTTGAGCAAGAGAACAAGAAGCCAAGTGACAAATGAGTCCTCATGGAGCTGGAACTTCTCAAATAAAAGAGGCAAGGTAACAAACGCAAATCAGTAATGCAAGAGGAGGAAACCCCGGCCACCTTGACTACAAAACAAAGGCTTGAAAAGGAGATTGAGGAGGATAGAGAAACATGGCTTGACAGGGTCAATTTTCATTTGGAGAAGCTTCTACAAAGCACCAACAGGGACAATCAAATCATTAGGCACATGGCTCACCATTACAAGACCCAGAACAAGATTTGTAACATAAGAGTCAAGCAAATGAAGAGAAGGCTCAAACAAGCACTCAAAGGCAAAAAGGAGGGTGATAGGCTTAGGTTGCTTGGTGAAGCTTCCTTGGCTAACCAAAACACTTGATGGTGGTGTTCTCCACAAATTTTGAGTCAGTTTTGAGGATTTTTTCCTTTTTGAAGAATTTTGCAATTTTTGACTAAGAAAATTTGGCTCTATGGCACTGCGCTTTTCCTAGGGGCATCCAAACAGGAAATGGTCAGCATTTTTGGATTCAAAATTATGAGTACATGCACCCTGTGCATTTTCTAAGATTTTGGAGTAGAACTGGTTGACCAAAAGGGCCAAAAGCCCTCAAAAAATGACCTTTCTACCCTCTTTTTGGCGTGGGCACTGTGCGCGGAGCAGTGTCGGGTGAATTGACTTTTGACAAGGCAAATGAACTCCAAATACAAAAAATAAAGATGTTCTGGAAAGTAGAGAGGCAGAGATTTCTAGCAAGCTATTGTGGGCCCAATTTTAACACCTGGGAAGGCCTCCAAAAGTGTAGTTGAAGTTGAAGGGCGTGCCTGGCATTGGTGTTGCGCACCTAGCACTGGTGTTGCGCGTTTGACAGTTTGTCCATATTTTCACTATTTTGTCCCAATTTTCACTTTCACCTTGGAAAATCATGATTTTATCCTTGTAATTGATCATTTGAATGTAATTATGATGCTTCTAGAGCTTAATAATGTAGATTCATTTGGTAAAACAAATTTATAAAGTGTAATGTATCAATTTGTTTGAATTAGGGATGAGTTACTTTGACCACCCTATTTTCTTGTTAGCAGTTCAGATTTTGTTGGAAACAGCTCCTCCTCTATGGATTCGACCCCCTGAGCTTAGGATGAGTTTTTTGGGGTCTATATGATACTTTTCCTCAATCATTGTAATGGTTGGACACAATTGGATGCTTAGGCTTTGAGTAGACATCATTTTGTATCAGTTTTCAGCAGGAGATTAATGTAAAGTTGCAGCTATTTCTTTGGGATCCATGTGGTATGATGTTCAATTCAATTTTCTCTGTTGTGATCATATGTTAAAATGTTTTTTGTACTTCATCAATCATTTCATTTCTTTTAAGTGGATGTTTTCAAGTTGATAGGCAGAACCCATAATATTTATGCTCTTTTTTGGGAAAATATTCACGGTCTATGTTTTCTTCAGTTTAGGAAGAATCCATGTTACTTACATGTTGTTCCTAGCTCATCACCTGTCTTGAAATCACCTCACCCATCAAACCCTAGAGTTTTGAGCCTTGTGCCTACCTTGCCCCATTGAACACCCTGCAATTTTGACCTAATTTCCTTGCCCTAATTGTTTGGCTCCTTCTGATCCAACAAAACCCTTCAAAATCAAATCAAACCTTGTGCTACCATACCTAACCTAATATCATTTTCTTGATCCATTCATTTTGGCTGAGATCCTTATAGAGAGAGCCCTCTCCTAGCCTAGTAGGGCTAGCTACTTGGCTAAGCGTGGTTTGTTGTTACCCTAGCATTGCCTTCCTTCAGCCTGAGGTTCAATCTAGGTGACAACAGTCAGAATTTGGTAGGCTCTTAAAACCAAGACTTGATGACATCACTTGTGTTGAGATCATCCCATCTAGTCTAGAAATTGTTGTTGGCATATTCTATGGGCTTCATCATGTTGTAGTAAGTTTGTGGGTGCTCTCCAAAGTAAGTGGAAATTCGACCACCACTTTCACTTTGAAGCACCAAATATGGATCATCCATATGTGATAGAATCCACTCAATTACCTTTTCACAAGGCATCATTGGGAACTTGCAGGTAATCCTATGTATCCTAGACCATATGATGTTGATGTATGCTTCCTTGTATTCCAAATATTCAGGCAACTACTATGCATGAATGTGTCTTTAATATCCTCCCATGTGACCTCAGAATATTTATCTATAAAACAATGGGTGTCTATGAGTATAGGAATGGAATGCTTTGCAACTTTAACTACATTTTTGATACTTTCTTATGACGCTTATTTTGAGGCCACTTGATGACTAGCGGGAGGCATAATTCCAAAATATTATGAAAGAGTAATGAATCTAGTAGCTGGAACACCTTCATGTGGAAGCACACTCATTGTTATACGGAAAAATGACCTCCTCATCAGCTCAGAGGAGAAAGACATGATGGCTGAAGCAATAGCCAAAATCACAGGCCTTGTTTCCACACTAACGTTGTCTATACACTGACAACATGCTTTATAAAGCTTCTCTATAAGCCTAAGGGAGCATTAGTGACCCTACTAACTCTACTTGTTGGTTCGAGTACAGCGTTAGTGAAACCTAATGAAGATCTAGAGGTCAAAGGAGAAAATTGACTCATAAATATCTCTATATTCTCTCCTAAATCTATTTAAAAAAGAAAGGAAATATCTAGAGTTCGACCTATTTGAGGGATTTCTAATCCTAATGAAGGAGACAAATGGGAAGGAGCTCAAAAGCATGGCAACATCATTTCTTTTACCTAAAGAAACTCATGGAGGAACTTGGAAATCCTAACTCGAATGCTACATAAGCAGAGCTAGGGCTATTGTGAAGGAGGTCAGATCATTTGAAAGGATAGCTTACTTGATTTTCGAGCATAGTCTCAAATCTAAGCATAAGAAGTTGGTAAGAAGGGAGAGAGAGAGAGGAGCTGGAGGGGTAAGGGAAGGATGATGCAATAGATGGTTGTAATCACTCTTCTGACATTAATATAGAACTACATTTGTACTATCTACTCCATGGTGTTGGTACTATCATTCATTTGTTTGTTTGTCCAATACCTTTAGCATGAGTAGCTTAGTTATGTGTAACTAGATGTCTTTTATATATTCATGTATTAATTATCAAGGTTGTATTCTATGATTATGCTTGTCTCTTCTATGTGTAGGACTTGATCTAGAGCCAGCTCAAGGCACTTCCACCTAGCGGCATTGTGCTCTCCATCAAATCTACATGGAGGCTTGAGGTAATGGATTTGTCTTGCTTTGATAGTTAGTTATTGTTTATGGACATGCATGTAGCTTTGTGATAGTTGCAGATAATCTTACAATCTACCAAGGGTCCCAGGAAGACCCTTGAGGGTATCTCCATTCTCCATACACCATGCATTTTATCCTATAGAAAAATTGGTGACTCCGCTGGGGACTATACATTAGTTCCCAGTCCACCCGGAAAGTTCCTAATTTTCTCCCCCTTCTAGAACTTCCTATACTTCTGCATTCCTTTTCTAGCCCATCAAGACCTTGCACCATTCTCCCTTCATATATTCAGCCTTGTATCTGATCCCCAAAGCCCTGTTTTGAAGTATTTTCCCACACTAATGCAGGTTAGCAGAGTAAACAGAACTTTATAAAGCTTTGTGTCTGCACAAACAGTGCGTTAGTACCTCCAGTAACTCTCTGTGGCCTCTAGCACAGAGCATTAGTCACCCAAATTTTGACATGCAGTTGTGTTTGTAACCTCAAAGGGATGGGAGACCTACTCATGGACTGATAAAGGATCTGCAGCTATATTTTGTTAGCAAGATCTGTGTCCTGAAAGAATTTTTTTTTTTAGGAAATAGTTTTTTTTCTTTCTTAAAAGTTTTTATAAAGGAAAAATCAAAAAAAATTATTCATTATTCTTCTTAGCTCGTTAAAATCTGCTTTATTTGGTTTCAAATAGTTGTTAGAAAGCATTGAAAAATTTATGTCGGTTATGCTAGTGTTATAATGGCTAGGATGCATGGAACAAATATGAATGTATGAAAGACTCTTCCTTTTAAAATACAACTTATTTCATCGAATTGAATGTTTTCAAGCATTGTCTTTTACATGATTTTGAGTCAGAGTCCCACCAAATATCATACATCAACACCCCTACTGAAAACACTAAAAAATTACATATAAAATCTACCTAAAATAAATCAGTAACTATTTATAGAGCAAACAAACATTAGTTTAGGCTAGGATCTTGGGATAGGCAGTGTGAGTAAACTGCCCAAGATCATAAACCAAAACTACTGTCATTAAAAGAGAGAAAATTCCTTCTGCACTCATACTACCGAGACCACTCCAGTAAAAGCAGATCTAAATACGAGACAACATCAAACTATAAGTGAAGGTAGCCCGCCTTCGCTTACAACTCCTTTGGGTATTCTGTGTATTGGGGATCCCTTCGAGGATTTCGGAGCTAAGTCGGGGACTCAGGTATCCTGCCCACACAACGTATTGTCTGTGACTATGTCCCCTCTGGTAGTGTCTATGATCTGAGGTATCCTTAGTGGCCATACTTTTAGGGACTTACACAAGGTGACTAGGGCGGGTTGCCCTGGTACCTAACACAGACAGACCTACTCTATCTTCAGTTTTTGGGAGGGTGCTCGTCTTCACAAGAGTACTTGGCCCCTCAATCTGAGGTTCAAGCGAAGCTCTAGAGTAACCGTAACTGTACATTTGGCCAACCCTCTCTGTTATTCATTGTGATATTCGGTTTCATCTCTAGTGATCGGTGCTTATTAGACAGGGTCATTTCCCTTTGTTTTCTGATTGATTCACTTAGTGTATTTTTTATTTTTTAGGTGGTAGAGTGTTATCATTGAGACTTTAATAAACATCACAATAAAATTTATTGATAAAAATTATTGGTCACTGTGGCTACATCCGGCCCTCGTCGTCAATCTAGACGATTGTTAGGACTTCCTCCACTCATTGTGGAAGATCTGTCGAGCTCTAATAAACTGAATTCCCCATCTTTGAGAAATCAGTCTCCAAGATCTCACACAGAATCAGTTTGGACAACTAACGATTCAAGCTTACCGGAGAATTTCTTTACTGCAGGATTTCTTCCTCCCTATAACCCTCTGATCACGAATCTATTGGACCCACTCTTGGTTCGCGTTGCACCTATACTTCCTTTTTCCTCAGTTGGAACACTTCCACCCATCCCATCGACGACTAACAGGTCATGGAACTTTTTGGATACTTTTGGTCCCCCACCACTTCCCCAGTCGACAGTCACTACCACACCATTGATGGCAAACCCTGTTATCCCATTTGTCCCAAGTAAAAACCCTCACATGACACCCTCCACGAGTGGAACGCAACCTATGTCATTTCCACCCCTTTAGTGTCAAACTCTATACCTTCGACAAGTGCTACATACAGTGCTCCTTATAACGCTCAATATAGCATAGTTAGCACGGGTCCCTTCAACCAACAATATGGTTGTCATCCATTGTATAGTTCTAGCCCCTAGATTCAAGTATCTTAGGCACTCCCAATATTCATATACCAGTCGGGAACGTAACAGTTCCCCCTCCGTTTTCAGGCATGCATGGTCAATCACTGATTGACATGAGGACTCCTTATGCTAGTCAAGCACATATGGTTAGTTTTGTGGCGAGTGAGAATCCTCAAGGAGGTACCAACCAATCCATGGGGGCACCCTACTCACAACCTCAAATGAGTCAAAGGGGCACTGCTTATCCTAGGGGAAATTCTATACCCTAGCATCACAATCCCCATGGAAATCCACATTACAACGCCATACCCCAAGGCAACTTCTATATCGTGCAACCTATGTATAATATTGGGAATCAAATGATGGGAGGATAGCAAGGGTCCTCAAGTCATATGTCTTTGCCTTGGTCTGATTCAGGGGCATCACACACTCTACCTTTCTTGGCAATGTTGGATATCCCCGACTTGTACAAACTTACAAATGACCCCATCTATCATAACTTACTCTGGCCACCAATCCCACATAAAATACCGACAGACATCCCTAAGTTTGAAGGGAAACAAGGGGAGGATCTGGGTACCCATATCACCACCTATCATCTTTGGTGTGTTTCTAACTCCATGGTGGATGATAGTATCTAGTTACACCTTTTTCCCTGCACCCTTACTGGCAACACAACCAAGTGGTACATCGAGTTACCACGTGCATCAGTCAATACCTTTGACACTCTAGCGATGGAATTCTTAAAGCACTTCCAACTACCCATCTGCTATGAGACTAGGATAGAACTCCTCACCTCATTATGTCAGGATACCGCCACCCACTTCTTTGATCATATACATGAATGGAGACGTAGGCGGAGGTTAGTCGAATCTCCCCTCCCAAACTATCTCTTAGCGAACTAGTTCTACAAGTCTCTACTCCCCCAAATCGCTAAGGATGTCACCTTAGGTGGTGTGGTCACAGAAGACCAATCCATACATCATGACCAGCACTTAGATCTGATATATTTGTAGTATGGCACTCTTTACGATGTTATCCCCAATGCCCCTCGCAACTCCAGTGCTCCCACTACTCAGCACCCCAGAGCGCATGCCGATGGGATTTCTGGTGCAACCTCCAGGGCTACTATAAAACAACTCAGTGGTCACATTGCCCAGATCTCAGTGGACCCCTCTACCAAATTGACTGCTCTTCCTACCACCGCGATAAACTCTGTGCAGTCTACACAAAAACCTAGTGGTAAGAACAAGAAGAATAAGAAAAAGACCGCTCCTTTTGAGGAGCAGTCAAAAAAGCAGCAAAACCCAAAGCAGAAGGATTTTGCGCCTCCTGATGATGGAAAGGATAAACCCTCCTAATTCCCATGCAAAATTTGTATGCTCCACATGACATATCTGTGTCCGCGTCTTTAGGAATCCACAGATTTCATTTCTAAAAGGATAGCTGAAGGACCCCTACTAATCCTGAATAATCCTTTCCCCGCTCAGCAACAACAACGCCTTATTGCAAACCAATCCCAACCCCCACAAGGGGGCAATGGTGCTTCGCAACATCCTTCAGCTGGTGAAGGACCCTCTACCGTTTACAACTTTGAAATGGTAGATGTACAAACCAGAGCCAAATCTTATGGAGCTCTTGTCCCTGATGCAGAGGAACCTTCCTTAAGTCAAAACCTACCGCCGCCTAATGATTTGCATATTGAAAGGCAAGTTGCTGACCATGTGATTCACCCCCCTAATGGGGCACTTCGATGCACAATGCACAATACATCTGCACATGCTGCCCAAAACTACAGCATTGTAGAAGACTTGGCACAAGTGTCGTCGACTATGTCAGTTCTAGAAGTATTACAAACATATCCAGCACAAAAGAAAGCTTTGCTTACGGCCATTGGTGGTATCGACCCACAGGATTCCATGCTTGTAATTTTCGACATGGAAAAGTGTAAACCTCCCCTTTCTCAGCAGCTTGCATTTCAGGTGCAAATCTTTTCGAAAGGTAAAGGTATACATAGAGTTGTCATCAACGAAGGTGCTTCTACCTATGTCATGTCGGCTTCATGTTGGCTCACTTTGGGTTCTCCCACCCTATCCCCATCATCAAACTCCCTTAAATCTTTCGACAGACACACTTTCATCCCAAAAGGTTACCTTTCCAACTACCCCATCACTCTAAGTGGGAAAACGATAACGGTGGATATCGAAGTCGTGGATCATAAACTCGACTATAATATGCTTTTGGGCCACACTTGGACTTACGCCATGAATTCCATTGTGTCTTCGATCTTCTGTATCATCCTATTTCCCTTAGATGGAAAGATAGTCACAGTCGACCAGTTGTCCTTTTGCACCCCAGATTACTCCCAGTTACCTATCGGCTTTGTACCCTTAGTGGGTGGTGTAGCTTACTCTTACATCAGTATCGGTACTGGTCTATTGAAGGGCTCTTCGCTAATGGGTTGTTTCCCTTTTACGCCACCCACGGTTCCACAGACGGTCTCTATGGTTTCATCCATTCCTCATGAACTGATCGATCCTTGGATCCTCACGGCCCCTTCAGACATTGACACTTACGAAGAAAAAATGTCGTTGTCACCAGCTGAATTAGCCTACCAAGCCATTCAATCTGCATCCGAATCTCTGGTCACTTTGGTTACGACTAATGGTACCACTACCCCTTCCATAATTGATCCTTCTTTCGATCCACTCAATCAAGTCCTACCTATGGATGAAGCTATTAGAGAATTCATGAGTTTAGAAGAGTGACCTTGGGAGGACTCGCACCATCATGTTTTGATATCTGATTCGGACATGATGCCTCTTCAAATCCTATCACCTGACGCACCTTAAATCGTTTCCTCACCATATACGACTATCCAAACTTTGGACTTGGAAGTAAACATGGGAAATATTTCAAAGACATTGCTCATCAATATTTTTGTCACGACAGGCATCGTGGAAAACATACAAAGTGGAGCCAATCGCAATCCCGAGGAAATTGTGAGCTTCACCTGCCCTTTTAAGGATTTCCACAATGTTTTCCCTTGGTCTTATGAGGAAATGCATGGCATAGACCCTTCTATTGTCAAGCATGAGATCAAGAAAGATCGAGCATTATTTTTATGGTATTTTTCTTGCTCGTTAATCCGAAAATCCTCGAGTCTCCTTCTTCAAGCTCATTAAACTACCACAAAGAAGGGAAACGTTCTTTTTATGGTATTTTTCTTGCTCGTTAATCCGAAAAAACCTTGAGTCTCCTTCTTTGGGCTTGTTTAACTACTACAAAGAATATATGAGCATGTTCTTTTTCGGGACTTTTTCTTGCTCTTGAACTGAAAAATCCTCGAGTTTGTCATCGTTGGACTCATTAAACACATACGATAACAGTCCGAGCAACTCTTTTTCGCTCTTTTTCTAGCTCATTAAACTGAAAAAGATCATTAGAGCATTCTTTTTAGGCGCTTTTTTCTCGCTCATAAAACTGAAAAAATCTTGAGTTTTTCTTTACACTCGTAAAAAATTTATAAAGATGACCCGAGCATTCTTTTAGGTACTTTCTCGCTCGTTACACTGAAAAATCCCGAGTTTTTTGTCACCGGGCTCGTTAAAAATCTACAGCAACAACCAGAGAACTTGATTTTTTGGGACCATTTCTCACTCTTCAATCGAAAAAATCCTCGAGTTTTTCTTTTCTTCGGACTCGTTAATCTATGAATAAGGAATGAGAAGTTCTTTTACCTCTTTTTCCTTGCTCGCTAAACTGAAAAAGATATCTAGAGTTTTCTTCATTTGACTCGTTAAACTTTGATGAAGGTTTTGAGTTTGTCATCGCATGACTTATTAAAAATTCACAACGAAAAACGAGTTTAGTCCATCTCCTTGTAATGGTAACAAAATGAGGTCAACATCTATTGAACATAGGTTTCTCTTTATCTGGACTCACTAGATTAACTCATGGAAAAAGTAACCGATCCAAGTATACTATTAAGCTTTTGTCGCACCCGGTTAAAAAATATGACAAAGGGACCACCCTAGAGTCGTTCTTTACAATCTTTTCAGGCTCTCTAAATATGAAAAGACCACTGAGTTATCTCATCTGGACTCATTAAATTACACAGATGAATGATAGAGTCGCTCTTTTTGCGGTCCTTTTCAGACTCTTAAAATATGAAAAGATCGATGAGTTATCTCATCTGGACTCATTAAATTACACAGATGAATGATAGAGTCGCTCTTTTTACGATCCTTTTCAGACTCTTAAAACATGAAAAGATCGACAAGTTTACCTATCTTGACTCATTAAACTAATCAGAGAGAGCATAGAGTCGCTCTTTTTGTGGTCCTTTTCAGAGTCTTAAAATATGAAAAGATTGATGAGTTTACCCGTCTAGACTCACTAAACTAATCAGATGGGGAAAAGTAGACAATACAACTGTATTCAGTATTAGAAAGCATGGCTTGGCAACAGTCATTCCCTTGAACATGGAACTCCCTCAGATAAACCTTCCTTGTGACAGCCTCTCAATATGAATCCTACCATCTTATGAGTTTAGCCTAAATACCCCGATGTTCTTGCATCTCTGTATCCTAACACTCTTTGGTGTTCGTGAGTCTAGTGCTGCATGGTTAAAACTATTGTCGTTCCTTCTATTGTTCAAGCGTTAACCTTTTGTTTCCTCCATCAACCCATCAAGCATAACCTTTCATCATTCCCTCTGTTGTTTAGACCCAATGCTCAAAGATTCCTCAAAAAAAAAATCATTCTTGTCACGTTTAGTGTCGATTGATGTAGGACGCATTATTGCCTGACTTTCGACAGGTATCTTCCTATCGACTTCAACACTCTATCTAGGAAGACAACCCAGAAACACATTCAGTGCCTTGGTACTTACAGACATTAGTGGTAGGTCACCTTGTGTTTGATCAGGATTTCTCATTATTGGCTCCTGGTTAAGCGATTCTACGGGTGTTCAACAACAAAAATATTTTTCACACTCGCTAGATTGTACTGTGCATCTTCGAGACCATCACCATTATTGGTGGCCTTCCTCGCATCTGTTAACAGTCTCCATTATTGACTGGTAATCAGATGATTTCGTGCATGTTTGACATCAATGCATATATTCACATGTATCAATCTATGTTGTTCGGTGAAGCGAAAATCAAGACCTTGGGTAGAGGCTTGCATCACTCAGCCTTGTTTCCTCTCCCAAGTTGCGTATATTGTTTTTTGGAGATAGCTCATCAGAATGATCCTATTATGACACAGGTTCCGCATTGTGCTTATCAGCGGCCAGCTTTTTCATATCTCTTTTATGAGAAAATCACTCTGACATAGCTATTGAGCATGGGAATTCCCAACTCAGGACATGATTTTAGTTGTTTTATATATATGTGTTGTATCAGGTTTCCCGTACTGCCCGAAGCTCTGATCCTCTCTCTCTTTTTGTCGAAGAAGGAAAATTATAGTTAAGTAAAGTATTTCAGCCATCGTCGCAGCCTCTGATCTCACACTTTAGGGGGCATCTATTATACAGCAAAATTACCTCCTCATTAGCTCAGAGAAGAAATACATGATGGTTGAAGCAATAGCCAAAATCACAGGCCTTGTTTCCACACTAACGCTGCCTATACACTGACAACATGCTTTATAAAGCTTCTCTGTAAGCCTAAGGGGGCGTTAGTGACCCTACTAACTCTACTTGTTGTTTTGGGGACAATGTTAGTGAAACCTAATGAATATCTAGAGGTCAAAGGAGTGAATTGACTCATAAATATCTCTATATTCTCTCCTAGATCTACTCAAAAAAGCAAGGAAACATCTAGAGTTCGACCTATTTGAGGGATTTCTAATCCTAATGAAGGAGACAAATGGGAAAGATCTCAAAATCATGGAAACATCATTGCTTTTACCTAAAGAAACTCATGGAGGAACTTGGCAACCCTAACTCGAATGCTACATAAGTAGAGCTAGGGCTATTGTGAATGAGGTCAGATCATTTGAAAGGATAGCTTACTTGATTTTCGAGCATAATCTCAAATCTAAGCATAAGAAGTTGGTAAGAAGGGAGAGAGAGAGAGAGAGGAGCTGGAGGGGTAAGGGAAGGTTGATGCAATAGATGGTTGTAATCACTCTTCCGACATTAATATAGAACTACAGTTGTATTGTCTACTCCGTGGTGTTGGTACTATCATTCATTTGTTTGTTTATCCAATACATTTTAGCATGAGTAGCTTAGTTATGTGTAACTAGATGTCTTTTATATATTCATGTCTTAATTATCAAGGTGGTATAATGTGATTATGCTTGTCTCTTCTATGTGCAGGACTTGATCTGGAGCCGGCTCAGGGGACTTCCACCTAGCTGCATTGTGCTCTCCAGCAAATCTACATGGAGGCTTGAGGTAATGGATTTGTATTTCTTTGATAGTTAGTTATTGTTTATGGACATGCATGTAGCTTTGTGACAGTTGCAGATAATCTTACAGTCTACCAAGGGTCTCGCGAAGACCCTTGAGGGTATCTCCATTCTCCATACACCGTGCATTTTATCATATAGCACTCATGTCGACAACGATTAACTTTATGAAATCCTCTATATATAATGAGAAATAACTGAGCAAATCATGTTCAAAAGGCCATCAAGCATAGATGAAAGTACAAGCTCATCAAAGATAGGACAGGATCATTGTTTAGGAAATAAAAATTCATCAAGACAAAGGAGGGCACATGTCAGAGCAAAATTGAGGGTCAAGGCTCACATAAGGCCTTCAAGGTGCACTAGTGTGCTCAAGCAAGAGATATAAATAGCTCAATGGTGTAGGGCACATTGTTGAAACATGAAGGAAATAATTTGGGGGTTTGGGGTGCACTAGTGCACTCAAAGGGACCAAGGAAGGCATAAGGGCACACACCAAAGGGATAAGGGGCCAGGCTTCGAGCCTTCCCAATGTGTTAGAGCACCCAAGAAGAACTAGGAGGGAACATGGAATACTGTCAAAGCACAAAGGGGAAAACATTCATTGATTCAGGGTGGTTCATGCACTCAAGGAGGGCACAATTCTTCAAGTCGAAGGAGTGCACTCAAGAGGAAAACTTGAATTTTCTAGTTGTAATTTTCCAAGACAATGAGGCCTTCATTTCCAGAAGTGCACTCTTGCTTGAAATGTCTCAAGAAGATCTTAAACAAGTCCAAAATTAAGTTGAAATGAATGTATTTCTAAGAGGAAGGATCTACACATACTTATAGATTTTGTTGCAATCATGACAAGAATTTGAAGAGTTAGAGAACGCAAAGAGTCACAACCTATGAAGGCATATTGAAACTTGTACAAGAAAGAATGTATTGAAATTCCAACAACGAAACTGAAAGAAAATTGAAATTTCAGCAAAGAAAGCAAGATCGACAACACAAACATCAAAGACAAGTGAAAGAATTGACATGCAAAAACTTACTTGGAAGTATGATCAATGAAGAGATCCTTGATGCAAATATGTGCAATCAACCCATATGAGAGTTATTACGAGGAAAAATTATTAAATGAGTTTATTATAAATAGATTACATACAAATCAAAACCATGCATTCTCACCACTTATCGACGAATAGATGAGTTAGTTAAGGGAAGTGAAGTGGGCCCCTATTTTCTAGGAGTGCGCCCACATGCAACAAGAAAAGTGCATGCATGAGTTTAAGAGGGTGAAATTCTTTGAGTTGAAGGAGTTCATTCAAGTGGAGGGCACATTGATTGAGCATGAAGAATTGCGCTCAACTATGGCATAATTGTTAATCACGAAGGAGTGCATTCAACTAGAGTGAAATTGCATGTCATCTTGAGTGTGCTTTTGCCTAAAGAATGTGATTTTTATCACATTTTTGTATGAGATGCATGTTGAAAAAATCTAGTTACTAAGTGGAGAAAAGATATGCCTTCTCCTATTCTTGGGTAAGATAGCACAAGTGCTTCTAAGAATAAGGTGACAACACTTACAAAATTTGAGTAGAGGGGATGTGACACTTAGAGATAACATGATGATAGTCAAACAAACATCATGATGACATTAGGTAGCTTGGAACAATAGTTTACATAAGCTCCAAAATTGGATTAGGCTTAAATTTTGGAGGGTCATTATCATAGCAACAGCACAAGGAAAATATGGGGGAATCAAATGCCACTAATGGATTCATTGGGAGCATCAACCAAGTCCAACTAGGGAACAAGCCTCCCTATCAAGGTAATTCATATGGACATCCTCTGTAATTTGCCTAAGTAAGTGGAACATTGTCAGCACCACTAGCAGCGATGAAAATGTATTTTCATAATATTCTTGCACATGTGAATATCTGACCCATGTAAGGGTCACATTATCCTCTATGTACTTCTAATGGAGTATCAACATCCCAACCTTCCTATGGAAATCCTTTGCAAGGAAATCCATATTTACCTTACTCATTTCAAAAATAAACTAACCTCACACATCATCAACAAAGTTCCAGAGTGATCTTTTTTCAATCTTCTTTCCCTCAATAGCAAAAAATGCTTGAGCAACTCAATACTCCTAACCTATCTAATATAGTTATGAAGAAAGGAAATAATAAACAAAACAGAAACTTGGGTACCCATACTAAAAGAATATCCATATAGGGGGGAATCCCCCTAATTGAATTGAAATTTCAAACCGAGAAATGAACAACCCAAAAAATTAAGGCAAGAATAGTGGTTTATGGACTAACTATGCTTGTGCTCTCTATAGTGAGTATGATCATTAAACCTATCATTTCCCTCAAGTTCCTAAGTTCAAACACAAACTGAAGGCTATGGGTAACCGTATTTCCCAAATAAGAGGCAACAAAAAACTAGATGTACTACAAAATCCCTTCCCATATCAAGTTATCATAGCCATCCAACAAGAAGTCTAACATCTATAACACCAAAACCCCACAGGGTGGAACACCCTAGATCCTTCCAATCAGGACATGTACATGAATTTTGCAGATATTATACTATAAACCCATAGTTATGACTATGGTTCTCCTCCTAAAACTAATCCCTCCTCATAAGAGGTAATTCCATCTATTACAACATTGCCCTTAACAATCCCATGACGTCCCACAAACCCAATTTCTAGGTTAACTAAAGGACCGTTAAGACACACATGAGACAATGCAAAGGTAGTGCATACGTATAGAATTTTCAATGACCTTAGGCTATCCCTTGCTACCATGTTAGGGTTATAAGTGACACAAAAATTTCCAGTGCATACAAATGTTTTTCTTTCTACATTAGGTGCAACTGATCCTTCTGGTTCCTACCTGATCACATTTGATTTAAACAATTCAAAATTGTTACTCTCATCATTAGTGAGCTTCCAAATTCCAATTACTATATGTAATGTCACCATTCATTTACGCATCATTGATAAGGGGGAAACCACATGTATCACGTCAAAATCACTTTAGCAGAAACTAAGATCCCCATAACTCATAACTTCATCCATCAATATTAGGGCATACCATGGTCACCCTTTACAACTAGTAGGACCCTTTCTGAATGTTTTTGTGCAACTCACTAGTAAAATAGTTCGATATTAAATTCTTGGACACCCCTCTAGACTACATTTTGTTTGGAAGAAGTTATATGTATGCCATGAAGGTTTTCACCTCTTCATTTTTCCGCACTATGAGTTTTCCCCATAATACAAAAATCATAACCATAGACCCATATACCAATTTACACTATATGAGTCCAACGCCGCCCCCCCTGCCCCCTTCCCTAATAGTGTATTTCCATTAGTGGGATCCTAACAAGAACTAGTCCCCTCTTTCATGGAAGTTAGGCATGGAGTCCTTAAATATTTCAATCTCTTGGGTACCTACCCAAGAGATGACCTCGGTCATGTCTTCTCCTATGATAGCACTTGTATGCATAGTAACCACCACTTCTAGTGAATTGTCTTTGGAAAACCAATACATAATTGCAGAACCAAATATGTCTTTGATGAGTAATACACCATTTTTACTTTATGTTGTTACCCAAACTCCTTCCTTTACCTCCTACCTATTTTTGTCTCACTCCAAGTGATGGTAACACTTTCCTTGCCCAATATGGCTCTAGCACTACACATATGGTATTTGGCACCCCATGGCACATCATTTATGTCAGTGGTTGATTTCGTAGGATAGATTTCATTGGCCCCACTTTTAGAGGACCCTTCATGATTAGGAACACCAACCAACATAGGAACACCAGAGGGAACCAAAGAATTAGAAGGGATAAATCAAAACAATAAAGACCCCTCAGCCACAACTTCCCATAGGGTGAACCCCCCATGTGTCCTTTATGACATGTCAAGCCATTGTACCAATCAATGCCTAGCATTATATGAGTTGAGATTAATTCTTCATAACCCTTAGGAACCCTCATTTCTTTCCTCTCCATCAAGAGATAAAGTAAATACCTAGTGTAACAAGGGTCTAGAAATTGCCCATCTATGCACCATATATGTATAACACAGACACTAGATGCATCATTGCCCTAATTTACCACAATATTGAGATGTGTTGGCACCCCTACATGATCCGAATTAGATCCTAAAAACTCTCTAAGTTTTCATGATTGTTTCAAATTATGCTAAAAGATTCAAGTCCTAGAAAAGATCAAACCTATTAGAAGGAAACCTCGTAACAGTTGCAGTTGTGGCCAGAGTGGAGCAACGAGGACCCTCGGTCGAGCGTGCAGACCATTGGCCCATGGTAACGTGCATTGGCGCACACTGGCAAAACTAGAGGCCAAATCAAGAAACGAGGGTGGTTTCTGATACACAATTAGTGCTAATCACGTATCGCAGGGTGTCCCCCTCAGTGAAGGAAAGCCCCAAAGCACCTGGACTTGAAATCGCTATAAATTTCAGAAAAAGTAACTGTTTCGGTTCCGTAGCGCAGGATTCCCCAAACCGGCAGGATATCGAAAGGCTTCAAAGCAGTAAGCAGTTTTGACTAAGTCCTACCTGATGCCACACATCGAGCGACACGCGTCCGGTGGATGAGAGAGAAAACCACCTACATCGGACAGGTAAACACCATGCGACTTGTCCACCCGATATGAAGGACGACTGTAGGATCTAGGGGTCTAGATCAACGGCAGAGATGCATCCCAATGACTGACCAGATTTGATAGGTCAAAAAGCAAGATGACAGGGGATTTGAAGTCTAACGTGGATGATGAGTTGGCAAATGATTCATGATTCGCAAGTGATCTTGAAGCAAACAAAATTAACTGCCATTCAAAAATGATTCAAGGAATCCGACACCTAGTTCGTTGGGAAACAGGTGGCCACCTCCTTGCGAGACGTTACCCAATGATGTTGACATAGAGTAGAGGAATTCGAATAGACATAGGTAAGGAAACCAGAAGGCTGAGAAGCAGAAACGAGTATTCAAAGAACAGACTGGCTTTAAAGCCATGAACTAATAGAAGCAGAGGATAGGCACACACAAAGATGCAAGAATCTAATAGCAGAGAACAGAGAGTAGAAGCTGAGTTGACCTGAAGGCAGCATCGAGCCAGACAGAGCCAGAGAGAGTCAGAGAGTCTGTGTACTCCATTAAAGGCTTGAGAGGTTCAAGCAAACTTCTCGGCATAGGACTGTCATACTACTGTGACCCTCAGAGGTCTCGTTCCAGTAAGGAGAGTCTATGCACTCTATTCCTACTGACTTCATTCTATTTAAGTGAGTCTTGAACCAAGCTCACTGCTGTAAAAGCCCTACTTGAAAGCATAATAGAGAGGCCACCACTGAAAGGCTAGACCAGGAGGCGTATCCCATGAGCATTGGGTGAACTCCTTATTAAACTTGTTTTGTTTACATGTTTGACTGTTATGTTTTCTCTGATTACCTCAGTGTCTATGTATTCTAGAAATATTATCGATCCGTTGCATAAGTAACTGTTGAAGCCCTGAAAATCGGGTCTACAACAAGGGGGATACCCACCCGGTCCGAACCTTGGTTAGCAGCTCCTTCTCTGTTTGGTGTAGTGGGTCAAACTGGGGATATGGGACCAGTTTCCCAATTTATGTGTGTGTGTGTTGAGAATTGATATTTCCTTTCTAATAAATTCTAAGTAAAATGCTTTTATTCTAAATCTAATTTAACAACATGCAATTGTATCCTAATAAACAGAAATATCTAATTCTAAAACTACCCCGGGATTTGATCTTTCAATTATGCGATCTAAAATAGTTTCTACAGCAATTGGTAATAAAGATCATTCAATCACTATAAGAAAAGAATTCAATAAAGATGAATTGTTTCATATAAAAAGTTAGTCGAATAGTTGTGAAAAACATATTGCATAATAAGTCACTCATATATTAAGCATAATTAAATGGCTATCACCATACAGAAGTGCCAAATGATAGCTCAAGCATTTAAACATTCATACATAAATAACTGAACATGAACATCACCATAACACATAAGCAGAATTTGTTAAGAGATAAAAGTACCATTTATAATGAGTTCTACTCATGAGCTCTAGTGATAATGATCTATCTCTTCTTAATCCAACATCTACTAATAGTACAAAAGTGCAACATCAGTAGTAGATATTAAACACAGATATCGATAAATCCTGTTCCATTCATTCATCAAAACCTCCTCAGAGGGTGCAAAAGTGCATGTTCTGAGGACAAGTTTTTGACAAATTTTAGGACCTTTCTCTAAATGCATGAGAAGGGTTTAAATACTACTAGCTAAATCTAAAAATAATTTATTACAAAAATGTAGGATACGGTTTAAATGACCATCCTCATTTTAGGAAAAAGTAAAGAAAAACTAAAACTAAAACTGAATCTAAAACTAAAACTAACAACTAATTATCTATGTATCTGTTCCTTGTAGTCGCAAGCATTCAGCATTTGCTTGAAGAGAGTTGGCTGGCCGACTTCCGACTTTAGCTATCATGCGAAAACGGAATCGTCAAGAGCTGGCGCCATCTTCTCGGTAGAATTAATGATACATTTGAGAGTCATGCACTAGCTATGTGGTTTTACCAAGTACGTCCAGTAAGAATCCCAATTCAACTTGGTTAACCTTTTGATGGACTCTGCTTTTTCTTGAGCCTTCTCTCTCCAGCTTGTCTGTAGATGCTGTACATTTGGTAGATATCCTAGAGTGGTCTTTGATATTAGATTTTCCCTGTGCAAATTTTCATTGATGCAGTCAATGATATTATTTGCTGTTGTGGCTGCTTCTTTTGTCGATTGTTCTGCTTTCCTGATTTGTGCATCCCACTTGTTAAAGAGAATTTCTTTGTGGGTTTCATTGATTATGGGTGTGCCTGCCTTTTTTCCTTCTTCTGATTCCTGCCAAGCCAAATATTCAGTAACTCTTTTATCAATTAAATCATAATCATGTCGCAAGTCCACGACTTGATTAGTAATTCTATCGCTTATTTCGCAATAAGAGCTCCATTGTGATATTCTTTGGCACAATGTTTCTTGCTGCTGCAGTAGTTGATCATTTAAGGAAATGGATTTTGTGACGAATTCTGTAAGCTTAGGATCATCCTTGTGCATCTCTTGCATAACCTGTAACTGTTTTTCTCTTTCGATCAAAGTGGTCTAGTATCCTAGCTACATTTGTTGAAAGTCCTGCAGTAGTCTTTCAAGATGTTTTTGTGCTTCGCTGTTGGCACTAGCTTGTTGTAGCTCTTTATGCAAAACCTGTATTTGATCCTCTTTTTCTTTCAGTAATTGTTGTACCTCAAATGCTTTATCAATGGTTGCAGAAGCATATGCTCCTACAATCTAAGATAATTTAGTGAGATTTTCAGTAGGATCAGTAGTGGGATCTTGCCAAAGGATGTCAAATTCCTCTGCATCATGAGAGAGCACGCTTTCCAATTTCCTCTTCTTTCTTTGTCTTCTCACCACCACCTTATGCTGCGGACTATAAAATACATCAAGAGGAGGAATTTCCTCTATTTTGAGCATAAGTTCAGAAGATGGGGTAATGGGAATATGTTCCATTTCTAGGACATTGTTGATTGTCTCTGTGACTATATCATTCACTGTCTGTACATTACTTTCAGGTGTCTTTGTGCTCTGTCCTTCAGTATTGATTAAGTCATTGAATGTCTCCCATTCTTTATCCATCTCAGTTATGATTAGTGGTGACTGGATGATGAGAGGGGGAAGATTTACCTGTGGAGAGGTCAAAACCTGTTGTTCTGGGTGCTCCTTAGGCTGGGCAATATCTCTTACTGACCCTTCGCTTTTATTATGGTCACTTTCGAACTTCCTGGAGTGTTCTGACATTTCTCTCCCAGACTTAGATTTAGACCTATTTGTGCTTGAACTTCCACTGAGACTAATATTGGGAGTTGGTTCCCTTACAAGTTCCAAGCATAATTTATCCAAAGGGATATTAGCTAACCTCCTTTCTCTGTACATTTTGAACTCTTGAAATTCTGCAGGAGGAAATCGCATTTGGGCTGAATGCAGAACTTCTTTAAGTGTACTTTTCTATTGAAACATATCATCAAAAAGATCATATTCTTTAGAAATCACTTTTATTTTGACTGTAGTAGTGAAATTCTTAACGATATCAGAAGGGTCGAACGGTCTTCCTGGAAATTTGAACAATCATAGACATAACATTTTGTTCACTTCTTTGAATGCATGGCCTAAATCAAATAGTGAAAAGGCCCCACAGGCCACAGGAAATTTCTGCCAAATGGCTTTTTTCTTGTCCTTCAAATCTTTACTCATACCTCCTTCTTAGCAGGTCTGATAAGCAATCTCTCAGCCAGTAGTTTATTAGGAACATATAAAGGTAGGACATGAGGGGAAGCGAGACTTTCGAATACCCTGACATATGTGAAAAGTTCTTCTCTGAACCATATCGCGACAGGGAGCATATTGACCTCCGCTTCGGGAGAAAATCTTGGAGGGTCTTTATCATACTACATTTTGTCCAAAGGTAGCATGATTCCATGACAAATCTTGTAGAAATACAGAATGAACTTGGAATCCCATAATTATTTGTGACAAATATGACTGGTTAAGGGGTCTTGAGTAGTCCATTTCCATACCATTAGAGGAAACTTGGAAATATAACAGATTGCATCCATCACATAAGCAGATAAGTAGAAAGGGGGATAAATCCTCTGAGTGGTAGTTCTTTTGGACCGGTAATTCAAAATGGCTGTGGCTAAATTGTCGAACAATATCTTAGCCCAATCCACAGTAGTAGCATTAGTGGCGGCATCCAATAATGGTAGCCATTTAGATGAAAATTTGTTAATGTTTGGCTTTCCAAAATGTCTACAGAGCATAGCAACAGCAAAGCAATACGGGGAGGTGAGAGAACCAGTACTATACATACCGTGCTTATCCTTTTTTAGTGGTTCGTCCCTTCTTGACCAGTCCTTGGTGCATTCTGCCAAATCTTCATTTTCCTTAGCAAACTTCTCCATGAACTGTTTGTTATAAGTTTCCTGTGGCTCTGGTAGATGATACATGAGCCTCAAATCTTGTGGAGTGAATGAGCCAATGAGTCCTTGACCTTGAGTCTTAAATTGTCTATTCGTGATATCAGCACTATCCAGTACCCATTTGACCATGTTTGTGTATGGAAGAATTTTGGGCCTCGCCGCTATCCGGTGCAAGAACGAACATGCTAGTTCTGTAATATATGCCTCAGATGACCCGTGTGAGCCAGTAGTGGCTGTAACCTCCATTACCCTGGGATTTTCTTCCTCGAGTAGACTGTACATGCCTTCCCAAGTAGTAATACCAGCATCTTTGTTATAGGTGGCGTCTGTGTATAAGGGTGTCATCTCTTTATCTTCAGAACTTGGAGCTTTACCCTTCTTCCCATAATATTCTAAACACTGCTATGTACACTTCTCTACTCCTCGCTCCTGTAGTTTACAAATGGGGCAAGAGAAATGATAAGAAAAAGGTGACGGGAAAGCTTTAAATGCCGAAAACATATAAAATATATCACCCTACGTGAAATGGCTCTTCGATCAGATCAAAACCATATTTCATTAATGATTGCCAACTAACACATTAATTATCATTAACACGCATAACTGGGCATCGGTTTATGGAAAAAAAAATTCGAACGACGGGCCCTGCAGATCTGCGATAAAGCGATTTTTCGATTTGCTTTGCAATATCGTGGATCACAATATCGCAAATTCATTGTGTGTGGCAATCATCCGTTACAATGTGTTTTCTGCAAAATGTGATTTGCGAGATGTGCCATCGCATATCGGTAGTTTGAGGCATTTCAGCTTAAGTGGTTTTTAAGGCATGCGATGCGATGAGGGTCTTCAACGTGTGATTTCGCATTGCAATTTCGTAATCTTAGGATTCCTTTGTAGGAAGGCATCCATTACCTTGTTGTGATGAGACTCTTTTTATTAAGGGAACGGTTTTGTTCAAACTTATAATAAAACTCAAGTCTTTTTAGATTTTTCAGGTGTTCTCCTAGGTTTTATGATAGTAAGAATTATTCAAAAAGAAAATGCAAGTCCTAATTTATTTTTTTTAATTTTATGGATAAGGGTCCCCACTTATTTAGTATTAGTAATAATACTAAATAAGAAGGGGGGTTGTTGCTGGCCACAACAATTGGCGATTCACTTGGAAGAACCAGTTATCTCTGCTTTTCTTTTGAATTTTCTAAGCTTCCTAAACAGAAAATTTTCCAGAAAATCGAACTTTATTATAGAAAGATAAAGTACACCATGCTTTCAGCTGTCAATGATAGTTCGTTTCTTCTATGTTAACTTTGGTTATTTACTTCCTAGAGCTAGTCATTGTATCTACATCAGTCGCTACTTAGTTTATAAAGATAAAAAAGAAGGCTTCTCTGTAAATCAGTTTTAAATATGCTCATTTGTCGTAGGTAGAACTTCTGCTACCAGCAGGCGTTTATAGCCTCGACAGGGTTACCTGTTACCCTGCAATGATCCTATATCCTACTTGGAGAAATGTATGATTTTCTAAGGCAAATCCATATCTACACTTATTGCTTTCATTTTCTTTTAATCCTTAAAGAAAAATGCATTGGTTTGGTAGCCAAATTATGACAGTGTCACTCACTTGATTTATAACTTTGCTGAACAAGTTGGTTCGTGATGAGACCCCTTGTATTTTGATTGCAACAATCTCGAGTCATTGCCCTGTTGTGGTATGCAGTTTTGGCAAAGTCAGCAAGCTATAATATCTATGATCATGATAAGTCGGCTCGTGATGAGACCTCTTATTCTTTAAGTTAAAGTGTATCGCTGGATTATTCCTTGAAGCTCATAATTCCCTAGGTGGGGAGGAAGTCATTGTTTCCTTAAGAATAGATCTAGACGACAATGGTAGAGTTTTTGGAAAGAGCTTTTCTACAGAGAATCTTGATTTTGTTATTGATACCTTTCATTTGACTGATATAAAACAAATTCCAACTAAAGGTTGCTTTTTATCAAAATTTACAAGGTTGGAACTAGTATCATTTTCAGGCTTATAGCCTTTGACTGTATCTTATAATAATAATGATCAATTTTCTAAATTAGTTCTATTTATATAAGCGAAAAAACAAAATTTAAAAGAAATTCCAGTTTTTTTTTTGTGAATTCCAAATGTAACCATTTACAACTGGTTTTATTATCAAAATAAAGGAAAAACTAATTTACAAAAATAGAAGAATGATCTCCTATGGAAAGTATTTTTTGAGGATTTGTCCATTAACAGGTAAAGATTCTCTTTTTCCTATTAAATCTTGTAACATGAAGATAGATGGACCTACGATTTCTGCAATTTGGAAAGGGCCAAGCCACATTCGTTGAAACTTCATATGTTTTCCCTTTTCCTCATGAGCCTTATCCCATTTTAAAACTAGATCCCCTATCTGAAAGTCTTTTTTGGATATCATGTTTGAGTCAAAAGAAGCTTTTACTAATGCTTGGTGATGCGCATGAGTTATTTTAGCCTGTTCTCTTTGCTCCTCTAGCTTAAGGATTTGCAGCTACCTTAGTTGTAAGGAAGAGGTTGGTGTTTCATCAATATATTGAACTAAGGCCAAAGAGGGAATCACTAGATGAGTTGGAAGGACCACTTCTTTCACATAAACCAAATTAAAGGGAGAAGTGCCAATGGAGGCTTTTTGCGTTATTCGATCTGCCCATGGAGCGTATGTTAAAGATTTGTGCCAATTCTTATGAGTTTGATCAATGGTTCGCTTAATGATTCTGATTAAGTTTTTATTTGTTGATTCAGCTAACCCGTTCCCTTATGGATAATAATTGGCAGAGTATTTAAGCTTAAAACCTCTTTTGAGCGCAAATTCATTCATAGCATTGCCAGAAAAATACGATGCATTATCAAACATTAATGCAGACGATAAACCAAACCTGGTGATTATGAACTAATCTATGAAATCAATGATTTGTTTGGCATTAGCTGTCTTGAGAGGAACTGCTTCTACCCATTTAGTAAAATAATCTGTAGCTGTAAGGATATATCTATGCTGTTTAGAAGAGTGAGGAATGATCTCACCTATTATATCCAATCCCCATTGATCAAAAGGTTGCTCAATGTTGATTGGTTGCAAAGGAAATGATGGTTTCTTTTGTCTCCCAGCAGCAGTTTGACAAACTTGACATTTCCTTACGTAGCTATGTGCGTCTTTGAATAGTGTAGGCCAATAATATCCTGCACGCAGGATTTTATGTGCGGTAGCATCTCCAGCATAATGTCCACCTGCTGGTCCATCATGGAGTTCCTGCAACACTTTTTCAGCTTCAGATTTCTCAAGACATCGAAGGAGAACATAATCATAATTCATCCTAAAAAGTACATCGTTTACGAGTTCATATTGCTTAGCCTTCAATCTTAGGGCTCTTTTCTTTGTATAATCTAAGTTTGAAGGAGCATATCCATTTTTTAGATAAAATATGATATCAGCGTACAATGATTCAATATCGTTTAGGCTTACCTCATACATTTGTACTTCTGAAGATGGTATTTCGGAAATAAGCGATGCTCCAGCCATCATTTTACAAAAGCCTTGACCTTTTATAATATTTTCTGGTTTAATTTCGACGTCGTATTCTTGTAAAGCGGTAACCCAATTTGCTCTCTTTTCACCCACATCTTTCTATACTAAAATATTTCTTACCGCTGGAAACGGCACAATGATTTTTGTATGAGTTTTAAGTACGAAGGGTCTGAAATGTTTGATCGCATTGAAAACAGTGTAAGCTTGCTTCTCGACGTCAAAATAATTTAATTCGGCCCCTTGTAGATTTGAACTGAAAAAGGCAATTGGGGCTTCCGTCTTATCTTGATTTGCTTGAGTGAGTATCGCAACATATAATCTATCAGAGGCAAATGTATATAAAATGAAAGGATTGGAGAAATTTGGAGTGGCTAAATATGGGGCATTAACAATCGCTTGTTTAATCAGATTGAATGCTTCATATTCGTCTTGGCCCCATTTAAAGATAGAATTCTTTTTAATCATTGCTTGTAAGGGAGATATGATCCTTGAAAAGTCGGGAACAAATCTCTTTACAAAATTAATGTGGCCAAGGAAAGATTGTATAGATTTCTTTTTGTGAGGTAAGGGTATTTCGGAAATCTCCTTGATTCTGTCGGGATCAATATGGATTCTAGACTTTGACACTATAAATCCAAGAAGTTTTCCTTCACTTAGTGCAAGAAAGGACCTTTTCGGGTTAAGTGAAATTCCATACCTTAGACAACGTTGGAAGATCTATTTTAAATATTTGAGATGATTACCTCGTTTCTTGGAATATACAGTTATATCATCCAAGTAGATTACTACTGATTTGTTTACTAATCCCTTAAAAGCGATTTCCATGGCCCTTTGAAATGTGGCGTCAGCGTTGATCAGACCGAAAGGCATCTTTTGATATGCATAAGTACCCCATTTGGTTCTGAATGTGGTTTTTAATTGATCATAGGGATGGACCAAAACTTGGTTGTAACCTGAGAAACCATCTAAAAAGGACATTAATTCTGACCCTGCAACTGCCTGTAATATTTTCTCCATGGGAGGCAAAGGAAAATTATCCTTTTGGCAGGCTTTGTTAAGATTTTGAAAGTCAATGAAAATTCTAATATCTCTGTTTTTCTTTCTAATGGGAACCATATTGGAAACCCATTTAGAATGTCGAACGGGAAAAATGATTTTGACTTTCAATAATTTATTGAGCTCAAATTTAATCTAATTTTCCAAATTAGGGTGGATTTTCCTCAGCCTTTGCTGGACAGGTTTTTCATCGTCTATCATTGGGATCGTATGCTGAATGATAGAAGTGTCGTAAGTCTTCAATTCATCATAGTTCCAGGCAAAGACACTTTTGTATTGTTTCAAGAGATGAACGTATGCTAATCTTTCTTCAGGGGCTAGGCCAAGACCTAGATTGATATTCTGTGACTTGGTATCAGTTCCTAGATTTACTAATTCATAGTTTAGAGATGAACTTTGAAGTTTTGAATTGGTAGATCTTTTGAATCGGTCTTTCAAATCGTATAAGTCTTCCAATTTGACTACTAATTTTGGCATAGCATTATTAGTGTTATCTTGTTGCAATTGTTTGTCATGTTGGTCTTCATCTATAATCTGATTATTGTAAGATCCTTTTGATGTGAGGAAGCTTACAATATCAGGATCATCGTTAAAAATTCTCCAATTTGTAATGTTATCAAGAATCGAGGGTCTAAAAATTAATTCAATTGAAAATCTATCAGGGCTAAAGTCTTCTGGGGGAATGAGCTTAGAAGCTACGTTCGCCAAGAGGTCAGCACTAGCGTTTTGGAGTCTGGGAATTGATGAAATATTCAATGCTATAAAACGTTCAGTTAGATCTTGTACTAAATATTGATAATGCTTTAAATGACCTGATAGACAATGTATAGTATTTCGTACCTGTCTAATTACAATCTCGGAATCTCCAAAAACTTGTAGATACTTGATATCTAGTCTGATTGCTTTGTATAATCCTTGGATTAAAGCCTCGTATTCCGCAATATTATTAGTACAATCGAACTCGAGTCTGCAAGTTAACATAATTTTGTTTCCCTCTGGACTAACTAATACACATCCTGCTCCTGCTCCCTCGTTAGACTTAGAACCGTCAAAAAATAACTTCCAAAATAAAGATTTATTTACAGGACTATCTATGAAATTAACACATTTAGAACTATCTGTTTGAGAAAAGTTTTCTACTTGAGATAAAACAGAATGTTCTAAATAAGGTGAAGTATGAGCATTAAAATTTCCTAAGAAGGAATCAACAGAATAGTTGCCAATTATATTGTTGTTGTATGCTACAAGTTCATTTTCTCCTTCCAATTCGGTTAGTATGTATTTTTTATGCCTTTCTTGCTCAACCTTTATTTGATTTGGTTTTCCATTGTAAGGGAGCCACATATGCGACCAATCGGTTGCAAAATATCCATGAAGCTTTTCAGACCAATCCCTGCTAAGAATTAATCCATAGAATTCTAGAATGTCTGCAACTAAAATATCGATAATTTGACATACCTTTGGATTAGATGACAGCCTTATGGTAACCTGATTTAGTTCTCTGATTACTTTAACCTGCGACTGGTCCAGCTGAACTATGCACACTGTAGATTTTTGGGTTGAATGTTCAGCTTTGCACATATTGATTTAGGTAAGATATTGGATGAAGCTCCTGAATCAACTAAACAATTATGCAAATTTTTATTGAAAACTTCATAAGTAAGAACAAATGGTGGAGTATGAGATCTTGACCTTCCTCCAATTAGAGCGATATCATTAGGATCAACTTTACTAGTCACAGTATTTGGAGGTCTTCCCATCTCGTGGAAAGCTTGCGAGATTACAGCAACAGGCAGAGATGCAACTGGTATTGCGTGTAATTCTTTCAAAAGTATCTTTTGTTGGTGCTTTAACTTGCTAAATTCATAAAAAGTGATGTTAGCCCCAGTCTTCTTCATGTCTTCTATGATATTATAGTCCATCTCATCAGAAACAATCAACGTTTTAGATGGAGTTGGTGAATTTGTTTGGACTGGGCTTGTTTGAGTCGCTTTGGGTGACGTTTTCTTAGCTACGACTTTATCCTTAGTCATTGAGCTTGCGCTCTTTGGCTGAGGAGTAGGTTGAGGAGGATCGAATTGATTTCTACTTTAGTACTGACCGGTGATGCCTCTTGATCCTCTTCATCTGGTAGGATGAAATCCAACATACCCTGTACTTCTACAACTTCTTCTTCATCAGTAGGCTCTTCATTGGAAATTTCCTCTTCTTCTTCTTCTGTTTCTGCATTGGTAATAGCATTGGGAAGCTTTGAATCAATTGAAGGATTTCTTCTATAGTGCTTGTAGGCCTTTTTAGAAGAAGTATCTTCTACTTGTTTCTTTATGTCAACCATTTCATTAGACATGGTTTTCAAAACTTTCTGCAATCCCTCTAAATCAAATGGGTCTTTAGATTGTTTTTTCTTTGGATCTTCTTTGAAAGTAACCTTCTTAGATTTACATTCATCAACGGCGTTTTTCTTTTCTAAGGTTATGATAGTTTATCTACCGCTATTGCTTCCTTCATATTGTTAGCTATGTTGAGAATGCAACAAGATGATGGAGCTTAGTGGAAAGGAGTCACCTTCACTAAGTGGGCCCGTAGGAAAATTATGGCACAAAGTCTATTTTTAGACATATGGATCATGGTATATGAGTTGTAGGATGTTGTTTATGGATGACTGGTCATGTTGGGAAAAATAGATGGAATTCTATTTCTGGTTCACAGCAGGAGTGATCAGAGTCTATTTTTAGACTGCTAGTCAAAAATAGAAAAGTCAAATATTATTGTCTCATAATAATATTTAGATTATAAACATTATCTTATCCTCTTGGAGCACTTCAATTTGAGCTATAGATGTGGCACATGCAGCTGTCAGAAGGAAATACGCTTTTCTTGTGGGTCAGTTGAGCTATTGCATGCAGGACTTCAGTTAGAACTCATGGGGTTGAGTTTGGTGGAGTTGATTGTGGAGTTGATGGAGTTGTGTTCAGTTTGACTTGGTTAAACTAGTTTTAATTAGTCTAACTACAGATATACTAGTGATGAGTTGTGTGAATTAATTATTAACTCATAATGCAACTAAAAAATACATCAGTTAACTCAGTGCATGTACAGTTCAGTGGAGACAGGTGTTAGAGGTTGAGATTGCTATCAGTTGTGCATGAGATCTTGCACAAGCAATGTGTTGAGTATGCCCATGATGATTTCCCAGCATATGCCCAATGATATAGCCTGTGCTCACGTGATTTCCATGGTGAGTGATTTTCACAAGGTATTGTGTGCAATAGAGGCAGGCAAAGCAGTGGAGAAGATTTGAACTTGTGACTTGTTCGGATCTGAGCTATTTTTGTGTGTAACATGTGGAGATAGTGCTGGATACTTGAGAGGAGTATTGTACTATGTAGTGTTACATGTTCTCAATCATTAATATACAGATAGTGTGGGGTTTTCAGCTGTAAGCTTTCCCTGGGTTACATACTGTGTTAATGTGTGCATGTGATTGATGTTTCATTGTTTTTGATGCTGCTAAATTGTTGATCAACGTAGAGGAGGTTATGTATTATGCATGTATTCCGCAATAGTGTATAATCGGTATAATCTCTATTGAATATGTGTTTATTATTCAAAATTTCTACAAGATAAAGTTTTTTTGTTAGATCTATCAATGAAGATTGCTATGTTTGATGGTAGAGCAGATATGTACCATTCACTTCAAACTTCTTCGCTAGGCTTGGAGGCGGTAGGAATTTTGTTCAAAAGTTTATTAAAATGTGAGTTAAAATCTTTGAAAGGTTCCCTTGATTTAGCCTTAAGGTTATACAGGTCATTAATCAGTGTCGCGGTGGACCTATCATCACCGAACTTAGTCAAGAATTGTTCTTGGAAAATATCCCAACTAGTGATAGATCTAGATGGTAATGAGAAATACCATGATACGGCTGCTCCTTGCAAAGTGTAAGGAAAGAGCCGAATGACAATGTCTTCATTAGTAACCCCATTGAGATTTATGGATAACATAAAGTTTTTTATGTGTTCTTCTGCTAGCATGCCTGCTTTAGGAGTAAATTTAGGCAGCCGTTTTTCAGGATGGGCCGATAATTGACTCAAGGGCGCAGACATTAAGACTGCCCTTGGGTTATTCCATGGATTTTGGGCCATCATTGAACTACTAACAGAGGAAAGCGCAGAAGATAATCCTTGCGGTTGGGAAGATGAGGATATTACAGTTCCAGATGATTGAGACGGAGATGTTGAAGTTCCAGTGGTCTAGTGGACGATAATCTGAAGTGGAGGAATGGATGTTTGACTTCACGGTGGAGAGGTTGAGATGGATGATGATGACAAAAGAGTCTCACTATCAGACCTTTTAGGTGATTTCCTTGCTCTCTTCCTTGTAGGTAGAGGTAATTCAGTTGGTTCGATACCAAACTTTTCACTCTGCAATCTGGTAAGAGGATGAGCAGGGTTATATTGCGAAGTCACACTACCTTGAGATTTTTCAGATTTTTGAGGAGATATTGAAAATCGCTGAAGTTTATGGATCAAAGATTCAACTTCAGGAGGTTCAATAATAGATTTCTCTGAAATGTTCAGTTTTCTGGAAGTGGTTATTGTTCTATCGACTTCTCGCTCAAGATTTAAAGATTCTAAATGCAATGGGGAAGTCAGGGGAGATGGTGAGGGTGATTTACTCTCAGAATGGTATTTAGATTTAGATTTACTTGCCATTCATAGTTCGGGCCCTCCTTCTAGCGCCAAATATGTTGAAGCCCCAAAAATCAGGTCTACAATAAGGAGGATACCCACTCGGTCCGGACCTTGGTTAGCAGCTCCTTTTCCGTTTGGTGTAGTGGGTCTGACTGGGGATATGGGACCAGTTTCCCAATTTATGTATGTGTGCGTTGAGAATTGATATTTCCTTTCTAATAACTTCTAAGTAAAATTCTTTTATTCTAAATCTAATTTAACGACATGCAATTGTATCCTAATAAACAGAAATATCTAATTCTAAAACTACCCCGGGATTTAATCCTTCAATTATATGATCTAAATAGTTTCTACAGCAATTGGTAATAAAGATCATTCAATTGCTATAAGAAAAGAATTCAATAAAGATGAATTTTTTCGTATAAAAAGTTAGCCAAACAGTTGTGAAAAACATATCGCATTATAAGTCACTCATATATTAAGCATAAATAAATGGCTATCATGGTACAAAAGTGCCAAATGATAACTCAAGCATCTAAACATTCATACATAAATAAATGAACATGAACATCACCATAACACATAAGCAGAATTTGTTAAGAGATAAAAGTACCATTTATAACGAGTTCTACTCATGAGCTCCAGTGATAATGATCTATCTCTTCTTAATCCAACATCTACTAAGAGTAAAAAAGTGCAACATCAGTAGTAGATATTAAACACAGATATCGATAAATCATGTTCCATTCATTCATCAAAACCTCCTCGGAGGGTGCAAAAGTGCATGTTCTAAGGACAAGTTTTTGACAAATTTCAAGACCCTTCTCTAAATGCATGAGAAGGGTTTAAATACTACCAGCTAAATCTAAAAATAATTTATTACAAAAATGTAGGATACGGTTTAAATGACCGTCCTCATTTTAGGCAAAAATAAAGCAAAACTAAAACTAAAACTGAATCTAAAACTAAAAACTAACTAATTATCTATGTATCTGTTCCTTGTAGTCGCAAGCGTTCAGCATTTGCTTGAGGAGAGTTGGTTGGCCGACTTCCAACTTTAGCTATCCTGCGAAAACGGAATCGTCAAGAGCTGGTGCCATCTTCTCGTCAGAATTAATGATACATTTGAGAGTCATGCACTGGCTATGTGGTTTTACCAAGTACGTCCAATAAGAATCCCAATTCAACTTGGTTAACCTTTTGATGGACTCTGCTTTTTCTTGAGCCTTCTATCTCCAGCTTGTCTATAGATGTTGTACATTTGGCAGATATCCTGGAGTGGTCTCTGATATTATATTTGCCCTGTGCAAATTTTCATTGATGCAGTCAATGATATTATTTGTTGTTGTGGCTACTTCTTCTGCCGATTGTTCTGCTTTCCTGATCTATGCATCCCACTTGTTAAAGAGCATTTCTTTGTGGGTTTCATTGATTATGGGTGTGCCTGCCTTTTTTCCTTCTTCTGATTCCTGCCAAGCCAAATATTCAGTAACTCTTTTATCAATTAAATCATAATCATGTCGCAAGTCCACAACTTGATTAGTAATTCTATCGCTTATTTCGCAATAAGAGCTCCATTGTGATATTCTTTGGCACAATGTTTCTTGCTGCTGCAGTAGTTGATCATTTAAGGAAATGGATTTTGTGATGAATTCTATAAGCTTAGGATCATCCTTGTGCATCTCTTTCATAACCTATAATTGTTTTTCTCTTTCAGTCAAAGTTGTTCTGGTATCCTAGCTGCATTTGTTGAAAGTCCTATTGTAGTCTTTCAAGTTGTTTCTGTGCTTCGCTGTTGGCACTAGCTTGTTGTAGCTGTTGCTGCAAAACCTGTATTTGATCTTCTTTTTCTTTCAGTAATTGTTGTACCTCAGATGCTTTATCAATGGTCGCAGAAGCATATGCTCCTGTGATCTGAGATAATTTAGTGAGATTTTTAGTAGGATCAGTAGTGGGATCTTGCCAAAGGATGTCAAATTGCTCTGCATCATGAGAGAGCACGTTTTCCAAGTTCCTCTTCCTTCTTTGTCTTCTCACCACCGCCTTATGCTGCGGACTATAAAATACATCAAGAGGAGGAATTTCCTCTATTTTGAGCATCAGTTTAGAAGATGGGGTAATGGGAATATGTTCCATTTCTAGGACTTTGTTGATTGTCTTGTGACTATATCATTCACTATCTGTACATTACTTTCAGGTGTCTTTTTGCTCTATCCTTCAGTATTTATTAAGTCATTGAATGTCTCCCATTCTTTATCCAGCTCAATTCTGATTGGTGGTGGTTGGACAATGAGAGAGGGAAGATTTACCTGTGGAGAGGTCAAAACCTGTTGTTCTGGGTGCTCCATAGACTGGGCAGTATCTCTTACTGACCCTTCACTTTTATTATGGTCACTTTTGGACTTCCTGGAGTGTTCTGACGTTTCTCTCCCAGACTTAGATTTAGACCTATCTGTGCTTGAACTTCCACTGAGACTGATACTGGGAGTTGGTTCCCTTACGGGTTCCAAGCGTAATTTATCCAAAGGGATATTAGCTAACCTCCTTTCTCTGTACATTTTGAACTCTTGAAATTCTACTGGAGGAAATCGCATTTGGGCTGAATGCAGAACTTCTTTAAGTGTATTTTTCTGTTGAAACATATCATCAAAAAGATCATCTTCTTTAGAAAACACTTTTATTTTGACTGCAGTAGTGAAATTCTTAACGATATCAGAAGGGTCGAACGGTCTTCCTAGAAATTTGAACAATCGTAAACATAACATGTTGTTTACTTCTTTGAATGCATGGCCTAAATCATATAGTGAAAAGGCCCCACAGGCCACAGGAAATTGCATCCAAATGGCATTTTTCTTGTCCTTCAAATATTTACTCATACCTCCTTCTCCGCAGGTCTGATAAGCAATATCTCGTGCCAGTAGTTTATCAGGAACATATAAAGGTAGGACATGACGAGAAGCGAGACTTCTGAATACCCTGACATGTGTGAAAATTTCTTCTCCGAACCATCTCGCGACAAGAAGCATATCGACCTCCACTTCAAGAGAAAATCTTGGAGGGTCTTTATCATACAACATTTTTTACAAAGGTAGCATGATTCCATGACAAATCTTGTAGAAATACAGAATTAACTTGGAATCCCATAATTCTTTGTGACAAATATAAATGGGTAAGGGATCTTGTGTAGTCCATTTCCAACCCATTAGAGGAAACTTGGAAATATAACAGATTGCATCCATCACATAAGCAGATAAGTAGAAAGGGGGGTAAATCCTCTGAGCGGTAGTTCTTTTGGACCGGTAATTCAAAATGGTTGTGGCTAAATTTTTGGACAATATCTTAGCCCAATCCACAATAGTAGCATTACTGGCGGCATCCAATAATGACAGCCATTCAGATGATAATTTGTTAATGTCTGGCTTTCCAAAAAGTCTACAGAGCATTGTAGCAGCAAAGCAATATGGGGAGGTGAGAGAACCAGTACTATACATACCATGCTTATCCTTTTTTAGTGGTTTGTCCCTTCTTGACTAGTCCTTGGTGCATTCTGCCAAATCTTCATTTTCCTTAGCAAACTTCTCCATGAACTATTTGTTATAAGTCGCCTGTGGCTCTGGTAGATGATACATGAGCCTCAAATCTTATGGAGTGAATGAGCGAATGAGTCCTTGACCCTGAGTCTTAAATTGTCTATTCGTGATATCAGCACTATCCAGTACCCATTTGACCATGTCCGTGTATGGAAGAATTTTGGGCCTCACCGCTATCCGGTGCAAAAATGAACATGCTAGTTCTATAATAGATGCCTCAGATGACCCGTGTGAGCCAGTAGTAGTTGTAACCTCCATTACCCTGGGATTTTCTTCCTCGAGTAGACTGTACATGCCTTCCCAAGTAGTAATACCAGCATCTTTGTTATAGGTGGTGTCTGTGTATAAGGGCGTCATCTCTTTATCTTTAGAACTCGGAGCTTTACCCTTCTTTCCCATAATATTCTGAACACCACTATGTACACTTCTCTGCTCCTCGCTCCTACAGTTTACAAATGGGACAAGAGTAATGATAAGAAAAAGGTGACGGGAAAGCTTTAAATGCCGAAAACATATAAAATATATCACCCTACGTGAAATGGCTCTTCAATCAGATGAAAACCATATTTCATTAATGATTGCCAACTAACTCATTATTTATCATTAGCGTGCATAACTGGGCATCGGTTTATGGAAAAAACTTTTTCGAACGATGAGCCTCGCAGATATGCAATAAAACAATTTTGCGATTTTCTTCGCAATATCGCAAATTCGTTGTGTGTGGCAATCATCCGTTACAATGTGTTTTCTGCGAAATGTGATTTGCGAGATGCGCCATTATATACTGGTGGTTTGAGGCATTTAAGCTTAGTTGGTTTTTAAGGCATGCGATGCGATGAGGGTCTTCAACATGTGATTTCGCATCGCGATTTCGAAATCTTAGGATTCCGTTTGTAGGAAGGCATCCATTACCTTTTTGCGATGCAACGATTTTTATTAAGGGAACGGTTTTGTTCGAACTTATCATAAAACTCAAGTCTTTTTATATTTTTCGGGTATTCTCCTAGGTTTTATGATAGTAAGATTTATTCAAAAAGAAAACACAAGTCCTAATTTATTTTTTTGAATTTTATGGATAAGGGTCCCCACTTATTTAGTATTAGTAATAATACTAAATAAGAAGTGGGGGTTCTTGCTGGCCACAACAGTAACATAGGCACATCCATGCACATGAGTCTGTAATACCTTTAATTCTTTGTCCTGGATAAATTCTAGATCAAGTGGTATCAGAGCCCTAGGTTACTAAGGTTAGACAAGCTTGTGCTGAATTTTGTTGTTGAATGCTAATTAGATCAAAGCTAAAATTAGGAGAAGGAGAATTGGCTGAAACTAACTCGGAAATTAGAAGATTCTATTCTAAGAGGAAAATGTCACAAGAAAATCCCTTGGAATCAGACCCCCAGTTCATGGGTAGTTTTATGACCCTGAGATCCATGGTGGAGGAAATGTATAGGGACTTTAAGAAACATAGAGATGAAGATTCATCAAGCTCCAAACAAGACAAAGGAGTAGAAGAATCTCTCCTCCATGACCACTCTAAAGGCAACGGGAAAGAAGAAAAATTTCTCACGCCTCCTAATAGCCCTAAAAATAAAACGAAGACATATTTGATTAAATTAGATGTTAAATTTGATTTACCAATATATGATGGAGAGTTGAATGCAGAGAAGATGGATAATTGGATCAGACAGATTGATGTTTATTGCAGAGTGCAGAGCATTGACTCAGACAAGAGTAAGATTCAACTAGCCAGCCTACGCCTTGGAGGCACTGCCTTAGTATGGTGGCAAGGTAGGACACAAGCTTACATGAAGAAACATGGTAAGATTCTTTCTGTGTGGAGTGAATTTGTTTCTACAATTAAAAATCAATTCTATCCACTAGCCTACATGCAGCAAGCCATGATGAGCTGGCAAACTCTTCGACAACTAAAAGGGAAAAGTGTACAAGGTTACACCCAAGAATTTAGGAAAAGAGCTTTGATTCTAGGAATTTCTTTAGACTCACCTAAGACCCTGTTAAAGTATATAGGTGGTCTACACAGCTACATGAGGCACACTATCCTCATGTTTAATCCCACTAGCATAGATGAGGTATTCGTTCAGGCTACGCATCTAGAAGCTAGAGGTAAGAATGGGAACCCAGAAGTTGGGGGATCATCCCAACGCACTGCAAGAAAAAATAAGGAGAAAAGAAAACAGAAATGGAAAGAGAGGAAGACAAACACTGTACAAAAAAGCAAGTCTTCATGCACTCATTGTAAGAAGGATGGGCATGACGATGAACACTGTTGGATTCTGCATCCAGAGCTGAAACCTAAGAAGTTCGAGGGCAAGAAGAAGAAGACTGTTGTAGCTATTCAAAAGGATTTGGTGTCAGACTCAGGAGATGATGCAAAAATAGCAGCCACAGGTATAAAAGGTAGAAATTATAAAGCATCTACTAGTAATTCTGCACAATCTACTGGTAATGAAGAAAATGAGAGAAAAAGACATGAGCTTTTTCATATTCGAGTTATTTCCAATCATCAAAAGATTGATACTTTGTTTGATAGTGGCTAACAAGTAAATTTAATTTATGAAGCAATTGTAAAGAAGTTGGGATTACTAACCACACCTCACAAGAAACCATATCCCTTAGGTTGGCTATGTGACAAAGAAAAGCTACAAGTGACTAGACAATGTAAATTTAAGTTTTCTTTTGGGTTAGCGTTTGTAGATGATGTTGAGTTAGAGACAGTTCCTTTGGATATATGTGGAATTATTTCAAGAAGTCCTTACTTGTATGATAGAAAAGCTATTTTCTATAGAGCTGAGAACAAGTATCTACTCGTTAAAGATGGAATCGAATATATTGTAAAGGAAAAGAAACTTGATAAAACCAATGTGTTTGAGGGTTGTGATGCTAAAAAGTAAGCTAATTTAGAAAAATTTGTTTCAGAATATGATATATTGTTTCAAGAACCTAAAGGTCTACCACCCAAAAAGGAAATAGTGCATGATATTAATTTGCAGCAAGATGCTCCATTGCCTAACATCGGAATGTACAGGTTGTCCGCTTTAGAGAATGCAGAAATAAAGAAGCAAGTACAGGAGCTGCTTAAGAAGGGGTTCATCAGACCTAGCACATCACCATGTGGGTCTCCAATTGTTTTGGTGAAAAAGAAAGATGGCTCGTGGAGAATGTGCATTGATTACCGAGCACTGAATAAGATAACGATCAAAAATCGTTATCCCCTTCCTCGCATAGATGATCTATTAGATCAGTTGAAAGAAGCTGTTTATTTTTCCAAGTTAGACTTGCATAGTGGCTATCATCAGGTCAGAGTTGCAGAGCAAGATGCATGGAAGACTGCTTTCAAAACAAAGCAGGGATTGTATGAGTGGCTGGTTATGCCTTTTGGCTTAACTAATGCTCCTGCTACTTTCATGAGAGTAATGAATGATGTACTCAGACCTTTTCTTGATGATTTTGTTATTGTATATCTGGATGACATTCTTATATTTAGCAAAATGTGGGAAGAACATTTAAAGCATGTTAAGCAGACACTAGATGTTTTGGAAAGAGAAAAACTTTATGTTAAACTCTCAAAATGTGAATTTGGCAAAACATATTTGAATTATTTGGGACATATAGTAGGGGGTGGTGAATTGAAGATAGATCCCTCTAAGGTTGCAGTGATTGTAAACTGGCCTAAACCCAAATCTGCTACAGAAGTTAGAAGCTTCTTAGGAGCAGCACAATATTGGAGAAAGTTTATTTCTAACTTTTCCTTAATTGCAGCTCCCTTACATGCTTTAACAGGATTGAAAAAGGTGTTTCAGTGGGGAGGCAAACAACAAAAATCCTTCGACACCTTGAAAGAAAAGATTAGTACAGCACCAGTACTAGCACTATCTGATCTTCAAAGACCATTTGAGATTGAAACAGATGCCAGTGACTATGCCATGGGAGCAGTGTTGATGCAGCACAGTAAACCCATATGTTATCATTCTGAGACATTTAATTCTGCAGTAGTTAACTATCCCACATATGATAAAGAATTGTATGCATTAGTACAGAGTGTGAAAAGGTGGAAACATTACTTAATGGGCAAAGAGACAGTTATACATACTGACCATCAACCACTTCAATATCTACACTCCCAAACTAAGTTGCAAGAATCAAAACACTATAGATGGATGGGTTTTCTACAACAGTTTCATTTAGTCATCAGATATAAAAAGGGAATACACAATAAAGTTGCAGATATGTTATCTAGACCAATTATAAATGCATCTACTATACTTAAGCATAATTCAGTATGGCATGATAGCTACATTGAACAATATGCTCAAGATGTAGATTTTAAAGATGTATATGCAACTTTAAGTCAAGGAAAATGAGTAGAAGAATTGGATTATCATGTTAAGGACCAACTCTTGTATCATTTTGGGAAGCTATGCATTCCACAAACTAAAAGAGTAAATATAATTTGAGAAGCACACACTTCTCTAATATCAGGTCACTATGGTGTAAGTAAAACAGTTGCACAGCTGCAAAGATTTTCTTATTGGCCAAAAATGAATGAGACAGTTTCTAGATATGTAAGAGGGTGTACCATTTGTGCTAAAAGCAAGCCCAGCAATAGAAAACTAGGCTTGTAGACTCCACTACCAGTTCCTTCTCATCCTTGGGAAAGTGTTTCCATGGACTTTGTTGGAGGACTGCCTAAATCTAGGAAAGTTAATGACTATTTATATGTTTTTGTGGATAGGTTCAGCAAAATGTGTATTTTAATACCTTGTAACAAACAGATTACAGTTGAACAAACTGCAAAGTCGTTCTTTCAGCGTGTATGGTTTCATTTTGGATTACCCACTTCCATAATATCTGATCAAGATACCCGATTTGTTGGGAAATTTTGGTCAAGTTTGTGGGAATTGATGGACACTAGGCTAAAGAAGAGCACAGCTTTTCACCCACAAACAGATGGCCAAACAGAAGTTGTCAATAGGACAATGATCCAGTTGCTTAGAGGCTATTGCAGCAAACATCCCAAACTTTGGGATGAACATTTATGTTATGTGTAGCATACTTACAACTTAGCTAAACATTCTTCTACACAGAGATCTCCTTTCGAGACCTGTTTTGGTTTCACACCAAGGTCTCCCTTGGATTTTGTATTTGGTAACGACATAGTAGTTGATGGACATAGTGATGTGGACAAGGAAACCAAGTTCATTAAAAAAATCCAAGAGATTCACCAGGCAGTACAAGAATAGCTGGAAAAGAACCAAGCCAAGTACAAGGCAAGGCATGACAAGCATCGGATGGAGCATATTTTCCAAGTTGGTGATCAAGTTTGGCTATATATCAGCAAAGACAGAATGCAAGGTGAAGGTAAGAAGCTGAAGCCAATAAGGTACGTACCTTTCAAGATACTTGAGAAAATTGGTGAGAATGCTTTTCTCCTTGATCTACCAGCTTACATGCACATCTACTCAGTTGTTAATGCAGACAACTTGAGACTATTTGAACCTTCATTAATTGAAGATCCTAAAGAGTGGAGTCAATTGCCTTCTATTGATGATCTGTTACCTGAATATCTTAATGAGTTGCAGGAAGATACAGTTCTGGACAAGAAGGTAAGAACTACACGCAAAGGGGATGTTGAATACCTCAGGATCGGACTCAAAGGTTCAAAGCCAAGCAGTGTGAAATGGATAGAAATTGAGCAAGCGAGGAAGCAATACCCTCACTTGATTGATGCTTGAAAGAAAACAAACTTTTGGTGGTCCAAAAGCTTTTTCAGTGGGAAGGCTGTGATCTGAATTGGATCCTAAAAGCTCTCTAAGTTTTCATGACTGTTTCAAATTATGCTAAAAGATTCAAGTCCTAGAAAAGATCAAATCTATCAGAAGGAATCCTCGTAACAGTTGCAGTTGTGGCCAGAGTGGAGCAACGAGGACCCTCGGTCGAGTTTGCAGACCGTTGGCCCATGGTAATGTGCACTGGCGCAAACTGGAAAAACCGAAGGCCAAATCAAGAAACGGGGGTGGTTTCTGATACGTGATTAGCGCTAAAGCACTAATCACGTATCATAGGGCATCCCCCTCCGTGAAGGAAAGCCTTGAAGAGCCCAGAACCGAAATCGCTATAAAATTTAGAAAAAGTAACTATTTCGATTCTATACCGTGGGATTCCCCAAACTAGTAGGATATAGAAAGGCTTTGAGGCGGTAAGCAGTTTTGACTGAGTCTCGCTCGATGCCACACATCGAGCGACACATGTCCGGCAGATGAGAGAGAAAACCACCCACATCGGACAGGTAAACACTGTGCGACTTGTCTGCTCGATATGAAGGATGATCGTAGGATATAGGGGGTCCAGATCAACAGTGGAGATGCATCCTGATGACTGATCGGATTTGACAGGTCAAAAAGAAAGATGACAGGGGATCTAAAGTCTGACGTGGATGATGAGTTGGCAAACGATTCATGATTCACGGGCGATCTTGAAGCAAATTGAAATAACATCCATTCAAAAATGATTCAAGGAATATGACACCCAGTTCATTGGAAAATAGGAGGCCACCTCCCTACGAGGCATTACCCAGTGATGATGACGCAGAGTAGAGGAATTCGAACAGACATAGGTAAGGAAACCAGAAGACTTGGAAGTGAAAATGAGCATTCAAAGAATAGACTGGATTTAAATCCATGAACTGACAGAAGCAAAGGATAGGCACAAACAAAGATGCAAGAAGCTAATAGCAGAGAACAGAGAGTAGAAGCCAAGCTGACCTGAAGGAAACATCAATCCAGACAGAGCTAGAGAGAGTCAGAGAGTTTGTGTACTCCATTGAAGGCTTGAGAGGTTCAAAATAACTCCTCGGCATAGGCCTATCATACTATTGTGACCCTCAGAGGTCGCGTTCCAGTAAGGAGAGTCTGTGCACTCTATTCCTACTGACTTCATTCTGTTTAAGTGAGTCTCGAATTGAGCTCACTGTTGTAAAAACTCTGCTTGAAAGCATAATAAAGAGGCCGCCACTGAAAGGCTAGACTAGGAGACGTAACCCAGGAGAATTGGGTGAACTCCTTATTAAACTTGTTTTGTTTACATGTTTGACTATTATGTTTTCTATTATTGCCTCAATGTCTATGTATTCTAGCAATCTTATCAATTCGTTGCATAAGTAACATAGGCACATCTATGCACATGAGTCTGTAATACCTTTAATTCTTTGTCCTGGATAAATTCCAGATCACTACATCATGACTAGATAGTTTCACCTCCTTTTCCACTAATCCTGGATGTGAGTGATGCACCAAGAACCATGTATTATGCCACCTCCATTGTTGAACAATGTGAAGAGTGCCTTTGCATCCTTTGTGTTGAGAGCACTCATCGCACTTATGTGTGCCCCTTATTCTTTTCATATCGACAAACTCATTTAATTATTATGACACCCCCCCAAACTTAAGAGCCCATTGTACCCCATGAGAAGAATGATCTCACAACAACAAGTTTGTTTACCATCTTAAGGAATGAGGTCACTCATAGAAAGGCCCATTCATGATCTATGGTATTCATTTTGACCACAATGCACTTACCCTAGAAATATTTAATTCCTTCTCCATTTCAAGAGAAGAAGACACCTCTATCATTGTTCCCACTGTGCCAAAATAACAATCAAAAGTTTCTAATGATCATCCAACTGAGTTTGGGCAAGAGATACTTCCACTCTTGAGTATTGATGATGCACTACATTATGAACATATATACTGCATTTCTTCATCCATAAGATCAATGATGCTAGTTGTTTTCTTATCATTCCATAATGTTGAGACTACTTCATCCATTGTGAATATAATATCATATAGGATAGGTGGACCAAGTATATATATTTTGTGTCCAATTCTATTGATCCTACAATGCCTAGTATTATATTGCATATATGCATGTCCACTAGTACTTTCTTGCACCAACCATTGCATCATGAGCTAACAATATTTCTTAGCCCCTTTTAGGTATTTTCCCTTCATATGAGGACATCCTCAAGGCCATGGAAGTACTAGAGTTTCCTTTGAATGCTATGCCTCATCACTGCTTCCTTTTACCTCAAGGATCCTTCTCACCTTCCACACAACCTACATATATCATGTGTGCAATGGAAACTAAGGATTTAATCCCTATAAAATATGTCAATTGGTTTAAAAACCCCATTCCTACACCAGAAACATTTTTAAAAGGAAATATGGCTAACATTTTCCCTACAATTAAGGTGGATATCTTGATTAAGCCCAACATTATTGAAGAAACAACGTTGGGGGAAAATTGTTCCAAAGAAGAAGTTACAACTTACAAAGCCTTATTCAAAGAATATCACAATATTTTCACTTTTTCATATGCAAAAATTCCTAGTTTAAGCCTTACCATCACAAAGCACCATGTTGACACATGGCTTAATGCCTCCCTAGTGAGGCAGAAACAACATCTACTACACCCATCAAAATTCATAGCTATCAAAGAAAAAATAAATAAGCTACATAAATTAGGATTCATATATCTCATTTCTTACACTTCATGGATCTCCAACCCAATAATTGTCATCAAAAAATAGGGGACTATTCTTACCTGTATTGATTTTTGGGATTTAAACAAACCATGCCCTAAGAAAAAATTCCCCACATTATTCATTGACCAAGCCATTTATGTGGGAACAGGGCATGAGGCCTTATCCTTTAGGGATGGATTCTCAGGATACAATAATATTGAATTCCTCCATATGGACTAGTACAAACCTAGCTCACCACGCCCTAGGGTACCTTTTCATATCATGTAATTCCCTTTGGCCTTAAAATAATTTGACATCCTCCTCCCACACTTACCCAAGCTTACCGTTCCAACGGGGTAAATATGTGTTGAATAGTTACTACGATATGAATAAAATTCCTAGGTACATTTAAGGAAGTGGAATTGATGAACCAAAACCAAACTAACCTTCCTCGGGAGCTACAGGACCCCCAGGAGCTAACCAACCACTCCAAGTGCTCAAACCCTAAGTTAACTTACTTTTTCACTAACCTGGATCTTAGTCGCTCCCATCACAAGGCAAGCCACCAGTTGAGACCTTCATTTGCTCCCATAAGCCTACATCCCAATGACGGTAGACTAATTTACTCCATTATGTGCCAACAACCCCAGATATAAGCCACTTTTTTAGGGCTACGACCAATGCCTCTACCCAAAACTCAATGAAACTCTCACAAATGATAGAAAACAAAGAGAAAAGGCCTATCATGCAAAACTTGCACAAGGAATTAACTTAACCCATCCCAACCGTGACAGACATTTTGTCAAACACATCATGAACATGCAATGTACAGGTCATAAATACACATCTGAACATAGGTGTCTCATACTTATCTTAGGATCAAGAAGAAGGACTAATCAAAACATAATGAGAGCCCTAACTAAAGTATGTCATAAACCATGCTTATAACTTACGTATAACCAACATAATAACAGTGATAGAACAACCATAAATGCCACATAATAACAAGTATAAATACTCATGAATTACAAGAGGAAATGAGCTCATATTAACATATGAAAATCTAACCAAGTCATGGAATTCCATATACCACCCGACCATAGACTGAGCTGAGCTAAATCTTTCTTACAGCTAGTCACCCTCATTCGATATTCCTAACATAAATGTTGGATATCATGGAAATAACCAACCAAAATCAAACCAGGGTTTCCAGAGGCCAAACTTCCTCAAACCTCAACCAGTGATTCCACCTCCTGGTTGAACATCACTAACCATCACCAGATCAGTCTCTACCCAAGTTGTCTAAGGCTCTAAAGCATTTGTTCCAACCCAAATCCAGTAGTAACTCAACCCACAACTACTTCAAGGCTCTAGAGCACTTATCCAAGCAAGTCTTATAGGACTAGTAACTCAACCAAAGTTGTTTCAGGGCTTCCAGAGCATTTTTCTAACTAAGGCTCCATTAATTGATAACTCAACCCATAGCCATAAGGAACATGAGCACCAACCAGAAAAAAATGGGAAACCCACAACACCATGGCTATCCAGGAAATGACAAGGTTAGGCAAAACCTCTATCAGTCCAGGAAACCCTCCTAGCCAATGACATATCGTTGGAAATGGGTTCCCCCATGAGAATTTTTGTGGCTAAAAGCCCATGTTTTGGGACAATTTTGTAATCAAGTTGTAAAGTCTCCACATGTTGTGGTCACAGATAACGAAGGTGTTAAGGGTCATAAAGGGTTGTTTGCCCTTATTTTGTAAAGTCTGAAGTCAGCTATAAAGATCTACCCATGGTCCACGGACTATGGAATTGTATAAAAAGGAGCTAAGTAAGCTCTAAGTGGTGAAGAAAAAAAGAAGAGTCAATGGTGGAGTAGTGGATAAGTCCTAAGTGTTCTTGGGTCTTAATGTAGGTAGAGGCTTTGCAGCTGAGTGCGCAGAGGCCTAGGGTGTAAGTCCGCAACTGAGTGCACGAACCCCTGCAACTGTGTGCACAGGGTGGATAGAGTCTATATTAAACTGGAAATATCAATAAAAAGAAGTATGCTACAATTACTGTGTAATTATTCTTTGTTAATGAATCTGATTATATTGCGATCTAGGTTCATATTTGTTGGACACCTAATCCTCTAAGGGTTGGTGTGGAAGCTAAATAGTCTAAGGAAGTCCAAGAGACCTTGGAATATGAAACCAAAGGTCATGTGAATGTACTATAAATGTATATCATTGTCAATAATAAACACACACTCGTGCTTGTCATTCATGTGTCTAACATGGTATCAGAGCACTAGGTTTCTTGAATAATCCTCAGTGTTTTTGTACACCTACCACCTCTATGAAATTCTCTATTATATTCGTCGTCTGCCTTTCAAGCGAACACTTATGTCGTTGACCCCTATTATGTGGTAATTGATCTATTTGTGGTTGTCAGTAAATGACAGGCCCATTTATTTTATTGTGTGTTTCTCAAAGTTGAGCACATCAGACCTGAAACATCCCAAATTAGCAGTTGTATTGGTAGACAGTGTATTCCTACTTGCAACCTGTCAAAGTCTGCGTACATATTTGTACTCCATGTTTCTATTCAACGTTTCTCAACCTCTACATTGTGTTGAGTGCATTGGTTTCTGGATTTGTAACGCTCGTTCTCTATCTGTGATTTTCTATTCTTACATGAGTGTTTCATCTCTAAGTTGTTCATTGTCGCTTCGGTTAGTCTGAGATCTTCTGTAAAACATGCACTCTGTGTAACTCCCACCATGATGCCTCCATACTCCATGCAGCCATACCATTGGCTCTGCGTCAGTCCCTCTTCCAATTAGAAATGAAGTACTGGTTAAAAAAAAAAAGGAAACTTTTCACATCGCAGACAAAGCCATCCATACGACCTCGCTTTATCTCTCGACACATAACATCCTATTATAAAAAAAAATGCTTGCTCTTTAAACACCTCTATTGAGTAGATACTTGTCTTGTTGTTGAAGTCGATCATCATTGAGCACAATAGATCAGGGAAACAAACTTTCAATGGCTTAAGGATCCTCTACAATCAATTAATCACATTTGGAGTGTCGCCACACACAATGCCTAGTATATTCAACTTCCTTTGAAGGTTTAAAGAAAGATAGCCGGAACAGGCAGTGGGTGTTACAGCTCCACACCATGATGTTCTCTAAATTGTGATGATGTTTTCTCGACTTTTGGATCAATTGTGGGTGGAGTTTTACCTGTGCTTGGATACAATACCCTTTTCCTTTGTAGTGTGAAGTGGCTACAGGTAATATTAAAGCACTTCCATGATTTTGACAACAACAAACAATTCAACTCCAATATCAAGATGAAATTTACTCGCGGATGCACGTCTTTCATTATAAATCAGAAATCTTCAGCTGTAATCAGGTTGAATTCGCATGGGACAATACACTCTTTATTGTTGGCAATGTCAGGTAGGGGAAAGAGCATGTTGTGACCACCATAGTTAAAAAGAAAAATAGGATGTTCAATTCAGAATTGGCACGACCAACCATAGTGATGAGAGCTAGTGGGCTTCACATTATCAACCTCATCTTAATCGATCAGGAGATGATCTCATTTTGGAAAAATACATAACGATCAATTAGTGTTCCTCACATCCTCAGTGTGCCTTGAATGATCGACTTAAGTTATATATTACTGGTAAAATAATCTTGTTGTTCAATATTGATTAGGGACAATTGAATATCCTCTACGTAGTTTCCATAATGTCTATTGTGAATTTTCTTTTCCACTACAATGACACCTACTCGTATGCTTGGAATCCATCTTGGATGAATCCATTATATGTTGTGTATTCACTACATTATATTGGTATAACTTAGTTCATGTGAAAATATCTTGTGTTGTATAATAATCTGACAAGAACACTTGATGGTTCGTTATGCTGGGTCAAACAATGGAGTTGCCAACATGCATAAGAGTTGCAGTGTCGAATGAACTTAGAGGGAAAAGTTATTCGAGTGAAGAAAAGGCCCTAGAAATCCTTGGTAGAAGGGCATGTTAAAGTTGTCCTTGACATCATATTCATAATTGAGTTGCTCATAGGTGAAGGACACCCATATTTTTGGACATAGTATTTCCTATTAAAACTATCAATCTGATAAGCCCTTTTGTAGCTTTAGTCTATTATTGAAGAACAATCCTTAAAAGATTCATCACCACTTTCCCATTTTATTTCTCTAATCATTATCATTTTGTACTGCAACAATTGGTGGTTACTATTGTTGATTGGCATATTGTTCTGGTGCAGATTTGCAACAACATTGTGTGTTTGGTTTCTTAACACTTTTCCCATTTGTTTGGTTGAATAATGGCGAAAATTCATGGCTTATTAGAGTTACTGAAAACTCTAATCAGGTCCACTACTGAAATCACAGTCAAAATTAGCAAAGCCTCTCTTGTGGACATTCAAACCTATTTGTAAAATGCACATGAAAAGATAGAGTTTCTGCAACTTGAATCACAGTTACAGAGAGATGAATTACAACAACATAAGAAATATTTTGAAATTATTGAGATTGAAATAGACTCCCATAAGCAGCAAGTCAATAATGTTGTAGTTGATTTAGTGACCAATGAAGCAGCAAAGTTACATGCAGATGCAGAAGTTCAGTTTTCACTTCCCAAGCCAATCATGAGACCTTGGGAATAGCTTGTCCACAAAAAGCACAAAACAGGTCTTGGATATGATAAGGAGGTTTCCTTTCATATTCCAAATTACTCAAAGCCCATTCAATTTCAAAGTGTTAGATTCCTTCATGACAGTTCACCTTCAGCTGTTCCAGATTCTGCTCCTCTTCCATAGCAACAACAACAGATTGTGAAATGCCAACACTGTGACCGAGTTAGCCATCTGAAAGATCACTGTTTTGATCTTCATCCATGTAAGCATTTTCATAAAACCAGTAATTCTTCAAACAGATACTTCAGAAACAAACCTCTTGCAAGAACAAAGATTCATCTTGGATGGATTGCTTCTTGGCAATGGGCATCAACAGCCAAGAAAATATTTCAATCATATGTCTGAACTTGTTCTAGAGTATTGAACAGTCTTGCAGTTGAGTTTTCTCCATCATCTCACCTTGTATCTGGAAGGCGGGGAAATGATGGTCATCTACAAGCTTCAAAGCCACATCAAGCGAGCCTGAGCCACAACCTGCCATACCAGATTCAGCGTTGTATCCAGAGACAAAGATTCTCTTGAACATGCCCTCAGTCGGTGATGCCTCTTCAAAGAATTGGGGACACTTCCTCTAGCAAAAAACTTCAGCTTCTTGCCAGTTTTGAAAGAGTTCCAGGAATTACATTAAGCACTCCAGAGTTGTTTGTCATCCTTAAACCATCAGAGGTTGAGACCTCCCTTTTCAGGTTGAGTTTCTCCTTTTTATGCGAGGTGAGACCTCCCTTTCAAGGTTGAAGGTTTCCCTCTTCAAAACATTAGGAGAACTTCCTCTAGCAGAAGACCTCAGCTTCATGCCAGAATTGGAAGAGTTCTGGGAACTGCACTAAGCATTCCAGTGTTGGTGGTCATCCTTAAACCACCACCCTTTATACCAACATTTCAGAGAGCACATTCAACCTAGTGTTGCCATGCATTTTTGTACATTTTGTGTTACAGCTCTTTTCTTGGACTCAGACATAACCCTTCGGATTTAGGGGGAGAATGTTGGACACCTAATCCTCTAAGGGTTGGTGTGGAAGCTGAATAGTCTAAGGAAGTCCAAGAGACCTTGGAATATGAAACCAAAGGTCATGTGAATGTACTATAAATGTATATCATTGTCAATAATAAACACACACTCATGTTTATCATTCATGTGTCTAACAATATTAAAATGTTTATTTGATGTGTGAATGTATGTGATTATATTTGTTAATTGAATGCAAGTAAGAATATCAGTTTACATGACGATAACTGTAATTTATTGGTAGAATATCTAGAACACTTCAAATAACTTGGGAACCTATATAATGCACCATCATAGGAGTGCGAAAGTAGCTGAACCACTGGTTAGGGCTGCAAAGATCAATCATACACCTTCGCAAAGGTACTAAAGGGTAGATCGATAAGCCCTAAGGCTTAGTGACTTGCGCGAAGGCAAGAGCAGGGGGTATAAACAGACATCACAACCATCTTAGGGTACAGAAACTTGGTTCCACCATCCCCCCATACTGCTTCAAGTGAGACCTCGGTCCGCGCTTTTCAGGCTGATGCCGAAAGGGCCAATAGTGTAGGGATTTATTTGGCTGACTAATGTTGAACCTGGGTCAGGGCCCACAAAGCCAACAAATGGTTCTGTTACCGGGACCGAAATCTGCATGAGAGATGTGTGATGTTGTATCACTGGAATCCAACTAAGAAAGATATCGAAGACTGGTTGATAGGAAGATCCATGAATTCGTGGCGCAGGAGAACAGAAATCTGCGGTTTACAAAGGAATAGTGGCTAGATAGGTACCTGTATACAAAAATCCATGAGATCTTTTTCTGTTCCTTTCTAGTTGAGTTATATGAGTAGATCACAAAGCTAGCGGATAGCCAAGGAAGGTGGAGGCTTGAAGGTCCTATTATCTAGACCCCAGAGTTAGTGCAGAAACTGGAAGGCTCTGAGGATAAGATCGCCTACGCTGTTGATCATTGGCTCAATCGTATCATAGGAGGGTTTGTGACTGAATTCACGGTCGATACCTCAGTCAGTTACAGCGAGGTGGAGCAGTGCTTTTTCAAAGGTCCGCGAGGTAAGTACTTGAAGTCTTTAAATACTTGGATTAAGATGTTATTGTCCGAAAAGTAAGTTATGCAGCTACCTTGATGTTCGGAGCTATGCGAAGTGGACAAACTTATGGGAGCGAAGGAAGAAAGGGTCCTGAATATAGCCCACTGATTTCACTTCCTTTAAGTGATGAAGAGGGAGTAGCGCAGGCTTCTCTACGAAGTGCAGTTTAGTTGATAAGACAAGGGTTCCCACAACTACCACCTCCACCTTCACCACCATCACTTGAGATTTCGCCCACACCACCACCACCTCCACCAGAGTTCAACATGGTGTATTCAATGAAGTTTCCATTGTTTAAGGGCTAGGGAAATGGGCACCTGGACCAGTTTTGGTTCATCGTAAAAGATTTATAGGAAGCTCAGGGCATCATAGATGATCACATGAAGAATGAAACATTGGTTAGTACTTTGCAGGATCACGCACTAACTTGGTACATCAAGTACTCTAATGATAACCCAAACGCTGCATTGGTAGAGATCCAAACCGCGCTGAATAATGAGTTCAATAGGCCTAAATCCGAGGTGCAGTCAATTGTGGGGTTCAAGGAAATTGCGATGAAACCAGGTGAGACACCTTGGCAGTTGAATCAGATATTGAAGTGTAAAATCCGTGAAGCTAATATGAATTTAACAGATGGGCAGCACCGTGAATGGTTTGTGGCTTCGCTCCTACCTCACCTAAGGGTTGCGCTGTTACAACAGAAGATTATGACTCAGGTAGAAGTCGTGGAAATTGCAATAAGACTGCTTGAAACACTGATGCAAGATCTAAATCTCGGGGTTCAACAGATACATGCCCAGTTGCAAAATCTTTGCCTCAAAATTCAAAGTCCGAAGCAGGACAGAACAGTTCGGCTAGAGGCGCGTGAAGAGATATGGTGCCTAAAATGTAAAAGTCAAGGGCATGACAAAGGCCACTGCCCAGTCTTTGTGAAGTATATTGCAGGAGGAGGACCGATGCCTTTAAGACCGGAAGCCTAAGAAGGCCTGAGCACGGGGCTTGCGTTGTGGTGCACTATATGTCAAGTAGCAGGGAAACGTACAACTAATAATTGTCATTTTCTGCAAAATTTTGTACAAACACCGCAACAACTGTTATGCAACTTCTGTAGGTCGATAGGGCATGATGAGCGCAATTACCAAAGTTATGAATTGATGATGGATAGAACACCCGCCTATAGAGTTCACACAGAAACATGACCTCCTGACCAGGGCGCTGGGATGGCGCGGTCAAGCTTTCAGGGGCGCGGATGAGGCCGAGGTGGAGGAGGACCTGGCAGAGGTCAGGGATAGCTAATTTGTTACAATTGTGGAGGACCAGGACACTATGCCCCCGAATGCACTAACCCAATGCATCTATCGCAAACATTGCACTCAGTTTGATCAAGAGATTGAGGACTATCCTACACTGATAGCAAGGATACACGACAAAGGGGTGCTACCCCCGCAACTGATTCAGAACCTGCAGATGATGAGGGTTGAGCCTAGTGAAGAGGATTCAAATGTGAATATAATGTTCTGAATTGGAATTGTAATGGGTGACGATATGGGGAAACAACTTGAAGACAGCGTGTGGGTTCATAAAGCTCTAGAGAAGGAGGCTGAATTTGATTTGGAGCACGCACGTGAAATGTTCCTGGGAGAAAAGAAGAGCTTCATTGAGGCCTCTACCTCAAGGAGCTGGGATAAACCTATTCAAGAAATGGACCCTTCTATGCTTACGACCTTTCTAGAGGCCTACATGAAGTTGTTGTGCGATAGCAAGGCTGTGAAGGGTTTACAGGAACTTATAAATAGATGCACTAGAAACACTCTGGGTGAACCACATGTGGTACAAAAGATTGGTAAGCATAAGGAAAGGATAGGGCATGAGGTGAGACTCATCGCGCAGATAAGAGAATATGAAATGGATCAGTTTATTCTGGATCTGGGGTCAGATGTGAATGTTTTTCCAAAGCAGACTTGGGAGTGGATGCGGAGACCCATGTTGCTGTGGTCTCCAATTCATCTAAGGATGGAAAATTAGAAGAACATCATCCCCATGGGATGACTGCAAGGAGTAACTGTAGATATTGAAGGCGCGAGCACATTGGCTGATTTTGAAGTAATAGAAATTGTGGATGACAGCAACCCCTACCCTACGCTCCTTGGCATTGATTGGGCTACTGACATGAACCAGGTAATCAACCTAAAGAAGTAAAAGATGATATTTGAAAAGAAATCGCTTCGCGTAATAGTACCCCTAGATCTTGCTGAAGGATCGTGCTATACTGAACCAGTCCACTATTATGAAAGCGATGATGATTTGGACTGCATCTATAAGATAACAACATGAGACCAAGATTGGGTGAATCCAATAGCGGATGGACAAATTACATGGGACTGTGAGAGTTCCTGCACCTCAGACTCAGACGACGAATTAGAGTGCTGGCACAATCGGCTACATCAAGTAACTAAGCTAAATTGTAACATGATGACCCAATCGTTGCACTGTGTGTCGTCAGATGGCTTGAATGATGTGGATGTGTTTTTGGATGCATTTGAGAGGGAAGTACCAGAGAGGTAGCACTTCCAGGCTTTGGACTAGGCACCGCACGCTACACCTGCGAGATGGTGGGGTATGCACAAGGGTAGTTTTGATGATTGGCGCGAGTATAGGAGGATGATGAGAACACGCTTTGGGAAGCCAAAGGTACGAGTGATGAACAAGTATGACAGGAAGGATGATCTGCACACGCACTTGGAAAAATGGGCTAAGGCCTATGGAGCAGAGCCCCAACATGAATGGGTGCACTTGTTTTATCACACCCTAGATGTCATTCCAATGAACTGGTACTTGGAGACAGAACTCCACCATGGCACAGGAGAATGGGATATTTTGTGTGAAGGGTTCATAATGACGTTTAGCTTCGAAGACGGGTTTGACTGTATTGACGAAGCGCTACAAGAAGTTAAAGCAGCAATCTTTACGATACCGCGGGATACCACAGGATATTTTGGATCTGATTCAACCCGATTGGACTACTCAGCTGAGCCATGCAATAGAATGTTATAACGTGACTGTTGAAGAAGAAGATGAGGACCCCTGAAATATTAATATCCCTGAAACTGAGGGTCACCGCGAGGTCGAGGGACCGTCAATCGAGAACCCTAATATAACCGCGCTACTGAAAACTAAATAGATAAATATTGGCACGGAGGTAGAGCCCAAATTTGTGAAGCTTGGAGATTACTACGATGACACGATGGTAGATAAGGTCATTGAATTGCTCTACGAATACTAGGATTTGTTCCCTACCAAGTTTACGGAGTTAAAAGGGATAATAGGAGACCTGGGCATTATGAAGATCATGTTAAAACCCGGCACGAAGCCGGTTAAGCAAAGACCTTACCATATCAATCTGAAGTATAAGGGGATTTCCACTTAGAGTTAGATAAGATGCTCGTGGCAGGCATCATTGAGCCCGTAGAAGAATCTGATTGGGTGAGCCCAATGGTGGTACAGGAAAAGAAGCAGAAGGATGAAATAAGGATATGCGTAGATCTCAGGAAGTTGAATGACGCTTGCATGCATGATCCTTTCCCGACTCTATTCACTGATGAGGTATTGGATAATGTAGGTGGCTAGGAAATGTACTCCTTCACTGATGGGTTCTCTAGGTACCATCAGATCAAAATCGCGCTTGAATATAGAAGCAAGACAACCTTCGCGACTGAACGGCGATGCTTTCAGTACACTGTAATTCCTTTCGGATTAAAGAATGCGCCTACGATTTTTTCACGCGTAGTCATTGCTCCATTCAAATACTCCATTCATAAGTTTCTGGAGGTGTACTTTGATGACTAGACTGTGTTTGGGTTGGTAAAATGCCATGTGGAAAGTTTGCGCTTAATGCTAGATACTTGTCAAAGGTACCATATTGCGCTCAATCTGAAGAAATGTTTGTTTTGTGTTGCTTTTGGGACTCTGCTGGGTCATGTAGTGTGCAGATAGGGATTGATGGTAGACCCCACGAAGATTTCAATGATAGTTAACCTGGAGGTGCCGAGGAGTGTGAAACAACTGCGTGCAACCTTGGGACATATTGGGTACTATAGGAAGTTTATCAAGGGATATGCCCAGATCACCGTGCCTATGGAGAAGTTGTTGAAAAAGGAAGTCACATTCTATTGGAATGAGGACTGTCAGAAAAACTTGGATGTGCTGAAGGGAAAAATGGTCACCGTGCCGACTCTAGTCTTCCCGGATTGGAAGGAGTTTCATGTACATGTAGACGCATCATGTATAGGACTGGGAGAAGTACTAACACAGGCTGGTGAAGGAGAATTGGACCATCCTATAGCATTCACAAGCAGGATGTTATCCACAACTAAGAAGAACTATTCCACCACCGAGTGCGAAGGACTAGCCATGGTATACACACTCCAGAATTTTAGAGACTATTTGTTGGGTGGACATTTTAAGATGTATACGGATCATTTTGTGTTGCAATACCTAGTCAATAAGCTTGTGTTGGGGGGGAGACTCTATAGGTGGTTGTTATTGTTCCAGGAGTATGATTTTGAAGTCATTGCGAAGCCTGGATGACTGAACGCGGGACCAGACCATCTGTTGTGCATCGGAATGGGAGAAGAGCCCACTAATCTAGAGGAAGGATTGCCTGATGCGCAGCTCTTTACAGTGCGTGTCATAGATGGTCACTTTGAAGACATCATACACTTCCTAACGATAGGAACTGCCCCGGAAGGCTACACCACCTAGCAAAAAAGGGAGTTAGTGGTGCGCATGATAGACTTTTCTGTCATTGCCAGACATTAGTACAAAATGGGGTCTGATGAAGTATCGTGATGATATGTACCAGAGTTTGAAAGAAGCAATATCCTCATGGATGCTGATGGGGGTGCAGCGGGAGGGCATTACAAAGGAAAGGCGACCGCGCAGAAGATTCTACGCGTAGGGTTGTGGTGGCCAACCCTCCATCAGGATTCAAAAGCCTACTACATGGTGTGTGACGTGTGTCAAAGGAATAGTAGGCCATCACAAAGAGATGAATTTCCTCTGAACCCACAGATGACATTACAACCTTTCAAGAAATGGGCAGTATATTTTGTGGGACCCATTCATCCTCAAGGAAAGAAGATAGGTGAGTGGTACATTATCGCCGTGACTGAGTATTTGACGCGATGGGAGGAGGCACATCTTTGAAGGAATGCATAGGCACGACCGTTGCGAAGTTTCTCTTTGAGTGTGTACTGACGCGATTTGGGTGTCCAAAGATTTTGATGTGTGATCACAGTACACACTTTTTGAACGAAACGATCTGCGCGCTGACGGAGGAATTTCAGGTATATCACTAGAAAATCACGCTTTATCATCCACGGGCTAATGGGATGGTGGAAGCATTCAATAAGGTACTGGAGAATGCACTAAGTAAAGTTTGCAATGCTCAGCAAAATGATTGGCACCTGCACATACCCGCAGTAATATGGGCTTATCGAACGATGTGCAAAAGGTTGACTAGACAAACACCCTTTAGGCTTATATATGTTGTTGAAGTAGTGATGCCAATGGAATACATTGTGCCTAGTCTATGCATAGAGGCATTCACGGGTATGATGGATTGTGGAGCCCTAGAAGAGAGGCTCGCACAACTTGTTGATATTGAGGAAGAAAGGCTTCTAGCTGGATTTCACCAATAGGTCCAAAAGCATCTCGACAAGGCATGGCATGATCAACACATTAAATTGTGCACCTTTAAGGTAAATGATCTAGTTGTGTTATATGACAACAATTTTGATAAATTTCCAAGGAAATTCAGGATGCACTAGCTAGGGCCCTATGTCATTAAGGATATTACCGACGGTGGAGTAGTTCAGTTTGTTAAATTGAATGGAGATCCCTTCCCAGGAAAGGTGAATGGCATTCGATTGAAGCCATACACCAGTTGATCCGACCAAGTGACTATATGAAGGTAGCATATTCTTAGCACTCTAGACAGCTGAAAGGAGGGCGGGACTATAAACTACACTGCTCGGGTTGGGAGACTGTGGGATCGAGGGATTGTGAAGAAGGAGGAGATGTCACAGGGCCTACAACAGTGTGGAGAGAGTTGTGCTACCTAGGGAACAACCGCGCAGGTCAGCCGGAAAGTGACTGTTAAAGCCATTTTTCATGATTTGACGACGAGAATGTGGCCAAATGGAGTGGGCGGGCGACATTTAAGACGAAATTTATGGGTAAGATCCTTGAAAATTTTCTGCCAATTTGGCATTAATGAACCGAATTTGGGGGTAACAGTTGGATTTGAATTCGAAATGGCCTATAAATTACATGTGGCTACCCAACAAAAAACACTTGGCATTTTGAGCATTGACTTGGTAAGCTCTTAGATGTGCATGATCTGCACATTATTCGAAGAATTGCTTGACTTGGAAGCATTTGATCGATTTGCAGATCCCGACCGCAATTTCATCCATGACATTATCCCAAGATCACAAGCTATGGATGCCAAAGCCGTGACAGCCGAGGGGGCTATGCTAGAAGTTTTTATGGAGGTATAGGGATCTGCTCTGGAGGTTGCAGAAGTACTAGTTGAAGTCTCCAAGTCACCACAGATGCCTAGACCAAAGCCTACCTTGACCAAGGAGAGTGCAAAGGATAAGAAGGCAAGCAGGGTGCGACACTCGTGCGCATGTTGCCTAGAAGAAACCCATAGAATGATAAGCCCACTGCACAAGAAAAGGGAAAAACTAATAACTTGGAACCAGAGGAGGAAGAGATTGAGGACATCCTGATGGATGATGAGGATATGGGGGTGGAAGTGGAGGACGTTGAAGTTGATGGTTCTGACCCTATTACTAAGTTTCCCAAATACATCCCTCTGTGCAAGGGCAAGACCAAGGAGCTAAAGGACATTAACGAAAGCAAGGTCTCCTTGCACATACCTCTGCTACCATACGAGATTGTCTTTGAAGGACCATGCTTGGGGTAGGTTCCGTTGTTGAAGTTGGAAGACTGGGACTTAGCTGACACTGAGAAGTTCCCTCACTTGGTGATAGAACAACTAATCCACCATGTTGTTCGTACAACCATTGTGATGGCTATGCTAGAACCACAGAAGTGGCTCAGGGGCATAGACAAGGTAAGTCTGCTCAATCTGCTATGGGTGCCGCACTATAATTGCACACCCATTACAGATGATGAGCCTCATCATTGGGTAATTATATGGGCCTTAATTCACCTCCTATCTTAGTCAAACCAACTACTCTCATAACTTATTGCATACTTTTGATTATATTTTGTTTATGAGATGAGTTAGAGTTGGATATTTTTCTTTGCGGTCTAATGTGCATTTAATGCAGCATTAAAGGATAAAAGAAAGGAATTTTGGCAAAGATTTTGGTCAAAACTTGAATAGGACAAGGGAGAGAAATTATAGGAGGTAAATCCTCCTCATTTACTAACCCTCCATTCGAATATTCCTCCATCAGCTCAGAGTGCAAACAGCCAAATCAAGAGGACTAGAATGCAGCCGAGCAAGTGAAAGACAAAGCACTAGTTTATCTCGAGTTGGGAGCCAAGCCTCCCTAATTTTAAGGAAGTAATTGGAGACTTTAGATTTATAAGTAGAGAGGCCTAGGACCTCAGTAGGATTCAGATTTTTTATTGTAAAATTCTACTCTATTTTCGAGCTGCAAGACTTGTGACAGTTTTTGATGTAATCCATTATTTTGATAATAAGAATGAGTTTTGTTTTGAGCTAGCACTGAGTTATCTTAGAGGAATGAAGCTCTTTGGTTAGGGCCCAGCCCTAGCAGCCAAGGCACCTCTTTATTGTAGATGTATGCTATCATAGATTCATAGTTTAATTGTTCATTTTCTCAATAGTTGCATTTCCATTACAGCAGTGTAGATTAGATTGGTTGTATCTTAGTTTGCTTCCGTTTGTGCCTTATTTCAATTAGCATGTTAGCAAGGAGAAAAAGGATCACCATAAGGTTGTCAGCAGGTGTCTCGGCCTCACTTCCTCCCTCTGGGAACCATGACTTGAGGAAGAGACCCTTCAGCAGCCCCAAAAACACAGATTTCTAGTTCTTGCATGAGCTTTGGATTTTGTTGTCTTTGATTCAGTATTTGGTTCATGTTGCAAGGAATATTTCATTTTCATCTTTTTCCATCTCCATTTTTGCAATAATATCTCACTCATGCTTTCATTGCCTTCAGCACTTTCTTCATGCATAATATAGGAAATTGATTCATGCTTTTCTAGTTTATGAAAATATATCTTGTTTCATAGTTCTTGGAACACACAAATGTTTTAAGAAAAATAGGTACTTCAGGAGGAGACCCAGACTTCATCACCAGTAGCCACCTTCCACTTCATCCACCCTATCCATCTCTTGTTCCACCATCACCCTCACTAGTTTTTTTTGTCATCTTTCATTAAAATTCCCCTAGATACATTGAGTGAACCTAGCCATCTCTTATCTTTGGTATTGACTCCTAAGTGCTCCTAGACCTTCTAACACCCCATCCCACTCATCACACACCTTTTCTAAGCTTCCCAACACCTCCAACACTTCACAATTAGCTCTTAGCTCTATCTTGTAGGTTTCCTATAATTCCTACAGGATCATCCTGTAGGTTTCTAGTACATCCTGTACGTTTTACTGAAACGGCCTGTTTTGAGGCCGAATTGATGGGGAACCTCTAGGAAGTCATAAAAAGCCTCCTAAGACCCTTCCACACCATCTAACCACTTCATAAACCTTCTAGCCATCCTCAATAACCTTCCATCCACCTGTCACATCCACATGAACAATTAATTTGCATACTTGATTTTGACTAAAAACCAAAAAAAAATGAAAATATATTTATTTTAGTTTTTGCTTACACATTAGTAGGGTTTTATGCTCTTTACTTCTACATCTTAGATAGTAGCCTTTGGTTAGTGTTGATTTAGAAATTCTGCTTAGCTAACTGTTTAAATGGTTAAATAGGATATGGTGTGATTTAGCATTTCATATTGTTTTTCTTCATTACTGTAGTAGAGTAGCTCTCTTAGAGTAAATTTTCTCTTCTTCCATCAAAGAATCAAGCTTCTTTTGACTCTATAGAATTCTAGCTTGGAACCCCTGGGGTCTCTCGCCGAATGAACAGTGACAACAGACATAACCTTCACTTTTACTTGTGCATATAGCACTGTCACCTCCAAGTTTGTACGAACCCCAGGTTGATAAGTCAAGTTGGTAGCCCAAGAGTTGTAGCATCCTTGCTGCAATACTGGCACTCATCACTTTTTGGCGTCGTTGCTAGGGAGGTGTCTAAGTAGAATGTGATTACTGCTTTATTTTCTTCTATTTCTTGTCTTCGATTTTCTGCCACTAGTTTATTTATGCAAGAGTAATCTAGTGACTTCCTTTATTTCATTTGTCATTATCTGCTTTCCTTTCCATTCTGCAAGTAGGATTTCAATTCAGCAAGTAGTTTTTTCATTTTGTCAGTGATTTTCATCTATCATCAATTTCATTTCTGCAAATTACTTTCCAGCTTAAAGAAATTACAAAACCAACCCAAAAACATTTCCTTTCATGCCTCGTAGGAATAGGGAAAACTTAGGGAAATTTTTGCTAAATACCCCCACTGCATCTAACAGCCAACCTTCTTTCTTCTTTGGTGGCCATGAACTAGAAGAACCTTTAGGTGAGCAACCTAAAATATTTGAAGAACCTACAGGGGAAGAAGAAGAAGAGGAACCCATTCCTACTGAACCAATGGCTGAAAACCGAAATGACAGAGGGAATAGAGAGAGAGTTGAGGGTGCCTTCCCCATCAAGGAAACCAATGGGGACACTAAGATGAAGAATATAAGCCCCTCTACCCTACCTCATTTCCATGGCCTAACCACAGAGGACCTCGACACTTTCCTATTTGAGTTTGTTGTTATATGCCGAACCTATGACTATACAAATGATGAGCAAAAGTTAAAACTATTTCCATCTACCCTCAAGGATGCAGCCTTCTGCTAGTTCATGGGCTTACATAGAGATAGCATCACAACTTGGGCTCAAATGTAGTAGGCTTTTAACAAAAAATATCGAGACTACTGTAGGTCAAAGGATACTAAAGAAGAAATATCCAGGATGACCATAGGTCGGGATGAATCCTTAGAAGACTACGAAGAAAGATTCCAGCTCAGTTACAAAAGGGCCAGGGGCACACTTGAACCCGAGTCACTAAAGCTAGTCCTGCTAAGGGGAGTAAGAGAAGACCTTCTGGATACCTTACACTTGTTAGTAGGAGGAGATATCTACCAACTACCCTATGAGGATATCAAGACTGTCTTTAGAAACCATTCTAGGGCAGCTAGGAATAAGGGTAGGGGTAGTCAACCTATGGCCAGTACATCATCTTCCAACTCATCCATCCATGGTGAAATTGGAAATATGCTGGAAGATTTCAAAAGTGAGATGTTGCAAACCCTTGCCTTGCAATTGGACACCATGAACATCAAAAGGAAGCAAGAGGAAGAAGAGAGAGCCTTGGCCATCTTTTGTCCTAGATGCACCAGGAGACATCCTAGGAACGAATTTCCATTGAACTGTATTGAAATTTGCTCGATCTATGAATAAAAACACTCCATGGACAAGTGCCCTTCTTTACCGGACTCAAAGTTGTATATCAAGGAGCTGAAGGGGTCACTGAGTAGCCTTGCTACATCAACCAAAGGAGACCTCCTGGGCCTAGACCATACCAACAGGGCATGCAAGGGTCATCCCATGCATATTACAACCCCAACAAAACCACAACTATACCTTCTTGGGGACCCCCTTCTCATCCTTCCCGGTCTACACCCCCTCTTTGGTCTTATGCATATTAGTATCATTCGCAGCCAGCCAACTAGTCATTTCAACATTACGCTCCCCCACAACCTCAGTGGAATACACCACTCCAGGGTTGGAGGCCCCAGTACAACAGTGCTCTGGCTCTATTGCCTCCAACACCTGCCCAACCACAACTCCTACACTCTGCTTCACCCAAGGAACCCCAGATGCCTGCCCAGCCAAATCCAAACCTGAACAATAGGCAGGCTCAGCAAGTATACAGTGGACAGACATCATATCCATGTTATCTTGTGGAAATCCAGGAGATTAACCTAAGATCTGGGGGAGTTCTCTCAGATAACCAACCTCCCACTCCACATAGGGAGGTTGAGGAAGAAAGAGAGGAAATAAACCTTAAAGTAAATCCATCCTTTCCTAAGAGATTAGCCCAACCACTCCAGCCTACTCCAGAAGAAACTGAACTTCTGGGAGAATTGAAAAATCTATGTGTAAAGATTCCCCTTCTCTAGGCAATAAAAGATGTTCCCATTTACAATAAGTTGATTAAGGAGAAATTCTTCAAGCATCCAGGAAGAAGAAAAAGGGATGCCCCTACCATTAATTTTATTGGGCAGTTATCTGACTTAATGCTAGGGCAGGTAATATGTCCAAAATATTTGGACCCTGGAAGCCCTGTAGTAGATGTGCACATCAATGGCACCATTGTCCCACACACTCTGATCGATCTTGGGGTTTCCATTAATGTCATGACCAAGGACACCATGCTCAAGCTCAACCTCCAAGGGTCATTAAGGAAGACCACAATAGTTTTGCAACTTGCAGACCATTCCACAGTCACCCCTAAGGGAATTGTGCAGGATGTGATGGTATCCATTGACTCCTGGGAGTACCCTACAGATCTTCTAGTTCTCCAGCCTAAGGCTAAGCTTACTAGTTACCCTCTCATCCTTGGGAGGCCATGGTTGGCCACAGCCGATGCTTACATTAGCTGTAGAGCTGGGAATATGACCATCAAGAATGGGCATATGTCCAAGAAGTTAGTCCTATACCCTCCTGCTCAACCTTCTCTAGAGCATTATTTACCTTTATGGTTGGAGGAGGAGGAAGAAGATGAGGTTTATTCCACTCAACTTTATGCTTTAGAAGCAACCATGGGAGGAGGACAACAAGATGAGGATGACTTGATTGAACACCTACTCCAAAGTCCAACTCCTGGTTCATTACCATTAGAAGAAGAAGTAAGGGAAACCCAGAACAATCATCCAATTGACTTATGCTTAGCCAATTCCAACCCACTCCATGTCAAAACCATATAATTCGGCCCAGAGAAAACCTTGAAAATTAATCCATCCCTTTCTACTCCTGAAGAGGAGAAGCTATGCAACATGTTAAAAGAAAACCTAGAAGCCTTCGCTTGGAGTTACAAGGAAATGAAGGGAGTACACCACTCAATGTGTACTCACCACATATACATCAAAGAAGGTTGCAAGACGGTCTGGCAACAACAAAGGAGGATGAATCCAACTCTTAAAGATATAGTCAAAGAAGAACTACAAAAAATGCTAGATGTAGGATTCATTTACCCTATTTCTAACAATGAGTGGCTCTCCCCTTTAGTGTTAGTTCCCAAGAAAAATGGTAAGTGGAGGATTTGTGTCAATTACAAGGAGTTGAACAAAGCCACAAAGAAGGATCATTTTCCTCTACCCTTCATTGACCAAGTGCTAGACGGCCTGGCAAGGAAAAAGTGTTTTTCTTTCCTAGATGGATTCAGTGGGTACAACCAAATCCAAATCTGCCCAAAAGACCAAGATAAGACCACATTCACCTGTCCTTGGGGTACTTTTGCCTATAAGGTCCTTCCTTTTGCCCTATGCAATGCTCCTGCCACTTTCCAGAGAGCAGCCTTAAGTATTTTCACTGAATTAGTCCATGATGAGGTGGAAATTTATATGGATGATTTTACACCTTATGGCTATGATTTTCAAGAAGCCCTGACTAACCTAGGCAAAACTGCACAAATGCATTGAAATGAACCTGTCTCTCAGTCCTGAAAAATGTGAATTCTTAATGACTTAAGGGACCATGCTAGGTCATTCAATATCTCAACTGTTGGCATTATGATGCATGTGTTGTACTTGATGGCAACCCACTGATAGAAGAAGAACTCACTTACATATAACTAGATGAATCTACAGAAGAGATATCAGATGTGACTGAATGCATGGACAGCTCAAAGAAATTAGATGACAGTTCTCAGTATGGAAAGTTAGCTTTGCCATCAAGTCCAAAGAGGGAGATTGTTGGCATTATGAGACAAGTGTTGTCCTTGATGGCAAATCACACAAATGATAGATCATAGTACAGCAAGTCAGCAGCAAGGATTTGATGATCAGACTACAAGAATGAAGAGAAAATATATATATGCGGGTTCATCGTGACAAAGACGCGTATACACGCAGGATCATCGATCAAAAGGCGCGTATGCGTATACACGCACTTTCATGCAAGAGAAGGCGCGTACATTGGGTTTTGGTCCATGGTAGTTACTCGTTGGTATTTGAACCTATGGTTTTGGACCATAGTATCTCGTCAAATGTGTTGATCCAAAGTATTGGGTCCATGGTATTGGTTTGTTATGGTTTTGGACCATGGTATTGAGCAAGGCCTAAGACTATAAAAGGAGAAGAAGATCATTAGGCAAGTGCATTGAAAAAGTCTTGAATATCTGATGAAGGATGAGATCCAGTATACAGGATATGGGTTTATGATGCATTTCTTGATCTAAGCTAAGGAGGGATTTCATCGGTTGATGGAGAACAAGATTTAAGCATAGATCAGGATCAAATGGTTTGAAATGAAGTATCTTTATATGGTTGATTATGCTTATTCTAGATCTGTATTCTGACGCTTGTAATGTTCTGAACTGGGTATAATATAGCTGCAAGTCATGATTGAATATTTATAGATTTGTACATGGGTTGGCTTTGGTGAAAGTGCATATGTACGCGGGTTTGGTTCATTGTAGTAGCGTATACCATTTGAGCTATGATGTTTGAAGTTACAGGTGGTTCTAGTTCTGATGACTGATTAATGGTGTCAGTATTCTGCATATTCAGTTTGGTTGATTGTGTTTAGCCTCAATGTTGATGGATGAGATCTAATAATGGATTATGATCATAATGACTCATATTTATGTGATCTAATGGACTAGATCTGGTTGCTAACACACATATTATCCTTGTATATGTAATAATCTAGATATGTCTGAAGTCAGGAAGTGCATCAAGTTATAAGTAACTAATTGATGATATATACACTGGTTCACTTTGGTGAAGTTGCGTATACACGCTGGTTCAGCACTTCCAAGTAGCGTATGCACTTTGATGCATGATTTTGATGATACAGTTGGTTCTGAATATTGTTGCAGAGTTCATTGTTCTGCTCTGTGTGTTCTGGTGACTGCATTTTGTTGACAGGGTCTCAGTGATTCAGTATTGGGTGATTCAGAGATTGATGATGCTAGTATTGATTGTTTTTGTGCTTCAATGATATTGATGGGTCCAGTGTGAAAATTGGATGAAACGTGGCCTTCAGATTATAGTGTTGTGCTTCAGGAGTATCCAGTCTGAAAATGTATGAAATGTGGTCCCTGGAGGATGAAAGGAGATTGTAGGCTGGTGCCTACGTACTAGTACATCAGCTAGTACAAGAGCAAAGGGGGTGGTAGCTCCCTTCTAGTAGCAGCTAGAGAACGAGTGAAGATTGGAGCATTCGGTAGGCAGACACCTACGTACTAGTAAATGGATCCGCTAGTACAAGAGCTAAGGGGGTTGTAGCTCCCATCCAGGAGAGTCTGGAAAACGAGAGAGGGTTGTAGCTCTCTGTAGGTAGAAGCATGCATACTGGTATAAGGCTGCGCCAGTACAAAACTATTGTAAAATGAAGTTTCTTATTAAAAGAAGATAGAGACGACTTGCAGCAGGTGGTTTTCACCCACATTGGGTTTCCACCTTATATCATGGTGTTCATGTGTGCTTCTTGTGTGTGATGATATGTTATGTTTCACTACACCTGCTTACTGTACATATGGTTAATGAAGTTCTGATGCACTAACTAAAGATCAACATTTAATGGATTAACTGAATCATAAGTATTCTGGATATACGCTAGTTGCATTAGACACAGTTGTGTATACACGCGGGTTCCCTTAATTGAAGTAACGTATATGTATCTAAGTATGGAAATGAAAAAGTTTTATTGATTTAATAATACTGATTCACCCCCCCCCCCCCCCTCAGTATTATTTCCAACAATTGGTATCAGAGCAGGTCCTTTGGTAGAAGCTTGATCGCTTGAAGGAGATCCGTGGAACAATGGGAAAGAAGCTTAAGAATAAAGCACCTAAGAAGAAGAAGACATCTCAGAAAGTCTATGACAGTGGGAGCATCGATTGGGGATTATGTGGAAGAAGCACTTCAGGTTCAGAATCACTTTAAAATGAAGATGAAAAAGATCTATCAGGTATGAATTTGTTATCCTCTGGTTTCCATCCATGCGAAGATGATGAAAGTGATAGCGAAGCAACTGAATTTTCTTTTATGGGTGAGCAAGAAAGATATCAAATAGAGGCAGTATTTAGAAGGCTTACAGACAAAATTAGAGAACAACAAGATCTATTGAACAAAAGGGAATGTGCTTTCAAAGAAGAAGTTACCAAACTAAAAGCTCAACTAGACGAAGGAAACAAGGTAAGGAAGTTACTCAAGGATAAGGAAAATCAATGTCAAAAGTTACAGGATGAAGTGACATCATTAAGAAATGAAGTAAATGAATGAAGCACAACTATCAAGAAACTCAGAGATATATCCAGTTACTATGAAAGACTTGAAGCTACGATCCTCTCGCTAAAGGAAGATCTTGAAGAATCAAAGACGCTGAATAAAGAACTACGCCAAGCTCTTGAAAAACAAGAAAACGTAGTTCTTGGACTAAGACATCAGTTGGAAGAAGAAAGAAAAGTTGAAGAAAACATAAAGAAGTAGCATCTTGAAAGGGAAGAGAAACATCAGGTTGAGGTAAATATTCTAAAAGATAAATTAGAAGAAAAAGATAATCTCTTACGATTTCAAGATAGTACTAAGATCTTGGATGATATTCTTAGTAGTCAAAGGTCTCCTGCTATCAAAGTTGGTCTTGGTTTTCATGAATTAGTTGAAGAAGAATCTAGTTCACAAAGTAAGACAAGGGAATCCAATGATAAATCTGAAATGCTCAACAAGGAGATGAGAGGTCGACCCCATCAACAACCAAAGAAAGAAAATATTCAAAGAAAATCTTTTACTCCTCCAATGAATAATGTTGAATGTTATGTATGTCATAATCTTGGACATGTTGCAGCCAGATGCAGAAGAAGAATGGTTCAAGACCATCACACAGAAAGATCATCACAGTCTAGGTACATTAAGGGATATTGTTTCTCTTGCAATATGTTTGGTCACAAAGTTGTTGATTTCTACAGAAGGAATATGAAACAGATAAGATGTCATGCCTGTAACAAGCTTGGACATATAGCAAAGGAATGCAGGAACAAAGTACATGGACCATACCAAAAGGAAAAAACATCATCACGCTTGAAGATATGGAAAAAGAAGGAAGTTCCGTCAGAAAGATGCGGCACCACACAGACACAGCACAACACAGACATCACAAACTAAGGAGGAGCTGAAAGTGTAAAACTTCAGTGTCCTAAATCCCATACGCAAGTTTCATAAATGGAAGTCGTGTATATACGCGAGTTATACACTGCAAAGTCGCGTATATGTCAGTCTGAGGAAAAGCAGTGGGGACGGGCTCAGAAAAAGGGTCTGATATGATTCAATCCATTATTTGATCTATTGGTTAATAGTTACAGTCTGCTGAGGATGTGTGGAAATGTCTTGATACTTGTAAGATGTTTAGAAGTGTTTTGATCCTAACTTGATGCTTATTGCTGATATATGCATAATTAGATCTAACAGTAAACAGATGACACAGGTTGAGGGGGAGCATATGCCTTTAATAATGCATTGTTGGCATTATGGTTAATAGTCTTTGGTGATGATGCTTATATGGCTAAATAATATATCTTGCTATGATGTGGTTATGAGTTGTCCATGATAAAATCTCATATGATTCTTGGGGTTACATAGTTGATGTTCAGATCATATTTGTGGATTGATTCTTAGATGGTGCATATATGATGCTTACATGGTGATCTTCATAAGGATAAGGAGAAGTACAAAGATTGAATACACAACTTCATTACTTGATGATGAGTCACTCATATGTTGCTGTCGTCATATGCATAAAGATCATACAATACAGTTATGATGCAGGATTCCTATAGTTCTTGCTGCTCATGTAGATGAGGATTATTGAAGTTGATGATATAAAGAAGCCTTGATAAAAGATCTTGAGCTCTAGATACATAGCACTGGATACATGAATGATTACTCAAAGTTGCATTATTGGAGACATGATGATGATGAGTTCTTACCTATATGTTGATAGGTTGATACTTACATATGTTAATTGATGCAAATATTCCCAAGTGATGATACATGGATGATCTTGTTGATAAGATGGCTATGGTGTTTTACACATATGATATAATGTGAATGATTTTATGATGATGAGTTGATATCTATATGCAGACATACCCTGTCATAGGACATTTACAGGTTGTTGATCTAGAAATGGTTGTACGCGAGTTTCCTAAGGAGTATCCGCGTATATACGCTTGTTTCTATGGATACAGTCACATATATGTTAATCAGTGGGCCAAACTCAGAATCAGAAGAGTCTGATATGGACTTGACAGAAACCATCTGGCACAGATGGAACAGGTACAAAGGGAGAACATGATTGTTGATCTAGATGTTGGTTGCAATGCTTATGGAGCAGATCATACATTTTGTATGATAGTTGCTAATGACTATCATGGTCTTATTTAGATGTTTGGTCTCATGTAAAGGGCATATCAAGACTCATGATGTAATAGTGTGTCTCTATCTATTGTAGTCATTTGATGAAATCTCTTCTGGTCACATGATGTAATTTGTAACCCCTTTATGCATAAGAAGGATGATGAAATATTTCAGTCTTATCAAGGTCATGTAATGGCCTATGTTGGTTTCCCCACTATGCCTAGGATGAATGATGTTATACTCTTGTATCCCCACTTGGTCGGGTGGACGAGTCAATATTGATATATCCCCACTAGGTTGGGAGATGGATCTACGTATGAGTTTTTGGTGCTAGGAAGGTCACTTATGATGTATAGAGTCATGTTCTTGTATAACATCTTTTTGCATACCTTGCTTACAGACAGGGGAAGCATGAACAACTCAGTTCAGCAAGAGCAGAGACTTCAGCATGTACTCAAAGGGAGCATGGATAGATTAGTACACCTTGGCATATACAAAGGGGGAGCTCATTCAGAAATTTCAGCAGGTACTCAGGGGGAGTATGGTCAGCGGGATGTTTATCAAGGAAAGTGAATATCTTGGTCCGCCCTTTGCCCTTGATGTCAAAGGGGGAGAGTGATTTGGTGTTGTTGCCATCAAGCCCAAACGGGGAGATTGTTGCCATTATGATGCATGTGTTGTACTTGATGGAAACCCACTCATAGAAGAACAACTCACTTACATATAACTAGATGAATCTACAGAAGAGACATCAGATGTGACTGAATGCATGGACAGCTCAAAGAAATTAGATGACAGTTCTCAGTATGGAAAGTTAGCTTTGCCATCAAGTCCAAAGAGGGAGATTGTTGGCATTATGAGACAAGTGTTGTCCTTGATGGCAAATCACACAGATGACAGATCATAGTACAGCAAGTCAGCAGCAAGGATTTGATGATCAGACTACAAGAATGAAGAGAAAATATATATACGCGGGTTCATCGTGACAGAGACACGTATACACGCAGGATCATCGATCAAAAGGCGCATATGCGTATACATGCACTTTCATGCAAGAGAAGGCGTGTACATTGGGTTTTGGTCCATGGTAGTTAGTCCTTGGTATTTGAACCTATGGTTTTGGACCATAGTATCTTGTCAAATGTGTTGATCCCAAGTATTGGGTCCATGGTATTGGTTTATTATGGTTTTGTACCATGGTATTGAGCAAGGCCTAAGACTATAAAAGGAGAAGAAGATCATTAGGCAAGTGCATTGAAAAAGTCTTGAATATCTGATGTAGGATGAGATCTAGTATGCAGGATATGGGTTTATGATGCATTGCTTGATTTGAGCTAAGGAGGGATTTCATCAGTTGATGGAGAACAAGATCTAAGCATAGATTGGGATCAAATGGTTTGAAATGAACTATCTCTATATGGTCGATTATGCTTATTCTAGATCTGTATTCTGACGCATGTAATGTTCTGAACTGGGTATAATATAGCTGCAAGTCATGATTGAATATTTATAGACCTATACGTAGGTTGGCTTTGGTGAAAGCGCGTATGTACGCGGGTTTGGTTCATTGTAGTAGCGTATACCATTTGAGCTATGATGTTTGAAGTTACAGGTGGTTCTGGTTCTGATGACTAATTAATGGTGTTAGTATTCTGCATATTCAGTTTGGTTGATTGTGTTTAGCCTCAGTGTTGATGGATGAGATCTAATAATGGATCATGATCATAATGACTCATATTTATGTGATTTGATGGACTAGATTTGGTTGCTAACACACATATTATCCTTGTATATGTAATAATCTGGATATGTCTGAAGTCAGGAAGTGCATCAAGTTATAAGTAAGTAATTGATGATATATACGCTACTTCACTTTGTTGAAGTTGTGTATACACGCTGGTTCAGTACTTCCAAGTAGCGTATGCACTTTGATGCATGATTTTGATGATACAGTTGGTTCTGAATATTGTTGCAGAGTTCAGTGTTCTGCTCTGTGTGTTCTGGTGACTGCATTTTGTAGACAGGGTCTCAGTGATTCAGTATTGGGTGATTCAGAGATTGACGATGCTAGTATTGATTGTTTTTGTGCTTCAATGATATTGATGGGTCCAGTGTGAAAATTGGATGAAACGTGGCCATTAGATTATAGTGTTGTGCTTCAGGAGTATCCAGTCTGAAAATGTATGAAATGTGGTCCCTGGAGGATGAAAGGAGATTGTAGGCCGGTGCCTACATACTAGTACATTAGCTAGTACAAGAGCAAAGGGGGTGATATCTCCCTTCTAGTAGCAGCTAGAGAACGAGTGATGATTGGAGCATTCGGTAGGCAGACACCTACGTACTAGTAAATGGATCCACTAGTACAAGAGCTAAGGGGGTTGTAGCTCCCATCCAGGAGAGTCTGGAAAACGAGAGAGGGTTGTAGCTCTCTACAAGTAGAAGCCTGCATACTAGTATAAGGCTACACCAGTACAGAACTATTGTAAAATGAAGTTTCTTATTAAAAGAAGATAGAGACGACTTGTAGCAGGTGGTTTTCACCCACATTGGGTTTCCACCTTATATCATGGTGTTCATGTGTGCTTCTTGTGTGTGATGATCTGTTCTGTTTTACCACACCTACTTACTGTACATATGGTTAATGAAGTTCTGATGCACCAACTAAAGATCAACATTTAATGGATTAACTGAATCATAAGTATTCTGGATATACGCTAGTTGCATTAGACACAGTTGCGTATACACGCAGATTCCCTTAATTGAAGCAGCGTATATGTATCTAAGTATGGAAATGAAAAAGTTTTATTGATTTAATAATATTGATTCACCCCCCCTCTCAGTATTATTTCCAACAAAAGGACTGCAGGTGGACCCGAACAAAATAGCCATCATCCAATGGGTCCCACCTCCGCAAACGTAAAGAGATGTCAGGAGTTTCTTGGGGTTTGTTGGATACTACCGAAGGTTTATAAAGGACTTCAGCAAGTTGGACTCTCCTTTATTTGGGTTGTTGGCCAAATATTCTGATTTTATATGGTCAAAAAGCTGTCAAGAGGCCTTAGAAATTTTGAAGGGTAAGTTAACCACTGCACCAATTCTCTGAGGCCCAAACTGGGCCCTCCCCTTTCATATTCATGTTGATGCCTCGCACAAAGCCATAGGAGTAGCCCCAGGACAGCTAGAAGAGAAACTGCCTTATGCCATTTATTTTATCAGTGAGAACTTGTCAAAGGCTGAGCTAAATTATACTGTGACCAAAAAGGAACTCCTAGTTGTTGTGCATTCATTAAACAAATTCAGGCATTACATTACAGGCTATAAAACATTTGTGCATACTAACCATGCTGCAATCAAATATTTAATGAACAAACCAGATGTGAATGCTCGAATTATAAGATGGTTGCTTTTATTACAACAGTTTTATCTAACCATTGTTGATAAGCCTAGTAAGGAAAATATTATTGAATACTTTTTATCTAGGGTGAATATGCCTGCAGGTGAAGAAGGAATGGTGGATGACCAGTTACCAGACGAGCACTTGTTTTCTATTTCAGTTCTCTCTCCTTGGTTTGTTGATATAGAAAACTATTTGGTATTAGCACAGTTCCCACCAAACTTTCCCTCCAAAGAAAAGAGCAAGATATTCAGGAAAAGCGCCCCCTTCACCTGGTTTGGGGGCAATCTTTTCAAACTTGGCCCAGACCAAATCTTGAGAAGGTGTGTAAGGGAAAAGGAAGTTTTTGACATCCTTCTAACCTGTCATGATGGGCCTTGTGTAGGTCACTTTGCAACAAAGAGGACAGCATTCAAAGTGTTACAAGCAGGCTATTATTCGCCCACTCTTCATCAGGATGTGAAAAAGTACACTAGTCAGTGTGATCGGTGCCAGAGGATGGGAAATCCTACTATAAGAGATGAAATTCCCCTACAACCTCAAGTGACTTTTGAGCCATTTGACAAGTGGGGCGTGGACTTCATTGGGCTTATCAACCCTCCTTCAAAGCAAAAACAATACATTATTGTGTGCACTAATTATTTGACTAAGTGGGTTGAAACCAAGGCAATTAAGGCAACAACAGAAGAGAAGGTGGTTGAGTTCCTAAGGGAAAATGTATTCTACAAATTTGGGTACCCTAGAGAGCTAGTCACAGACCAAGGCAGCTAGTTTACCTCCAACATGATTGAAGAACTGCTCAGCCATCACAAAATCAAGCATAGGACCTCCACTCTCTATCATCCATAAGATAATGGGCAAGTGGAGGTGACCAACAGGCCACTAGAGGGCATCTTAACCAAGGTCGTGAGAAGCAGTAGGAAGGATTGGGCAGAAAGACTAGTTGAGGCCACCTGGGTCTATAATACCACATGGAAGACCACCTCTGGATTTACACCCTATGAGTTGGTCTATGGGAAAGAGGCCTTGTTTTCCATTGAGTTTGAATATAACACATTAAGGATGGCAGCCCAAATAGAGTTGGATCTCAGTCATGCACAGAAAAAGAGATTGTTCCAATTGAATGGCTTACTTACCTATGGTTTTGATGTCGTGCTGTAGTTGTCAAAGATCAAAGGTGGTGCGTTTTTATTTACTGCATGCCATTCTTCTTCCTCCTCTTATTGTCTGCTAATGGTTTCTTGGCTTTTGTAGGTATCTGTGACTGAAGATATGATGTTGCTGCTACTGTGGAGCTCCTAGATCATCCTAGTGAAGACTTGTTGCTGGTAATTGGCATTCTGTGGGATAGGCCGCTACAGGATGTCTTGTAGCTACTTCTCCCTCAGAATTCTTTAACCATGTTGCTAGCTGGGGCTGTGAGGATGGTGTAATAAATGAAATGAGGGAGTAGGAGTGTGTGTAGAGTAAAGAACACTTAAGTAATTCCATAACTACTCTCCGTTTTCCTTTTTATTTTTATTTTTATGACTGGCAGAAACTATTGAAACTAATCTTTTTTTGTTTTGAATGGTGAGTGTAGGGATGATGATGGTGGACGAGGTGAGGTGTTAGATCATGCATAGGGTGAATTTTAGGGACCTAAAAAACCTATCATGTGCCCTAGAATTGCTTCCTGTAGGTTTGTCGGGTCACTGTAATTCCTATAGGATAATCCTGTAGGTTTTCAGGGGATCCTGTAGGAATACAGGGGATCTTGTAGAAAACACAGTATTTGCATAAATCGAAGCAATGGAGTGGAAAAATGATAAAAATTATGGAGGGATGCATGGTACGGAGTGGAGGAGATGCATATGTGTGAGGTAGGTTCCCTTTGAATCCTCTTTTTCATCCTTGACTGTCTTTCTCGCCCACCTGCAAATAACAATTATATCTTTTTCTCTCTCTTTTTTTTTTTTGAAAAACAACTAGGCTGCCTCAGAGAGGTTTTCACCCTAGCCATTTTTCCCTGGGTGCCTCAAAGAAGGTTTTCACCCAGGATCTTCTTATTCTTTTTTCTATTTTTTTTTCATCATTGGGCCGCCTCATGAGGTTTTCAACCCAAAGATGGGACTGAGGCGCCTCATGGAGGTTTTCACCTGAGTCCTTATTCTTTTTTCTCTTTTTTCTTTTTTTCAGTGAGTTGATGAGGGAGGAGCTAGAACTTGGTCCACCATCATCACTGTTTTATTAATATTGTCAATGAACTCTTGTTTTGATAAAGGTGGTCTTGTACATTTTCAATCGGTGCCCATTAACAAGCAAGGGAATGGCTTCTTCATCTATAGTTCTGATTTGCAATGAACCACTATCATGGCATCTTTCCACAACATAAGGTCTGAGCCATCTTGTCCTTAGCTTGCCCTTGAAGTCTTTATACCTAGAATCATATAACAATACCCAGTCGCCCTCCTGAAATTACTTCTCCTTAATATGTTTATCATGCCAGATCTTCCTCCAAAGTTGAACTATCTCTGTATGTAGGAGGGCCTACATTCTGGAAGTAATTTCAGGAGGGCGACTGGGTATTGTTATATGATTCTAGGTATAAAGACTTCAAGGGCAAGCTAAGGACAAGATGGCTCAGACCTTATGTTGTGGAAAGATGCCATGATAGTGGTTCATTGCAAATCAGAACTATAGATGAAGAAGCCGTTCCCTTGCTTGTTAATGGGCACCGATTGAAAATGTACAAGACCACCTTTATCAAAACAAGAGTTCATTTACAATATTAATAAAACAGTGATGATGGTGGACCAAGTTCTAGCTCCTCCCTCATCAACTCACTGAAAAAAAGAAAAAAGAGAAAAAAGAATAAGGACTCAAGTGAAAACCTCCATGAGGCACCTGAGTCCCATCTTTGGGTTGAAAACCTCATGAGGCGGCCCAATGATGAAAAAAAAATAGAAAAAAGAATAAGAAGATCCTGGGTGAAAACCTTCCTTGAGGCACCCAGGGAAAAATGGATAGGGTGAAAACCTCTCTAAGGCAGCCTAGTTGTTTTTCAAAAAAAAAAAAGAGAGAGAAAAAGATATAATTGTTATTTGCAGGTAGGCGAGAAAGACAGTCAAGGATGAAAAAGAGGATTCAAAGGGAACCTACCTCACACATATGCATCTCCTCCACTCCGTACCATGCATCCCTCCATAATTTTTATCATTTTTCCACTCCATTGCTTCGATTTATGCAAATACTGTTTTTTCTACAAGATCCCCTGTATTCCTACAGGATCCCCTGAAAACCTACAGGATTATCCTATAGGAATTACAGTGACCCGGCAAACCTACAGGAAGCAATTCTAGGGCACATGATAGGTTTTTTAGGTCCCTAAAATTCACCCTATGCATGATCTAACACCTCACCTCGTCCACCATCATCATCCCTACACTCACCATTCAAAACAAAAAAAGATTAGTTTCAATAGTTTCTGCCAGTCATAAAAATAAAAATAAAAATAAAAAGGAAAACGGAGAGTAGTTATGGAATTACTTAAGTGTTATTTACTCTACACACACTCCTACTCCCTCATTTCATTCATTACACCATCCTCACAGCCCCAGCCAGCAACATGGTTAGAGAATTCTGAGGGAGAAGTAGCTACAAGACATCCTGTAGCGACCTATCCCACAGAATGCCAATTACCAGCAACAGGTCTTCACTAGGATGATCTAGGAGCTCCACAGTAGCAGCAACATCATATCTTCAGTCACAGATACCTACAAAAGCCAAGAAACCATTAGCAGACAACAAGAGGAGGAAGAAGAATGGCATGCAGTAAATAAAAATGCATCACCTTTGATCTTTGACAACTACAGCACGGCATCAAAACCATAGGTAAGTATCCCACTCGCTCACTCATATGCATCATTTAATCAAAAGTTGTAAGGGTTATGAGATAGTTGGTTTATAAGTGAAAAGGTTGCCAGTTAACTTGGCCACCTTCGTTCAGTCAACACATGCAGAACCGGGTGTCCTCTCACACATGGCTGTAGTCAACTCAAAGACAGAGGAGGAGTAGGACAAAAAGTAGTTAAACTATGAATCTACGAGGTGGGCGTTGATTACGAGGAGTGGGAAATGATGAGGTGGTAGTGGGGACCAACAGTCCAAAAATGGCAACTTACCTCTGTTGCCAACACACCACCTCACCCTGAAACACCATAAAGGAAAATAAAACATCATTCCCATGCATTTGTGCATTTCACCTCCTTGAAACTCCCTCACTCAAGTCACTCTCATAACCCAAGCCACCCACTTGAAGCAAAGATCCATCGTTCTGAATAGGAATTCCTATAGGAGCATGCACAGGAATTCCTACAGAATACAGTCTACAAGATCAATCTACAGGATACACGAAGGCAGTATATAGGATAGGCAGAGAAGAGTTCAAGAGGGGATATCACACAAATTGTCCACTACCACCATTCAATCCCCATTTACAAACAAATGAACCAGAAATACTCTAAAATCTAGTGAATTTAGCAACTGTGAGAGGTGAATTACATACACAGTCAACTCTGTTTTACTCCTACATTTTAAAAAATTGTGTCAACCCTCTCATTTTCTCCTCAAGCTTCATCAGCAAGATGGCAGGAGGGTTTAATAGGAGAGAGCCCACAAACACTGTGAGAATACATCAACACCCCCAGGTACTTGAAATCTTTACAAGACACAACTAGTGTTAGGGTCAAACCCTAACCCCCTTATTTATCTAATAGGATCAAGTCATAGTTATAGAGTCAATAAAGCCCATATTAATAATTGTAAGTGGTTAACCCGCATTTAATGAAGGGACCACAGTTAGTTGCAAATGAGCCATGGTATTAGATAGATGGTATTAATAAGAACCATGGTATTGCATGTATGAATCCTATATAAAGGATAGAGACTCCCCTCGAGGAGCATCGTGTCTTATTTTGTAATTGAGCTCAACTCTATTGGAGGTTGCCCCCTCGAAGAGGCAAGTGAACATTGCTTTCTGAATAATAAAATACTTGTTGTTATTTCTCATTGTTCTATGTTCTAGGCATATTTCTTCACATATTTGGTATTCTGGTATCATCTTGCAAGTTAAGAGCATAACAAGTGGTATCAAAGCGCTTTCCAGGGCCGGTGGGATCTCCAATTTTTAGCCAAAAAAAAAATTGGCTAGAGATGTGTTCCAGTGTCTTTAAACCACGGGATCTGTCATTGAGCACATAAACCTGCAGATTTGGGGAGGCATGCATGCAGGAAATACAAGAGGTGGTCACACTTGTTGGACTCCCTTGTAACCCCTATGGGTACCCCTTCGAGTAGTAGCGCATTAGACAACCACGCACAGACTATCTTCCAAGTACCTTCTAGGTATATCGAAAGCCCCCTAGCTCCCTCTATCATCAGCTCACATCGGATGAAAAATTGTTAAAAAAGTGCCACCATGGATTTATAGCCCAATTTAATGCCATTCAGGCCTTCGAACCCAATTCTCTTCATATTCATCCTAAGATGCAACAGATCTTAAACAACCATCTACCATTCTTTGACAAGCCTCATGAGCTTCCACCCTCGAGAGGGGAACATGATCATGGAATTACTTTGGTCCCAGGGGACCAACCACCAAATGTGCGCCCATATAGATATCCGTTCACCCAAAAGAATGAAATTGAAAAAATCATCAAGGAACTCTTGGAAGCAGGCGTCATTCATCCCAGAATTAGTCCTTATTCATCGTCGGTGGTCATGGTTCTCAAGAAATATGGGGAATGGCGTATGTGTCTAGAATTCAGGGCCCTCAATAAGTTGACAGTCAAATATAAATTTCCCATCTCAGTTGTCGATGATTTTCTGGATGAACTTAATGGGGCTCAATTCTTTACTAAGCTCGACCTTCGCTCGGGCTATCACCAAATTCGCATGAAAGAAGTAGACATTCCAAAGACTGCTTTCAGAACTCATGAAGGCCATTATGAGTTCTTGGTCATGTCATTTGTTCTTTGTAATGCCCCATCCACTTTTCAGAGCCTTATGAACCACCTGCTCAAACCATATCTCAGAAAATTTGTCCTTGTTTTCTTTGATGACATCCTCATCTACAATTGCACCTGGGCCACACATCTTCGGCATGTAGATCTGCTCTTGCAACTGCTCCGCAAGAATAAATTATTTGTCAAGATTTCCAAGTGCTCTGTTGGCATGGAAGAAGTTGAGTATTTGGGCCACATTGTGGGGCATGATGGTGTCAGGGTGGACCCCAAAAAGATCCAGGCAATGCAGGATTGGCCTCAACCAAAGACCTTGAAGAGCTTGAGATGATTTTTGGGTCTCACAGGCTACTATCACAAATTTATTTGCAATTATGGTCGCATTGCTAGGCCCTTCACTCAACTCCTCAAGAAAAATTCATTCATCTAGAATGATGAAGCACAACAAACCTTTATAGCTCTCAAACATGCCATGTGTTCCACTCCAGTCTTAGCACTACCCGACTTCACCAAATCTTTTGTGATTTAATGTGATGCTTCTGGTACGGGTATTGGGGCGGTCTTAATGCGGGAAGGTCGACCCTTGGCCTTCACAAGCCAACAACTAAGTGGGAAGAATCTGGGACAATCTACCTATGAGAAGGAGATGATGGCCATCTTACATGCAGTAGATACCTAGCAACCATACTTATTGGGGTGACATTTCCAAATCCGCACAGACCATCAAAGCCTTAAATATTTTTTGGAGCAACACCTATCCTCGCCACAACAAAATAAATGGCTCACCAAAATGTTGGGATATGATTATGAGATAATTTACAAGAAAGGGCATGAAAATATTGTAGCAGATGCGTTATCCCGCCAATTTGAGGAGGAAAGTACCCTGCTCGCAATTTCCTTTCCCATTCCAGAATGGATTGAAGAGGCTCGCAAGGAATGGTTTTCACATCCCTGGCTCTCCCAACTCATTAATCAATTGCAGGCGGATCCAAATTCCACAGCAGGCTACTCGTGGCAAGATGAGATTCTTCGCTACAAGGACAGAGTCATAATATCACCAACATCCACCCTCAAAATCTGCATTTTGGCGGAGTTGCACTCATCTCCCACTGCAGGACATTTAGGCTTTCAGAAGACGTATGCTCGCACTCAAAGATCATTTTTTTGGACAGGCATGAAAAAGGACATTCTTACTTTTGTAGCTGAATCCGACATCTATCAGTGCCACAAAGGAGAAACAGTCAAATCCCCAAGCACATTACAGTCATTGCCGATCCCGGCCTCAATCTGGACAGAGGTTTCTATGGATTTTATTACGGGTCTTCCACAGTCAGGAAACAAGTCAGTCATCATGGTGGTTGTGGACAGACTTTCTAAGTATGCTCATTTTTGTGCCCTACCCCACCCTTTTACACTGACTTTAGTCACTCAATCTTTCATGGATCAGATCTTCAAATTGCATGGCATGCCAACTTCCATTGTGTCTGATCATGACCTGATCTTCACCAGTAACTTTTGGCAGGAACTCTTCCGGCTACAAGGTACCCAACTACAACTCAGTACTTCCTAGCATCCACAAACTGATGGTCAAACTGAAGTAGTCAACAAATGTCTGGAGACCTACATTAGGTGTTTCACTTCAGAAAAGCAACATCTCTGGGTACAGTGGTTACCTCTAGCCAAATGGTGGTATAACACCAACTATCATGCCACCACCAAAATGACTCCATAAGAAGTAGTTTATGGTCAACTCCCTCCTTCCCCTACTTCTTATATCAAGGGATGCTCGAAGGTACAAGTAGTGGATCAACTTCTACAGAACCGCACAACCATGCTGGCCCACCTTAGAGAGAATCTTCATCAAGCCCAGAACCGCATGAAGCAACAGGCGGATCAACATCGCTCAGAATGCCAATTTCAAGAAGGGGATCAGGTATTTTTGAGGCTATAACCATATAAGCAAACATCACTCAAAGACAAGGGTTTTCAGAAATTATCTCCAAAATTATACGGACCGTATCAAGTACTTCAGTGCATTGGAGAAGTCGCCTACAAGCTAGCTTTACCACCCACTGCAAAAATCCATCCAATCTTCCATGTCTCATGCCTCAAGAAAGTGATTGGGAACCATTGCAGAATTCAAACCAGTCTACCTGAAGTGGATGAAGAAGGATCAATCTGGCTCCAACCTGAACAGGTTATTGACACATGAGAATGACACTTGCGTGGCCGCACAATCAAGGAAGTCCTCATCAAGTTGAAAGACACCTCTCCGAAAGATGCAATCTGGGAACCAGCTACTATCTATAGAAATTTTGAATAATTAAGTACTTATTCACAGAGATTATCCCGATTATACACTATTGCAGAATACATGCACAATACATAATCTCCTCTACATTGATCATCAATTTAGCAGCATCAAAAACAATGAAACATCAATCGCATGCACACATTAACATAGTATGTAACCTGGGGAAAGCATACAGCTGAAAACCCAACACTATCTATATATTATAATGATTGAGAACATGTAACAATACATAGTACAATACTCCTCACAAGTACTCAGTACTATCTCCACCTGTTACACACAAAACTAGCTCAGATCTGAACAAGTCACAGGTTCAAATCTCCTCCGCTGCTTTGCCTGCCTCCACTGCACAATGCAAAGTGAAAATCACGTGATAACAAGCTACAATTGCCTTGGTATTGGCCCACACTACGTAATCCTCATTGGCATTACTCAATCCATGCATGTGCAAAATCTCATGCACAACTGATAATCACAACTCACCCTTTCACTTACCTCTAACACTTGTCTCTGTTGAACTGTCCATGCACTGAGTTAACTGATGTATTCTTTAGTTTCTTTATGAGTTAATAATTAGTGAATTAATTAATAATCAATTCACACAACTCATCGCTAGTGTATTCTTTAGTTAGACTAAATACAACTAGTTCAACTAAGTCAAACTAAACACAACTCCATCAACTCCACAACCAACTTCACAGGACTCACATGCATGAGTTCTAACTGAAGTCCTCCATGCAATAGCTCAACTAAAACATAAGAAACCACGTGATTCCTTCTGTCATCTGCATGTGCCACATCCGTAGCTCAAACTGAAGTGCTCCAAGAGAATAAGATAATGTTTAGAGTCAAAATATTATTAAGAGCTAATAATATTCGAATGTTTCTATTTTTAGCCTGGCAGTCTAAAAATAGACTCTGATCACTCCGCTGTGAACCAAAAATAGAAGTCCGTCTATTTTTCCCAACATGACCAATCATCCATAAACAATATCCTGCAACTCATAGACCATGATCCATATGTCTAAAAATAGACATAGTCTAAAAATAGATTTTGCACCAAAAATAGCCTGCGATCCCACTTAGTGAAGGCGACTCCTTTTCACTAAGCTCCATCATCTTGTTGCATTTTCAACACTCCCTCTCAACAAGATATGGATTATCAGCAACCCCTATCCTGCAACTCTAGAATGTTCTGCATGCAACACATTTGCCCGGTCCACTTGCTCCAACAACACTTGGAACAAAAACACTCCCAACTGACCACTCTGTTGGGCTAGGAACATACTCTGATGCTGAAGCTCTACCTGCTACTGACAAGTGCTCCCTCTCTGACATCTGCACTACTACAACATCTCCATGCATCTCGCACCATTACACACTTCTTTGTGCCACCTAGCACTGTGCAAAACACTTGTGCCTCTCGCATTGCTGCAGCCTGCTAGCTATGTGCTGTCGTGGGATTCCCTGAAATGTCGCTCTCTCTGCTGCTCCATCTGCATCTGTCTCTACCTAATCAGTCAATTCCTGCTACTCCACATCGGGGCTCCCATAGCAAGGTCTCATCCAAGAGGTTGGGTACCTCAAGGATCTTGCCCCTCCTCCTTGGGACGATCAATCCACATCACCCCACCTCCTACCTGGAGGTATGGCTGCATGCGATCCCTCAGCCCACCTGGCTCAAAGTTTCCCCCTACTGGAGGTCTCTGCATGAGTAGATGTCTCTACTCGATCTCCTCTCAGCTTCCCTTGTTGTGGCTGCTCCACAACCTTCTGAAGTTGCTGCACCAATCGTGGCTCCTCCACAATCGTCTGAGACTTCTTCTGGCTCTGCATGTTGAGAGGTAATATACGCTCCCTCTCAACTACCAAGTCTCCATCAATTGCCTCGCTGCTCAAGGCTTTGCATGCATCTTGAATCTCAAGAGCATACAGGTTCTTGACCTGTGAACCAATTTGCTTCACCTGATGATGTGTCTACGGAAAACCTTTCCCTTACTGAAGACTACACCATAGCCTCTGTCTTCCAGCATCGTGATCAACACCAAGTTTCTCTTCGTTCCTGGTACATACTTGACATCGGTCAAGGTAAGGCGAGCTCCATGCTCCCTCTGAAAAATAATCGTGCCTACACCTGAGACACTATACTTCTCATCATTACCCATCGCTATGAGTATCTGGAGATCTTTCTCCTCCAAAGTACTGAACGCACTCGTCATCGGTCATGTGGAAAGAATCTCCACTGTCAAGAAACCAACCACTTCCCACCATGGATGAAACCATGCATGCGAAGAGTGTGAAATCCAACTCAAAATGTGAAGCAAGTGCCTCACCTTCAGATCCTTCTCGGATCCCTTCTTGGATTTCTTCTTTGGGCAATTAGTAGAATAATGGCCCAACCCATGACAACGAAAGCATCTCACCTTCGACTTTTCAACCTTCTTCCCATCATTGGAAGAACTGGATTCGGAAAGAGAACCCTTCTCCTTCCCCTTCTTCACCTTACTCGCTAAGGCACAGTTCTCCTCATCATGCATGGATGAAGAATTGTCTCTGGTGCTCTGTCTGATGTGCTCTTGCATAAGATCTGACCAAAGTCTCTCCCATCCTGGAAATTTCTCCCGACCATTGATAGAGTCATGATAGGAATTCCAACTCTTCGGAAGACCAAGGAGAGCCAAGCTCACCAAGTCCTCATCATCAACAGTCACCCCCACACTTCCCAGCTCATCCCTGCACTGGGTGAACTTTGTGAGATACCTGGGCATACTATCTCCATTCTCACACTTGATGTTTCTGAGTTTATCTTTGAGCGCCAACTTCCTCTGGTCGCTCTTGCTTTGGAATAGATCTGTCAACGCTTTCCACATCAAGTATGGAGAAGCCTTTCCATGCAGGCTGGATACAATGTGATCCTTCACGCCCTCCAACAGAATCCTTCGATACCATAGAAAATTTTAGGGGCGAATGTTCGCCCTTTGGCGAAATTAAGGGGTTTTAAATTTTTAGTGGGCGAATATTTTGTATCATAGTACATTTTTACAAATCACCTCAAATAGCCCACCTTATTTTAAGGGAGAGGGTAAAAAAGGTAAATTTATCCCTTAGGAGTTACAACCTTCCATTCGCCCATTTTCAAGAATAGATTTTATTTAAGTGAATCCATTCGCCCATTTTCAAGAATAGGTTTTATTTAAGTGAATCATATGGGCCAAAGGCCCAAATACCATATTTATAAAAGAGGTATGGTAAATTAATAAAAATATAAATAAATGAGAGGTATGGTAAATAAATAAAACATTTTTTATATTTACTCCATAAGTCACCTTATATACATGCAAGGGTGTAAACAAATAAAAATATAAGTAAAGTGGAGGTATGGTAAATAAATAAAAATATAAATAAAGTAGACGCATGGTAAATAAATAAAACCTCTTTTTATATTTAAACCATAACCATCATTCTATTTATGAAGGCTCAAGAAAGAGGTTTTATTTAAGTGAATCCTATGGGCCAAATGCCATATTTGTAAAAGAGGTATGGTAAATTAATAAAAATATAAATAAACGAGAGGTATGGTAAACAAATAAAACATTTTTTTATATTTACTCCATAAGTCACCTTATATTTACGAACACTCAAAAAATGCCTTATATTTAGGTGAAACCTATGGGCAAAATACTATGGGACAAATACCATGGACTAGATTGTTATTAATACCATGCAAAAATCCATTATTAACCCTAATATTAGTATTAATAAAAATAAAAATGGCACATGGTATTGACCCATGGTATTCACCAAAATGGCACATGGTATTGACCCATGGTATTCACCTGGAATGTAGCCTATTTAAATGGGGGAATTGAACTAGCATAGATCCATCTTTACTCTAGATCTACGAGAGGTATCAAATATCATGATATGCAAACTAGCATAGAGTGAAAAAATATTTGATCCGATCAAGAGTAAAAATGGGTGTTGTATTTTAATATATGTTAAACATTTTAGCTTGGTTAAAATAAAAAATAAAATAAAAATCAACTATTAATTTTTATAAATTACTAATAGTAATTTTTAAGCTCTAGGTTTATGATAACCCATGGTATTGACCCGTGGTAATACCATGGTATTCATATGAGCATAGACTATTTAAAGGGGAAATTCTATCATCTTAGATCCATCTTAATTCTGGGTCTACCAAGTGCTCAGAGGGATAAATAGATTTCATCCCCCTAAGAGTGGTAGATGTGGAGTTCAGATGGATATAGGTTGCTTTTTATGATAATGAAGATATTAAATAGACTTAGGAAATTATATTGTAAAAACATCTTAAGGTGAATGGTTAAAGCATAGACATTGGACAAGTATATTTGTATACTTCTGTTTTAAACTAAAACAAATCCAGGGCTAAAAGAAACGGATTGATTGCACTAGTCATCCTTCTATAACTTTCCAACATATGCTGGAGTAAACAGATTTTAATTTGGGTAATTTTTCTAATTGCAAACAGGAATATACTTGTGTATTGGCAAGGTGGTTACGAGGTCCCTGGAAGTGATGAATTTCAATTTTTCTTGGTTTTATATATAGTATTAGGTTTTTTCTCATGCTTTCTGTGAATGGCACGGGTGAATTTTATCCTACACCCACTAGGTTATCGATATGTAATTTCGGTAATTTTGATTTCAAAAGATATTTTAAAGAAATGCAATGATTTCATTTGTGTATTCAATAAACACAAGATTTTATAATTGAGTAAAATATTTGCCATGCCTGGTGAGAGATTCGCCAAAAAATTATATATACATATCATATTATTGATAAAATCGCCTTCCATTTTTCCTATATACCATGGAGATTCGCCCATTTATTATACATGTAAATTTAGGGGGGGTTCTTAAAATTTTCCCTGTTCGATACTTTGCTGTCTTCTTTTTCCAAGCATCAACGTGAGAAGCATCAGTAGGCTTTGGGACCTCAGCCTCTATGAAATCCTTCAGCCCATTGTCATCTAACACCGCCTTCATCCTATCCTTCCATGCAATATAGTTCGCGCTGCACTCAAGAGCATACTCCAATCGCAATCCGTTGAAAGACATTGCAACGTTGACACCAAGAAAACACTGCTGCAAATTCGAATTCCACTAGCTCAAAACTCAACCGCTTTTGATCTAAAATTCGTGAGAACAAAGTATTTCTCGTACAGAGATTGACTGTATGGGCATTCACCGGATATCTCACCTTCCAAAGAAGGATGAATCCAGAGGCTACCTGGCCCGATTATAGACTCTGCCTGAAGCAATAAAATGTAATCACTTTCTGAATAATAGATCTGATGATCAACGCTACGATACCATGTAGAAATTTTGAATAATTAAGTACTTATTCACAGAGATTATCCTGATTATACACTATTGCGGAATACATGCACAATACATAATCTCCTCTACGTTGATCATCAATTTAGCAGCATCAAAAATAATGAAACATCAATCGCATGCACACATTAACACAGTATGTAACCTGAGCAAAGCATACAACTGAAAACCCCACACTATCTATATATTATAATGATTGAGAACATGTAACAATACATAGTACAATACTCCTCACAAGTACTCAGTACTATCTCCACCTGTTACACACAAAACTAGCTCAGATCTGAACAAGTCACAAGTTCAAATCTCCTCCACTGCACAATGCAAAGTGAAAATCACGTGAGCACAAGATACAATTTCCTTGGTATTGGCCCACACTACGCAATCCTCATTGGCATTACTCAATCCATGCATGTGAAAAATCTCATGCACAACTGATAGTCACAACTCACCCTTTCACTTACCTCTAACACCTGTCTCTGTTGAACTGTCCATGCACTGAGTTAACTGATGTATTCTTTAGTTTCTTTATGAGTTAATAATTAGTGAATTAATTAATAATCAATTCACACAACTCATCACTAGTGTATTCTTTAGCTAGACTAAATACAACTAGTTCAACTAAGTCAAACTGAACACAACTCCATCAACTCCACAACCAACTTCACAGAACTCACGTGCATGTGTTCTAACTGAAGTCCTCCATGCAATAGCTCAACTAACACATAAGAAACCACGTGATTCCTTCTGTCAGCTACATGTGCCACATCTGTAGCTCGAACTGAAGTGCTCCAAGAGAATAAGATAATGTTTAGAGTCCAAATATTATTAAGAGCCAATAATATTCGACTGTTTCTATTTTTAGCCTAGTAGTCTAAAAATAGACTCTGATCACTCCTCTGTGAACCAAAAATAAAAGTCCATCTATTTTTCCCAACATGACCAATCATCCATAAACAGCATCCTGCAACTCATAGACCATGATCCATATGTCTAAAAATAGACATAGTCTAAAAATAGACTTTGCACCAAAAATAGCCTACGGGCCCACTTAGTGAAGGCAACTCCTTTTCACTAAGCTCCATCATCTTGTTGCATTTTCAACACTATCCTTCAACAGTTTCCGCAGCTTCAGCCTTGAGGACAAGGCTATTCTTATGGGGGAGGGCTTGTTAGGGTCCAACCCTAACCCTTTTATTTATGTAATAGGATGGAGTCATAGTTATAGAGTCAATAAAGCCCATATTAATAATTGTAAGTGGTTAACTCGCATTTAATGAAGGGACCACAGTTAGTTACAAATGGGTCGTGGTATTAGATAGATGGTATTAATAAGAACCATGGTATTGCATGTATGAATCCTATATAAAGGATAGAGACTCCCCTCGAGGAGCATCGTTTCTTATTTTGTAATTGAGCTCAGCTCTATTGGAGGTTGCCCCCTCGAAGAGGCAAGTGAACATTGCTTTCTGAATAATAAAATACTTGTTGTTATTTCTCATTGTTCTATGTTCTAGGCATATTTCTTTGCATATTTGGTATTCTGGTATCATCTTGCAGGTTAAGAGCATAACAACTGGATGGGGTTTTTCGAAAAATTCACAGGGTATGATGATGAGATGGCTCAAGAATTTGCTCACTCCCTCACTCCACATAGCAGAATCCATGCCACTGTTTTAGTAAGAGGCCTCACTATAGATCTCACCCCAGAGCTCATCAGTAGGGTCACCACACTTCCCCTAGGAATTCCATGGAGAAAAGAAGACAAAGGAGACAGTCAGGTGGCAAAAAGGAAATTCTTTTTAGAAGGTGAAGAACCCACTGAGGATAAAAATGGAGTAAGGAGGGACAGTCTGCCATACCCATGGAGTGAGGTAGGCTACCAACTCATCAAATATATCTCATGTGAGGGTATATATAGTGTTTTTTATGGCTATCATTTCAGGATCCTTGAAGAATTAAGATTTGGGGTAGAAACACCAGTTCACCAAAGACTCAGCATACCCTATTTCTTGCTGCAATCACTCATAGACTCCAGCAACAAAGTAAAGGAAGGAAATTCGCAACAATTGGCTCACCATGGGTTGATCAGGATACTCATTGAATATTCCCTCCAAAACCTCAGAATTCCTATAAAATGGTCAGTCTTCAGAGACTTGCCAGCGAAGGATGACATCAAAACCCTCACTTATGATGATAGTCCTACTATCAGTGAGGAGGAGGCAAAACAGGAAGAGGAGGATATAGAGAAAGATAAGGATGAGATGGATGAGGAAGAAGCTGACACAGAAGAACATGATGAAGCACAAGAATAAGAAGGAGAAGAGAAGGAGGATGATGATGAAATAGAGGAGTAAACTAAGGAAGAAACTGATGGAGATGAGGGAGAACCACAGGAGGAAGAAGACAAGAAAAGCAGCGAGGAAGAAGGCATTGAAAAAGAAGGGAAAGAACACAAGGAGGAGTCACCTAGGGTGTCTCAAGAGGTCACTGAGAGGGAGGTAGCGACTTCCCTCACTACTCTCAGCACCCCAGTCAAGCAAAAAGGAAAAAGAAGGAGGCAAGCCCCACTATATTTCGGAACAAGAAAGAGTATAAGAATCAAACAAGGGAAGCCACAAATATCAAAAAAAATTCCTATTGAGATTGAATATTCCCCTAAGTCACCAATCACATATGTGAGGAGGCCTAATACTAGATCAACTTCCTCAAAGTGTAAGGAAATCCTAAAGGATCCATAGCAAAACCTACAAGAAGCAAAAACAGTCCTACAAAATACTCTGTTGAAACTACAGGAGGCACATAAATTGGAAAGCAAGGTAGGGGAGCAGGAAGAAACAAAAGAAGAAGACCTACAGACAAAGGAACCAAGCCCCCAACCTAACCTGGACTCCTATTACCGATTTATTGAAGGAGGCAAGGTAATACCTCAAAATGAACCTCTTTTTATCGGAGCTAAACAATAAAATCCCATGGCCCTCATCAGTACCCATAATTTGATTTCAAAGGATCCTCAGCTGGCACCTAGATATCTTTCTACCCAAGAGCAAGCAATTTCACATTTTGAGGATATGTTTAGGCTGCTAGGAGATGATAGTATACATGCCTGCCTAAGGAGATGGAACACACTACCACACAGCTTGAAGACAAGAGAATATCACTCCCCTCAAAGGTTGAGAGAGGCACTCAACAGGACACCTATCTATAAGCAATCTATGCAAAGGTTGAAGTTCAATTGGATAGGCCTAAAACTCAGTCTACCACTACTCCTAGGGATTCTAGAAGGGAGAAAAGAAGAAGAATAAAATAGGCAGTGGGAAGAAGTAGAAAAGAAAGCAGGCTTCTATGAACAAGAAGAAGAGACCACAACAAAGGCATGGGATGTCAGAGAGGCTACCAGAGCATTGAAGGACATGGATATTGACTAAGTTGCTCAGAGGATGAGCAACACTTTCAATAGGGGGTGATTATGAGCCTCATCATTGGGTAATTATATGGGCCTTAATTCACCTCCTAGCTTATTCTAACCAACTATTCTCATAACTTATTGCATACTTTTGATTATATTTTGTTTATGAGATGAGTTAGAGCTGGATATTTTTCTTTGCGGTCTAATGTGAATTTAATGCAGGATTAAAGGATAAAAGCAAGGAATTTTGGCAAAGAATTTGGTCAAAACTCGAATGGGACAAGGGAGAGGAATTATAGGAGGTAAATCCTCCTCATTTACTACTCCTCCATTCGAATATTCCTCCATCAGCTCAGAGTGCAAATAGCCAAATCATGAGGACTAGAAGGCAGCCGAGCAAGTGAAAGACAAAGCACCAATTTATCTTGAGTTGGGAGACAAACCTCCCTAATTTTAAGGAATTCATTGGAGACTTCAGATGTATAAGTAGAGAGGCCTAGGACCTTAGTAGGATTCAGATTTTTTATTGTAAAACTCTACTCTATTTTCGAGTTGCAAGATTTGTGACAGTTTTTTATGTAATCCATTGTTTTGATAATAAGAATGACTTTTGTTTTGAGCCAGGACTGAGTTAACTCAGAGGGATGAAGCTATTGGGTTAGGGCCCAACCCTAGCAGCCAAGGCTCCTCTTTATTGTACATGTATGCTAGCATAGATTCATAGTTTAATTGTTCATTTGCTTAATAGTTGCATTTCCATTACAGTAGTGTAGATTAGATTGGTTGTATGTTAGTTCACTTCCATTTGTGCCTTCTTTCAATTATTAGGTTAGCAAGGAGAAAAAGGATCACCATAAGGTTGTTAGCAGGTGTCTCAGCCTCACTTCCTTCCTCTGGGAACCATGACTTGAGGAAGAGACCCTTCAGCAGCCCCAAAAACACAGATTTCTAGTTCTTGCATGAGCTTTGGAGTTTGTTGTCTTTGATTCAGTATTTGATTCATGTTGTAAGGAAGATTTCATTGTCATATTTTTCCATCTCCATTTCTGCAATAAGATCTCACTCATGCTTTCATTCCCTTCTGCACTTCATGCATAATATAAGCAATTGATTCATGCTTTTCTAGTTTATGAAAATATATCTTGTTGCATAGTTCTTGGAACACACGCATGTTTTAAGAAAAACAGGTACTTCAGGAGGAGACCCAGACTTCATCACCAGCATCCACCTTCCAATTCATCCACCCTAGCCATCTCTTGTTCCACCATCACCCTCACTAGTTTTTTTTTCATTTTTCATTAAAATTCCCCTAGATACATTGACTGAATCTAGCCATCTCTTATCTTGGATATTGATGCCTGAGTGCTCCTGGACCTTCTAACACCCCATCCCACTCATCACACACCTTTTCTAAGCTTCCTAACACCTCAAAAACCTCACAATTAGCTCTCAGTTGTATCGTGTAGGTTTCTTGTAATTCCTACACGATCATCCTGTAGGTTTCTAGTACATCCTATAGGTTTTCCTGAAATGGCCTATTTTGAGGCCGAATTTATGGGGAACCTCTAGGAAGTCACAAAAAGCTTCCTAGGACCCTTCCACACCATCCAACCACTCCATAAACCTTCTAGCCATCCTCAAACACCTTCTATCCACCTGTCACATCCACAAGAACAATTAATTTTCATACTTGATTTTGCCTAAAAAACTGAAAAAAGTGAAAACAGATTTAGTTTAGTTTTTTCTTACACATTAGTATGGTTTGATGCTCTTTACTTCTACAGATTAGATAGTAGCCTTTTGTTAGTGTTGATTTAGCAATTCTTCTTAGCATAACTGTTTAAATGGTTAAATAGGATATGGTTTGATTTAGCATTTCATATTGTTTTTCTTCATTACTATAGTAGAGTAGCTCTCTTAGAGCAAATTTTCTCTTCTTCCATAAAAGAATCAAGCTTCTTCTGACTATATAGAAGTCTGGCTTGGAACCCCTCGGGTCTCTTGTTGGATGAATAGTGACAACAGGCATGACCTTCACTTTTACTTGTGCATATAGAACTGTCACCTCCAAGTTTGTACGAACCCCGAGTCGATAAGTAAAGCTGGTAGCCCAAGAGTTGTAGCATCCTTGCTGCAATACTAGCACTTATCAATAGTATTTGTAATCAAGCAATTGCTATGCTTGGTGCACGATGGGTGTCTATGGCTAGAGGAGTCGATACCCATCACCGACAGGTTGATCCATAGGATCACACGACTGCCCTATAAAGGGGAAAATCTGGCCATGATGTTTGGCGAGAAAGGTGGTGAGCATGCCCTCGTAGAGGCCATGAAGGAGAAATTCAAACTCATGAAGAAGCCGCGAGGCTATGCCATCTTGAGTATCTATGATCCTGCAATCAAGGTGGCCACATATATTTTGGCAGGAAAAGTTATGTGGAAGTGTTGCACAGATGAAGTGTCGGCACCCGTCGTCACTCTAGTGGCCCAATGCACAGAAGGAGTTCAGTTTAATTGGGCACGCTATCTCTGTGGTGAGTTCCTCGTGAACTACTGCGAGGCACAGGAGCTCAGCAAGACCTTCCACTATGCATGCCTCTTGCTGTCCATTATGCTAATAGCCTAGGAGATGCCTAAAGACAGTCAATTCCCCTCGGTCATGCTAGATCTACCAAAAGTAGTGAAGTATGCTTCGCTATGGGTAACCAAGGATGCTCAGTGCATTAAAGATAGCAAGATCTTTTGGATCTTGATGGAAATTAATATACGCATAGCTATCAATCGCAAGTCGTAATTATCGCCTACTATGTTTGCCAAACTGCAGGATTACGTGGAGTTCAAGGCAGACTTTCAGCACGTATCAATTAGGGCATGAAAGGACCCTGAGCAAAAGTGGAATGAGTTGCCTTACTTAGAAACTGATGAAGCGACCGATGTAGTTGTTGATCGCTAGCTAGCTAAGTGGCACACTACCTTAGACTCAGTGGTGGGATCGAGCAAGTCCACCACGAAGTGCAAAAAGGAGGAGGCCAAGCTCAATATGGCACAACTAGACAAGAAGCAAAGGAAGGAGGCTGATGCCAAGGCCTAGGCAGAGCACAATTTTGCACAGTAGGCGAAAGAGCAGACAGGCAGGGCAGAGTGCGACTTTGACAAAGGTGCGAGGTCGCCCTCGGCTGAAACATAGGAAGAAACAGACGAGCAAACAAAGAAGCACAGATCGGACCCACAGATGGCATCATTCCATGTCAAGCTTAAAAGAGAACCAAAAAAAGGTGGGTCATGGAAGAAATCCAAGGCTAGTAAGACGTCGCTGGACCCAATCACCCTAACAGAGGGAGATTTGAATGACATTGGAAATACCATGCGAGATGTCACTGTGGAGGTACTACAGCAGTTTCAGTAGCAGTAGCAGCAGCAAGTATTGGGGGCCATCCAAACGGATTTGCATGAGCTATAGATCCACACATCATAGACCGGCGCGACATCCACCAGCCTCGCCATTGGTACTTCAGAAGCTGCCGGGATGCTGCGCGTGAAGGACTCCCGAGTGATAGTGCTATCAAAGGGAACACTAACCATAGAGATCGAAGCTGACAGGCCCGCTGTCAATGCCCTCAAGGGAGTATGGCTGAACTTGATAGCGCTTCCAGGTGAAGTGTTCCACCTACTGTAGGATGGGGTGATCACAGAGCTGAGGGCCTGTGAACAACACTCTTTGTAGGTGATTAGTGAGCAGAACATCAATAATGTGCAGATGGCCCTACGGCGAGACTCTACCATTGCCACCTTGAATGACGTAATTGATAGAAACAAGCGCAGAGTTTAGGTCCTAGAGGAAGCATGTCGAATGGTCCCAAAGTTGGCCATTCCTAAGGAAGAACCAGTAGAGGTGCATGTTCGCAAACTTGATACGGGGGTGCACGACGCTCACACAGAGTTGGCCAAGGTTCAGTTGGAGCTAAACCTCTACATTGCAGAATTGCAGTTGAAGGCCTAGCCTTCAACTCCACTAGAAGTAAAGGAGCAGCGTGCAACCGCCGTCACAAAGGCGACAGTGGTAGTAGACAGTGCAGTAGCAGACTGCAAAAGGTTGTTTGAACAATCATTCGAGGTACTAAATAGTCTACAAGAAGATCCTAATGTACAGAAGCTAGAGACAGAGGTGCGAGAACTGCAACAGTGTTATGACGAGGTGAAAGGAACAGCGCACACTGTCGCCTTCACATAGAGACTTGCAAAGCTACAGGAGGCCAAAACACTGAAGGAACAGGTAGATGCATCTTAGCACAAAGAGGCAGTTCTGAAGGCACGCTTGAAGCCTTGGTTGGACGAGGCCTATTTGGTCACGACCTCCATTGAAGGCAAGCTTTCTAGTCTGTAGGTGACTCAGCAGAAGCTTCAGGCTGACAATTCAGGACCAGCGACAGAGCAATTGGTCGAAGAAGTGAAGCAGGCGGTCGCGCAGTGCACCGCTGAGGTGGCAGTCATACAGGTCAAACTGGAAGGTCTTCGCACCAAGATCTCCGCGCCCACAAAGTGACTCAAGGGCAAGTCACCATGTTTTTGTTGGGGGGCTATTGGGAACGGGTTCCCCCAAGAGTAGTTTTGGGGCTAAAATCCCATGTTTTGGGACAATTTTTTAATAAAGTTGTAAAGTCTCTGCATGTTGTGGTCGCGGAGCGCGAAGGTGTCAAGAGTCATAAAGGGTTGTCCACCCTTATTTTGTAAAGTGTCAAGTCAGTTGTAAAGATATACCCATGTTCCGTGGACCATGGGATTGTATAAAAAGGAGCTAAGTAAGTAAGCTTAAGTGGTGAAGAAAAAAAGAAGAGTTAGTGGCAGAGTAGTGGAGAAGTTCTAAGTGTTCTTGGGGCTTAGTGTAGGTAGAGGCTCTGCCAGTGAGTGCCAGAGACCTAGGGTAGAAGTTCATAGCTAAGTGCGCGGACCCCTGCAGCTGTGTGCATAGGGTGGATAAAGTCTATATTAAACTGGAAATATCAATAAAAAGAAGTATTTTGCAATTGCTATGTAATTAGTCTCTGTTAATGCATCTGATTATATTGTGATCTAGGTTCATATTACAATGTTTATCTGATGCGCAAATATATGTGATTATATTTTTTAATTAAACTCAAGTAAGAATATCAGTTTACGCAACGATAACTGTAATTGATTTGTAGAATAAGTAGAACACTTCAGATAACTTGGGAACCTATACAATACATCATCATAGGAGTGCGAAAGTACTTGAACCACTAGTTAGGGTTGCGTGAATATCAATCGTACACCTTCACGAAGGTACTAAAGGGTAGATCGATAGGCCCTAAGGCTTAGCAACCTACGCGAAGGTAGGAGAAGGGGGTATAAACCAACATCACAACCATCTCAAGGTGCGAAAACTTGGTTCCAGCATTCCTCCATACTGCTTTGGGTGAGACTTCAGTCTGCGCTCCATGGGCTGATGCCGAAAGGGCCAATAGTGTAGGGATTTGTTTGGCTGACTAATGTTGAACCTGGGTCAGGGCCCACAAAGCCAACACATATCATAACCAGACAACCACATTCATATACCATGCATGCCAAAACTAACAAGGAAATCATACATGCAACTCGATACCTACGACATAAACCCATTGTAGCTATTGATTCCTCTTTCCTCTTGCACTTTCCTACTTTTCCTTCGCTTTCTTTCTTCAAATCCAAAGTATGAAAAAATCCTCCAAGAGTGCTCCAAGAAAACTCTGTGTGTCCAAGTGTATGAGGGAGAGAGAACAAAAGAGAGCTTCAAGCTAAACCTGATAAAAGGTTGTACTAACAAAAAGCTATGAACTGATCCTCATAAGCCTTTTTATCATTTAGGCCTCTATTTTCTTCATTTTTCTCTATTTTTCCTTCAATTTTCCTCGCATGCAATTTTGTGATATTTTACCTTCATTTTCTCCTATTTTTCTATTATTTCATAAATAAAATGTCAATAAATGCCTCTTTTCCTTTTCTAATGCCTTTTCCAATTTCCATAGCTATTTATTAATCACAAGTGATCCCTGTCACTTTATTTTTTCCCAACATTCAGCTTGGAATATGTGTCTAGTGACCTTGTTCTTATTTTTTCCTTTATTAACTTTATTACATGTATTTTTAACCAAAGTTGTTACAAAACCCTCCCCATTGGGGGAGCGCTATCCTCAGTGTTCAATGACACTTATAAACCAAAAAAAACATGCTTCCTATGGAGATTTATAGCATAACTCGATGAAGAATTTACATCATATCCATATACTAAAACATAACCAACATATCATGAACACCATAACACTTATTGGAGCTTTATAACACAACTCGATGCGGTATTTACATACATATGCGTATATAGACATAACAAAAACATAACATTAAGAACATATACCAAAATACATCCACTCAACTAGTGAATATAGAAGGATACATAGCCCACATATGATCAACCATCTCCCATGTAGCTTCATTGGGCCAAAAGTTCTTCCACTACACCTTAACTTGCTAAATTGCTCGATTTTGGAGCATGACCATATTTCGTTGCAAAATGCACTAAGGTTCTGGCTGGAATTCTCCTTCTGGCTCCACCTGTAATACAAACCAATCAATAACATGATCAACATATTTCACATATCTTCTAAGCAATGAAACATGGAAAACATCATGGACTTTCACTATTGAAGGCAGTGCAAGTCGGTAGGCTACTGGTCCAATCCTCTCAAGAATATTGAAAGGTCCATAATACCGAGGTTCAAACTTGGAACATGATGCAATCCTCAAGGATCTATTCTTGGGATTGATGCATAGGTACACATATTCTCCAACATGAAACTCCTTAAACACCATGTGTTGATCTGCATAGCTCTTCTTCCTGTCTCGTGCTACCTTTAGATTCTTCGTAATAGCTAGCATTTCTTGTTCCATATTTGTCAACATGTTCAGTCCAATTAATATCATGTTCACTAGATTTCTCAAAATAATAGGAGTATTACAACTCCACCCATATTTGCCTCAAAAAAACTCATCTGCAGAGATTATTGATACCCATTTTTATATGAAAACTCCACCAGTGGAATATACTCTTCCCACTTTTGCTACTGATGCATGACGTACATCCTCAACATGTTCTCCAAACTCTTGTTGACCCTCCCTGTCTCTCCATCTATCTATGGATGATAAGCTGTACTGAAGGCCAACTCTATCCCCAAACCTACAATTAACTCTTTCCAAAACCTAGAAGTGAACTTGGCATCCCTATCTAACACAATCTTCTTTGGAACACCATGCAAACTCACTATATATTTGATGAATACATGTGCTACTTCACTAGACAAATTCATAGACTTTATTGGAATGAAGTGTGCTACCTTTTTCAATACTTCAACCACAACCATAATAGAACCGTGTTGTCTAGATTTCCTCGTAAAACGTATAATAAAGTCCATGGAAATGACCTCCCATTTCCACTCTGGAATCAGAATTAGCTAAAGTAATCCACCTGGATTCTTACACTTTTCTTTTACTTGTTGATAATTTGTTGGGTGTGTATCTTGATTATCTTCCTAATTGTTCAGAGGTTTTTTTTTTAGTCGCATTGTATCCCTGTTCCTAATGGGGCAGTAATGCTACCTATTTAATCGTCATCAAGGGGGTCCACGAGGGGGGGGGGGGGCGCCGTGGGGTTGATAACGAATTTTATGAGCTCCCCTTGGCGTGGGTTTGGGGGAAGCGCCCACGAAGCCAAAATTTATGAAAAGTTTACATGTAAAATATTGTAATTTTGTAGTCAATATGGGCCATTCATTATGTTGATGATATGATGGTAGAAGATATGTTAATTTAGGGTTTTTCCCCTAGAAGTCAAGCCTTGGTTTATATGAGGGAATTGTATTGTGGTTGTGTATGATTATTTAGAGCGAGAGAGAGAAAGCAGGTTGTGTGAGAACGAAGAGGAAATTATAGTGGATTTGCTATAGGTTGTATCTCTTCATTTTTCTAGATAATATAATAGGAAGGACAAGTTGTTTCTCCATGGATGTAGCCCAAATTGGGTGAACCACATATATATGTGTCTCTCTTGTTTTATGCATTTCTGTATTTTTTTTTCTGCAATATTTTGTGTATTTCATTTCTTCATTAATTAATTTCTAACATAATCCAAACATCTTGCGAAAAACTCTCCCACCTCTTTCTTCAAATTTGGTGAGTAGTAGAACTTCTAAACTACTGTCAATGTCTTTTGATGTCCTGAGTGACTTGAATATGGCTTATCATGAAATTCCTACAAGATAATATTCTTGAGTTCACTGTTGTCTGACACATAGATCTTGTCCCTAAATCTCACAAAACCATATGTCGTGATATGATAGTCCACATCATGTCCACTTGTACCCTATTATTGTAACTTGTGCCTAAGTTGTTGGTACTTTTCATCCTGTTGTCCTTCCTATAAGATATGATCATGTAAATATGTCCCAATGAGCTAATAGCTACTATTTTATTTACTTGTACTCTCATACTAAGATAATTTCTAACCCTGTTCTCTTTACCCTTAATATATCTAATTTAAAAGTCAAACTCACTGATCGTAGCCAACCATCTATCTTTCCTGTCATTTAGATTTGGTTGGTCAAACAATTATCTAAGCCCACTTTTCTAACTCATGAGAATGAACCTCCTACCAAGAAGATAGTGCCTCCACATCTTTAGTGCATGGATGATCAATGCAAACTCAAGATCATGTGTCACATAGTTTTGCTCATGCTCATTCAATTCCCTTAACTCATAGCATACTACATGTCCCTCTTGCATTAGGACTCCACCAAGCCCTCTCTTGCAAGAATCTGTACATACCACAAACTCTTTATCCTCATCTGCAATATTTTGAAATGGAGCATTTGTCAACAATTTCTTTACTCGGTCAAAAATTTCTACACATTCCTATGTCCTTTCAAATTTATTTCCCTTTCTCTACAATAATGTAATAGGGTAGGAAATTTGTGAGAATTTCTGGATGAGCCTCCTATAATAACCAACTAATCCCATGAATGATCTAACCTCCTTTGCATTCCTAGGAGCTTCCCATTCCATGATAACTTTTATCTTTTCTTTATCCACTTCTATGCCTTCCTCGGAGACAACATGACCCAAGTAATGTACCTATGTCTGAAAGAAACTACATTTTCTAAGCTTGGCACACAACTGATGCTCTCTTAGTAGTATTAACACTGATGCTAAGTGTTCGACATGCTCTTCCTCAATTTTAGAATATATCAGTATATCATCAATGAATATAATAAAAAACTTATCCAAATAAGGATACAATACACTATTCATAAAGAACATAAAAGTAGTTGGAGCATTAGTCAAACCAAAAGGAACTACAACAAACTCATAATGCCCGTATCTGGTTTGGAAATAAATCTTATAGATATCCTCTTCTTTAATGCATACCTGATGGTATCCTAATCTCAAATCAATCTTCGAGAACATTGTTGCTCCCTTCAACTAATCAAACAAGTCATCAATCCTCAGCAGTGGATGCCTGTTATTAATCATCACCTTGTTCAACTTCCTATAATCAATACACAACCTAAAAGTACCATCCTTCTTCTTCACAAGAAACACTGGTGCACTGAATGTGACACACCTATCCTAATGTATCCCTTGTCAAGAATTTCCTTCAACTGCGACTTCAGTTCCACCAAATTTGGTGTTCTCATCCTGTAAGATGCCTTTGATGATGGTGTTTCTACTAGTACCAACTCAATAGTAAATTCCACTTCCCTGTGAGGCAAAAAAATCTGAAATCTAAATTGTGAACACATCCTAAAACTACTGTAAAATTGGATACCCCTTGAAGACCTACACATCCTCAACATCCTTACCTTATCACTGGAAATATGCACTGCAAATAATACACACCCTTTCCTATGACTACACTTTGCCTGCATACCTGTAACCATCCTAACTGATGTTTCCTTCTTCTTACCCTTTAATACTCTTTATTCTCCATTGTCATCCAAGCATTCAATAGCCTTTTCATAACAATCCACCTTAGTATTATGAAGATACAACCAATCCATACCTAACAACATACTATATGATCCCAAGGGAAGAACATTCAGATGCGTTGATGTAGGCATACCATTCAAGTCAAATGCACAAGCTCTTACCCAATGATGAACCCTTTTCTTAGTAGTTGTAGCCAAATGCAGTAACCAAGGCTCTACATGCACTTATTTATTCAAAGCACACTTATCCACTAGATCAAGGTTAAAATAACTATAATTAGATCTGTGGTCAATCAAAATAGAAATAACTTGATAATAAATCTTACCATTCATATCGGTAATAGATTCCTAGTGATCTGCCTGCTTATTATCCAACAATGTATAGGTATGAGGAATACTCTTCCCAACATCTCCCATTGTTTGTGCCTCCTGAGCACTATAGTTATATGGACTACCACCCTGATGTTGTGGGCAATCTCTCCTGTGGTGATCCTTGCCACAAGTCCAACACTATAAAGGATTCCTACCATCACCCTTGTTCTGCTACTCATACTGAAATCCCTATCCTTTATCATATGCATTGAAATTATCATGCGGTGTTTTATTCTCTTTGCTACCCATGTCCTATTGTCTTCCTCACTTCTTATCCCACTTTCCTTTATTCTTGTCATTACCTTTCCAATCATGTTTCAAATTAGATCTGTGCTCGATTGCTCATAACAATGCTTCAACTTTCTCATGGCTTCCTCCAATGATCTAGGCTCATCAAACTCAATCATGTATTTGAACACTACTAGAAACTAATTGATGAATCTCTAAATCTTAGCTCTCTCCTCATTAAGATAAGGAACATATATCAACAAATCCAAGAATCTACTAGTATACTCCTCATCGGTTATAGATCCCATCTTCAACTCATAGAAATCCTTCACCCTGTCAGCATAGTATCTCTTAGATAAATACTTCTTCCTAAAAAAGTTGTTCAAACTCCCTCCAAGTCAACTCCTCTTCCCTAATTCCTCTGACATTCTTCTTAGCATATCACTGTGAGAAACTTTCAGACACAATCTGAAAGTATCCCACCTATGAAAAAGAGATGTATTCCACTGTGCAGGCTTGCCAACAATAGAAGCATTACATTCTGGGGAAGGAAATGGTGATCCACATAGACCTCCAATCCCTTTAGTTCATATAGACACAAGGGAAGTTTCAGAATGATCGCCATCAGAAATGGTCCACATACCTACAATAGTTCTATTTGAATGTTAAGTACAAGAAGGGTAGCACCAACAATGTTGCAGACTACCTCAGCCGACTGTCAGTCATGGGGTTGACCACTATGCTCGACTCTTTTGGGCACAAGACTGCAGGGTGGTTGCATCTTTACAAGAGCAATCCATAATTCAGCAAAACATACCAGATGCTCCTGGAAGGAAATCAAGTTCCAAATTTCACCTCCATGATGAATTGTTATGCCACCTAGGACACCTTTGTGTTCCTTCAAACGAGTGTGTCAAGATGATTTGGGAGGCACACTACAGTCGATTCGTTGGACATTTCGGGGTAGAGAAGATAGTGGTAGTGTTGCAGAAGTATTTTTATTGCCCGAACCTTCAGTAGGATGTTGGGAAGTACATCAGATCCTACACTACCTGCACCATTTCCAAAATGACCATTAAGAATTAAGGCCTATATACTCCTCTACCTACTCCTAGTCGACCTTTGAAATCCATGTCCATGGGTTACATGTCGGGCCTTCCTTCTACTAAGCATGGTAACTGCTGTGATTTCGTAGTCGTCGACAAATGCTCTAATATGGCCATTCTGGTGAGCTGCAAGAAGAGTATCACAGTAGAAGTCACTACTAAGATCTTCTTTGAATGAGTGTGAGTACACTTTGGGATCCCACAGTCCATTATCTCAGATCGGGACAGCAGGTTCCTAAGTACATTTTGGTCAAGTCTCTAGTCGATTTTGGATACCAAGCTCGCTAAGTCCATGGCTTTCCACCCCCAAACTAATGACCAAACATAGGTTGTCAAAAGGATGATCATACACATCCTGCACATGTAAAACTCAAAGCATCCACACACATGGGATGAAATCCTCCCCTATTTCTAACAGACTTGTAGTAGAGCTCTCCATAGCTCAACTGGCCATAGCCCCTTTCAGGTGGGGTTGGGATTATAGCCACTATGTTCCATTGATGTGGCCATACCATTTGCAACTACTCGTGCAGATTCAACTCATGTCTAGTCTAAAGCTGACAGGGCTAACAGCTTCATTGAGCGCATTCAACACATCCTCCAACAGATATTGGATAGAGCCAATGCTAACTACAAGTAGTGACATGATCAGCATCGAGTGTCACACAAGTTCCATCTAGGCAACAAATTTTGGCTACATCTGTAGAAGGAACGCTTTGTTGGGCCCCACCACAAGTTGCGGCCACTCCGATGTGGGCCATACACCATAACCAAGGCTATAGGGGCCAATGCCTTCGAGATCAACATTCCACCATTCCTTGGCTTGTACCTAGTATTCAAAGTGGACCGCCTTCATCCATACTTTCCACCATTGTTGGACACATTCGACATTGCAGAACAACTCACACCAACAAAGTTAAACCTAGACTGCATGGAACATGCCACAAATAATCAAATCTTGGACACATAGATCAATAACACTCGCCAATAAAGGATCCAACTATATGGAGTTGTCAAAGTGGGACAAATCCTTCACCAAGGCAAGTGGTTCACCAAGGAAAAGGTTCAACATAAATTTCCTCACCTCATGGAGGATCTACACGCAATGGGGACAATTGCTTCCGAAGGAGGGATAATTAATCTAGGTGTATATTTGTGGCCACCCACCTATTCCACCTAGACCTCCAGTCGATTTTATCAATTTCCTTGTTTATATCAACATTTACTATTTTTAGCAATTTTACGGGTCCTAAACTTTCAGAGCAGTTTTGACCCCCTAAAAAAAGTTTTTTTGAGGTCTGCAGCAGTCCCATTGCCATAGGTAGGGGCCTACTACAAATTTTTTAGTACTCATAGATATATTTCCAACAAGGTATCATATGCGCCAAATGGAGATAATATGAGCAAGTTACGACCCGAGGAAGTTGGTTGCCCAACTAAACCCAACGGGGCCCACAAACTCTTAGCATTCCATCTCCTGGGATTAGGATTTTGGTTGTTTAGGCTTTTCCCTTGTTGTTCAATAATAAAAAGGCCCTTGAGCCTCATTGTAACATAGTTCAGAGGCATGTAGCCGCCACATCTCTTCTCAGAGATAAGCTACCATCGCCCGAGCTAGTTTATTTCCATTTCTATATGTAAGCATATTTCAGTTCTTTGATATTAATGAAATGAATTTTTATTTCTATTGCATCTTTTTGTTTATGTGTATATCTATATTTTGTTGTGTTTCTGCATAAGTATGGATCAACTAGCCTCTCATATGGGCCAATTAAACATATCTTCTAGTGCCCCAACTGGTCATCCTATCGCTCAAACTCCTTATGTCTTTATTCCCACCTCCGAGGTAAATTATGTTTAATCCACCTTGAGTAAGAATCCTCAGCAACCAATAGGGAAAAAGAAAAATAATAAGTCCAAGACTTCATTTGAGGAATAAGGGGCATCACAAACCCAAGATAACACTAGGAGTGGCACAAAACAAAAGAAGAAGAAGAATCGCCTTCCCTGCAAGATTTTTGGAGATGATCATCTTACTCATGAGTGCCCCTGAATGGAAGAGATTCATTGATATTTCTCACAAAAATCTGATTTTCAACCAGTTATCTTGACGAATCCATTTTCGACCCAGCAACAAAACATGGTTGCAAATCCTCCACCACCTCAACAAGGGGGAGTGGGGGAAACTCTTCTAATGCCTCACCTTCAACAAAAGATATCTTTATGGTAAAGTCAAACATCCATTTACAAACTAGAGCTGATAATTACAAGAATTTTAAGAGTGGTATTTCTAACTCAAATCCTGTGAACTAGCCTACACTAGATGGTCAACTTCATTTTGATAAGCCATCACTAAACATCATGTTGTGCTCACCTAAGGGTGACCTTTGAAATACTATGGACAATCCCAATGTGAAGGTCGCTCACAATTATAGTATTGTTAAGGATTTGGCCCAAGATCCAATTGTTATGTTTGCATTAGAAGTGTTGCAAGGTTTCCTAACGCAACGCAAGGAAATATTGTCTATTATCGATAGGGTGGATCCCTCAAACTCAAATATTATGACCTTTGATCCATCTCTTTGGAAACCTCATCTTCCACATCATTTGTCCTTCTAGATAATGGTCCACATTTTTGGACAACACGTTCATAGGATAGTCTTGGAAGAGGGGGCATCATACTATATAATGTCATCGATATCTTGGAAATATCTTGGTTCTCCCACTTTGTCTGCACCTAGATCAACTTTGAAGGCCTTTGATGGGCACACCTTGTAGCCTTAAGGGGCATTTTAATCTTTTCCTATCAAACTAGGAGGAAAAATCATCTTTTTTGAGGTCAAGGTCATTGATGCACCATTAGATTACAACCTCCTTCTTGGGAAAACTTGGTTCCAATCTATGACCATTTTCATGTCATCAGTCTTTTGTGTCATCATGTTCCCCCATGAGGTTAAAATAGTCACTATTGACTAGTTATATTTCTACAAGCCTGATCTTTGATTCCATGATAGTCAATTGATCCCCTTTATAGGCAACTCTTCCACTCTTACCAAGGGTATTGGGGTAGGAATTTTTCAAAGACTCCACCTTTGATGGGTACATTTATTTTTGCTCCACCAAACCCATGTCCATCTGCTTCCATGATTAACATGATCTCTTTCGTCACTAGTGAATCCCTTGGATTTCCTGATCCTCAAGTGGTGCCTACGAAAGATGCATCTCATGGAGGCATAATGCCACCTTTTGTGGAAGAAATTTTCTCTTTAATGGTATCACCACCACCTAGTGACACTAGTTAGAAACCCCATCCTAATATGGAGTATGATCAAGATAATATATGCACATGGGCCATCACTCCATCAATTTCACATGACTCCCCTGATATTTAGTTACCTTTAGATAAGGACATATTGGAGGTCATGGCTTCACAAGATAAGATAAGGGAGACTATGCCTCACGATGCCTCTACTCTCCTACATATGGAATGGATGGAGATCGGCAGTCAAAATCTTGAATTTATCTAGGGGCCATTTCTTGAGTCATCTAATGAATTACCAGCCTCATACCAAGTCAAGTTTAGGATTTCTCATACTAAACTTGCCACTAGATTATCCACTCCAGCTTCCCCCATTAATGAGTGTCTCGTACCCTCTTCCTGCCTTGATCATCACTATCAAGGAGTTGTCTTAGCTCGTGAGACAATTCACTCTATATGTCCTTAGATTGTTCCTGATAATGTTATGGTTCTAGATCATCCTTGCAACTATCAACCTTTAGGACTTTGGAAGTCTAACCGGATGTGGAATGGGCCCATCACGGTGCACCATATGTTTCCAACAATGGCACGTGATCTCATACCTTGGAATCCTTAGCTCGTTCCCAGTAGTGGGCGTTGTAATAGATAACCTATTGGACTATGTCATGCTTTATACATATGTATATATTTCAAAAAAAAAAATTACTATTGCTCTTAGGTATGTCCCTAAAACTGGCATATAGGACTAGGATTCACTGACCAGGTTATGACCTTAATCACTCCTTTTTTCATATTGTAATTTATGTCGTAGAGCCTACCCTCCATGGGAACCCTATAATAGCACCTGATTGACATTTTGGCATCCATGTTGTAGGTATTCATAGGTTTTTGGATCTGCTTTAATATCCACCATGACATCAAATTTGTGCCCCATGACTATCTTTGTCTACTATTTTTAGCTATCACCCTATAGGGGGTCCCAACACTTTTGCTCATGTTTCCTTATGGTCACCTATGCTCATGGTCCTCAATGCCTTGTTAGATGTTGTAATATGAATGATTTCCTTCATTTCGCTCGCCATTTTTGCATCCATGCTCGACCTATTTCCTTTGCATTAGCCTTGATTCCATCTCGCAACCTTCCATCACCTTTCAAAGAGACTAATGTGATGAGTGTATTTCCATTTCCAAACACTTTGCCTCTTCCTTCTACTATACTTAGGTCAGTTCCGTCATTTCCCCTCAAAACAAGATGCATCATGTTATACCACCCATCTCTTTGGAATGAAATTCATTTTGGCCTTCTTTTCATGTTCGTTAAACAATGAAAATCTTGAGCTCCTTTTGTTATATTTTCGTGGTTGTTAAATCTATATGAAAATGTTGACTCCATTTTGGTCCTCTTTCCATGACTTGTTAAACCCATGAAAATCCTGAGCTTCTTTTCTACCATATTTTCATGCTCGTAAAACCTATATTAAAATGTTAAGTTCTTTCCATCTTTCCCTACTTATTAAGTAAATTGAAAGTCGACAAGAAATATCTTGTACATTCTAAAGCACGTTGTGTCATGAGTGAACTTTTATCTCTTTTTTAGCCTCGTTATAAACTTCATGAAAAAAAGGAACCTATTGAGCTTACTTGGCTTCTATTTCATGCTCATTAAACTATGAAGCGGATAAACTATACAAAAATGGGGCTAGGGGGTATCTTTGTCGCCATCGCATATTTGTCTTAGCAGTTGTATTTCACCCTTAATCATGGAACGTGTTTGATTCATACTCTTACAATTGGTGTTTTCTAAACTTTTGAACCACACCTTTAGCTTGAGTCAAGTCACTTTGTTGCATGAGTCAGTATCTCACCCGATTGGTTACCCTTCCAATCCATGGGCTTTGGTGATGCCTCTTGTGTCACCATCATGTCTATCAGTATTCTTCAGTCTATGCTGCCAAGTTCACTATTGTGACATGTTATTATATGTTAAAGGGAATTCTTAATTAAGATTTGTTCATATACATGTATCATCATACCTTTTATATCAGTCATCCATTTGTCAGTTGTACATCACTTCTTCATTTGCTATCATCAGATGCCTTATCTTGGTGTTAGTTTCGTGTTGATGGTGGGGAGTAAATTAAGGCCACATTTGATGGATCTCTTCCCATCAACTTTAGCACCTTATCTAGGGTGTATATCTAGAAACAGTCTAGTACCTTAGAGCTTGCAGTCATCAGTGGTAGGTTTCCTCATGGTTTGCATTGGGTTCTCATCATTGTCCCATGTTGACTAATTCTACAGATTGCTTAGCTTTAGTTCATTCATTCGCTCTCTATAGACTATGCTAGGTATGTTGGGAACCATTTTCATTATCGGTGGTCTCCCTTGTGTATATTAATAGGATACATCAATCCTTGGTAATGAGATGGTCTCCCTGCATACTCGACATCATCTCATTCATTTGCATGTAGTAGAGTCATACCATCGAGGTGTGTTCGAAGACCTTGGGGAATTGAGGCCACCTCACTCTTGATAATTACCTCCCCTAAGTTGTGATTGGAGAATATCTTATGAACTTTGAGGACCATCATTGTGGGCACTCACATTGCTTTCCAACCGTACTGGTAGTTGTTATTCCAAAGATATGTATTGTAACTTTACTAGTCCTTGATGGCATCAGTCCTTGGTATGGTGTGTGGCCATCTATTCTATATTCTCTCAGTACCAAGTATGGGTATGCCTACCTTGAGTATATACATATTTATGTATTTGACTACACTTTTGAGTCTCTGCATGTCTCTTGTCTATGATCTCTTCCTACCTCTCTCACTGGTCTACTTTTGTAATGTATATTCAACCATCAAATTATCTTCTGACCTCATACATTATGGGGCATTTTTTATAGCTCAAAATTCCACCCCCTAGGGTCAAGACAAAATCCATTTCCTTTGTCAAGTCAGAGGATCAAATTGTGACTGGTGAAATATCAAAATTTAAGTGTTTTTAGGGTTCATCACTCCTTCTCAGTTGTATGGATCAAACCAGATTACCTTGAATTGCTCCCTCCTAGTGTTTTGGACCAAAATAGAATCCAATTAACACCCTCTCTACACTAGATATCTAAAACAGTGTGGGAATTCGACTGGATAAGCCTAGATTCAATCCAAGTTGACAACTTTGATTAAAATAAGCATTGTTGATTAAAATAATGATTGATTTGGTCTATCTTAATCATTACCTTAATACAGTCAAGAAAGTATCTAGGTGAAATGAAGGCCAATCATGATCTATATCTATATAAATGGAGCTCTTCACTAGTCACAATGAGGATAAAATGTATTATGATGGAATGTTAAAGAAATTCTCCTGCAATAAACTAACACTAGTAGGTTCACATAGCAATGAGTGTTGAGGTTAGGAAGGTGATCCAAGAAAGGACCAAAGGAGTCTTGGCTATGTACTTCTTCACATGATTTATGCAAATTAAAAGAATATTTCCCCCATTACATTCGTGTTTTCTTTTATTTGCATGAATATATTGTTTTTCATGTGTTAATCTTTGTGGTTTTAGGAAAGAGGATATATTTATTATTTATTGTAAGAATGCTTCAAGAGAGGATATGGAGAAATATCTCAGGAGGAGATCTTCATGAAGATGCCATCACTAATAGAGTTAAGTATTCAATCTATTTCCAAGTAGTTCTCTTCCATTTCTTGATAGTTGCTTATGCATGTTTGGTGATTGTTTATTTCGCTTTGTTTATCATTTGTACACACACACATTATGGGCAAAGCTTTGTTTCTCTATGAAAATCTTGTTGAGGGTAAGGTAGCCTACTACTGTAGGTGAAATTTCTCTCTTAAACATTCCTGGCTCCCTATCCCTAAACATTTGGCCTTTCTCCCTTTGAAAAAATTTGGGGACAAGCATTTGGGGGTCATGTGTCTTGTGGGCTCCTTTGTGCACCAATCATGACTTGCTCCTCCTACCACATGACTTCAACACTTCTGCTATGCCATTAAAACATTTACCATCAATTGTTTTTGTTTTGAACCCCTTTGTCTATTTTGAAGGTAAAAGGGGTAGGGGGTCTACTATTGATAAGGACCATCAATCTTTTGATTAGTGGTTTGGTAATACAGCCAATCACAGACCCCCCCTTGTTGTTAACCCTTAGGCATGCATGGGCCCATGCAATTTCTTTAATAAGTTAGAAGGGAAATGTGGCACACAGCCACCAACAAAGTTACCCATTAATTTATTTTCGCTCTACTCCTCCAATATTAGGCCAAACACTAAACTTTCACCGTTTTGGCAAGCTCCACCAAGTTTAGCTCTACAATTTTTGCTATTGGTTAGCTAACTTTGATTGGTCATATCTTTCGATCGAAAAGGACATTTACAGACTTCCATATACCATTGAAAATCTATTTTCATGCTCTATCCATCTGAGGAGTTTTCAAGTGAACTTGATTTGATCTTATGAACTAGAAATGGCTCCAAAGTCTCTGCTCCTTGACCATTTTGCTTGAAAATCATTCTCCTTGCAACCACTCCTTTGAAATCAATGTTTGGCACCTTTGACATCAATTCTTGACATCAATAACAACATATTCTAGCAAAGTTATATGTGTTCTCTCTTTGCATGTAAAACCATTATCCACCCATTCATATGGGTGTCCTTTACTCATGTAAATGACCTTCTTCCCCTTCTCAAGCACCTAGACACGTGTATCTTCCTACCCTCCAATGAATAATTCATCTCTTGTGTAATTTTCTCACTTCAAGTGAGCATATTTTCGAAAGTCATGGGAGAAAATTCTAGAGGGTGATTTTACCACTCTTCTTTCACTAGTCCATCCTCAAGTACTTATGCCAATCCTCTCATAATTGTAGAAGGTGGTCCTTCCACCAATTGCACTCAATGATTAGCTTATCATGTCAATAAAGGAAATGGACAATAATTTCAAAAATTAATTTTGGTATTACAAAAATAATTTAGTTTACAAAGGTGGATAAGGATTCCTAGGCATATTAAACCCCTTCTTTCACCCCCCTCAATATTCTCCACTTGTGGCATCATGGTCCCTATATTAGGTTCCCGTGCCTCAATTGCATACTAGAATTTTCTTAGTAGGTGAAGGATTTAATATGTACATCATTAGCATGTCCATATAATTATAACAACATAATTAATTATCCAAGTTTAAATTAAAACAATAATTAGCATAATTAATTACACATTTAATCAAGGGATCAAAATGGGTATGTTATAATCCCGTCACCCTTAGAATAACATTTCCTATAGTGTTCCCTTCATATCAACAACACTTTCTATATCTTCCTCTTTCAACTACATTAGCAGTGCCATTCCTTCATGGTCTACTCCAACTCCACACCTCTAACATCAACCTACAACAATAATCAAGTAGCATGCATATTGGAACCATTTTCTATGAAAAAATATTCCATTGATATTCATTAATTACAATAAGGTACACATTTGAGGATAGTACTTATTTGTATGATCATGGATCTACATATGTATGGCTACCATAGATAGAACTCAGCTCAATATTTTCTTAGACATACCCATTATGCTCATGATCATAGCTATCATGTTATTTATTCAAGACTCCTATTACTTGTAGTCACCCACTCTCCAATCTCAAGCATCCCCTTCTCTATTACACAATCCCTTAGGTGATCCAACATTTAGCAAGGCTTTCTTGCAATGGAATATTATTGAGACTTACAAAATCTTACAACCAATGCATCCCCTAGCTTGCCCCAACATATCATAGTTCAGCACAATAGAGATCATGACATACCATAGGATTCTTGTGTCCTAATAGTATCCTCTTCTATATACTTTCTAACTCACTAGCCATCATTTGTCATTCCCAAATAGATTCACCACCTCACCTATTTCATGTACATATAAATATTGTGAGGTACTATGATAGCAATTTCAATCAAAAAGCTTTTTATATATATTTCACATAGATATAATGCTTCACTTATTAATTTAAAACTACTTCATAAGAGAAATCATATTTCATAAGTATGAGGTTCCCTGTTTAGCATTTGGCTCTTTCTATAGGGGGTAATAACTAGTCTTCATTATGGACTTACACTCACTGCCATATCCAAGACCATTCTACTTGCAACCTAAACTTCCAATCAACCAAACAAATGTGAGTGTCTACACATATAGTTTTTTTATTGCAACAATTCTAGTGGTTTACACAAAACCTCAAAATTGCAACATACCAATAGTTCCATCACTTTATATTTATTAGTCATAAGAAACAAATTGAAAATCATCATCCATAATGTATGCATTACCCATGTACATAAAATCCCTAGCTCTTGAAAGCTAGATTATCAAAATATACAACCTATACATCATTACATGACTTTGAGGGTCATCATGGGAAGTTCCCCCCCTACGCTTTCATAATTTTTCATTGCATCACATATTCTTTACTTAGGGAGTTAGGAATGAAACTTTGTCCTAAGACTTGACATATGTATAAAGGTTGATTATTGCCCCCCCTGGTAAAACTTAGAAAAATATTATAATTAACCTTCGTTATGTTGTGCCGGAAGAAATCACTTAAGATACACGACTTAATGGCACATTAAGGCATTGGACCCACCACTATAAGCAGGAAGCTTACATTGGGATCTATGTACAATGCCTTGATAGCTAAGATACTACATTAGGATTTGTGATGCAACATTGGGATTCATGTACATGTATTTGACTATATGTACCAGCATTAGGATCCATGCCATTTTTCTTGGGATCCATGTACTTAGTGAAGATAAGTGGCACCATCTTGGGATCCATGTACTTTGAGATAAGTAGCACCATATTGGGATCCATAATAACGCATCTAGATAATGATAGGAATGGCATATCGTCACAATTAATGCATGGATCACTTAGAGATGGTCTCTTTACCCGTTTGGATGGCTTAGTCTCACATGCATGTTATTCCCTCCTTGGAAGACACATGGGAATTTTTTAAAGCATTTGAGGATGCCTAGAAGGTGGTTACACAGGGTCACAAGTTGTTATAGTGATTACAAATGGCATGATAGTTGACCACCTTCTTTTGTTTGAGGATTTCCCTACTTGAGGAGCCACCTGTTCCATCTCATATTGGATTCTACCTTGGATGTCCCACATGTGTGGGGTGACGTCATGCACATGGAGGTTATTATTTCTTGTTTTTTCCTCTTCCTCACTCTTGGAAGTTTGTTGGTGGGGCACATCTAGCCCTTGGGCCCTAGGTTGACCACTTCCTCACTTATTTTGATGGTCGTCGACCACATTTGAGGGAGGGATACTTGATCAAACCCTGTTAGGCTAACACGTGTGATTATTGGTTACACATTTTACCACATTTTGAGTGGCCACTAATGTATTGGACGATTATTAGGATCATTTATTCCCATGTGTTTTATTTGTCCCATGGTTTTGACTTGGGTCAATGGTTTTTCCTCATAATTTGAGCTAGCACATTTTATTACACCTTGTATAGAGGAGACTCATTATTTATATGAGGAGATCTCTCTCATTTTCATTTGTTGGAGACTAATGAGAAATCATTCTTAAAGAGTTCTTGTGCATCTATATTTTTCTAAGTGATTGTTTAGACATTTTTCAAGTATTAGACTAACATATGTTCGTGTTTTCTAGAGGATAGAACTACTACAAGACCAAAGAAGGGTACCTTACTCCACTTGGAATGGTAAATCAAGGTATAGTCTTCTTTCCTTCCCCCTTTGACAATTGAAGAATTGTTCCTTATATTGACATAGGATATCTTAGGTCTCTTCCCTTTTTCCTTGGCCAACCTTTGAGATCACCTTGATAGTACTTAGAGAGGATTCTGCAGAGGATCAATCCCTACATCCATCCTTGAGAAAACCCAATAGCCCTAGTCAATGCTTGAGTGCCAATCTTGCTTTGTGCCCTCAACATTGTCTAATCTTAAACCCTAAGCATCACCTAGATTTTATGTAGTGACCCTATAGCCCCCTCAAGGCACTAGTCTATCTTCCTCTTCAACCAAAAAACGCAAAAAAAATAAAAAAAATTTCACCTTAAATTTTGTTTTGCAACCTAGGGCTTCATTGCTCGATCTCTAATTTAGGTAGCCAAAAACAAGTTTTTGTTTTTTTAAATGTCTAAAGGAATTGGCAATTGTACTGGTTTCGTACTCATCTGGCATGGGGTCAATTCCTATCGCTGCCACTATAACCTTTAGGTTCCTACATTCACCCCTCTGCAGACACGAGTAAATTGGTGGGATTAGGACCTTAGATCTCATAATTTACATAATATTCATAACAAAACCATCACCAATTGAGCTGCTCCTCAAGGGGCTAAGTTTATTACCATTTTTATTTCTACTTTATGCTCGGAACGTTCACATGCTAATTGATATTTTAGGATCTAGCTTTAGTATTGGCATGATCTAGGATCATTGTTTTCCATTTGATGATCTTTGCATCTAACCCTAAGCATTTGAAGGCAAATATGAAATTGTTTAAAGATTCATTGTCTTTTCTATTTGCCTAACTTCATGCTTGAAAACTTATGGTGAAAAGTTAAGTTGTGCTCTATTTAAGATCATTTCACATAAGTTTTAGGTGTAATGACTTAGTACTTAAGTGAAACAACTTTCCCTCTTTGTTCAGAAATCATCACTATTTAACTTGACATTCAAAGGGATTAAGGTTATGGTTTTAGATTTTGAATATGTTTGAAGTAACATATGACATGAAAATTGATCTGTCTCCCAACTAAACAAGTTGAATGCATGTGATATCACTCATGTTATTTCCTAACATTAATGAGAGAGACTTGTGGCTGGATAAAGATTCATTTTTGACTTGGTGCCCTATCTTCTTTGAAATGTCTTGGGCTCATTGTAATATTGAATATCATTAAAGGCAAAGTGATGCCTCATATTTCGTACCATTAAATAACAAATACTTTATGTTTTACATGCAAACAAAGTGTAACACAATCCCACTAAATAACAAATACTTTATCTTGTATCAATGAAAGTGTAACACGATCTCTAGCTTTGTAGTGGCAAAAATGTTTTAAAAAACAAGCGTAACCTTTGTAAAGCAACTCAACTTGACTTTCTTGTGCACGTGTTTCACATGTGTTCCTTGACTTTCACGCTTTATCTCACTTAAATAATAAAAATTAATATACATTAATACTTTAGGCTTTTTATTATTATTTATAATCAAATGTATATAGCTTGCTTTTGAAAATTCGTTCTACCCGTTCTTCTATGAGACTCAATTTTTTTATTTTTTTGTAAAGGTCAAGTTGTGCCCCCAAAAAAGGGTGTAGTTTTAGTAAAGGCAGACAAATATTTCAATGAGTATTCATCATTACATTTAAAGTTTTGGTTGGTAGCTTTTGTCTCCTTGCGGAACACGCTAAGGGTATTGGCTATGGTCGTTTAGAATCACCACTAAATTTGTCACAACTTTAGTGGGTGGAACTTTTGACCGATCTCAATGGTCGTGAGGATTATGATATTTAGCAAAACCATGGAGTGTATATTTAATTTTTTAAAAATTTCACATTTTTTATGGTGGCAAAAGTAATTTTAATAAGATATGCATAAATTAATAATATGATTAGCTAAACACAATACACATGTGTGCTCCATCTCTCTAACTTGTCTACCATTGGAGACCATTCCTATGAGACTATATTGAAGTGATGCAAGAGGGGTTAAAGGCCTCTAACTCATTATTTAAGGGTTGTGTTCCAAAATTCCAAAATTCATCTCTATCCTAACTTGTTGGGTTTCCTTATCATCACACTTATAACCTATAATGTGTTAGTGCACTCTCATATCAAAAGAAAATACAAGAAAAATCATAGATATTGAAAATGGTATCATTGTGTTTCTTCCAAATAAAAATAATTACAAATAGTACCATTGTGCTTCTTCCCATTAAAATTTAGCATTTCAATTTGCACTGTAAGCATCCATATTGCATTAAGTTCAATAGCCCATGGTGCTTTGTCCCTCGAGAGAACAAATTATATGTGATTTAAGCAAGGAGATACCACTGACAAAGGGAACCCACCCATGTCCACCTAAACTTTGCTAAAGGACGTAACCAAAAATGTATTTAAGATCTTAAATCACCCACACTAGGAATGAAGTGGGTTTGGAAATCCCATGTAAGAAAGCTTTTTCCTCGTTAGTAAAACTCCCATGATTAGAATCTAGATAAAATTCAAATTCTAGTGTTTATTGAAGGAACTCACCCATGCCAGTTTGCTAAAGGACAACCAAAAATGTATTTAAGATCTTAAATCACCCACACTAGGAAAAAAGTGGGTTTGGAAATCCCATGTAAGAAAGCTTTTCCCCATTAGTAAAACTCCCGTGATTAGAATCTAGAAAATCAAATTTTAGTGTTTATTAAAGGATCTTGATCTGAACAATTAATTCTTATACTTAGAGTTCACTTGGTAAAGGTTGTTATGCCTTCCTTTTAGCATAGGCTGAGGGACAGCCACTTGTAGCCAAGGTCTTCTTTACATTTCATGAAGGTTGTCACACTCATACTCTTCTAGTTACTCAATCAATGGCACAAGCCTTATAGGTCAAGCTTAAGCTCGAGATCCTTTGGAATTAACTATTTCCAAAACAATTTATTATAGAATACCATTTATCAACCCTTGAGTATGTTAATCCACTTGGAGGAGTGGAAGGTGTTCTTTACATTTCATTGCTCAATATGTTGGGCACCATTAGCATGAACTTTAGCCTATAGTAACTTCTTAGAAAAAGTATTCCAAATTACTTATTATAATATGGCTTAGCTTCATTAAAAAGTATTCCCATATTCAAGATTACGGGCATACTTGTGATGTGGGGAAGTTGTCCATAAGAAAAAACAAGATTGATCTCAAGTTGGAATATAATCTTATTAGGTTTAGATATGCACGCATCACAATCCAACCTTTTGAACCAATAAAGGTCATTATAAGTACTTGGTCTCACCCTTTAGGATGGAAAATTTCCCTTCCACATTCCAAAGCATTAGGTATAAAAATTTTCGCACATGATTTAAATTATGTCGAAAATGAAATGAAATATAGCAACAAAATGGAAAATAAACACAAAGCTACAATGAACACCAATTTGCATTAATGAAACAATGGCAAAAAACATCACACAAGTACAATAGCAAGAATGATCATAGCCATATATAAGAAGAGATATAGCTACTATGCTTATTCACAAGAAAACCCATAATAATAAATTGAAACTACATTTTTATAATAATGTAAAAAGCTAAGATGTAATAAATTTAACCCTAATCTTAAGTTAAAGCTAATTGTGTATGCGAGTCTAGATAAAGTTAGGTTATACAAAAGGAGAGCCTTGTAAAGACCATAATATTTTGCTTGTTTCTTAATTTTTAGTCTTATTTATCTCGTTGGAATTGTTAGCATTCATTTTAGCATTTTGAAGGGAAATGAAGAAACTCAAGAGCATTGTGGGTTCCCCACATCAAAAATTTCGAGAAAGCCTTTGGGATACTATCATTCAGAGGTGTGATTCAAAATATGCCAACCAAGCATTTGGATTTGCCCATTATGGTCAAGAATTCCAATTGCAAGGTTTCAGGGTTTCAAAGAAATATGGACAACCAAAAAGGTTCGTGCTAATATATGGATAGTCAAATGCACAGAAGGAAGCGGTCTTTTGGAAACATTTTGATGGAGTGCAAATAGTTAATACGTCAATGCTATTTTCATTTGATTTTGGATGAGTGCTGGCAGTTAAATTTTCAACGCTAATTTTGCTCTATCTTGAGACAGCGCTGACATTTAATCCATTCGTAGTTCATAGTTTTCCCACCGATATGATGCACGCCAATTAATCTGTCAATGACTAGAGCAGATACATTTTTTGAGGCGGTGATCAAAGATTCTAATCGCGATAAATCTCATGCAATATGGATTCATGCACCAAGCTTCAGTTTTGATGAATCAAACCAGAGATCCATGGTGAACTTACTATTTTGAACATGATGACAAAACTCTCTTTTTTTTACTTTGTTTTTCCTATAGAAGACAATAACTTTGGGCGCGGTTTTTGAAAAGTTGGAAAAAAAAATGAAAACCAAAAGATGTTTTTGTTTGGCATATACCCATTAACAAAAACCTCTCTTAGTTTTTACACAAGTGTCACAGTTTGAGATATATGAAGGAATATTTGGAGCCTATTTGTAACAGCCCTGAGTTAAAAGTTCATGTAATAAAAGTTAATAAAGGAAAAATAAGACCAAGGTCAAGGGACACTTATTCCAAGATTAATGTTGGGAAAAATATCCTAGTGTGCATCACTTATTGTGCTTATGGCTAAGGGGAAATTGGCAAAGGCATTCGCAAAGGCTTTGAAAAGGAAAAGAGGCATTAATTGGCATCTTATTTATGAAATAAAGGAAAGGGGGATAAAAGGGATATGAAAGGTCATAGGTTGCCTGTGAGGAGGAAAGTGAAGGAAAATAATAGAAAAATGAAGAAATTAGAGGCATCAATAATAAAAATACATCAAATCATCTGTTGGTATCCTTTTGTTAGTTCAGTTTTGGAGTTAGTTTCAGAGAGGAAAAGAGCACCAAGAGGAGAAGGAAAGAAAGCAAGCAAAGGAAGGACAAGGAAAGAAAAGAAAGCAAGGATCAAGTAAGGAAAGGTTGGATCGGGCAGCTTCAACAGGGATACTTGTAGGTAACAGATTTCATGTATGGTTTCCTAGTTGGTTTTGGCATGCATGGCATACGCATGGGTGTACTTTGGTTTCTTTGTTATCGGTGGCATGGACTTTTCCAAGTTTTGACAATGGTTTTAGACTTGCCTTGCCATTTCCAGATAGTCGTGGTGTGATGGGATTCTTTCTTGGTTGAGCTTTAGATTTCCGAAAGGTTTTGGACCTGGATGAGGTGGTATTAGGAAAATGCCAAGGGTTGGGGGTGGAGATGGTTTTCTCCGGGAAGTTCTCAACAGGTGGGTGGAGATACGAAAATTCATCAAGGGATGCTGAAGGTTTGGTTTTGTGATCTTAGGACCAGTTTAAGTGAGATCACAGTATGGTGAGGGTGGAGGTGGTTTAACCTCTCGATTCCCTTGGTTGTTTATGGATATTTTTATCCCGTGAGATCCCACATTCATGCTTGGAATATGGAACGAGGGTGATTGATTGAAAGAAAGATTTGGTTCAACCCAATCTATGGTCGGGTGGTATGTGGAAGTCCCTGACTTGGTTGGCTTTTGCATACGGTTAATAAGAGCTAAGTTCCTCTCGCTTTAATGAGTAAATGTACTTGTTGTTATGTGGCTTTACTGGTTGTTCTCTCATTATATTTATCTGGTTATATGTTGGTTATAAGCATGGTTAATTGACAAATCTAAGTATGGATCTTAACACATTTCTATTATTGAATGTGTGGATAATGAATGAAATACCTAATTGGTGTTACAATAGCTATTGTGGGAAGGCATTGTTTCTTCTTGTTTATCGTGAGACAAGTTTTCATATCACTATATTCAGATTTGAATTCATGACCTATAGGTTGCATGTTCACCATGTGTTTAACGAATGTCAATCTCAGTTGGGATTGGTTAGTTCAAGTCCTGGTTCAATTTTTGGTTCATAAGCTTTGTTTATATGTCATTTATCATTTCTGGAAGTTTCACTGAGTTATAGGAAGAGGCCTAAGTCCTGGCCCTGAAAAAGTGGCTCAGAATTCGAGGTCGCTAGTATAGAATTGACTAGAAAAGTCCACAGTCGCATGGAGGAAATCTTATCAGTGTGACAGCAAGGCTACAATCGCTTGCATGCCTTGGAAAGAGAGCACCTATGGCTCTAAGTCAGTGAAAAAAGAGAGTTATCTCAGGGGTTGGACACCTGGAGGGGTTGGGTTGCTCCTGGAGGTCCTGTAACACCTTAGGGAAGTCAATAAGGTCTTAAGTTGTCGACTCCATTTCCTTAAGGTCATATCGGAGGTTGAGTCTTATCATAATGACCCTCAGCTCTTGTCTACCCCAAGAAAACCAGTAAAAGTGCGTAAATGTGGGAGGAGGTGGTTACAGGGTGGTATCAAAGCAGTTTTCGCTCTCTTTGGCTAACATCTGATACAGCAAGGCGGTATCAAAGAGGGTTGTGCTCTCTTTTAATAAAGTCTGATGTTGTCATGGTTATGGTTGTCATGCATGGGGTCATGGTGTACAGTTGGTATGGTCATGCATGATGTTTTTATATTGATATGGTTATAATTATATATGTATCACGCTAATGTAGATTGATCTTGCAAATTAGATAAGCCTCCCATGAACATCAATAATGTATGGTTTTGATTTTGGTATCTATTTGGCTTATCTAACATGGCCTACTACAGGAAGAAGAGAATCAAAGATGATGAGAAAAATGGTAAACTACAATTCCTGTGAATCTCCCTACAGATCAGTTGGGAAACAAGGAGGAGATCATTCTCCTGGTATAGCAGATACATTGAGGATTTTGAGGGCATAGATCAGAAGTTGCAAGAGGACAGTGACAGGTTGGTTTAGGCTCAAGAAATACTTGCAAGGGCTCAGGAAAAATAGGTAGAGGTTAATGCGGTGATTCTTCAAAGCTTGTTAGAGTTGCAGAGATATGGACAATTGAGGATTAGTCAAGAGCAAGAAGAGAAAACTAATGGTGGTTATGGTAGCAGGTCCCAATCTAGATACAGGTTGCATAGAGGGGATACAGTTAGAGGTGGAAGATCACTAGATACACCTTATAGGAGGACTAGTATGCATGGGCATCATTTTATTTCCTTGTCTAGTAGACATCATCACTGTCATCACTGTCATCATCCTTATAGGAAGGGTGAGTACTTACCTGAGGAGTTCAAGAAATTCAAGCCACATGCATTTGATGGAGAGATGAAGAAGTCAGAAGATGCAGAGGCATGGTTGCTTGGGATGAATAAATTCTTCAGATTGCACAGTTATTCAGAGGACATGAAAGTTAGGATAACCACTTCAGTCTCAAAGAGAAATCAGATATTTGGTGGGAAGATGTGAACAATGTCAAGGGCATTCAAGAAGAAGAGTTGAATTGGGATGAGTTTGAGAGACTCTTCAAGAAGAAGTGCATGTTAGAGAGGTACTATGATGATAGAGCTAAGGAGTTTTATGAGCTGCAAATGGATTCTATGATAGATGATGATTACACTAGCGGGTTCCTGGAGCTATTGAGGTATGTGCCTTATCTCAAGGATGAGAAGGCTAAGATACAAAGATTCATTAGTGGGCTGCAAGCAACATATGGAGAATAGATTGAGTTTGATGAACCTAGATCATTGGCAGAAGCCATCAGGAAGCTAAAGCATTATTATGAGAAGTCAAAGTGCAAAGTTGAGCATAATCATGGCTTGAAAGGAAATGAGAAAGTTAAAGGGAAGTGGTCACCGAAGCGGGGAAGGCCTCAGGATGCAAGTGAGAAATAAAATGTTGTTCCTTACAAGAAATTCAATGCAGTTGAGAAGGGACATGGGTCACGGCCTAGAGAGCAGAAAAACAAAGGTGATTGTAGGGGACCGTTGTAGCATTGGATATGTGGCAAAGATCATCATAAGAAGGTTTTTCCATTGTACCAGGGTGGTAGGCCTCATATCTATAATGATTAGGAGGCGCAGATAGTTGGGGATGTTGGTCATATCATTCTTCGGATTTATGTCAAAAATGGGCCTCCTAAGGAAATTATAAAATAATAGTGGAAATAATAAAATAAGATTTGATTACATCATCAAATTTTAGAGGGAACAAAGAAAAAACTATATTTTCAACTCATATTTTCAACTTATCTCCCTATTGGTTTACTCAATTTTTGAGCGGAAACACTCGTTGGATGCATAATTTGATTCCTCATCCAAGGAGTCCCCATGTTGCATACTTTCAATGGACCCTGCTACACAAAAAATGAGAAATACATGAAAAACATTATTGCAATCACGTTTTTTCATGTATTTCTCATTTTTCGTGTAGCAAGGTCCATCAAAAGTATACAACATGGGTACTCCTTGGATGAGGAATTAAATTTTGAATCCAATGAGTACTCTCACTCGAAATTTGAGTAAAACCTTAGGGAGATAAGTTTAAAATACGAGTTGAAAAAGTAGTTTTATTATTTTATTATTTTTTAATATTTTTACTTTTTTATTCCAAAAATGTTGAATCATCCCCCATGGTTGACATCGTCATCTTGAATCCTATTGGTTCTTATAAATTTTATTTTGGTTGCACATTTTTCTTAGGAGGCCCATTTTAGACCTCAAAAATCCCCTAATGCAGCATTGTTCTCGAAGATTGATATGAGATCAAGATATCGTCAAGTGCGCATTAAAGAAGAGGATATCTACAAGATTTCTTTCAGGACTAGGTATGGGCATTATGAGTTTGATGTAGTTCCATTATGTTTAATTAATGCTCCAACTACTTTTATGTGCATGATGAATAGTGTGTTGCTTCCTTATCTGTACAAGTTTATTATTGTATTCATTGATGGCATCCTGATATATTCTAAGAATGAGGAAGAGCATGGAGAGTATTTACAGTAGTGTTGAGATTTCTAAGAGAGAGTCAGTTGTATGCCAAGCTTAGCAAGTGTAGTTTCTTTCAGACAAAGGTACATTACTTGGGACATGTTGTTTCCAAGGAAGTCATAGTAGTAGAACCAGAAACGATAAGGGCTAACATGGAGTGAGCAACTCTTAATAATGTGGATGACATCAGATCATGCATGGGGTTAGCAGGTTATTATAGGAGATTCATCAGGAAATTCTCTCAAATTTCCTATCCCATTACATCTTTGCGTAGAAAATGGAAGAAATTTGAATGAATAGAGGAATGTGGAGCAAGTTTTGAGCAGCTGAAGTAGTTGTTGACAAATGCTCCAGTTCTTAAGATTACAAATCCAGATAAAGATTTCATGGTGTGTACAGATGCCTGCAAGAGAGGACTTGGTGGAGTCTTGATGCAGGAGGGATAGGTGGTATCCTATGAGTCTAGGAAGTTGTATGAGCACGAGTAGAACAATGTGACTAATAATCTTGAGTTTGCAGCTAGTATCCATGCAGTGAAGATGTGGAGACACTATTTCGTTTGCAGGAGGTTCGTATTGATGAGTGACCATAGTGGGTTGAGATATCTATTTGACCAACCAATTCTAAATGCCAGTCAAGCTAGATGGTTGGCCACCCTCAGTGAGTTTGAATTTGAGATCAGATACATTAAGGGTAAGGAGAACATGATTGTAAATTCTCTCAGCAAGAGAGTGCATATGAACCATGTTACAACAGTGAGCTCGTATGGAACAGATTTACAGGATTAGATATTACAGGCAGGACAACAAGATGATGGGTACAGGGAGCTTAGGCATAGGTTACAGTAGCAGGGTACAACTGATCAATATGTGGACTATCATCTCATGGAAGATGGCTTGGTTAGATTCAAGGACAAGATCTATGTATCAGATGAAAGTGGGCTCAAGAAGCTTTGCTTGAGGGAATTTCATTTCAAGCCTTATTCATGTCACCTAGGATACCAGAAGACATTGAAAGCAGTGAAGAAGTTCTACTATTGGCCAAATCTAAAGAAGGAAGTGGCAGAGTTTGTGACTAGATGTTTGGACTATCAGCATGTGAAATCAAAGAGTAAGCATCTAGGTGGATTGCTTTAGAATATTCCAATTCTAGAATGGAAATGGGAGGCCATTTCCATGGATTTCATTACAGGTCTTCCAAGGACATTGAGGCTGCATGATTCTATCATGGTTGTGGTCGACAGGTTGATAAAGTTAGCTCACTTCATTTCAGTGAAGACTACTTATTCAGCTAGTGATGTGGCATAGGTATTTATCAAGGAGATCATGAGATTGCACGGTGTTTCGAAGAATATTGTGTCAAACAGGGATGTTAAGTTCACTTCCAAGTTTTGGAAGGATTTTTTTGTAGGTTTGGGGACAGAGTTGGCCTTCAGTACAGTTTATCAGCTGCAGACATATGGACAGACAGAGAGAGTCAATAGGATTCTTAAGGATACGTTAAGGATGTATGTCGTGTATCAGCAGAGGAGATGGGAGGAGTACCTTATGTTGGTTGAGTTTTCTTACAACAACGGTTACTAGGAGTCACTGAGGATGAGTCTGTTTAAGGAACTTTATGGGTGGATTTGTAATACTCCCATCAACTAGAGTGATCCAGTGAACAGGCTATTGATAGGATCACACATGTTGGCAGAAATGGAACAAGAAATGCAGGTTAGAAAGAAGAATCTAAAAGTAGCACAGGACAAGAAAAAGAGTTATGTAGACTACCAAAGGGAATTTAAGGAGTTTTAGGTTTGGGAGCATGTGTATTTGCGCATCAAGCCCAAGAAGAGCTCCTTGAGGATTGGATCATGTGCCAAGTCGGCACTATGGTATTGTGGGCCTTTCGAGATCCTTGAGTGGATTGGACCAGTGGCCTACATACTTGCACTACCTGCAACAATGAAAGTCCATATTTTTTCCATGTTTCATTGCTTAAAAGATATGTAAATGATGTTGATCATGTTATTGATTAGTCTGTATTACAGGTGGAACCAGAAGGAGAATTCCAATAAGAACCTCAGTGCATATTGTAGTAGAAACAACTCATGCTCTGAAATAGAGCAATCGAGCAATTTAAAGTGCAGTGGAAGCACTTTGGGCCTGATGAAGCTACATGGGAGATGGTTGATCAAATGCAGGCTATGCATCCTTCATTGCTTTTTGGTTAAGGCAAAGCAGTTTTGGTATATGTATATATGTACATGAATGTAAATGCCACCATGAGTTGTGTTATAAAGCTCCAATAAGTGGTATGGTTGTCATGTTATCATGTTTGTCATGATGGTTTTGCTTTTGAGCAAGTTGTTCATTGTAAATACTGCAATAAGTTGGGTTATAAAGATTCATGGAGTCTATGTTTTAGTTTTCAATAGTTTTACTTGTTGTAGGTCTCATAGAAAACCGAGGACGGTGTTCCCCTAAGGGGGAGGGGTCTGTAACAGCCCCGGGTTAAAAGTTCATGTAATAAAACTTAATAAAGGAAAAATAAGACCAAGGTCAAGGGACACTTATTCCAAGATGAATGTTGGGAAAAATATCCTAATGGGCATCACTTTTGTTTATGTCTAAGGGGAAATTGGCAAAGGCTTTGAAAAAACAAAAGAGGCATTAATTGGCATTTTATCTATGAAAATAAAGGAAAATAGGAGAAAAGGGAGGTGAAAGGTCATAGGTTGAATGTGAGGAGGAAATTGAAGGAAAATAATGGAAAATGAAGAAATTAGAGGAATCAATAATAAAAAGACATCAGAGCATTAGTTGGTAGCCTTTTGTCAGTTCATTTTTGGAGTTAGTCTCATAGAGGAGAAGAGAACCAACAGAAGAAGGAAAGAAAACAAGGAAAGAAAGGAAATGAAAGCAAATGAAAGCAAGGATCAAGCAAAGAAAGGTTGGATCGGGAAGCTTCAGCAGGGATACTTGCAGGTAACAGATTGCATGTATGGTTTCCTAGCTAGTTTTGGCATGCATGGAATATGCATGTGTGTATTTTGGTTTCTTTTTTATCGATGGCAGATATTTTGTTAGGTTTTGACAGTGCTTTTAGCCTTGTCTTGCCATTTCTGGATAAACATGGTGTGATGGGATTCTTTCTTGGTCAAGCTTTGGATTGTTTGAAGGTTTTGGATCCCAGTGAGGTGGTCTCAGGAAAATTCCAATGGTTGGAGGTGGAGATGGTTTTCTCTAGGAAGCCCTCAACAGGTGGGTGGAGATAAGAAAATTCCTTGAGGATGGTGATGCAATTCTAATGCATCCAATCTTGGTTTGGTTTTGTGATCTCAGGACTAGTTTCGGTGAAATCACAGCATGGTGAGGGTGGAGGTGGTTTAACCTTTGGATTCCATTGGTTGTTTATGGATGGTTTTATCCCATGAGATCTCACATTCATGCTTGGAATATGGCAACGGGGTTCTTGGTTGAAAGAAATATTTGGTTCAACCCAATCTATGGTCGGGTGGTACGTGGAAGTCCCTGACTTGGTTTTCTTTTGCATATTGTTAATACGAGCTAAGTTCATCTTGCTTTGATGAGTAAATTTGCTTGTTATTACGTGGCTTTAATGGTTGTTCTCTCATTATTATTTATTTGGTTATATGTTGGTTATAAACATGGTTAATTGACATACCTAATTATGTCCCTTAACACATTTCTATTAATGAATGTCTAGATAATGAATGCAAGACCTAATTGGTGTTATGACAACTATTGTGGGAAGGCATTGTTCCTTCTTGTTTATCCTCAGATAAGTTTTCAAATCATTATGTTCATATTTCCATTCATGACCTGTATGTTGCATGTTCACCGTGTGTTTGATCGAATGTCAGTCCTGGTTAGTAGAGTTCAGGTCAAATCTTGGTTCATAAGCTTTGTTTCTATATCATTTATTATTTATGGAAGTTTGACTGAGTTCTGGGCAGAGGCCTGAGTCCTGGCCCTGAATTTTTTTCTCAAAATTCAGGATCACGAGCATATAACTGACTAGAAAATTCCATAGTCACATGGAGGCAGGCTTATCAATGTGACTAGAGGGCTACAAACCCTTGCACGCCTTGGACAGGGAGTGGTTGGGGCTCTAGGTTAGTGAAAAAAGAGAGTTATCTCAAGGGTTGGACACTTGGAGGGGTTAGGTTGCTCCTGGAAGTCCTGTAGCACCTGAGGGAAGTTAGTAAGGTCTTAAGTTTCTAATTCCATTTCCTTAAGGTCATATAGGACCCTCAACTCATGTTCACCTCGGGAAAACTGGTGAAAGTGGGTAAATGTGGGAGGAGGCGGTTACACTATTTTTCTGGAATTCGCCAGATTTAATTTTTTTCTATATTTAGAACAATTCCTAATCAACTTTCAGTTGGAGAGACACCTCATCATTTCGACTTGGGGATCAGATATTATCTTCTCCCTCATTAATTTTTTGATTTAGTAAGTTAAAGATAGATGGAGAGGTTTTAGATCCATTATTTTTGGATCTTGAATTGTTTGTAAGTATTCTATAAATTCGATTGTAAAAGAGAACCAAGGGTTCAGTGTTTTGTTGGAAAAGCTATTGTGTTTTGTATATTTTTGAATGTTTAATGAAGAAAGCCTGAAGCTACAACAAATATTCTTGTGGTGGGTGTTTTGAATTTTTTTTCTCCAGCTTGATGTATTTCTTCTATGTTGCCATGATGTATGACCTTATAATGATTGAATGAAAGAACATAAACATGATTCCTTCATTGCAATGCTCTATTTAAAGATTCAATTATTTTCATTCTTCTTTCTAAAGCTAAATTTTGAATTCATGTATTTGATGCTCCTTTTTAGTGGATTGTTCCTCTCATATTCTTCCTTTCATTACAACAAATTAATGATTCAAAATTGCTCAGCTACCTTACCTTTGTTTAATGTTTTAGTGTGATCTTAAATTAAGCCAAAATAGACTCCATGCCCAATGGTATTCTGCTTAGCCTTACCTAATTTTTCAATCCTTTACAATAGATCTAGTCTTTGATTTGAATACATAACTAATTTTTTTTACTGAGTTATCTGTGGGAGCCCCCTCTAGAATGAAAGGGATAGATTTCAGTCTTTAAGATGATTTGAAAGAGTTACATTAGGGGTTTTCCTTTACATCCAAGGGAAAAATTGTGAGTGATAACAAGAATGATTATTTGTCTATGAGTCATGATGTCCTAATGCTCTTCATTTGCTATATTAATTTTGGGAAATGCATGGGAAGGCTTTACGTAATGCATTGAAAGCTTAGAAGAAAAAACATACACAAATTGTGAATATCATGACCATTTATGAGATGACCCAAAATGGCCACCTATATCACCCCTTTTCAATTCATTCAAGTTGGTCTTCTCTAAAACACATTAGTATAGGAGAAACTCAATCACATAGACAAGGTGCTTCAAATCATAGAAGATAACAAATTGTATGAGAAAACATTTAAATGTGTACTTGGAAAGGAAGAGGTTAAGTAACTTGGTTACATCACAAGCAAATGACTTAATCCAACCCATAAAAAATTGAGCCTCCATCAAATGGCCTACTCTTAAATACCTTAAAGGTATCCAAGGCTTAGTAGATATAATAGCTAGTATAGTAGGTTTGTCAAAAAGTAAGCACATATTAAGAACACCCTTGAGCACACTCTTGAATAAAACTACATTAGATCTACGATAAGAAGGGGAAATCCAAGCACTTTTCATCCTAAAGGAAACGATGATGAACACACTAGTCCTAGCCACAATGGAATTCATGAAGTGTTCCAAGTATAATATGATGCCCTTGAGTAAGGAATCAAAGTGGAGCTAATGCAAGAAGGAATGTATATAGCCTTGAAAGATGGAAACTGATGTAGATAGGTGGCCAAATTTAGTTATGAAAAAATATGTTGGCCATTTGACATGCACTTGAAAATTTACTCTAGTATTTTCTCATAAGGAATTTCAAGTTTAAGACAACCTCAATAGCACAAAGTACTTTCTTAAGCATAATGGTTTCATCATGAGAAAAATAATTAAGGTGGGTGGGAAATGTAACATACCCAACTCCATGTTCAGCTACATTACTACACTTCTCACTTTGCACACACTATAACTTTGAATAACATTTCAAATTGGGTCATATTTTCCATAAATTACCCAGTCTTATACTAAATAATAGAATGCCCTATAGATGGCACAATTATATATGCTAAATAGCATGCAATCTCATGCATGTTGACATAAAGAACGAGAGATATAGTGTGAAACATATTCATTAAATAAAAACTAAAAAAATTAAACATACAAACACACATTATAAATAGAAATAGAGAGTATATAAATATGGCACTTATAATTTATAAAATCACCCATTGGTTGTAGACCTCAAACATTCCACCTAATCATAGACAATTATTGTTCCAACTTTCTCAATAGTAGGTCACTCCTAAGCTAGGGCTATGAATCCATCAAGGAAAAGGTATCTAAGCCAAATAGGTATAATATTTGTTATTAAGGTGTCTAGGTTAAGGCACCAAACTTTAGCAGCAACTCCAACCTAGAGTCTCTCATTCCCCCTAACATACATAACCTAAGGAAGTGTCCCCCTTCTCTTATTTGCAATCCCTTAAGTCCACCCAATCATAGACACTATTGCTCCAACTCTCTCATTAGTAGGTCACTCCTAAGCTAGGGCTATGAATCCATCAAGGCAAAGGCTGTCTAAACCAACTAGGTATAATATTTGTTATTAAGGTGTCTAGGTTAAGGCACCAAACTTTAGCAGCAACTCCAACCTAGAGTCTCTCATTCCCCCTAACATACATAACCTAAGGAAGTGTCCCCCTTCTCTTATTTTCAATCCCTTAATTCCACCCAATCATAGACATTATTGCTCCAAATCTCTCATTAGTAGGTCACTCCTAAGCTAGGGCTATGAATCCATCAAGGCAAAGGCTATCTAAGAAAACTAGGTATAATATTTGATATTAAGGTGTCTAGGTTAAGGAACCAAACTCTAGCAGCAACTCCAACCTAGAGTCTCTCATTCCCCCAACATACATAACCTAAGGAAGTTTCCCCCTTCTATTATTTGCAATCCCTCAAGTTCTCCCACTTCCCTTCTAAGGCTTCATCCTAGGTCAGATAAGAAGTCTCAGAGATGTGGAACTAGGAACTCCAACTATCCCAATGGAGACTCCAGTCACCCTCTATGCCTCACACACTAGGCAATCCTACCCTCAAAATCCTCCCTCGAAGGCTTCAACCTTCCCCAAGTAAGCCCAAAGATAATTGTACAAAGAATCCCACTTGGGATCCACCAGTTTCACAAGCAACAAGATTACCATGGCTTTCCAAGCTCACACCCAACTTCTCCAAGAAAGTAACAATGTAGAATGAATGGATTTTCCATTCAACTTACACTTTATGCATGGCCCGTTTTCAAAAAATGTCACTCATGGGGCCCCTTTCCCACTGCTTGGGACTTGTCTCAACACTTAGTAACTTAGGATATAATCATTATATCATAACTCAGGATCCAAGAATATTTGAATATATCTTGGCTTAGTCCATTTCCTTAATCTTTTAGTCCCCTTTTCCTCTCATGTGGTATTAGGCCCCCATACTCTCTTGTCTTAATTGGTCTAAAATAATGATTTATTTTATTAAATCACTGTTTATGTATAGATTACAATCCAAGCTCTTCAACCTTTGATCATCACAAGCTCTCTGGCCCAAAAACAGAACAAGCACTCAAGCCCAAAATATATCAGTTCACTAGCCTAGATATCACATGTACATATACATTTATAACTTGGGGATAAACCTAGGCATATTACATGAAAGATGGAAAGATATGGCTTCGAAATTACGTATTAAGAGGTAAAATGTAACATTATCGTGGATTTCCCTATCTAGATAATCATATGAGATAATAACTCTATCCTTCATCACCTCTCTAGTTCTATCATGGATAGAGGAGGTGAGCAAGGAGTGGAATAAACATCCAATCACTTGAAAATAGACACATCAACTACAACACATGAAAGGGAAATAATTACTTCTCCCATAAAGATGGCATCCAATGGTACAAAGATAGGATTTATTTTGTACCTTAATCCAAACTCAAGTTGCTCATCCCTATAGAATCTCTTATTGCCTTATCAACTTGAAACTTAGGATTCATTAAGACATATTGAACATGATCAATAAGTTCTCATTTTAGGAAGTTTTTAAGGATGAAACATGGAAAATTGTCATAAAATACGCAGTTACTAGAAAAACATAGTAGATAAGTCTATCAAATAATTAATATTACTTTAACCATTATCCTTTTTTACACAAAGGTTGGGCAGATTTTCATGGATTTCATCATATTTCTTCTTAAATATGAATTAAAGATGAAATACTAGTATTAGTCTATAAAATCACCAAATATGCCCATTTATGTGGCATCAAAACTACCTCGAAATCTATCTAGTAGAAACACATTCACGAAGGGAGTACACCAACTCCATAGATTCCTAAAAGTTATTGTGAGTGACTATTGGCACCCAATTTGAATATTGAGGAAAGTATATTGACCATGAAAAGCCACTTCTATTTTGCTCAAGAGAAAATCTACATAAGGGCTTCATGTACTTGGTAAAGGATGACATCATAATATTGTTCTTGGACTTCATATGCTTAGGGCACATGCACCTAAATTCTTGAATGTTAAGGTTGTAGTGGAGATCTCATGTTTAGGAATGAACAACAATTGCAGTTAGTTGTAATCATTTTTGTAACTACTTTATTATTTCCTATGTAGATTGTTTATCTATGGAATAACTAAATTAGGACTAATTTAGGGTTGGATTTGGATTATTTCTTGGATCAGTATGTATGACTTGGACTAATGTGACTAGAATGTATGTGGAATTAGAAAAAATTATGAGAGATAGTGAAGGCAACTTAAGGTTATGGATATTTGTAATTATTCTCACTACTATGATATAAGCTTATATCATCCTTATCTACATCCTTATACGTGAAAATTAGAAAATAGAACATATGATAGTACCCCGACATCATTTTTATGTCCTTCTTCATCTACTTTTTAAATATTTTTATTATTTTGTGTCTATTTACTGTCTCCATTGCCTCCTTCTTTACAACCACTTTTTCATTCTTATGCATTTAATTTTGTCTATGCTTTGGATCCAATTTTTCATTCCTTTCCGATTTTTCATCCTTATTGCATTCATGTTGTATTTTTTCCCACTTTTTATATTTTAGCGTCTTTTTACCATATCATGTTATTCTCCTCATTATGAGCTTTCTAACAACTTATCTTTGCACCCAAATCTAAGTTCCTATTCAAAGATAAACATATTACTACTATATAATGATGTATAATCATTTATGTTGTACTAGTAATCATATATACTAATATTATATATTTATTATAATGTAATTAATGATAATCATACCTTTTGTCAAAGGATCTAACTTAGCACTCCTTATGTGGATTTATATGCATGTCCATTATAATCATTTAATAATCAGTCTCGCATGTGTGTGTGTGTGTGTGTGTGTGTGTGTGTGTGTGTGTGTGTGTGTGTGTGTGTGTGTGTGTGTGTGTTACTTAACATGGATACATGACATTTCTTTATGTTGCATTCAGAAATGATTTCATGAAGTGAACCATTAAGTTCACTTCAATTGGTATGAAAGCAGCTTTTCTATTGGCCTATGGTCAAGAAAAAAATTTCAAATTTTTCTTTGATATGTGATCAAATTTATTTTGCAAGTGGCATTTGAAAGAAAAAGAGAAACGAAGAAGAAAAATAAATAAAAAGGACTACATTAATTCCAAGTTTGTGGCCCACTCCTTACTCTCATAATAAGAAATAATCAAGAATAAAAAATTTCCATGGTTGGCATAAGAAAATTAAATTTCCATGTACATGGTAAGAGAAGGAAATTTTCTTGGTGGTTTAGAAATTCAATCATAAGACTCCATAGTGGCATATGAGTCTTTACTCCTATCCCACTATGGAGTCAGGAACCTTCCTGCGTGTGTGTGTGTGAATTGTCAAACTATAAGAAGAAATATAAAATTTATCGACATAAAGGAACATTATACAAACATATCACGATTGTGAAGAAAAAGATTGAATCAATAATGAGTCCTCACTTTGTGTGTGTGTCTGTGAGAGAGAGAGAGAGAGAGAGAGAGAGAGAGAGAGAAAGTATAAATGGTCAAACAAACTATAAGAAGAAATATAAAAGTTATCGACATAAAGGAACATTATACAAACATATCACGATTGTGAAGAAAAATATTGAATCGATAATGAGTTCTCACTTTGGCATTACATGAGATGCAAGGCTATCATTGCAAGGAAATTGTGTAAAATCGACTTAAAATCCAATTTTTTTTATAGAAAAAAGTCAAGAAATATTTAAGGATTGCAAAAAAAAAATTATATTTTGCAAGGAAAAAGTCAACATTTGTGATATAAGTGCTTCTTTTTGCATGGAGAAGAAATAAAGAAATATAAATCACTTTTTATGTGGAGGATAAGACAAGTTTTAGTCATTGTGGGAATCACCAAGTCTATACAAGTATATGAGCTAGGATAAATTTTACAATAAGTCACATAAAAGTTAATTACTTAAAAATATTGGTCATTTGAATAATGTGAAAAGTAGTAAATGAAAAGTGAATAACGTGAAAATTGGTAAAAGGTAAAATTATTAAAAGGATATAAACAATGAAATATTAAAATTTATAAGAATTTCTCGTTAAAGTAAATAAAAAGTGAAACTATTTAAGTTATTAAGATATATTCCTAAGAAAGTCAAATATTATTATTGAACATATATTTCAATATTTGATTAAATGGTTGCAAAAATAATGTTTAGTTTCAATCATTAGAAAAGAGAAAATTCTAAGTGAATAAAGAAAGGGAAAGTGTGGAGGAAGTCACCTGAAGCACATCATTTTTGTGGGACCTTTGCATTTAAGTGTAACTACTAATTATTGACTATGAAACCATGAATTATGAAGTCCATAAAAGATTCTAACTCTTTGAAAAAAATGACCCTTTTGCACAAAGGAAAATAAATAGAAGATGGATTTTATAAGATCAAAGGGAAAATTTCCACTATTGTGGCAACACTTTTACTCAAATAGAATATCAATATGACACGCAAATGTAGTCTCAAATTAAGAAAATAGAGGATGAGCTAGCTAGACAATGAGAAAAATATAGAGACCTCATAAGCTTGTTTGGTGATGAAATATTTGAAAAAGATGATAAAATTTCTCACATAAAAAATCATGGTCAAAAACTACTTGTACAAATCAAGAAGTTAAAAGATTCAAAGCACCGAAACCATAAATTACAAAAATAAAATCACAATATCAAAAATAAATTACCATAAAAAGTTGAAGAAGTTTCCACATAAGGAACCTTATTTAAAGGTTACTTGAACAAATAAAAAGATTTAAAGAGGAGAAGCTAGAGAATCTAGAACCTTAAAAAAATATGATAAGATCGAATTGGCTTTTCAAACAAATAATAGATGGAAAAAAAATCAATCTCTATCCAAGAAAGTCAATGAGTTAGCATAAGAAGTGGCAAATGATAGGGAGAAAAATGAAAGGCCTAATGACAAAAATTAAAATCAAGGTTCTCTAGTAATTAAATTACATGAGAAAAATCAATCTCTCATGGATGAAGTGTGTAACCTACAATGTAAATTAGAAGATAAGTTTAACAAGAGAAAACACCTCATAACTATGATGAGAGAAAGAGAAATATGACTTAAAAGCATGTGATCAAGGATTGATTTGACAAGATGTCATAATTCAATGTGACCAAGAATATAAGAAGAAGAAATATGTTAAGGGAAACATTGAAAAAAATCTTGTTAGATGAATATAAGGAAATTATTTATTTTAACAATCATAGAAAAATCCTACTTACTGAAGTAAAAAAAAAAAAAAGGAATCAAGGAAGTTTTTAAAGTTAAAATTGCAGATAAAGAGACCTTAATCAATCTAATTGAATCAGGAAAGTTCTTAGCAGATGATACTATAAATAAAGAGATCTCAATAGAATGGATTGAAGCTAAAAATTAAAGTGCCATTACTAATGCAGCTTTCTCAATAAAAGAGCATTTAGAAAATGGGTTCAAGAAACAATTCAATGATGATTCAACACCTACAAATTTTAGTGATGATTGTTGTTCCAATGATTATTGATGAAGCCATTGATGTGCCAACAAATATGAAAGTCTCACATATTAACATGATGATTGAAGTAAATCACAAAAAGATAAAAAATGATCAACTTATCAAGGTACCATATTGACACCCAAATCACAAAATTCATAGCATTCCAAAATCAACATACTCATATTCATAGGTACCTAACCAGAGTCAATATATACTTACATATAAAAGCATCCAAAGATCCATACAACTCAAAATCAACAACAAATAAGATCAAATCTAGAATCTTATCATCAAAGAGTTTGAGAAAGATTCCACCTAGGGTGGATTGATTCTTTCTTGATGCAACAGTATTGTTTAAAGCTTCAGATATTTTATTTCCTTCTATCCTCAACCTTATCAAATAGGTGAAATTTATTGGAAGAATGATCACTGTATTAAAATAATTGTTTTCTACATATGCTTTAAGGACAAAGCATTTTTAATGAGGTGAGACTTATAAAGTACCAAAAGAATATTACAACTATGTAATGATGTTTAATCATCTATGTTGTATTGGTAATCATATAAATCTATATTTTTTATATGTATTTAATGATAGTCCAACCTTTTCCTCACGGATATGACTTATCACCATTTACATGTATTTATATACATGGTCTTTGTAGTCATTTAATTATCAAACTCATTTATATTCACATAATAAATAAATATTATCTAATATTGCTATATGGGATTTCTTTATGTTACATTCATGGATAGTTTCATGAAATGAAACAATAGGTTTGCTTGATTATGGTCCAAATAAGTTGTATGTTTGTTTTCCAACTAGATACAGTTGAGTCAACTTTTTAGGTTCCAGTCTCTTCAACTTCTCATTTTTCTTTTTTGGGGGAGGGGGTGTTGGGATAGGGGAAGGCCATATTTTGTAATAATAGAGGCACAAACTTCTTGTTATGGCTAAAAAAAACATATTTTGTAATAATAGAGGCATAAAATTATTTTTATGGGTCATAAATAGTTGAAAATAGTGTCATACATCGGTGATCAAAGATTGTGTTGCAATGTGAGTTTGTTTCTTTTGCGTATGAGAGTATTAGTTATGTGTATGAGTACATCACTTATAAAGGCATCACGTAAGTGACACATTTATGCACATAAGAGGAACATCACACATATAAATATTGTAACACACCCTAATTATTAGAAATTAAAATTTATATATATAACCAAATTTAAGATAAAGAATGACAATATACAAAACTTGATACATCATTTCTTTGTTATGGTCTCATGGTTATGTTTAAGACCCAACCCAAGAGATGGGGTTATAAAAAATCATATTCTTTCAATCATTGTAATCTTCCTTTCTGATATCATCATTTTCTTCAGCTCGTCAAGAGTTTTTCAATGATATAAATTTCATCCAATTCTGAGCTCTGGACTCAAAGTTATGGCCATCAGAATATTCCTCGTTCTTAGTGCCACATTAGCGTTAATGCCATTGATATGTGGAAATACTTTTCCCACATGTCACCATTGGATAGTTCCATGTCATGTGGACATGTGGTTGACTTGTTACATGGTGCACCACGTGTCACCACCATATTGAGCCATGTCTACAAGCCTAACACCTCATCAACCAGGTTATATTGGGATCCAAGAGTTTTTCTCTGTGCTATTTTCTTGTTTTTATTGATTCATTTAGATCCATATAAACATTTATACAAATGGTAAACCTTTTGGATACCTGGATCTCTGAATATCCAAAATTTTCCTAAATACAAATTTAAATAAAATGTGGACCTTTGGACTTCAAATTCTACATCAACATGGCATGTCAGCATCATAAAACCTTGTCCAAAATTTCATGTCATTTGTGACAAATCAATAGAAATGTATTTTTCCATATCACTTTCCAAGTGGGTTCATCTTGTGTGGCTCCACATGTCCACCAAGTGTTCTACCACGTTGGTATCCAAATCTAGTATTTTCCATGAAATATTAGTTAAAATAAGTTCCATATTTTCAAACTTCCAATTCTGGTTAAACTAAGAAGTTTTAGATGTTTATATTGTATCAAAAAATGGGCTTCAAATATTCAAATTTTATCAATAGATGGAAAGTTTCATGGAAGCCAACAGAAAATGATTACTCACTAGATTTTGAATATTCTATATATCCAAATTTTATCTTTTGTCAGGGAATTTAATGGTAATTTTTTTTTTTTGCTAAAGCAAGAGTTGTTCCTTCTATTTCATTAAGCCAAAAATAATTTACATAGTGTACAACCATCCAACAGGCACTCTAGACTCAGAAAAAAGGAATGCTTACTGCCTAAGGCATGATCCCCCAACCCAACAAAAGAAGCCTCCTAACCCTTTAGAAACCAAGCAATGTTTGTTCTAGATGGTTAGCAGGATGTGTGAAATTCCTCACAGTTACCCTCGCAATTGTTTACCAAACTTGCCTCTTTAATCCTGACCATCCAATCCATTTTCTCAATCCGACGGCAGAGGAGGATATCACCCCGTGAAGGCGCGTGTTGAATAACTCCCCAGCCCCACCAAACTACACGATCATTTCTGATCGTTGATCCGCACTACGAAATCCAACGGATGAGAGGAATATCGCACAGTTCGTGGGCACCGAACTTTAGTGTGCGATGAGGGCAGTTTCCCCTCCCGACCCCCGGCCACGTTTTGGAAGCTGTATGGAATCGCTTCCAAATCGCAAAAACCAATTCCTGCTTGATAGGGGTGCGATCAACCACCAACCACTCGGGAAGTGGTTTTGCCTCCCAAAAAGGGAAATTATGGGTAAAAAGGTTGCTGGAGAATTCAGGAACCCCGTCCTTCTTCTCCTTGTCACTACTTCTGAACCCAAAACCATGGTTAGTGCTGATCTTTCCTTCTGGGGTACCTCCCGCTAAACTGAGAAATCAGTCCAACCTACACCGGGGATTTCTGAAGTTGAAATTACCAGTGCTACTAAGGCTGGTCGTGGCCTGCCTCCCGCCTGAGACCTGTCTGACAAAAATTAGTGAATCATGCAGAGAACTAATCATTGAGACCTTTCCTTTTTAGCTTTGTTTCGATACACTTCTCTATCCTCTTCCGCTTGGTTATGACAAAGTACTTTTAGGTTGCCCTGAGGCAATACTTGCCACCCTGTCGAAACTCTGCGTTCCGTACAACTCACACCTTGGTTGGCCAAAATGTCTGCCAGTTTGTTGGCCTTTCTATGCACATGGTTGAACCTTACCGAGCTTAGTCCCTAAAGGTGACCCTGAATTCTTTGGAATACCCGGATTAACTTCCAGTGTTTTGAGACTTTCTCCAGCCCTGTTCCACAACTAATTCTCTTGACCGAGTTAATGACTAACTCAAAGTCAACTTCTATAATCACATTTAGGTAGTTATCCTGCTTCAGAAATTCTAAGCATTGCTCCAGAGCCATTAATTCTGCCATGTTGTTGGTGGCTCTTCCTAAATGACAATGGAAGAGGAAGAGGATGCTTCCTTCTTCATCCCGAAGAACCCCTCCAAAGCCCGCAGTTCCCAGGTTGCCTTTTGAAGCTCCATCTATGTTGTATTTCAAAAAACCTTTCGAGGGAGGATGCCAGAACTCCTTCTCAGTTTCCATTTTGATTGTTTTTCTATCCAGGCCTTGTGGAATGGTCCCCTGCATACCTAACTGTGTGAGAGTTCTCAATTCAGCCTCTGAGGGATGGTTTTTGGGGAAATTCCTCACTGTAGTGCCGACCGTCTCCTTAAGTTGTTTTAAGATCTGTTCAAACAGGCGAAGAGATGGAATCTTTTCATTTTTGAAGATTCTATTATTCCTTTCTTTCCAAACATTCCAAATAATGAAGCTTGGCATAAGAGCCCATGCAGAGTTAAGAACTTCATTATCCAAAAAATTTCTTCTCCATCTGCTTAGGGTGTTAGTGATACTCTCTTTGTCCCTGTCGGTCTGTTGGAAAATGTTGGCTAATGAATCCCATAACCTGGAGGTGAAAATGCAGCTATTGACAAGATGTTCCATTGTTTCCTCTTGGGCTTCACAGAGTTGGCATCTGGAAGGCCCCAGCATACCCCTCTTCCTAATATTGTCCCAAGTCAAGATTTTCTTGTGATGAACCATCCACATGAAGAGTTTGATCTTCATCCAACCTTGATATCTCCATAGGTTCTTCTAGATCCTATCTGGAGCATGGGAGTCCAACTCAAGGAGAATACCTTTAGCTTCCTTAATATTAAAGGTGCCTTCTTTATTGTTGCCCCATCTTAGTTGGTCCTGCCCCCCCGTTACCAAAATCATCCTTTGTTCCAATATTCTCATAAGAGCCTCTACTTTTGTTTTCAGCGGTCTATCATTCCTGCAATCTATATTTTTCCATGTTCTCCATTTTCCTGTATTGTGAGTATAATCCCAAAAATCTTTTACCCTTATCAATCCTTGGGTATCTCTCTCATGCTTAAGGCCCAAAAAATCCTCTTTTAACAGTGTTGGTTCTTGTTGCCATTTATCCTCCCAGAATAGTGCTAGATCTCCCTCTTTGATTTCCCAAAAACTGTTTTTTTGTACTAAACCTCTGTTCTCCCAGGCCTTGTTCCAGATGGATGAGCCCTTTATATTTCTAGACATCCTTATGAGATCAGTAGATTGCCAAGAGCTGCCATATTTTTCTTTCTAGATACTAGCCCATTGAGCCTTTGGATCTTTAACCCAACGCCACCAAAGTTTGGCCCCTAAAACGTTGCTGAGAATCTCCTAATCATCCAATCCTAGGCCCCCTTGGTTCTTGGGTTTACAGATCTTTTCCCATGATAACAAGGCCCATTTCTTCCTTGTCTCCTCCTTGCCCCAGAGAAAGTCTCTTTGGATGTTTCTGAATTGCTGCAAGACTCCTTTTGGGGATGGGAGTGCTGATAGCATGAAAATTGGGATTGATTGAAGCACCACCTTTGTTAGCACCAGTCTACCAGCCAGATTTAAAGATCTGATGGTCCATTTTCTGACTTTGTCCTGCATCTTATTGATCAACAGTTCCCAAATGCTCTTGTGCAAAGGTTTCACCATTAGAGGAACTCCCAAATACTTTGAAGGGAGGGAATCCCTTTGAAAGCCTAGAATTCTAGAGATATTTCTCTGAATAGCAATATTGGTATTAAAGAAAAATATTTTAGATTTGGAAAGATTAACTTCCATACCTGTAGCCATGGCAAAGTCATTCAGTATTTGTTTGTACGCTAGAGCCTCTTTGACTGTGGGGATTCCCTGTAACATGGTATCATCTACAAATTGTTGATGAGTCAAAGCCTGTCCATTCTCCGATAGTTGAAGGCCCTGAATTTTTCCCGTTACTCTAGCATGCTTGATAGACCGACCAAGTCCTTCCATCATGAGGATGAAGAGAAAGGGAGAGAGCAGATCTCCCTGCCTGAGGCCTCTTGAAGGAAGAAAAATCTCAGAGGGAGAGCCATTAACCAGTATTGAAAAGCTGGAAGAAGTCACCAGGGCCATGACCCATCTAACCTAGTTATGATCAAAACCAAATGCAATTAGCACTTTCTTGATGTAGGTCCAGTTCACTTTGTCATAAGCTTTGGCTATGTCCAGTTGCATGATCATTCTGGCTTTCCTCTTGCTAGTTAACGAGTGAACCACCTCATGAGCTTGAATGATGTTATCCAATGTTTGTTTTCCTTCTACATAACCGGGTTGTTCCCCCGAAACCAAAGTAGGAAGCAGAGGTTTGAGTCTATTGGCCACTACCTTGGATATTATCTTGTATACCACATTGCATAAAGCTATGGGTCTATACTTTTCTGGTGTTTGAGCATTGTCCTATTTAGGGATCAGGGAGATGAAGGAGGTATTGAGCACCTTCAAAATAGTTCTGTTCACCCTGGAATCCTCCATTACATTCAAAATATCCTCTTTAACAATATTCCAACAAGCTTTAAATAAATCCACATTGAAGCCATCCGGGCCTGGTGCTTTTCCATTCTGCATATCTTTGAGGACCTCACTGACCTCCACTTCAGTCACTGGCATGTTAAGATTGAAATTGTCCTCTCTGGACACTAGCTTAGGTATATGTCTAGTTAAATCCCTAATGAAATGTTCTCTTTCTAGATTGTTTTCCTGAGCTATGCCTCGGAAGTGCTGAACTAACACAGCTTCTATATCCTCATGGGATTGTTGAAGCTGCCCGTCCTCGTCTTTGATCGAAGAGATTCTGTTGTGAGCTTTGTTCGCCATGGTGGATCTGTGAAAAAATCTAGTATTACGCTCTCCTTCTTTTAGCCATTGGACTCTAGATTTTTGTCTCCAAAATGTTTCCTCTTGTTTACACAAGTTTTCCCATTCTTGATGATGTTTCTCAACTTGATCATTTTTTTCTTTATCAAAACCTTCCTTGATCATAGCTTGGTTGAGTTCCTGCATTTTATTTTCCACAGATTTCTTTCCAACAAAAATATTGCCAAAATCCTTCTTATTCCAATCTTTGAGCCTCAGCTTTATGTGCTTTAATATTTTGTGTAGAAGGAACATTCTTGTTCCCTGAATCTGCAAATCTTCTGCCCACCATTTTTCAATATTGCTGATGAATTCTGGGTGTGAAAGCCATATATTCTCAAATCTGAAAGGTCTATTCCGGGGGGTACCTATGCCCTGGATCTCCATTTGAACTGGCCAGTGATCTGAGCCTCCAAAGGGAAGAAATCTCGCTATTATTTCCTTATCTATGAGCATAAGGTCCTCAGAGATAATGAATCTATCCAACTTGGAGGCTACATGAGACTCTCCTCCTATCTTATTGTTCCATGTAAAGAGGCCATTGTTTGTTTCAATGTCAACTAGCTTCATATTATCTGTAAAGATTTGAAATGCTAAAGAGTCTTTACCTAGAGCTCTGGTTCCCCCTTTTTTCTCCGAAAGTGATTTGATCATATTGAAGTCCCCTCCTATGATCCAAGGTATCCTTGCATGTCTGTCCCTGAGATCCGCTAGGGATTCTGTAAACCTGAGTTTATCATCTATCCTTTGAGGGCCATAAACATTCGTGACTAGATAGGTACCCCTATCTCCTACAGGCTGAATCACCACTGATAAGTAATTCCTAGATGCCTCAGCATCTATTATGTCAATTCTTTGGGGGTTCTAGAGAGTGAGAATGCCTCCTACTGTGTTCTCTGCTTTAACTTCTAGAAACTCAAACCTACTGAGCCATTTGCCATGTATTTGTCTTAAATTTTGAATGGAACATTTCTTTTCCTGGATGAAAATAATATCTAGAGCTGCATGTTTCATTCTATTACTAAGCATTCTCTATTTTCTTTTACTGCCTAGACCTCTAATATTCCAAGATATGAACTTCATAATTAAAGATTTGTAAAGGAGTAGCTGGCTAGATCTTTCATCTTACCTGAGTCTATCATAAGCTTTTTTTCCTCCTCCAAACCCTTAGCCTGAGTTTTCCATAAATACAACTGTTGTATTCTATTGAGCTCTTCTTGAGGTAACGATTCTACCCCACCGGTTGTTCCCTGAATCAAGAACCCTTCCAGATCTAGGTGTTCTCTATCAAGAATCTCCTGTAGCTCATGATCCTCCAGTTCCATCTCACTCTGGGTCATTTCCTGGTCCATCTCTGGTTCTGTATCACTCATCATGATCCCTTTCTGTTTGTCATTTTCCTGTGTTTGTTCACGGTTTTCTTCTTTCTCCTTCTCCCCAGGACTTCCTTCCATTGCTTGATCTTCTGTTGTTCTTTCTTCGTCCTCTTCAAGAACTTGGAACTGGTTCTAACTAACTTGTTGTTCCTCATTTTGGTGTTGCTTTTGCCCTCTTTTGCCACCTTTTCCTCTATGTACCACTTTGTGAAAGCTATCAGGGTCTTTCATTGTATTAGTTTTGCTTTTATTCTCTGTTTTATTGAGAGGGCAGTCTCTGAGTAGGTGCCCATGTTCATGGCATCTACGACATCTGAACGGGATATGTACATAGTCTACTATTTGCACCCATTCTTCATCAAAAACTTCCAAGATTACCTCATCCGGAAGAACTCTGGATAGATCCATCTCCACACATATCCTTGCAAAGGAAGTATATTTTCCCCTTCTTGTAGATTCAAAAGCTTTGACAAACCGACCTAGTTTATTGCCTATGGCAGCTAACAATTCAGGTTGCCAGTAATCAAGAGGTAGAGAATAGAGTCTTACCCAGACCGGGACCAAAGTAAAAGTTTCACGCTCCGGGACAAAATTCATCATCCATGGCTGCATATAGAGACCTGTTGCTGCGTAGAAGTAGGGCCCTCCTTCAAACACTCTATCTTTGTCCTCAATAGTTGTGAACACCACAGTGAAGAATCCTTTTGACCCAAGATGTAGATCAATGCTCCCTTTAGGTTTCCAGTGGTATTTGATCCATGTTTGTAAAGCTTTTTCAGTGGGCCATAATCCCATGAATTTGCAGATGATTGCATAGGTCTGCATGTGATCCTTGTGCACCTGCAGCGCAGGTTCATTTAAAACTACTCTGGGTGTGATTTTAGCCTTGGGTTTACAATGTCCCTTTTGTTTTTCATCTTTTGTTCCCTATTTTTTGTCAACTTCCTCCTTGTCTTTTGTGCCATTATTCTCCTTCATTTTGGTTCCATCTGTTTCCTCTTCCATATTTCTTCTTCCTTCCTCAACAGTTCCTCTGACTTTTTCTGGGGGCTTCTTGCCCTTATTGGCCACGGCCTCCTTATAGGAGGGAGTGGAGATCCCTCCTCTGCATCCTTCCATGGTTAAAAACCCCTGCAGCAATCTGAAACCCTAGCTATTTTCTCTCCGCCAGCCTTCACCAAGTCCTAGAATTTAATGGTAATTAATTGAATGGTGTTTACAATATTTTTAAAGGACTCAGATGTCTGGATATCTAAATACTCTAGTTATTTGGGACACACACTTACCACGGGACTTTTCCCTTTAGCCCTTTAGAGCTATCTTATGGACACATCCCCACCATCCCATGTGACAAGGTGTTGGTTCTAAAAACTTCCCATCCTTAAATTTTCCAAAATTCAATAAAGAACCTATATATATGTGAAAACGCTAACCCAAAGGTCACTGCATGTTTTGATAGCCCCGGAGATGAGATGGTCTATGAAGAAAGTCATGTCACAAGTTCAAGATAAACCTCGATGAATCACAAAAGATATTTGTGAAAGCAATGTCATGCATTTCTTAGTTTTTGGAACCTTCAATTTGTAAGAAATCAAGAACCAAGTAATAGAAGTTGTCATATAAATCACAATCTTTCCATGTTTGTAATAATCCAAGTATCAATTATTTATTAGAACTTAAACATTGGATAACCAATTCCATAGCCTAGTAAAGAGAAGCTCACCCAAATATAACACCTAATCACATCATTGAAGGAAGAACCCTAGAAACCATAATGACCAAGAAAGACAACAAATACACATAAACAATTTTAATTAATATGAAGGCGTAGATGCTTAAAATAATATGCCAATGCTCCATGAGTACTTACAATTTGTACAACAAACTAATGTGATAAATCTTAATAATTTTAAAACAATTTAATCATAAAACATAGGAAAATATTTGAATACTGATGAATAGTTTCCAAACTAATGTTTATGGAACAAAACATGCACAACAGAAATATTGTAGCAGGTTATAATGAATTTTAAAAGAAACATAGGGAATTTCCATAAATAATGATATTACACTTTCTCATTTATAGTCCCGATGGTTATCTAAATTGGTTGATTCCCCATCATTAAAGAACCTTTGCTATTGAGAGGTCATGGGTTCAATTCTCTTAACACTGTAAAGGTCGGGCTCTGTTGTCGATCTAACAAGAAGTGGTCCCTTTGGGTGGATATGCCTAGTACAAATATTCCATGGATGTAGAAGACACTGATATCTGAGGTTCGTGAACCACATTAAAAAAAAAAAAAAAAAACAACAACAACAACAACTTACCCATTTATCTGTATGCCACACAAATTTTATACTAAAAACTATGTGCAAGAAGTTTTAAAACAAAATAAAAAACCAATCAAAGTAAGAAATTTCCACCCAACTATATGTAGTTCTCTTACCCCTAGTCATGCTATGATACCACAAGGGACAAGTAGAAACAATGATTCTAATTTCAGTCTATGGAAAATTCAACCAAGACAATTGCCACTATCAAGTTTTGCAAAGGACAGAGCATCTATAAGAACCCACATTACCTACCTCTCACAACACGAGGGGACTTCATTCTCTACTTCTCATCCCCATAGAAGTTTCTTCTTTTTGTTCTTATCAAAGAAGACACAGGAAGTTCCATTTGATGTCACAAAACTTCTTGTAGATTTTCTTTATTTCTTGGTTCTTTGCACAAGTATTGATACTCTTTTTCATATCTAGTCTAATATATATGATCATGGCCCTTTGTTTTCTAATCTCCTATTCTCTAAAACTTCTTCTTCTTCTTTCCTTTCTCCTATCCTACTTCCTTCAACTTGAATTTTTCTCATGCATTCATTGTTAGGTAAACTTGAATCAATGAAGGAGTCAAGGTTGTTAGATCAACAATGGTAGTTTTTGCCACATTGTATTAGTCACGTGTGGTATCAAGCATATGGTGTTATATGTATTTAAAGCCTTTAAAATACATTAGGATTCTCCATTGTAGTGTGCCAGAGTTAAGCGAGAGGCTCACTTGGTTGGGGCTAGGGTGTTGGTTGGCTTGGTTTCATTTAAGTCAAGGATAATAATAGATTTATTATTAGATGATTTCCCCCCAATTAGGGATTTCTAAGGTAAATCATGTGTACATGATTTATGTGTGCGTTAATTTATAATTATTTTTATTCTTGTATTGTTTTAATTATTAAAAAGTGGTATCAAATACAAGAGACATGGCCTAGAGAAGAAGGTGTTGGTTACAAATAGTTTCACATTGTATGTTAAGGTTGAAACCAACAAAGAGAAGAAGAATTCAGATTTTACCAACATGCTTGGATCCATTGTGAGTTTTTGGTTGAAGAGAGGTTATGTGTGGAGATTGTACTGCAAGCAATCTGATAGGAATAGAGGTCCAATAGGGTGATATGTAGAGGAAGAGAAATCATGAAAGTCGGATTTGGAGAGAAAAACACTTTATTTAGATTTAAAGTGTCTCAAAGTGAGACAATGGTGGCATTATTGTTGAAATAACAAAAAATTTACTTTGGAGATGTAAATTTTTTGTTTAATTTACATGTATATGGGAATATAGTAGTAAGGTCTAGTTACGTATGTGTACCCGCTACTAGTAAAATATAGATGTAGACCTAGGTAATAAGGGAGGAGAGAAAGAAAGTTTTCTAAGTTGGATTTGAATAATTTCCCCAATCAAGTTTAAAGGGGAGATTGTTACCTAAACTTGACTTGGTGAAAGTGTCAAGGTTGTTAGGTCAATAATGGTGGTTTCAAGCACAAGGTATTGGTGACTTATGGTATTAAGCTTATGGTATTATATGTAGTTAAATACTTTAGAAGGATTGGGGATTATCCATTGTAATGTGCCAGAGTTGAGTAGAAGGCTCACTTGGCTAGGGCCAAGGTGTTGGCTAGTTTGGCTATGTTTAATTCAAAGATAATAATAGATCTATTATTAGATGGTTTTTCCCTACTTGGGTTTTCCAAGGTAAATCATGTGTACATGGTTTGTGTGTGTGTTTACAATTATTTTTCTCCCCGTATCATTTTAATTAGTAACATTCCCCCTAACAAGAAGTACCCCACATTACTTCTTCTTGTTCCAAGAATGTTGGGGAGACACCTTACTAAAGTAATGGGGTGATGGATTAACTCTAGAAATTGGTTTTCTCCACTATTCATAACTTAAATAAGGTGAAGATGATAAGATAGAATAGATAGAGGAATAATAAAGGAACCCCTTACATGTTCTCACTTGTGGTATCATGGCCCCCATAGGTGCTCATGCATGTTGGTCTTGGTCATCTTAATTTTATTAACTGCAAAGGTAAAAATATTTAAAATGTTTGCAACACCATGGTTATGTACCTCATGGTGATCAATATCATATAAAATAAACATACTCGCACATATCTTTAAACAAATTTAATTACAAATTTGCCAAGGAGTTAAATTGGGATGTTACATTCCCTCCCCTTTGGAATGACACCAACCTTAGTGTTCTTTCAGTATAGAAATGTCTATGTTTTCATTCTTAAACTATACCTATAAGGGAATCCTCTTTATTTCCTTAGGACACACATTTTTAGTATTTTCTACAAGGATAATCTAAATAAACATATATCATAACCATTTTCTGATATATCCATTAACATTTCCATGGGAAAACTCAATTTTCCATAAAGTAAACATGCATTTCAACATATGAAATTTTAATTCAATACTTATCTGTATGGTTGTCCCTTTCTTCACAACACTTCCACAAGAAATAATTTTAGTTCATTTCTTTCACGGACACACCCAAATGCACTCATGATCCTAGCTAGCTTGTAACATGAATCTCCCATAACATATTCATTCAATCCTCATCTTCCTTACAATCACTCACTCTCTAGACTCAGGCATCCCCTTCACTACTACATAGTTCCTCGAGTGATCCATCATTTTCCAAGGTTTCCTCACATAGGAAGGTTACATAGACTTATATATTCTTATATCCAAGGAATCCATTTAACTTGTTCTAACATGGCATAACACATATCAACGACAATCAAGGCATGCCATAGGGTTGTATTGTCACCACAATGGCCTTGTTTCTATGCTTTCATGTTCATAGCCAATATTTATCCTCCCTGAATGAATATAGCATCTCACATATATCTCATGAATACAAATCATGTGAGACTTATCAATATAATTCAAATAAAAAAATCTTTGATTTCACCATGTTTTATACATAAATAAAATTTCACAATTACGAGACTCTTCCTCATAGTGTTTGATATACCCATCTTTGATATGGGATTACAATCAATGTCATACCCATGTTCATTTTACCTACAATTTTCATTTTCACTCAACCAAACAATTATTAGTCTTCATGCATAAAATCCTTTCAATATAATATTCACTACATCCACTAAAAAGACTTCCAATCATTTTTAGTTTCTACCATTTCAAATTGAAAGGAAACATTCATTGCACTATATAAATACATATAATCATTTATCCATTCCAACACTTCACAATGCATTCCATCATTTATTTCAGCAAACAAAATCATTATGCAAGGTTGAGAGTGTCATAATTACTCTCCCCACAAAGATGTGTATCTTATAATTTTCTTAACTATTAATTGTCCCACTTTACTATCCATCGGGTGAGGAGTTCATACCACTCATTTTATCACTCAATAATTCTCAAAACATTAATAATCATTTATTTTCATGGCATTCATTCATGCAATCACTTGCCACATGCAAGCATGCATCTATTCAAAGCATCAAACTTATGCATTATTAAAATTTTCAATAATTTCTCCATATTGAGAAATGCATCCAGGAAAGTGTTCACATATCAATGATCCCATCCACATTCTCATCAACTAGGGATAATTAGAAATTTTCATGTTCATCTGATAGACCAATACTCACAACATTAGCAATTTCCATGGTCACTCACAATAACCTAAAACCTTCAAGTATTCATACATATGGTACCATTTTATGCACTCAACATTATGTGATGAAATTATTTGCTTCAAATTTAGAATCTTGTGGGCCATTACCCATGTCCTCATGCATATACTACAACCATCGCATCATCTTCATACATCACACATAACCATGCATTTTTCAATGCGTTATCAAACATTAATTTTTTTACCCCAGTGTATCACTCATTTATTTAACTATTTTCCATTCTGAACGTTCATACATCCACATATTCTTAAGAATTTTACCAAATGATATGTGTTGGGATCTTCCTTCCTTGATCATACCTCAAGTAGGGTATCATGCAATTCATGCATCCAAAGGGAAACACATTTTATCAATATATCAATTTAGCCTAAAGAAATTCTTAACTAGTTCCTTCAATTTACCCTCTGATATTGCATAGTTGGTTTCCATATTTACATGGTTGTCGTCATTGTGTGTGACTTAATTAATTCTTGACTAGCAATTTTTTTTCATTTTCCTCAATATATATAGTGGTTGTTGCCTCAAATTGTGCTTCAAATAAGTGGCCTTGAATATCGAATTACTATGAACAATCTACATTTTTTCCTTCATGTACAACATCATCCACACATCAGGTGTTAGTAAATATTTAAAACATGTGTTACAACACTCCAAATGAGTATCCCATTTCATTTCATAATGCATTTTATATCAATAACCATTCAAGCATTATCAAGGTTAATTCATTTCACAAATTAGTTTAGTTTTCCATTTTTATGAAGACATATCATCCAATACAGAAATATCATTCAAGGGAAGACTCCCTTATTAATATTTCCCATATTTTTGACTTCACTATCCAACGTATGCACATTAACCCGATCAATATTTCCTCAATTGATTCTTATCCAAATATGTCATATGGTTCAACCTAGCAAGGGAATTTTACAAGTTCCATAGAAGTTTAACATGTCAATTGTATGCAATATTTTTTATTAAAATTTCATATGATTTTCAATAGGCTCAATAGTCCCATTATTTCCTTTGATATCCCAAGGGACCCTCCCCCTCGTACTCTTATGCATATTAGTTGTCTCAACATAAATTATATCAATACCATTATCTTTTAATTAGATGATCATTTAAGACATAATTGGTCATTATTTAAGCATTTATTGCTTTTATATTTTCTTATAACCCTATTTTCTTCACATGTATTTCCATATTCAACCCAGGGGACCATATTTCATGTAATCCTTCTTGTTGCATTCTACTTGATCCAACATATCAAACCATTTAGTATCTTGATCTTACCAACACTTATTCAGTTGGCCTTCACATAGATCTATGTACAAACTTGCACTTCATAAGAGATGCAGCTAGCTTCAAAATCTTGAGTCATCCCCTTTTCCCTTAAATATGACAAAAAATGTCCATTTTATTTCTTTAAATGGATGGATATTAGTCCTTAACGCCTCATCACGGGCTCATAAAAATTAGCTCCTCCCCTGAGATATTTTCTATTTCTCTCACACAATGTCAGGGCATTCAACCCTTAGCCTTACCAACACTTACTAAATTGGTCTCCATGTTCATTTATGCAAAAGAAACCATTTCACATTAATACTTCAGGTTCTTTCTCATATCAAGGACAAAGTCAATATGTCCTTCCAATATCTAACATCGCTCTCACATCCCTACCATGGGATTTATTTTTCAATTTCAAATCATCCCCAAGGTCTTGCCATTGCCCTAATGGAAATTCACATAGTCACTCTTATCAAGAGGCCTTCCTCTTCCATAGAGAAAATATGATCATACATACCGCAGTTTCACTTACCTTCTAATTTAGCACTTGAACCAACTAATCCAAGGAGGTCCTCATCTCCATTAGGCATAAGCCTTTAGCAAGGTCATCATTGCACAACTTGGCTTTGCTAGAAGCAAGCATTCCTACTACTACATATTCAAATTAGCATTCATAAAAATTCCACTAATTTATGTTATGCATCATACAAGACACTGATGGGTAGCTTTAGGTATGCCCTGCATACCTTCATGTGCACATATGCATATATCCATGTGCATAACTTTACCCATAATCCTTTTCGCGCATATTTCAATTTTAACCTAATCTATAGGAATTTACCTTCTTACTCATCCACTAAATAATATGGTTCTCTTTCACCAAGAGAGTCTTCTCTTGCACCCTTGTTCCTAAGAGCCCCATGTACCACATAGTCCCCCACTGAGGCAACTAGGAAGTGTTGAATCTACTCCAAAACATGTCAAATAAACCTTACGTTTTACTTATTAACTCATCTAATATGTGCATATATCCCCATGCAATACAATCATTACAAGCACACTCATTTCATGTTCATCAACTCACTTCATGTTCCATGTTCTACAACACCCCTTATTCTTTCTCTTTAAGGCACAAAGTCATAGCCATCCAGGTCACATATTCCAGAACTAGTACCTAGCCCCTGTAACTTAGAATTTTCCATGTTGCACACCTAGTGCAAGGACTATTTCTAATCCTTAGCATAACCAGCTTCAACCATTTAGGCATTTTTGACATTAATCAAACTTCCCATCCTCAAGGGAATATTTATTATAGCCACATCATCCATACAAGGATTAAATCTTTCAAGGATATTCAAGAATGGATAATGACACTTCATCCATCCAAGGATTAAATCCTTCAAGGATATTCAAGAATGCATAATGTCATACCACCCTCTCATACAGAGTTATTCCTTAACCATTCTAAGGCTTCCACAATCTTCAAAACAAGGTTTCTAGGAAATATCAACATTGCTCAAGATTTTTGTTAGTCATAACTCTTGATTTTCAACTAAGCTCATAAACAGCCAAATGAAATCCACTTATGCACAACTATATCTCATTAATGCATCTCATCATTACCTTAAATCATATTTTGAAATCATGGCAATATGCCTTCCATCAATGTACTTTTAGGATTTCTTCCAATGACATCCTAATTCCTACATACCCCCATATCCACATATGTTCACTATGTATGCAAGTGCATTCACTACACTTTTCATGCCTAAATCTCAAATTTCCAAGATGAGCAGCAATCACAGGGTCCACAGTCTTTTAATCAGCTTTTCTCTAGGCATATATTTCCAAAGAATGACTCCCTTTTATTAGAGAGCACTCTTTCTTTTACACAATCAATCTAATCCAAGCAACATAAACTTCTTTCCAAGGTCAAGTCCAAGCAATATTACTATTGTGAAACATAACCAACAATTTTTTTGTCTTCCTCCAAATTCATCTCTATGGTATATCCCTGGCCCTCCAAGCCTGGTGTTTGAACCACGACTCTAATACCAATTTGTAGCACACCCTAATTATTATTATTATTATCAAATATAAGATAAAGAATGAAAATATACATAACTTGATACATAATTCCTTTTTTTGGTCTCATTATTCTATTTAAGTCCCAATCATTTAATTTTCCTTAAGGAGATGGGGTTATTGAAATTATTCTTATTTCAACCACCTTAATCTTCCTTTATGAGATCACCATCATCTTTTACTTTTTTAGAGCTTTCTAATGATATAAAATTTAGTCAATTATAAGTTGTGGACACATAGTTACGAACATCACAAGATTTACCCTTCTTAGGGCCATGTTAGAGTCTATACCATTGACATGTCGTAGACATGTCACATTCCTTTTCCCACATTTTACCACTACATAGTGTTATGTCATCTTGAAACATGGTTGAGGTGTTGCAAGTTGCACCACATGTCACCACCGTCTGAGCCACATCTACCAGCTTAACACCTCATCGACCATGTCATATCTAGATTTGGGACTTATCCTCTATGCTATTTTCTTGTTTTCAATATTCATTAGGATTTGAATAAACAATCATTCAAATGGTCAACCTTCAAAATATCCCAAAAAATTCTAAATACCAATTTAAATAAAATGTCAGATCTCTAGACTTCCAGATTCCACATCAACATGCCTCTTCGGCATGCGACATCAATAGCCACATCAACATCATAAAACCCTGTTCAAATTGCCACATCATTTGTGACACATAATCAACCACATTTTGTGCCATGTCACACTCTAATGTGATTAAATTAAGAAGTTTCAGATCCTCTAGATGTTTGAATTTTGTTAATAGACAGCCTCCAGGTTCTGTCAACAAATGGGAATTGTCCCAATAACTAAGAAAAACATATTATTTGCTAAAGTTTGGATCTTCTAGATGTTAATATTTTGTCAGTTGTTGGGGAATTTCATGATAATTAATGAAACAATGTTTACATGACTTTTAAGGGACCCAAATGTCTATTTTTTCACTAGCTCATAGTCACTTCCCCTATTGTTCCATGTGACCAAGGGCTAGGGATAAAAACCTCCAACTCCTGAATTTTCCAAAATTCAATAGCAAAATCATATATGCTTCAAAAATCTAGCCCAAAGGTGGTTGCCTATTTTGAAAAGCCCAAATATGAGATGGTTTATTGAAGAATCCAATGTCATAAGTTCACGATAAACTCCAATGAAGTACAAAAGAGATTTGTGAAAGCAGTGTCATGCATTTCTTAGATTTTTGAACCTTCATGTTCTGGGAATTATTAGCAAGCAAGTGGTAAAAGTTATAGTATAAGTCGCAATGTTTCCATCTTTAGAAGAAGGTAGGTATGGATCTTTTATTGAAACTTAAACATGGGATAACCAATTCCATAGCCTATTAAAGATAAGCACATGTAAATAAACATCTAATCTCATCACTGAAGGAAAAAACCAAGAAACTCCAATGACTAAAAAAGACAACAAACACACACGAACCACTTCAATTAATATAAAGGAACAAATGCTTTAGAGAATGGGCCAATGCTCCATGAATAATCACAATTTTCAAAACATATTAATGTGATGAATCTTAATAATTTCAAAATGGATTAATCACATAACACAAGAAAATATTATAATACTCACGCATAGTTTCAAAATATATATTTTACATAATGGAGCATACACAATAGAAATGTTGTAGCAGGTTATAAATGAAGTTTATAAGAATCACAAGGAATTTATAGAAAGAATGATATAACACTTATTCATTTATCCATAAGCCACATATATTTTATACTCAAAAATGAATGTAAGAATTTTCAAAACAAGATAAATAATTTATCTGTGAGAAAAGAAGATGCCCCATACAACCAAGCATATTGAGCAATTTCCACCCAACCATAGGTAGTTTTTTTGTAAAACTCAAACCACTAGCTAGGACATGAAACCACCAAGATGAACCAGGAACAATGATTCTAAGTTTAGTCTACAATAAATTCAACCAAGGTGACTTCCATTGTCAAGTTTTATAAAGGATAGAGAATCTATCAGCAACCACATTACCTACCTCTCACAACACAAGAGGAATCCTTATCTACTTCTCAATTCTTTCTAGGTCTCTTATTTTTTAGCTTATCATAGAATAGTTAGAAAGGTCTAACTGATATCACAAGATTTCTTACATATTTTCTTAGTTTCTTAGATCTTTCTACAAGTATCTTAGCTTATTTTCATGGATAGTCTAGACTATATGATCATGGCCTTTTTCTTTTTGCTCTCCTCTTCTCTAAATATTTTTTTTGTGTTTCTCTTTGACCTCCTTCCTTCTACTTGAATTTTTCCCATGCATCCCACCTAACAATAATTACCCCCCCCCCACCGCTCCCCCGCCCCAACTACTTCTTCTTGTTCCAATGATATAGGGCAGACACCTTGCTAAAGTATATGAATGTTGCCTTAACAATAGGAATTTATTTTATCCATTATTCATAACCTGAATAAGGTGAATATGATAAGATAGGGTAGATATATTAATAATAAATAAACCCCTTAGACACCCATATCTTTCCTCACTCATGGTATTAGATGTTGAGAAATATAGGGGCAGCTAGATTAGGGTGATTTCTCTTACTTTGATAACTGCTTGTGAAGTTTTTTTACTTAACTTGATGTACTTGTAGTTAGATCTTCTTTATTTATGATTATCATGTTAATTTATTCATCAAACAACTATCAAACAATGAAGATCAATGAGGCAAGAGGACACAAAATGTAGGTTGCAAGCCAGGGCCAAAACCTCTCCTCTGAGAGGAAAACCCACAAGAATTATTCTCTTCTTATAGAATGTTCAACGACAAATTCTAAGACCTAAGACCTGTTGAAAAGTGTAACTAGGATTGGTCTTCATAATGACATGTAATTGTGATTTTTATGTAAATGATGTAAAGAAGAAAAATAAAATTATTGTTGTAATGCTTGCCTCATGGGTTTCATGAGCAAGGAATTTTATTTTTAGATGGCTCCAATTGTGAGCCTTTAGGATTTGCCATCCAGTCATAAAAGTCAAAGAGAGTCAATGTCATGTATGAAGAACCCTTCTTGGGCATGTTACAAATGTATATAAGTCAATAAGATTGTCAAGTATCCCTCCAAGATAAGCACAACTTATCATTATTCAAGTCGATTTCAAGATGAAATATAGAACTCATGTTGGCTCACCTAAATTGGAGACACAACTCTTCATATGATCATGTCAGCTAATATACATGGATAGACTACTATAAAAAGGAAGCTAAACCTATTCCATAGTTAATACGTTTGATCACCTCTGAAATTCGATGGGAACTTATAGTGACAAGTTTGAATGTTATTTCAGGAAAGAAGCTCAAATAAAGCTACAAAGAATCTCGGTCTAATTGTAGAAATCACAGTGTGGATTGCAATAGAGATATTAGACACATTTTTGGTCACATGTCACAGTATGGTTCAGTGCTATTTCAGATGACAAGGTTTGGTATAATCACAGAAAGGAGGTCTCTCTATTTTGGTGTCATTACAGTTAAGTAAAGACATAGTTTCAGTGCTATCTCTACTTCAGTACCACCACAAGAAGAAGCTCAGATAGGAGATGATCTCGGTGCTACCACAGAGAGAGGGTCACAGTGAAACTCGGTGTCATGACAATGATGAGATCTCAAGGATACTACATTGAGAGGATCTCGGTCCCATGACAGAGGTGAGATAATGATCTCGATGCAAAACACAGTGACATGGATCCTAGTATGCTAACACAGTGAGAGGAAGAACAAACATGGATGACTTGATGGAAGAATCTCTAAAGGAAGAATATTGATTTTCAAGAGAACTTTTGTCTTGGTCTTAGAATGGAAAATAGGTCAAAGGTCTTGGTCTTGGTATTCATCAATTGGAATCTCTATAAGAAGAATTTTTGTGGGTTTTCCTCTCAAAGAGTGAGAGTTTTTGGCCCTGGCTAATAGCCTACATTTTGTGCCTCTTGTCTATTTATGTTCATGCATTGGTAGTTGTTTGATGAAGAAGAACACTAATAACCTAAGTAAAATAAGATCCTAATCTAAATAAGTAAAAAGCGCTCACAAGAAGTTACTAATTGAAGATAAATCACCTAATACTTGATGCCCTAGATTTCTCAACATGGTATCAAAGCTAAGGTAACAAAAGAAAGGGCATCTAATCGAGAGACACTCAAGGATCAAGTTTCAAGGAAGGCATCAAAGCAAAGATCATCATGAATTCAATATCTACAAAGGAAGCATCATAAAAAAAGAAGAATCCCACAAATAAGTTGGTGGGACCCTAAAGACATCTCAAGAGACCATAAATACCCTACTCAAGTTGAAGAACTTATACATGAATTTCCTTCCTAAAAAGAAAGATTAAGGGTGTGATCATTATCTTCAAAAGGTTCTAAGGTAGACTCCCTCTCATTGAAGAAATGACTTCCTATCCTTAAATAAGACCTTCCAAGGAGCATCAAGACATCATTAAGCCATCATTGATCATCATTATCAAGGACATTCATCATCAAATGTGATATATCTCCTTGTGGGATCAAGAATCATTCTTGAAGAAAACTATCTTCATCATGGAGTTTTCTACTATCTATATCACCATCAAATTCCAGGAGGAAGCAAGTGGAGAAAGAAGCATCTACACAAGTATATGGGATGCCTTCCCCTTCCCTTTCCTTGCCTTACTTGCTAAGGCCATATTTTCTTCATCATCCTTGGATGAAGAACCATCTCGTGTGCTCCTCCTGATCTCCTCCTGCATGAGATCTGACCATAGTCATTCCCAATCCGGAAGTTTCTCCCTTCCATTCACAGAGTTCTGGTAGTTATTCCAGCTCTTTGGAAGGCCAAGGAGAGCAAGTCTCACCATATTATCATCGGCAGTAGTTATTCCCACACTTCCAAGCTCATCTCTACAGGTGGTGAGATTCTTAAGATATGTGGAAATAGTATCGTTGTTCTCCATCTTGATTGTTCGAAGCTTATCCTTGAGCACCAATTTCCTCTGGTCGCTACTATTCTGGTAGAGGTCCTTCAATTTCTTCCACATTGAATATGGAGTATCCTTCCCATGGAGACTTGAGACAATATGGTCTCAAACTCCCTCAAGGATGATCCATCTCGCCCTCGCCACACACTTCTTCCACTCAACCAACTCTTGTGCATTAGTTGAACTTGGCTTTTGGATTTCTTGATCTATGAAATCCTTCAAGTCGTTGTCTTCTAATACAGCCTCCATGTGATCTTTCCATGCTATGTAATTCGAGCTGCCTTCCAAGGCATAGTCAAGTCTCAAGCCATAAAACGCCATTAGCTAACCTTGAAGTATGATATGAATTCGATTTGCACCTGCAAGCCTGAACTTCAAACTTTGAATTCTCTTTTTCATATATTGTTCACTGCTCTGATAAACTCAGCTCCGATACCATGTAGAAATTATGACTGTAGATTAACCTGATAATGCAATATAACTAAAGCAAAATACTTTAATCTACTTCTACAATCAATTAGCGGAAGCTTAAAAGATTTAAGCAAGATCAAGCGGAACACATATAACCAGAAGAAGAAGAATCAATGTACATGAAACACAGAAGAATACTTAGGGGAAAGCCTCAGCTAAAAACCCCACTATCTATATTATCATACAAGGTGGAAATACATCAAAATTGTACAAAGCCTTAGCTCTCACAGCTAGCCATCTCTTAGTACAATCCTCCTAGATTCTCATAGGCAAACAAAGCTTCTCAGAAGCCTTCCTCTCTACCCTCCAAGCTCCTATTTCCTTGCGTTGTTTCTCCTCGGTGATCCTACTGTTACCAAGTGTAACACTGATCACTCACACTGATCTCACACCCTGTAAAACTGCGCAATCCTCAAGGAACCTGATTCCTTCTGCATGGATGAGTTTCCTTTATAGGAAAATTCATGCAACTGATAGTAACATGTCCTTGACATTAATCTCAACTGGGTCTTTCTCTGAATAGACATGCATGAGTTATTTATGAGAGAATCTTTAGTTATCTGGAGTACACTAGTTTGATGCATGTATGCATTAACTGACTGAACTCGCAATTAGTTCCTCAAACTGTTTGGAACTAATTTAACTAGACAAAACTCAGTTAACTGAGCTAACTAATTACAACTCAAATAAAACTCATCCTTATCTCCTTAATTAAGGGATAATCTCCTTAATTTAAGGGATAATTGTTGCATGACTTCACAAAGACTTCTAGCTTGAATTTCTCCAACTAATTAATCCAAGATGAATTAATTAATTATTTTTCAAGCAGCTGGTGAGACTAAATTCGAATTTTAATTCAAGGACAAATTAAAATTGGAGTATTTTGAATGCTACTTTTAGCATTTCTTGTTGCTATTCTCAACACGATATTCTTTGAGGATTGGGAATCCAAGATAAGAATAGTCCTAGTGGAACACACCCTGAGAACTCGGGTGGGATATGTTCTAGGAGAGAAAATGATGAGGGTGTCTATAAATCATTAGTCTCGCCAGCATTGTGCTCGAATCTCATGGAGAGATAAAGTTTTTATTCAATGTTGGTTGATATGATATTATACATATGGGTTACCAATCTGATTCTTCTTATGAGAAATTCTTCATATTGAGAATGACCAAGTACCATTATGAATACCTCCCTAGTTAGGACGGAGTGTTGAAAAGTATAACTAGGTTTGGTCTTCATAATGTCATGTAATTGTGATTTTTATGTAAATGATGTAAAGAAGAAAAATAAAATTATTGTTGTAATGCTTGCCTCATGGGTTTCATGAGCAAGGAATTTTATTTTTAGATGGCTCCCATTGTGAGGCTTAGGATTTGTCATCCAGTCATAAAATTCAAAGACAAGAGTGCATGAAGTGAGTGTGAAACATGTCTATGTAATGAGAACAACCCATACGAACAAAATTTCCCCTTGAAGAAGAACAACATTCCCTTTGCATGACAAACAATAATCACAATGCCCAAAGATGACACATACTGCATAAAGATGAGAACGTAAACAAATCTTAAGATCAAGTAAGGAGCTTGAGATCATTAGCTTACCAATAAGTGACCAAGGAATGATCGATCACAGGATCCAAGGTAGGCTTTGAAATTTTCATGCGAGCCAAAATTTGGAGGGTGGTTGTAGCCGCTACAACATTGGCGACACACTGGTAGAATTCTAGCTCTCTGTATGGACCTTGTCTCGTGAAAAGTGAGTCTAACATTTCTGGAAGTATTGTTCAATTCTTTGATCATCATAGCTTAAGAACTCTCTTGGGAAAAGATATAGTCCCTACCATTCTCTTGATCGGTTAGCACACATTCCAAGCCAAGTCAACTAAGTTGTTTCGATTGGGATGAGGGGTATATAGATGCACAAGTAATATAAATGGAAAAGTCTTAGTTTCATATTTGGTGTTTCTCCGCTACCAGTAGGCCTAGACAGTACCCCAGTAGAGTCACGCAAGAACACAAACATCGCTTCGCTGCCAGCGAGCCTGGTCAATACCCCGTCAGAGTTACTTGCATCACCTCTCTGCATAGGAAGCCTTTCTCTTCTTTCGCCTTCTTTAATTTTTTTCATTTTCACATTTTTTTCATTTTTCAAAGAACTGTGCATAGGCACTTATTTATTTCAGAGGTGGAAGAGGGATCCTGACTTATTGAGAGTAGAAGAGGTTGTCCCCTTAGAGAAGTATTTATATATACCTATGGCACATTTTTTAAGGTTTTCCCCCTCACCTTACTCTACTGGACTGAGTTCACAAGGGTTAACCCAGAAGAGCTGATTAGAGTAGGCAGTACTAGTTAAAGTGCAAGCGTTGTGTTTTCACCACGACTCACTCTGAAAAAACTTATTTTGCATCAAGATATCATCAACTGAAGACAACAAGCTCTGCATAAAGATAGAGGAAAATAGATAACCAAATGGTGATAGTTGTACAAGTCCTCTTATATTTTCCTAGCTTGTCTCGAGAGCCAAAAACGGCTTCATGTGGGGCTAACCTATGAGTACAAACAAGCAAAGAAAACAAGAAAGCAAAGAGTAGAAGTAAAACGAAAGAAAAACAAGAAAGCAAAGCAAGTGAGCAAGAAAACCAAATCAAGTAAGTAAGCAAACACACCAAGTAAGCAAGAAAACAAACATGCAAACCAGAAAGCAAAGCAAAGAAAGAAAGCAAACACTACTCCTACTCCTACTCTAAACAGTGCATGGCCCTACTCACATAAATTGATATTTCCAATGCAACCACCAGTGCATTGGTTGGCCCATGTTGGTGAAGGCATGGTAAACAAGAAATATATACATGTAAACCAGCAAATAAGAAATATAAAATAGTGAAGACCAACACGCTTCGAGCTCAAAAGTGTCCACATAATAGAAAAGAGTAAAATCACAGGATAAGCATTCTGCAGACATATCATGGTGATGGGATACACTATGTGCAAACGATAAACACGCAAAATCTTTGGTCCGTGAAAAATGAGCAAACATGAGAAAGAAAGACAACTTGTGTTTCACAAGCGTGCTCGTTGTGTATGATTCCTCCAATGCGTGAGTGATGGGATCGTGTGGTTTAGGTGGAGGAAGAGAAATCTGTGAACTAGATTGATTTTCAATGCACACATGAGAGTGATGAGGAGCCTTGGGTGTTTCAATAAATTTCTGATCGAAAGTGGAACTAACCTCAGGACAGCGAGGGCCTGACATAACCATCAGCGAGGGTTGAAGTTCATCGACTGCTTGAGGGGTTTCCTCTTCATCAGCAGGTATATTATCGGTGACCAATGGCTTAGAAATATTAACAACGAGTGAATCAACATTGTGATCGAATGAAGAAGTACAGGGATCATGACAACCATGATCATAAAATTTGGGACGTTCATCAGCATCCTCATGATCTGATGAATCACGTAGAGGGGTTGATGAGAAACAAGGATGTTTTCCCTCTATGTTTTCAGAAATGATAGATGAAATATTGAATGGATTTTTAGATAAATATGTGTCCTCTCCTCAATGTAATGATAGAATGACATCTGGTGTGTCCTATGAATGATCGGATGTAGAAACATTCGGTGATATGTTTTCATAGGGAAAATCAGAAATGGCAGAATCACAAGGGATGTCAGGATAGAGTGGAGGAGGTGCGAATAGAAGGAGGTCATCCTTCACCGCAAGTTCTTCTTCAAATGCGTGCACACACTCATGATAAATGACAGTGCAAGCTAGCTTCACAACACCAACCCCGTTAACAACTTGATCCTGGTGAACAACAACTGTGGAGTCCAGAATGGCAGAACACAACACAGTACAATCTGGAGGATCAACAAAATGCGAGGACGGAGGTTGAAGAAACAAGTCCACGTGACAACCAACAATCTCGCAAGCAAAATCTGCGCAGAAATAAAGAGCAGGTGGGGTGGGAGGATGTGATAGTTCAATAGATGAATGCGCACCTTCTCCCTTCTCATACTGCGGGGGTAGTGTTGTTTGATGAGATGAGGACGAACAGCCACTTGTGACAGCAATCGTGTCCGCCTTGGCTTTAGCAGCTCTAACACCAAGGTATACTAGGGTCGGTTAGAATGATTCTAAGATATGCAGATTCTTAGATACATGAAGAAGATACTGAAATCTTTCATTGATAAATTCCCAATCAATTTCATCCTCTGGGAATTGAAATGAGAGATTACGAAATTGATACCAAAATTGCACCACAGATTCATCATGATCTTTCCGTAATTGATGAAATTTTTTTATTAAGTGCTTGACCGTCAAATTTATGGTAAGCGTGACATAACTCTAAAACAAGGTGACCAAATGAGTGAACAGATTTTTCAGGTAGTGTGTTAATCCATTACAATGGGTTCCTACGAAGCGTGAATGCGAACAATGTGCAGTTCACATAATCCTCACTATGCCTCTCGCAAGTTGTTCTGCCTTCACCTTCATATGTGTTCTGCAACAAGAGATTCCAGAACTCCTCTGGGATTTCAAAGTCATCTCCATAAGAAAAACATCTCAGAGGATGAAGTGTAACATAAGACATGATAGATGTGTGAATATTCAAAATAGATTTCGAGGCCTTAGCTTGTCATCTGGCCCTCCTCCTAGTGCCAGAAATTTTGACAGTTCTATACTCACCAACATTCAGGGGATCTTCCCAGTATGAAGTCTGAACTAGACCTCACACTTTTTTATGTAGGATTCCCATTCGATACGATGGCTCGGGTTCCATTATCTTAGAGATTTTCCTTATCTTTTGTTGTTCAACACATGAGAGTGTTATGCTTATAACTTCAAGAAAGTGAGGTGAGTGTGCCTAGTGAGTGCATAACATAACTCTGTGTCTAGGTTCTCTTACTTTCAAAAGGGGGGAGTAAAGTGAGCCTCTTGATGAGAGGGAATAGTCCCAACCCAGGAAGAAACACATGCAAACAACAATAAGGGTTTGTCCAACATCCAGCGGATAAGGCAGTCATGAAAACCAAAGTTCAAGGGAAAAAATGTACACCATCCAGCGGAATAGTCCACACAAGGGTGACGGTCATTAAAACCAAGAAAACACAAAGATGGTATGTCTAATGTCTGGCGGAGTAGTCCACATGAATAGGACAACAATGATAAACAATACAACACATCTTCAACAATATGAGTACTAAAATAACTGAAGTAGTTCAACTATCTTAGTACAGGTTAAGAAAACATGCATTACAAATGTTTAAAGAATAGTCTTACAAATGGATACAAAACATGTGTGAAAACGTGTTGGCCTGAGACAAGCTTCTGAATTAAGAAAAATATCCAAGACACATATGTACACCATACATCACTAGTCCCAGTAGTGAGACATTGCAGCCACTCCTCGCTCCTCAAAGAACAGACTACAGACTCTCAAGACTATGTGAGAGGAGCCAAGGTGAAAAGTCTCTCTGCGCATATAATGAGGGGGTATATATAGCCAAAGAGGGATAACTAACCCTTGTGACTCTTCAACTTCCCTCATGACTGTTTGACTTCCTATGACTTTTCAGCTGACGTGACTCTTCGACTTCATATGTGGGTTTCTTGGACTTCCACTTACATTACATTGATTACAACAAGTATGGTCCATATTAGTGATGTGGTTGAGACAACTCGATATGACACTGCTGACATGTATTATCTGACTGTGATGTCTGTGTCGAGTTGATGTGTTGATGAATGATGATATGCTCTCATTGTAACATGTCTTCACCTCTGCATGGCAAAGTGTGCAGGGTCTTTGATGGTCTTGGTCTTTGCTTGCCGGTGCATGTGAATTTGTCCCCTTTGCTCGCTTGCTCGATGTGCTTCATGTGTTCGTTCGACTGCAAACAACTCTTCTTACATGTGCCTCTTTTCCATCCCATTCATTGTCGCGCCATGTTTCATCGATGTACCTGTTCGTGCAATCACTCATGACGAGATGACGTCAAATCCAAAAATATCCCAGTCTACCATGATGCATTGTTTTCCTTTTCGATGTAGGTGGCTAGGAGAGGGACAAGGCACTGAGACTCTGAAGAGCACAACATAGGCTGGGATGTGAGGCTCTGGAGAACTATCAGGAAAAGTTGTGCAGATTTCACTGGGAGACAGATTTTAGTGATCCGAGACAGTAGTGACATCTGTGGGGAAAAACCCAGCTGGGAGGAAGAATTGCACAATTTTCAGGAGGACGGCCAGGTGGGGTGTTGGGGAGCTACTGGGCTAATCTATGCAATTTTCCAAGGGAGCACCAGGCAGGTCATCCAACTGGGATTTGTGCAATTTCTCTGGGGAAGACAGTGCGGGTAGAAAGAGGCACTAGCAGAAAAACCTACGCAGTTTTCCAGAGGAGCACAAGGTTGGGTTGCGGGGGCTGCTAGTCAAAACTGCACAATCCTGAGAGACAGTCCGGGCCCGGATAGTTCTTCACAGTTTCTGAGCTAGTTGTAGAGCGGGGGAGGAGGGTTGGACAGGAAACCTCTGAGTAATTCCTGAGTTGGTTACAGAGCAGGAAGGAAGGGCAGGACAGGACAACTTTGCACAATTCTTGAGCTGGTTGCAGACACGGGGCTTCACTCAATGAACCTCAGACATATCGTGTGTGTTTGTGGCATATTAAACAATACCCTTAATTTGACTACATATTGGAAAATACCTCTAAAAAACACATTGTTTAACCCCATACCAATATGAAACCAGTACACCTTCCTAATTTAAAAACCCCTACTTTCACTAGATATTGGAGGTATCCATTTTTTAATTAACATTTTTTATACCCCTTTATATTTTTTCATTAACTTTGGGCTCCATTTTTTATACCTGCTAATATAAAAACCCTCTACCCCCTATATATCACCCAATATATTATGTCATTTTTTCCTCAATAAATATCCCCCAATATGAACCCACGTGGTATGGTATTGCTCCCCTAATGAAGCCCCTGTGGTTGCAGAGCAAGGAAGAAGGGTTGGAAGGGCACGAAATCTCTGCATAATTCCTGGGTTGGTTTTGGAGAAGGGAAGATAGGTAGGGTAGGACAACTCTCCGCAATTATGGAGCTCCATACAGCCCAGGGTCACCGCTCAAGTTCTTTCTCGATTGACCAATAGGAGGCTTAATGGGAGGTCTTGCAGGAAGTGTAGACTGGATCGGCCTCTAGGACAACTTCTTCGTAGTTATGGGAGTCATTCAACTGGCTCATTTCCAGAATTGCGCATTGCAAGCTACTTAGAGGACATCTCAAGCTCTACACAATTTTGGGCAGCGGTGCAAGGTCACTAAGATCGGGTCTGGTTAATGAAGGGTTGAAAGCAATTATACTTGTGTATACATGACATTGTGATCACACACTTATCACGACTCGATGACAAGACACCTCAAACCAACAAGACATGCAAGTGCTCAGTGGGACTAACTCAAAGGTTAAGAGCGAGAAGTGCAACACTTGAGATAGATCTTTGAACAACCGTGCCGACACTTGCACGATAGTGTTTACAACTTTGTGTGTGAGTGCGACTGATGTTCACAAAACAAAAGGAACTCATGCACACAAATACAAACCTTCAAAATTGCCAGAACAAACTCGCAAGCATGACATAGAAATCAACATGCCAAAGAATACTTTTGGTTAAACAAGCGAAAAGGAAGCAAGACACATAGAGGAAACACATGAAATGATTTTGTGCTTGCAAACATGCATGTTATCGAAGACAGAATGATATGACAATGATAAGCAGTCCTTCAAGATTCACTAAGAGATGTACTTCAAAAGATATTCTTTACTTACCCTACTTACCCTCGAGATGATCATGCATCTGACAAAGTTTGCATGAGGTCCCGATCATAACCTGGTTTCTTGTTCCTTCTCCTTAACTCCTTGAGAGTGATGCAGCATGTCACCTTTTCATATAGTCACTGAGAGATAGATCTACACAATTTTAGCAGACAACGACTATTGTCGAGATGATCTATTCAATTTTCCAAAGTAAGGTTGGGATGCTTGGTCTGTGCAATTTCTGAGAGCAAGGTTGTTGGCTACTCTGCACAATTTTCCAGAGCAAGGTTGGGCTTCTCTGTGAAATTTCTGAGAGAAAGGTTGCTCGGCAATTAGGACAACACTGTGCAATTTTGAGATGCAAGACACTGTTGTGGGATGGGTTCCTAGGAGGACACCTCTGCGCAATTTCTGAGTGTAGTGCAGCCTGAGAAGTTGAGGGACAATACTGTGCATTTTCTGATGACAAGGCATTTTTGTAGGATGGGGTCCTGGGAGGACACCTCTACGCAATTTCTTAATGCAGGAAAGTCAAACTACTCTACGCATTTATGGAGAGAAGTGCTAGCTGCCTAACTACTCTGCGCATTTCTGGAGAGAAGTGTTTTCTGGGCAGATGAGGGACAACACTACATCGTATCTGAAGTTGGTGGGTTCCGGCTGGGGAAGAACACTGGAGGAAACCACTATGCAGTTTTGGATGCCAAGGGAGGTTGGGGTCTCTACGCATTGCGCAATTCCAACAGGCAAAGGAAAAATCTTGAGGGTTGAAGAAGCAAAGTGTGTAATTCTGTAAATCTAGATGAGGCTAGGTTGCTCGAGAAACTGGGCTAAGTGCGAGACCAATGAGACTGATGCAATCAGTGATAGAACTTGACTATAATCACACATGAACACTTAGTGATACAACATAGACCATCCAAAACATAAAAGACATACTCTGCTTGATGCAACAACCTTTGTGACAAAGGTGTGTGAAGTGAGTGTGAAACATGTTTATGTAATGAGAACAATCCATATGCCCAAGATTTCCCCTTAAAGCAGAACAACATTCCCTTTGCATGATAAGCAATAATCTCAATGCCCAAATATGACACATACTGCATAAAGATGAGAATGTAAACAAATCTTAAGATCAAGGAGGGAGCTTGAGATCATCAACTTACCAACAAGTGGCCGAGGAACGATCAATCACAGGATCCAAGGTAGGCTCTGAAATTTGCATGTGAGCCAAAATTTTGGAGGGTGGTTGTAGCCACTACAACACAATCGCAACTATCTTCTTTCTGGTGGAGATCATGGTACTATCAGTTGCTTGCCGAGCTCCTCCTTTCGGCATCATGTTACGGATGAACTTCAACTTCTTCATTTTGGAGCCTTCTTCTTCTAAAACTTGTTAGTAGGGAATCGACCATCTTCTCCATCACTTCCCTTCAAAGAAACATAGTGTTGAACCAATAGTCATGCCATCTTTTCTCTTCGTCAAGAAGTGACCTTCTAGTTCACACCTGGCTATCCTTCATACAACTACCTCTTCCAAGTCATGTTTGTTTCAGGATCTTTCATCCATTCTCAGTTGTATATGAACTTCTACAACCTTCTTCCGGCAGCCCTGTTACAACCTAACCAGATTCTTTCAAAAATAAAAATGAACATTAAATCAAAGTTACCTCTTTATGATGGCCTTTTGTCATGACATCAACTTCTTGCAACATCAACATCCTACATATTATACAAATCCATCTCCAAGATGTCATGGCTAATCCTTCTAATTATCAGATGTTGATCACTTATCTTATCTTACGTGACTATACATACATCTTTCATGAACTCTTCTTTCATACTTTTCACATATTGCTTCCATATGATCTTCTGTAGATAGTTCCTTCTTCATAGGAACCATGATTTCCAACCACCTCATATTCTTTATGAGGTTATATCATTTTTATTTCATCTGTCAATATGTATAAGAGTTCAATGTTGAGAAATGGCAGCAAGAAATTCCAGTTTAATTTGTCTTTGAATTAAACTGTGAATTAAAATCGAATTCTATTCTCAAAGGAATTGTAAAAAGTTAATGAGGTTTAATTAACTTAATTAGCTTAGGAATTTCAAGTTGGTGTTGTAACATTATTTGGTTTTGTTAAGTTAGAATAAATTAGTCAAAAAATGAAAATATTTTTCAAAAAATGTTAAGCTAGGATATGGACAAAAAGAATATTGAATAAAATTTTAGGAAATATTTTGATAAATATGTCCATATCAAAGAAAATGTTAGAATAGATGCCCTAAAGAATGAAGGCAAAAATAAAATGTTAGGTTAGAGAGAAAAGAAAAAAGAAATAAACTCTAAAAGTGTGCAAGTCCAAGTGCCACTACTTTTACTTTATTATGCAAAATAATGGTTGTGTGCAGCTTGTCATAAATGCCACAACCCATGATAATCAAATAGTTTAATCTTTACTAGTTCATGCTTTAAATTTCATGTTTATAGTTAGAGAATAAAGATCTAGCCAAATTGTTTAATCTTGGCAGATCAGTAGTTAGGTAGAGAATAATAAGGAGCTCATCAGTTTAATCTGAGCCTTTCGATGTTATAAGGTTAGAATTAAATAGTTTGCTTTTCAAAAGAAAAAAGGAAAGAAAAGGGTCTGCTAGCCTAAATGCACCCAATTAAGTGAAGAAAAAAGGTTAGGGTAAGTAAAGGGTAGGTAGAAAAAAGGTTGCAGAAGTACAAAGTTGATTGAGGCATAAGCACATTTATCATGCTTGATCATGTGTTGCAGTGTGAAAGAGCAGTTATGAAGGTGAAAATATGTTCACAAGTTGATTTGGTTAACTTCCCCTCATTTCATTTCACCCCCCACTACATACTCACTAATTTCCTCATTATCCCATCAATTCCTAAGAAAATACCCTTTTCCCTTCATTTTCACATTTGCCCCTTGGTTTCACACATTTTCCTAGCAATTTACCCTTCAAACTCATTCTCCTACCTAATAACCCCTTTTCCCTAGTGTGAAACCCATAAAACCCCCTTGACCTAAGTCTTTATTCCCCCCTCCGCTTTATAAAGTTAACTCTGCCATACTCATAAAACCCCTTTTAACCTATGTTTTATTAAAACATCGCATTACTTAACAAACCTCTGCAAATTACCTTTTCCCAATATAAGAACTTTTTAACCCACCACCCTTGGTGTGGTTAAATAAACCCTGTCGCCGTTAACCTTGGTCCCACTCCATAAACCCGTGCATTATGTTTTAACCCGCTTATGTTTAAACCCCGCTTATTCATTAAAATAATTATAAATCCTTTGTAATTATTCCCTGGGCCCTACTAATCTCAATGCCTGTTCCCTCCGTGCATCTCGACCGTGCAATAGCTGTCAGATCATCTGCTCCCAGATCCAACGACCCACAGCAATAACACACGCTCTCGATCTCTGACCTTTACCCGCTCGAGAGCATGCGAGATTCGTGGTTTTGCTCGGGCCCCTTGCGGTTACGTGGCAGCTCTATGTTAACTCGCGTGCCCTCAAGAAAATACCACTCCACAACCAAAAGCGATGTGATGAGCCTTCGAAACCACTCCCCACGTATGATAAAATCATCCACTGTTCACTTAACCTTTCCACGCCAAATTTTTAAAAGTTAACCATTTCTCATTTAAACGCCAAAACCCTCACTTTCTCTCTTTTTGCCCATTTACACAGTAAAACTTGTATAACTCTTCATGCGCCACCCGGAGCCTCTACAACCTATTTTGACCTCCGATTACCATCCAAACACTGCCAGGACTCTGTCCATACACTATCATGTTCCCTAAAGCCATTTCGGCCCTCCCCGTCAGCCTATGTTTTTCTTATAAATTGTTGTATTTTGTAGGCGATCATATAAAACCTGTTTGTTCCAGATTCTCTCAGGAAAATGAATTCAAAACCCTTTATACAGTTAAAAGACAATTATCATTTACACAGAGCAGAAGTCATTTACACAATAATGGTTAAAACAAAGAAGAAATCATTTACACAGAGACAGTAAATGTTAAAACAGAGGAGGCAAATAAAACATACAAATAAAAGGCAAACAAATGAAATATATAGAAAGATGATCAATATCCAACCACCTAATACTGAGACATGTAAAAACTAAATGATTTACTATTGAAATACACATTAAAAACTTCAAATGTATAGTAAAAGTAAAAAGCACAGTGAAGGTTATTGATAGGTCAACAAGGTCAAAGAGTATCGGATGAAAGGTCATAAGTAAAAAATGACATCCAGCGTGAAGACCAAACAACCAAGCAGCTTAAAGGGCAAAAGATCAAAGACCAAAGCCAACATAACCTAAATAACACGGACAGCAAGCAACAGTTCAATAGTTGTCTCTATCTTCTTACATGAAGATATTTCCTTTTCCTTGAATAAATCTATTTTTGTAAAAATAGTTTAGGATATTTTCTTAGTTTTACTGTTGTATAAATAACTCTCCTTACAAGTTATTATGGGTTCTTCATTGAACCAAGTTCACCATTGAAGAAGGGTTGCACCCCTGATGAAGCATTTCAAAACACTTGATGTACTTGACTTTTCTGGACCCTTAATACAAAGCAAAGGATTTTGAATTCAATTTTACATAGTTTGTGTTCCCTGTAAGTTTTTCCATTGTTACACATTATGTTTTTCTTCATATTCTTATGTCTTACAGAGATACCTAGGTAGGAATAATTGTGTCTCAATCTATTCCTATAAGCTTCTGAAGTGATAATCTATAAAGAGAATGGATTAATGAACTATATGTTTAATTAATTCCCTCTGAATCAATAAATCATCAACATCTTGTTGTAAGCATAAGAATATTCTCTTGAACTTTCCAAACATCGATCAGAGGTTTTCATACTTATGATTATTCAAATTTCTATCTGAAAATTGTGATAATCATATTATTTTTTGTTTCTTCTCACCACTATTCAAGCTTTATCACTATGTGTAATTTTATAGCAGCCCTTTGTTTTGGTATTAATATTATTCAAAAGGTTAGGCATTACAGTGTTATATCTGTTTCATTCATTGGTCCTCCAAATTAAAACAAAACCCCAAAACAATTATCTTAGATGCTCTGGCTTGATAGCTGACCATTATTAACTCAGAGGTACAACAGTTGGAAGTATTTTTGTAGTCATGTATATGTTCTCCCTAAATTTTAGGGGTCCAGGATGATTTTATTTGATTTGTAATTAGATAACTCAGTTTGATTGAGTTATAGACTGTTAAACTAGTTCTAACTATTTGTGGAAGTAGCAGAGATCTAGTAGTGAGTTGGTGCACTAGTGCATCCTCAGTTCTACTCTAGATAACTGAAGATTCCCTCATGAGAAGCTCATGCATGTTAGTTCAAAGAAAGACCCATTTGAGACTAGAGTGCAAGGATAGTGTACTACTAGTTGTATGATGATCTGAGTTGTACAGGTCATGCATGCAATCAGAGAAGGACATAGTTTTGGATTTCCTAGTTATGGAGGAAGGATTTCCCAATTCAAAATGGGTTGATCCTCACAGGAATTGCGCAAGGAACTAGGGGCTTGGAAGGCAGAAGAATTGGCTAAGAGTTGGCTATAGCGAGCTTGTGAGGCAGAGAGTTGATCATACTTATGCAGGAATTGTTCTAGTGAGAACAAGATTTGTATTATCACTCGGATTTATGATTAATGCAATAGATAGTCAGGGTTTTGAGTGGTTGCTTTCCCCAAATAAATTTTTGTGTTATGTGTCTTTGATTATATTCCACTTGTCGATTATTGTTTTCATCGATCTATTGGTTTCACTGAAAAGAGTTAGAGTAGATTCTTGTCTTTTTTTTAGTACATTACATGAGTTGTGAATCTACAGGAAAATATACATGGTATTAGAGCTAAAGACAGTATACTAGAGGAGATTTCAAAGTTTTGAGTTTGGGGTTATATGCGAAATTTGAATTTTTAATACATACTTCAAGATCAGAAAATGGCTTTCTAACAGTTTGAGGCTCAAGTATGCCTTGGAAGGCAACTCGAATTATATAGCCTGGAAAGACACAATGGAGGCAGTGACAGAGGATAATTAATCCAAATTGGATCCTTAAACATTTCCATGACTGTTTCAAATTATGTCAGGCTTCAAAATCTTATGAATGACGAGCTTATCAAAGATGACCTCTGGACAATGGCAATTTGTGGCCAGCACAGAACAACGAGGACCCTCGGTCAAAGCGCGCTGACCGTTGGCCCATGGAGACTGCACATGGACACAAATTGGCAATCAAAAGCCCAGATCCAAAAATAGAGGCAGTTTCTGATACGCGATTAGCACAAATCACGTATCACAAGGCAAAAATCTTAGTGAAGGAAAGCCCCGAGCGCTCGGTCGCGAGGAAAACAGGAAACCGTGCAGAAACTGTCAGAAGCAGGTCCCGCACCCAAAATCGGCAAGATATCGCGTGCACTTCGAGCGGTAAGCAAGTTTGGCCGAGTTCAACGCGATGCCACACATCGGGTGACACGCGTCCAGCGAATGTGAGAGAAAACCACTTACATCGCGTGAGTAACAGTCGAGCAACTTACCCACGCGATATAGACAGAGACCGTAGGATCTGGAGGCTCCAGATCAATGATGGAGAATCAACCCGATGGAAGACCAGATTTGATGGGGAAATAGATTGAGGTACATGAGATTTGAGGTCTGACATGACCGATGAGTTGGCAGAGGAACAGTTTCGCGGGCAATCTTGGAGCAACGAAAATAACAACCGTTCAAAGAGAACTGACACTCAGTTCGTGAGGAAACAAGTGGCCACCTCTCTATGAAGCGTTACACAATGATGATGACATGAAGCAGGGGAATTCCAGTGGACAGAGGCAGGCAATCCAGAGAGCCGGGAAGTGAAAACGAACAGTCAGGGAGTAGATTGGCTTTAAGCCACGAACAGACAAAGAGCAGGGGGAACAGAAGTAGAGAGAAAGAAGTGAATTGCAGAGAACAGAGAAGCTAAGCTGACCTGCAAAGCAAAGGCAGCATCGAGCAGAAAAAACAGAGAGAGTCCAAGAGTTTGTGAACTCTAGAGAAGGATTGAGAGGTTCAAGCAACTCCTCTATGTAGACCTGTCAAGTATTGAGTACCAAATTGGACTCATACCACTGAGACCAGTTGAGGTCGAGATTCAGTAAGGGGAGTTTGTGTACTCTAGAGACTTGGGGGATCCAAGTACAATCCTACTAATCATTCTCTGTTAAGTGAGACTCAAATTAAGCTCCTTATTGTAAAATCTCTGCTTTAAGACACAACAAAAAAGGCCACCACTAAAGGCTAGACCCAGAGACGTAGCCCAGGAGGATTGGGTGAACTCCTTATTAAATTTGTTGTGTTTTGTATTTGCTTACTGTGTTTCTCTTACTATTCCAAGTGCCTGTGTATTTCGCAATCTTATCGATCTATTGCTTAAAATAACATAGGCACACCCCAGCACATGGGTCTGTAATACCTTCATTAATTAACTGAGATCATTCACGAGTGATTTCAGATCAAGTGGTATCAGAGCTCTAGGTTGTTTAAGGTTAGACAAGCTTGTGCTGGATTTTGTTGTTGAATGCTAACTAGATCAAAGCTTAAATTAGGAGAAGGAGAGTTGGTCGAAACTAACCCAGAAATTGGAAGAGTCTGTCCTAAGAAGAAAATGTCAGAAGAAAGTCCCTTGGGACCAGACCCCCAATTCATAGATAGTTTCCTAGCCATGAGGTCCATGGTAGAGGAAATGTACAGGGAGTTTAAGAAAGGTAAAGATGAAGATCCATCACACTCCAAGAAAAGGGAGAAGAAAAATCTCTCCTCCATGACCACTCAAAAGGCAAAGGGAAAGAAGAAAACTTTCTCACACCTCCTAATAGCCCTAAACATAAAAAGAAGACATCTTTGATTAAATTAGATGTTAAATTTGATTTACCAATATATGATGGAGAGTTGAAGGTAGAGAAGATGGATAATTGGATTAGAAAAATTGATGTTTATTGTAGAGTGCAGAGTATCGACTCAGACAAGAGTAAGATTCAGCTGGCCAGTCTATGCCTCGAAGGCACTGCCTTGGTATGGTGGGAAGGCAAGACACAAGATGACATGAAGAAACATGGTAAGATTCTTTCTGTCTGGAGTGAATTTGTTTCTACAATCAAAAAGCAGTTCTATCCACTAGCTTACATGCAGCAAGCCATGATGAGTTGGCAAACTCTTCGCCAATTGAAAGGGCAAAGTGTACAAGGTTACACCCAAGAATTTAGGAAAAGAGCTTTGATTCTAGGAATTTCATTAGACTCACCTGAGACTCTGTTGAAGTACATAGGTGGTCTACATAGAGACATGAGGCACACTATCCTCATGTTTAATCCCACTAGTATAGATGAGGTATCTGTTCAAGCTACACATCTAGAACCTAGAGGAAAGAATGGGAACCCAGAAGTTGGAGGATCATCCAAGCCCATTGCAAGCAAGAATAAGGAGAAAAGAAAATATAAATGGAAAAAGAGGAAGGCCAACACTGCACAGAAAAGAAAGTCTTCATGCACTCACTGTAAGAAGGATGGGCATGATGATGAGCACTGTTGGATTCTGCATCCGGAGCTGAGACCTAAGAAGTTCGAGGGCAAGAAGAAGAATATTGTTGCAGCTATTCAGAAAGATTTGGGGTCGGACTTAGGAGATGAAAAAACCATTGCAGCCATAGGTCTAAAAGGTAAAGATTCTGAAGCATCTACTAGTAATTCTGCGCAATCTATTAATGATGAAGAAAATGAGAGAAAAAGACATGAGCTTTTCCATATTCAATTTATTTTCAAGCATCAAAATATTGATACTTTGTTTGATAGTGACTCACAAGTAAATTTAATTTCTGAAGCAATTGTAAAGAAGTTGGGATTATTGACTACACCTCACAAGAAACCATACCCATTAGGTTGGTTAAGTGATAAAGCACAACTATAGGTGACTAGACAATGTAAACTTAAGTTTTCTTTTGGGTCAGCATTTGTAGATGAGGTTGAGTTAGATATAGTTCCTCTGGATATATGTGGAATTGTTTTAGGAAGTCCTTACTTGTATGATAGAAAAGATATTTTCTATAGAGCTGAGAACAGGTATCTACTCGTTAAAGATGGAATCGAATACTTTGTAAGAGCTCATAAGCTCAAGAATAATTATACTCTCATAAACTCAGGGCAGACGAAACGAATTGTAAATTCATGCAAACAATTTTTATTGATGGTTGTAAAGGAAAAGAAACATGATAAAACCAATGTATTTGAGGGCTGTCATGCTAAACATCAAGCTAATTTAGAAAAATTTGTTTCAGAATATGATATCTTGTTTCAAGAACCTAAAGGTCTGCCACCCAAAAAGTAAATAGTGCATGATACTATTTTGCAGCAAGATGCTCCATTGCCTAACATTGGAATGTACAGGTTGTCCGCTTTAGAGAATGCAGAAATCAAGAATCAGGTGCAGGAGTTGCTCGAGAAGGGGTTCATCAGACCTAGCACATCACCATGTGGGTCTCCAATCATTTTGGTAAGTAAGAAAGATGGCTCGTGGAGAATGTGCATTGATTACCGAGCACTGAATAAGATAACAATCGCAAATCGTTATCCCCTTCCTCCCATAGATGATCTATTAGATCAATTGAAAGAAGCTGTTTATTTTTCCAAGTTAGACTTGCATAGTGGATATCATCAGGTCAGAGTTGCAGAACAAGATGCATGGAAGACTGCTTTCAAAACAATGCAGGGATTGTATGAGTGGTTGGTTATGCCTTTTGGGTTAACTAATGCTCCTGCTACTTTCATGAGAATAATGAATGATGCACTCAAACCTTTTCTTGATGATTTTGTTATTGTATATCTGGATGACATTCTTATATTTAGCAAAATGTGGGAAGAACATTTAAAGCATGTTAAGCAGACACTATATGTTTTGAAAAGAGAAAAACTTTATGTTAAACTCTCAAAATGTGAATTTGGCAAAACATCTTTGAATTATTTGGGTCATATAGTAGGGGGTGGTGAATTGAAGATAGATCCCTCTAAAGTTGTAGTCATTGTAAACTGGCCTAAACCCAAATCTGCTACAGAAGTCAGAAGCTTCTTAGGAGTAGCACAATATTGGATAAAGTTCATTTCTAACTTTTCCTTAATTGCAACTCCCTTACATGCTTTAACAGGATTGAACAAGGTGTTTCAATGGGGAGGCAAACAGCAGAAAGCCTTCGACACCTTGAAAGAAAAGATTAGTACGCACCAGTACTAGCATTGCTTGATCTTCAAAGACCATTTGAGATCCAAACGGATGCCAGTGACTATGCCATGGGAGTAGTGTTGATACAGCACAGTAAACCCATATGTTATCATTCTGAGACATTTAATTCTGTAGTAGTTAACTATCCCACATATGATAAAGAATTGTATGCATTAGTACAGAGTGTGAAAAAGTGGAAACATTACTTAATGGGAAAAGAGACAGTTATACATACTGATCATCAACCACTTCAATATCTACACTCCCAAACTAAGTTGCAACAATCAAGACACTATAGATGGATGGGTTTTCTACAACAATTTCATTTAGTCATTAGATATAAAAAGGGCATACACAATAAAGTTGCAAATATGTTATCCAGACCAATTATGAATGCATCCACTATACTTAAGCATAATTCAGTACTACATGAGAGCTACATTGAACAATATGCTCAAGATATAGATTTTAAAGATGTATATGCAACTTTAAGTCAAGGCAAATGAGTAGAAGAATTGGATTATCATGTTAAGGACCGACTCTTGTATCATTTTGGGAAGCTATGCATTCCACAAACTGAAAGAGTAAAGATAATTCGAGAAGCACACACTTCTCTAATATCGGGTCACTTTGGGGTAAGTAAAATGGTTGCACAGTTGCAAAGATTTTGTTATTGGCCAAAAATGAATGAGACGGTTTCTAGATATGTAACAGGGTGTACCATGTGTGCTAAAAGCAAGCCCAGCAATAGAAAACTAGGATTGTACACTCCACTACCAGTTCTTTCTCATCTTTGGGAAAGTATTTCCAAGGACTTTGTTGGAGGACTGCCTAAATCTAGGAAAGGTCATGACTATTTATATGTTGTTGTGGATAGGTTCAGCAAAATGTGTATTTTGATACCTTGTAATAAACAGATTACAGCTGAACAAACTACAAAGTTGTTCTTTCAGCATGTATGGGTTCATTTTGGATTACCCACTTCCATTGTATCTAATCGAGACACCCGATTTGTTGGGAAGTTTTGGTCGAGTCTGTGGGAACTGATGGACACCAAACTGAAGAAAAGCACAACCTTTCATCCACAGACAGATGGCCAGATAGAAGTAGTCAACAGGACAGTGATCCAGTTGCTCAGAGGCTATTACAACAAGCATCCCAAACTTTGGGATGAACATTTGTGTTATGTGCAGCATGCTTACAACCAACCAAAACATTCTTCTACACAGAGATCTCCTTTTGAGACCTATTTTGGTTTCACAGCAAGGTCTCCCTTGGATTTTGTCTTTGGTAAAGACATAGCAGTTGATGGACACAATGATGTGGACAAGGCAACCAAGTTCATTGAACAAATCTAAGAGATTCACTAGGTAGTACAGGAACAGTTGGAAAAGAGCCAAGCCAAATACAAGGCAAGGCATGACAAGCATCGGATGGAGCATAGTTTCCAAGTTGGTGATCAAGTCTGGCTGTATATCAGCAAGGACAGAATGCAAGGTGAAGGTAAAAAGCTAAAGCCAATAAGGTATGGACCTTTCAGAATACTTGAGAAAATTGGTGAGAATGCTTTTAGCCTTGATTTACCAGCTTACATGCACATCTACTCAGTCGTTAATACAGACAGCTTAAGACTATTTGAACCTTCACTAATTGAAGATCTTGAAGAGCAGAGTCAATTGCCTTCTATTGATGATCTGTTACCTGAATATCTCAATGAATTGCAGGAAGACACAGTTCTAGATAGGAAGGTGAGGACGACGCATAGGGGATATGTTGAGTACCTCAGGATTGGACTCAAGGGTTCAAAGCCAAGCAATGAAAAATGGATAGAGATTGGACAAGTGAGACAGTTATACCCTCACTTAGTCGATGCTTGAAAACCAACTTTTGGTGGTCCAAAAGCTTTTTCAGTGGGAAGGTCGTGATCCAAATTGGATCCTTAAGCATTTCCATGACTGTTTCAAATTATGTTAGGCTTCAAAATCTTATGAATGACAAGCTTATCATAGATGACGTCTGGACAATGGCAATTTGTGCCCAACACAAAACAACGAGGACCCTCGGCCAAAGCGCGCTGACCGTTGGCCCATGGAGACCGCGCATGGATGCAAATTGGCAATTGGAAGCCGAGATCCAAAAACAGAGGCAGTTTCTGAATCACGTATTGCAGGGAAAAACTCTCAGTGAAGGAAAGCCCCAAGCAGTCGGTCACGAGGAAAATAGGAAACCATGCGGAAACCGTCAGAAGGCAGGGCCCGCGCCCAAAACCGGCAAGATATCGTGTGCACTTTGAGAAATAAGTGGGTTTGGCTGAGTTCAGCACGATGCCACACATTGGGTGACACGCATCCAGCGGATGTGAGAGAAAACCACTTACATTGCGTGAGTAACAGTCGAGCAACTTACCCGCGCGATATAGATAGAGACCGTAGGATCTGGAGGCTCCAGATCAACGGCGGAGAATCAACCCGATGGAAGACCGGATTTGACAGGGAAATAGACTGAGGTACATGAGATTTGAGGTTCGACATGACCGATGAGTTGGCAGAGGAACAGTTTCGTGGGCAATCTTGGAGCAACGGAAATAATGACCGTTCAAAGAGAACTGACACTCAGTTCGTGAGGAAACAAGTGGCCACCTCTCTGTGAAGCGTTACACAGCGATGATGACACAGAGCAAGGGAATTCCAGTGGACAGAGGCAGGCGATCCAGAGAGTCGGGAAGTGGAAACGAACAGTCAGGGAGCAGATTGGCTTTAAGCCACGAACAGACAAAGAGCAGGGGGAACAGAAGTAGAGAGAAAGAAGTGAATTGCAGAGAACAAAGAAGTTGAGCTGACCTGCAGAGCAAAGGCAACATCGAGCAGACAGAACAGAGAGAGTCTGAGAGTTTGTGAACTCCAGAGAAGGCTTGAGATGTTCAAGCAACTCCTCTGTGTAGACCTGTTAGGTATTGAGTACCAAATTGGACTCATACCACTGAGACCAGTCGAGATCGAGATTTAGTAAGGGGATTCTGTGTACTCTAGAGACTTGGGGGATCCAAGTACAATCCTACTGATCATTCTCTCTCAAGTGAGACTCAAATTGAGCTCCTTATTGTAAAATCTCTGCTTTAAGACACAATAGAAAAGGCCACCATTGAAGGCTGGACCCGGAGACGTATCCCAGGAGGATTGAGTGAACTCCTTATTAAATTTGTTGTGTTTTGTATTTGCTTACTGTGTTTCTCTTACTATTCCAAGTGCCTGTGTATTTCACAATCTTATCGATTCAATGCTTAAAATAACATAGGCACACCCCAGCACATGGGTTTGTAATACCTTTGTTAATTAACTGAGATCATTCACGAGTGATTTCAGATCAATAATGGCTTCAAGAAATTCATTGATCAAGACATTCCTAATCCAGCAACATTGGATGCACAAAATCTGGCCGAATCGAAGAAGTGTGTGGTAAAGGTGAGGCAGATAATCCTTGAGGGAGTTCGAGACCACATTGTCTCAAGTCTCCATGGGAAGGAAACTTTGTATGCTATATGGAAAGCATTAACGAACCTATTCCAGAACAAAAGTGACCATAGGAAGTTGGCACTGAAAGACAAACTTTGAAAAATTAAGATGGAGAAAGACAAGACCATTCCAAAATACTTGACCAAGTTCACCCACTGTCGTGATGAGCTTGGAAGTGTTGGAATAACCGTTGTCGAGGATGATATGGTGAGCCTAGCTCTCCTAGACCTTCCCAAGAGTTGGAATAGCTATCACAACTCTGTCAATGGGAGGGAGAAGCTGCCAGATTGGGAATGACTGTGGTCAAATTTGATGCAAGAGGAGATCAAAAGGAACACTAGAGATGTTTCCTCATCAAACACTGATGATGAGGAAAATTGTACCTTAGTGGGTAAGGCAAGGAAGGGGAAATGGAAGATGTCCCATTCCAAATCAGATTCTTCTCATGGAGGCAAGAAGAAATACATGTCGAAAGTTAAGTGCTTTCATTGTCGTGAGCTATGACATTTTGCTTCAAACTGTCTGCTCAATAAGTCTAAAAAGAAGTCCTTGGGAGAAGCCGCAAGTGAGGCTTTGGCCTCTGAATTCGAATTGGACTTTACTCTCATTGCATGCATGGTGTCATCAATGATGGGTAGTATATGGTACCTAGACAGTGGAGCTTCATTCCACATGACTAGTGACAAGGAGTTGTTCAGTGGCTTGGAGGAGAAGGATCTCCAGATGCATATCGAGATGGGTGACGATGGGAGGTATAGTGCTATTAGATTGGGCACAATTACTTATTAGAGGGAGTAGAGTGCTCCTCTCACCTTGAGAGATGTTATGTATATTCCCGGGTTGAAGAAGAACTTAGTATCGATCGCCATTTTCGAAGATAGAGGCTATGATGTGGTCTTTACCAAAGTAAAGGTGTTCCTTCGACACATAACCACGGGTCAGGTAAAGAAGATAGGGATATGAGTTAAGAATCTCTATAAGTTGGAGGTAGAGGATTGTGTTACTTTGAGCACGAAAGAAAAGATGGTGCAGAGCTAAGACATTGGCGAGTTGTGGTATAGATGATTGAGTCACTTACATCATGGGGCTTTGAAAATCATGCAACAGATCTCTATTGGTCTTCCCAAAGATACACTAGAGAATCTTGATACATGCAAGGGGTGAGAAAATACACCAAGGCTTCCTTTCACGACAGAGACAGTTGAGCAGAGGGGATTTTAGAGTGGGTCCATTCAGATGTGTGTGGACCATTCTCAACAGCGTCCATGGAAAAACACAAGTACTATGCTATATTTGTTGATGATTTTTCTCATAAATACTTGATCTTTTTCATGCAGAAGAAGGATCAAACTTTCACAAAGTTTTGTTAATTTAAAGCATTGGTTGAGAAAGACTCTGGAAAGAAGGTTAAATCTCTGAGGAGTGATAATGGTGGTGAGTATGTATCAAATGAGTTTAAGAACTTTTGTGCATCATAAGGGATTAAACGACAGTTGACGGCACCCTATAACCCACAATAGAATGGGGTGGTTGAAAGGAATAACAAAAGAATTGTAGGGGCAACACAGGTGATGTTGCGTGATTAGGGCCTACCACTACACTTGTGGGCTGAGGCATGCAACACATTTGTTTATTTGGGGAACAAAAGCCCGCATCAGATACTTGGGATGAAAAAACCATAGGAGGCTTTCTCCAGTAAGAGACCATATGTTGGTCACTTCAGTATTTTTGGGTCATTGGTATATTTCCATGTGACCAAAGATGCACGAAATAAGCTTGAGCTGACAATAGAGTTGGGGATATTTGTGGGGTACACTGATACACCTCACAAATATTGGGTGTACTTGCTGACCATCAGGATGACAGTGGTTCGCAGGGATGTTAGATTCGATGAGGAGAAGGTCATGCGAGTTTCCCTTGAGAGGGAGCTTCAACTACATGCGATTGAGGAGATTTTAGCTCCTAAGGTTGAGGAGATTTTAGCTCCTAAGGTTGAGGAGATTTTAGCTCCTAAGTTTGAGGAACCTCAGATTGATGTGGAGCAGCCACATGCAAAGGATTTGGGACGGTAGACATCCACTAAGGCGGAGTCTTCCAAAGATGGGAGAAAGCACACCATAGAGGCTGACAGGGTATTGCATGATGCATGAGAGAATGTGGGAGCACCCACATCGCAACACAAGTAGAGGAGGTCACCTGCAAGGTACACTGGATAGATGACTCTTATGAGAAGATGTGTTGAGATAGAGCCATCTTCCTTTGAGGAGGCAGTTCAACAACTGGTTTGGGTTGATGCCATGGTGGAAGAGTATGACTCCATAGTTCATAACAATGTTTGGGATGTGGTCTTGAGATCGAAGGACAAGTCAGTGGTGAGCTCTTGGTGGATTTACAAGGTAAAGCAAGCTATAGATGGTAGTGTGGAGAAGCATAAGGCTAGGTTTGTGGCCCGTGGCTTTTCACAAGTAGACGGGATTAACTATGCTGAGACATTTTCTCCTGTTGCAAGGTACTCATCTATCAGATCTATATTGGCACTATCAACACAGATGGGTTGGAGGATACATTAGATGGATGTAAAGACAACCTTCCTTAATGGCATGATTGAGGAAGAGGTGTACATAGAGTAGCGTGAATGCTTTGAGACCTTCAACTGTGAGTCGCATGTGTGACGGATCAAGAGAGCATTGTATGGGTTGAAGCAAGCACCCCATGCTTGGTACACCAGGATCAATATCTTCTTCATTGGGTTGGGCTTCACCAAGAGTGAAGTGAATTCGAACCTGTACCACATAGTGGTGGAAGGTAAATTGTTGATCATTGTGTTATATGTCAAAGATTTGATTTTGATAGGTGATCATCAACAGATCAAGTCTTGCAAGGAGGATCTTACAAGAGAGTTCGAGATAAAGGACATGGGGTTCATGCATTACTTTATGGGCATGGAAGTATGGCAGGGTGATGGGGAATTGTTTGTGTCTCAAGACAAGTATGCCAACAAGATACTCAGGAGGTTCCGCATGGAGAGCAGCAAACCCATGGAGACTCCTCTAGCATGTAACTAGAGGAAGGAGGATGCTACTTCAGGGGAAGTAGTGGAAGCTATTGTTCACAGGTAGCTTGTGGGTTCATTCATGTATTTGGTGAACACACGACTAGATATGTGCGACGCAGTTAACCAACATAGTTTAGTGATGATTAGGCCTACCAAGTTGTATTGGAAGGTGGAAAAGAATGTGTTGAGATACCTCAGAGGCACTTCTAAATATGGATTGTGGTACAGACAGACATAGGGAGTGAAGCTTCAAGGCTTCACAGATGCAGATTGGGCAGGGATTCCATCTGACAGGAAGAGCACATTAAGATGGATCTTCAGTATTGGGTCAGCAGTAGTTTCTTGGTACACCAAGAAATAGAGATTAGTTCCACTCAGTTTGGCAGAGGTAGAGTACATGGCTGCAATTCAGGCAACATGTGAGGCCATTTGGATGAGGAATATTCAGGTTGGTTTGTTTGGTCAATAAATGGATCCAACTGTGGTTTATTGCAATAATCAAAGTTATATCAAACTCTCTGAAAATCCAATTTTTCATGATCAGTCCAAGCATATAGATATCTAATATCATCATCTTTGAGATTGTGTATTGAGGCAGATTATGTTCTTGGAGTACATTCCCACGGAGGAGCAAGAAGCTCACATTTTGAAAAGGCATTGTCAAGATGTAAATTCGAGTTTCATAGAGATGGGATCGGGGTAGCTGATAATCCCTTTCTTGTTGAGAGGGAGTGTTGAGAAATGGCAACAAGAAATTCTAGTTTAATTTGTCCTTGAATTAAACTGTGAATTAAAATCGAATTATATTCTAATAGCAACTTATAAAAAGTTCATTAAGTTTAATTAACTTAATTACCATAGGAATTTTGAGTTGGAAGTCTTTCTATAGTCATGTATATGTTCTCCCCAAATTTTAGGGGTCTAGGATGAGTTTATTTGAGTTGTAATTAGATAACTCAGTTTGACTGAGTTATAGACAGTTAAACTAGTTCTAGCTATTTGTGGAACTAGTAGAGGTCTAGTAGTGAGTTGGTGCACTAGTGCATCCTCAGTGCTATTCTAGCTAACTGAAGATTCCCTCATGAGAAACTCATGCATGTCAATTTAGAGAAAGACCTAGTTGAGACTAGAGTGCAGGGATAGTGTACTATCAGTTGTATGATGATCTGAGTTGTACAGGTCATGCATGCAATCAAAGAAGGACCTAGTTTTGGATTGTGCAGTTATGGAGGAAGGATTTCCCAATTAAATATCGGTTGATCCTCACAGGAATTGCATAAGGAAATAGGGCTTGGCAACAAACAAAATTGGCTAAGTGTTGGCTATAGTGGGCTTGTGAGGTAGAGAGTTGATCATACTTGTGCAGGAATTGTTCTAGTGAGAACAATCTTTGTATTATCACTCAGATTTATGATTAATGCAATAGATAGTTGGGGTTTTGAGAAGTGGCCTTCCCCAGAGAAATTTTTGTGTTATGTGTCTTTGATTATCTTCCTCTTGTCGATTATTGTTTTCATCGATCTATTGGTTTCTGCTAAAAAGAGCCGAGTAGATTCTTGTCTTGTGTTTTAGTACATTACATGAGCTGTGAATCTACAGGAAAATCTACATTCAAGGCACATTGTCTACATGCCTTCATGTATATTTCTAAAGGAAGAGTTTTCTTCTTCATGCTCATGACATAGAGCATTCTACCCATTCTATCTACAACCATATGATGACATGACTTTATATATATATATATATATATATATATATATATATATATATACCTCATATGTAAGACACTTGCTTCTTCTAAGTAGAGGTGAACCTTTTAACAAAGATTCCAATGGAGGATCTTAATGATCCTCATTCTACAAATGCTCCTTTCTAATGATGATGATGTACGATGATATCTTTATGTTATTTCTTGCTAGATGACTTTCTTCAACCATATAAATTGATTTATTTAGTTCTCCTATGTTTCCAATGAAGATGCCATGAGCTACTTTCCTTCTATCATGTACTAAGACTGCTTCAACCATATAGGCTTCTACTTCATCTATTTTTCCATGTTGTTATGATGATGTTATCTCAATCTCTGCTATAATGCATCCTATCATACATGTGATAATTTCTATCATAAATGTTATCTTCTACAAACTAAACAAAACTAAGTATATAATGTTATCTCAGTCATAGTAGAGTTATTTTACTTCCTCCTTCTTTGACTTCTTCTTTTTTGGTTCTTCTACTTCTTCGGTGACATGGGCTTCATTTCTTTCCTTTCTCTTCTTGTTTTCCTTCTTGAGTTTAGGACAATTTCTTTTAAAATGCCCATATTCATTATAGTCACAACATTGAATCTTAGACATGTCGATCTTCTATTGAAATCTTTTTCAAGACTTTCCTTGCTTCTTTTCCATAGCTGCAAATCTTGATTTTGTTCATTTGATCCAACATCATTTTTTGCCTTCAATCTAGTTTCTTCAATATTGCATAAATGACCACAGATCATTGAATAGGGTAGTTTCTTTCTTTCCATAGATGTTTGATACAAAGTTTCTCCATTCATCAGGTAGTGCGTTGAACACAATAGTGGTCATCTCTCAATCAAACATTATTTCTCCTAGATCTTGTAGTTGATCTCTTATTTGAGATACCCTCATTAGGTATGAGGCTACCCCTTCTTCCTTTGATACATTCATCTCTTATAGATCGGTCCTTAATGATATAATTTCTCCTATAGTGCTTACAGAGAACAATTCTACCAACTTTTCATAGATCTCTTACACTGTCTTCAACTTTGCTACATAAGGGATGAGAGAATCCTTGATTGACTCTATGAGGATCCTTTGAGCCCTTATCTCTCCTTTCATCTATTTTGATAGTGCTTGCGATTTCTCTTGTGATGGTTTGGAGATTGTTCCCATGACATATTCACTAACTTCATTTTCTATGGGGATCAAATCTATTCTCTTCTTCCACGCGAGGTAATTCTATGACCCAATAAGTTTGTTGTTTTCCTTGCAAAAAGAATTCATTGTATATTGAGACATCAAATATAGAATAATTACTTGTCAAGTGAAGATGATCCTTTTGATGATGGTATCTTCAACTTGATGCCTTCTTGGTGATGTTGACTTCCACTACTCCTTTGTTTATTGACAATTGGATTTTCTTCCTTGATGATGGTTTCTTGATTGTAGAATGTGTAAGCTTCCCAAGAATGCTTCAAGTGTAGAGTCCTTTGAATGGAGGTAGGGTCTTTGAGGTCTTCTTCTTTTTCAAAGAGTTTTTATTATGTGTCCTTTTGATGGATAGTCCTTCTTGATGCTTAATGCTCTTCTTATACTCGACCCTTATGTATCCTTCTTCAATGGAGTGATCTTCAAGCTGCCTCTTCTTCTTGTTGTTGTCACCTTAGCTCTGATACCATGTTGAGAAATTTAGGGGTAGCTAGATTAGGGTGATTTCTCTTACTTTGATAATTGCTTATGATGTTCTTTTACTTAACTTGATGTAATTGTAGTTAGCTCTTCTTTATTTGATTATTATAGTGTTAATATAGTCACAAAACAACTATCAAACAATGAATATCAATGAGACAAGAGGACAAAAAATGTAGGTTGCAAACCTGAGCCAAAACCTCTCCTCTTGAGAGGAAAACCCACAAAATTTTGTATCTTCTAATAGAATGTTCAAATGACAAATTCCAAGGCCTAAGACCCTTGTCAAAAATCCCTCCATGACCAAGTCAATTTCTTCTTTGATCAACTTGTCCTTCACAAAGTTAACCTAAGTCAATGTTGCTTCAAACCTTCTTATTTTGGCCTCACTTCAGGATTTCGGTAACTGCAACAAATCAGAAATATTCTACCCTTCTGCACTCACTGTAATTTCGCACATGTGATTGTTTTAGGGTAAAATTTGAATCTTTTCCTCCTTCGCTTGGGGTGTTTCCACTTTCATAGCAACTAGTCTTATTTCCTTGATTCTTTGGCTCTAAACTTCAACTTCACTTTGGTAGGTCTGAAATTTGGTCTTGCTATAACAATGATGATGCCCTAAATCTTACACATGTGGGAAGATATAGCCCAAAACAGACCTTCAAAAATTTTATTTCTTCCTCTCTTTTTTGTCCTCTTCTTTGCTTACCTTCTAGGTATTTTTCTTCTCTTGAACGAACTTCTTGGATGTATCTCAAATGAGGCTGAGTGCCTCTTAATAGGTCAACTTCTCATAGCTTGTAGGCTGACTTGTCTTGTCTTAGGTTGACTTGTCTTGGAGGGATCTTTGACATACTTTATGTCTCAAACAAATTACTTTTACATGATACAAAGTGCCCAATAGGTTCTTTCATATATGGCAATACTTTATGACAAATATGAGAAGCACTCAATGGGTACTTGACCTAAAATAAAATGATCTTGAGCATGGAACCCATGCTACAAAAATAATAATAATATTTTTTCTTTCTTTTTACAATATACAAGAATCAAGAGTACATTTCATATTTATGAAGATCGAACCTAGTTACATACTTCAACATTAGAGCCCCTATAAGTGTTGATGTCTACTAGTCTTGGTCATCATCATTTTATTAATTACAAAGGCAAAAATATTTACAATGTTTACAAAACCATGATATATCTACTTTATGATGATCAGTATAGCAAAAAATAAAAATATCTATGCATAACTTTAAACAAATTTAATTAAAAAAATTCCAATGAGATAAATTTGGATGTTACATATACAATTGAGTGAGTGTATGCATGCATTGCTTGTATCATATACATAAATGCATCTCTTGCATTCATGATTACAACACCAGTGTTAGGTTTATTTCTTATATGCATGAGTACAAGAGTTATTTTTGTACGTGTGTGAGTATGTCACTTCTCTTAGGGGCGTCACTGGTGTTTGTAATGTTAGCTTTGCTGTACAGTGCTGACTTCCTAAGGTCAGAAAGGATCATGGTCTGATTGGTTACGTTCAAAGAGGGGCTCACATTAGCCACCTTCTCCTCTCTTCCTTTGTCCTGATTATTCTCTTCCATCTCTATTGCCCCTATTTGCCTCCCCGAGCGCAAACCCCAATCCCATCATAAAACCACACACATATGACCTCGCGCACTCATAAAACCCTTCGCGCCTTTTTCCCGCCGTTGATTAACCCCCACCGATCTAACGGCCAACATCGTGCCCAATAAAGCAACCTATCTAACCACTCTCCACTGTCCAATCCATCTCTGCCCGATCCGATGCTTTTCGCTCCTCCCGCGCCCTCAACCTAATCGAACGTTAGCATGCGATGAGAGCGGTTTTTCTCTCTCATCCGCCGCTACGTGTCGATCGTTGAATGGAATCATGCGACTCTCAGTTTTTACCACTTAGGGCCCAAAAGCAGTGCGATGAATACCATTACCGCCCATCCAAACCACTCGCGCCCGTTAAATGACCGCGCGACTCCATAGCCCAATCACCGTTGGATCTGTCTGCTGAAGATCCAACAACTATGAATCACCCCGCTCTCACCTCGGCCGATAGCCTCCGCCGAGCCATCTCCACCATCCATTCCCTCGATCCGACGGCCATTATTCCCACTCATCCAAATCGTCCACTCGCCTGTACATTCTACACCCTCTGAGCATTCTGTTTGCCCGAAGCAGGAGACGACCAGTTCCGCCATCGTCAGTCACTATCAGACTCCCCAACAACCATATTAAATAGAAGGCATGGCCAAGGGAGAAAAGGACAAGCACGACCCTGTAACTGAATTTATCAGTTATGGACTCCACTGGTACGAGCACTCCAACAGCCAAAAAGGGACAGCACAGCACTTGATCAGATCAGATTCATCCACTGAGGCAAGCAAGCCTATTCAGAGACTCCATCGGGCAGTTAAGTGCAGTTGGTGGTCAATTATGACCCCTCCATACCTAAATGGCCAAGTGCCTCTGTAATGTAAATCTATAAATACCTAGAAGCAAGATGTAATCAGAGTTGGCATTTGATGTAAAGTTCAACTTCTGGAGACTGTAGATATTTTGTCACTTGCAACGTCTCATCTTCATTTTCAGCTAATACAAGCTTCTTTTGCTGTTAACTACTCACTTTCCATTTTCCTCTGTTCTAAGCTATGCCTGATATGTTATGTTCTTGATCTTTGAGGTTTAACATTAGATAACTGTCATCCTATCTCTGTGTTAGAATCTTGTAGGCATCATTGAATAGGTGTTCCAGGTTTCTTTCTATCTAATGCAAGAGAGTTGTCATCCTGTCTTTGCATTAATAGATTAGATTTACAGACTTCTTTACTAGTTGCAGTCGGCCATCACATGGTTTTGTGCATCTGCTGGTGTGGTTAGTATTCTCCATATTCACCTAATACCTCAAACTATGAGAAATTGGTGGTCTAAAGCCTTGTAGTCTGGGGGTGTTCACACATGTCTGGAGTGGAACAAACTAGAAGTGGTTATCTGGCTTGAACTAAACCATTAGTCCTTCCATTAAACTTGCAACAATAGTTGAATTTATATGTTATCAGGCATCTCCGAGCTACAACCTAGGGGAGTTTCTTGGAATCCTAACATAATTGGCGCCGTTGCCGGGGAGAGGAGATTGAAGCTTAGCTTCCCTGGGAGAATGACACAGATCCAGCTTTGATGATAGACAAAGTCCAGGCACATTTTTGTTGTAATCATCTATCTGGCGACTCTACTAGAGGACCAACCTTTTGGCAACTCCACATCACAGTTCTGGCTCAGTTTGTGAGGCATACCTAGAGAAATCCTCAGAAATCACCAACTGACCCAGTGCCTGACCCTGAGAAGATTGTTAAGCAGAAAAAGATCATGTTTATCCTATGACGGTCTGATGACTCCCCGTGTGGCGTAGGTGGTTCTGAAGAAAACTGACAAAAAGTCTTGGAGCAATGTGGATGGTCACAGACTGAAATGAAAGGCTGAGATGAGCTTGGCTGTGAAAACAATCTTCTGATAGAATCATACACTGCTTGATCAATTACAAATTGTGGAGGTGCAGAAGTCTGACCAGGATGTAACTGACTGATTGTAGTAGGGATTGCAGAGACAGAAGTAGAGGGTCCACCATGCTGAACTGTGTTGACTCTGGGAAATCGTGTGGTAACCTTTCCATCTATCTCTGTTATTATTGACTGTGCAGCAGCAACAGGTTTCTTTGTGGGTTTTCCCCAATTGGTTACCCAGTCATCAGGAGGACATAAGTCATTTCGGGAAACATAGACTGGTGCTACAGGATTACAGGATGAATCATACTGGATAAGAGGACTCGGCCTTCATCTCTATCAAGAGTATGTAAGACAGCAGGGATTGTAGTATTATAGAATCTGATGCAAGTAATATAAAAAATGGCCAAATTTTTTGATTTTGTTTTGAAATTTTCATACCCAGCAGTCTGGATACCTAAGTTTAGGCATTGCAGGACATTTGGGTCGTCAAGTGCAACAGAGAAATCTGGAAAAACATCATACTGTACAGGGCCTTCAGCAAGGCTTGTTTCAATACCACCTACCATAGCCTGTGTGAATGTGGTCCATCAATTATCAAATAGGGCTGAGAACACATAAGCTTTTTGTCCTTTTCTATGTAATGCATTCAGTCCTATCCTCACCATCCCCAGATGGACATACTGGTAACCAGCTTTGAGAGCTTATTTGATATGTTTGGCTTCGAGAAGGGATATAGTTAACATTGCATTCAAAGTTAAATCTGCTTTGATGGATTTTTCTTTGATTTTGATTTGACTAAGGGCACGGAAATTAAAAGAGGATAAATTTCTATATACATCATGCGGAGAAACTGGTGGAAGTTTCTAGTTAACAGAGGGATCTGTTTCTTCCTATTCTATGATAGCAGAATTACCAGAAGTAGATTCAGATCGACATAACCCTTCTAATGCAGATTTTGATTTTTCTTCATCTTTCATAGTTCTAAAGTGCTTAGATCCAAAAATAGACTCAGAAGATTCAGCTGAAGAATGTCTAGGAGCATCCATTTTAGAATAGATAAATACCCGTTCAAAAAGTCTTGCAGAAAATGATGAGAAGAATTGCGGTCTTCTTCTGAAGGAGAAATTGCGGCAAATTCTCGTCCAACATCTTCAATGCTCTCCAACGCCAACTCTGGCAACAACGAGCTCAAATGCTATTCAGGACTCAAGCGAATTTTTTCACTCAAACAATATCTCACAGCAAAATATACACTCAAACAATACTTAGCTCTGATACTGGTAACCATCTTTGAGAGCTGATTTGATATGTTTGGCTTCGAGAAGGGATATGGTTAACATTGCATTCAAAGTTAAATCTGCTTTGATGGATTTTTCTTTGATTTTGATTTGACTAAGGGCACGGAAATTAAAAGAGGATAAATTTCTATATACATCATGCGGAGAAACTAGTGGAAGTTTCCAGTTAACAGAGGGATTTGTTTCTTCCTGTTCTATGATAGCAGAATTACCAGAAGTAGATTCAGATCGACATAACCCTTCTAATGCGGATTTTGATTTTTCTTCATCTTTCATATTTCTAAAGTGCTTAGATCCAAAAATAGACTCAGAAGATTCAGCTGAAGAATGTCTAGGAGCATCCATTTTAGAATAGATAAATACCCGTTCAAAAAGTCTTGCAGAAAATGATGAGAAGAATTGCGGTCTTCTTCTGAAGGAGAAATTGCGGCAAATTCTCGTCCAACGTCTTCAATGCTCTCCAACGCCAACTCCGGCAACAACGATCTCAAACGCTATTCAAGACTCAAGCAAATTTTTTCACTCAAACAATATCTCACAGCAAAATATACACTCAACCAATACTTGGCTCTGATACCATCTCTTACAGGACCTTTAATAAGCAAATGAACATAGCAAGATTGCGGAATTTTGAACTGGAACTTTATTATATGGATGCAAATATTACATATGAGAAATCTCTTTACAGAGATTGACTGTCTACGCTTTTACCGGACTTTATACCGTTCTCAAGGAACAAGTATCACCGGAGGCTACCTGGCAATAGACAGACTCTGCCTCAGAAATTATAGACAAACTCTCAGACTTTCCTAATGGTTCAGCCACTTTAGGTTCTCATTAGTGCCGAGCACACTGATGCACAGGCTTCCAAACCAGACTCTAGGACTTACTAAACTCTTCGTGATGCAAGCAAATCAGACACAAATGTCCGCAGATGCAGAGCAGGAAAAGTTTATGACTCTAAACTTAGACCCGACTCGAATGAATCTTACTTCGCAGCTACCTCTTATTTATAAGCTGGAAGGGAACAAACATTCATGAGTGGGCTTTGTACAGACTGATGACTCAAATTAAAAGTACTCAGACAGATCAAGATAGATCGCCGAAAGCAAGATTCGGGCATAGGACAATATCGTCCTATGTTATCTCGTCCCTACTCTTTATCAGAGAGCCCGCGGCATGTGGGGACCGAATCTTAGTACAAACAGACTATTCACACAGAGGATATTCATGAGTGAACCCTCGAAAGACTAAAATGGCATAAAAGATAAGATTTACAAATCTCAAGATTGTACAAAGTGGAGATTCCAGAGTGAGGGAATCCACGAAAGCTCGTCCGGCACCATAGTCGGCCAGAAAGACAACACTTAATCCATTGTATAGTATTCGATCTGCGGATGTGTATAATGCTGATATCTGAACCTTTCAATCAGAGAATTATTAAAGTACTGTACTCTTATTTCTTTCTCTGATTCCCACATTTGTGAACTGTTCCTATTAGGTGGTTCCATAAAGTTGATGGGTTGGAAAGGATTTGATGAGATATCAACCTGATTGTGGAAATCTTCATAATTGGTGCTGGAAGATATCATCCTTGCCTTGTATTGATTTGTGACAAACCATCTGATATGACCGCAGCGTCGGATTGCTTGCAAGAAAGATAAATCATCTATGTCAGCAATGTTTTCAACACTCTTGTATACTATACCATTCATGTGGGATCTTGGTTCACTAAAACCAGGGATTTTAAGCATGTGTAATGTATATGGCTTTATTACCAAGGCTGAGAGACCATAAATTTTCCACCATTCAATGAACCAATCTGGTGTAGGGTCTTCTTGTTCTAAAGCTTCTGCTGTCATACCTTCAAATATGAATGAAGACTGTATAGAATAGAATAGGTTAGTTGAGCAATTTTGAAGGTTCATAGCTGTAAAGAAACATTCCTTTTGTCTGTCGGGATCATAGTCTTCCCGATGAAGATGATTATCAAACCTTCGGAGTGTAATATGGCAACTTGTCATTCGATCATCATCCTCATCATCTCTTTCAAGAGTATAGTGTATGCTGTCAATATATTCCAGATACTCTAAAGCTTCCACTGACTCTTGATTCATTTCATCCTGCATTGTTTCTGTCCAAAGATAAGGAATATCTTCACGATGCCTGATTTCTTTAATTGGATACCAATCTACATCATGGATAAGTAGAGGAATTTCAAGCATATAGCTCACCCAACCATTTGGTGTTTCTATTTCAACTGTACTTTCTCTTCTTCTGATATAATTGCAATGTAAACTTAGGATTGAATGTTCAGACAGAAATTCCCTACTCAACATATCTGCAAAATTGTTCTTATCCCCTTTAACTAATTCAACTTCAAAATTATACTGGCTGAGCTGCATAATCCATCTGACCATAGCAGCGTCTTCAAAATCACATTTATGAATGGCAAATTTTAAGGCTTGGCAGTCTGTTTTAACAGTGAATCTGGTATAAATAACAAAGTCTCTGAATTTTTCTATTCCCAAACAAACTGCTCTAAGTTCTTTCTTCAGACTTGACCAATTTAATTGGTTTTTGGCCCATAATCCGGATGCATATTGACAGATTTCAACCTCATCTTTGCTGCTAGGGTTCTTCTGGCACAAAACTGCCCCCCATCCTTCATAACTGGCATCTGTCATGATTATCTTCTCCCATTCTTCTCTGATAGGAGAGAGAGGCTGAATTTTTCTGACCTTTTCTTTTATTGTTCTGACTGCCTGGGTGCAATCATTATTCCATGGAATTGGATCCTTCTGAAGCCTTTTGTTTAGCAATTTCCTTTCTTGTGCACAATGCTTCAAAAACTTAGAAATATAGTTCAAACTTCCCAAAAACCTTTGCAATTGTGTTTTATCTTTAATTTCATCAGGGAAGTGATCAATAAAATTTAGACTTCTTTGAACTACAGTATAGGATCCATACTGAATGTTGTAACCCAAAAAGTCTATTATTGGCCGAAATAATTTCATCTTGGATTCTGATAATACTATGCCCATCTCTTTGACCCTGCGAAGAAAGATTTTCAAATGTTTGATATGGTCAGCAATATTATCAGAATGAATCAATAAATCATCAATATATTTTTTTAGGAATCCTTCCATTCCTTCGAAGGTTTCATCCATTATTCTCTGAAAGGCTGAAGGAGCATTGATCAGGCCGAATGGCATGATATTCCACTCATAATGTCCTTCTGGTACAGAGAATGTTGTCTTCCATTTATCTTCTTCTTTGATTCCTACTTGCCAGAACCCAGATTTGAGATCAAATTTGGAAAATATCTTGGACTTTGATATCTGAGCAAGTATGGAAGAAGGCTTTGGCAAAGGATAGGCATCATAATCCAGAATATTATTCAGAGGTTTATAGTTCACGACTAACCTTGGTTTTCCTCTGGCAATCTCAGCATACTTATTAACATAGAATGCGAAACATGCTATGGGGCTTTTACTTTTCCTGATAAGCCCTTTTTTTTAAAGATCCTTTATTTCTTCTTTGCAAAGCTTCATCTGTTCTTCATTCATTGCCACTGCTTTGGATCTCCTTAATTTTCCACTGAAATCTTTTTTGAGAGGAAGTTCTACCTCCTGTTTCTTAATATGCCAGAAAGCATTTGGATCATCTGAACAACATTCTTTAAACTGAGCAGTAAGATTTGCTATTTCTGAAGCAAATTTTCCATTATCCAGAAGTTCTTCTGTTTTTAGTACTTCTCTCTTTATTTCCATTTTTGCCAGCAGATTTTCCATTCTTTCTATTCTCTTAATTCTAATTGGAGAATTAGAATTAATAAATGGAAAAAAGACTTCCTTATTATCAAAGTTGACAAAATATCCATACCTCTGAGTTTTTGTATCAAATTTTGCTCCATGCATACTAAAATTCTGAAAAAATGGTGTCCCGAGGTACATTGCACAATCCAATCCTGGAACAACAGGACAAACCAAATGAACTCCAATTTTTTCTGTAAGCAGAACATCAATTTTTGCTTCATGCTTTGTAGGGATGTCACCACTTGCAGTGATTACCCTTGGACATGTTGTTGGTCTTCTATGACGCATACCAACCACTGTATCACTTACAATATTTAACCTGGAACCAGTATCCATAAGAACTTTCCAGAATTCATACTGGTTTCCAATTTTTACCTTCATTTTGACACAATACATGACGTCTCTATTCATGTTATTGCATCCAAAATCTGTTCTTGCTATCTCTTCTTCTTCTCCTTCTTCTTTGTTATATTGTTGTTGAACTGGCCCTGAATGGTAGGTCCAATTTTCTGTCTTCCCTGAAATAGGGTCTTGTGATGAAGGAGCAAAAGGAGCTTGTGCATTTAATATCTTTAGGCTTAACTCATTGTGTCTTTCAACACACAATCTTCTGTTCTCCTTGATTGTTTTTCTCAATTCTTTTATTGCCTGATGTACTGCAGGCAAAGTTTGTGGCAAATCTTCTCCAAAATCTTCATTTCTGAATTGTCTAGTTAAAGCCTCAACAGAGAAAAGAGTAGCAGGAGGCACATACCCTTTATTTGGAGAGTTCTTTGAACTAGAGGGTGATTTCTTCAAATGTTCTGTCAGCAAAGATCTGTACATTTCTTTCATTTGCGGATCTGTAGCAGCCATCATTTGTGCAAAAATATTTTTACTGATTTCATCATAATCAGTCTTCATCATCCTGACTGCATTACATGTACAAATATCAGGGTCATCACAATCACAATATTTACATTCTGTACAATGGGGATCATTACATAATTCTTCATCAGATGATTCTTCTGAATCAACAAAATTAAAGTCATTTTCAGATCCTGAATCAGAAGATACCAACTCATCACAGCTGCTTGGAAGATCAAAAGAATTTACTTTGCCTTTCTTGTTTCTATACTGGACTTTCTTCTTAGAAGAGTCTTTCTTTTTGTTTGGACAATTTGGAGCTGTATGACCTTTTTTGTTACAGTTGTAACAAATTATTTCTTTGTCTTTAGAAAACATCCTTGTGTGTTTGTATGGTTTAGCTTTGTAATGTTTTCTTTTTTATTTTTCTTGGGATATCTGGGAATTCTTTTTGAAGTGTCTTCTTCTCCTCTTATGCCCCTCAGAATTTCCAGCTTTGCCAAGATGCCATTGTTTGCAGAGTTGTTGATATCCATGTGGCTTTTTAGGGTTGGTGGCTGCTCTTGCAATCTTCATTTGTGAGCACAATTCTACAATGATTGCTTTTACAGCTTGTCTGATTATGCCAAATTTATAGTCCCCAACCTTCCCTGGTAGTTTATTGACAATAGCTGAAGAGACCCATTGGGGAAGGGATGCAACAAAAATTTCCTTCCATTTTGGCTCAAGAATGAGATATGGAGTCAATGTATGCAATCTGTGAAGGAATTCATTAAAGTACTCATCAAAATGTTGCATATTATGCAACTTCATGGCCAGCAAAGTAATAGTTGTAATATCATTGGTTATCTGAGGAAAACCAATGAAGTTGACTGTAATAGCATAAAGAAGCTTTCCTATCATATTGTTGACAGGCAAACTAGTGACAAGATCTATGTGAGTAGATCCATCTTCATTTTGGACAACTGCGTGTTCCCATCCTGCAAGGAGACTGGGATCTTTTAATGACTCAGCTTTTAGCCAAGAATCCAATGTTCCTTCAAATCCTCCTATTATTCTCCTTGTAGCATTAATAGGACCTATATCATCAACAAGATAAGTCCTATAACATACAAGCATGGAATGTAAAACAGACATAATTTCAGCCTCTGTGCAATTATCAATATTCCATGAGTAAGTAGAATTTGCAGACCAATCCTTATGATATTCAGATTTCATAAGATCTCTTCTATCAGGAGCAGGGTTCCAAGTAGTCTCCCATCTTGACCTGGATGATGTAGCATTGACTTGATCTTCACAATCAGGTTGCTCTTGATCTGTCAAAGATAAGTTATTGATACAGGTTTCAAGCTCTTCAATTTGTGGTTCTACTTCTATCTTGTGAAGAGACATATCACCAAAGGATGTTTCTGCCTTATGGAAACTTGTATCAAAACTTTCTTCTTCTTCTCTAGTGTAGGAATCTTCAGACATGAAATTAGAAGATTCTGGTTTGCTGGATTCTTCAGTTTCTTTGGATTGCTTTATGGCAGGATGTGGGCTAAAGAAACTGGGATTTGCAAACAGAGAATATGGATAAGAGGAAGTAGGCGGTGGAAAGGTTATAGAGCTGGGTGTTCTAATAAGGCTTTCCACAGAAGGAGTAATAGAATATGGGACAGAAGTCTTAGGTTCTAAAAATATAGTTGCAGATTTGTAGGCCTCAACCCTAGGCTTCTTCTTCAAGGATTCTATCCCTTGGGTTACTTCCCAGACTTGTTTTTTTACAATATCTAGGGAATTGCTGATCTTTACAATTTCTTTTCCATGAGCTATAGTAGCATCATGGGTCTTTTTATCTATCTGTCCTGTTTGTAAAGATAACCTGTCAAGGCTCTTAGCAAGAGCCTTATCATTTTCCGCCAAAGTTGTAACACTGCTATTCAAACATACTGTATTGTAATCTTGTTTTCTAAGAATACTTTCCAGCATGGTCTTCATCTCATAATTAGCAGTTTCAATATTTTCAAATTTAGAGCTGACAAATTTCTCAAGACTGGATAAAGCTAAATTTGTCCAATTAGTAGCGGCCACAACATCTCTTGCTACTAAGTTAGAATCATCAACATGGGATGGAAGTAATTTGTACAGTTTTCCATCTTGACTTCTTATCACAAAATTTTTCCAAGGGGGAAACTCTGTGTCTGTTTCTAAAAGGCTCCCATCAAGGAGTTCCCACTTGTGCTTATTTGGGGTCCCGGACCTCATCATGTTTACTTGAAGCTGAGAACAAATCTTTCTTAGTAGTTTTTCTCCTTCAACTTGAACAGCAATCAGAGATCTAGGAATGTTTGGCTTATTTAGCATACTCTGAATTTTTGGCTGAAAAACATGTGCTTTCAAAGGAGGAGGGATTACTACTGGATTTTCTTTCAACTTTTCTTCTACAAATTTTTCTGGATCCTTGATTCTTTTCTGTTTAGCCTGGTTCCTGAATTGTTTCATCAAGGATTGTTCTATTATATTTGCAGAAGGATAATACCATTCATAGAATGATATCCATTGATTTTCTGCCTTCATCCATTCTTTCCATTTTTCAACATTCTGTCTGTTGAAGGCAGGACGATCATCTCTTGGAAGAAGCATTACTTCTTCGAAATACAAATGTTCCTTTTCATGTGTAAACATATCCCAATTGAACATTTTCTTTTTCCATTGATCATCAGGATCATATGGTCTGATTCCTTTAAAAATCTTTAAAAAGGAAATTATCTCTGAATCAGAAGGAATTTCTACATGCCTTGGAATTTTATCAATAGGATTTCTTCTGTATTCAGGAATAGGTGAAGAATCAACATAACCTAAACCATAAGTAGAAGAACTGGATACAGTATATACAAGTAGCTCTTCTTTTGGATTGAAAAATACAACCTTTTTGTAACTTTCTTCAGAAGAGTCAGACGGAGGAGTAAATCTGATCATGTTTATCCTATGACGGTTTGATGACTCCCCGTGTGGCGTAGGTGGTTCTGAAGAAAACTGACAAAAAGTCTTGGAGCAATGTGGATGGTCACAGACTGAACTGAAAGGCTGAGATGAGCTTGGCTGTGAAAACAATCTTCTGATAGAATCATACACTGCTTGATCAATTACAAATTGTGGAGGTGCAGAAGTCTGACCAGGATGTAATTGACTGATTGTAGTAGGGATTGCAGAGACAGAAATAGAGGGTCCACCATGCTGAACTGTGTTGACTCTGGGAAATCGTGTGGTAACCTTTCCATCTACCTCTGTTATTATTAACTGTGCAGCAGCAACAGGTTTCTTTGTGGGTTTTCCCCAATTGGTTACCCAGTCATCAGGAGGACATAGGTCATTTCGGGAAACATAGACTGGTGCTACAGGATTACAGGATGAATCATACTGGATAAGAGTGACTCGGCCTTCATCTCTATCAGGAGTATGTAAGACAGCAGGGATTGTAGTATTATAGAATCTAACGCAAGTAATATAAAAAATGGCCAATTTTTTTGATTTTGTTTTGAAATTTTCATACCCAGCAGTCTGGATACCTAAGGTTAGGCATTGCAGGACATTTGGGTCGTCAAGTGCAACAGAGAAATCTGGAAAAACATCATACTGTACAGGGCCTTTAGCAAGGCTTGTTTCAATACCACCTACCATAGCCTGTGTGAATGTGGTCCATCGATTATCAAATAGGGCTGAGAACACATAAGCTTTTTGTCCTTTTCTATGTAATGCATTCAGTCTTATCCTGCCCAAAGAGCTGTTGTTCCCACAGAACAACAAATCAGCAAACAGAAAAGACCAGCAACTGATCCCATCATCCTCAAAGCACTAGCTCAAGAGGTAAGAGGCCCTGACAAGCTCCCTTCCCCTTTCAGTGTTGAATTAGAAGTCCAGAAGTTAAAAATATCTGTACCTCTGATAGAACTTGAAAAGAGTGAGGTCTTTAGAAAGCCTATCATTGATGCCCTTGAGCTCAAAGCCACACAAGCCTCCAATGACTATGTGAATTTACAAGATGATAAACCTGTAGTTGTGCTTAGCCCAATGACTAAACCCTCTGATAGAATCTCCCTATCATTTTATGTCTCCTTGACCATTCATGACAAAACCCTCCACAACTGTCTGCTGGACACAGGTGCCAGCCATAATCTAATGCCTAAAGCTGTCATGGAAGAGTTAGGCCTTGACATTACCAGACCTTATCATGATTTATTCTCCTTTGATTCAAGGAAGGTGAAGTGTCTAGGATTAATCAAAGACTTGGCTATCACCCTAACTCAGCTGCCCATGAAGAGCATGATGATGGATATTGTGGTAGCAGATGTCCCCCCTAAGTTTGGTATGCTACTTTCTAGAGGGTGGATTAAGAGGCTGGGTGGGACATTACAAAATGACTTATCTTATGCCACTGTCCCAGTTTTTGGAGGAGAAAGCAGAAGACTGTATAGGGAAGCTCAGCTGGCCTATATTATCAGTGATGAGAAGAACCCCACTAATCATCCCATTTACGCTGTGGAAACTGATTTTGGAACATGTATTCTCCAAATTGAAGAATCCCAGAAGGCCTCAGTGCAACTCAAAAAACTAGTAGGCCAGGCCATGGAAGAATAAGGGACACAGGTTTGGGATATGTTCTTTGATGGAGCATGTTCAAGGGAAACTGCAGGAGCAGGAGTGGTGCTGGTATCTCCAAAGCAAGAAAACACACATCTGTCTTTTAAGTTGACTTTTCAAGTCACCAACAACATAGCAGAGTATGAGGCTTTGATATTGGGCTTAAACGCTACCAAAGACGGAGGGATCGGAGACATAAAGGTGTTTGGAGATGCTGATCTCATCATTTAGCAAGTTAACAAAATGTTCCAAGCAAGGCACCCAAGGCTGAAAGCATACTGAGATGAGGTATGGAGACTCGGATATTATTTTGACAGTTTTTGTATCTCATACATTCCTAAAGTCAAAATCAGCTTGTTGATTCTTTTGTTGTGTCTGCTAGCATGTTTATCCCTCCCATTCCCCCTAGGTTGGTTTACGAAGTCCAAATTAAATATAGACCATCCTTGCCTGATAATGTCTAGCACTGAAAAGTTTTTGAGGATGATGATGAAGTGAATAGGTTTTTGCAAGTCATTGATGAATTCTTTGAAATTCAAATTGATCAAGAGAATGAAACCTCGGAGGAATGTCCCCAACCCCAGCTAAGGAACAAAATTGGCCAAGACAACATTGTTCAGTTGCCTAGCAATCATATACCTAAAGGGTTAGTGCCTCTAGAGAAGCTGTTTGACCATAATGATGTGCCTCATAAGATTTCTGAAAAAGAAGATCAGTCTGTAGTCCATAGGCATAACATAGGGAGTCCAAATCATCCAAAGTATATAAATCTATCCACCCATTTCTCTGCTGCCCAAAGTGCTGAGTACTGCACCCTAATGAAGCAATTTGTCGATGCCTTTGCCTGGGAATACAGTGACCTCAAAACTTATGACCAAAGGATCATCCAGCATAAGATCCCCTTGGAAAAAGACACCATTCCTTTCAAGCAAAAACTGAGACCCATTAATCCTCTGCTCCTTCCTTTGATTGAAAAGGAAATCAAGAAGTTGTTGGCTACCAAAATCATAGTCCCTCTGAGATATTCAAAATGGGTAGCCAACTTGGTAGTGGTGAGGAATAAAAGTGGAGAAATCAGGCTATGCGTTGATTTCATAAACTTAAACAAATGCTCTAAGAAAGACAACTATCCTCTGCCCAAGATGGAGCATTTGCTGCAGAAAGTCTCAGGAGCTAAAGTCATGTCTTTCCTGGACGGATTTTCAGGGTATAACCAAGTTGTTGTACATCCAGATGACCAAGAAAAGACTGCTTTCACCACTCCTTGGGGCACTTTCATGTACTCTAAGATGCCTTTTGGGCTGATGAATGCTGGAGCCACCTTTCAGAGAGCTATGGATATAGCATTTGTAGGAGAGAAGGATAAATTTGTCCTTGTCTACCTGGATGATATAACAATATACTCCAGCAGCCATCAAGATCATTTGCAGCATTTGAAGAAGGTGTTCCTGAAGTGCAAAAGGTTTGGGATATCAGTGAACCCTAAGAAGTCACAATTTGCTTTAGAAGAGGGCAAGCTGTTAGGACATATTGTTTCTACTGCAGTTGTCAAGATTGACCCAGAAAGAGTGAAAGCAATACAGACCTTGTCTGTCCCAAGATCAAAAAAGGATGTCCAATCCTTTCTGGGCAAAATAAATTTTGTAAGGAGTTTTATTCATAATTTTGCTGAATTGGTAAAGCATATCACCTCCATGCTAAAAAAATGGGTTAAAGATCAAATGGACTGATGCAGCGAGAAGATCTTTTGAAGCCATCAAAAGAGCTATTATGGAAGCTCCCACTTTGATCAGCCCAAACTATAGCAAGGAGTTCCATATTTTCTCTTTTACTTCCGGTGACACCCTTGCAGCAGTTTTATTGCAGAAAGATGACGAGGGTTCAGAGCATCCAGTGGCATTTTTTAGAAAAACATTAAGGGATGATGAACTAAGGTATGATATCATTGAAAAGCAAGCTTATGCTCTGATCAAATCCTTGAAAGCTTTCAGGATATACATTCTGCACTCCAAGGTAATTGCATATGTGCCCTCTGCTTCAATAAAGGATGTCCTAACGCAGCCAGATATTGATGGAAGAAGGGCTAAATGGATTGCAAAACTTATTGAATTCAACATAGAATTAAATCCCACTAAGCTGGTCAGAGGTCAAGGCCTTGCCAAACTAATGGCTGAAGAAAATTGGAGAATACTGGACATGAATTGGATAGGCACAAGCTCAGACGATAGACAGACAGGGGAAGAAACAGTTGAACCATGGCAGGACTAGTCATTAGCAGAAAATCTAGCTTCTTATGAATGGTACTCTACAATAGTTCAATTTTTGTTGAAGCTAGAAGTTCCTCCAGGCCTAAGTTCAAGCCAAGCTAGAACTATTAAGCTTAGAGCAGCCAAGTATTGCCTTTATGAAAACTTGCTCTACTGTAGGGATCCATCTGGAATCCTTTTAAGATGCCTGGACAAAGAACAATCTAGGGAATTCATGCATCAGTTCCATTCTAGCATCTGTGGAGGACATCACTATTGGAAGACCACAGCCCACAAAGTCCTCAGAGTTGGGTATTATTGGCCCACTTTGTTTTCTGATGTCTTTTCATTTGTAAAATCTTGTGACAGGTGCCAGAGGTTTGAAGGAAAACAACAGTTGAAATCTTTGCCCTTGAAGCCAATTCATGCCAGTGGCCCTTTTCAGCAGTGGGGTTTGGATTTCATAGGAGAAATCAATCCACATTCCAGTGGCCAGCACAGATGGATCTTAGTAGCCACTGAATACTTCACTAAATGGATTGAGGCCATCCCTACTAGGAGAGCTGATCACCATGTGGTCATGAAGTTCTTAACAGAAAACATTTTCACCAGGTTTGCATGTCTACACAAACTGGTTACAAACAATGCAACAGCCTTTAGGGCAAAAGATTTGGTGGATATGTGTGTCTCAATGGGCATTAAACTAGTTCATTCCACCTCATATTACCCTCAAGGTAATGGTCTAGCAGAATCATCCAATAAGAGCTTGATAAGGATAATCAAAAAGCTACTGGAGGAAAACAAGAGGAACTGGGATTCCAAGCTGAAATATGCATTGTGGGCTGACAGAGTGACCACCAAGAAATCCACAGGGAATTCTCCATTCAAGCTGGTATATGGCACTGAGGCCGTATTCCCAATTCAGTTGACCCTCCCTGTGGCTAAATTCTTGCAGGAAGAGCAGAATGAGGAAGATGACATGGCAAAGAGGATTACTGACTTGGCAGAAGTGCACCAGATCAGGGATCAGCTGATTGAAAAGTCTACAGCACATCAAAAGAGAATCAAGGAAGCCTTTGACAGAAAGGCAAAGATGGACAATTTTCAGGTTGGAGACTTGGTGCTTAAATGGGATGCACTCAAGGAAAAGAAAGGCAATCATGGGAAGTTCGATGCTCTGTGGACTGGGCCATTTGTCATTGCTCAGATCCAGGGGAACAACACTTTCATGTTGCAAAGCATGGAAGGAGAAACAGTTTTTGATGGCCCAGTCAATGGGCAATTTTTGAAGATTTATGTTGTTTAAGGCCTTTAGGCCTCAACATTGTAAATATGTTCTTTTTACTAGTTTTAGTGTAGGCTTAATTAGACTCCATTCCCAATGGAACACTAGGAATTCTTGTTGATCTATTTTGTAGGAAAGGCAGTGGTCTACAGTTCTTGAGACCTCACAGGGAGGATCTCATCCCCAAAAGGAGCCAGTGTTAGCTTTGCTGTACAGTGCTGACTTCCTAAGGTCAGAAAGGATCATGGTCTGATTGGTTACGTTCAAAGAGGGGCTCACATTAGCCACCTTCTCCTCTCTTCCTTTGCCCCGGTTATTCTCTTCCATCTCTGTTTCCCCTATTTGCCTTCTAAACCCTACAAAATAGCCCCTTTTGGCCTAAGCCCCGAGCGCAAACCCCAATCTCGTCATAAAACCGCACCCATATGACCTCGTGCACTCATAAAACCCTTCGCGCCTTTTTCTCACCGTTGATTAACCCCCGCCGATCTAATGGCCCACATTGCGCCCGATAAAGCAACCTGTCTGACCACTCTCCACCATCCAATCCATCTCCGTCCAATTCGAAGCTTTTCGCTCCTCCCACGCCCGCAACCCGATCGAACGTTAGAGCGCGATGAGAGTGGTTTTTCTCTCTCATCTGCCGCTACGTGTCGATCACTGAATGGAATCACGCGACTCTCGGTTTTTACCACTCAGGGCCCGAAAGCGATGCGATGAATATTGTTACCGCCCATCCAAACCGCTCGCGCCCGTTAAACGACCGCGCAGCTCCATAGCCCGATCACCATTGGATCTGTCCGTTGAAGATCCAACGGCTATGAATCACCTCGCTCTCACCTCGACTAACAGCCTCCGCCGAGCCATCTCCGCCATCCATTCCCTCGATCCGACAGCCATTATTCCCGCTCATCCAAATCGTCCACTCGCCTATACATTCTACGCCCTCTAACCATTATGTTTGCCCGAAGCAAGAGACGACCAGTTCTGCCATCGTCAGTCACTGTCAAACTCCCCAACAAACATATTAAACAGAAGGCATGGCCAAGGGAGAAAAGGACAAGCACGACCCTGTCACTGAATTTATCAGTTATGGACTCCACTGGTACAAGCACTCCAAAAGCCAAAAAGGGACAGCACAGCACCTGAGCAAATCATATTCATCCACTGAGGCAAGCAAGCCTGTTCAGAGACTCCATCAGGCAGTTAAATGCAGTTGGTGGTCAATTATGACCCCTCCATACCTAAATGGCCAAGTGCCCCTGTAATGTAAATCTATAAATACCCAGAAGCAAGATGTAATCAGGGTTGGCATTTGATGTAAAGTTCAACTTCTGGAGACTGTAGATATTTTGTCACTTGCAGCATCTCGTCTTCATTTTCAGCTAATACAAGCTTCTTTTGTTGTTAACTACTCACTTTCCATTTTCCTCTATTCTAAGTTGTGCCTGATATGCTATGTTCTTGATCTTTGAGGTTTAACATTAGATAGTTGTCATCCTATCTCTGTGTTAGAATCTTGTATGCATCATTGAATAGGTGTTCCAGGTTTCTTTCTATCTAATGCAAGAGAGTTGTCATCTTGTCTTGGCATTAATAGATTAGATTTACAGACTTCTTTACTAGTTGCAGCCGGCCATCACATGGTTTTGTGCATCTGCTGGTGTGGTTAGTATTCTCCATATTCACCTAATCCCTCAAACTGTGAGAAATTGGTGGTCTAAAGCCTTGTAGTCTGGGGTTGTTCACGCATGTCTAGAGTGGAACAAAGTAGAAGTGGTTATCTGGCTTGAACTAAACCATCAGTCCTTCCATTAAACTTGCAACAATAGTTGAATTTATATGTTACCAGGCATCTCCGAGCTACAACCTAGGAGAGTTTCTTGGAATCCTAACAGGTAAATGCATCATTTATTTGTGTGGGTACCACATCACTTATGTTATATGTATGCGTGTTTTGTTTATGTGCATAAGTGTGTTATTTATGTTATTGTGTTGCTTAAATCAAGCACATTACTTATGTGAGTTAATGTGTCTCTTATGTGCATGAGTGCATCTCATATATACACGAGTGTATTACTTATATGGCACATGAGTGTGTTGCTTATGTTAAGCATGCCACTTATCTACATGAGTGTGTCACTTATATAGTTGGTGAATTGCTTATGTATTACAACGCATCACTCATGTGCGTTGATGCATTACTCATGTGTGTTGATGCATTGCTTGTGTATTCACACCACTTGTTTTATGTGTCAATAATATGTGAGAGTGCATGTATTATGAGTATGAGTGCATCTCTTGTGTTATATGTGGCACTATTATGTGTGAGTGCATTGCATATGTGTGTCACTTAAATGACGCAATTAATATTCAAACAATACTTACATGTTAAAAATGGATACTTTTGTTAGAATACGGAGAACACCTCAATTTACTCTCTTCATGTATGGTCCTATGGGCTTAAGTCCATTACAAAAATCTTGAATTGGAATTCCACTTTTAAATTTTGATGTTAATCTTAAGGCAATGTTTTTTTTAAGAATAGTAGCTAGATTTTCTATTATAAAAAGTCACAAATGAATCAAGCAATAAAGTAATAAAAAAAATGAGACTAGTTACAAAAAGAGACAAAGGAAAGTTAATGATAAAATCCTATTGGAACCTACTCTAATCTAGATTATTTGATCTTGGCAAGTGTACTACCTTACAAATTGAGATAATAGTGAATTTTTCTAGCAATACATACCAATATTTGAAAAAAGAAGGAAATTATATTTTTTTTTTCCCTAGGGGGTGACAATAGTTAGGCCAACTTGAATCTCCATAGCTTCACTTTTTTTTTCTCATGTGCTCACCTAGTTGGCACAAAATGATGGAAACTTCCATTTATTCCTCTACAATTGAAGCACAGGAGTTGAGAACATCTATATCCCTTAATTTAACTCACAAGGATTAATCACATACTATTGTTGAGGTTGAAAGGTGGGCAAGGGGGAATAAGAGAACTTTGAGTGGTAGACCAAGACGTGCGATGATTCAAGTAACCAAAGATTTCAAAAAGCTTAATTGGGATTTCAACTCCAAATATTCTCATAAGCGACCATTATGAAAGTATTAACATCCTACTTTGATTTCTTAAGTGCAAGAAGCTATGATGTCGTTTTCGTAATACAGTTATCCTTAAATCCATTCTCCATGCACAATTTCCTCTCACACTCTTTCTATCGCCTATAAAATGGGAAATTGGAGTATATGAAGTGTGACGAGCTTTTCACACTTCTTTTTCTTACATGTTGTGGTGATTTTGTGATATTTCTTTCAATAAATAATCCAATTTAATAAAACTACAATTACATCATATTTATACATTCATGTTATTCAAATTACAAAATATAGGAAAGAAAATGGAAAAAAATATAAAAACACAAAAATATTTTACATTCTCTCTCACACATATATATATAATATATAAATAAGCAAATACAAAATTCAAAAAAGCTTTGTAAATGTGTATATTTTTTAATGGTTACTATGCTTGTGGTTTGGAAGTAATCCATTGAAGTTTCTTGCAATTAAATTGCTAGTGTGGTCTATTATAAAGTATTACTAACTAAAGTCCTCTAGTGTGATCTATTATAAGGTCTTACTAACTAAAGTCCTCTCGATAAAGTTTATTTGACAAGTCTATGAAAATGTAAAGTAAATTTGAGTACAAGGTTCTATGTTCAAATCCCCCAATTGTCTAACTCACTTACTAGGGACAAGGCAAACCCACCTCAAAATTATAATGGTAATAGTCAAAATTAACTCAATATCATGTGAGTACAAAGTCAACCCAATTAACAATTCCTTTAGCATTAATTATATATATAAATTAAGCAAATTACACTAAGCATCAAATACACAATGTTTTTATTTTCACATGTTTTCATTTTCATGCCGGCAAAAAAAGGGGGATATTTAATCGAGTACTGGACCCCTTCTTTTCTTTAATTTCCACCCTACATAGACACCATCAATTTCCTAATACCCCTTCTTAATACATTAACATCACGCAATTTCCTGCCATCTTCCTTTATTAACAAACTCTATTTGGTTTAATAAAAACACAAACTTTTGTTAATTATTTAAATTTAATACAATAAACAACAAAGTTATATGTTAATTAAATAAATTTTGACAACGTGCATGCTAGCATAGTGTACCCTTAAAACATATCACTTACACCTTGATAATCTATTTCACATATAAAATAAATTATGATGACATTTTAGGAAAGGAGGGTTGTTTGGTTGGAATTAGGTTTCAATTTTAAAATAATAATAATTTATTAAATATTTTAAATTATATATTTAAAAATATTAGGTTTTATTTTTTAATAAATAAAAGTAAGGGCGAGAGGCATCATTATGGGTAACTTATGAGGTGTATTGTTACCTAACATCATATTTCCAACAATTAATAACAAATAGTTTGTTTTATATTTAATTAATTGTAACACATTCTCGAGTAATTAAAAGAAGAAGGATGACCGTTGGAAACCGACGCAACTTAACTTTCTTTTCAACGTGTTTCACATTAAATAATATTTTTTTATTTAAATAATATAAATTCATATATTTAAAGGGTAGTATAGATAAAATAGTTTTTTTTATTGAATTTGGTGAATTTTGTTATTTAAAATATATTTTTGAATATATAAATGAATTTAGTATTTTAAAAAATTTAAGCACTTGAGTAAACAATTTAAATTCAAATTTCAAAAATTAACCGAAATTTTGGTCAAAATTAACCAAAAAATATACTCCAAAAAAATCATTTTATCTATTAATTAAGTTACATATATTTAATATATCTTAAACATTACACAGATTAAAAACATTACACACTTTACTTCTAGAAATCTCCAACAACAATATGAATAACTCTCGAAATTCCCAGTCAAGTCTCACTAGCACCACTGGTTGAGAATGGGTCTCGTTAGCAAGGTGACCCAAGTTCAAACCTCACATGGGGTGGTTGTGCCTTGTGCTAGGGGAGAAGACATGCTAAAAAATTTAGTCAGCGAAGAGTTAGTATGCCTCAGGTCGGGTGCGACCCTCAAGTAACTTTGGCAACTTAAATGCGCCTCAGGTCAGGTGCGATCCTCAAATGACTTTGGCAACTTAGATGCCCTTGAATCACGGCTCCTCAAACCACAAGTCGCACTTAAAAAATCACATACAACTCTTTGACAAACAAACCAGCAAAAAAAATATCAAAATCCCCATCACTTATATTATAAACACTTTATCAATAATATAATTTTGTTTTCCAAAATTCCTTATGCCCACTCTCTCAGATATATCTTTATGATAAGTTTTTGGTCGGTTAGTTGGAGGAATAATGTGACAAAAGTTTCGTGTGGACATGTGGTTTGACTATCCGAATGGTCCGGCGAGGATTGCGATATTTAGCGAAACCATGATTCCTTTTTGGTTCACATATTGATATTTCGAAAATTGACTTCCAATGAAGAAGATATGTGTATATAGCACTCTCCAATGAAGAAGATATGTGTATATATCATTCTCCAAGGGGTAATGAAAGAATCTGCATGGAGGAGTTTCAAAGAGAGTTATTCAAAGTTTCATTCCACGTGGCAAAATACAATTCGAAGATTGCAAATGAGGCCACATGAGGGGTGATGGAAGGCAACTACCCCTCACCAACAATTCACGGATTATTAAAAAAGGCGAGAGTGGTTGATAGAAGACATGAGGAGGGGGAGTGTATATGTGTAAGTAAAATATAATATATTTATAAAGTCACATGCATAGATGCTAAGATTATTAGATGCAGAGATTTCAATAAATTGGAAAACCCATTCAAAAATTGAAGAGACAAAGAAGGTGGCCTATAAGAATGTGTTAAGTGTCATGCCACACACTTCTTCCTTGAGGGGTTGTCTTCGTTAAAGTAATCACAAGTTATACGTTAATATTATTGTCGAAACATGACAATAATATTCGAAGAAAGAGGGAGCTCATATCAATTTTCCAAAGCATAGTTTCAATGAGTTACAATGATAGGGCCATCAACCAACATCTTTCTTATATAGCCCTAGCAAGCTTCATATGTTTCTGATTCTTGGAAATAACAAAAGTCAAAGTCAAAAATATCATTCATGTGAAGTATTTCAATGCCTAATATTTATGGACAGAGGTTGTCACTGCACATAGATTTCATCTCATGTGGATTTGAATATTGTCATTCACAATTCAATCTAAGGATGGCAAGTAAATTAGTTCTAGATAGAGTTGTTGAGCTTTCAACATAATGAATTTAGAAATTGCAGCAATCATAATGGAAGTTAGTGCCCTTAATTCGAAGCAGATGTGGATTGTCTTGCTTCGCCTCCTACACAATTTCATGGCAACATCTAAACCCCTCTTACTGGTCCTTATGCCCTGTTCTTTCAATTTTGGTTTCTACAACGGGTCCCACTATTAGTCTATTGTTCCTTGTCCTTTATTGTCTTTGATTATCACGACCCCTTGCTCTTCACAGTGTCATAAGACTCTCACTTGACAAACCAAGGCAGAATTAGTAGCAAAGGCAATTACAACTACCTTCCATTGCACTTCTCACCAATAATAATAAAAATTGATTTGAGCATTGGAAGAGGATGCTAAGGTGGAAAGGACATACCACGAGAAAGCAGAAATTGGCCTCATAGTCAAAGACTTTGTCCCAAACCTTGGCACTAGTTGAACCCGTGATATTAAATTCTTCAAGTCTCTAGAATTGTATTGGCATACCCTAACCTTTGTGGCTCATGTTCTTCACACCCAAGAAGAAAATGCAGAAATTGGCCTCATAGTCAAAGACTTTGTCCCAAACCTTGGCACTAGTTGAACCCATGATACTAAATTCTTCAAGTCTCTAGAATTTTATTGGCATACCCCAACCTTCGTGGCTCATGTTCTTCACACCCAAGAAATAGATTGATTCAAGCTCAAGCAATGCATGGACAAATTAGAGAAACATGGCCACCTTATTGTAACCCTTCTGTACTTAGTTGGTGAAGAAGATGGTGGAGTCCTTCTCTAGATTTAGTTAGATGCTCAAAGGAAAACCCTATCAACATCACCTCCACTCCAACAACATAGGAACCTCAACTTTGTCATTATCTTCAAGTTTCATTATCTTTGTTTCAAACATGGATTGTTTTGTTGTTAATTTGGTTTCCTAATTGGCAAACTAGCCCTATGGTGTTACATTCTCTAAACTTGTCATTTATTTCCTTCAGCTCATTTTTATCTTAGTTGCCCCATGGGTAGGTTATTTTGGTTCCTTTATTTCTAATAAATCACATAGACTAATAGGCTCATTGTGTATCTTTTATAATTTCCCTATTTTCCCTTAGACAACCAAAGCTTGAAGCCTCATTGCTTTGTTTCTAATTTACATACAATAGAATATATTTCTTACTTAAAAGGAAAAAAATAAAAATAAATAAACAACAATGAAAGAGAAACTAAGATTTGTGGGAACATGCACACTTGAAGGTTGGAATGCATCTATAATTCCTAGATGGAGGAAGATATCTTCATGTAAAATGAGTAAACAAGATTTGATTGTATTAATAATATGTTGAATTATTATCAGTGTAGATCCAACTTACATCTAGATCTATCAAGCACTAAGAGGGGTATAATATTTTCATATGTAAATTTTTTTATCTTTTAAGGTGGATTTAGGCTCATTGTAGTCTCACTCAAATCCATAAAACTCAATGTCACAACTCATGCATATATAGATATATAAAATACAATTTTTATTATTGAATGTACTTATATTTTCTATATAACAATAATTCTACTTAAATATCATATATATCATGTTTTATTTGTGTAAATTGTCTCTCTTTTTCTATCTATATCACTATTTTCATGTTAGGTGTACATATCAAATCTCCCTTTTTCATACATAGAAAGATATTTTTATTTCCGTTTGTATCTATATTTGACTAACATATATATTAGTATTAGTGTTTTTATAAGTATTGAATAATTTTTTAAACCAACATATGATGATGTAAGCAATACCCATTTGACAACATCTCTATCATACTGGGTTGTAGATGCACCTTGATATTCTCATGGCAACAAGTGATAAGGGGATTCTCACTTAATACAATTCTCATACTAACTAGAGTCTCCACTAACAAGGCAATTATTCATTAATGCATGCAACCAATACCTCTCAACTAATTTAATGTGATTCATTAATGTGAATAATGTCAACTAACTTATTGTTGTGGCATCAATCAATGTACAAACAAACTAGCTCATGTACAAAATATGTTGTATATAGAGACATAAAATCATGGATAGCAAGGGTGAGAGGGATGTTGTACACATGTTCGCACCACTCTCTAGCTTGTCTACCATATTGACAACGATCACTCCTATGAGATTGTGTTGAAGCAATTCAAGATGGGTTAAGGGGTTCCTAATTCATCATGTAAGGGGCTTCCCACAAAACCTCCAACAACCATTAAAGGAGGTTCGTCTCGATTTAGATTTTTTAAGTCTACACTATGATCAATAAGAACAAATTGGCATGTTTTATTGCATTGTAATACCAACAAAAAGTGTAAGAAGGGTCATGCTTATTAAAAATAACATCATAGAGCTTCTTCCTAGTAAAATTTGACACTTTAATTTTCACAAGCATATATGTTGCATTGAATCATTAGACCATCATAATCTATCACATGGGAGACCATCTTTCTATGCAATCAAAGTTTGGAGGGATGACTAAAAAATGGAAACTAACTAGGCCCATGCAAACTTGGTTAGGGGACATCATAAGATGTTTTCAAATTCTTGAATCAACCACACTAGGGATGGAACGAGTTCCAAACTCCCAAATAAAAAATCCATTTTCCCATTAGTAAAGTCTCGTCATTAAAAACTAGGAAAACATTGAACTTTAGGTTATAGGACTAGATCTTGTTAAAGGCTCTTGAACATGGATAAATGATTCTTCTATTTAGAGTTCACTTATTAAAGTTTTCCATGTCATCCTTCTAACACATGCTTAAGTGTGATCCACGTGTAGCAAAGGTATTCTTTTTATTATTTGAAGGTTGTGACACTCTTTTTTGGCAGACAAATCTCATCCTACGGATGAGACAAATCTCCCTAGGCTCGAAAACCAAGCCTAGAAACAAATAGACAAATAAATGAAAACATTCCCTAATTTATGACTGAATCACAGATACAAAGAGGATGCAAAGCTCATACCTTTTTCACAAAATGCTAAATGTTGACTCTCATTGTTGTCCCTTGTAGCTTTCAACCTTTCTCCCATGATGCTCCAAGTGAAGACCTGCAAAGACAAAGCCAAACAAGAGATCAAGCATAGCATACATCAAAGATTCAATCATAAACCATGTAAGAGATCAAAGAGCCTTACAATAAACATTATAACATATGCATATGGGAAAGAAACAAGTATTTGTATTAATGATAAAGAGCAGGAGATTTACAACCAAGTGCCTTGATGTTGGAGTCTCCTTGCAATGATCCTCAACCCAAGCCTTTGAAATCAAAATAACTCCAATGGAGATTTTGGCAGCATTTAAGTAAGTTCAGAGGTCTAAAATGGAAACCCAACTCTCTTTGGATGCATTGCACTTATAGGAAGGAATGGAAATTGAGAGATCCATGAAGGGAGGAGAGAGATCCACAATGAGTGGGATGGATCCACTATAGGAGGAAGGAGGCCCAGGATATGGGGAGCTTAAGCTCAATCTCAACCAATTTGGATTAGATGCCCACTACGAGGCTTCTAGAAGAGGAAGATTCATTTATTTTTTATTTTTTACCTCTGTAAGAAGATCATCGTGACCCAAACACAGGAAGAATGTGATGACATCACTTTGTGTTTAATATGAAACATGCATCATCGCATGTTGTAAACTAATGGCCCGTGATGTCCTCAAAATTAGGGTTTTAAAGATATTTAATCTAGAATTCTCATACACAATTGAAAGGTATTTCTTCCATCTTTCAAGGGGACTTATGACCATAGTTCAATGAATTGCAAAAGACATGTATTTGGCATCATTTTCATAAGTGTGACAAATTGATGTGTAACAAATACACTTCTAGTTCTTCCACCATGATTAAAACCAGACTTAAGCCTAAGCAAAAGTTCCTTTGGAATTAGGTATTTCTCAATTCCTACTTCAAAACAAATGTATTGCAAAGGGTCATTTTCCAACCTCTAAGTACATTATTCCACTTCAAAGATTGGATGTTGTGCTAGACATTCAGTGGCTCAATATGTCGAGCATCATTCACTTAATCTTTGAGAATTATTTTATAAAGTTAAATCATGAAGGAATCAAATCAAGGGGTTTATGCTCCTCCTCATAAGTTCCCATAAAATGGAAAATTTGCTCAAGAAATGGCTAGGTGTGGTAATCACATATGTACTCTATATTAAAGGGTAAGAATAATAACATGATTAAGGAAATCTTATAATGGAACTTCATTTTATTTAAGCTCAACCTAGTTGTGTTTTCTATGATATTTTGTAAAGACTCATTCCATATTGTGATCATGACCATGTTATTCAATTAGATATTCCAGGAAGCACACCTCCCAATACTCAACCATACAAATATCCATATTGTTAGAAGATTATCAAAATAAACACCTTCGGAAAAATATTAAAGATGAGAGTCATAAGGGAAATAGGATCTCATTATCAACCATAATCATCATGGTATGGAAGAAGAGTGGCTCCACTAGCTATGCATAGAATATAAAAAGCTTAATAAATCACCATTGAGGATATGTTCCCTATTTCGATAATAAATGAGTTATTACATGAGCTACATAAAACTTTGTTTTTTTACTAAGATCAATCTCAAGTTGTAAATGTGGGCTTGGTTAGTTGGTAAATAAATGGTGTTGTTATTAACCCCAATAACTTTAAAACTTACCAAATGGCATGTTTATCCCTCATGGGTTAATGTTCCCATTCAAGTTGGTCATTTATTGCAACTAGGACTAGGTGAAATTCCTAAGTGACTTCAAGATAATAGATACCCCCCACTATACCTACATAGACAATGTATTCCAAATTGATTTTGCATTATGATTATAGATTCATTGAAATATGTTCACAATATGCTTGTTTCATTGTGATATAGGGAAGTTGTTCATAAGAGAAAATAATATTGATCTCAATTTATGATATTGTCATATAACATAAGATGGAATTCACATCAAACTTGTGAACGCGTGAATGTCATTATGATACATTGGTCACATCGATTGGGATGATAGGTATGCCTTCCAGGGTCCAAAGCATAATTAATAAACTCATTTGGCCATTGATTCAAATTGTGTTGAGAATGGAGTGAATAATAGTAGTAACATGGAAAGAAACAAGAAGGTGTGATGAAGACCAATTTCCATCAATGAAAAAATGGTGAAAAACATCATACAAGTTCAATAGATAGAGTGGATGTAGCTATCTCTAAGGAGAGATATGGATATTATTCTCATTCACAAAATATTCCATAGTAAGCTACTAAAACTACATTTTATAATAATGCTAAAACACTAAGATGTAAAAATCTTAACACAAATGGAGTTAGGGCTAAATGTGAGCTAGACAAATTTAAGCTATATAAAAGAAGGGGAGCCTTATAAAGACCATACAATTTTTCTTGTTTCTTCATTTTTGGTCTTCTTTAGCTCATTAGAAAGATAATTTGTTAATGAGTCCCAATGCTCTTCTTTTGGCATCAAAATTTTGAAAAATGCATGGGATGACCCTAAAAAATTCCTTGAATTCTCAGAACCCAAAACCTACAAAAACTATCAATATCAACTCATTTATGAGGTGACCCTATACCTAAGACAACCACCTAGACCACCCATCCTCTAGCCATTCATGTTGGTCTTCTCTAAAAATATGCTAACTACACTAAAAGTTGGGAAGAACAACACATTCATGTAAATAATGTGCTTTAAATTTTACAATGTAACATATTGTATGTCAAAAAATCCATATGTGCATTTGGGTAGGATGAGGTTGAGTACCTTAGTTACATCATTGTTGATGAGGTTAATCCTCTCTGTGGACAGAGACGATCCCTCTAGCCCAATGAGTGGGTCTAGCAACTAAAGTGACAATCAACTAGACATCTTCCTAGATTACAATTGAAAAGAAGAATGAAAGAGATGGCTTACCTCGTTCTGATGCTATTTCGATTTCCTTTGTTGAGGACTCTAAAACGCTTGTGTCACGAGCTTGTTCCTACTTCTCTCAATGTTTATGCACCTGCACAAGTGATCAAGAGACAAAAAAGCATGCCAAAACCAATAGCAAATCCAATAACAACCTACTTAACTGATCAAGGAATGTCAAGCTAAATAATACATGAACATATATATTTTGGGAAGATGAACCAACAGTTGTATATTATTAAGAAATAAAGGGAAGCTTACAACCAAAGCCTTGATGTTGAAAGGCTCTCCTTGAGTGGTAATCCAAGTCCAAGCCAAGAACTCTCCAAGCACTCCTTCTCCAAGTCTAATGAATAGCCTCTAGGCACAAGCTTAGCATAAGGGTGCAAATAGACATAGACCAACCCAACCTCTAACCTAACCAACCAACCATTTGGGAATGGGAGAGGATGAATATATAGGTTGGGAAAGGGAGTTAGGACTTCTCCAAAGATAGGATTAGGCCCTCATCTCAAGGAGGTAGCTCATAGGGATAAGACCAAGAGGCCAAGTTGGGAGAATTCGACCTCATCTACGCCGAACAACCTCCAGCTCGTCGCTCTGGAAGCTTCTAGATCACGAAGCTTCTCATCCTCTTTGGGAAAATTGCCTTTTTGGGATCATCGCAGGTATATGAGCAAACAGAGTGATTCCATCGCGGGTCTAGTATAGTGCAACATGCGATCATCGCGGTTTTTAACTTCATAAGGGATATGAGTCTCAAAATTAGGGTTTTAGAGCTATTTCTTCAAGGGAAAGCTAAAGGCATTTCCCAATCAATGTTTTAGGGAGGCTCTGAACTGCATATATGAATGAGTACACTGCATTATGGTCATGTTTCGGGCACTTCAGGGTATGTCACAGGGAAGTGCAAGAGGTGTGACAAAACACTATGTAATAGTCATAACTAAATGACTTAAGGCCAACTTGTAGGAAATTTGAGACATTATCAAATGGTGCACCCTTAGATACATCAAAGGTCCCCAGATCCTAATAGGTATAATAGTTACTAGAAAAAGTTTGTTAAAAATCAATCACAAATATGTGGCTCCCTTAACCATGCCCTTGAAGAAAAATTCATTCTTATAGTAAGAAGAGGCAACCCAAGTACTTATCTTTTTCAATGAATCCATGATAAACACACTAGTTCTAACCACATTGGATTTTAATAAGGTGTTCCAAGGATAATGTATATCGTACCTCCAAGTAAGGAATCAAAGTAGTGCTAATGTAATTAGAAAGGTATAAAGTCAAGTTTTAAAGATGATAATTGAAGTAGGGATATGGTCAAAGTTGTCACTTATGAGAAAAATATGTTGGTCATTAACATGTGTTCAAAATTTGACATTAGTACATGTTATTGATAAGGTACTTCAAGTTTAAGACAAGGCTCAATAGCCTAAAATACTTTCCAAAGCATTAGGGTTTCCTCATGAGAAGAACAAAAGAGGTGGGTGAGCAAGATATTTGGCAATGTATTTGTTAAAAGGGAAAAGGAAAAATTATCATGAAACACTCTATCCAAATAAACATATAATGTAATAACTTTATGCTCCATCACCTCTTTAGTTGTTGCATGGATAGAGGAAGTGAGGAAAGAGTGGAAGGAATATCCCATCAACTAATAAAATAAAAAACAACTACAAACATGCACGGGAACCTTTGATTACTTGTCTTAGAGAGATGGCATCCCATGTTACAAAGATAGAATTTTTCTGGCACCTCAATTCAAACTCAAGTTTCTCATCCTTATAGAATTCCTTATTGCCTTATTGATTTGACATTTAGGATTCATTAAAAACATATCACATGATCATCATGTCCTCTTTCGAGGAAGTTCATAAGAATGAAGTATGAAACGTTGTTGGAAAATGTGTATTTGAGTATTCAAACACATGATATAATATCAAAATACTAGGATTACTTCAAACCTTACCCATTTCTACACCAAAGGCAAGAAGGGATATGCAAGGATTTCATCATAGAATGTCATGAATTCAATTTTAAAGATGAAATATTGCTAGCAATCCTTAGAATAACCCAATATGCCCCTTTACATGACATATAGTCCAACTCCAAAGCTAGAAATGTAGAAAAAATGCTCATGAAGGAAATACACCAACTTCATAGATTCCCAAAATTGATTGTGAGTGATTATTGGCACTCATGTTGAAGATTGAAGAAAGTGCATTGATCATGGAGTGTTTCTTCTAGTTTGTCCAAGAGGAAATTTGCATAAGGGCTTCATGCACTTAGAAATGGATCATGACATAATGTTCTTGGACTTCATGTGTTGGTGGTGCTTGCAAGAAAACTCTTGAATGTTCAAGGCTATAGTGGAGATCTTATGTTTGGGACCACACTTTGATTATAGTAACTAATAGTAATAATTTTTATAATTACTTTGTAAGCATAGTCAGGCATATTGTTTATATACAAAGGGGATAAATTAGGGACAAGTTATTGTTGCACTTTGATTATTTGTTAATAATGTACAAGTTGGAATAATGTGAGTAGGATGTATATGGACACAAACAAATTTGTGAGAGATAGCAAAGGTAACTTAATGATATGGATAAATGTAACTATCCTCACTATTATAATACATGCTTATATCATTTGTATTTTCATCCTTATCCATGTAATGTAAAAAATGGGACAACAAAAGTTCTATAACATCCTCTTTTTATGTGATTTTGCATCCAATTTTGTGTCATATTTATGGCCAATTTTGTGTCCCTATATGGCATCTTGCATCTTTATTGTGTCCCTATTGGATATTTTTTTCCACTTTTCATCTTTTTAGCATATATTTTGTAGAGCATGTTATTCTCATTGTCATCTTTCTAATGAGTTATAGTGAAATCAAATCCAAGTTCATATGCAAATATTATGGTCTATATGATTGTTTGTCCCTTTTCTAACTTGATGCACTTGACTCTTGACATTAGCAGGGTCCGATTTCTTCACCTTCTCATCTTTTCATTTTTGGTGCATGGTTCTAGAGACATCAATTTCTTGTTAGGGCCTTGTCAAATAGATGAAAATAGTGCCACACATGTCTTCGCAAATATTTTGCTGCTTATGTATGTGATTTTGTTAGTTATGTGTGTGAGTGTCTTACTTATGTCTATGAGTTCATCACTTATTTAGGCATGTGGTGTAGTTGTGTTTGCGTTGTGTATGTAGTTGTGTGTAAGTGCATATATTGTGTGTGATTGTGTCACTTATATGAGTTAGGTGTGATCGTGTCACTAATGTGTGGTTGTATTGCTCACACATATGCAACACACTCACGTACATATATATGACACACACACACACACACACGAGAAAGTGCAAGGGTACATCACTTGTGTTATCTATGTGAGTGTGCCTTTGATGTGCATGCACTCATCGCTTTGTTGGGTGTATCACTTATGTGAATGAGCCCATCTCTTTATATGTGTGAGCGCATCATCACTTATGTTAGGTGCACCAATCATATGTGTGAATGTTTTACTTATGTTTTTGAGTGTGCCACTTATCTTAAGCATGTCCCTTATGTTGGCAAGTGCATTACTTATGTGCTTGAGTATTGTGTCACTTATGTGAATGTGGTGTTTCACTTCTGTGCATGGGTGTGCTTCTTTTTAAAGTGCTTTACTCTATTAGTTGACATGTTGCTTGTGTGAGTTAGTGTATGACTTTTGTGCACAAGTGCATCACTTATATGCATGAATGCATTGCTTGTGTTGTGCATGGGTGTGTTGCTTATATTAGGAATGGTACTTATGCATATGAGCATGTTACTTATGCAATTGGTGTGTTTCATGTGTGCTTTGGTGCATTACATATGTGCGTCAACACCACTTATATTATGCGTGTCACGAGTGTCTAAAAGTGCATCTATTATAAGTGTGATGACATTCCCTCTATTAGACGTGATGCTTATGTGTGCGAGTGCATCACATATATGTCACTTATATTTGTTAAGTGACAATGATATGTTTTAAACATTGTTGACATCTTGAAAATGGATACGGAAAAATATGGAAAATCCTCCAATTTTTTACTTCTCCATGTGTGGTCATATGGATTTAAGCCATTACCAAACATCCTAAACTAGGGTCCAATTTTAAATCTTAATGTTACAAATTTAGGTTAATGTTGATTTGTTTATTTTTATTTTTCAGCTTAAAAGCTCCCAAGTACTTCCCCTCATTTTGAAGATGGTATCCAAGGTAAACCTTAGATTCTTCAAAGCACAAGGCCAATCAACAATAAGGCTTGAATCCATTACAATAGCATACTCGTTATGAACTCAACATGTTATTTGTGGGAAATGAATTTGGTGAGGATAACAATTTTTCTTCCCAACCACCTAAGATATGTTAGGAATAAATAACACAATATAAATAATTAATCAACATAACAAAATACACATTAATAATGCACACATCATTGACGCATGCTTTACCCCATTAAACCCTTATATCAACATAAGTGAATTTAAAAAGGACACTAAATGAACACAAGAAAAACACCACCTATAAAGATCTTTCTTGCACCCTTAACATTTAACAACTTAAAAAAAAAAAAAAAAGTCCAATAATGAAAAAAAAAACACCCTAAAATTTGTATTATGATAATGCGTTGGCTAGATTAATGAAATATATGACACTGTGTGGCTCCCCATATATTTAATATCTCTATTGTTTATGGACACCCTAAACTTTTTATTGTAATAATGTCTTTGCCAAAAGATATCACCTTGTGGATTCTAGCCCGAAGGGATAGCTCAATTGGTTGAGTTCTCGTTGCTAAGTACCTTGCCAATTGGGAGGTCACAGGTGCAAATCTCCTCGATGCCCTTGGGGTTAGGCCCGACCAAATAAGTCAAAGGGTAGATCCCTTCGAAGAGATCTGCCTACATTATTATCCCTGGATGTAGAGGCCACTCAGTAACCATGAACCATAGTTGAAAAAAACAACTTGTAGATTCTCCATATATTTATTATCTTTAATATTAATGAATGATATTTATTTACTTTATTAATAATTATAAAAAAAAAAAAAAAAAAAAAATTATTTTAATTTATAATAAACTTCATTATGTATGTTGTTTTCACATTTATTTCTTTATCACAAACTATGTAATTACTTCCACGTAAGACCTTTCTCCTTCCAAGGAAGATTGAGAATACTAATATATACTTATTATAGCACACAACATTACTTCATGTGGGGCTTTTCTCTTTTCAAGGGAGATGGACAATGCCAAAAATATGGCTATTATAGGCTAACACACTGTTGGACACCCTCGGCACTTTGGGTTTTAAAAATAATTAAATCTAACATTAATGAAGATTCTATCTTCACCAACTAAGAATGAATTCTCTAACCTGCAGGGAATCACATTGATTACGGGCTTTGCATGTTACGTTTAAACATAAGATTAAATCGAATTTATTTATAAATATAATAATTATCCTTGAGCATAAAAGACTAAATAGATTTTATTTATAAATAAAATAATGGATAGTATGTTGCTTATGTAAGCTAAAACATTCATAATAAGCTTAAATAGATCTTGTTGATTTGAAAGTAATGTTTAGGTTGACTAGGATGATATTCTTCGGAGGATCATTATAAATATTCAATAAATAATATTAGTCATTATAAATCATTTCACTTAAAAGTACTTACAATGATAAGTGCATTTTTAGGAATATTTTAGGCAATCCAAAATGTTAACTTTGTTTGGATTTGAGATATGCAAAAATCTTAATCTTAAATAGTTGTTAATATATATTAAATTTGAATCATAAGTAAATATAAAGAGTATATTTTCATCATATTGATTTGTCACTCCATAATTAAATGGAGTAATGGACTAGAATGCTTTACTAGAATCTGGTGAAACAACTTTTTTTTAAATTGTGATTTTTTGTTGTTTAAAATGTGTTTTTGACTGCATAAATGAATTCAACACTCCAAAAGACCTTTAGGGCACTCAGATTGTGGAGAGTTTACAACTCAAACTTGTGATTCCAACAAATCCTTGCTAGATTCTTGGAAAAATTGACCAAAAATTTTGCCAAGAAAAAATTCAAAACATATAACAAATAGACAACAACATTATAAGATACAAATTAATATTTGAAAATAATAATAATAAACTTCACTCTTTTTTACATTAAGATAAAAGAGATTAATGGCTAAACATTATGAAAATGTATTTTATTAAATTTCATGTTCACAAAAACCAATTGCACAAAGAGACGCTCTCCAGCCCCATATGGAAGAGATTGTGTAATGTTATGTAAACATTTTGACTCAGTAAAATTAAAACCAACCTAGGTCCATCTTAAATCTAGATCTATCAAGTGTCTAGAGGGATCAAGTCCAAAGTTAAGATGGATCTAACCTGGTACTCCTGCATTCCATGATGGATTTCTTCAAGCCTTTGAATAGGCTTCATCATAACAAATTTCATGGTCTTTGCAATACTGTGGGCTTATAAATAATGGTAATTTTATAGTTTATCAGGGGATGTGTGCCTCTTATTTTTCTTTTATTTATTTTATTTTATTTTTGACCAAGTCAATTTTTTTATGTTGACATTACAACATCACCCTGTAATATGTCCTAAAACTGATTATGCTTGGCTAAGAGCTCATATTCCTTGGACGTATAGAAACAAGAAAATGGTCTAAGACCCAAAGGCATTTGGTAGGAGTGAAAGTCTGCCCCTTACGTACCACCAACGAGTAATTCCAGGTGGCACGGTTTTCCTTGAATAATGATTCAGCCTGCATTCACAAATAATAGCCAGTGATGGTTGTCCCTACTTTTGATTTGACAACTTAGTTATGATAGGTTTTCCCATTGTCAAAAAAATAAAAAATAAAGGGTGGCAAGAGGGGGAGGGATATTACTAAATCTCGAAGGAAACATTGTGGATAAATTTTCGTGGGGCCTTGGTCAAAAATATAATAACCAGGAAGAAATGTATGGAATTTTCATAGGGGTATCTCTAGCCTAAGATCGAGGCATTAGAGACATTATCATTCTAGGGGATTCTTTCATAACTATATGTTACTTGAGAGCTAATACTCCTCCTAAAGACAATACCTTAAGTCTTTTGTATCACTGTATTAAAAGAACTATTATCTTTTTCGCTAGGACTTCCTTCTTTCATATTCTTATAAACTTAAACTCTGAGGCAGATGATCAAGCTAATAAAGCTTGTCCTTTGGATGAAGGAAAAAATGAAGTCAATGGTTTGAGAGGCCATGTGTTAATCTTCAATAAATCTATGTCTCTCTTCTTAATACCCCACTTTTCTTTGTCCCTCCCCCATGAGCCCTTGTGCCTCATCCAATACCATTCCCTCCCCTCTACTCCCAACTTAATCTTCTTCAAGAAGAACACTAAGTCCCTAAGCCTGTTCATGGTTGTTCATTGTCAGACAAACGTGGCAAATGTGGGCCTCACGCTCCATGCAAGCGTGTCTACCTTAATTCCCTCTATGTGAAATAGACCTGCTTTCAAATTCAATCTTCTAGGTAGTTATTGTTGCATCACCTTGGATTGCTTCATGATGATTTCTCTGCCTCAGGGTACTAGAAGCAATAATGTTGACATGAAAGCCAGGATGCAGCACCCATGGTGCGGCGGGAATAAATCCGAATGGGGTAGCTCAGGTTCATCCATAATTTGCGAGTAGAGTTTGTCAAGCACTCAGAATTTTTGGTGGATTTTGAAGTGGGTATCCCTTGTTTCAAGGTTGGCATCTGGGCGCTGGAAAAATTGGAAGCTCAGCGATGAGTGTCGGGTAATTCAAGGGGCATACTCCTATTGTGGGAACATTGTGTGGGTGCAACATCATTGTAGCTAGGTTCTTTGGTGCTTCGGTCTTTTGGGGTCAAAGGTAAGCTTTCTCATTCTTGTTATTCTTTGTTCCAAGAGATTTCCTTCAGAAAAGGCAACTTTTTTGTTTTGGACCTCTCATCTGCCCTCATTCTGGTTTCCAATTTGGTGGTGGCTCGCTCCCTCTGTCCGAGTCTTGGTGTTATAAGATACCTTTCTAATTTTAATTTTGTTATTCGATGGTTGTGTTGGAACCACCCTGTCCTTAATCCCTCTCCTGGTTACCCCTGGCTCTCTACCCTCTATCTCTTTGAATCCATAGTCTTCTTCACCCGACTCTTGCATAATTCAGGCACTTCAATGGATTCTAACTCCTCGACCTCCACAATGTGCAATCACTACAAAAAAGAGCATGAAGCAATTAATTTACGAATCTATGATTTGCATGTTATGATGTATCAACAAGAGGCCTTTGAATGTAATTCATTTGATATAATTGTGGCTCTACAACAACGAGTTTCTCATCTGGAAGACCAGGTGGATGCACTGAGGGGTATTCTCATGGGACTCCAGTTATAGGTCATTCATCCAACCAATGAACCCATAAAGCCCTCTCATCACATCAACCTTAACAAGCCAGCAAATCTTACAGATGATCCATAATTGTAATGTTTAGCTTTCGATGCATATGTTTTTTGTTCCAATTTTTTCGCATCTTCTCTTCTCGACAAATAAGTGTATGGTTAGAATTAGGGTTTTTTGTTGTAATATGGGCAAGGGAAATTAGATACAATTTGTCATCCTAGATGTCTCTAAACAAACTCGCTATGTAATTCTTTTTGGGTATTTGCCATGATTGAGCGAGGATTTAATACAAATCAATTCTCATTTCTATTAAAAAGGAATAAAAATAAAAAAATTATAACATCATTACCATATTGGGCTAGAGAGAGATTCTCAGTGTAAAAATAAATAAATAATAGTAGAGGTCAAATTATTTAAAATAAAACTAAAATTAAAAAACTATAACCTATACTTTAAATATTATTACAATACCTTGAGATATTTGATCCATCTCGATATTCGATAGATATGGAGTTGGAGTTAAGATGGATCTAGATTGATTTATTAAAATAAATATATACATGTCACGAATGTATCAATTTTAACATTTTATAATTTTAAATAAATTATAAATAATAATTTATGAAAAAGAAATGATCATTGTACATGTGTAATTTAATAACAAATATTTAAAAATATTAAATGAAAAAATAATACTTTACTTTAAAAATAAAACATTTATTTATTTTCACATTGAGAAATATGAATGATTAAATATCTTTACTCTTTTTTCCCATTAAATTAAAAAAATAATGACTAGATGATGATGAAGACTGTTGGAAAACTATGTTATGGTTGAGATGTTCCATATTTCAGGGGAACACTTTGCCTATCTTTAGGGACAGAAAGCTTAAATTAATGATGCTAAGAGTGTCAGACCATAAATAAATAGATGATACAGATAAAACATGAACATTAGGAAAGGTGAAAAGATGTGAACGTTTATAATCTAATATTAATTAATTTGTTATTGAAAAATACTAATAATTAAATATTTTGGGGATCTTATAATAATAAAATAAATAAAATAATATCAATTGGAGAACTAACAAATGAAATCAAAATAATAAAAATAATAAATTTATTTTAAATTTGGTCTAATTGATACGAATGTTACAGAGAATGGGGTTCAATAGTTATATTGAATTAGTATTTTATTTAGAGTCGTAAGATTTTAAATTAGTATTAAATAATATTCAATTAATATTGCATTAGAATAACGTGTAATATTGGATTAGAATAGTATAGAGCCAGTCTAGATCCATCTTAATTTTGGATTTACCAAGAGGATCAAATCTCTTTTCACTCTAAATAGAGTTTTGTGTATCAAAGAGATTTGATCCCTCTGGCCGCTTGGTAGATCCAGAGTTAAGGTGGATCTAGACTGGTTTAATTTTTCCCTTTAAATAGGCTACATTCCACATGAATACCATGGGTTCTTAATACTATAAGCCATTTTATTTTTATTAATATTTTATTTTTATAGAGTTATTTTTATTTGGTTATTTTATTTTTTTATTTCTATTTTATTTTGACCAAGTTAAAATGATTTTTTTTTTTTTTGAATAAAGACTAATTCTATTAAGATTAGAAAAGTATAGTACAATCAAGCTTGCATGCAAGCAAAGCAGAAAAGCAAGGGAGCCGAGGGTGAAAGGCTATCCACCTCGCTCCATAGAGACAAACAAGGAAAGGGCCATAGAAAACACGGGAATACAAAAAGCTAGAACTAAGCAAATAGATCTACCTTGAGAGGGCAGTTACTGCCACACGACATTTTTTGCCTTTTGTCTTGCTTACTTTGACCCATCCGTTTGGCTGAGCCGTAACAAGTAGTAGACTATTCTGCCCCGGCAGTGGAATATCCTTATCAGAGTCTAAGGACAAAGATAAATGAGAACATTTCTGAGAGATATGAGGGGCAGAGGGGTTTGTCGGATCGACCAAGGGGGCATCCAGCTGAATCTCAACATTTTGCCCATCTGCTACAATTTCCTCGTCATCCAAACTAGAGGAATCTTTATTGTCCATAGGAGGGGGAGGCACACATGGATTCCAGCTTTTGGATTTGGGTTTGCGATTCAGATTCTTCTTTTTGTCGAGGAACTGGGTACAGGAACTCTAGAGGTGCCCCGTTTGATGACAATGGCGGCAACGAAAGGTTGTATTCTCATAATCCAAGGTTTGAGTCCAGTGGAAATCTCCATACTTGAGATTAATCTGATCCGGCAGTCCTTTGCTAATATCTATTTCTGCACAAATTCTGCCATAGGTGTAGAGTCCATTTTCTTTTCGTGATGAATCTACCTTCAGGTAGCGTCCTAAGGTATCTGTAATGGCTAAGAAGACAGAGATATGCCATAGATGCGCCGGAAGATTCGAGAGCCTGACCCAAATGGGAATCTTGGTGATGACAGCTGTGTAAGGGTCAAAGTCTGGAAACCAGGGGATGAGAAAAAGCCCAGCCGAGCCCTAGAACCAAGGGCCTCCCATTAAGGCCTTCTGGTAATCTTCATTTAAGTCAAAAGCTACAATGAAGAATCCTTTTGAACATAAGTAGATCTCGCTTTTTTTAGTCCAGTTGGTATGGATCCATTGGTATAGATCTGATGTGCGAGGGCAGAGCCCATTAAATCTGCATATGAGTGTGGATTCTGCAAAAAGCTGATAGCGATCGTCAATCTCAGGATGAGAGAGATTGATGGAAGGAATTTCCTCTGATTTGTCTACCAAAAATGGCTTTGGAGCCCCAGATGGTTGGGCTTCTTTCGCAGAGGGCTACAGTTGGGCAGCGTCCTTACGGACCGCATCTTTATAGGAGAAAGAAGGGGCAGAGGAGGTCTGCCTAAAGGAACCACCTCTTAAACGAAAGGTAGCCACAATAGAAGCGTCCTTATGAATGTTGTAAGAGGAGAGAGGAAGGCTATTCGTGAGCTGCTTACCCTTATATAGCAGTTTGAGGTAAGAGGAGGGGATCCCCAGCCGGCGTTCGAGTTTTTGCATAAGATCCTGCACGAGATCTGTTGCGCGTACCCATTGCATTGTCGTTTTTCCCGAGAGATTGACTTGGATCTGAAATGCATGTGTGTCTTCAGGCAGATCTGGCTGGTTCAAGAGAGGAAACTGCTTCCAACCAACAACAGACAGATCCAAGTCCAGATTCGCCAGTCTTTAAGCATTGACCAGAGCTGGACGAGAAGCACAGATGCAGTCGATGTGTAATGCCTTCTGAGGGATTTGAATTATGTTCCGTAGTTCCAGGATACTATTGTCCCTCCATATCCTCATGCAGTAACTTCTGTCGTCCGGTGCTTTTAAGAGGAGCTGTATGAGATCCGCCTCTCCAGGATTTGTGCCCGTTTGAGGTTGCCGCCTGACGGTTGCATGCCCACAGATCTGGGTTTTTTTAAGGCTTCTTGTTCTTCTAGGCTTCTGATCTGGTGGTTCAATGGCAGATCTGAGCGGATGACTGCCATCCGTGGTCATCCTGGTAAGATCTGCCTTAGGGGCGCCCATCCCAAATCCCTCCAAGGTTCCATCTTTGAGGGTAACCTCTCCCCACTCGACATATTCCCACTCCTCGGCCGGCTGAGGGACTTGAACAAGCTGTAGAACAAGAGGCCAGCAGGTGCAGATATTCGATCCTCAGGGGAGAAAATCCTGGCCAACCAGAGCTTCTGCGACGCTGGACTTCCCGCTACTTTGACTTCCGACCATAGCGACCTGCGGGAGATCGATCGTGGAACTGCTGCCCAATTGCGCGAATATGTCCTGCAGCTTGTTTATCACAGGGATGAATGACTGACCGAAACCAGGGCTTGTGTTGCTGTCCTCGGCCATAATGCGTCGCGAGTTTGAATCCATTGCCGGAGCTCGAGGACTTTCGCTAACCGTGCTTACTTTCACTTTTACCGATGAGAGCACAACAACAACCGACCAAGTTAAAATGATTACATTACATTACATTAATCTTTTTATTTAATTTTAATTTTAATTTTATTTTTATATAATTTGACTTAGTCAAAATGTTAAACATTAGATTACAACATGACTACCATACTGACCTCTCGGTGCAATTAGTATAAACTAAGTGAAATTAAGCAGTAGTCCGTGCAATTAGTATAAATTAAGCGAAATTAAGCGGTAGTCTATATGTGCTACGTTTTGGAAGGTTTTTTGACACATTTTCTAATTTAAATTGTTTAGAATTTGGCAAGAGATTTCTTCGAATCATAAGTTTGAGTTGTAAACTCTTCACAATCCAAGTGCCCTAGGAGTTTTTCAGGGTGTTGAATCCATATATACAGTCAAAAACCCATTTTAAACAACAAAAATTAAGACCTGACCAAAAAAAATTGTCAGATTTAAACAATGTCTAAAATTAAAATACAATATAAATAGGATAAAAGAAGTATTAACCTATTAGGTTAAAAATAAAAATAATAATAAATTAGAATTAGTTTAAAATTATTTTAAATTGGGTCAAATAAATATTAATACCAACTATTAGGGTTGAATATTTATATTAAAATACTTGAATAATTAATATGTGATTAGTATTGAAATATTAAGTAGTATTAAAATAATATTAAATTAGGATAAATTAAAATTAAAACATTAGATTAAAATAGAATTACATTGAATTTAAAGAAGAATAATTAAAAATAGAATTAAGATGAGATTATAGGAATAAAGGATACAATTAGATAAAAAGTTTAAAAAGAATAATAATAAATATATAAAAATGAAAGTCCTAAAAGGGGGGATTTTATTTTTATTTTTTATTTTTTTTAGAGTAAGAAAAAACGTGCCATATTTTATAATAGAAAAATGTTTACATCATACAAAATATTTCTCATCATATTATTAACATATTCATATTTTCCAATCCTCATTGACCATATAGCATAATATAGCCTTTCCACAACATATACATGGTCTCAATAAACATATGCTTACATATTATGTATTAATATAACCACCCAAATCAAAATAAAACCGAAAATGCTAGCACAAATAACAAGTGCTTGTGGATGGATATCATCTTAAAAGTAACCATATTACCAAATCTACGCAACTTAGAAGAGAGGAATTTTCCCCCTATCTAGTAATGTCTCCATATATTCTTCATGGTACAAGATACATGATGTCAAGGGATGGGGCATCCAACCCGGCATCAGTATTTATCTAGTCAATGGTAACCTTCAAATCTCCAAAAACCTTCAGATATGAAATATCTTTCATCCTAGCAAAGTATAAGATGCACCATAAAGCCAATAGCTCAACACTTTGGTTTGTGCCTCTTCCGTTGTTCCAAAAAATTACACATATGTGAGAGTTAGATAGATGGAGAACTCCTCCGCTCCCAAAATCAAGATTCACTGACACCTCATCAAAAAATCTATGGATAAATCCTTGTGTCCCTGAAATTGTTTAACTTTGTGATTATGTATCTTGTTTGACTCATATGTTTCCAAGTAATATCCAACCCCCTGTGTGCAACAAAAAGGGAATGAAATATTCTTCCCTTCAAATAATTCAACATTCCTCCTGTTTCAAAGACACCAGAATATAAAAAGAGGAAGTGCCTTATGCGTGTGATTCCTTTTTGCCCATTCCAGTAGACAAACACTAATGGAGAGTTGATTCCAATTTGAATAGATTCCCAACATCTCAATCACCTCACCCCAAAGACACTTAGAAAAATTACATCGCAAAAATAAATGTATGGTAGATTCATCTTCATATTCACACAATGTGCACATGGCAGGTCTAGAAAAACCCCTTCTTTTCAAATTATCCCATGTGATTATTATATTGTCCTTGAGAGTTGTCCAAATGAAAATTTTAATTTTTAATGGTGCTTTCCAACGACATATGTTAGTGAACCACCATTATCTCTCCTTTGGTGCATATGTTTTGCTATATGTGAATATGCATCTTTGACCGAAGCAACACCATCAACTAATCCTTTCTAGCTAATGTTATTTGCATGTTGGCCTAGAAAAATCCCAGCATGTGATAAATCTAGGGTATATGTCTGCCACTCTCAAGCTTGTTCACCTGATACTCTGGTTTCTTGTGTTGACAACCATCTTGGAACACATCTTATAGGATCTTACACCTGAGTGTATCCTTCAATTGTGGAGAAAAGTTAATCTGCCCTAAGGCTCCAACTATGTTATCCTCTCCCACCAATATAAGTTGTCTAAAACCCACAACCCACTGGATATTCCCTTATATCCATTGTTTGATGGAAATTAAGCTTATCCAAATGTAATAATAGTTCCCCTTCGACTGGTTCTAAGACCTTATCCAATCATAAACACCCAAGTCTTTGAAGTATTTATCCAGAATTATATCGTGCCATAAACCCTCCTGAAACAGTAATTTCCATGAAGATTGAATTATAAGAGTCCATCCAAACCAAAATATATTTCTCAGACCCCATCCACCATCTTCAATCATGCTGGTGAGATTATCAAATTTAGCCAAATGGAAATTATGTCGATTTTTCAATCCTAACTTGATAAAGTTTTCCATAATGGCTCTTAATTTTTTAATATGTTAATAGGAAAATTTTCCACCATCATCTAGTAAACTGAGATATTATGTAGAGAGGCCTTTCCAAGCATTAACCTACCTCCAATAGAGAGTCACTTTGAAGACCAATTGTTTGATTTCTTTTCAAATTTCTTAATGAGCCAAACCCAATCCTCAATTTGATACTCAATATCTTTGAGAAAAAAAACAAGCTAAGTAAAGCCATTTGATAATGGTTGGTTCTTCATATTAAAGAACTTTGTGATAGTCCCTTTTGTATCATCTTCCACCTCTGAATCAATGAAGTGAGATTTCGACTTGTTGGTCTCCAAACTAGAAGTAATACTAAAACTTTCAATTACCCTCGAGTAATTGAGCCATTCCTATCAATCCCCTTTTCCAAACATAAGAACATCATCAACAAATAAGAGATTAGTGATAGATATATGCCTTGTCACCATGATCCCAGATATATTTTTAGCTTGTTTTTCCACCAATATCATCCTACTGAAACTTTCAAAAACAAATAGGAATAACAATGCCAAAAGAAAACAACCTTGTCTTAATCATCTAGTAGCCTTGAAGAAAGTAGATGGGATACCATTGATGAGGATAGAAAAATCTACCAACAAAATACAAGCCATGATCCACTCCACCACATTAAATGTTAGTCCCAATCTATATAAATCCAACTTCAGGAATGTCTAGTCAATATAGTCATAGGCTTTCACAAGATCTAGTTTCAATGTCAAGGCTTTAATATGTTTTATTTTAATCGTATGCAGAAATTCTTGCACTATAGAAATAGTGTCATGTATTTGAAAATGCTTCAAGAAACCAAATTGTTCTAAAGAGAAATGAATAGATAGTTTATCTCTTAGCCTTAGTGCAATGGTTTTGGAAATCAATTTATATAAAAGATTGCAGAGAGAAATAAGATGAAATCACTAAAATCCAATGGTTTAGATTTCTTTGGAATCAAAGTCACAAAAGTGGAATTTAAGGCACCTGTAATCTTTAGAGAAACTATGGACTCCTCCACCATATGAAGAAGGTCCCTTCCTATCAAGTCGAAAAATAAGATAAAGAGTTTAATTGTCCAACCATCTCGACCCAAACTCTTATCTTTTGCAAATGTTCTAGGAGTCCTTTCCACCTGTTCTGATGTCATAGGCCGACCAACTTATTCATTGCCTTCATTTGAGAAAATATCTAGGATATGTTGCACCACTCTAATCTAACGTTCAATATCCAAATCACTCCTAGTTGTATATTGTGCTTTAAAATGTCGAATATCTTCCTTGGGTATGTCCTCTAACATGTATACCACCTCTCCATCCTCTCGATTAACTTCCCATATAGCATTATCCCTCCTTATTTGTGTGGCATATTTGTGAAAATACTTAGTGTTCTGATCTCCCACCTGTAACCAAATTTCCCTGCTTTTGAGCCACCACCCCTCGTCTTGAATTCTCAATATAGAACTCTTCCTATGTTCCTAGATTTGGAATTCATGTAAAACCTCCCAAGAGAATATATCCACATGAGACAGACTCCAACTTATTATCTATTAATTCCAATTTATAGAAATTATGGTGTATATTTGCAACTGCTTGTGAAGTTTTAATCAAAATCATGAGACACAAACCTACTCTACTGCTTTGCAAACATTAATTCACAATTTAGAATAAAAATATTAGACATGCAATAAAAAGTCACATACATGCAAATAGAATTTTTCCCTCTAAGGAAAGAACACTGCTAAAACCCCCAATTCATGCTTGCATTAATCTGATGAATAAAGATGTATTAAAATTGCTTTGCTCAACTGAGCACAACCTGCAAGTGCATAACCTATATCTATGCTCAATGAGAAGATCTAACCTAGACTTAGTCAATTTCATCCTTTGCTTGAGCTCCTATTTCCTTGCACAATTCATTGAGAAATTGAGCCCCTATAATTTAGGAAATTCCTCAAATTGATTGCACAATTCCTCAGGGTTGATCATCGGATTGCATGCAACACTTGTACACTCAAGATTAGTTTACAACTGATGTTACACTTCCTTGGAATCTCCATCACATTTGGCGAACTTGAATTCACTGCATGCACTAGCTATTTTGGGTTGATTGATCAGTTAATTGGATGACCACTGAGTTTGACTGAATTCCCACTACACCATTGACCTTCCACTAGTTCCTCGAACAACTAGAACTAGCTTAACCAAAAACAACTTGAGAGAATTGACCTTGATTGCTACAAATTAGAAATCACACATGCATAAATGAAATCTAACACCTCCAACTCGAATTTACTGAGTAAACTAGGTGACACAAGCCATGTCACACAAGCTAATTGCATCCAAGTTGTCTGATGATGTGGAAATTCAAATTTTCTCAATTTAATCAAGGCAAAATCAAATTGATAATTTCTTGTTGCATTTTTCAACACTCCCTCTCAACAAGAAAGGGATTATCAACCACCCCTATCCTGCACCTGTGGAAATCGAACTTACCTCTTAACAAGGCCTTTGTCAAAATGTCAACATCTTGTTCCTCTATCGGAATCTACTACAACAACATTATTGGCCTTTGCACATAATCCCGTAAATAGTGATACAGAATATCTATATGCTTGGATTGATCATGAAAAACAAGATTATCAGAGTGCTTGATGTAACTTTAATTATCACCATAGATCATAGTTGGATCCATCACCTGACCAAACAATCCAACAAGTATCTTTCTCATCTAGATTGCCTCACATGTTGCTTGACTTACAACCATGTATTATGCTTCTATCGAGTTGAGCGCAATAGATATTTTCTTCCTATTGTACCAAGAAAAAGTTGCGGACCTAACATTAAAAATTCCACCTGATGTACTCCTTTAATCTAATGGACTCCCTGCCCAATCTGCATCTGTGAAGCCACACAGCTTCACTCCCTTTGTCTGTTTGTACCATAGTCCAAACTAGGTAGTGCCTCTGAGGTACCGTAAGACATGCTTTATTGCCTTCCAAAATAATTTGGTTGGCCTAACCATAGCTTGGCTCAGCTGGTTGACTACATAGCACATATCTGGTTGTGTGTTCACAAGATACATTAGTGAACCCACTAGCTGCCAATAAATGGTAGCATCCACTTCCACATCTGAAGTGGCATCATCCTTCCTCCAGTTGGTCGCTAGGGGTGTCTCCATGGGTTTACAACTCTCCATGTGGAACTTCTGTAGTATCTCATTTGCATACTTTCCTTGAGAGACAAATAGTTCCCCATTGGCTTGTCATACTTTCAACCAAAGGAAGTAGTGCATGAGACCCATGTCCTTCATTTCAAATTTTCTTGCAAGGTCCTCCTTGCAAGATATGATCAGCTATTCATCACTAGTTAAAATCAAATCATCAACATATGAGACAAGAATGATAAATTTACCTTCTACCAAGATATGATAGAGGCTTTCATCCACTTCACTTTTGGTGAAGCCCAAACAGATGAGATAACTATTGATCCTAGTGTACCAAGCACGAGGTGATTGTTTGAGACTGTACATCGCTCACTTGAGTCTGCACACATGAGTCTCTCGATAAAAAGTCTCTAAACCTTCGAGTTTCTCAATGTACACCTCCTCCTCAATAAATCCATTGAGTAATGTTGTTTTTACATCTAGTCGGTGGATCTTCCACCCCATTTGCACAATCGGAGCAAGAATTGATCTAATGGATGAGTACCTTGCTACAGGAGAAAAGGTATCCTCATAGTCAATTCCCTCAACTTGAGAGTACCCCTTGGCCACAAATCTGGCCTTATACTTCTCTATTCTTTCATTTGTTGCCTGCTTCACCTTGAAGATCCATCTCGAACCCACAACTGGTTTATCTACTGGTCTTGGGCCCACTTCCCAAACACTGTTATTTACAATAGATTCATATTCCTCCACCATTGTATCGACCCATACATGTTTCTCTAATGCTTCCTTGAAAGAGGATGGCTCAATCATTAGAGCTATGTAGCCAATGTACTGATCAGGTTACCTTCTATGTCTGCGTTGATTTGAAGGAGCACCCACATTCTCCCTCGCATCATTCACTAGTATTTCTGCTTCCCTGGTTCTTTTGCTTCCTACTTTAGATGGTTCTACTTGAGTGGCTATCTCCACTCTTTGCTCCTCAACTTGTGGTTGCTCGATAACTTTCTGAGGTTCCTCATTTGGAGCTAAAAGCTCCTCTTATTTTGGGATCTAAAGCTCCCTCTCAAGAGAGCACCACATCACTTTCTCCTCATCAAATTTTACATCCCTTTGCACAATTGTCATTTTGAGGGATGGCAAGTACACATGGTAGTTGTGGGGAGTTTCTGTGTAACCCAAAAATACCCTCAATTCTGTTGTTGGCTCAAGCTTCTTCCTTGATTCTTTGGAGACATGGAAGTAAACAAAAGCTCCAAAAATCCTAAAGTCCGATGCATTCAACCTTCTCCCTCTAGTGTTGTAATCATGCCCAGAATCTGATGAGGACTCTGGTTTTGAAAATAGACTATTGTATTGCATACTTCAACCACAAATGTAGAGGTAGGCCTTGGTCATGCAACATCACCCTCGCTTCTCCCACAATGCTATGATTCTTTCTCTCAGCCACCACATTCTGTTGTGGGTTGTGGGGTGTTGTCAATTCTTATTGAATGCCTTCTTTTGCACATAAAATTTTAAATTCATTCGACACCTACGCACTTGCATTATCGCTCCTAAGAGCCTTCACATTCTTTCCATTTATTTCTCAACCAGTGCCTTGAATTCTACGAACTTGGAGAATTCCTCATCTTTATTCTGCGTGAAGAAGATCCAACACTTTCGTGAGAAATCAACGATAAAGATGACAAAATATTTGTGTATGACAATGGAGGCTATCGAGAAAGGTCCACATACATTAGAGTGGATCCTTTCAAGGAATGCATGTGCTTTACTGTCCCGATCATGGAAAGTGGATTTTGTGTACGTCCCTAAAATACATCCTTTGCATACATCAAGCTGCTCAAGTGCTCCTTTAGGAAGGCCTGTGGTTATTTGCTTCATAATATTCAAGGCTTAATGTAACACAATGTTCCACATCTATCTTATACAGGTTCTTCACACGAACCTCAATCTGCTTCACCTTTCTCGTGCCTATGTGTCTCGGGACTACTTTTTCTTTACTGAAGATCACATCATAACCATGGTCTTCCAAAACTGCAGCAAAGATGATATTTTTCTTTAGGCCTAGAACGAACATGACATCCTTCAGCCTGAGGGGCAAGCCTGACTCCCTTTTAAAGGTGGATGTACCAAACTTGGTTGTGATATACCTTCTGCAGTCCCCCATCTTGATGTGAATTTGCATATCTTTCTCCTCCAGGTCATTGAAAAAGTATCTACATCCTTTCATGTGGAACAAGGCACCAGAGTCCAAGTACCACATGCTCCCCCATCATTATGTTAGCCATGCATGCGATAAGGGTAAATTTAAGCTCGAACTGTGAAGCCAAGGTTTCACCTGCTCCTCCTCCTGAGGTCTTATTGCTTGCCTTTTTATGTGGACACTTTGTGGCATAGTGCCTGAATTCGTGAGAATGGATGCATTTAATTTTTGTCAAATCTTTCTTCTTGCCCCCTTGTCTGGATTTTGGTTTTGTTTGAGATTTCTTCCATTTTCCCTTCTTTTCCTTTCCATCGATTGCAAATTTTTCTTCATCCTCGCCCTTATATGAAGTCACATCCTTGATATTCTGCCTTATTTCCTCCCATACCAAATCTAACCATAAGTGTTCCCAATTTGATAATTTATCCCTCCCGTTCACCGAACATTTGTAGCTCTGTCAGCTCTTAGGAAGTCTTAGAAGGGCTAGGCTTACCAAATCATCATATAAAACAATAACACCAACTCCGACAAGCTCATCACGAACTTATGTGAACCTACTCAGGTACTGCAGAATAGTGCCATGCTTCTGCATCTTAATATTCTGAATTTTATCCTTAAGCACCAGCTTCCTGTTGTCACTACTATTCTAGAACAAATTGGTTAGTGCCTGCCACATTGCATAAGGAGTTTCTTTCCCATGGAGATTGGTGACAATGTGGTCCCATACTCCCTCCAATATTATTCTACTCGCCTTGGCTACATCTTTCTTCCACTAAGTATGGTTTTGGGCATCAAATTCTAGTGGTTTTGTAACATTCATCTTGATGTATTATAGAAATCCATTGTCATCCAATACCGCCTCCACACGATCCATCCATGCAACTAAATTAGAGGTGCATCCCAAGGCATACTCTAACCTTAGTCCATTGAAGGCCATTTTCTTAGTATGAAGAAATCCCATTGCATTGAAGTCCAAATTTGAACCTCCTGAGAAACAACTTCAAAATTTCTTCTCTAATGTGAATCCAGCTCTGATACCATGTAGAAATTATGGTGTAGATTTGCAACTGCTTGTGAAGTTTTAATCAAAATCACGAGACACAAACCTACTCTACTGCTCTACAGACATTAATTCACAATTTTGAACAAAATATCAAACATGTAATAATGAATCACACACATGCAAATAGTATTTTTCCTGGGGAAGGAAAACTGCTAAAAATCCCAATTCCTACTTGCATTAATATGATGAATAGAGATGTATTACAATTGCTTTGCTCAACTGAGCACAACCTGCAAGTGCATAACCTATCTCTCTACTCAATAATATTATCTAACCCAGACTTAACCAATTTCTGCCTCTGCTTGAGCCCCTATTTCCTTGAATAATTCCTTGAGAAATTGATCCCCTATTATTTAGGAAATTCCTCAAATTTATTGCGCAATTCATCAGGGTTGATTATCAAACTCCATGCAACACCTATACACTCAAGACTGGTTTACAACTGATGTTACACTACCTTGGAATCTCCACCAAAACTGGGGAACTCAAATTCTCTGCATGCACTAGTTATTCTGGGTTGATTGATGAGTTAATTGGACGACCACTGAGTTTGACTAATGTCCCACTACCCAATTGACCTTCCACTAGTTCCTCCAACAGTTGGAACTAGTTTAACTGAAAACAAATTGAGATAAATGACCTTGATTGCTACAAATTAGCAATCACACATGCATAACTGAACTCTAACTCCTCCAACTTGAATTTACTGAGTAAACTAGGTGACACAAGCCATGTCACATAAGTTAACTGCATCCAAGTTGTCTGTTGATGTGGAAATTCAAATTTTCTTAATTTAATCAAGGCAAAATCAAATTGAGAATTTCTTGCTACATTTTTTAACACAATTCATCCATCAAATCTTTCTTCTTCTTCCTCTCCCATTGTTTGGTTCTCTTTTTTAATTGTCTCAATTTCTAGCAAACCGTATTCATGTGACCCACCACCTCCTCTGAAGAGTTGTTGGTCCAAAAATAATGTACTGATTCTTGAAAATCCTTCTCCTTCAACCATGTATGACTGAATTTAAAAGGAAGCTTATGACATATCTACAACCTTTTCCATTCTAATAAAATCGACAAATGGTTTGATATCCTAGACGTGGCCACCCACAATCTACAACCACCTACAATCTACAACCACCTAGTTGAAATAATAGATTAACCTTTATAACAAAATAGTCCAATATTTTGGCTATGCCAGATACACCCATTCTGCCATTTTTCCATGTCTAGATAATTAGAACCGAAACTGGATCCACCAAATTATGTTGCTCAAAAATCTATTTGAAATATACAACTTTTGGATCCAGATTTCCTTTTCCACCCAAAACCTCACATATTGAAAGTGTGAGGTTTAGGTCACTAGCTAAAATCAACCCTTCAATACTCAAAAGACACCTTGAAACAACATTGTCCTAGAAAACTCTCCTATCTGAATATGGTGCATAGTAATTAAGGATGTGAAACCTCTTGTTTGTACCTCAAAACATACCAGTCAACAAAATACCATCCAAAGTGTAGTATGGAGTGAACTAGATTCTCAAGGGGTCCCAACTAGCTACAAACCCTAGAAATGGCCCCATGCATCTATCACACATATATGCCACCCAAGGCACATGCTCAGAAAAAATATTCTTGCCTTCTCCACCAAAGACATAGTTTCTTGTATAAGAATTAAAATTGGGATATGTACCTTATATGTCACAGAGCATTTTTATTAGAGGCATACCCAAGGCCTCACATGTTCAATGACATAATATTCATCTTGAAACATGGCTCTCGAGCGATTCTCTAAGTGCCTGTGGAGAAAGAGTCCCCTGAAAGTTTGTAAAGTCCTTCTGAAGCTGAATTGGAATAGAAACAAGGGTAGAATCATCAAGAGCCTTACCTTTTTTCCCTTTTTTTTCAAGTACTAACAATTTTTTTTGTTGATGGGGATGGGACTCCACAAGGGGAGCAAGCTATGGAGTATATAGGTAGAGGCTCGAGGGGAATGGGTAGGGAAAATATAATCTCAGGGGAAGTATGAGTCGAAGTGGAATTTATCACCTCTTTTAAAGGAGACTCATTAAAAGAAGGTATCATAGGTGACAAAGATTCTTCCAAGGTCTTTCTCATATCCCGTTCATCCACTATGTGATTAAATACCCCATAGGATCTACTTTCTAACCTATACTCCCCATTGTCAAATGAATTTATTTTATAATTTCCATAAATGTCAAAGGAGAATTGCCCAGTTGCCTCAAGTGGATGACAAATATAAGAATGTGGAGGGCATGAAAGAGTGTGTGCCAAGGGTTTAAATTATAAAACAATATGTTGTACCTTAATCTCAAAGTTAGAGGGAATAATATGAGGATTATCATACTCCAGACCCTCTCTGTTTTCAACACCATCCACATTTAAGGAATCAAGTTGAGAATTAACACAAGGTGAGAAGGAAAAGGAAGTTGGGTCAGTACCTATGGAATTCAATGAATGTGTCTCTAAGCTGACATTGACACCCATGTCCATGACCACCAAACTAAAATTGCCTCTAATTATTCTAGGAATCCTTATATCTTGCCAAGGATAAGTCTGAATTAGATGTCCCATTTGGTGGAAATAAAGGCATCTAAAAGGTATCCTCCAATAGTCAATACATTGCATATGGTGGTTTTCTTCCCACCTGAGCTCCAATTTAGGTAAAAGACCTCCAAAGAAGTTGACCTCCACCAGTACCCAGGAAACTTGCTTATCCACATCAACCAAAATGTTCTCATTCAGCAATTTTTTTTTACCAATCTTATTACCGATGTCAGTGATGGATCTCCTTTTCCACATTTCTATAGGTAATCCAGACAATTTAACCTAGACTAACTTACGCTGAAGGAGTTCTCTTAGAGGACTGAAATGTATGTTCCACCTTAACAGACCAAGGAAACAATGACCCTTTACCCACGAGTTAAGAAGAATCTTATCAACGTCTTGTGCACATATAAAATGAAAAAAATACCAAGAGTTTACCAACATACTCATTTTCGAAATGTATCCAATAATATGTGACTAGTTTCCTTCCATCTAATTCTTCATCTATGTAATATTCAGATCCCCAAAATCCCAATGTCTAACCAAATAATGAGATGAAAGACTAGATACCTGATTAGTTGTAATGCCACATCCAAAAGCAAGGGTATTTAGAACCTTGTTTGTTTTAACCGCATTTTTCTTGTCAGTTTTTCCCTTCCAAAGCCAAAAGGACTAACCATGTAAAGGAGAAGTGGAATGATCCCTAGCTAATCCCTTCTTTAGTATAGAAAGGCAACGATTACCAGCTAGAGGAAGTGAAACATTCCTCTCAACATTAATCACTATCTATTATAAGGTGACATAATCTAAGTAGTCTACATGTTCCCCAAAAGAAGTAATTGCCATCAGCGAGTCTCAAAAGGCCTTGCCTCTATCCAAATCAACACCCTCCCTAACTTCAAAAGGAAAACAACAAAACAACAAACATCTCCAAATACAAAACATTTACTCCACCACCCACCCAACCATACAAAATTCTTTTGTATTAAGATGCTCAAACGTTCACCTTCTCATAATAGAGGATACCAAATAAATGCAATTAAAATCCAATCCAAATATAGAAAATTTAAACCCACAAACCTCCAGGCTATCAAATCTTCAACAACCAAAGAGAAAAATTGGGAAATTCAAACAAAACCACTTCTAGATTACAAACAAAACATGTGCAAGACTATGTTCTCATCTAGAAATGTAAGTCTTAAACATGAGAAACATGAAATACAAAACCATATAGATTAAGCTCAAACAAATGTAATACAAAACTCTAGGTATCCAATCACCTCCACCTAACAAAGTGAACCATGAAATATGTTTAACAATGGTGCCCAAACATACTTCTAAAACGTTTTCCAAAAAGAAGTACCGAGAGCTCCAAAGGAGATGCCACTTGCGAACAAAAAACTATCCTATATTTAGATACTAAGCATGGTAAAACAGAGATGGACGAAAGTCCAATGCAAAGCCAATAAAAACTAAAACAAGTACAATATATCTTAATCCAAATAATCTAAAGGTAACCAAAGTATCTGGATTTGAAATTATACTCAATACCAAGCACATCAAAACCAGACTCTAGCCAAACATATCCTAGTCTAGGATAATAAAGGAGTAAATTTGTAGTAACAGATACTCAAGTAAAAAACCAATTCCAATTCTCAAACCAAAAAACCTAAACGTACCCAATGTAGCAGGCACATAATGAAAACTTAATACCCAAACACATCAAAATGGAGGAACTATTCAATCTGAACCTTCAATAACAGGCTTGTACTCATTGTCATTCAAATCCCTCCATTGCTCCACGATGAAACTCTGCAACTCCATTTCCAAATCTGGAATTCCCTCATGTACAAAATTGGGAACAATTTTTTTTATTATTAGAATATATTAAGAAATGAAAAAGGAGGATAAAAAAGAGAAAACGGGGGGTGTTGTTGTAAAATTAAGGTAGAGAAAGGAGGAAGGTGTGGGGGGAGGAGGAGAGAACGAAAGATGAAAGGTAAAAGGGGAGGGGGCTTAAGAAGACAAAGAAGAAGACAAAAGAAACACAAGAGGAAGATGGAAGGTAAAAGGGGAGGGGGCTTAAGAAGGGTTAGGACTGACATTAGTGTTAGGGGAATTAGGTTTAGAGGACAAACTATGGATAGTGAGACTCTTCCAAGAATGACTTAATTGGTATGCATCCATGATTAAAGTTGTTAGGGTGCTTTTCAATTTCTGAAACTTCCCTAATGACACCTTTCGAGTGGAAGGGGTAGAGGCCAAGATCTTCGTTTTATCAAAATAGATTAAATTCTTGGTATTATAGGAGTGTTCAATAATGGTTGATTTAACAACTTGGTTATGGTAGGCGTCAACCATATGTTCTTCTAAGCGGGCCTTGAAGGATCTTCCAATTTGTCCTATCTAAGACATTCTACAAGAGAAAGGGATCTCATAGACTTCGAGGCCAAGCATAGGGTCATTCCTGTCATTGGTCAATTTAGTTAGATAAGGGTTGTTTAGGAATTTAACAAGGTTTTGATATTCCTTTTAGAAAGGATTTTGGAAATATGATTGGTAACCCCTTGAATGTAGGGAAGGGAGTTTTGGCTATGAATGGATCACTAGAGAAGTTTTTAGAATTGGGGTGGAGAGAAGAATGGAATGCCTTTTTTTTTTAATCTAGGATGAGGAGTAACTATTAGTTTTGAGGAATTTGGTGAGATGGTATTTTTCATTGGGAAATGCTTTAGAGGAAGAGGTCCAAATGGCTTGGGTAACAAGGTTTTTAAGCACATCATACTTTTTAGCAGGATGATGGGGGGTTTGAGGGGGGCAGGTAGCCCCCCTGTACGGGGTCTGGGGCAACGCCCCGATAAAAAAATTTTTGGACCCTAGATTAGGTTGGGCGGACCTACCTATGGTTTTGTGCATGGTTTTTGCACATGGTTTTGGACGCGATGGTTTTTGGTCCATGGTATTGGATGCTTCAGCATGTATAAATATGTATTGTAACATTGAAAGGAACATAATGAAAAAGTTAATCTGGTAGTCTTGGTTTTGGGATCCAGGGGAAAATATTTGTGTATATGTGTTTTATGTGTTATGCTCTCTCATTGTTTATTTTCTTTGTTTTAGAATTCGTATGCAGGTAATTTTTGTACGGGGTTAAAACCTACATTTGATTCACATACTTGTCTCCAGAAATTGCTTCTTCAACATCTTTATTATATTCCATTGAATTTTTTTTCATCTTTTGCATTATGTTTTTGAGAAAAGAATTATAAGGTGCATTTTTTTTATTTTTATTTTGGGTTTTCCATATTGTGTTTCTCATGATGTATTTCATGTTCATTATGTTGATGATGTCTTTAACTTTTAAAATTAAAAAATGTAGTTTGTGATAAATCAAAATGCAATATTTGAACCCATTCCACTATTAGTACAAAAGTAGATAAATATTTTGACATGTCAATGTAGCCACTTTGCTGAGGATTAATTTTGATTCAAAATTCTCTTGATTCACATAGTAGACTCCAAAAATTGCTTCTTCAACATCTTTACTTTATTATATTCCAGTCAATCTTTTTTTCATCTTTTTGCATTATGTTTTTGAGAAAAAAAAAATTACAAGGTGCATTTTTTATTTTTATTTTGAGTTTTCCATATTGTGTTTATCATGATGTATTTCATGCTCATTATGTTACTGATGTATTCATATTGTAAAATTGATAAATATAGTTTGTGATGAATCAAAATGCAACAGTTGAACCCCTTCCACTATTAGCACAAAAGGAGAGAAAGATTTTGACATGTCAATGTAGACATTATACGTGTGCAGTGAAAAATCCACTTGTAGTACAAAAAGATATAGGGTTTTAACATGCAAATGTAGACATTACAAGTTCACAATTTGGACTTAAGGATCTTAACCAAGTCTTATGTAGTGGAATTTCCATTAGTAGTACAACAAGATATAGAGACTTTGACATGCTAATGTGGACATTATAAGTTCAATGTTCGGACTTAAGAATCTTAACTAGGTTTTTCTTTATAGTGAAAATTTACTATTGTATTTCCTAATTAAATTTGTGAAAGGAAATATTGACAAAGCATTATTACATTTCAAACAAATATTAACTTCCATCCCAAGCACTAGTAATACAATCCCTACAACTTAAGCATGTGAGGGTGCTAGATTGTGTCAAGAATGAGGGGCCAATAATTCCATTAAGATGTTGAAGAAGGTAAACAAATGCATTTCTAGCTCTTCCAACACGTTCACCACTACTTCCAATTCTTCGTATTTTTCTTTGAGTTGTGCGATGGAGAATTGCATCTTTCTCATTGATTTAAATTCTAGAGGTAATTTTGAACCTTTTGCAATTCGATCAATGGTCCATGTTGTTCATGCATAAAGCCCTAGAGTGATGTATGCTCATCTATAACCATTTGCATGGCTTAGGCTACCAAGAAGGAAACTTCAACTTGGTTTTCATTAGAATGGGCTACACCAATAGCTCTTCAAATTGCACCTTAACCTTACACTTAAAGCATTTAGGATCAATCCTAAAATTGAGTAGAGATGACTTCACAAATTAGTACAAGAGAGTTGAATTAGTACATCGAATGCTAAAAGGATAAAACATAAGATAATAACTAAATAAACAACCCATACTATAAGGGAGATGGGTTAAGGACTATTTATTTGAGATGGATTTCACTAGTTACAGGATATTTCAAATGGAGAACCTATGACTTTTACAATTATTGAGGAGAGTAGGGGCATATAGGCCTTGGCTCTTGTTGATGAAGTGAAGGGCATTAACAATGGCAAATTTGTGTAAGAGGTCAGGAAAGAGGGGATTTAAAAGTCCCTTTCAAATCATTATATGGTTTTGATATGCAATGATAAGGGAGTTAAAATGGTATTTCCCCTACCCATTTACTAGAAATCTAATGTGGATTTCTTCATGGAATAATTTTTTCTTGCCTAGAGATTCATTCCCTAGTAGATTATATTAGAAAGCCTCTCTGATAGATACCCCTTTATTTTCCACTGCATTGGCCTCTAAGTTGTTCTCTCAATAACCATGATAATAGTGCACATGTGAAATATTGGGACAAAGTTTTGGATTATAGGAAGAGCCTATCCCAAGAGTGATATGCATTGTCTTCCTTTATTCTCAAGCATTTGATGACCAAAAAGAGTCTCCAATTATTGTTATAACATTCCTCTCAGGGTACCAAGGGAAGAAGGTGACTGCGCGCGCTCTGATATCGGCTGCGATCAGGCTAGGTCTGCGATCGATTGCCCGCCGCCATGGCTGCACCAGGGGGTGCGGAGCCCTCTCCCACCCCTCCGCTATCTCCAGCAAAAGCGTTCCGAAGCATCCTAACGCAGAGGGGGAAAAAACGCCCTCATCCTGAAGTCCCGAAGTTTATAAAAAATCTGGATGAAATCCCAGAAATCGCATTGCCAGAAGACCAAACGATCAAAATTGCCCTTGCCTTGGCTGACAGAGGTTTAGTGGGGCAATTTATGGGTCGGTGGCCAACAACAAAAGCGACTGATGAATGGGTTCAACGAAACTGGAGACCCCTGCTTCCCAACAATGTGATCAGCTACGCGGTTGGAAGGGGCTTTTTCATTTTCGAATTCACTACCAAGGAAGACCGAGATCTGGTGTTCAGAAATGGCCCATATTTCATGGGAAACCAAGGTCTCTTTCTGAATAAATGGACACCCGACTTTGACCCCTCAGTCGATGTTCCAAAGGAGGTCCCTGTTTGGGTTCGGCTTCCCAATCTGCCAATACACTACTGGAGCTATCAATCTCTGCAAAAGATAGGAAACGGACTGGGCAGATTCATCGACAAAGCTGATAACAAGGGCCAATACACCTGTGCCAGAATATGCATGGAAGTTGACCTAGAAGCTGGACTACCGGAAGCCATCAAGCTCACAGTGGGAGACTGGCACCACTTCCAGAAGCTGGACTACGAGCAACTGCCCTTTAAATGCAGAATCTGCCATGAGCACGGCCATTTTCAACGAAACTGCCCCAAAGCACCATCAGGGGACAAAGAGGAAGAAGAAGGGTGGAAGGAAATAAAAAAGGGAAAGGTAGTCTCAAAGCCAAACGAGAAGAAGCAGACAGGACCAAAGGGGAATCCCCAGTCCAATGACAAGACCAAACTAGTCTCAAATGAAGGCCCATCATCAGGTGAAAAGGGGGAGGCCTCAGAGAACCATGAAGAAACTGAAGATCAGCCGAAGAAAAGGAAAGACACCGAAGAAGAATCCAATGCCCACCTAGCCAAGGCAGATCAAGGGGGAAAAGCAGGCAACGATGAGCACATTAGTCTTGCATCTGACTCAGGGGAAGAATCAGAAGAAAGAGAATCCGAATCAGACAACTCACAAATTTCTCCTATCAAATCGACCAGGGGCCGGAAATCCAAGAAGAAACAGAGAGAGGAGAAAACCTACATGGATGTTCTCCAAGGCTCCCAGAAAACTCTCAAGGGAATGATGAACACCAGATCCGGGCGCAAGAATAACAAGGCTCCAAAAGGAGCCACTCCTCCCCACCCCAGTAAATAATGAAATACGTCTCCTAGAATTGCAGAGGATTAGGTAGCAGGCTGAAAGAAGAGGCCCTGAAAGATATTGTGAGGTTGCATGTGCCTGAAATCCTGCTCATCCAGGAGACAAAGCTGGAGGACTCTCTTCTCCTCCAATCCAGCAAAACATTCTGGCGCAAAGGCCCTGGTAGAGCTGTCAGTGCTAGAGGTGCCTCTGGTGGGATTGCCTCCTTCTGGGACAGCTCCAAATACGACTTGATTCAAGAAGAAAGTTGCCAGCACTGGATTTTCACTCAGCTCCTCCACAAAAACTCTGGTCAACAAGTAAGTATGTTTAACCTTTATGCTCCGGTCTCTCCTTCGGAGAAAAAAAATTGTTGGGACTCGCTCCAGTCCTTTCTTTTATTGCACAACCCCGAAAACATCATTATTGCAGGGGATCTGAACGTCACTCTAGCTGCTGAAGAGAAAAAAGGTGGTTCCCCTGTAAGGGATCCAGCTAGAGAATGGGTAGAAGATATCATGATTGGCTGGGATCTGGAGGACATCAAACCATCAGCTGGGAAATACACTTGGCCTAATAAAAGACTAGGCCCCAGCCATATAGCTGCTCGTTTGGACAGATTCCCAGTCCAAGCCTCCTTTCTTACTAGCGGGCTAATGGCCTCATCCAAAATTCTGCCCAATTGCACCTCCGATCATAAGCCCATAAGTCTCGAGCTCTCCATGGATGGTTTTCTTGGCCCCATTCCATTTAGATTTAGCCCTTTGTGGATTCAGCAAGAGGGTTTCAATGAGGTGGTTTCTGAAGTCTGGAACCGGAAAATATAGGGATCCCCTTTCTTCGTGTGGGAAGAAAAGTTGAGGGCTCCTAAGAGAAAACTCAAGGAGTGGGCTAAAGATTTGAAAACACCTTCTGCCAAGAGAAAAGAGTCTATAGAAAACCTTGTTTCCCTTCAATCATCAATGGAGGATTCAGTTATTACCCAAAGTCTGCTCCCAAAAGAAGTTGAGTTACAAAAAGCCCTTCATAAAGCTAGTAGGGACGAAGAGGAGTATTGGAGACAAAAATCCAGAAACTTATGGTTACAGGCCGGCGATAAAAATACTAGTTTTTTCCACAAGCATGCCGAAGCTCGAAAGCAATTCAAAAATGTCTCAGAAATCCGCTCCCAAGATGCAGTGGTTAAAGATTTTGAAGGCATCAAGAGAGAAGCCTTCTCCTATTTCAAAGATCTCTACTCAGCGCCTGATGACCAGCCTATAGATCCTCAAGCCTATCCGTATAATCTAATCCCCTTCTGTGTGCAAGACCCTGTCAATAATATGCTGACTGCCTCGATCAGCATGGATGAGCTCAAGAAAGCCCTGGATTGCATGGAACCAGATAAGGCGCCAGGGCCTGATGGGTTCACTGCTAGGTTTTTTCAGTCTTGCTGGTCAACTATCAATAAAGACCTCCTGAGAATGGTTAGGAAGTCCCAATTCTGCGCAAAGATAGGAGGCAGTACCAATTCAGCCTTCCTTGCATTGCTTCCGAAAGAGAAAGGAGCTTCAGATTTCAGTAGATTTCGACCCATTTCGCTGTGCAATACTAGCTATAAACTGATCACCAAAATAATATCCATTCGCCTCAAGAATATTCTGCCGAACATCATACCGGAGAACCAAGGAGGCTTCATCAAAGGGAGAAAGATACTGGATAATATTGTGCTGGTTCAAGAGGCAGTTCACTCAAGTAGCCAGAGGAAAGAGAAAGGAATGGTAATAAAACTCGATTTGGCTAATGCCTTTGATAGGGTGAGGCATGACTTTCTGTTTGCTGTTATGACGAAAATGGGCTTCTCAATAAACTTCATAAATTGGGTGAAAGCCTGCATTGCCTCTCCTTGGATTGCACCGTTGGTAAATGGCCGATCGACTGAATTTTTTACAGCTTCCAGGGGATTAAGACAAGGCTGTCTGCTGTCCCCGCTTCTCTATGCTATTCAAGCCTCAGTGCTTAGTTTCCAGCTCGACTTCTGTCAGCAAGTCCAAATTCTGCCAGGCCTCAGAATGGTGCATAATGTCAAAGACATAAACCATGCCCAATTTGCCGACGATAATCTGCTGCTAGGTGGAGCGAGCATTAATTCGGCCAGATCTTTTAAAAAGGAGCTGGACATCTATAAGGAAGCCTCTGGCAGCAAGATAAACTATTCAAAAAGCACAATCTATGGCTGGAACTGCTCAGCCAAAAATCTGGCTGACATAGCTAGACTTCTTGAGATGAAAATCTGTCAGGTTTGGGATTCTTTCAAATATCTTGGGATCCCAATTTTCAGATCTATCCCTAAAGTCACCCACTGGATGCCCCTTTTGGACAAGCTTAAGCTCAAAATACAAGCCTGGGGAGCCTCCTGGCTGAACACTGCTGGGAAAATAATTCTTATAAAATCTGTCCTAACAAGCATGCCTCTTTTTCAGCACTCCATTCTTCTGGCCCCCAAAACCTTTCTCAGTAAAATGGATGGTATGCTGAGGAGATTCCTGTGGGAAGGGGGGAAAAACAATGAAAGAAGACTTCATTTAGTAAATTGGGATACCATTAAGAGACCATTCATGGAAGGAGGTCTACAAATGAGAGATTTGGCTGCTCAAAATCTCGCTCTAGGCTCAAAAATTTTGTGGAATATAGTGGCTGGGAAAATAAGCTGGAGCAAGAAAGTACTGTGGAAGAAATACTTTCAAGGGCAACGGTTGAGATGTCTGGACCTTCCACCAAAAACCTCCAAAGGTTCCCCAATTTCCAAGCTTTGTATCGCGGCTCTGGAGAACTTCAGTCCAAACCTCTACTGGATCCCAGCTAATGGGAAAAAAATTAGAATTTGGGAAGATCAGATTCTTGGAGACTAGTCGCTACACCATATAGAAGGCCTGGCAAATATTAAACTATGGCTGCATTCCAACAATAAGGAAACCCTTTGGGACATATCCACCTGGACGGAGGATGCTGGCAGAAGATGGGACAACTGGAATCTTGGAGAGGTTCCACTTCATTTGCAATCTGAAGCTTCATTACTATTAGACAATCTCCAAGGAAAATCTCCCTTGTCAGCAACAACCAAGGACAAAAGAGGGTGGGGCACCCATACTGGTTCCTTCTCGGTTGCTGAAGGATACAAAAGTTTGATTGTTGTTCCGAATGTTCCTCCAGACCCAACGCAATGGAAATTCATATGGAGCTTCCCTTCACTTCCAAAAATAGACTTCTTCTGCTGGACGCTAGCTCATAACAGTATTCTCACAGGAGATAACCTGAGAAAACGTGGAATGGAAGGACCATCCAGATGCCCATTATGTATGTCAGAGGAAGAAACAGCTGATCACCTGTTGTTGTTGTGCCCCTTTGCCAAGGCAGTTTGGAAGGGGGTTCTGAGTTCAAGGGCGGACAAGATTGAGCTGCCGAGAAATGTGCCAAACCTACTTCACGAGTGGGCCAAGCTATCAACGTTCTGCCTCAACAAAAAAAGCCTACTTAAGACTGCATGGATGTGGATCCCTAAATTCATCTGCTGGAAGTTATGGCTGGAAAGGAATAACAGAATATTCAGAGGAGAAATCTGCACATCAAACAACGTTATATCCAAAATTAAAGCTATTCTGGGAGAGACATTGGAAGCTAAGCCGGCCTTAAGGAATGAAGTAAAACTGGACAGTGAGGAGGAGCTTTGGCTGAATGATATAGTTCCAAATAATCAAACCAACCCTATTACTCCAGTCTCTTGCCAAGCTATGTGGGAAATACGCCTGGAAGAACAGGAATTTCTAAAGTGGAGATCGGCCCTAGATGACCACTGTCTATTCTTCGACGGGGCCTCTAAAGGCAATCCAGGAGCGGCGGGTGGAGGTGGAATTCTGCTGAATCCCGATGGCACTACATTACTAAGGTATCATTGGGGTCTGGGAATCGAATCAAACAATAGAGCTGAGGCTCTAGCTTTGTGGCAGGGGCTGACTCTGGCTCTTAAACGGAACATTCAATCCCTGACGGTCTTTGGAGACTCTCGGCTCATCATTCAAGCAATGAACTCACTCTCAAATCCTCTGCAGATCCATTTAGTCCGCATTCTCAAGAAAATTAGACCCATGCTGGCCAAGTTTCAGAAAATTTCCTTCTATCATATAATGAGGCAGCTGAATTCTCAAGCCGATTTGGAAGCCAATCTTGGCTCAGCCAGCAGCCAAAGAACCCTTTCAGTCAACTCTGAAGAATCTCTCTGCATCATCCCTTAATAGTCTTGCCCAGGAAAACTGTTCCTTCTGATGCATTAGGGATCAGCTTCTGAACCAGCAACCTTGGATATCCATCAGGCTTTTGTTGAGCTAGTTACCTGAAATCAAGGGCAGACAATCAAGAAAAGTTAGATGCTTTGGTATCTCTGTTCCTGGCAGGCACTATAAGCTCTGTTCCCAGCAGAAGCATGAGCCAGAGGATGAATTTCTGAATTTAAGTCAACAAAAAGCCAAGGTGGTCCTTTAACAGGAAGAGTTCATCATGAAAATAGGAAAGAATTAATGGGCAGCATCTGATTCCATCCCAGACGAGACCATTCCCAAACTGAAAGATGCTCCTTCCTGAGTCGACTTGGGTGCTGTGTGATTGAATGGAAGAACGCACAACTGTTATAGAGTGGCTGTATTCTTTTTTGTGGCGCAAACACAATCAATATACCTGTTGGAGGTAAAGTTCAGAATCTCCTTTGTAGCTGAATGCATTGTTTTGGGTATGAATGCCAAGGATCTGCTATTGCAGTAGCCCAGTTAGTAAATTCAAGCAGCGGCGCAGCAAAGTCTAAGACGGATTCTTCTTCAGCTCATCCAGAAAGCGGGTGGTTCTTCAGTCGACTGTGGACTCAGAGAAATGACGAGGAGGAAGCATTGATCATTATCACGGGACAGAGCAACATAACGGACATCACAAATTGACAGCCCAGACAAATCCGGCAGTTATCAGAACCTTTAGGCAGGGACTCTGCGGATATTTACCAAAGGGCGATTCTATGTCAAAGCATAACCATGGACCTCACTGTGTAACAAGAAAGCTGAGAGACAAGATAATTGAGGAAACTGTTCAATGTGTAATAAGTACGCGGCAGCTGTTTTGCCGCCAATTAAAAAATTAACCGTTACAGTCAAAAAAAAAAAAAAACATTCCTCTCAAGCTTACCTAGGATTTTTAATCTTTAGAGAACAACCAATGCAACTTCAACCTCATTGAGTAATCCAATTATTGTTATAATATTCCTCCCTAACTTAATTGGGATTTTTAGTCTTTAGAGAACAATGAATACAACTTCAACCTCATTATTGGTGACAATGCAAAAAAAACCATGTAAATTAGGCCTCTCTTTTTCCATCAAAATAATATATAACACTTTACACATGCCACTTCAAGATCATGTACTCATTTCCACAATTAAACTTTGTTTTTTAATTGATTTAATTAGTTTTAATATTAAATATGATATGCTTACAATTATTATTATTATTATTATCCAATTTTAACTATAATAATAATCTCTTTTTAAATAAATATTAAGATATTTTATAAAAACTATTTATAAAGTCAATTTCAAGATAGTTTATGATAAATTGCCAAATAGACCATTTATAAAACGTTACAAATCATATAACATCCATTATAAAATTGGTAAAGTTATTTATATTATGAAGATACTTATTACTTCAAATATGTCTACTTTAACATATGGTTTGATAAATAAATTAACCCTTATAACTGTTTTAGAGTATTTAAAAAACTAAAACTATTTCTAAGAAAAGTTTAAAATGTTATATATATATATATATAAAATAATTTTTTTTATTTTATTTTTTATTTTATTTATTATTTTTTTTTCAAGTATAGGAATTATAAGTTTAAGTTATTTAATTGGTTAAGTTTAAGTATTTTGGAGTTTTTCGGGTGCTAAATCCATTTATGTATTAAAAAAATACATTTATTTTTTATGTGATTCATGGTCCTCACTAATGACTACACCCATGGAATAATTGTACTAGGCAAATCTACCTAAAAAATCACTTGCCTCAAGAAGGAACATGTCAAAAGAATTGAACATGTGCTTAAACAACAAAGAGTCAACTAAACTATCCCTTCCGACTAATATCCAAAAACACATGTTAACCATTAAAAATTCAAAATATGGGTTAAAATTATATTGAAAAATCTTTAAAAAGAATATTTTATTTATTAGTTAAACTACAACTTTTTTTTTTGTAAACGTGTTAAGACTACATCTTCATCATGTCCAACTTTAAATTACACTTTTTATTTTTGTAAGTTTGGTAAGACTATATCTTCATCATGTCTAACTTCTCACCCCAATTGAGAGAGAAGATAACACAAGATTTAAACCCAAGACTTCCGATTCAGTGATACTTCATTTCAATAACCATTACCAACCAACCTACCCAAATAAGCAAACTACACCTAATTTTTTAATAATATGAAAAATACTCTTATTTTGTATATTTATTTTTAATGGTCGTGAATAGTTACGTTACATTCCTTATTACCAAATAGATCATGTAGCACACGGAATGTTTATTTTATTGTATTTTAAATTAATTAAAAAGCACTAGTATAGCCTTCTGTTGCTAAGTAGTGACGCACTTGGAATCTAAGATTAGCTTTTACTTTCCATGCTTGGACATGCATCTTTCTCCCATGTACTTTCTTAATATAGATTAAAGGCACGCCCGTTCCAACCATTTTCCTTCGCTAATTAATTAAATTTAATATAATAAATGACAACGTCTTCTTTGTTAATTATTTAAATTTGACATGGTGACAAAGTACTTTTCTAGCGGGGATTGCGTTTTTATTTTTTCCTCTATATTTAATACTAAAAATAGTAAATTTCAAATGATGTGTTTTTTTAATTATATAAATAATTAGTTTTTAAATAAGATATGAAAATGTTTTTAATGAGTTAAAGTTCGTTTTTTAAGAATATTTGAAAACATGTTAACAATAGATGACAAGAGTAATGCCTAACCAGAGTAAAAGTCATTTTCGATGGTATAGTTTTTTTTAAATAATGGTGATGAATCAGGTTATATTTATAGATAGTAACTATAACCAGTGATAATTACATTATTGAATATGTTTTTTTTTTATGAATTTTATTTAAAATTTGGTAGGAATTTAATTAAAGTTTTAAGTTTAACTTATGTAATTTACAAAATTTGAGTGTTTCAAGGATTTTTTTGAGAGATTTGAATCTATTTATGCATTCAAAAACACATTTTAAGTAATTAAAATTCACAATGTTGTAAAAAATAGTATAACCAACTTGTGAAAAGGCTCTAGGCAAGTGTCATATACCACTATAAATATCTGAATATGGTATTTCACTACACAATTCTTTTGTATGGGCAAAGGTTTGGCAACCCTCGAGGTGTGAACCTAGCCCTACACTCTGCTCTGCATGGCTTGTGCGTGGCGACTCCATGCTTTATGTACGAGGGTTCACCTATCTAGGCCCTCCCAAATTAAATGCTCACAAACATGGTTCGGGGATTTCATATGCTCTGAGATCATCAACAAGATCGTTCCTTTTGCCTGCTTGGATATGGCAAGCTCCTTCCATGGTCGATTGGCTATAGGAAACAATCGGTCTGACAAACGAGTTATGCTCATTTATGAGCTCATCATGCGACATTGCATTGGGATGGTGAAGCTCGGGTTCAACCAAGACACTTGGACTTGGTCGTGCAAGTTTTATGGCTCTTACTCTTTTCATTGTACCAACTTTCTCAAATTGAGAATTCGTTATATAGGCCTTTAGTTACTCACAAGGTGGTGGAAATATGGTCGCCTTGTCATTAAAGATGCGGTAGCTGGTTGTCTCTAGCACTCTTCGACTCTGTTTCACCGGAGGTTAAACCATATTGTTGTCACATTGTCTGAAGGTAAGTCTCTTTTATACACACTCCTTCCCTTACACCTTGTTTCTATTGTGGCCGTCCTTATCACTGAGTTTCTCAGAGTTTCGTTATCTAGGGTCGTGTCTTCTCTCAATGTTCTTCGTTTTGTTTTTGCATAACATGGGGACTCATCCATCCTTTGAACTCATGGTTGTTTTATCCCCAACGTCCTTACAAGTCTCAGAACCATCCAGAGTTTCTTTTAATTCTCCAGTACATGTCTGTGGGTTTGTCATTCTAACACATTCTCCATTTGGTTATGAATCTAGGTTTTGACTCTCCCAACTCTAGGCTTCACAAATAATCACAATTGCGGTACAATTACCACATTGGGCTTTCGAAGGGTATCAATTAATCTCCTTTTACTACCCCGCACTATCCTTTTTCCTTGCAATCAAGCTTTCCCTCTATGTCCGGGTGAGTCTACACTCTTGTCGTCATAATACTTGGGTTGTTGTTCTTTTTTCTGTGTTCATAGGAAAGTGTTTTATTTACATGTATTACATGGCTCCTCTCCAACTATTACCCGTCCGACGGGGTTGTCATGCAGGGGCGTCCTCCTCAAGGAACATGCACCTTTTTGGGTGGGAATCAATAGTGAATTTCTTTGATGTTGCCCCTCTTGAGGTCAAAAAGGAAATTCTCAATCTGGAACCGAAAGAATTTGGTGATCGTAAATACTTCTTTGACTCAGAGATAAGTGGAAGCAATGTTAAATGGGTATTGGATCTAGGAAAGTTCCGGAGAAGAAGAATTCATTTTCTTCACTCCATCACTCACCATCGTCAAATGGAGACATTGCTTAACATGGTTATTCATGATAAGCAAGTTGATAACTACAAACTCTTTTCTGGCCAGGAGGAGATAAAGCACATAATGTGAGACATCAAATATAACCTTGATGATATTATGGTAAGGTTAAGTCATGTGGAACATTTTGTTTTTTCTAATTGAGACACTGATTCAAATGACCATCACGAAGACTTAGCAGTTATCAATGTTATGCATCTCAATTCTATTCCTACAAATTTGGATATGCCTCTCAACAACTCACATGGAAACTTCTCCCTGCGCTCACCAGTCATTATTCTTGACTAAAGTGTTCTTCAAACAAGCTGTCTCAGTCTTCACAGTGAAAGGAATCTACAAACTCCAATTTTTACTTATATTTTACTACACTATATGGTCTTTGCAAGTTTTACAGTTCAGGTTCATAATTGTCTGGTTGTTAACTCTATAGTTGTTTTCTCTATAAACAATAGTACTCTCGACATGTCGTCTATGCAGTCACTTTTTGCAAAATTTAGTCAAGGTTTCCTATTTCAAGTTGTTGATTTGGTGTAGTCACATCTGGTCAATTTCGCTAAATGCTTGTCTACTGTGTTCTACTCTATGGACTTAGCATGGTGAACTCTTTTATTTCGGGTTTCCTGAAGTTTTGGAAAAGATTCTATTGTAATATATGTAATACTTTCAGCTGTTAATAGAAATTTGTAGAAATTAGGTTGTAGATTTGCAACTGCTCATGAATTTATAATCAAAATTAGAAGACACAAATATACACTATTGCTTTGTGGACATTAATTCACAATTTAGAACAAAAACTTCTAACATGCAAGAAGAAATAACACGCATGCAACAAGTATTTTTGTTTGGGGAAAGCAATATGCTAAAAATCCCAATGCCTCTTGCATTAATCAAATGAAATAGAGATTTATTACAATTACTTTGCTCAATTGAGCTCACCTTGTAAATGCACAACCTATCTCTCTGCTCACTGAAGGCCTATGACCCACACTTAGTCAAATTTTCCCTCAGCTTGAGCTCCTATTACCTTGCGTTGTTCCTTGAAGAATTAGCCCCTATTATTTAGGAAATTCCCTCAATTGAATTACGCAATTCCTTTAGGATAATCATCTAACTGCATGCAACACCTGCACACTCAAGACTAGTCTACAACTAATGTTACACTGCCTTGAAATCTCCACCTCAACTGGGTAACTTGAATTCTCTGCATGCATTAGCTATGTTGGTTTGATTGATCAGTTAACTGGATGATCACTAAGTTTGACTGAAGTCCCACTGCTTAATTGTCCTTCCATTAGTTCTTCCAAAAGTTGGAACTAGTTTAACTAAAAACAACTTGAGATAATTGACCTTGATTGCTACAAATTAGCAATCACACATAGAGAACTGAACTCTAACTCCTCCATCTCGAATTTAATGAGTAAACTGGGTGACACAAGCCATGTCACACAAGTTAACATCATCCAAGTTGTCTGTTGATGTGGAAATTTGATTTTTCTCAATTTAATCAAGGAAAAATCAAATTGAGAATTTCTTGTTGCACTTTTCAACACTCCCTCTCAACAAGAAAGGGTTTATCAACTGTTATGAAACCAGCTCAAGAAAAGATAGAAAAGATAGATCAACATCTTAGAATTCAGCCTCTTCGAGGGGGAAACCTCCTTTACATTACATAAATGAACAATTCCTGGATGATTCAAATGACAAAACCTCCTTTCTATATATAGGAGTCTAAGGAGTCACAATATAACCTAGCCGACCTAACAATAATAATATAAAGCCACAAAAATAACAATAGAGGGGTTCTATGGGGCACAGTAATAACAATATGGGGATAATAGGGGCACAACAATATTAATAAGGGGTACAACTACAATAGTAATGGGGTATTCACTAGTATTATAGGGACCCAACATGCCCCTCTCCTTCAAAAAAGTGTTGTCCTTAACGCTTGAGAAGTTCTGGATGCTTCTGTATAAAATTCTCATCCTCCCATGTGGAATCTTCAGCGGATAAGTTCTTCCACTTGATAAGATACTCCGAAATTGATCGATTTCGTAGCTGTCGAGTTCTTGTTTCTGTGACTGCTTCCGGTTCCAATATAATTTTTCCTTCCTCGTCAAGTTCTGGCAATATTGTTTGAACTGGGAGCTTGTCGCCTATAACCTTCTTTAAACATGAAACATGGAAAACTGGGTGCAATCGAGAAGCTGCAGGAAGCTCCAATTTGTATGCCATAGTACCAATCTTTTACAACACCTTGTATGGACCATAATACTTTGGTGATAATTTATTATCCTTCTTAGCTTGCTTGAGGGACATTTGCTTATATGGTTGTAGCCGTAGGAATACCCAATCACCTACATCAAAACTTCTTTCGCTGCAATGTTGATCTGCCTGTTGTTTCATTCTATTTTGTGCCAACACGAGGTTATCCTTTAAGAGTTGGAGGACTTGTTGTTGATGTTTGATGTGATGTTCCACTGCTTGAACCTTAGAATTTTCTCTTAAATATGATGTGATGGATGGTGGTTGATACCCATAAAGTGCCATAAATGGGGTCATTTTTGTTGTTGTATGGAAGGAAGTGTTATACCACCATTCAGCCAGAGGCAACCATTTGACCCATTGTGTCTGTTTATCAGATACAAAGCAACGAAGATATCCTTCCAAACATTTGTTTACTATCTCAGTTTTCCCATCAGATTGAGGATGATAAGATGAGCTATGAGCTAACTGAGTACCAAGACAAGAAAATAATTCTGTCCAAAAATTTTCAGTGAAAATGGGATCTCTGTCACTTACAATAATCTTTGGGTTTCCATGTAGCTTTTGAATTGTTTCCATAAATGCAGTAGAAACTGTACTGGCTTTAAATGGATGTGATAATGCACAAAAGTGTGCATACTTGGTAAGTCTGTCAACTACCACCATGATGACACTCTTTCCCTCAGACTTGGGTAAACCTGTGATAAAATCCATTGAAACCTCCTCCCAACGTTGGCTTGGAATGGATAAAGGTTGTAATAGACCCGGTGTCTTAATTGTTTCAACTTTATTTTGTTGGCAAACCAAACATTCCGCCACAAACTTTTGAATATCTGATTTAAGGCCATCCCAAAAAAATTCCTTCTTAACCCTGTGGTAAGTTTTTAAAAATCCTGAGTGCCCTCCTAAGGGAGAAGTGTGCAATTCCATAAGAATCTTTTGTTTTAGTTGGGAATTCTTACAGAGGTATAAGCGATCTTTGTACCATAACGAATCATTTTGCCAGCTAAATGTATCAGACATACTAGAATCTTGTTGTAACTTTCGAATAAGTGCCCACACTTCTTCGTCATTCTTCCATTCCTCCCTTGCTTCGTTTATCCAATCTGGTTGGATAATAGAAATGGCGCACAACAATGCTTCCACATCCTCATCCTTTCTTGAGAGTGCATCTGCCACCACATTTTGCTTCCCTTTTTTGTAGATGATTTCAAAGTCATAACCCAACATCTTTGTGACCCACTTTTGTTGCTCTTCAGAGGATAATCTTTGTTCTAAAAAGTATTTAAGGCTATCATGATCCGTTTTTACCTTGAAGTGTCTTCCCATTAGGTAGGGTCGCCATTTCTTAAGTGCATGGAGTATTGCCAACATTTCCTTCTCATAAATAGCTTTGTGTAAAAACTTTCCCTTGATTGGACGACTTTCAAAAGCAATGGGTCTTTCATCTTGCATTAAAACAGCACCAATTCCATTTCCTGAAGCATCACATTCCACAATAAAGGTTTTTGTGAAGTCTGGTGTAGCTAAGACCGATGCTTGGCACATTGCCTCTTTAAGATGTTCGAAGGCCTTTGTTGCTTCTGGAGTCCATGAAAATGCATCTTTCTTCAATAATGTTGTTAGAGGTGTTGCTATTCTCCCATAATTCTTAACAAACTTGCGATAATACCCTGTCAACCCGAGAAATCCTCGCAGATGCTTTATGGATGTGGGAATTTTCCATTCCTTAATGGCTTTAATTTTTCTAGGGTCTACCTTAACTCCTTCATGAGATACAATATGACCCAAATATTCCACCTCTTCTACTCCAAAGAAACATTTGGATCTTTTTGCATATAATTGTTTCTCCTCCAATAGTTGTAGCACCATGTCAACATGTTCAACATGATCCTTCCAAGACTTGTTGTAGATTAGTATATCATCAAAAAATACTAACACAAATTTTCTAAGGAATGGTTTGAAAATTGAATTCATCAAACCTTGAAATGTTGAAGGTGCATTGGTAAGGCCAAAAGGCATGACCAAAAATTCATAATGACCCTCATGAGTTCTAAATGTTGTTTTCGGAATGTCTTCAGTCTTCATTCTGATTTGATGATATCCTGAACGAAGATCCAACTTGGTGAAGTAAATTGATCCATGCAATTCATCCAGTAATTCATCAATGACAGGAATGGGAAACTTATCTTTAATAGTGAGCTTGTTGAGCTCCCTATAATCCGGACACATGTGCCATGATCCATCCTTCTTGTGCACCAATACTACTGAGCAGAGAAAGAACTTTGACTCGGTTGAATTATACCAACCTCTAGCATTTCTGCAACCATACGTTCAATTTCACTCTTTTGGGCATAGGGATATCTGTACGGCCTGATGTTTGGAGGAACACTTCCTGGAATCAGATGAATAGCATGATCATGATCACAAATAGGTGGGAGACCTTTGGGAGTCTCAAATACCTTGGAATGATTGTCCAAGACTTTTTGGAGATCTGGAGAAATAGATGATTCCAATGTGGGAAACATCTAGCGAACATAATTGTGCAATTACACCTCTTTGTTCCTTTTTTAGAAGCTTTGTCATACCGTTAGAGCTGATTATCTTTCCCGGTTTCCCTGCAATACCCCTTAATTCCACTTCCTTTCCTTCCACAAAAAAATTCATGAAAAGTTCTTGAAAATTAAAAGCTATTGTACCCAAGGATTGTAGCCATTGGACTCCTAGTACAACATCAGCACCTCCCATTGGAATGGAAAGCATTGGGCTAGTCAATACATATTCTCCCATGGATAGCTTGATATTATGGCACTTTCCAGAGCAATTTATTGTTCCTCCATTTGCAACCATCACTTGACACTCTGGTGCTGGATATAAGAAGCAATTCAATTCTTTTGCTACCTTACAATGAATAAAATTGTGGGTACTTCCTGAATCAATCAACACTATTACCTTTTTCTTCTTGATTTGTCCTTCTATCTTGATGGTTTGAGGAGTGGTAATTCCCACCAATGCATTACAAGATATGTTTGGATTCATTTCTTCTTTATCTAGGCTTTGTTCATGGAGTATATCCTCTTCTTTTGACCTTTCTTGCTCTTTTTCTTCTTCCTCTTCACAATCTATGTAGAATAATTTCTTCTCAGCACACTTATGACCTTTAGTGTATTTCTATCACAACTATAACAAAGCCCTTTTTCTCTTTTTTCTTCAAATTTTTGTGGTGTCAACCTTATAGGTTGTGGAAGACTAGGGGCAACAACACTTCCATCTTTATAGTTGTGAGTGGTATGCTTCCTGGTTGCCATAATTTTGCTTTCCATTTTTCTTGCTAACCTGAATGCCTTCTCTAATGAATCAGGTTCCCAAAGGCGAACATCATGTTGGATATTATCCTTTAAAGTCCCTATGAACACATCAATCCTATGCTCCTCTGGAATATTTTTTACCCTTATGTTCAATTTTTGGAACTCCTCAATGTGCTCCATTATTGAACCCTTTTGTTTGAGACTTATCAATTGGCTAAAAAAAGTGTTGCTTTTTGTATCCTCATAATGTGCTGTCAATTCTTTCGTAAAAATTGCCCAAGTGATAATTTGTTTACGAGAGCAAAGCCATTGATACCATACAAACTGATTTGGTTCCAAATATAAAGTTGCAATACGTACCTTTTGTGTGTTTTGCACATTATTGAGATCGAAAAATTGCTCCATTTGTAATATCCATGTTGCAGGATCCTTGCCATCAAACTTCCTCATATCAATTTTTGGAATATGGTGGGTCTTCGATCCAACATTAGGGTCTATGGAATCATGATTAACATTTCTTTTGTTCTCATCATGAGTTTCCTTTACTACCCTTTCACCATTAGTGACCATTTCTTGTAGCAACTTATTCATATTTATCTTCAATTCTTCCATGTCTGTCTTCAAATCTGTCTTCCAATCGTCCATCTTAGCTTCCATGCCAGTCATCTTGGCTTCCATGCCCTTTATCTTAGATTCCATGCCATTTATCTTAGTTTCTGTTAGCTTTTGTGAGCGTGACATTTGTTGCACTTGTTCTTGTAATTTTGATATATCATGTAGCATTTCTTCCTCTTCTTCATGAGTCATGCTAGGGCTTTCAGGTTCCTTACTAGGTGTTTGCATTTTCTTTCCTCGGGGCATCCGTTACCGATAATAATGTTCTACTATGCCCTTTGAATTCCTTCAAAATAAATTTTCAAACCAATCTTAAGAAAAAATTTAAAAGAATCTACACACCTTTTTTCACTTTGTAGGAGCTTGATATTGCCTCTGATGTATCTCTATACTTTCAGATCATCCAGTTCTGAAATTGTGATCTGCAGTAGCCCTCTGTGTCCTCTTTCCAATGCCACCAATCTGATCCAAATTGGATTCTCCAAGGAAGAGTTATGCAAAATCTCCCACAGTGACCTGATTATAGACTAGTTCAGTAGAGCGAACTTGTACAACGTGCCACGAGTCACTGTTTCGACCTTTGGCTCTGAAAAATATATATAAGAAACTACAATCCGTCCTCTTTCTGTACCTTCTTACGAAATTTCAATCAGATGCTCAGAGAGAAAGTTATGACAATTTTCCCCAGGTCACCTGTTTGGAATGAAATTCAGGAGTCTGCAAGAAGACCAACTTCCTCAGATCATATCTCCGCAAATATAGCGCAAACAGCTCTAAAATTCGGACCTAAGATTCAACGCAATTTCTTCTCAAATGGGTTTTTTTTTAGCTTCTGAAATGTCGCAGAAAAAAAGTTATAGCGAAAATGCCACGATGACCTGTTTGGAGCAGCGAAACCCTAGAATCCAAAGCTCTGATACCAAATGTTATGAAACCAGCTCAAGAAAAGATAGAAAAGATAGATCAACGTCTTAGAATTCAGCCTCTTCTAGGGGGCAACCTCCTTTACATTACATAAATGAACAATTCTTGGATGATTCAAATGACAAAACCTCCTTTCTATATATAGGAGTCTAAGGAGTCACAATATAACCCAGCCAACCTAACAATAATAATATAAAGCCACAAAAATAACAATAGAGGGGTTCTATGGGGCACACTAATAAAAATATGGGGATAATAGGGGCACAACAATATTAATAAGGGGTAAAACTACAATAGTATTGGGGTATTCACTAGTATTATAGGGACCCAACATCAACCATCCCTATTCTACACCTATGGAACTCAAACTTCCCTTTTGACAAGGCCTTTGTCAAAATATCAACATCTTGTTCCTATGTCAGAATGTACTGCAACAACATTATCTGCCTCTGCACACAATCCTATAAATGGTGATACTGAATATCTATATGATTCGATCGATTGTGAAAAACATGGTTTTCAGAGAGCTTGATGGAAATTTGATTGTCACAGTAAATCACAGTTGGATCCATCATCTGACCAAACAATCAAACAAGTATCTTTCTCATCCAGGTCACCTCACATGCTGCTTGACTGGAAGCCATGTATTCTGCTTCTGCTGAGCTGAGTCCCACAGATCTTTGCTTCCTATTGTACTAAGAAACTGCTGTGATCCAACATTGAAAATTCCACTTGATGTACTCTTTCAGTCAAATGGACTCCTCATCCAATCTGCATATGTGAAGCCACATAACTTCATTCCATTCATCCGTTTGTACCATATTCCAAACTGGGTAGTGCCTATGAGGTACTGTAGAACATGCTTAACTTCCCTGCAAAGTAATTTGGTTGGCCTAACCATAGCTTGGCTCAGCTAGTTCACTGTATAACACATATTTGGTTGTGTGTTCACAAGATACATTAGTGAACCCACCAACTGTCGGTAAATAGTAGCATCCACTTCCTCACTTGAAGTGGCATCCTCCTTCTTCCAGTTGGTTGCCAGAGGTGTCTCCATAGGTTTGCAATTGTCCATCTGAAACCTATAAAGTATCTCGTTGGCATAATTTCCTTGAGAGACAAACAATTCCCCATCACCTTGCCATACTTCCAATACAAGGAAGTAGTGCATGAGACCCATGTCCTTCATTTCAAACACTCTTGCAAGGTCCTCCTTGCAAGATCTAATCAACTGCTCATCACTAGTTAAAATGAAGTCGTCAACATATAAGATAATAATAAAAAATTTACCTTCTACTAAGATATGATAGAGGTTTGCATCTGTTTCACTTTGGGTGAAGCCCAAATCGGTGAGATAATTATCGATCCTGGTGTACCAAGCATGTGGTGCTTGCTTGAGACCATACAACGCTCGCTTGAGCCTGCACACCTGAGACTCTCGATCAAAAGTCTCAAAGCCTTATGGTTGCTCGATGTACACCTCCTCCTCAATAATTCCATTGAGGAATGTTGTTTTCACATCCATCTGGTGGATCTTCCACCCCGTCTACGCAACCAGTGCAAGAATTGATCTGATGGATGAGTACCTTGCTACAGGACCAAAGGTATCCTCATAGTCATTCCCCTCAACTTGAGAGTACCCGTTGGCCACAAATCTGGCCTTATACTTTTCTATGCTTCTTGTGTGGACACTTCGTGGCATAGTGCTCGAATTCATGACAATGGAAGCATTTAATTTTTGATAAATCTTTCTTCTTGCCCCCTTGACTGGATTCTGGTTTGGAATGGGATTTCTTCCCTTTTCCTTTCTTCGCCTTTCCAGCTAATGTAAATTTTTCTTCATCCTCACCCTTGGATGAAGTCCCATCTATGGCATTCCACCTATATCAAATCAGACCATAAGCGCTCCCAACTTGGTAGTTTCTCTCTCCCATTCACCAAATCTTGATAGCTATGCGAGCTCTTGGGAAAGCCTAGAAGGGCTAAGGTTACCAAGTCTTCTTCAGGGACATTAACACTGACCTCGCCAAGTTCATCACGACACTGTGTAAACTTGCTCAGATACTGCAGAATTGTGTCATTCTTCTACATCTTGATACTTCGAAGTTTATCCTTGAGCACCAGCTTCTTGTGGTCACTACTATTCTTGAACAATTCTATCAGTGCTTTCCACATCACGAACATAGTTTCTTTTCTATGGAGATTCGAGACAATATGATCCTGTACTCCCTCCAAGATGATTCTCCTCACCTTGGCCACATATTTCTTCCACTGAGCAAGGTTTTGAGCATTAGATGTTTGAGGTTTTGCAACATTTGTCTTCATGTATTCTAGCAACCCATTGTCATCCAATACTGTCTCCATGCGGTCCTTCCATGTAATGAAATTAGAGGTGCCTTCCAAGGAATACTCTAGCCTTGGTCTATTGAAGGCCATCTTCCCAACTTTGAAGAAATCCTGCTACACTGATCTTCAAATTTGAACCTCTAAGATACAACTTTGAATTTCTTGCTCTAGTTTGAATCCAACTTTGATACCATGTAGAAACTAGGCTATAGATTTGCAATTGCTCATGAAGTTTTAATTAAAATCACAAGACGCAAATCTACACTACTGCTTTGCGGACATTAATTCACAATTTAGAACAAAATTTTCTGACATGCAAGAAGAAATAACATACACGCAACAAGTGTTTTTGTCTAGGGAAAGCGATTTGCTAAAAACCCCAATTCCTCTTGCATTAATATAATGAAATAGAGATGTATTACAATTTCTTTGCTCAACTAAGCTCACTCTGCAAGTGCACAACCTATCTCTCTGCTATCTAAAGGTGTATGACCAAGACTTATTCAAATTTTCCCTCAGCTTAAGCTCCTATTTCCTTGCACTGTCCCTTGAGTAATTAGCCCCTATTATTTAGGAAATTCCCTCAATTGAATTGCACAATTCCTTTAGGTTGATCATTTGACTGCATGCAACACTTGTACACTCAATACTAGTCTACAACTAATGTTACACTGCCTTGGAATCTCCACCTCAACTAGGTAACTCAAATTCTCTACATGCACTACCTATTTTGGTATGATTGATCAGGTAACTTGATGATCAATGAGTTTGAGTAAAGTCCCACTACTTAACTGACCTTCCACTAGTTCCTCCAAAAGTTGGAACTAGTTTAACTGAAAACAACTTGAGATAACTGACATGGATTGCTACAAATTAGCAATCACACATGTACAACTGAACTCTAACTCCTCCAACTCGAATTTACTAAGTAAACTGGGTGACACAAGCCATGTCACACAAGTTAACATCATCCAAGTTGTCTTTTGATGTGGAAATTTGAATTTTCTCAATTTGATCAAGGCAAAATCAAATTGAGAATTTCTTGCTGCATTTTTCAACAATTTTTTTGGACAAATTTACAAAAAAAAAATATTGCGAAAAGGAAAAAACATCTAATATTTGGATTGCATCAATGGACAAACATGTAGAAAGGGATGGATAAAAATTGGATAGATTTACCAATGAAATACAATCAAAATAATTAGATCGTGTATTATGAAATACATTAAAATTGAATTCAAAAATTGTTCCTATATGGGGCATTTTTTTTTATTTATTTTAAAATCTAAGGGTTATTGTTCTAATTTTTGTAGACAAAATCTCAAGACTTTTATGCGTAAGTGCATCATTCATTAATTTTTTCCAAAGGAAAAAAAACGAACTTTTTTATAAGCAATAAAAAAGTTACAATCAGATGAGTAAACATTCAGCAAAAGCACTGCAGTGTTGAGACCAAAAACTGTCTCAGAAAGGGAGTATCATCTCCCCTGTGAGTCATCAGCAAGTATACAAACCTGCTAAAGTTTTCCCTGTACTTTTGCTCGGGACGATTTCCTATCCCGAAACAACCAAAAGCAAAAATTTGAAAACTGTCCATATCAAAAAACGTGGGTCTCCTTTTGAGAGGAAAACAACCCACTGTGGATCTAAAAACAGAGGACTCCATATGCTCTTGTTTCATAAGGAACATATCAGAATTTTAACCAGAGATTTACATAAACTGCCGACTGATGATTAAGATAGAAAGTCCACTAGGATCTAAAGCAGCTGAGAAAAATGAAAACTTTGAGAGTAAGGAGGGAGATCCGACACACGGATCTGGTCCTGGATCTGTTCTATTATTCTCCACGAGCCCACAGCTTGCTGCAAACCTTCTTTAGAAAGCCTGTCTGCAGCTTCGTTCCGATCCCTGTAAATATGTTCAATGGTAAACACATTAAAATAAAGCTTTAAGTTTTGGATTTCTTCAAGAAGTGGCTTCAGCAAATAATTCTGACATCTATGTTTTCCACTGATCCAATTTACAACATTTAAAGAGTCTCCAAATTTTGCATCATTCATTAATTATTATTCCTTGGGATGTCATTAAATATGTTTAAGACCATCTCTTAACTAATCAAAAAATGTTTTAAGTCATATTCTAGGACTAAAAGGTTGTTTCAACATATCATCATTGTTCAACTTATGAGGTGTAAACCAATTGGCTTAGGTGAGGTTTAGTTCCCATCAAGATTATTATTTCATGGGGAGGGGTTGTGGGTGGGTGCCACTTATGGGGGTATAAAAACCATCTCACAAGGCATTTAGGCTCGATCGAGTCTCACACAATCTTGGTGATAACATCCCACATATGGGTAGATGATCGAGCCTCACACAATCCTGGTAATAACATCCCACATGTGAGTAGATAATTATTCCATAACATCCCACATGTCAGTAGATCATTCTTCTATCCAACATTGACTAAGCCTTCCATCCCACACTTGAGAAGACCATTCTTCCATCCAACATTAGAGAAAACCCAATATCCCTATTAATCATCATAATACTAAAAAAAAAGTTATTAATCATCATAATACTAAAAAAAAGTTAAACCAAATCTGATACGTTGGGAAAATTTTCACTTATTCTCTTACCTCCTTTCATATATTAAATAATAATAAACAATTTTTAAATAATTACTTTGTTGTAATCAAAAGTATAAAGTGGGAGTCAACATTTACAGTGCATGTTGGAGGCAAAGTGCAAAAGTTTGATAACATATATTGAGCTTTCTAGTCTTGTCACACTATAAAATGAATGGCAAGCCCATGGATTCTACAATGTAAAACTATGCTGATTATAAGATTCTTTTTCACTTTATTCATTTTCCACAAGCCAATTATACAAACATAGGTGTAACTGTGGTCAATTTCATTTAGGGAATGTCACTTTGAGAGATTCTTAGATAAATCCCTACGAAATGCTCTTGAAAGATTTCCACCCATTCACTGCTAAACTACAGTACAAAGTACACTTAACGTATTAACAAATAAATCCTTTTTTCTTAATCCCCAAATGGCAGGTTCTCAATGTACCTTTATCCCATGTAAATGGAGTTATTATAATGAATGTTAACATAAAGCTCTCTGCCTATTCTCCTTAGTACGAGAATAAATTTGAGTACCAAAAGTGGAATACGACACCATGGAACACAATGTTGTTGGTCCCTAGGGAACCTGGTGCTTCATTGGTTACACACACTCCACTCTTTTTCTAAAGTGAGAAAGCAAGAAGAAAACAACAATGCCGGACAAGTAACATTATAGAGAATTTGATCCCCCACGGAGGAGCATCTAATACTTCACATATTCACAGAAGATGTCATATACCTTTAACTTAAAGGACTTCGGTGGAAATTGTTTATTCCAAGCATTTTTCCTCCTTAAGAAATGGTATTATCATTATAAATTAAAAAAATAAAAATTACATTCATACATGTAAAAAAAAAGCTATAAAGTTTGACAAAGAAAAAATTATCTTCAAAAATTCAAAATTCCAAAGTTATCCTAAACGAAAGTAAAGTCAAAGTAAATCACTAAAAACTTAATGAAAATGAAGGTAGTTAATGTGGATTAAGATTATTAGAAAGTGGTGATATTTTCCACCCTGAGTTGGACTTCATGTTCTTCTCCACTATGAGGTTGAAATTTGAAAATCACAATATGAAAAGATATTTGCAATTTATATTTTCCTTAACGCTGAGTTAGACTCTGAAAGTCCTTGGATTTTATTTTGATAATAATGGTTATTAAAAATTATATTTTCATAATTATAATTATTATATTCATTTTAATTTAATTATTAAAATTGATTAATAAATATTTAATTTAACATATATTTTTATAATAAAAATTAAATAATAATAAATATGTATTACGATTACGATTTTTTTGTTGTAAAAATTACATAACAATTTTTGTTGGTCAAGATGTTTCGAACCAATTAGTGTCATAAAATAATTATCTATTTAAGAATATATATTTTTTATATTAATTTATTAGTATGCATATTATTTTAATTATACTGTAAATTTTATAGAAAAAAAACATATTTTTGATATTTCTAGAATAGAATATATATATTTTTTGTCAGTTGATTTACAGGGAGGTTTGAGTTGTCTGAGCATTTCTAGAGAGGTTTGAGCTGTCCCAACCATTTTTTAGAGACTATTTATATTAAATATGTCAAATGGATTATTTTTTTCCCAAAGGAACCCAACAACCCGCGTTTTTAGAGACCTTTTACATTAAATATGTCATAGATGGATTATTTTTTATCCCAAAGAACCAACAACCCGCTTGACAAGTAGTTACTAGTAATCCTTTAGGGGTCAAACCCAACAACTGGCTTGACACATAGCTACTAGTAAACCTCTAGGGATCTACGTCCTGTCCTTCTCTCCATAAACCAGGTCACAACCTGGGGATTTGAACCTCAAATCTCTCCATTTTCTTAGGACTCACATTACTTTTTTTTTATCATGATGTAATTCTATTTATTTATTTATTATAAATTTAATAAAAAGTTGAAGGAATTCAAAAAGTATGGTGTAACTCTTCCAAGTTTTATTTTTTTGGTCGGAATTAGCAATATACGATTCAAACTTGTAATTCTAGCCAATTTAGCCCTGAAAATATATTCCGGAAAAACCAAAACATCACATAGTTAAATTATAACAATTTTAAAATCAAATTATTTTTATAATTTAAATCTTAAAATAAAAAATATCAAAATAATAATTAATAATTAATTTCTTATTGGGTTGGATTTCCAGTTTATTACCCTATTAAATAAATTTCTATGTAACAAAAATTAATAGTTTTTCTTATTCATTTTCCGAGTTTAATAAGGTGTTCTTTAACCATAAAAATTAATTTCTAAATAAATAAACACGCAATCTTGATCTGAATTCAATAAAATTAGTTTCTAATAAATAAGGGTTGAAATCTCACTGTTAACATTTGAGATACATTGAGAAAAGGGTAGTTTAAATATTTAGTGTTTTTAATTTTATTTTTGAAATTTCCTGTTCAAAATTTGAGCAGAAATTTAGGAGAATTGCTAGAATTGATTTTGTTTATATGGCATAATTTCAATGTTTTAGGGTTTTAGGAGAAAGAATTGATTAATGCATTTAAAACTACAATTTAAAACAATATAAAATTGTAATTTCGTTAATAATTGTATAACAAATTCCGGTGATAATTATTTGATAATAAAAAATATAGAACTTTTAAACTTGTCTATTTAGAAATCTTTAAAATCTTTAAAATACCGTGAAAAAGGGGTTACTACGGTACTTCTCACATGTGTACACCCTAGAAACTAAATTCCAATAAAAATAAATGAATAACATGATATAAAATAATTGGGATTGTATAGTTTTTTTGTTTAGATGGTATAATTTGAGAGCTTTAAGATTTTCAAGGTGGTAGAAGAATCTATCTATTTAGAAATATAATTTAAAATAATATAAAATTACAAAGATAATTTTGCATAATTAGATTCTAGTGATTGGTCTTGAAAATCTTCAAAATACAATAGAAAAAGACTATTTTTACAATATTCATATTTAGACATAGTGATTTCTAAATTTCAATAAAACATAAACACAAAATCAAAAACAAAAAACCACAATATATTTTTTGTAATTTTGCACCTATAACATTATATTTTCCCGTGACAAAAGATTCGTTATGTGATTTTGCAGAAGATTATCTTACAATATTATGGATCACAGAAGTCTAAATTCCTCAATATTTTAATTTGATTAATAAAATTATAGTTATCCATAATTTTAATTATTTTAATTTAATTAATAAAATTATAGTTATCCATAATTTTAATTTGATTTGGAATTGGTCAAAATTCTTAATAATACTATTTTTATATAAATTTATTGAATAAAAATAAAATTATATTCATCTTTGAAATTTATACCATTATTTTAATTAAAAAAGAATTTTGTTGATTATAAAATTATTTTTTTATTGAAAAATATTGAAATAAATGTTTTAATTTAAAATATTTCATAATATTAATTATTAAAACATAAAGTATTTTAATTTATTTTACATGTGGGAAAACTTATTATAATTTAGTTGTGAGAACATGGATTTCTAGCTGTTAACCACGAATGGAGGTTGACTCATCACCCTTATTTAAGGAAAACCACGCCACCTAGAATAACTCATTGGTGGTCCCTAACAGGGCAGATTTCCACTCCTCCCAAATACGTGTGGGTCTTGGGCCGGGAATAACTCATTGGTGGTCCCTAACGGAGCATATTTCCACTCTTCCCAGATATGTGTAGGTCTTGGGCTGTGGACCGTTAACCTGTTTCCTTGAACTTACGTGTAGGTGGGCCATTAACCTCTTTCCTTAAGTCCAAGGAAGACAAAGTCTTAACCAAACAAAAGTAATTTTAGGACTTACTCCAAGCCCCATAAAATACATTAATTTTATAACTAACTTTTCCAAACTATATATTTAAAAATTAATTAAAAATGTTGATAAGTTTGAAATTCTAATAACTCTCCTCATCATCATTGAAAATTAATTTTCACACGGTTCTTGTTCAAATTTATCCTACGCAAAAAAATCCGTTTATTAGCCCGAGTAATGGATAACTTTTCCAGGTGACCAGAGCGAAGCAGTGGCCCTTCGCGAACGGACGGAGGAGATAAGTCAATGGGGGCAGGGTTGAGAAATCCTGGCCGGTAGAAGTGTGGGCCAATAGGAGAAGAGCTGTTACGATGACGTAGACTCTCTCACAAATGTGGCAAAAGTTCATGGATTACGTGGCGAACCGCCGGCGGTAGATGAATCGAAGATGCAAGGCGCATAAGGTCGGCGCGGTGTATTATTGTAAGGAAGTGGCGTAAGCCAATCGGATTTGACGAGGTGGTGGGACCGGGCACCGAGGCAAGTGATAGCCCCGATGACTTTTTAATAACTGGGGCCCGCACCACTCTTTTTCATTTCACTGGTTTATAAACGAAGCGCTGTTTGGGCCATTTTAGTGGCTCCGATTCCGTTGACTAATACCTAACGGGAAGGGAAACCGGCGTGGCAGGGCCCGCCAGGTAGTGCCAGTCTCCGCCCGCCCTAGGATGCCAACCCCAAACTATATACAAGGCTCAGTAAATCTTAAACAAACCCTAATTAGTGTGCAAGTGCTGGTTGTGCGGGGATCTCCATGGAAATTGGCGACGCGGAAAGCTGTCGGATGATGTGAACATGCGTAGTTCATAAGCACTTCTGCTTAAGGAATGGAATGAGCTATTAATTAACAGTAGTTATGCATGCTAAGCCGCGAGAATTATTGGAGGTCACACTGGGGATGGATCATAGCGGCGACGGCGGAATCTAAGCGGAAAAATTGACCGGGCCGGTGCCGGCACAGCGCGAGGGCTAGCTATTAATAAAGGAGCTTTCATATGGGCCAACTGGCGTAGGGTCACATGCTTTGTTGGGGAGCCTAGAATAGACGACCCTGTGATCGCGTGGGCGGCTCGACTTGGCTTTAAAGAGGCGGAGGAGAGTTTGTGGTGAAGAAGTGGTAGTGTTGAGGTATGCTTTCCATTGCATGAAGAGCGCGTGACAGGAGGAGCACTGGAAGGCTGTCTGTTCACTCCGCCATATATTTTGACCCTAATGCTTGCGTTTCTGTAACGCCTGTGTTCTTCCGATCGTTAAAGATTTGATCTCCCTGCGGCGGCCTAAAGGGTTGGCCTTGGTCCGGGAACAACCATGACGCCGGACGAGAAGGCCACCAGCGGCCTTGAAAGCATCAAGAACGAATCCGTCGATCTTGTAAGTTTATGTGGATTTCCTTTCTCTTCATGTCTTAGACTGCAAATATCGATTTTTCTGAGGTTTGATTTTTGAAAATTGCGGTGGGGAAATATATGGGAATTGGAGCTTCGGACTCTGGTTTTTAGGCCCTGGCAACTTTTTTGAGCTTCAATTTGCCTGATTTTGGAATTTTTGGAAGGTTGGAGTCGGAAAATTCACGCATGCAAATCGTGTTTGTAGTTTCTTTTGATAAATATTTCCTTTTGCCATGTATTCTAAGAGTTTTGAAACGTCGCTCGTGAAGCATGGCGTTCTTTTGCTTATTTTCTTAGAATTTTTGGATTTCCTGAGAAGTTTATGTCCTGCTCTCCCTAAATTCTGAAAGTTTCTGGCTTTCCTGAAAGTTTATGTGCGGTGGTCTTGAATTCCGGTTCTTTTGAGGTCGAATTTCGCAGGGTGTAGGTTGTTGCGGGTCAATGGGAAGATAGTTTGCGTGACGTCTAAGCTTGAAGTTGCCTAGCAGTCAGTATTGAGATGGATCCGTCTTCTTAAATTTACATTATATTGTGTATTTCTTCTGACAGATGTGAATGTTGAGTTGTCAGTCTAAATTTCGAGTTGTTTAGAGCTCATTAGTCCTTGTGGCTTTAAATTGTGTTTAGAGCTTTGTTTTTTATTTTTGGCTTTTTGAAGATTTACACCTTTCTAAATATAATTTCCTCCTTAAATTTCGGATCGAATTTCCTGTTAAGGATTTTCGGATCCCTGAGTCAGAGGACTATTATTATCAGTTTTGATTTCTTGAAGTGATTCTTCAATGGACGGATTCTTTGAGTTAATCCCGTCGTTTTGATAGAATATTCGCTTTGATCCGTTGGCTCTTCTCCGAATTTCTACAATTAGTAGTTATTTGATTACAATGAAACTTGAGAGTGTACGGTCGAAAGGTCCATTTTGGTCTGTTTTCGCAGTCTGTTGAACGGTCGAAAGCGCTTCATTTTGGTCTGTTTTCAGAGTCCGAGATCCAGTCTTGTTTCTCTTTCTTCAAGAGATTGACCGATTGTCGAAAGTTGTAAAATGATTAAATGTACTGTGATTGTCGAAGCTTGTGACATGCTTTAAATGTACCCAATGCCGTTAAATTTTGTCCCGTAACTTGTAAGGAGTTTCATGTTTAATTTATATTGTCATATGCTTGGGTACGGTCTCTTATATAGCGTTTTTCCCCCAAGCTTGTTGTGGAAATTTTACAATTCCGTTTGAATGCAATTTTTGAAGACATAAACCTCAAATATTGTGAAGTCTTACGATCGTAATTGCTGGAAGCGGTTAGATGGAAAGATGAATAGGAGCATAGTTTTTCTATGTTTTGCGATTTGTTCCTGATCAACTTAAGAATGGACTATTGTTAACTTTACTGTTTGTTCTCTTCTTGTTAAAAGGAACGAATTCCTATCGAGGAAGTTTTCGAACAGCTACGATGTACCAGGGAGGGTTTGTCATCGACAGAAGGAGAGAATCGTCTCCAGGTTTTTGGATACAACAAATTAGAGGAGAAAAAGGTCTGCTTCTTGTCCTATTGCTGTAAATGTTTTTAAAGTTTTGCACCCCTTTTCTTTCTCCTCTGAATATAAGAGGTTCTTTCGGCTGAAGCCCATTCCTGGATCCCTATAAAACATGAGACTGACTATTTGCTATTTCTGAGAACTTTTACAGGAGAGCAAGCTTCTGAAATTCCTAGGGTTTATGTGGAATCCTTTATCATGGGTGATGGAGATAGCAGCTATAATGGCAATTGCTTTGGCAAATGGAGATGTAAGTAGTGTTTCCGGTGAATATTTTGCTTTTGGTGCCCGAAGGAGTTTCAGTAATCTGTTTTTAACTCATACTCTCGCACCGCATTGCAGGGTAAGCCTCCAGATTGGCAAGATTTCCTTGGAATCGTCGTGTTGCTGGTTATCAATTCCACAATCAGTTTCATAGAAGAAAACAATGCCGGAAATGCAGCGGCTGCCCTCATGGCTGGTCTTGCACCAAAGACCAAGGTATTCAGAAAACCATGCATTTGTTTATTTTGTCTAAAACTAATGCGATTTGTGCTAGTCTATCTTTCGTATCTGTTTGTTTACCTATGGCGGAATTTTTCTCTAGGTTCTTCGTGATGGAAGATGGCAAGAACAAGAAGCTTCAATTCTTGTCCCAGGTGATATCATCAGTATCAAATTAGGGGACATTGTGCCTGCTGATGCTCGTCTTCTTGAAGGTGATCCTTTAAAGATTGACCAGTCTGCTCTGACTGGCGAGTCGCTTCCTGTGACAAGAAACCCCGGGGAAGAGGTGTTTTCAGGGTCTACCTGTAAGCAGGGAGAAATTGAGGCGGTTGTTATTGCAACTGGAGTTCACACATTCTTTGGGAAGGCTGCTCATTTGGTAGACTCAACCAACAATGTGGGGCATTTTCAAAAGGTTTGTATGGGTGCTATTGGGTTTGATTTCTCTTTCTTGGTGTCGTGAAATGTAATTGTTTATTGATGAGTTGAAAATCCCCATTCAAGCAATGTGGTTCAGGTTTTCTTGCATTAGGGTTAATAACGTTTGCTCTGTAATAATACAGGTTCTTACGGCCATTGGAAACTTCTGTATTTGCTCCATTGCAATTGGAATGGTAATAGAGATCATTGTTATGTATCCTATTCAACATAGGAAATACAGGGATGGAATCAACAATCTTCTGGTTCTGTTGATCGGTGGGATTCCGATCGCAATGCCTACCGTGTTATCTGTAACAATGGCAATTGGCTCCCACAGACTCTCTCAACAGGTATTATTGCTTTAATGAGGGTTTGCTTTTTCTTCTTAGATGGACCACTTTAAACAGTGCATCAAACTATTTAATTTGAAAGTTATAATGTTTGACTACATGATGCAAAATACAGGGGGCTATTACAAAAAGAATGACTGCCATTGAAGAAATGGCAGGGATGGATGTGCTATGTAGTGATAAGACTGGAACACTTACTCTGAACAAGCTGAGCGTCGATAAAAATCTTATTGAGGTGATATTTCTTAACATCCTTAAAGCTCTATCTCTCCTTCTTGATGTATTTTCAATTTTGTGTTGCCTGTTTGTACTGTTGCAGCATGGATGCTTTGGCTCTTAGATTAGCTAGAACCATAGGTCAATGCATGGACTCCTATACATATATGTTTATTTATTTATTTTATTTTTTAAATTCTATATATATATATTTATTTATTTTATTTTTTAAATTCTAAATTTATATATATATATATATATATGTTTATTTATTTATTTATTTTATTTTTTAAATTATATATATATATATATATATATATACCATAGCAGCTAGATAGAAGCTATCTACTGTTGCAGTTTTTCAAAATTCTATGTGAATAAACACTCGAGTTTTGAAATTTGAATACAATACAGGTATTTGTGAAAGATGTGGACAAAGACCATGTGGTTTTGCTTGCAGCTAGAGCCTCCAGAACTGAAAATCAAGATGCCATTGATGCTGCTATTGTTGGAATGTTGGCAGATCCAAAAGAGGTATTTTGTGTCAATTGTTATCTTTGTCTTTTCAGGTGTTCCTGATATATCATATGACCAAGCGTGCTCTTCAAATTGGAGTCTAATTTTCTTTTGATGTTCTGTAACAGGCTCGAGCGGGGGTTACTGAGATCCATTTCTTACCTTTTAATCCGGTTGACAAACGTACAGCACTTACATATGTTGATGCTCATGGAAAATGGCATCGTGCTAGTAAAGGAGCACCAGAGCAGGTAATAATTGATGCCCGTTTAGATGCATATTCTTTCTTGTTATGCAGTCACCAAAGCAAAAAATAATGAAATATAATTTTTCTACTTGTTATTGACAGTCAAGTAACAAGGTTTCTATCTTCCAGTAAATCCTGTATTTTTCAGCTGCTGAAAGTCTTATAATGTCTACAGATTCTTGACCTCTGCCATTGCAAGGAAGACGTGAGAAATAAAGTACATTCAGTGATTGATAAATTTGCTGAGCGTGGACTTCGTTCCCTTGCTGTAGCTAGACAGGTTTGCTGTTGACTATTTAATATGGTTCAAGTAGTTGCAACAGGTTGATTTTATCCTAAAAAAGTTGTTTTCAACTGCTGATAAAAGCATATAGGAAGCTTCACTAAAGGTCTGTTTGATATGCAATTTCAGGAAGTTCCTGAAAGGACCAAAGAGAGTGAGGGAACCCCATGGCAATTTGTTGGAGTGCTGCCTCTGTTTGATCCTCCTCGCCATGATAGTGCTGAAACAATCCGTCGAGCTCTTAATCTTGGTGTCAATGTAAAGATGATCACAGGTATCAGCTTTTACACTGATTTGTTTTTCCTCTCTCTTTTATGACAATGATCTTTTAAAAAAAATTAAACTTGAGTTTCATACCATGCTTCGTTTTTTTTCAGGTGATCAACTTGCCATTGCCAAAGAGACAGGGCGGAGGCTTGGAATGGGTACAAACATGTACCCTTCGTCTTCGTTGCTTGGTAATAATAAGGATGCATCAATTGCATCTCTTCCTGTTGATGAATTGATTGAAAAGGCCGATGGCTTCGCTGGGGTGTTTCCAGGTCTGTATACTTGCTCAAGATAATCTAATGTAACTATTTCCTTTAATCTCTTTGAAGTACTCTGCTTCTCACATGTCATGGGTTGAATTTCTTTCTCTGTAAACAGAACACAAATATGAGATAGTGAGACGGCTACAGGAAAAGAAGCATATCTGTGGAATGACAGGAGATGGTGTTAATGATGCTCCAGCCTTGAAAAAGGCAGATATTGGAATTGCAGTGGCAGATGCAACTGATGCAGCTAGAAGTGCGTCTGATATTGTGCTTACTGAGCCGGGGCTGAGTGTTATTATTAGTGCTGTTTTAACAAGTCGGGCAATCTTTCAGAGAATGAAGAATTACACGGTATGTAGCATGGTATTTTTGGTTTGCTTACGCACATGTTTACCTCTCACACGAGAACTAATAACTGGTCTGTATGCCCACAGATATATGCTGTGTCAATCACTATTCGTATTGTGGTAAGTACTAAGATATCTCTAGTTAAAAATAAAATAGAGAAGTAGAAAACGAAACCTTTTCTAAGCTGTTGTGATTACTCTGGTCCTAAAATTTTGTTCTTCCATGGTTGCAGTTGGGTTTCCTCCTTATTGCCTTGATATGGCAATTCGACTTTTCTCCATTCATGGTTTTGATCATAGCTATTCTGAACGACGGTTAGCTCTAATCCCTCTTCAAAAAACATGAATGCTCAATACTAGTACTAAAAGAACATGAAGTATCAATTCAAGCTAATATTGTTCGCTGGTATCCCCTTTACCCCCTTACCAGGTACAATTATGACCATTTCTAAGGATCGCGTGAAGCCATCCCCTCAGCCTGATAGCTGGAAATTGAAAGAAATTTTTGCAACTGGGGTTGTTTTGGGAACATACCTTGCAGTAATGACGGTTATATTTTTCTGGGCTATACACAAGACTGATTTCTTTTCGGTAGGCTGTTGTATCTCTCCACTTGATAAGTTAATTATCTTATGGTTTCACTGAAAATGAAAGTTGATTTGTGGGCAGCCCATTGAATGTTTAACTTATTATCATACAGGACAAGTTTGGGGTAAGGTCTATCAGGAATTCTCCCCATGAGGAAACATCTGCGATATACTTACAAGTCAGCATTGTGAGCCAAGCTCTCATTTTTGTGACAAGATCTCGCAGCTGGTCATTTGTAGAACGACCCGGGCTTCTGCTTATGACTGCATTTGTTATTGCCCAGCTGGTTAGTTTGGGCATAACCATAATTTCTTTCCGTGTCTTGTTATTTTGTTGGAAGCTGTAGATTTCTCTAAGAAGCTGCAAAAGTAACTGACCACTATCTTGTTTCTATCCTCTGCCTGTAGATTGCAACATTCCTTGCAGTTTATGCAGACTTCAGCTTTGCAAACATCAAACCTATTGGTTGGGGTTGGGCAGGAGTAATTTGGCTATACAGTCTAGTGTTCTATTTTCCTTTGGATGTCTTTAAGTTCGCTGTTCGCTATGCCCTGAGTGGGAAGGCTTGGGATAATCTTATTGAACGCAAGGTATGTATGCCTGTACATGTTGCTTTTATCTTCTAATGCTCCATGGAATTATTTGAACCTCCTGGGTGTTAATTGGCACAAACTGTTCTAATGTCATGTGTTCACTGTTTTTTATCTCTTGCCTGCAGACTGCCTTTACATCAAAGAAAGACTATGGTAAAGAGGAGCGTGAAGCACAATGGGCTCATGCTCAGCGTACATTACACGGTCTTCATCCACCTGAAACGCATTTATTCAATGAGAAGAGCAGCTACCGAGAGTTGTCAGAAATTGCTGAACAAGCAAAGAGGCGTGCTGAAGTTGCCAGGTCAATATTTTCATATTTTGTTTAGATGAATTTCCATAGTTGCATTTTTTTTTCACATTGGTTCTCATGATTTGCCTTTTCTGATGACAGGCTTAGGGAGTTGAATACATTGAAGGGGCATGTGGAGTCTGTGGTCAAGCTGAAGGGTCTTGATATAAATACTATCCAACAGTCTTACACTGTGTGATTTTAATGTATTGGGGTTTGATTTTACTGTGCCTCGTGTGTTATGCAAAAATGGACCAAAAGAATAGCTATTCCAGATGTTATGACAAGAATAGCTATTGCCTCTGTTTTTGGTTCTGTAGGAAAATATTTTTTGTAGAAACGAACTATTTTTTATCCTTTTTGTGAAGCAATGTCAAGGCATGAAATTGCAGACTGCAGTACAGCTGCCTGCATGCTTTTAATTCTGTGTCTCTGGATTCTGATTTTGCGATTTCATATTGATTCTTTTGGCCCTGTCTTTAAAGAAGGAAGCATCAGGTCTGAAATAATTGATTGTTGCAATTTTAGTCTATTACACAATGAAAGCTTCTGATTTACATATTTCATTTTTGGATGTGTGATGAATCGCCATGTTCTTTTAACTTCGTAATTTTTTTTCAAACTATTTGATATAATGATGAATGAACAGTAATGAAACATACAGATTCACTGATGTGGCCAATGAACAAAGCTGGACACAAGCAACTGTGCCTCCAGTTGCCTGTGTTAGAGCTTAGCATCGATTTGAGTGTACAATAGCAGGGCAGTATAATAGTGTCCGACATAAACAACGAAGAGAAGAATTAAACAAACAACTACAAGAAGCCTGTTTCCTTTACTATATTTAGTTTTGGATTGAGCGAGAATTGTAGTTTAATAATGTCTGACACAACGGAACCTATGTTCTACGGGTCAAATGTCCAGAAAACGCCCAAATCCCCAAACAGTTTCCAGGCTGTAATAAATTTCACCATTTTTGGAAGCGTGTTCCTTTGGACTATCTTAGGACGTTGATGATTAATATATATGCAAACTAGCCATGTCTCGTTAAATAGAACTTTTATTTTTATTTTTGGCTTCGCTTGGCTTGTTCTGGTTGCCATGAATGAAACCCCAATCTCCGGTAGTTTACCGAATACCTATAGCACTAATTTTTAATTTGGGTTGATAACAATTTAGTCTACCTATGTGTCTGAGGTTCAGATCGAATAAACAGGAGTAGTGTTGGCTTGTTGCCTTCCGTATGGGTATAGATTTGGATTGGATTTGGTTTTTTTTTTTTTTAAATTATGGTTGGAATAATTGTTACTTGGTAATGTAAGTCGACTTCTGATTATTATGATTAAATGATGGTTTGTAAAGTAGTTAAATTATATTTTTTTTTTTGCCAAAAAAATATTTATGAAATTTTAAATTTAATAATTAATATTTTATTTTGGAGTAATTTGTTTAGGATAACTCCTCATCTTCTATGAAATTTTAAATTTAATAATTAATATTTTATTTTGGAGTAATTTGTTTAGGATAACTCCTCATCTTCCATCCATGCTTGATTTGGAAGATTTGATAATAAAAATATTATTGTAATTTAACATTTTTAATCAGTTGAAACTTGATATTGATATACTTAACATAAAGTTTTTATTAAGAGTTTGCTATTTATATAAATACAATACAATTTTTGAAAGAATATTAAAATACGTATAAGTTGATTTATTTCAAAGAGAAGTATCTAAATTATATTATATTTTCTTAAAATTTATTTTCACTATACAATTTTTTAACAATATCTATGTGAAGTGTTTTAGTGCTTAATTTAACGGATTCATTTCACTTGTATTTTTTCCCATTTTACACAATATACTAGTTTCAGTTTGTACACGAGTATTGTGTTCTTAGTATCAATTTGTATATGGATATTTTGGTCTTATTTTGTTTCAATTTGCACATGGACATTTTGTTATTATTTTGTTTCAATTTGCACATGGACATTTTGTTATTATTTTGTTTCATTTGCACATGAATATTTTGTTGTAATTTATATATGATTTTTTATATGGTTATATATTGATTTCAGTGTTCATGGAAAAGTGACTAAACACCTTGAAAGGTTTTTTATCTCATTTGCTTTGAAATGTACTTTTCTCTCTTACAAATAAGAGAAAGGAAAAAAAAAAGGGGGGGGGGTGTTGGGGTTTGGGGCTGCCATTGATGGTGACGACCACTATGCTTTAAAAGAAAAAGGTAGAAACATGATAGAATGGAGTGAAGTGATGTGGAAATTATGTTGCTACAGGTGTGTTGCGCATCAATTTTTAATATGTTTTCTTAGTAGGGAATACTCTAGTCATTGCATAGCACCATGTCTAATGATCTTTATCTTGTTATTTGTGGAGTTATTGGTGTGTCACTGGGCATTTGTGTGCCTTTAACTTCATCATCTTTGGTGTCTTTGAAGAAATCTTTAAAGAAGAGAAAATCTTTTAATCATAACAATTATAATTTTGTTCTTATTTTGTTTCAATTTGCACATGGACATTTTGTTATTATTTTGTTTCATTTGCACATGAATATTTTGTTGTAATTTATATATGATTTTTTATATGGGTGTATATTGATTGTGTTCATGGAAAGGTGACTGAACACCTTGAAAGGTTTTTCTTATCTCATTTGCTTTGAAATGTACTTTTCTCTATTACAAATAAGAGAAAAGGCCAAAAAAAAGGGGGGTTGGGGTTTGGCGCTGCCATTGATGGTGACGACCACTATGCTTTAAAAGAAAAAGGTAGAAACATGATAGAATGGAGTGAAGTGACATGGAAATTGTGTTGCTATAGGTGTGTTGCACATCAATTTTTAATTTGTTTTCTTCGTAGGGAATACTCTAGTCATTGCATAACATCATGTATAACGATCTTTATCTTGTTATTTGTGGAGTTATTGGTGCGTCACTGGGCATTTGTGTGAGCGGTGCCTTTAACTTCATCATCTTTGTTGTCTTTGAAGAAATCTTTATAGAAGAGAATCTTTTAATCATAACAGTTATAATTCCTATTTGCATAAGTTTTTGCTGGAGTTGTATATAATTTTTTGCATAAGTTTTTGCGTCATTGCTAAATATGTCAAAAATCATTATAGAACTTCAATGTAAAGTAACTCTTCTAAATACATCAGAAATCATTATAGCGCTTCAATTATTTTTCTTGGTAATTGAGCCTATCTTATTGATGTAAATCCTCCATAAATTTTCTACACATTAGGGTCCTAAATTTTTCTTCCTTTTTACTTGATTTTTTATTCATTGAAGTATGCTTTGGATTTATAGATTAATTCAAGTGGGCCATATGGGGTTTAATTTATACAAATATAATTTGTGATAGATTCCTTAAACAGTTAATTGCTAGTTAGGGAGAGGATGTAGAGAAGAAACATGAGGTCAAAACTTTCACCCAATTGTTTGATGAAAATCTACATGGAGAACATAATGTGCAAATTAAAAGCTAGTTTACTTAACAAAAGAGTAAGAAACCCATTGGGCCAATGTCCATTGAACCAAAGATTGTGCCACATCAATTAACATTCCAATGCTCCATGCCTTATAGTGCTAGATCAATTAACATCCCACTAGTGTTCATGAGAAGGTGACTAAACACCTTGAAGGGTTTTGTTGATCTTCCTTTGAAATACTAACAAGCACTTCTCAGTTCATATAGGATTCTCGTAAATCCTCAACATATTATCTACACTATCTTGGGTCCCAAAATGTTCTTTTCCTTTTCTTCTTACCCTTTTGTTCATTGAAGTATGTTTTGGATTTATAGATTACTTTAAGTGGGCCATGTGGTGTTTAACTCATAAATATAATCTTTGATAGATTCCTTAGACGATAGTTAATTGCTGCTAGTTAGGGAGAGGTCATAAAGGAGGAATATGAGGTCAAAACTTTTCACCCAATTATTTGATGAAAATCTACATGGAGAATGTAATGTGCAATTTAGAAGTTGTCCACTTAAGAAAAGGATTAAGAAACCCATTGGGTCAATGCTTATTGCAACAAGATTGTGCCAGATAAATTAACTTTCTAGTGTTCCATATTTTAATGTTATCAATTATCACTCCATAGTGCTAAATCAATTAACATGTACCATGTCTTACTGCTAGATCAATTAATATTCCAATGTTCCATATCTACTCTACTAATTGCATCCATTTAATCATCCACTTAATGAACCCACTCTAAAGGGGTTTTAGAGGCAATTTCTACAATGACCTACCTAGGAATTCTACATGCAATATCCTAGAGGTAACATATACTTATCCACTCTACAATATTATCTTTATTTGTTTCCCTACTTGGCCCATATGTCTCTATTAGATGATTTTAGATCTCTTGAATAGATGGACAACTTGGATTGTGCCTATTCTTGTTGAGTCTATCAAGGGTCTACATGGGGTGCTCCCCCACCTCATCTCATACATCCATTTCTCCCTACACCTTGATGTTCGACTTTAGATAAGGATGGCCTCTAATCATTCTTTGTACACCTCATTTTTTTTTTGTTTGTTCATCCAAACTACCCACCTATGATTTCTCCAGAGCTCAATATTTTTCCTATTCCAATCATTCATTCTCTCCCCCTTTCCTTATGTGCAACTTTATCCCATGTCCCTAACTCTAATATATATGCGCCATCCTCTGATCTCAATGAAGTTCTCATGAGGTTATCATTTATATCACATAAAGCGCCTCCCTTCTTTAGAACTCTTGAATAAAATAAGTATTATGAGTTGGACCAAAATTTCTTTGATACCAAGTCAATCATTGAGTGTGGGTCCAATAATAATAGGATTCTCATTTTGAATTGACTATGATTAGCCTTGTAATATTGTACATACTTTTGTTTTCTGCAAAATGTTTTCCCATATTAAAAAATGTAAAGAGGGTAAGTCCTAAAAAATAAATCAAATGACAAAAAAAAGGATAAAAAAAGAAGATAAAATATGAATCCCACCAAAAAGAGATAAAAATAGATCATGAAAGTGATGCAAATTCAAATGCCACTACTTTTTACTTTTACTTTGCAAAATAAGATTGTGCAAGAAATATAGAATGCAAAATTTGCAGGCTCATTAGGAGGATAGTTATATGGTTCCTGGTTGAGGCAAAATCTGAGCCCTCCCTTCCTCTTTGTAATCTGAATTGAAGGCATTTCAGCAAAGAATTAATATATCATTCTAACCATTTCTGTCAAAAAAAAAAGATTGTGTGCAACTTGTCAAAAATGTCACAATCCATGATGGTCAAATCGTTTAATCTTCATTCATTCATGCTTTAAATTTCATGTTGATAGATAGAGAATAAAGATCTAGCCAAACTATTTAATCTTGGCAGATCAGTAGTTAGGTAGAGGATAGTAATGAGCTCAACAGTTTAATCTGAGCCTTTGGAAAGTCATAAGGTTAGAATTTAGATAGTTTGCTTACAAAAGAAAAAGAAATAAAGGGCTAGCAAGCTCAAATGCACCCAGTAAATGAAGGAAAAATGTTAGGGTAAATGATGGGTAGGCAGAAGTAGTTTTCGCAAGGCATGCAAAGCATCAATTGGTTTATTTCATATTACTAACTTCCTTCCAAACTCATTTACCCCTTGTAAATATATCCCTTCCCCTTCATTTTACCTTTTCCCTTATTTCATGTCATTTTCCCTTGTAAAATAACCCTTTTTCACTTTGTTTTACACCCTACCCTACACATTTTCTTAAAACCCACTAAAACCCCCTTATCCTAAGTTCAAATAATTAAAGTGTATTGGGCCCCATTGAAAAACCCTCCCTGATACCCTTTTAACTCATATCCCTAGCATATTTTTTCCTCGCATACCATCCTATTAACCCTCATTGCATATAACTACGTTAGATTTTAATTAAAAATCCGACCCCACACCTCGACTCATCCCTCACAACTCCGCCATTCGATAACCCTCTGATCACCCACCTCTAGATCAAACGACCTGCATTCCATATCACACACTTCGACTTTTCACTTTTAACATCACAAAAGCACGCGAGGTTAGTTGTTTTCCCCGACCACCTTTTTGCTACGTAGCAGCCCCACGTTATATCGTGTCCTCCAAAATAATACCACCCTACCACTTTAAAGTGGTGCGATAAACCACCTTAACGCCTCCTCGCATCAGATGAAACTGCCCTACTGTTTAAATTTAACCCCGCGCCCAAAGATTAACCACTGTTAGTTAAAAACGAAAGAAGCCACCCTTTCCAATCTTTTCACTATTATTCTGTTAGGCATTGCAGAAAAAGAACCTCTTCCGACTTTGATTTGACACAGTATAAAGACCATTGAAGCCTTAGAGAGCCTTTGGTGCCCTTAGAGAACCCTTTTGCATACCAAAGCTTCATTTTCCAAGTATTCTTGAAGTGCTGAAGGCCTGTATTTAAGCTTTGCACAACATTTCTAATAGGTTAATCAATTGAACCAATTTAAAAGCCTTTCTGACCTAAAGAAAGCCATTGTTGCACCCAAAAACCTTTCTTGCAAGACTGTATTCATCTTTTCACACTATTCCAGAGGTCCTAAGTCTATTTCTTAAGCCAGATAGTGATAAATTGAATAAAATAAACAAATCTATGGCTTCCCAAAGAATTCTGGATGCAAAACCCTTGCAAGCTCCTCACCTAGTTATTGACCACCTCCCATTGGCCGATAGATATTTCTAGATCAAAGACAGCCTCCTCTAGCAATCTATTAAAACTCCACTATTGGAGCAAAGATAAATTCTTCAACCAGAATGATGATATTCAACTATGGGAGTCAAATTTACCCAAATACTTGTTCCCACAGGTATACCAGTTCCCTGAAATCATCCGCCTATGCCAACTCTGCTATATCCCAAGTCAAAGAGCCATAGTCTCTCCTAATCCTAACCAACAAATTTTGTTCACAATCACTGTAGGATCAATAAATGAAATTTTGCAGATCCACCCAAAGCCTAATGAAGCCCCATTTTATATTGAAAATCTAATTGATCTGTACCTAAAGCTGGACCTTCCCAAAAGATCCCAAATTCTCCAGACTTTCCGCCTCGAAAAAGCTTAAGTTCCTACAGACAACCCTCCATATTCTGCCACCATTTTCTCTGAGAGAGCACGACAGATTGTAACCATGCTGTCCTATATTCTAGGATATACTACTGATGAACATGCAGATGAACCTATACTTGGTTTCCTTTCTAGTTTTTGCCCAGGCAAGCCTCCAACAACAGTTTTCAGTTTTGCCCAATTCTTAGCAAACAGAATCCATGATCAGCTGATCAGATTGCCAAATGAAAGAGTATTCAAATACTCTTCTGTATTGTTCCATATGTTTCTATATTTCCAATCAGAAAGGTTTACATTTAACATCCAAAAACTGGACACTAACAACAATCCTAGATCTGTTATCTTTTGGACACCCTTAATCTGAAAATATTCCACTGAGTTCAGCGACAAGGATTTCATTGATTCATTTGTTCACCCAGTTGTTAACATGCTAAGCAGTAGCAATCAACCCAGGATCAATGATGGAATAAAGAAAGCTTTACAGTTGTCAAAGCACATTAGAACAGGAGACTGGTATTTATACCAGAACTACACTGAAATTAGGGTGTATGTATGTCAACTCACTACATATAAGCTGCCTAAATATCTCCCCATGAGGATATTTTCACTAGAATATATCAGGGGGATCATAAATTCAGATGATGTTAATTTTTTATCAGCCAAGAAGAAAACACAGTTTAAAATCAAGAACCAACTTGGCCCTTTTATCTGCAATAATAGGGATGCTGTTGAGGAAGCAGAAAGATGTTTACAAGAAATGAAATTTAGTGATAGTTTCAAATGGTAGTATGATCCTTTGGGTGTCATAAGCAAACTGAGACTGAAGTTCAAAATGAGCCCTTTTATCCATGAGTCCAAGATAGATATTGAAAGATATGCCAACTAGTCAGAGCGGTTGGAAAACGCCTTACTAGATATGGAGGAACAAGTGGATACTAGTTCCATTCTACATACTCCAGCCCTACAAGACAAAAATACAAAAAGGACTAGAGAATAAGGTTCTTTCTCAAACAAAGATACAACAGATAACAAATTTGAAATAATGTATAGTAAAAGAACAAAGCCGAAGCCAGTAAATGAGCAAGAAGAAGTAATTGATGCAATTGAGATCATTGATACAAACACTGTAATTAAAGAAAATGCACTTCCATTAGTTTCAAAGGAAACTCATTAGCCTTCAACTTCTAGTGCTCAGATTATCCAGAAGCAACATAGTGTTGAATTCTCTTCTTCAATTGAACCAATGGACAAAGAAATAGACATAAAGGAAAGATACAAAGATATTAAGGCCAAAAATGAAGAAATAAAGGATGAAATATCTTCACAGTACTTGAAACAGACTCTTGGCAGCCATAACATATTACTTTCTGCATTTGATTATAAGACAGGAAAAATGCAAATGACCTTTTTGCAACCCACAGTACAACATCCTAAGTCATCAACAGATTACAAAAAGACAGATTATGAGATTCCTGCCAAAGATGTTCATACTATAGACCAAATAGAATTTCATAAGCAAGGAGAAGAAATGCTATGCTCAACTATGACCAATAAAGCTATGAGTGTACAACAACTACAAATTTTTCTAGAGAATACCAAAGCACAGTTAAAATTAGAGAAGGCATCCTCACAAGCTAAAGATAACATAATTAAATCCCTTGAAGATTTGGTTATTGAAGTGGGATATGATCCAAAGAATGTCAAAGGTCCAATAGAACTCATTAAGAAAAAGAATGTAGACATTGTTGCATTGAAGAAGTAGCTAAAATTGCCTCCTACTGAACATCCACAGACCAAGGAAGTTCTAGAGAATCAAAACCAAAAAGATGAAATGATGAACCTCATTCTTTAGTTAACTACTCAATTAATAGAAATGGAAAATGAGATGGATAAGTTAGTGCAGGAGACAAATTCCAACATGGAAGTAGTTATTTCCACTACTATTCCTATAGTTACTACAACAATTCCTTCTACTTCAGTAGCTTCAGTGGCCACAACAGTTCCAGTAACTACAACACTTCCCACTACATCAGCCACTACATCAGCAACAGAATCATCTACAACAATAGCTCATCCTAGTGATGAAGCAGGTAAATTAATCAAAGCTATGCAGGATATGTCCATCCAAACAAATGAAATAAATAGACTTAAAGATCAAATAAAAAGTCTAGAAGATGAAAAGAAGTTGGCACAAATCATGCATAAAAATGAAACAAAAAAGTCAAACAGATTGACTAAGAGAATACAAAAGTTAGAGAAAGAGTTGACATTGAAAGAACTACTTGCCCAAGCAACGCAGTAGCTATGGGCCAATATCATTAACTCTGTTAATGATATTTGGCCATCCATCCAAGTCATATTTGAGCAGAAGGATTTAATCAAGGAAGAAACTGAAGTTATTCAAAAAGTTAAGGAAGAACTTGGTAAGAAGTCAGAGGAGGCCAATGAAATCATTAAGTTTCTTAATTCCAAGAACAAACAAGAATTGGAAGAGATTGGCATAAGTGATAGGACTGAAACAATTCTAGAAGTGAAGAAAGTAATCACCAAGAGGAACTTGATGGTACAACTTGAAGACAAGTGTCAAAACATGGAGCTTGCAATAACCATATTTATGGTGAAATTTGATGTTTTGAGGTAGAAAGGTGTGCCTAATCCATTGGTCATTAATGACAGGTTGATGAGGCATGAAGACTATGATAAGAAAATCAAAGAAGTGGCAAAGGAACAAGCAAACAATTCAGCCATGAAAGGAATTCCAATAGGAAAAGTGCTCTATCAGACTTTTGAGAATCTCTTCTACCTCCAGCATGAGGTAAAATATCTCTTTATCAACAAATCTACATTTGCAAAATACACAAAGGCTGATGAAATCTTCAGAAGAATGGTGAAGATTAAATTACTAGATGCAGAGTCTTGGGAAAAGTTGAATGATTTATTGTAAAAATGAAAGGTAAAACAGTGAAAAAAAGCAGTCAGTGACAGATCAGTTAATGTAAAGAGTAACCGATCAGTTAAGTTAAATAGTATCAAATGAAAGATAGAGTTTAAAAGTCAAAGGCAGAGTAAAGGGACAACCAACATAAAGCAAAACAGCAAGAGAGATAAACTAGCAAAATATCAGTGAAAGAAAACAACAAAGCCAAATAATAGGGACAACTTGCATTAGTTAGATAGCTGTCTCTATCTTCTTGCATGAAGATATTTCATTTTCCTTGAATAATTCCTAAATCAGTTTTAGGATATTTTGTAATAGTTTTTGTATAAATACTTCACAATTCAAAGTATTGAGGGGTGGATTTCTTAAAATTTCTATAGTGGAACTCATCTACAACCTGAGGGTTTATTGTACCATTTTCAAGTCAACAGACTGGACAAGTAATAAAGGCATTGCATTATAGGATTCATGTGTTGGGAAACTTCAGTGAAGTATCTTTCAATTGTTCAAATTGTTATTTTCTTAAGTATTCCATAAACTTGTATGTTTTCCAAATTTAAATGTTATAATAGGAATATTATTGCAGAATATGTTTAATTACACTCTATTCTGAACTGTTATTCATTTTGATGTTTTCTTCTGATATCCAGAGTAGGGAATTCTTCATTTCTCCCTAATTTCGATTGACCTCTTTCATTTCTTTCATTATCTGGTTTAAGGTAACTGCTCCTTGATCCCGATTGAAAACCACTTCACCCTTCAGCCTAAAAGATATGAATTTACTCAGCTACGTTGCCATGTGGACACTTCATTTAGAACTTGATTTAGTCCTATTTTCTTGACACATTGACTCCATAGCCCAATGGAAAATAGATAGTCTTCTATCCATCTAAGTCAGTAATTCCACTAACAAATCAAATCAAAACCAAATTAAGCTTACATAACTAGCCTAAAATCAATTAATTCAACAAAGTTAAATCATTAAGAGAGAGCCCTCTCTGAGCATTAGGAAGGCTAGATCCTAATATCAAAAGTAGCTTTGTGGTTACCTCTATTATTTCTTTAAACACAATATAACGACCCTAGGGAAATTTTGGAGTGATGACACACATCTCATTTTTTTTTTTTCATTCATTCATCCAACTACCCACCTATGTGGTTGTGTCTTCCGGATTCATCGCATCTGTTTTTTAAGTGCATCGACGTTTCGAACCAGCCTCTGTGGTTCATCATCAGGATGAGATTTATTGAAGAAGTCAGAGATGGGAATAGGTGAATAAATAGGTGAAGAAAAGGGAGCGTGCAGGACCGACAAGATTTAGATAAGAGAGGTTTATTCACTAGGTTTAGGTAAAATTTTTGATTTTTAATTAATTATTTAATTATTTTCTTACTATTATCATTTATCTTTTTAATTATTTTAAAATGTGTTTTAAATCTTTATTGGCTATATTATTTTATTATATTTGTATGTTTATTTATATTTATTATGTTTTGACATAATTTGTTTTATTTATTAAACTAATTTTTGATTTAATGTATTAGGTTTTGTTGAAGCTTCAAGATATATGTATATGTATATTGATATATTCTATATTAATTTTTGATTTAATATATCTTTATATGTTAGGTTTTGATTTAATATATTGATTTGTTATATATTAAGTTTTGATTTATTATATATTGTTTTAATGTATTAAGATATATGTATATATATATATTGATTTATTGTATATTAAGTTTTGATTTTATATATTGATTTTAACCTATGATTTATCTAGAGCTTGTCATTCTCCTTATTCCAATCCTTCATTCTCTCCCCCTTTCCTTATGTGAAACTTTATTCCATGTCCCTAACTCTAATATATATGCCCCATCCTCTTTTGTCTCAATGGAGTTCTCATGAGGTTATCATCTATATCACATAAAGCACTTCCCTTCCTTAGAATTCTTCAATAAACTAAGTATTATGAGTTAGGCCAAAATGTCTTTGATACAAAGTCACTCATTGATTGTGGCCTTGGTACATATACTATCATAGATGTTGAAGAAGCACTTGCCCCACCCTAATGTGTAAAAGTGAAAGAGCCTTCTGAAATATGAAAGGTGCATTTTATTGGGCCTTGGTACATATACTATCAAAGATGTTGAAGAAGTGCTTCCCCTGCCCTAATGTGTGAAAGTGAAAGAGCCTTTTGAAATCTGAAAGGTGTGTTTTATTGGGTCTTTCTCAAGACTTAGTGTTGGGAATCACAATTATTGTTAGACGAAAACTGTAGGAATTTACAGGGTAAGTTCCTCAGAAAGAATACCAAGAGGACACCGCTCACAACCAGATCTCAAATCAATACACCAGTATTTTTGACGTGGTTAAAACCCTCAGAGTGCAAGGAGGGAAACAGTCCACGGCCTGTCCCAACGTGGGTACAGACAATTTATTAATCAAAGAATGAAAATTTACATAAGCTTCTCTCATGCACGGATTACCCGAACAATGACCCTCCATGCGCTTTAAATAGAACTCATGGACCAATCGGGTGTCAAGCCACGGATCAAGTGTCGGTAATACCGAGGTGAGAGTGAACCGTCGGATCACTACATATCGTGACCGTCGGATTGTAAGTTACAAAATGTACAACGGTAAAGAAACACACTTTACCTAACTCTAACCTAACTCTATGCTAGACCAAGTTGAACTTAACTATATCCTATGTGTCGGAATATCCTAACATCCCCCCTTAAGAACAACTTGGGATAGGATTGAAGGATTTACAAATATGACACAATAGGAGAAGGAAGGAGGCACTAGAGCCTATCCCCCCTTAGTGACAACTTCCTGAACTCCAAGCATATATCGAAGTTTAGTGAACTTCGCCTCTGTGAGAGCCTTTGTGAAGATGTCTGCAACCTGATCATCCGTTGGACAATATTGCACTTCAAGAACATGGTCATGAATGAGCTTTCTGATGAAGTGCATGTGTAGTTCAATGTGTTTGCTGCGCTGATGCTGGACTGGATCTTTGCATAGCTGAATGGCACTTTGATTATCACACCAAAGTGTGGTTGGATGCTGCTGCTCAAAGCCAAATTCTGATAGGATCTGACGAAGCCACAAGGCTTCCTTACTAGCTTCCACGGCACCACGATACTCTGCTTCTGCTGACGAAAGAGAAATGGCAGCCTGTTTCTTACAAGCCCATGTAATAGGTCCTGAACCAAGAGTGAAGACATAACCGGCAGTAGACTTCCGATCATCAAGGTCACCAGCCCAATCAGAATCAGTGAAACCAACTAACAGAGGAGCTGCTTTGGCACTGTAATGAATCCCAAACTGTACTGTACCTCGAACATAACGAAGTATTCTTTTAGCTGCTTTCCAATGACTTTCACGGGGGTTTTGCATAAAACGAGCAACAAGGCCAACAGCAAAGGAAAGATCAGGACGAGTATGGGTTAAATACAAGAGTTTTCCGACAAGTTGACGGTATAAGGTAGCATCAACTTCAGGAGAAGTACAAGAGACTGAAAGTTTGACTCCAGACTGAAAGGGAGAAGTGGCTGGCTTACAGTCTTCCATGTGAAAATGACGAAGAATATCACAAGCATACTTGGACTTGAAGACCGAGAAAATAGTGTAAGTGTCCTAAGTCTGTCATTTCAAATTTCTTTTTAAGGCTGGACTTCACATGGTTTATAAGGTTGGGATCACTACCAGTAAGAATAAGATCATCAACATAAAGAACAAGGATGATGAGAGAGTTGCCCACTTTCTTGGTGTAGACAGTATTGTCAGAATGACACCTAGAAAAGCCAGATTCTAAAAGAAAGCTATCCATTTTGGCATACCAAGCTCGAGGAGCTTGCTTGAGGCCATAAAGGGATTTCTTAAGTCGACAAACGAGGCTGGAGTCTGTTTGTATGAAGCCAATGGGTTGTTCCATATAGATTTCTTCCTGCAAGTCACCATGCAAGAAGGCAGATTTAACATCCATTTGATGGACTTCCCATTTTAAAGAGGCAGCAAGGGAAAGAACAAGGCGGATAGAGTTCATTTTGGCAACTGGAGAGAAGGTTTCAGTGTAGTCAATGCCTTCAACCTGTGAAAAGCCCTTAGCAACTAGACGAGCTTTATGTTTATCAACTTTCCCATCTGGTCCATACTTGGTTCTGTAAACCCATTTGCATCTAACAAGTTTGCGTCCCTTTGGTAGAGGAACAAGATCCCATGTATCATTTGTCATCAATGAATGATATTCTTCATTCATAGCTGTTTCCCAATGTGGATGGCCTGAAGCTTCTGAAAAAGTGTCAGGATCATGATTTACTGGAGCTTGAGCCAGTAAAGAAGAGGCTCTTTCAAACTGAGAACGTGTACGTCGCTGATCTGTAGGATCACCGGCAAGATCACCTGCTGCATCCCGAGTAGCACGGACCCATCTTGGAAGTTGAGGATCCTGAGAAGGTGGGGAGGATTATCATCCTCGCTTTCATCATCAGAAGAAGAAATGTTTTCAAAGATAGAAGAGATAGGAAGAGGTGGCACATCCGCCGGACTAGGCTCGCAGGCCGATTTATTTTCATCAAATTTTACATCTCTTCTAATGATAACATTTTTGGACTTAAATGGAATAAGTCTATAGCCTTTTACATCTTCAGAATATCCAACAAAAGTACATTTCTCACTCTTAGGTTCTAAGGCTTTATGCTTTTCATCTGGAATATGGGCCCATGCTTCACTTCCAAACACACGAAAGTGACTTACATCTGGTTTAATGGAACTCCAGGCTTCTTCTGGAGTGATATTCTCTAGAACCTTAGTAGGAGTGCGATTGATTATATAATTTGCACAATTAATTGCTTCGGCCCAAAAACTAAGACTGAGTCCTTTAGATTGCAGCATACAATTAGCCATTTCCTTTAAGGTGCGATTTTTCCTTTCAGCTACACCATTTTGTTGTGGAGTGTATGGAACAGTATGTTGCATTTGAATTCCATTTTCGGTGCAAAAGTTGATGAATGCATTTTTAACATATTCTCCACCATTATCAGTTCTTAGCTTAAGAATTTGATGTCCAGATTGTTTTTCAACGAATGCTTTGAAGGCCAAAAAGGTGGTAAATACTTCGCTCTTGAGTTTTAAGAAGTATACCCAAGTGCGTCTGGAGAAATCATCAATGAAAGTTAAGAAGTACTTGCAGCCAGAGAATGAAGCAACAGGAAGAGGACCACATAAATCACTGTGCACAAGCTGTAAAGGGGCTGAGGCGTGCCAAGAGGCACGTTTGTCAAAACTGTCCCGATGATGTTTTCCGAGTACACATCCGGAACAAACACCATCTTTGCAAGATACCATAGGAAGACCTGTCACCATGTTTTCTTTACATAGATGCTGAAGGGAGCGATAGTTTAAGTGACCATACCGCTCATGCCAAAGTTTGCTCACTTCATCATTATGAGCAACAAATACTGAGGGAAGATGGGATGACCCAAAGTTGTGAAACTTATACAACCTTTTGGAATCATCAGCAAGACCAGTAGCTAGAATCTGTTTAGGATCTTTTAGATCCTTGATTACAACATCATGAGGTGAAAATTCAACAATTTTACCTTCACCTGAATGAGTTATCTGATAGACAGATAGAAGGTTGCAGGATAAGTTTGGAACACATAATACATCATTGAACTGACCATTGTCTAGATGAACAGTTCCAGTCCCTACAACATTAAGAGATCTATCATCACCAACATATATATTTTTGGTGTTACAATTATTTAAAGAAGAAAACATGGCTTGGTTTTTGGCCATGTGACAAGAAGCTCCAGAATCAATGAGCCACTCATGAGAATGAGAAGAAGAAGAAGATACATTTAATGCATAACCAGACTGAGATGATTGACGATGACATGCAGAAAATGCCGTTCCGGAAGTTGAAGTTGAAGTAGGCTCCAGATGGATGTTATGTTTCTTCATTGCGGCTTCCAAGGCTTCCATCTTCTTAAAGCATTTAGATTCTAAGTGGCCATCTCGATTACAAAAGTTACAATGTCTGTCAGTCTTCTTCCATTTGTTTTTATTGGTCTTGTCATATTGCTGAAATGATCTTTCATCTTGAGGCTGAGTTGGTTTAGGACCATTCCTTTGAGGATAAGACTTCTTAGGATTCTTTGAATTTGGTTGCTGCTGGGCGGCTAACGCTTTCGAGGAAGAGTTTCCAAGATTAAGAAGACCAAGGTGTAAGAGTTTTTCTTGTTCTCTTATTAAGGAATCACAAAAGGAGTCAAAGGAAGGGGGCTTGTAGTCTTTGCCTTGACAAATGAAAGCTTCCCTGGTAGAATGGAAAGTGGAAACAAATACAGAGTAGGCTGGTCCCAACTTAGTAAGGATGGAATAAATAAGGTTACCATCTTCTTTCTTAACTTTAACACCTTCCAAGAGATATCTAAGGGTCTTGAATTTGGACAAGAAATCTTCAATGCAAGAAAAATTATTAGGATCCAAAGTAAGCAACTCATTTTCAAGTTGATGGGCTCTAATTTCATTTTTAATCCCAAAAACTTTAGCAAGTTTTTCTAATGCTTCATGAGGAGTTTCAATTTCTGCAATGTGGAATCTAAGATCAGGAGAAACAGACATTCCTATCAAACCACGTGCTTGATCTTGTCGATTTTCCCATTTTTCGGCCTTGTCTTCATCTTTGGGTTTCTTCTCTTGGTCTGTGGCTATTCTGAAGAGACCTTTACTTCTAAGTAAATCTCCCATGTAGGCTACCCATTGGAAGTAGTTAGTGCTGTCAAGAATGACTTGGCATGGACTTTCCATTTTTGAAAAACAACTGAAGCTGAAGATGCTGAAAGTAAGTGGTCCAATGGATAGATCTCGAAAAAATAGGCGGTTTTAAAAAAAACGGCTCTGAAAAAGGCTTCCGGATGAAGAAGTTATGGCTTTTTGAAAAAAAATTGTTGACGTTGCCGGCAAAGTGCGCGAATGAAAAAATCCGCCCCCACAAAATGGAGACTTGAACCCAAGACCTCTACTCTCTTAAAAGGTCTTTGAACCAATTGATCTATACAAAATATTTGAGAGAGAGAGAGAGAGAGAGAGAGAGAGAGAGAGAGGGGGGGGGGGGGCCTCGATTTGCGTGCTTGCCTTGGGAAGACTCTTTTCCCCTACAAAACACAAAACACAAAACCCAACACGAATATCCAAAGAAAAACGAACCTTACGGCTCGAAGTTAGCTTTAGCCAAAAAACTAGAAATTTTAAAAAAAATCTCAAAGTTAGCTTTTAGCCGAAAAACTAAATATTTTTCTCAATGTTTCTGATTTTCCGAGATCACACTAAGGTGCAGGGAAAAGAGCATACGCATGAGAAAAATCCTTTCTTTCTGTTTCTGATTTGCCCAGATCGCACAGAGTCGCAGGGCAAAGAGCATACGCAGAAATGAAAGGTATAGATCCGGAAAAAAAAAGGCTAAATAAACCGAAACCGAAATAAGCAGAGAGAAAATGACAGTAAACTGCAAAAAAAACACTGTATACCTCCCGATCTGAAAAATGACGCAGCTAGGGCTACCGGAAACCTTTTCGCGTGAAACGAAAGGGGTTCCTCACTGAAACAGATGCTCTGAACGCAACAGAGCAGTCCTCTCGGCCCGAAAGCAGTCAGAAACAGCAGATCTAGGAAACGACAGCCGCATGCAGTTCTACCGGCTTCAGATTTGGATCACCAACGGACGCGGCCCTCAAATAGCTCTGATACCATGTAGGAATTTACAGGGTAAGTTCCTCAGAAAGAATACCAAGAGGACACCGCTCACAACCAGATCTCAAATCAATACACCAGTATTTTTGACGTGGTTAAAACCCTCAGAGTGCAAGGAGGGAAACAGTCCACGGCCTGTCCCAACGTGGGTACAGACAATTTATTAATCAAAGAATGAAAATTTACATAAGCTTCTCTCATGCACGGATTACCCGAACAATGACCCTCCATGCGCTTTAAATAGAACTCATGGACCAATCGGGTGTCAAGCCACGGATCAAGTGTCGGTAATACCGAGGTGAGAGTGAACCGTCGGATCACTACATATCGTGACCGTCGGATTGTAAGTTACAAAATGTACAACGGTAAAGAAACACACTTTACCTAACTCTAACCTAACTCTATGCTAGACCAAGTTGAACTTAACTATATCCTATGTGTCGGAATATCCTAACAAAAACCCACAGATGTTAGTCAATGATTGCATCACCAGAGATAATTTCCACAAGAGGTAGTTAGTCCATGTCGCAAAACACACGGGAGCGTTGGTTTATCCAATGTCCAACAATCTCCCCCCAACGCGAGCTGAGTGTGTTGTTAGAAAATTATATATTATGGAGCAATGGAACACATAAAATATTGCAGAAATATAAACACAGAAAACGCATAAAACAAGAGAGACACAGATATACGTGGTTCACCCAGTTTGGGCTACGTCCACCCTGAACAGCCAGTCCTTCCTTTCTATTATCCACCAAAATTAAGAGGCACAACCTACAACAGATCCGCTGTAATATCCTCTATTTTCTCTCACAGTCTCACCTCTCTATTTCCTGCTCACAGAATACACATCTATCACACAGCCTCAAAATACAATGCCCTCATACAAAGAGAGGGGTTTCCTTCTAGGGCAAGAAACCCTAAACTAAACATAAGTTCTACCGTCAGATCATTCGCCTAATGAACGGCCCAGATTGACTAGAAATTACTATACTTTTACAAGGCAATTTTACAGCTGTTTTTAGCTTCGGGGGCGCTGCCCCCGAAACCCCTCGCCAGCCCCCCCCCCCCCCCCCTGGACCCCCCCTGCAGCGAATATTTTATGGGCGGTGTTGCCGTTCCCATTTCGAACTGGGGTCCAATGTGGCGATACCTTTGAATATAGAAGATAATCAGGCTCCACACCTAACAATCTCCCACTTGGAGACTGATTGTAGCAACTCCACCACTGCTCCATTTGCTGGACAATGACTCCTCTTTGGACCTGGATGTTTCTCATCTTCATCGTCATCCTTGAAGACCAATTGAAACTGAGCATATTCTCAGTTTCTCCCTGGTTACAACTTTTGTTAGCATATCTGCATGATTCTGGCTAGTGTGTATCTTTTCCAGCTTCAACTCTCCATCTTCCAACACTGATCGTATGAAATGGCACTTGAGCTGTATGTGTTTAGTCCTGGAATGAAATGCTGAGTTCTTTGCAAGATGAATGGCACTTTGGCTATCACTGTATAACGTGCCCATATCATGCTCCTTACCCAATTCACCCATAAACCTTTGTAACCAAATCATTTCTTTACTAGCCTCTGTAGCAGCAACATACTCTGCTTCTGTTGTTGAAAGTGCAACAACACTTTGGATTTTTGAAACCCAACTGACAGCTGTTCCTCCAACAGTAAATACATATCCTGTAGTGCTCCTCCTGTTATCTCTGTCACCTGCCATATTTGCATCAACATATCCTTGTAGGGAGATGTTTGAACCACCAAAGCATAATGCTTGATTTGTGGTACCTTTCAAATATCTGAGAATCCATTTCACTGCCATCCAATGTTCCTTTCCTGGATTTTTCATGTACCCACTTACAACTCCCACTGCATGTGCAATATCAGGCCTTGTGCAGACCATTGCATACATTAAGCTTCCAACTACTGATGCATATGGAACTTTAGACATATAATCCATGTCTTCTTGGGTCTTTGGTCACATTTCCTTGCTAAGTTTGAAATGGCTAGCAAAAGGTGTACTAACTGGTTTTGCATTGTGCATGTTAAATATTTTCAACACCTTTTGTATGTACTCATTCTGAGACAATGTTAATTTACGATTTTTCCTGTCTCTAGTTATTCTCATACCAAGGATTTGTTTTGCAGCTCCCAAATCCTTCATTGCAAATGAATTTGCCAATTTTCTTTTGAGCACATTTATTTCCTGCATGTTAGATCCTGCAACAAGCATGTCATCTACATACAATAACAATATAATATAGTTGCCATCATTTTGTTTTTTCAAATAAACACAATGATCAGAGTGACATCTAGTATAACCTTGTTCAGACATAAACTTGTCAAATTTTAGATACCACTGCCTTGGAGCCTATTTTAAGCCATACAAGCTCTTCTTCAACCTGCACACTAGCTTCTCCTTCTGTTTCACCTCATATCCTTGTGGCTGCTGCATATATATATCTTCCTCCAAATCCCCATGGAGAAAGGCTGTCTTTACATCTAACTGCTCAAGATGCAAATCTTCAGCTGCTACAAGACTTAAAATAGTTTTGATTGAAGTCATTTTAACAACAGGAGAAAATATTTCATCAAAATCAATACCTTTCTTCTGTGCAAACCCCTTCACCACAAGTCTAGCTTTATACCTCTGTTTTCCTCCATCTTCTTCCTTCAGCCTGTAAACCCATTTATTCTTCAATGTAGTTTTTCCTACAGGAAACCTGACTAAATCCCAAATCTGGTTATGCATTAAAGAGTCCATCTCTTCTTCCATGGCTACCTCCCACTTCTTCCTGCTTTCAACCTGCATTGCTTCTTCATAAAATTCGGGTTCACCGGAATCAGTCATCAATAAATAATATAATGAAGGAGAGTATCGTTCAGGGGGTCTACTTATCTTGGTAGATCTTCTAACACCACTTTCAGGTGTTTGGGGTGCCTGTTGTTGTTGTGGTGGTTGCTGTTGTTGTGGTTGTTGATTATTATTATTTTCAGGCACCTTTACTTTTTCAGTGATTTCATCAAGAACTGCGTATTCCTTGTTTTCCTTTTCCTGTTTCTTTTCCTGCAACTGATTCTTATACAAGACCTTTTCATTGAATATTACATCTCTGCTCCTAATGATTTTGTGATTTTCGTAATCATATAAGCGATAACCAAAATCATTAACACCATATCCAATAAAGGTACATTTCTTTGACTTCGCCTCAAGCTTTGTTCTATTTTCTTTATCAATATGGACAAAGGCCTCACAACCAAAAGGCTTTAAAATAGAGTAGTTTACCTTTTTACCTGTCCATGCTTCCTCTGGAACACCACCACCGAAGGAACTTGAAGGCCCTCTGTTTATTAGATAAACAGCAGTATCTACAACATCTGCCCAAAACTGTAAAGGCAATCCTGCATGCAATCTCATGCACCTTGCACGCTCCATGATTGTTCTGTTCATCCTTTCTGACACACCATTTTCTTGTGGTGTTCTTGGAACTGTCTTCTCTCTGCGAATTCCATGCTCTGAACAGTACCTATCAAACTCTTTGCTGCAATATTCACCTCCATTGTCTGATCTAAGACACTTCAATTTCTTTCCTGTCTCAATCTCAACCAAAGCTTTCCATTTCTTGAAAGTATCAAATACATCAGATTTATTCTTAATACAATAGATCCAAGTTTTTCTAGTTGCATCATCAATAAAAGTAACATAATAACGAGAGCCACCGAGAGATGATACCTGAGTAGGTCCCCATACATCTGTATGCACAAGCTCTAATTTTTCATTCTTCTTTTCTTTCCCAACTTTGAGAAATCTGACTCTCTTCTGTTTTCCATAAATGCAATTCTCACAGAAGTCCAAATCAACATTCTTCAAACCCGACAACAAATTCCTTGAGTGAAGAATCTTCATCCCCTTTTCACTCATGTGTCCGAGCCTATGATGCCATAATGCTGCATCTACTCCTTTGGAAGTTAAAGCATTAACAGAGTTAGAAATACCATTGCATAAATACAATGTACCAACCTTTTCGCCTTTTTCTATTACCAGGGCTCCTTTGGTGACCTTCCAAGCTTTATCTGTGAAAGTTGTCACACAACCTTCACCGCCTAACTGCCCTGTTGAAATCAGATTTTTCTTTAGATCTGGAACATGCCTTACCTCCTTTAATAGCCATTGGTTTCCATTCTGCTGTTTTACAACAACCTTACCCATTCCAACGATTTTACAGGGTTTATCATCACCTAGACGAACTTGTCCAAAATCTCCTTGAACATAGTCATGAAAGTATTTCTTATCAGGTGTGGCATGGAATGAAGCCCCTGAATCTACCACCCAGGAATCAGTAATATTTTCGAAAGAAAGAATCAAAGCATCTTGTAACACCTCACCTGTCACATTTGCTTCATGATTGTTTTCTTGCTGTGCATCTCCTTCTTTTCCCTTCCGAGATCGACAATCTTTCTTTAGGTGTCCTTTCTTTCCACATTTCCAGCACACTATCCCCGATCTGGACTTGGATCTACCTTTCCTTGATTTACTGCGATATCTTGAGCTCTTTCCTCTTTCCATTTTTCTTCCTCTAGACTCTGCACTCAAAGCATTTTTCGATGTCTCACCGGAGCTTTTCCGTTGCATTTCCTCGCTAAGGATAGCACTGACAACATCATCAAACTTTAAAGTACTAGATCCAGAAACAGAGTTACTAATGGCCATTACCAAACCATTCCAACTTTCTGGTAATGAGCACAAGAATAACAGAGCTCTAACTTCATCATCAAAGTTTACCCCTACAGAACTTAACTGACTTGTAACTGTATTAAAATCATTTAAATGGTCTGCAACAGATCCACCTTCCGACATCTTCATATTAAATAACCATTTCATAAGAAATACCTTGTTTGAGGCCGAGGGTTTTTCATATAGTTTCGACAACGCCTGAATCAAACCCTCTGTCATGGTTTCCTTCGAAATGTTGAAGGCGACTGATGCAGCAAGGCACAACCGTATTGTTCTGAGTGCCTTTCTATCGAGAAGGTTCCATTCTTCGTCTGTCATACCCGTCGGCATCTTTGATTTTCCGCCCAATGGTAGGTATAGATCTTTCTGATACAGATAATCTTCCATTTGCGTCTTCCACAGTGAGAAGTTTTGGCCGTTAAATTTCTCGACCCTAAACTTACCATCTTCCGCCATTGCTCCCACTCGAACCAGGAACCCTTCTTTCTTGCGAGTTTATCAGCCAAATAGACCTTCGGCTCTGATACCAGTTGTTAGAAAATTATATATTATGGAGCAATGGAACACATAAAATATTGCAGAAATATAAACACAGAAAATGCATAAAACAAGAGATACACAGATATACGTGTTTCACCCAGTTTGGGCTACGTCCACCCCGAACAGCCAGTCCTTCCTTTCTATTATCCAACAAAATGAAGAGACACAACCTACAGCAGATCCGCTGTAATATCCTCTGTTTTCTCTCACAGTCTCACCTCTTTATTTCCCGCTCACAGAATACACATCTATCACACAGTCTCAAAATACAATGCCCTCATACAAAGAGAGGGGTTGCCTTCTAGGGCAAAAAACCCTAAACTAAACATAAGTTCTACCGTCAGATCATCTGCCTAATGAACGGCCCAGATTGACTAGAAATTACTATACTTTTACAAGGCAATTTTACAGCTATTTTTAGCTTCGGGGGCGCTGCCCCCGAAACCCCCCGCCAGCCCCCCCCCCCCCCTGGATCCCCCTGCAGCGAATATTTTACGCCGCCCCCATTTCGAACTGGGGTCCAATGTGGCGATACGTTTGAATATAGAAGATAATCAGGCTCCACACCCAACATGTGTATCAAACTCATGACCTACACTCTGATACCACTTGTTGGGAATCACAATTGTCGTTAGACCAAAACCCGCAGGTGTTAGTCAATGATCGCATCGCCGGGGATAAGGATCCACGAGAGGTGGTTAGTCAATGTCATGAAACACATAGGGAGCTTGGTTTATCCAACGTCCAACGCTTCGATGTTACCCACCACTTTGTAGGTGATATCCCAAGGATAATTTTTTCTCCATGACGAGCCTCAACCGACATCCAACAACCCCTTGATGCCTCCTACTAGCTTATTGTGCCACTTCTCTGCCACCTGATCCAACCAAGTGGTCCCTCACCCACTTATATTGGTCGTATGTTTGAAGGTGGGCTTCCTGAATCTAAAAGTATATCTTGTCATTTTGTAATTGAGTATAGAGTTTACTTATCATGGATACTTATGGGTATGGATTGAGGGGGGTATTCGGCAGAAAGAGTGGGCTTAGTTTTGTGCTCAAGTTCCCTTGATCTCTTTTGGTTGTTACCCTTGGATCTTAATCTTGTGGGATCTCCTTTTTTGACCATTCGGTTCCAGGGTGGTACTACTTGGGAAACCTCGACTTTGGGTGCGTGGCCACACTCCTTTACCCGCACATATTACTCCCTTTCCACTCACTATACCCCCATTCATATTTTCTCCCACCTAGATCCACATTCCCATTCTGGGTCCACATTTGGCTAACCTCCCTATCCCCTTGCCCCCACCTTGGGTCAAGCCTAGAATGATGCCCTGGAGGTTGAAGCAATTAAAAGAAAAAGTGAAAATCATAAATGGCCACATTTAACAGGAAATTGTACCACAAAATGCAAAAGATGGTCGGGACAAAAACAATTAGCATGTGGGCAAAAGCCATTACATGAGCTCTACCCCAATCATTGGCCATCACCTTGGTTCCATAGGCCCTAAATGAGCCTCCTCTATTATTTAGGAACCCATTATTGTCCCAACCCCTAGAGGGCAATGTACTGCCCTACCTAAAAGGTGGTAATCACTGCTATATCTTACACATCATGCTCTTGTCCTTTGAGCCTCGAGCAATTAATTAAAGAAAATTCATAAAAGATGAAAGGTATATGAAGAAGGGTTGAAAAATCAAGGTTGGGGCACCTCATGTACCACAATTTCTCCCTCCTATACATTACATACCAAGGTGTGGGCTTCCCTTTATCTAGCTACCCCATATGCCCCGCTATGTGGCCAAGGGCTGCCCCTCTCTTTCCCTATTCCATCTCACTTATTTGTCATCTGCCACCCCAATTAGAGGGATCACCTTGGACATACTATCCCCTTTAAGGGCTGAAACCAGCTAATGAGGTATTTGGCTAACCCTCTTTAGAGCCTAGAGACACTAGCACATGGCAAAGCCCACTACGGAAGGGCATGCCATTATGAAGTGACCTCGTTGTCATCCATGATTTATAAGCTCTTTTACCCGATTATTTTAATGCCTAGTTGTACTGGAAGCCTAGGGGAGGCATTGGATCTTATGCAAGATTGCAGGTGGTATCCATTTGGGTTTGGTCTCCCTATATGGGATCCTAACCCTAGAGGTTTACATTGGCACATGTAAGGTGTGCATAGAGATCTATTGGCCTCCACAACAACAGATAATACTCCACAGATCTTCATGGATGCTTAAAGATTACTAGCGATCCACTTTTGGGATGATGGTGATATGCTTGGTACATTATGCCCAAAAACCCCCCACAGGAGCCCCACACTCTTAACAGGTGTCCCAAGACTTGTACAATGTCATGGAAACATTCATTCCACCACTTGAACCCTTGCAGAGGATCTCTGATTCATATGGAGACCCATGGGGTCATCTATGTGCCCTCATACCCACTAGGAGCACCACATGTCTACTACTTGGAGAACAAGGGGCCACCCCTTGTCCATCATATTCCAAGGAATTTATTCCTCAATATGGAACTTTGGGATATTATTGAGCCTTTGGAGCTCCCTACGACATGCACATATTAGTATTTGGCCCCTTATGAGGCTTATTTTTACATTTGTGAGCTTGTTTGGTGGGATTGTCACCAATATGGGTTTTATTTGCACATTATTTTATCAGTAGGGGCTAATGTAGGCCCATAGGCTAATTCTAACTCCTTAGGAGGCTATATATTGATGTTAGATACAATCATTTGTGTCATCACTTTACTTGGGATCTCTCTATTATAGAGAACTTCACATTTTTTCCTTGGTGGATATTTTTTGGAGATGCATGAATTTTGACATATGAATTTGGGCTATTTATTTTTTCTTGGAGCTTTGTCTTGTAAAAAAAATTCTAGTTGGATATACTCTATAACGTTGTAAGAAAATTTTGATGTTATTATTCTTGTTGCTGCATACTACTAAAACTAGGGCTAGTTGTTGCATGATTGAAATGTGGAATTGAGCATGTTTTAGCTAATTTAATGTATGGGCCAACGTTATATGAATGAAGTGTCCTAAAGATTATTTTTCTCGACAAGCTTGCATCGTTTGCTTTGAAGTATAAATGCTTGAAGGTCACTTTTCTTTTCTTTCTCTCAACATTGGATGAAGCTAAATTTCTGGGCCTCCTTGATCAAGAAACCAAGTTCTTACTCATCACCATCCTTGAATCCATATCTCCAAGTGAATTAGGCACTGATCCTTAAAAAGGTTGGTCATGCCCTTCACATTTTTCACTATTTTCCCCTTTTTCCCCAAGTCCAGCCCCATTAGGTCACCTTGGACATAAATTTATCGGGAATTGACCAAGGGAAAAACTTCGATCTCCTACAAGATACTGCGCTGGTGGGTCCCCTACCTCTCCTCCAAATTTGAGGCAATTCTAATGATGGAATCTTAGGGAATCCCAAGCCCTAGCTCTAGGAATGAATTTTGCCTACGCATCCCCAAGGATATACCTCAACAAGATCATTTCAACCTTTTGAAGTAAATATTCTTTTTTTGTCTTTTCCTTTCACCTTGTCCATAATAACATCATTGGTTGCCACATTCCATCCCTAAACCTGGGATGGGTACACTTGGTCCCGTGTGGTCCCACTTCTCAATAAAGATTATTTGGCAAGGAACATTTGGGAATCCAAGTTTCCCAAGGATTATGAGGATTGAGAACCTCATCAATAAGCCTATCCTTTCTCCCTTGACCCTCCAATCCTCACCTCTTACCCTGGTGGACCAAGTCCCTTTCTTAAAGAGCAGGCAAGTTTCATTCTTCACTCCATCCTTGGGAAATGGTTTTCGGGGTCAATTCTCACCTATCAATTGAAATATACTTCACAAGTGATCCCTACACTACTGGGACTCCTCCCATCCGTGAAAGTCCATAAATAGCAGGGAGACTTAGCTGTGCTGACAATGGGCTAAGCCTCCACCATTTCCCTTGAACTAGCAGTTGCCCCCTTAGGAACCCCTTTTAGGTCCCTTACTGGTTTGAGTGGTAACATTTTTGGCGATGTTTCCGGAGATTGAAATGTGTGTTTTGTTCCCCATATGACATATTGACATATTATTATTGGCAACTCCAATGTAATAATGAAGCCTTAGTTATTCATTCAACTTCCAAGTTAACGCTTGTAGGGTGAAGCATGCATCTATTACAACACTTACATTCACCTTGGCAACTTTATTTTTGCAAAATCGTAAGAAATGGACTATCTCGAGGAGCAGAGTTTCCCCCCTTCTCCCTATAAAAACCTCAGTACTGAAGAAGTACTAGAGCACCCAAAAATTAAAGCATGGATCAAAGGCAGATGCCTAAGTTCAAAGGGAGTCCCAACCAAGATCCCAATGTACATTTTGATGACTTCTTTTAGGTATTAGCCCCACTAAGGATTGCCAACGAAAACAAAATTATAAGATTATTGGCCTTATCACTTGAAGGTCTAGTTAAAGGTTGGTATAATACCCTCCCTCATGAGATTACCACTGATTATGACGAATTTGAAGTTATTTTTCCCGAAATATGGGATGGAATCCCTCATGAAGAGTGGGAGGATTGCATGGACGCCTCTGTGGAAAAGCTACACAATGGAAGGAGTATTCTTGAAAGGGATATTGGTAAAAATGAGGAACATGTCTCAATTTCCACTTTAATTTCTAAATAGAACCCTCTTCCCATTACATGTGATAGAGCCTCGAAGGAAGATCTCACTAAAGAGCTTGGAGATAGCTCTAATGATCTGGGTGATGAGCAAGAAGATGAGTCTTCGTTGGGTCCACATGATTTGTGAACACATATGTTGGGGAAGATGAGGCTGTGGAAAATGAAGATAAGACCAACCTTACCTTTCTCAAGGATATCACTCCTGATGACTTGCCTTTTGAAAACCTTGATGAAGGTGATCGCATGGGCTCTTTGGAAAATGACATTGGAGATTATTTCCACATTGAAAAGGAGAAATGGGAAATTGTTGGTCCTCTATTTGATTGTGCTCCAACTTATGACATTGACAAGGAGGAGGATGAGATTGGTCTTCCTTCCCCCTCAGGCACTATTTATGATGACATACCCATTGATATCCTTGGGAAGGAGAATTATTATTTTCCCTAGCATAAAGAAGGACAATCTTTGGTGAAAGTGATAATTTCATTCTCTTTTTAATGAAAGCCCAATCTTTGATGCTTATAATGAGGAAAACAATGAGGCTCTCACCTGACCACCTTATGATTATGTATTCAAATCACTTTAGAATTTAGATTGTGGGGAAGGAAAACCCGTTGAATATGAAAATTCAACCTCCGCTTTGCTTTTCCCTCTTGTTCAATGTCTTGAGTCTCCCTCAAATAAGTCCCTCATCCCTTTTGGTATCACCTCGAGTGACCATGCCCCTTATCCCCTTTTTGAATATGGTGTCAAGAAGGAGCCCTTCATTGAATATAATTTATCCCCTTTAACTCATCCTCATGATTATGATCACTTTGCGACTCCCCTCCCCGCTATGATTATCACATTCAGAAACCTATTTGTTTCATTTCTTCTTTCTCTCACCCTTCATTCCCCTCTCATCACAACCATGTGACATCCTCTGTTAGGTCCCTATAATACTAGTGATTCCCCCATTACTATTATCGTTGTATCCCTTATTGTTATTGTTGTGCCCCTATTGTCCCCATATTTTTATTATTGTGCCCCATAGAATCCCACTATTATTATTTTTGTGCTTTGATATTATTATTGTTAGGTCGGCTTTGGTTATATTGTGACCCCTTAACTCCTATATATAGAAAGGAGGTTTTGTCATTTGAATCATCTAAGAATTGTTCATTTGTGTAATGTAAAGGAGGTTGCCCCATCGAAGAGGCTTATTTCTATGGTGTTGATCTATATTTTCTATCTTTTTGTGAGCTGGTTTCATAACATTTGCTATCAGAGCTTTGGATTCTAGGGTTTTGCTGCTCCAAATAGGTCATCATGGCATTTTCGCTATAACTTTTTTCTATGATGTTTTAGAAGCTAAAAACGAAACCCATTTGAGATGAAATCCTGTTGAACCTCAGACCTGAATTTCAGATCCTTTCTTGCTATATTTTGCGGAGATATAATCTAAGGAATTTAGGGTTTTTGTAGACCCTCGAATTACATTCCAAACAGGTGACCTTGGGAAAATCATCATAACTTTCGCTCTGAGCATCAGATTGAATTTTCGTCAGAAGTTACAGAAAGAGGATGGACTGTAGTTTGGTTGGGTATTATTTTCAGAACCTAATGTTGAAATAGTGACCCACGACATGTCATACAAGTTTTTGCATAAGCTTGGTTTGAAAATTTAGTTTGAAGGAATTCAAAGGGCATAGTGAAGAATTATTATTGGTAATTGATGCCCTCGAAGAAAGAACATGGAAACACCTAGTAAGAAACCTGAAAGCTTTAGCATGACTCATGAAGAAGAGGAATAAATGCAACATGATATATCAAAATTACGAGACCAAATGCAACAAATTTCACTCGCACAAAAAGTAATAGAAGCTAAGATGGATGGTTTAAAGAAAGACGTAGAAGCTAAGATGTATGGCGTGGAAGCTAAGATGGATGGTTTAAATAAAGGCATAGAAGCTAATATGGACGACGTGGAAGCTAATATGGATGGAGTGGAAGCTAAGATGGATGATTTAAAGAAAGGCATGGAAGATTTGAAGACATATTTAACAAATTTTCTACAAGAAATGATTACTAATGGTGAAAGGGTAGTAAAGGAAACTCATGATGAGAAAAAAATAAATGTTAATCATGATTTCATAGACTCTAATGTTGGATTGAAGAATCATCATGTTCTAAAGATCGATATGAGGAAGTTTGATGGAAAGGATCCCGGAACATGGATACTACAGATGGAGCAATTTTTTGATCTCCATAATGTGCAAAACACACAAAAGGTACGCATTGCAACTTTATATTTGGAACCAAATCAGTTTGTATGGTATCTATGGATTTTCTCTCATAAACAAATTGTCACCTGGGCTATTTTACAGATGAAATGATAGAACATTATGAGGATACAAAAAGAAACAATTTTTTTATCCAATTGATAAATCTCAAACAAAAGGTTTCAATGATGGAGCACATTGAGGACTTCCAAAAATTGAATAAATATATTCTAGAGGAGCATAGGATTGATGTGTTCATATGGAATTTAAAATATAACATCCAACATGAGGTTCGCCTTTGGGAACCAGATTCATTAGAGAAGGCATTCAGGCTAGCAAGAAAAATGGAAAGCAAAATTATGGAAACAAGGAAGCCTACCACTCACAATCATAAAGATTGAAGTGTTGCTTCTCCCTAGCCATCCACAACCTACAAGGTTGACACCACAACAATTGGAAGAAAAAAGAGAAAAAGGGCTTCGTTACAGTTGTGATAGCAAATACACTAAAGGTCATAAGTGTGCAGAGAAGAAATTATTTTACATAGATTGTGAAGAGGAGGAAGAAAAGGAACAAGAAAAGTCAAAAGAAGAGGATATACACCAGGAAAAAACCCTAGAAAAAGAAGAAATGAATCCGACCATATCTTGTAATGCATTGGCTGGAATTACCAATCCTCAAACTAACAATATAGAAGGGCATATCAAGAAGAAAAAGGTAATAGTGTTGATTGATTTGGGAAGTACCCATAATTATATTCATTTTAAGATAGCCAAGGAATTGAATTTCTTCCTATATCCAGCACCAGAGTGTCAAGTGATGGTTGCAAGTGGAGGAACCATAAATTGCTTAAGAAAGTGCCACAATATCAAGTTATACATGGGAGAATATGTATTGAATAGCCCAATGCTTTCCATTCCAATGGGTGGTGCTGATGTTGTACTAGGAGTCCAATGCCTACAATCCTCGGGTAAAATAGCTTTTAATTTTCAAGAAATTTTCATGAAATTCTCTTCAGAAGGAAAGGAAGTTGAATTAAGGGGTATTGTAGGGAAACTGGGAAAGATAATCAAATCTAACAGAATGATAAAGCTTCTAAAGAAAGAATAACGAGGCATAATTGCACAATTATGTTCACTAGAGGTTCCCACATCGAAATCATCCATTTCTCCAGATGTCCAAAAAGTATTGGACAATCATTCTAAGGTAATTGAGACTCCCAAAGGCTTCCCACCTATTCATGATCATGATCATGCTATTAATTTGATTCCAAGAAGTGTTCCTCCAAACATAAGGCCTTACAAATATCCCTATGTCCAAAAGAGTGAAATTGAACGTATGGTTGCATAAATGCTAGAGGCTGGTATAGTTCAACCTAGTCAAAGTTCTTTCTCTACTCTAGTAGTATAAGTTCACAAGAAGGATGGATCATGGCGCATGTGTCCAAATTATAGGGAGCTCAACAAGCTCACTATTAAAGATAAATTTCCCATTCCTATCATTGATGAATTATTGGATGAATTGCATGGATCAATTTACTTCACCAAGTTGGATCTTCGTTCAGGATATCATCAAATCAGAATGAAGATTGAAGACATTCCAAAAAAAACATTTAGAACTCATGAGGGTCATTATGAATTTTTGGTCATGCCTTTTGGCCTTACTAATGCACCTTCTACATTTTAAGGTTTGATGAATTCCATTTTCAAACCCTTCCTTAGAAAATTTGTGTTAGTATTTTTTGATGATATACTAATCTACAAAAAGTCTTGGAAGGATCATGTCCAACATGTTGACATGGTGCTCAAACTATTGGAGGAGAAGCAATTATATGCAAAAATCTCCAAATGTTTCTTTGGAGTACAAGAGGTGGAATATCTAGGTCATATTGTATCTCATGAAGGTGTTAAGGTAGACGCTAGCAAAATTGAGACCATTAAGGAATGGAAAATCCCCACATCCATAAAACATCTACGGGGATTTCTTGGGTTGACAGGGTATTATCATAAGTTTGTTAAGAATTATGGGAGAATAACAACACCTATAACAACATTATTGAAGAAAGATGCATTTTCATGGACTCTAGAAGCAACGAAGGCCTTGAATATATTAAAGAGGAAATGTGCCAAGCACTAGTCTTAGCTACACTGGACTTCACAAAAACCTTTATTGTGGAATGCGATGCCTTTGGAAATGGAATTGGTGCTATTTTAATGCAAGAAGAAAGACCCATTGCTTTCGAAAGTCGTCCAATCAAAGGAAAGTATTTACACAAAGCTATTCATCAGAAGGAAATGTTGGCAATACTACATGTACTTAAGAAATGGCGACCCTACCTAATGGGAAGACACTTCAAGGTAAAAACAGATCATGATAGTCTTAAATACTTTTTAGAACAAAGATTATCTTTAGAAGAGCAACAAAAATGGGTCACAAAGATGTTGGGTTATGACTTTGACATCATCTATAAAAAAGGGAAGCAAAATGTTGTGGCAGATGCATTCTCAAGAAAGGATGAGGATGTGGAAGCATTTCTTTGCACCATTTCTATTATCCAACTAGGTTGGATAAACAAAGCAAGGGATGAATTGAAGAATGGCGAGGAAGTGTGGACACTCATTCAAAAGATACAACAAGATCCCAGTACATATGATACATTTAGCTGGAAAATTGATTCGTTATGGTACAAGGATCGGTTATACCTATGTAAGAATTCACAACTGAAACAAAAGATTCTTAGGGAATTGCACACCTCTCCCTTAGGAGGGCACTCAGGATTTCTAAAAACCTACCACAAGGTTAAGAAGGATTTTTTTTAGGATGGCCTTAAATCGGATATTCAAAAGTTTGTGGTGGAATGTTTGGTTTTCCAACAAAATAAAGTTGAAACAATTAGGACACCAGGATTATTACAACCTTTATCCATTCCAAGCCAATGTTGGGAGGAGGTTTAATGGATTTTATAATAGGTTTACCCAAGTCCGAAGGAAAGAGTGTTATCATTGTGGTAGTTGACAGACTTACCAATTATGCACACTTTCGTGCATTATCTCATCCATTTAAAGCGAGTACAATTTCTACTACATTTATGGAAACAATTCAAAAGCTACATGGAAACCCAAAGATTATTGTAAGCGACAGAGATCCCATTTTCACTAGAAATTTTTGGACAAAATTATTTTCTTATCTTGGTACTCAGTTAGCTCATAGCTCATCTTATCATCCTCAATCTGATGGGAAAACTGAGATAGTAAACAAATGTTTGGAAGGATATCTTCGTTGCTTTGTATCTGATAAACAAACACAATGGGTGAAATGGTTGCCTCTGGTTGAATGGTGGTATAACACTTCCTTCCATACTACAACAAAAATTACCACATTTATGGCACTTTATGGATATCATCCACCATCCATCACATCATATTTAAGAGAAAATTCTAAGGTTCAAGTAGTGGAAGATCACATCGAGCATCAACAAGTTTTCCAACTCTTAAAGGATAACCTCACCTTGGCGTAGAATAGAATGAAACAACAGGCAAATCAACATCACAACAAAAGAAGTTTTGATGTAGGTGATTAAGTATTCCTACAGTTACAACCATATAAACAAATGTCCCTCAAGGAAGCTAAGAAGGATAATAAATTATCACCAAAGTATTTTGGTCCATATAAGGTGTTGCAAAAGATAGGTACTATGACATACAAATAGGAGCTTCCTACAGCTTCCCGAGTGCACCCAGTTTTCCATGTTTCATGCTTAAAGAAGGTTATAGGTGACAAGGTTCCAGTTCAAACAATATTTCCAAAACTTGATGAGGAAGGAAAAATCATATTGGAACCTGAAGTAGTCAAAGAAACAAGAACTCGACAGCTACGAAATCGATCAATTTCAGAGTATCTCATCAAGTGGAAGAACCTACCCGTTGAAGAATCCACATGGGAGGATGAGAACTTTATATAGAAGCATCCAAAACTACTCAAGCGTTGAGGACAACACTTTTTTGAAGGAGAGGGGCATGTTAGGTCCCTATAATACTAGTGATTCCCCTATTACAATTGTCATTATATCCCTTATAGTTATTGTTGTGCCCCTATTGTCCCCATATTGTTATTATTGTGCCCTATAGAATCCCACTATTATTATTTTTGTGCCTTTATATTATTATTGTTAGGTCGGATTTGGTTATAATGTGACCCCTTAGAATCCTATATATAAAAAGGAGGTTTTGTCACTTGAATCATCTAAAAATTGTTCATTTGTGTAATGTAAAGGAGGTTTCCCCCTCGAAGAGGCTTATTTCTAAGGTGTTGATCTATCTTTTCTATCTTTTTGTGAGTTGGTTTCATAACATCCTCAAAGCATGATATTACAAGCAATGATTGTGATGACGAGTTGTTGAGAATAATCATTCATTCCTCCATTTTGTACTTAGAAGGGGAGCCTTGAACCTATAGATTGACTAGTTTTCTGTCTCTTAGAACCTCCCTCTACCTCAAATGGAGATCATATTTTCTCGTCTCCCACCTGCCTCATATTCCATGTGACTATGTCCACATTCAATTTGAGGGTTTCCACATGAGTAATCATACTGGCAAGGATATGTATATTGATGTCATGATATGTTGGTTGCACTGGCTTTATGATTACACTTAGTATTAACAATACTATATGCATGTTAGGGTAGGATACATTGCATGATGATTTTTTCATTATAAAAAACTGCATGTGACATTTCTCATGATAGATTAGATTTCATAAGAAGAATAATAATAATTATATTGGTTTATGAGCTAACGTTAAGCATGGGTGGTCATTAGACACCGTGAAAAAACATGCTGCCCCGTGGGTTTAATCTTTGACATGCACAAATGAGAGATCTATAGTGACCAAGATATTTCTGGAGTTTTGGTGACCTTCCATTCAAGCAACTTCATCCACTTCTTTGAGAGATCACGTCCCAATTGTAGCTAAATGTTACCCACCACTTTGTAGGTGATATCCCCATGAGAATTTTTTCTCTATGATGAGCCTCAACCGATAGCCAACAACCCCTTGATGCATCCTACTATCTCATTGTGCCATTTTTCTGCCACCTAAGCTAGCCATGTGGTCCCTCACCCATCTGTATGTCCCTCACCCATCTGTATTGATCATATGTTTGAAGGTGGGCCTCCCGAATCTAAAGGCATGTCTTGTCATTTGGTAATTGAGTATTGGTTTTACTTATCATGGATACTTATGGGTATGGATTGATGGGAGGATTTGGCGGAAAGAGTGGGCTTAGTTTGTGCTCATGTCCCCTTGATCTCTTTTTGTTTTTATCCTTGCATCTTAGTCCTGTGGGATCTATTTTATTGACCATTCAGTTCTAGGGTGGTACTACTTAGGAAATGATGCAGGAGCATCCAACACCCTTAGTCAAAGGGAGGAATCCAAAGCAGAGCGAAGAGGAAGACGTGGACCAGGGGAGCAAAAACAAAAAAAATATGTTTTAAAACCAATTTAAAGATGGAAAAATATGGATAAAAGTCTCGAGGAGACTTATCAATATTGTAATCTGCCATGCATGCATTATCAATGCTTTAAGGGCTTTTGTTAGAGGATTGATTCGATCCTTCCATGATTCGATCCAACACTTCTTATATATATGAACCTGCGCGTTCAACAAAGGGATATATAGAGCAGTAGACAGACAAGATGTATTCAAAAGAATGGTTTGTCCTAAGGCTGAAATGCCTTAGAATTGTAACCGTGCTCTGTATATAATAGAAAGTGTGTGTTTAGTGTTGATTTATGCACCTGTCTGTGTTTCATATATAAATATATGTTAATGTCTTAATTTCCTGTTTGTATGTGTGTTGATCGACCATCAATCACAGTAGGATCGATGGCGATCAAATGCATGCTGCTATATGTGGAGTCATTTGTGAACGCAGGTGGGCAGAAAAATGTGTTTAAGCACAGAGATTCCATCAAAGACAGACGAGATCCATGTTTTTAATGTAGAGATCCATTAATAGGAGCAAAGGGATGAAGTGTTGATACACAGGATCCGTTGGATCTTTGTGATCAATGGATAGGATCAAGTCTGCGGGAACAGAGTTATCGCATCGGCAGAACTCGTTTCCAAAGGGCCGGACCCTAGAGTTCAAGAAGTGCCGATGAGAGACCACCAATGAAACAAGGACCGTTGGATTGAAAGAGGATCAATAGCAGAGGTGTGATCGGCGATCGCATTTGATGGAGGTCAAGGGATGGCGGAGGTGAATAGCTGATAAGAGATATGCCGACAGCTATATCTCTGATAAGCCGATCGACGATCAGAAGGATCAGAGGTGTCATTAATTGAAGGTCGGCATTGGAACAATGCCGCGGGAAAAGGATAAGGACCGAACTCAATAACAAATATAGACCCGAGTATATAGTTTTGAAATCTGAACAAAGGTTTCAGAGCGGGGTTTCTTTGTTATCCCGTGTATCCTCGATATATGTGTGGTTGAGGAGTTTAAGGCTTAAATGCCCATATGTATGCTTCCGATGTTAATAAAGGCCGATAGTGTGGTGGCTTCGATTCTTGTATGGTCCATGGTTAAAAGGCTGAAGGCCTAAGAAATGCTTCCAATAGGCTTAGTGGGCCATAACCCACAGGCCTCTAGATTGATTGGTTAAGGAAAGGGGATTTTGGCTTAACCCCCAATTTATCCTTTCCATCAGGAAACCACTATTATTATTTTTTGTGCCCTATAGAATCCCACTATTATTATTTTTGGGCCTTTATATTATTATTGTTAGGTCGGCTTTGGTTATATTGTGAACCCTTAGAATCCTATATATAAAAAGGAGGTTTTCTCACTTGAATCATCTAAAAATTATTCATTTGTGTAATGTAAAGGAGGTTTCCCCCTCAAAGTGGCTTATTTCTAAGGTGTTGATCTATCTTTTCTATCTTTTTGTGAGTTGGTTTCATAACATCCTCAAAGCATGATATTACAAGCAATGATTGTGATGAGGAGTTCTTGAGAGTAATCATTCATTCCTCCATTTTGTACTTAGAAGGGGAGCTTTGAACCTGTAGATTGACCAGTTTTCTATCTCCTAGAACCTCCCTCTACCTCAAATGGAGATCATATTTTCCCGTCTCCTGCCGGCCTCATCTTCCATGTGACTATGTCCACATTCGATTTGAGGGTTTCCACATGAGTAATCATACTGGCAGGGATATGTATATTGATGTCATGATATGTTGGTTGCACTAGCTTTATGATTTCACTTAGTATTAACAGTACTATATGCATGTTAGGGTAGGATACATTGTATGATGATTTTTGCATTATAAATAACTGCATGTGACATTTCTCATGATAGATTAGATTGCATAATAATAATAATAATAATAATAATAATTATATTGGTTTATGAGCTAACATTAAGCATGGGTGGTAATTAGACACCATGAAAAAACATGTTGCCCCGTGGCTTTAATCTTTGACATGTGCAAATGACAGATCTACGGTGACCAAGATATTTATGGAGCTTTGGTGACCTCCCATTCAAGCAACTTCGTCCACTTCTTCGAGAGATCACGTCCCAGTTGTAGCCAAATGTTACCCACCACTTTGTAGGTGATATCCCTAGGAGAAATTTTTCTCTATGATGAGCCTCAACTGACAGCCAACAACCCCTTGATGCATCCTACTATCTCATTGTGCCATTTCTCTGCCACCTGAGCTAGCCATGTGGTCCCTCACCCACCTGTATTGATCATATGTTTGAAGGTGGGCCTCCCGAATCTAAAGGTATGTCTTGTCATTTGGTAATTGAGTATTGGTTTTACTTATCATGGATACTTATGGGTATGGATTGATGGGGTGATTTGGCGGAAAGAGTGGGCTTAGTTTGTGCTCATGTCCCCTTGATATCTTTTGGTTTTTACCCTTGCATCTTAGTCCCGAGGGATCTCTTTCATTGACCATTCAGTTCTAGGGTGGTACTACTTAGGAAATGATGCAGGAGCATCTAACACCCTTAGTCAAAGGGAGGAATCCAAAGTGGAGCGAAGACGAAGACGTGGACCAGGGGAGAAAAAACAGAAAAAATCTGTTTTAAAACAGATTTAAAGATGGAAAAGGATGGATAAAAGTCTCGAGGAGACTTATCACTATTGTAATTTTCCATGCATGCATTATCAATGCTTTAAGGGATTTTGTTAGAGGATTGATTGGATCCTTCTGTGATTCGATCCAACACTTCTTATATATATGAACTTGCGCGTTCAACAAAGGGATATATAAAGCAGTAGATAGACAAGATGTAGTAAAAAGAAGGGTTTGTCCTAAGGCTGAAATGCCTTAGAATTGTAACCGTGCTCTGTATATAATAGAAAGCATGTGTTAAGTGTTGATTTATGCACCTGTCTGTGTTTCATATATAAATATATGTTAATGTCTTAATTTCCTATTTGTATGTGTGTTGGTCGACCATCGATCACACTAGGATTGATGGCGATCAAATGAATGTTGCTATATGTGGAGTCATTTGTGAACGCAGGTGGGCAGAAAACTGTGTTTAAGCACAAAGATTCCATCAAAGACAGACGAGATGCATGTTTTTAATTTAGAGATCCATTAATAGGAGCAAAGGGATGAAGTGTTGATACACAGGATCCATTGGATCTTTGTGATCAACAGATAGGATCAAGTCTGCGGGAATAGAGTTATTGTGTCGGCAGAACTCGTTTCCAAAGGGCCGGACCCCAGAGTTCAAGGAGTGCCGATGAGAGACCACTGATGAAACAAGGACCGTTGGATCGAAAGAGGATCAACAACGGAGGTGTGATCGGTGATTGCATTTGATGGAGGTCAAGGGATGGCGGAGGTGAATAGCTGATAAGAGATATGCCAACAACTATATCTCTGATAAGAGGATCGACGATGGGAAGGATCAGAGGTGTCAGTAATCGGAGGTCGGCATTGGAACAATGCTGCGGGAAAAGGATAAGGACCAGACTCGATAACAAATATAGGCCCGAGTATATAGTTTTTACATCTGAACAAAGGTTTCAGAGCAGGTTTCTTTGTTATCCCATGTATCCTCGATATATGTGTGGCTGAGGAGTTTAAGGCTTAAATGCCCATATGTATGCTTCCGATGTTAATAAAGGGCGATAGTGTGGTGGCTCTGATTCTTGTATGGTCCATGGTTAAAAGGCTGAAGGCCTAAGAAATGATTTCAATAGGCTTAGTGGGCCATAACCCACAGGCCTCTAGATTGATTGGTTAAGGAAAAGGGATTTTGGCTTAACCCCCAATTTCTCCTTTCCATCAGGAAACCACTATATTATTTTTGTGCCCTATAGAATCCCACTATTATTATTTTTGTGCCTTTATATTATTATTGTTAGGTAGGCTTTGGTTATATTGTGACCCCTTAGACTCCTATCTATAAAAAGGAGGTTTTGTCACTTGAATCATCTAAAAATTGTTCATTTGTGTAATGTAAAGGAGGTTTCCCCCTCGAAGAGGCTTATTTCTAAGGTGTTGATCTATCTTTTCCATGTTTTTGTGAGTTGGTTTCATAAAATCCTCAAAGCATGATATTACAAGCAATGATTGTGATGAGGAGTTCTTGAGAGTAATCATTCATTCCTCCATTTTGTACTTAGAAGGGGAACCTTGAACCTGTAGATTGACCAGTTTTCTGTCTCCTAGAACCTCCCTCTACCTTGAATGGAGATCATATTTTCTCGTCTCCCACCTGCCTCATCTTCCATGTGACTATGTCCACATTCGATTTGAGGGTTTCCACATGAGTAATCATACTGGCAGGGATATGTATATTGATGTCATGATATGTTGGTTGCACTGACTTTATGATTACACTTAGTATTAATAGTACTATATGCATGTTAGGGTAGGATACATTGCATGATGATTTTTGCATTATAAATAGCTACATGTGACATTTCTCATGATAGATTAGATTGCATAATAATAATAATAATAATTATATTGGTTTATGAGCTAACATTAAGCATGGGTGGTCATTAGACACCGTGAAAAAACATGCTGCCCCGTGGCTTTAATATTTGACATGTGCAGATGACAGATCTACGGTGACTAAGATATTTTTGGAGTTTTGGTGACCTCCCATTCAAGCAACTTCGTCCACTTCTTCGAGAGATCACGTCCCAGTTGTAGCCAAATGTTACCCACCACTTTGTAGGTGATATCCTTAGGAGAAATTTTTCTCTATGATGAGCCTCAAGTGACAGCCAACAACCCCTTGATGCATCCTACTATCTCATTGTGCCATTTCTCTGCCACCTAAGCTAGCCATGTGGTCCCTCACCCACCTGTATTGATCGTATGTTTGAAGGTGGGCCTCCCGAATCTAAAGGTATGTCTTGTCATTTGGTAATTGAGTATTGGTTTTACTTATCATGGATACTTATGGGTATGGATTGATGGGGGGATTTGGCGGAAAGAGTGGGCTTAGTTTGTGCACATGTCCCCTCGATCTCTTTTGCTTTTTACCCTTGCATCTTAGTCCCGTGGGATCTTTTTTATTGACCATTCAGTTCTAGGGTGGTACTACTTAGGAAATGATGCAGGAGCATCCAATACCCTTAGTCAAAGGTAGGAATCCAAAGCGGAGCGAAGAGGAAGACGTGGACCAAGGGAGAAAAAATAGAAAAAATATGTTTTAAAATAGATTTAAAGATGGATAAAAGTCTCGAGGAGACTTATTAATATTGTAATCTGCCATGCATGCATTATCAATGCTTTAAGGGCTTTTGTAAGAGGATTGATCGGATCCTTCTGTGATTCGATCGAACACTTCTTATATATATGAACCTGCGCGTTCAACAAAGGGATATGTAGAGTAGTAGATAGACAAGATGTAGTCAAAAGGAGGGTTTGTCCTAAGGCTGAAATGCCTTAGAATTGTAACCGTGCTCTGTATATAATAGAAAGCGCGTGTTAAGTGTTGATTTATGCACCTGTCTGTGTTTCATATATAAATATACGTTAATGTCTTAATTTCCTATTTGTATGTGTGTTGATCGACCATCGATCACAGTAGGATCGATGGTGATCAAATGAATGCTGCTATATGTGGAGTCGTTTGTGAATGCAGGTGGGCAGAAAATTGTGTTTAAGCATAGAGATTCCATCAAAGACAGAAGAGAGCCATGTTTTTAATGTAGAGATCCATTAATAGGAGCAAAGGGATGAAGTGTTGATACACAGGATCCGTTGGATCTTTGTGATCAATGGATAGGATCAAGTCTGCGGGAACAAAGTTATCGCATCGGCATAACTCGTTTCCAAAGGGACGGACCCTAGAGTTCAAGGAGTGCCAATGAGCGACCACTGATGAAACAAGGATCGTTGGATTGAATGAGGATCAACGACGGAGGTGTGATCGGCGATCGCGTTTGACGAAGTTCAAGGGATGGCAGAGTTGAATAATCGATAAGCGATATGCCGACAGCTATATCGTCGATAAGCTGATTGGTAATCGGAAGGATCATAGGTGTCAGCAATCAGAGGTTTGTGTTGGAACAGTGCTGTGGGAAAGGGATAAGGACCAAACCCGATAACAAATATAGGCCTGGGTATATAGTTTTGAAATACTAAAAAAGGTTTTGGAGCGGGGTTTCTTTGTTATCGGGTGTATCCTCGATATATGTGTGGCCGAGGAGTTTAATGCTTAAACGCCCATATGTATGCTTCCGATGTTAATAAAGGCCGATAGTGTGGTGGCTCTGATTCTTCTATGATCCATGGTTAAAAGGCTGAAGGCCTAAGAAACGCTTCCGATAGGCTTAGTGGGCCATAACCCACATGCCTCTAGATTGATTGGTTAAGGAAAAGGGATTTTGGCTTAACCCCCAATTTCTCCTTTCCATCATTTGGTATTAGAGTAGAAGAAGATTCTGGGTGAAAAGGAAGAAGATTAAGGATTCCAGAGAGAAAGAAGAAGGAGAAGGAGGTACACTGGTTTAAAGTATGGAGAGTTATGGTCTTATTGTCGCACAGAGAACAACAACAGAAGGAGAGAAATTGCCACAAACGTAGAGCAAGGTGTGCTCATATGGTTCTAGAGGAGAGAACCTGACAGATGCAAAAAGACTGAGTGAGGAGAGCTTGGTGAGGTATCATGTAGCAGAAGGAGACTGTTACTGCAAAGGTTTGGTTGCAACTCACAGAAGACCATCAAGGCAGTTCCATTGAAGAAGCAAAGTGGGTAGAAGTTTTGTGTCTCAGGAGTCCGATGCAGGAGCATCCAACACCCTTAGTCAAAGGGAGGAATCCAAAGCAGAGCGAAGAGGAAGACATGGACCAAGGGAGAAAAAACAGAAGAAATCTGTTTTAAAACAGATTTAAAGATGGAAAAAGATGGATAAAAGTCTCGAGGAGACTTATCAATATTGTAATCTTCCATGCATGCATTATCAATGCTTTAAGGGCTTTTGTTAGAGGATTGATTGAATCCTTCCATGATCTGATCCAACACTTCTTATATATATGAACCTACGCGTTCAACAGAGGGATATATAGAGTAGTAGATAGACAAGTTGTAGTCGAAAGGAGGGTTTGTCCTAAGGCCGAAATGCCTTAGAATTGTAACCATGCTCTATATATAATAGAAAGCGTGTGTTAAGTGTTGATTTATGTGCCTTTCTATGTTTCATATATAAATATACGTTAATGTCTTAATTTCCTGTTTGTATGTGTTATGAAACCAACTCAAGAAAAGATAGAAAAGATAGATCAACGCCTTAGAATTCAGCCTCTTCGAGGGGGCAACCTCCTTTACATTACATAAATGAACAATTCTTGGATGATTCAAATGACAAAACCTCCTTTCTATATATAGGAGTCTAAGGAGTCACAATATAACCCAGCCGACCTAACAATAATAATATAAAGCCACAAAAATAACAATAGAGGGATTCTATGGGGCATAGTAATAACAATATGGGGGCAATAGGGGCACAACAATATTAATAAGGGGTATAACTACAATAGTAATGGGGTAATCACTAGTATTATAGGGACCCAACATGCCCCTCTCCTTCAAAAAAGTGTTGTCCTCAACACTTGAGTAGTTCTGGATACTTCTGTATAAAATTCTCATCCTCCCATGTGGAATCTTCAGTGGATAAGTTCTTCCACTTGATAAGATACTCCGAAATTGATCGATTTCGTAGCTGTCGAGTTCTTGTTTCTGTGACTACTTCTGGTTCCAATATAATTTTTCCTTCATCGATAAGTTCTAGCAATATTGTTTGAACTGGGAGCTTGTCACCTATAACCTTCTTTAAACATGAAACATGGAAAACTGGGTGCAATCGAGAAGCTGCAGGAAGCTCCAATTTGTATGCCATAGTACCAATCTTTTGCAACACTTTTTATGGCCCATAATACTTTGGTGATAATTTATTATCCTTCTTAGCTTGCTTGAGGGACATTTTCTTATATGATTGTAGCCGTAGGAATACCCAATCACCTACATCAAAACTTCTTTCACTGCGATGTTGATCTGCCTGTTGTTTCATTCTATTCTGTGCCAACACGAGGTTATCCTTTAAGAGTTGGAGGTCTTGTTGTTGATGTTCGATGTGATGTTCCACTGCATGAACCTTAGAATTTTATCTTAAATATGATGTGATGGATGGTGGTTGATACCCATAAAGTGCCATAAATCGGGTCATTTTTGTTGCTGTATGGAAGGAAGTGTTATACCACCATTTAGCCAGAGGCAACCATTTGACTCATTGTGCCTGTTTATTAGATACAAAGCAACGAAGATATCCTTCCAAACATTTGTTTACTATCTCAGTTTTCCCATCAGATTGAGGATGATAAAATGAGCTATGAGCTAACTGAGTACCAAGACAAGAAAATAATTCTGTCCAAAAATTTCCAGTGAAAATGGGATCTCTGTCACTTACAATAATCTTTGGGTTTCCATGTAGCTTTTGAATTGTTTCCATAAATGCAGTAGAAACTGTATTGGCTTTAAATGGATGTGATAATGCACAAAAGTGTGCATACTTGGTAAGTCTGTCAACTACCACCATGATGACACTCTTTCCCTCAGACTTGGGTAAACCTGTGATAAAATCCATTGAAACCTCCTCCCAACGTTGGCTTGGAATGGATAAAGGTTGTAATAGACCCGGTGTCTTAATTGTTTCAACTTTATTTTGTTGGCAAACCAAACATTTTGCCACAAACTTTTGAATATCTGATTTAAGGCCATCCCAAAAAAATTCCTTCTTAACCCTATGGTAAGTTTTTAAAAATCCTGAGTGCCCTCCTAAGGGAGAAGTGTGCAATTCCATAAGAATCTTTTGTTTTAGTTGGGAATTCTTACAGAGGTATAAGCGATCTTTGTACCATAACGAATCATTTTTCCAGCTAAATGTATCAGACGTACTGGAATCTTGTTGTAACTTTCGAATAAGTGCCCACACTTCTTCGTCATTCTTTCATTCCTCCCTTGCTTCATTTATCCAATCTGGTTGGATAATAGAAATGGCGCACAACAATGCTTCCACATCCTCATCCTTTCTTGAGAGTGCATCTGACACCACATTTTGCTTCCCTTTTTTGTAGATGATTTCAAAGTCATAACCCAACATCTTTGTGACCCACTTTTGTTGCTCTTCAGAGGATAATCTTTGTTCTAAAAAGTATTTAAGGCTATCATGATCCATTTTTACCTTGAAGTGTCTTCCCATTAGGTAGGGTCGCCATTTCTTAAGTGCATGGAGTATTGCCAACATTTCCTTCTCATAAATAGCTTTGCTTAAAAACTTTCCCTTGATTGGACGACTTTCAAAAGCAATGGGTCTTTCATCTTGCATTAGAACAGAACCAATTCCATTTCTTGAAGCATCACATTCCACAATAAAGGTTTTTGTGAAGTTCGGTGTAGCTAAGATCGGTGCATGGCACATTGCCTCTTTAAGATGTTCAAAGGCCTTTGTTGCTTCCGGAGTCCATGAAAATGCATCTTTCTTCAATAATGTTGTTAGAGGTGCTGCTATTCTCCCATAATTCTTAACAAACTTGCGATAATACCCTGTCAACCCGAGAAATCCTCACAGATGCTTTATGGATGTGGGGATTTTCCATTCCTTAATGGCTTTAATTTTGCTAGGGTCTACCTTAACTCCTTCAAGAGATACAATATGACCCAGATATTCCACCTCCTAGACTTCAAAGAAACACTTGGATCTTTTTGCATATAATTGTTTCTCCTCCAATAGTTGTAGCACCCTGTCAACATGTTCAACATGATCCTTCCAAGACTTGCTGTAGATTAGTATATCATCAAAAAATACTAACACAAATTTTCTAAGGAATGGTTTGAAAACTGAATTCATCAAACCTTGAAATGTTGAAGGTGCATTGGTAAGGCCAAAAGGCATGACCAAAAATTCATAATGACCCTCATGAGTTCTAAATGCTGTTTTCGGAATGTCTTCAATCTTCATTCTGATTTGATGATATCCTGAACGAAGATCCAACTTGGTGAAGTAAATTGATCCATGCAATTCATCTAGTAATTCATCAATGACAGGAATGGGGAACTTATCTTTAATAGTGAGCTTGTTGATCTCCCTATAATCCGGACACATGCACCATGATCCATCCTTCTTGTGCACCAATACTACTGGAGCAGAGAAAGAACTTTGACTCGGTTGAATTATACTAGCCTCTAGCATTTCTGCAACCATACGTTCAATTTCACTCTTTTGGACATAGGGATATCTGTACGGCCTGATGTTTGGAGGAACACTTCCTGGAATCAGATGAATAGCATGATCATGATCACGCATAAGTGGGAGACCTTTGGGAGTCTCAAATACCTTGGAATGATTGTCCAGTACTTTTTGGAGATCTGGAGAAATAGATGATTCCGATGTGGAAACATCTAGAGAACATAATTGTGCAGTTACACCTCTTTGTTCCTTTTTTAGAAGCTTTGTCATACCATTAGAGCTGATTATCTTTCCTGGTTTCCCTGAAATACCCCTTAATTCAACTTCCTTTACTTCTATAGAAAATTTGATGAAAAGTTCTTGAAAATTAAAAGCTATTGTACCCAAGGATTGTAGCCATTGGACTCTTAGTACAACATCAGCACCTCCCATTGGAATGGAAAGCATTGGGCTAGTCAATACATATTCTCCCATGGATAGCTTGATATTATGGCACTTTCCAGAGCAATTTATTGTTCCTCCATTTGCAATCATCACTTGACACTCTGGTGCTAGATATAAGAAGCAATTCAATTCTTTTGCTACCTTACAACGAATAAAATTGTGGGTGATTCCTGAATCAATCAACACTATTACCTTTTTCTTCTTGATTTGTCCTTCTATCTTGATGGTTTGAGGAGTGGTAATTCCTGCCAATGAATTACAAGATATGGTCAGATTTATTTTTTCTTCATCTAGGCTTTGTTCCTGGAGTACATCCTCTTCTTTTGACCTTTCTTGCTCCTTTTCTTCTTCCTCTTCACAACCTATGTAGAATAATTTCTTCTCAGCACACTTATGACCTTTAGTGTATTTGCTATCACAACTGTAACAAAGCACTTTTGATCTTTTTTCTTCCAATTGTTGTGGTGTCAACCTTATAGGTTGTGGAAGACTAGGGGAAACAACTCTTCCGTCTTGATAGTTGTGAGTGGTATTCTTCCTGGTTGCCATGATTTTGCTTTCCTTTTTTCTTGCTAACCTGAATGCCTTCTCTAATGAATAAGGTTCCCAAAGGCGAACATCATGTTGGATATTATCCTTTAAAGACCCTATGAACACATCAATCCTATGCTCCTCTGGAATATCTTTTACCCTTATGTTCAATTTTTGGAACTCCTCAATGTGCTCCATTATTGAACCCTTTTGTTTGAGACTTATCAATTGGCTAAAAAAAGTGTTGCTTTTTGTATCCTCATAATGTGCTATCAATTCTTCCGTAAAAATTGCCCAAGTGATAAATTGTTTACGAGAGCAAAGCCATTGATACCATACAAATTGATTTGGTTCCAAATATAAAGTTTCATACGTACCTTTTGTGTGTTTTGCACATTATTGAGATCAAAGAATTGCTCCATCTGTAATATCCATGTGGCGGGATCCTTGCCATCAAACATCCTCATATCGATTTTTGGAATATGGTGAGTCTTTGATCCAACATTAGAGTCTATGGAATCATGATTAACATTTCTTTTGTTCTCATCATGAGTTTCCTTTAGTACCCTTTCACCATTAGTGACCATTTCTTGTAGCAACTTATTCATATTTATCTTCAATTCTTCCATCTTATCATCCATGCCATCAATTTTAGCGTCCATGCCATTCACCTTAGCTTCCATGCCATCCATCTTAACTTCTACGCCTTTCTTTAAACAATCCATATTAGCTTCTACACCTTTCTTTAAACCATCCATCTTAGCTTCTACATCTTTCCTTAAACCATCCATCTTAGATTCTGTTGCTTTTTGTGCGAGTGACACTTGTTGCACTTGTTCTTGTAATTTTGATATATCATATAGCATTTCTTCTTCTTCTTCATGAGTCATGCTAGAGCTTTCAGGTTCCTTACTAGGTGTTTGCGTTTTCTTTCCTTGGGGCATCAGTTACCGATAATAATGCTCTACTAGCCCTTTGAATTCCTTCAAAATAAATTTTCAAACCACTCTTAAGCAAAAATTTAAAAGAATCTACACACCTTTTTTTCACTTTGTAGGAGCTCGATATTGCCTCTGATGTATCTCTATACTTTCAGATCATCCAGTTCTGAAATTGAAACCTGTGGTAGCCCTCTGTGTCCTCTTTCCAATACCACTAGTCTGATCCAATTTGGATTCTCCAAGGAAGAGTTATGCGAAATCTCCCACAGTGACCTGATTATAGACTAGTTTAGTAGAGTGAAATTGTATGACGTGCCACGAGTCACTGTTTCGTGCTTTGGCTCTGGAAAATATATACAAGAAACTACAGTCTGTCCTCTTTCTACACCTTCTGACGAAATTTCAATCCAATGCTCAAGGAAAAAGTTATGATGATTTTCCCCAGGTCACCTATTTGGAATGTAATTCAGGAGTTTGCAAAAAGACCAACTTCCTCAGATCATATCTCCGCAAATATAGCACAAAAAGCTCTAAAATTTGGATCCAAGATTCAGCGCGATGTCTTCTCAAATGGGATTTTCTTTTTAGCTTCTGAAACATCACAGAAAAAAGTTATAGCGAAAATGCCACGATGACCTGTTTGGAGCAGCGAAACCCTAGAATCCAAAGCTCTGATACCAAATGTTATGAAACCAACTCAAGAAAAGATAGAAAAGATAGATCAACGCCTTAGAATTCAGCCTCTTCAAGGGGGAAACCTCCTTTACATTACATAAATGAACAATTCTTGGATGATTCAAATGACAAAGCTTCCTTTCTATATACAGGAGTCTAAGGAGTCACAATATAACCCAGCTGACCTAACAATAATAATATAAAGCCACAAAAATAACAATAGAGGGATTCTATGGGGCACAATAATAACAATATGGGGACAATAGGGGCACAGCAATATTAATAAGGGGTATAACTACAATAGTAATGGGGTAATCACTAGTATTATAGGGACCCAACAGTATGTGTGTTGATCGACCATCGATCACAATAGGATCGATGGTGATCAAATGAATGCTGTTATATGTGGAGTCATTTGTGAACCTAGGTGGGCAGAAAACTGTGTTTAAGCGTAGAGATTCCATCAAAGATAGACGAGATCCAATAATAGGAGCAAAGGGATGAAGTGTTGATACACAAGATCCGTTGGATCTTTGTGATCAATGGATAGGATCAAGTCTGTGGGAACAGAGTTATCGCATCGGCAGAACTCGTTTCCAAAGGGCCGGACCCTAGAGTTCAAGGAGTGATGATGAGAGACCACCGATGAAACAAGGACCGTTGGATCAAAAGAGGATCAATGACGGAGGTGTGATCGGCGATCGCATTTGATGGAGGTCAAGGGACGACAGAGTTGAATAGCTGATAAGAGATATGCCGACAGCTATATCTCCGATAAGCCGATTGGCAATCGGAAGGATCAGAGGTGTCACTAATCAGAGGTCGGCGTTGGAACAACGCTGCGGGAAAAGGATAAGGACCGGACCCGATAACAAATATAGGCCTGGGTATATAGTTTTGAAATCTAAACAAAGGTTTCGGAGCGAGGTTTCTTTGTTATCTCGTGTATCCTCGATATATGTGTGGCCGAGGAGTTTAAGGCTTAAATTCCCATATCTATGCTTCCGATGTTAATAAAGGCCGATAGTGTGGTGGCTCCGATTCTTGTATGGTCCATGGTTAAAAGGCTGAAGGCCTAAGAAAGACTTCCGATAGGCTTAGTGGGCCATAACCCACAGGCCTCTAGATTGATTGGTTAAGGAAAAGGGATTTTGGCTTAACCCCCAATTTCTCCTTTCCATCAGGAAACCACGACTTTGGGTGCGTGGTCCCACTCCTTTAACCACACATATTACTCCCTTTCCACTCAATATACCCCCACTAATATTTTCTCCCACCTGGGCCCACATTCCCATTTTGGGTCCACATAGGGCTAGCCTCCCTATCCCCTTGCCCCCACCTTGGGTGAGTCCTGGAATGATTCTATGAAGGTTGAAGCAATTAAAATAAAAATTAAAAAGCATAAATGTCCACATTTAACAAGAAATCGTGCCACAAAATGCAAAATATGGTCGGGACAAAAATAATTAGCACGTGGGCAAAAGCCATTACATGAGCTCTACCCCAATCATTGGCCATCACCCTGGTTACATAGGCCCTAGATGAGCCTCATTTATCATTCAGGAACCCATGATTGTCCCAACCCTTGGAGGGAAATGTACCACCCTACTTCAAACGGGGTAATCACTGCTATATCTTACACATCATGCTCTTGTCCTTTGAGCCCCGAACAGTTAATTAAAGAAAATTCATAAAGGAAAAATGTATATGAAGAAGTGTGGAAAAATCAAGGTCGGGGCACTTCATGTACCATGACTTCTCCCTCTTATACATTACATACCCACATGTGGGCTTCGCTTTATCTAGCTACCCCATATGCCCCACTATGTGGCCGAGGGATGCCCCTCTCATTCCCTATTCCACCTTACTTATTTGCCACTTGCCACCCCCATTAGAGGGATCTACCATGGACATACTATCCCCTTTAAGGGTTGAAACCCCCTGATGAGGTACTTGGCTAACCCCCTTTAGAGCCTGGAGACACTAGCACATGGCAAAGCCCACTACAGAAGGGCATGCCATTATGAAGTGCCCTCGTTGTTATCCATGATTTGTAAGCTCTTTTACCTAATTATTTTAATGACGATTTGTACTAGAAATCTAGGGGACACATTGGATCTTATGCAAAATTATAGGTGGTTTCCATTTGAGTTTGGTTTCCCTATATGTGATCCTAACCCCATAGGTCTATATTGGCACATGTAGGGTGTGCATAGAGAGCTATTGGCCTCTAGAACAACAGACGATATTCCACAGATATTCAAGGATGCTCAGAGATTACTAGTGATCCAATTTTGGGATGATGGCGATATGCTTGGTACATTATGCCCAACAAGCCCCACCGGAGCCCCAAACTCTTGATAGGTGTTCGAGGACTTGTACGATGTCATGGAAACATTCATTCCAGCACTTGGACCCTTGCAGAGGATCTCCGATTCCTATGGAGACTGATGGGGTCATCTATGTGCACTCATAGCCACTGGGAGCACCACATGTCTACTACTTGGAGAAAAAGGGGCCACCCCCTTGTCCATCATATTCCGAGGAATTTATTCCTCAATATGGCACTTCAGGATATTATTGAGCCTATGGAGGGCCCTACAACATGCACATATTATTATTTGGCCCCTTGTGAGGCTTATTTTTACATTTGTGAGCTAGATTGGTGAGATTGTCACCAATAGGGATTTTGTTTGCACATTATTTTATCATTAGGAGCTAATATAGGCCCATAGGATAATTTGAACTCCTTAAGAGGCTATATATTGATGTTAGATACACTCATTTGTATCATCACTTTACTTGGGATCTCTCTAATATAAAGAACGTCACATTTTTTCCCTTGCAACCTAAAAAATTACCCATTTGGTTATCTCAAGTGATGTAAAGTTCATAATTAGGTAGGTTCAATATCGTCGCCCTCAAGGTTGATACAATGAAGAGATAAATAACAAGTTTGAAACTTGATATATAAGGTTTTATTGAATTTTTATAATATGTGCTTATTATTGATCCTGCCTAGTTAATATTCATATTATTTTTGGCTTAACTTGGTTTGATTAGGATCTTATAAGAGGTGAAACTAATTTTTGGTAGTTTTATAAAATCATGAGATGTTATGTTAAGAATGGGAAGGATGTTTAAATTAAAATTTTCATTAATGTGGATATAAGTTAAAATCGTTGTTGTATTTTGACATAGATTTGATAATTGATTTTTGTTATTATTTTATAAAATCATGAGAGGTTATATTAAGCATGGGAAGGATATTTAAATTAAAATTTACATTAATGTGGATATTAGATAAAAACATTGTCGTATTTTGGCATAGATTTGATAATTGATTTTTATTATTAGAATTTTAATTCAACATAAGTGCAATTTTGATTTGATAATTCTAGTAACATAAGCAAGTATTGCAAAAACATGTTTAAAATGTTATGTTTTTAATTATTTTGATATTTTTATATGTTTAAAATAGCAACAAGAAATGCTAAAAATAGAAATGCTATAAATAGCATTGCTATAGATAGCATTTTAGGTACCAGTGTGGAAAATAGCAACAAGAAATGATAGAATAGAAATGCTAAAAATAGCATTTCAGGATATATTCCAATTTTAATTAGTCCCTAAATTAAAATTGAGAATTAAAATTTGAATTTGGTCTCAACGGTTGTTTGAAAAATAATTAATTAATTCATCTTGAGTTAATTAGTTGGAGAAAATCAAACATGAAGTCTTTGTGAATACATGCAATAATTATCCCTTTGATTGAGGAAGTTATCCCTTAATTAAGGAGATAAGGATGAGTTGTATTTGAGTTGTAATTAGTTAGCTTAGTTAACCAAGTTAAGTCCAGTTAAATTAGTTCCAAACTGTTGGAGGAACTAATTGTGAGTTCAGTTAGTTAATGCATGCATGCATGCAACTAGTGTTCTCCAGATAAGTGAATATTCTCTCACAAATAACTCATGCATGTCAGTTCAGAAAAAGACCCAGTTGAGATTAAAGACAGGGACGATGTACTATTAGTTGGAGGAATTTTCCTATAAAATAAACTCATCCATGCAGAAGGAATTAACTCCTTCAGGATTGCGTAGTTATTTCAGAGGTCAGTGCTGTGTGTGAGGTGAGAATCACACATGTTGCAGCTGGAAGACCTAGGAGAAACTGCATAAGGAAATAGGAGGCTTGGATGACTAAAGGAAGGCATATGTGTTGTTTATTCTGTCTAAGAGAAACAGTGAGGGATTGTACTGAGAGCTGGATAGCTTGAGAGCTAAAGCTTTGTGTAATCCTGAGACATTTCCGTGTATGATAATACAGATAGCAGGGTTTTTAGCTGAGGCTTTCCCCAGAGTATTCTTCTGTGTTTCATATGTGATTGAATCTTCTTCTCTATTATATGTATTCTATTTGATCTTGCTCAAAATCAATTAAGCTTCTGCAAGTTTTATTGTAGAAGTAGATTAAGTATTTTTCTTTAGTACATTGCATAATTAGTTTAATCTAAAGTGAAATTTTTACATGGTATTGGAGCAAAGGTGATCAAAGCGGAGAAAAATATACAAAGAAGTTCGAAGTTCGAAGTTTGAAGTTCTTGATTGTAGGTACAAAATCGATTTCTTATCACATCTCAAAGTTCACCAATGGCTTTCAATGGCTTGAGACTCGAGTATTCCTTAGAAGGCAACTCGAATTACACAACATGGAAGGATCACATGGAGGTGGTATTAGAGGACAATGGTTTGAAGGACTTCATTGATCAAGAAGTCCCCAAGCCAGTAGCAGCTAATGCCCAAGAATTGGCAGGATGGAAGAAATGTGTCGCGAGAGCGAGGAGGATTCTTCTGGAGGGAGTTCGAGACCATATTGTCTCGAGTCTCCATGGGAAGGAGACTCTGTTTTCAATGTGGAAGACATTGAAGGATCTATATCAGAACAACAGTGACTAGAGGAAGCTAGCACTGAACGACAAGCTTCGGAAAATCAAGTGTGAAAAGGACGACACGATCTCTACATATCTGAACAAGCTAACCACTTGCAGAGATGAGCTTGGAAGTGTAGGAATCATGACAGCTGATGATGATATGGTGAGTCTTGCTCTCCTTGCTCTTCCTAAGAGATGGCATAGCTACCAGGACTCAGTTAATGGAAGAGAGAAACTTACAGATAGGGAATGACTGTGGTCAGATTTGATGCAAGAGGAGATCAGGAGAAGCACTAGAGATGGTTCTTCATCCAAGGAGGATGAAGAAAATTTTTCCTTAGCGAGTAAGGCAAGGAAAGGGAAGGAGAAGGATTCTCATCCCAAATTGAGTTCTTCTCATGGAGGGAAGAATATTGACAAATCTAAAGTGAGATGATTTAATTGTCATGAGGTGGGCCATTATGCAACTAATTTTCCATTGAAGAAATCCAAGAAGTGATCCTCGGAAGGACTTGAAGGTGAGGCATTGGCCACTCAGTTTGAATTGGATTTTACCCTCATCGCATGCATGATTTCATCGATGATGGGTTGTGGTTGGTTTCTTAATAGTGGAGCCTCATTCCACATGACCGGTGATAAGAGTTTGTTCAGTACCTTGGAGGAGAAAGACCTCTAGATGCACATAGAGATGGGTAATGATGAAAAGTATAGTGTTTCAGGAGTGGGTACAGTTGCTCTTTAGAGGGAACATGGAGCTCGTATCACCTTGACATATGTGAAGTATGTGCCAGGTAAAGAAGAACTTGGTATCGATCGCGATGTTGGAGGACAAAGGCTATGATGTAGTCTTCAGCAAGGGAAAGGTTTTCCTTAGACACATCCCCATGAGACAAGTGAAGCAGATCGGTTCACGAGTCAAGAACTTGTATGCTCTTGAGGTTCAAGATGCATGCAAAGCCTTGAGGAGCAAGGCAACTTTTGGAGACTTGGTGGTTGAGAGGGAGAGTACATTACCTCTCAACATGCAATGCCAAAAGAAGTCTCAGACAATTATGGAGGAGCCACAATTGGTGAAGTAGCTTCAGGAGGTTGTGGAGCAGCCACAACTGGAGAAGCCGAGAGGAGACCGAGTGGAGGCATCCACTCATGTAGAGACCTCCAGTAGGGGGAAATCTCGAGTCAAGTAGGTAGAGGGATCACATGTAGCCATACCTCTAGATGTGAGGTGGGGCGATGTGAAGTGATAGTCCCAGGAAGGCTGAAATAGGGGTAAGATCCTTGAGGTACCCAACCTCTTTGATTAGACCTTGCTATGGGAGCCCTAATGAGGAGTAGCAGGACTAGCTTGGTGGGTAGAGACATATGCGAATGGAGTGGCAGAGGAAGCTTCAACATCAAAGAGTGTTTCTAGCCCAACAAGGAAGTCAGTTGGGAGATTAGTTACTTACTTCTCAGTAACTGAGTTGCAGGGCAGCAGTGGGCAGCACGATGCAACATGATGAGAGGAAGTGTAATGCGGATGCAATGCTGGGAGATAGGACTAGCAACAACATAGATGAAACAAGAGGAATCAGTGTGATTGATGCAGTCAGAGATCAAAGTGACAGAGGCTAGAGAAGTCAGATACTGAAGGGTACAAAGGTGCAGATTTTTAAGTCAACAGAGGTAATAGCAGTTAGAGACTTTGATGACAGAGACGTCATTTTGATTCAGGTTGGATATTTTTGTTTCTGGAGTTGCTGGAGCAGCAACACTTGAGAGAAGTGTTGCATGCAGAACATTCCAAAGGTTCAGGATCAGGTTCAAGTTGAATGCCTTTCTTATTGAGAGGGAGTGTTGAAAATACAAACAAGAAATGCTAAAAATAGAAATGCTATAAATAGAATTGCTATAGATAGAATTTCAGGTACCAATGTGGAAAATAGCAACAAGAAATGATAAAATAGAAATGATAAAAATAGCATTGCTATAAATAGCATTTCAGGATATATTCCAATTTTAATTAGTCCCTGAATTAAAATTCGAATTTGGTCTCAGCAGCTATTTGAAGAATAATTAATTAATTCATCTTGAGTTAATTAGTTGGAGAAAATCAAACATGAAGTCTTTGTGAAGACATGCAACAATTATCCCTTTGATTGAGGAAGTTATCCCTTAATTAAGGAGATAATGATGAGTTGTATTTGAGTTGTAATTAGTTAGCTCAGTTAACTAAGTTAAATCCAGTTAATTAGTTCCAAACTGTTGGAGGAATTAACTGTGAGTTCAATCAGTTAATGCATGCATGCATGCAACTAATGTTCTCCAGATAACTGAATGTTCTCTCATAAATAACTCATGCATGTCAGTTCAGAGAAAGACCCAGTTGAGATTAAAGATAGGGACATTGTATTATCAATTGGAGGAATTTTCATATAAAGGAAACTGATCCATGCAGAAGGAATTAACTCCTTCAGGATTGCGTAGTTATTTTAGAGGTCAGTGTTGTGTGTGAGGTGAGAATCACACAGGTTGCAACTGGAGGACCCAGGAGAAACTGTGCAAGGAAATAGGAGGCTTGGAGGACTGAAGGAAGGCATATGTGCTGCTTATTCTGTCTATGAGCAATGGTGAGGGATTGTAATGAGAGCTGGATAGCTAGAGAGTTAAAGCTTTGTGTAATCCTGATATATTTCCACTTGTATGATAATACAGATACCGGGGTTTTTAGCTGAGGCTTTCCCCAGAGTATTCTTCTATGTTTCATATGTGATTGAATCTTCTTCTCTGTTATATGTGTTCTGTTTGATCTTGCTCAAAATTGATTAAGCTTCCACAAGTTTTATTGTAGAAGTAGATTAAGTATTTTGCTTTAGTACATTGCATAATCAGTTTAATCTACGGTGAAATTTTTACATTATAATTAATATGGATTTTTTGCGCAAGTATTAATTTTTTTTTATAAGAGTTTTTATATGTATTTTTATAAACATTTAATTTTATCATTGGAGATCCATTTTCAAATTTTATATTAATTCTTTTTAGTTTAAATACTTTACTATTTGTATCTAGATGAATGTACAAATAAAAATGGTAGATTTGTAATAATTTTAAAGATATATAGAAATTTTAATATAAGTGGAAATGATTTTCTTAGTGAATAATGAAAGTTACCTCATGTGTAATAGATGCCTCAATTATTCATTATTAATATCATATAGTCTTATTGTGAGTATCTTCCTTTGATCTCAATTAAGTGACTCAACCCTATTTAAAATTTTTTCATTTAGTATTCTAGCTTATTTTGTAATATGGCGTTAGAGAAGGGAGTTCATTTTGTAATATGGTATTAGAGTATGGAAGACTCTAGGAATCTAAAGCCATATTTTAAAGACATTGTTTTCATTCTTGTGAATTTCATAGTTTGAGTGCCACAAAGCCTATGCGAACTTGAAGACCTAGGGGTTTCTATTGACAGAGATGATTCAAAACTAAGGTCAATTCAGAAGATTTTGGAGTAGATCCAATTTGTTCTTACATGTGTTGATTCTCATATTCCATATATTGAAAGAATTGGTTGCTCAACTTGTGATGGAATTATAATCAAAAGATAATAATCTCAAATTAATTGAAGACTAGTGAGAGATGGAATGTCACTATTGGAAGAAGATGACCCATACAACCTAGAATTGTAGATTTCAAGTTAATAATGTTCTCGAGAAAGCTCATAAACAAATCACATATAAAAAATACAACTATTGTTGATAATCCATCCAATGATGATAGTGGTGATGATATCACTGAAAAAAACATTTTATGTATTTTAAGAAGCCCATACATTAGAGGAAAATTTAGCCTAAAAGTGCCCGTGGATTTTTCATGTAATTTCCATGTCATAATATGTAAACCAATCAAAATACTTTAAATTTAAAGAGAGGTACATGTAAATATTTTGGAGGGAAAAGAAGAAAAACTACTTTTTTAATTGTATTTTTGGCTTATCTCTTGATAGGTATACTTAAATTTCAAGCGTAGACATTTGTTGGACGCGGAACTAAATTTTGCATCCAATGAGTACCCATCATGCATACTTTTGAGAAGACCCACATTTATAAAAAAGGAAGATACATTAAAAAAGTGTGGTCAACACGTTTTTTAATGTATCTTCATTTTTTTTTTATCAATGTGGGTCTTCTCAAAAGTATGCATGATGGGTATTCATTGGATGCGAAATTTAATTCCACATCCAACGAGTGTCTACACTTAAAATTTGAGTAAAACTATAAGGAGAAAAGCCAAAAGTACAATTAAAAAAATAGTTTTCTTCTTTTCCCTCCAAAATTCATAGCTCTTATTTTATTAATTTAACTATTATTTTATTATTTTTCCTTAGGAGCTAACTTTTAGGCTGAAATTTCTTCTAATGCTTTGAAGAGAAGGAATATAGAGTAGATGTAGCTCAACGTGGATGGTTGCTGATTAGGTGCTCAAAATTAGGCTAAAAAATCTAAGTGTCAAAATCTTGATAAACTTAGCTTCAGATCGAAGAGATTTTTATTTTGAATCTAGTGGTGTGAACGACACTCAAATTCGAGCTCATATGTAGAAGTTAGGGAAAGTCAAAGTTCAGGTTTGACTTGGACACATGGTAGGATTAGATGATATGGCAAGGCACTTCAGCGAATGAGGAGGTGCCAAGTAGCAAGACGCCATTGGCCCTCGCATATCGCAAATCACAATTGCAAATAGGTCGGTGTTAAAAATCGGCCCTAGAACAACCAAGGTATGATGCGATAAGGAAGGCGGGAAGGCATTCAAGAATCAACCAGAGGTGCAATGTGATGGATCACAACTGCACATCGACAAAGCAAGGTGTTATAGAATCGACCCCCAATAGGTACTGGGTTGTGATGTGATCGCACATCTTGCACGGCACTACAGAATCGACCTCGACAGGTTTGGGTTGTGATGCGATATCGCAATCACAAATGGTAACACAATGCAAAGTCCTGCATATACAAGACCTCGATACTCTGCCAATTGCAAAAGGATCCAGGACATGATACATTTATAAGCTCCAGTTAAGAGTTTCGTCGGGTTTGCCATATCACAATCGCACATCACCCGCTGTGTTCACAAGACCATAAGACCAATGGGTTTTTATGCCGATTGCGATTTGCGATAAGACAGTTGGCTAATAGATTATGGCCCGCCACGTGGCGAAATTTTCACCCAATTAGCAGATTTTCAGATCTTACTTTAGGATCATGTCAGGTTCGGAGCAATTTGTGGAGCGGATACTGGGAGAACTAGGAGAAGTCATAACTTCTTCAGTTTTCCACCAAATTGGATGCAAAAAGGGTCTAGATAGCCATTTTTGGATATTATGGTTTGATTGGAGCAGGTTTCAGAAGCATTTGAGCATTGTAAACACATATTTTTACACTTTTGAGCATAATAAAGAGGCCCAAGCCATTGGAGGCTGGATCAAGGAGAGGTAGCCCAAGAGGGGTAAACTCCTTTATCATGTGCTTGTTGTAATATGTTTTTGATGATGTTCTGTACATGTTTATGCTACTATTTAGTTTATGGTTTATGTTAAATTTCTCATAAAATTAGCATAAAAACTCTTCATTTCACTAGCAAAAATTGATGAATCTTTAAGCACAATGAAAGCATTTTTTTTATAATATTAGGAAGATCTTAACACTACAAACTAATATTCTAAATAAGATCAATTTGGTATCAGAGCACTAGGTTTTCTTTGTGAAAGAATGATTTAATTGTTTGCAAGTTTATGTCATGCTTACAAAGTTAAAAGAAGGAAAGCTGGTTGGAAGCCCTGAAGTTGGGTCAAGGGGAAGAAGAGCAAGGTTGTCACAATCTCCAACATCAGTTTAGCCTCCAGTTGTAGTTGAGACTCCATAGATCATTTCCCATGAAGGAGAACCTACAAACATAATAGAAGATGAGAAGACCTTCAGAAAGGTTTTCTTTGATATGACAGAGATGGTGAAAGTCCTCTATGAAGAGAGGAATACCCGGTTGCAAGGAGAAAGTTCCAAACCTCCCAATAGAGAAGGCTCTTCAGGAGGAGGTAATGGAAAAGGAGGTAATGGGAATGGATACAAACCTCCACCCTCTCCACCATCTTCTTCTTCTTCTTCTTCACAAGCATCTTCAAACTCTTCCACTAATACAACCCTTAATCATACTCATCATCATTCTTCAAAAGGAACTGGTAAATCACCCTTTTTAAAACTTGATGTTAAATTTGAGTCGCCCATGTATAATGGTGAAGTGAATGCAAATAAGCTTGATAATTGGATTCTTCAGTTGGAGGTCTATTGCACGATTCAAAACCTTCAAGAGGATGACATAAAGATTCAGTTAGCTTCCTTGAGAATGGAGGGTGAAGCACTAGTATGGTGGGAATCAAAGACCCAAGAGGAGATTAAAAAACATAGTAAGATCTCAATTTCTTGGAAAAATTTCATTTCTAAAACTAAAAGACAATTCTACCCTCTAGCTTATATGCAAAAAGCCATCATGAATTGGCAGAACTTTAGACAACTAAAATGTCAAAATGTGCAAGATTACACCCAAGAATTTAAAAAAAGGTCTTTGATGCTAGGTGTGGATTTGCAATCACAGGACACATTGCTGAAGTACATAGGGGGTTTACACAGTTACCTTATTCATACTATCTTAATTTTTAATCCCAGTAATCTAGATGATGTGTGTGTGCAAGCCACTCATCTTGAGGCAAGTGGGAAAAACACCCGAGAAGAAGGTAGTAAAAAGCCATTTAAGGGTTAAGAGAAAGAAAAGGGTTTAAAGGGGAAGAAAAATGCATCCATTAAAAAGGAAGGAGAGAACAATTTGTAAACATTGTTCCAAAGATGGTCACGATGAAGCTAACTGTTGGAAGCTTCATCCCGAAATGAAACCAAAGAAATTCAACAACAAAGGAAAAGAAAAGACAACTGTCGTCACTCAAGAGGATCTGGGATCTGATTCGGGTGATGAAACTAAAATCATAGCCATGGGGTTTCAAGGAAAGGAATCCATGGCCAACACTAGTTCTTCAAACTCACATAATGAAACTCCAAATGAAAAGAGGAGAATAGAATTGTTTCACATAAGGGTGCTATCGAAACATAACAAGATTGATATGTTGTTTGATAGCAGCTCTCAAGCCAATCTTATATTAGAAAACATTGTCAAGAGTTTAAATCTGGAAACTGTTCCACATCATAAACCGTATCCACTTGGATGGGTATGTGACAATACGCAATTGCAGGTTATGAGGAAGTGAAAACTGAAATTCGTTATCATTGCAAAATTCATAGATGAATTGGAGCTTGACGTTGTTCTGTTAGATGTTTGTGGCATCGGTCTGGGCAGCCCGTACCTTTAGGATAGAAAAGATATCTTCCATCGACATGAAAAAGATAAAATTTATTTAAAAATGGAGTAGAATATATTGTGAGAGCTCACAACAAAAAAAAAAATCTTTCGATTGTTAATGCAGGGTAGATGAAAAGACTAGTCAATTCAAGCGAGAATCTTGTGCTTCTCATGATCAAACCCAAGAATGATATTCATTATGAAGCATTTGATGGTTGTAATGTTAATTTGAAAACTCATTTGGTTGATGATGTTAACCAATTTGATGAAATGTTTCAAGAATCAAAGGGATTACTTCCCAAGAGGGGAATCCAACCCGAGTTACAGTTGCAACAATATTGTCCTCTTCCTAACATTGGCATGTTCATGATGTCAGTGATGGAAAGCGAAAAAACTAAGACGCAAATACAGGGATTTTTGAATAAAAGGATCATTCATCATACTCCTTTATCGTGTGGTGCACCTCTTGTTGTGGCATCTAAGATGAATGGTAAGCATTTCCTTGAATGGGATTCAAAAAGTGGTTTTCATCAAAGTAGATTTGTTGAAGGAGATATAGGGAAGACGACATTCAAAACCAGGTAAGGTTTGTTTGAATGGTTTGTTATGATTTTCGGTCTTTTCCATGCTCTTACTACTTTTACGCATATGAAGAAATATGTGTTGAAGCCATTTCTAGAAAGGATAGTCTATTTGGATGACATTTTCATTTTCAGAAAATTTCATTATGAACATGTCATGTGCGAGAAAAAAATACTTGATGTCATATGTCAAGAACATTTTTTTATGAAGATGTCAAAGTATAGGTTGGATAATACTTATTTAATGTACTTGAGACGTGAAATTGGTTCTTCCAAGCATGTTTAGGTTCCCAAAGGCTTTTTGGCAGTCTGCATGGGACATGGAGAAGGTGAGTTGAAGCTAGACCTCTCCAATATTGAAGTTTTAATAGTCTGTGGTGGTATTGAATCCATTCCTGCAGACACAGGTGAAAGAATCATACATCCTGGTGAAGCCACAAATGCCTTTGCTCTGCTCACAATTTACGCCGGTAGGCTCAAGATAGTCATTTAGATAAAGATTTTTTGGGAGCAGCCCAATGTTGGAGGAGAAATTTTGTTAATTTTACTTCTATTGTAGTTCATTTTCATTCATTAGCAGTTGTGCAAAAGGTCTTCTATTGGGAAGGCAAACAATGAGAGGCATTTAATGCTTTAAAACAAAAGATCAGTTCAACCTTTATACTTGCTTTTCCAAATTTGAAAAAGTAATTTAAGTTTCAAGTTGCTATATGTGACTATGCCATGGGTGCAATATTTTTGCAATGTCGTAAGCTGATTTCTTTACATTTAGAAATTTTCAATGATAAAGTGTTTAAGTTGCAGCGACAAAGGCACTTCCATTGGATGTGTTTTCTTCTATTATTCCACTCAGTCAAAGGTATAAGAAAGGTATAAGAGACATGTTTGTTGATGTACTTTCTAGGCCTATAGTTTGTATAACTACTTTCCTCAAGCGTAATTTTGTTTTACATGAAAGTTATGTTCAGAAAAATACATACTTTCAAGATGTATATTAAAGCTTGAGTCAAATGAATCAAGTGGAGGAATTTGTTTACCATTTGCATCATACTGTATTGTATCATATTGGTAAGAAGGATGTTGCTACTGATAGTAACATGGACAAGGCCAAAGAGTTCGTTGAACGACTCCAAATGGTACATAAAACAGTGCAAGTACAACTTGAAAAGGTTAAAGGCAAGTACACATAAATGCATGACAAGAATTGTAGAGATCACAAGTTCCAATTCAGTGATCAATGGATCGAGATTGGAAAGGTGAGGGAACTATACCCTCACCTATTGGCCAATTGAAAGTGACCTTTTGGGGTCCAAAATATTTCTAGTGGGGAGGAGTGATCAGGTGCTCAAAAATAAAAGTGCTAGAATCTTGATAATTATAGCTTCAGATAGAAGATCTCATCATTCTGAATCCAATGGTGTGAACGACACTCAAATCTGAACTCATATACAGAAGTTAGAGCAAGTCAAAGTTCAGGTTTGACTTGGACACATGGAAGGACTGGATGATGTGGCAAGGCCCTTCAGCGAATGAGGAGGCACCAAGTGGTAGGCTTCCATTGGGCCCTGCATATCACAAATCGCAATCGCAGGCAAGTCGGTGTTAAAAATCGGCCCTCGAACAACCAAGGTGAGATGCGATAAAGAATGTGGGAAGGAATTAAAGAATCGATCGGAGGCGCAATGCGATGGATTGCAATCACACATTAGCGAAGGGAGGTGTTATAGAATCAGCCCCCAGTAGGTACTGGGTTGCAATGCGATCACACATATTGCACAACACTACAGAATCAACCCTAACAGGTTTGGGTTGCGATGCGATATCACAATCACAAATTGCAACACGGTGCAAAGTCCCTCATATACAAGACCCCGATACTCCGACGATTATGAAAGGATCCCGGACACGATACATTTATAAGCTATAATTAAGAGTTTTGTCGGCTTTGCTGTATCGCAATCGCACATCACCTACCATGTTCACAAGACCATAAGACCGTCGGGGTTTTACACCGATTGTGATTTGCGATAAGACAGTCGATCGACAGATTATGGCCCGCAATGAAATGAAATTTTCACCCTGTTAGCGGATTTTCAGAGCTTATTTGTAGGATCATGTCGGGTTTGGAGCAATTTGTGGAGCGAATATTGGAAGAACTAGGAGAGGTCATAACTTCTTCAGTTTTCCACTAAATTGGATGAAAAAAGAGGCTAAATAGACATTTTTGGACATTCTGGACTAGTTGGAGCAGTTTTTAGAAGCATTTGAACATTGTAAACACAATTTTTTACATTTTTGGGCATAATAGAGAGGCCCAAGCCATTGGAAGTTGGACCAAGGAGACGTAGTCCAGGATGGGTGAGCTTCTTTATCATGTGCTTGTTGTAATGTGTTTTTGATGATGTTCTGTACATGTTTATGCTGCTGTTCAGTTTCTGGTTTATGTTAAATTGCCCATAAAATTAACATAAAAACTCTTCATTTCACTTGCAAAAATTGACTAATCCTTAAGCACAATGAAAGAATTTTGTTTATAATCTGAGGAAGATATTAGCACTGCAACTAATATTCTAAATCAGATTATTTGCCTAGATAGTTCATGAGTTTTGAATCTTGGGAATTATACCCTTAGGAGGGTCATGAGACAACTTGATTGTAACACATCCCTAATTACACCCCCTTTTTCTTAAATTTAATTTAATTTTATAAGTAAAACAAGTAATTTTTTTTCCCTTGTACTCTTTCTTTATATCTTTGTAATTTAGGACTAACTTATTTATTTTGTAATACTTTTACAAGAATTCTTTTGCGAGTAGCCATGTCTTGGATTTTGATATTTGAGCAACATATTTTCTTCTTGCTCCATTATTACTATATGTTTTGATCCAGACTTCGTAATTGCATCTTATAGACTTATTAGCATATTTACATTATATATAATTGATTATAATGTTAAGATAATCCTCTAACCCTCTTATTTTCAGGTGTAAATATTTCCATCTTCAATTTTTGTTAAGCTAGTACCCTTTAAACATTTATAATCCTTTAAATCACATCTTTGATAATGTATCATTTCTTTACAACTTAACATATCCATTATGTTTTATATCTTGGAGTAAAAGTATTTGGGTCTTGATTCCATTTTGACTTTAAGACTTATGTATTGGTTCTTTTGAAACTTATATTATAAACCTTTATACCGTAACTGTTGGTGCTCAAATTGTCCTGGTAATTGAGGACAACCTAAGACCACATCAATGAGGATTTTTGATCCTCCTGCTTTAGGTGACAAGGGATGGCCTCTGTTTCACCATAGGGGGTATTCCCTGGTAATAATATTAATTAAAAAATTATTTAATTTAGGCAAATAAATAAGGTTAGTTTATCAATATGATGCAAAGAAGTACGAAGTGCGAAGGTCTAGATGGGAGAGAACTATATGACATTTGGTGAATTATATCAAAATGTAACCTTCATTATAAAACATGGAAATAATATTCCACTAGAACTAAAATAAAGGAAAAGAAATGGTTAGAGATAAAAGAAAAACAATTAAATGTTAGTTATACTTATCTCCCAATTATGGTTACTCACCATAGTGCTAAATGCGATGCAATATAATATGATCATGTATTTTTTATTGATCATTCACTCAGCAAAAGTAGGGTATCAAGGATAAGATCATCATCTAATAGTGTATATATTGGTAAATTAACCAATCCTACATAGGTTGCAACTAGAAAACCACGATCAAGTTGCTACATAATCTGGTTCACAGATTTGAGATATAAGCATATGAAACGAAAATTAAGAGGAAAAAGGGAATATACAAAACATATAACTAATAAACAATATTCAAACCAATTGCTAGAATAGAATAACAATGACATGCATAAGGAAATTCTATTAAATACAAAAAAGTAAATAATTTAATCCTCCTACCTCTGATAGTATGTATATCAAAGAGGAGGTAAGATTAAATACTAAGAACAATTCAAATATCGATCATGTCAAAAAGTTAAATTGAAATATTAATCAATATATATTACACAAGAAATCACAAGAAAAAATGTCGGAATGTCATATTCAAACCACATAACTAAAAGTTACATAATATCATATATTGGCCTGTGCATCACATGCAATCAGGAATCAAAATATGAGTCTTCTTTCTCTTCGGATCACCCAACATCCAGCCCCTTAATGAGAAATTAGGGGTTTTTGTATACAAGCTGTTATTAACTGTCTTACATAACAATTACATAACCATTTATTTAAGAAATAATTCCTAATAACTTTGAAACTTTAATCTTTTATCTCCATGTTTTTGACAATTAGAAAAATAGAAATTCGTTGTTGGGCCTTTGTCTCGTACTAATCCATTGTAACCCAGTTCATGCATAAAGAAATAAAATTAATCCTTTGGATAATAACAACACGTAAATAGAAGAAGTAAATGTTCTCTCTTTACTTCAATATTTTTTGTAATATATTTTTTCCATGCACTTTTATTTCTGAAATGAATTCCCAAAACACTATAAGGAAAATAATTGAGTGAAACCTCATACCTTACGTTCTTTCTCAAATAATTTTTTTCTTGACCTAATTCCTACAGTAAATCTGTAAACCTTTTATTAAAAAAATCTAAAATTTGTTTTTATGTAAGTTTGTTTAATGGTTTTCGTAGTAAACTGCGGTAAATCCTCCTCAACCTGTAAATAAAGTCTAGTTTCTAAAATTCATTTCTCGTAAGTGAACATAGCTTGAAATAGTTCCTTTAACCATAACAAGGTCTAAATAAACCCTTTCATGAGGATGAATAAATGAATTCATGACATAAAAATCCCTAAATATGCTACTAAGTTACATGAATAGCTAACCTAGGGATTAGTTCCATTTTTAATGAAAGGTTGAGATGTTACACCTAGTGAAGAACTAAGGGTAGGTTAATGAACCATTTATGATCCGATGAAATATTAACAATGAACCTTTTTGACCTCAACACAAGTGCAGTGGGGCCTCGGGTAGGTTAATGAGCCATTTATGATCAGATGAAATATTAACAATGAACCTTTTTGACCTCAACACAAGTGCAGTGGGGCCTCTGGTAGGTTAATGAGCCATTTATGATCCGATGAAATATTAACAATGAACTTGGTTGAGATGTTATACCCAGTGAAGAACTAAGGGTAGGTTAATGAGCCATTTATGATCCGATGAAATATTAACAATGAACCTTTCTGACCTCAACGCAAGTGGAGTGGGGCTTCGTATGTCAATTCGATGAAATATTTAATACTTGTCATAGGTTTACTGTGATAATGTTTTATACATATTTAACATGAGCCTTATGCAAAATTTGATATAATGTGAAGCCTTTGTTCATTTTAATAAATATTTCAATATTAAAGCCTTCATTAAATGTATTTACCTGATACTTCATTGCATATTCAATAAAGAAGAGCTTAAAAAATCTTAAGATGAATTTGGTTCTTGTTCTACAATGCCTAAAACTATAATGAGAGGAGGCTTTTTATTTTTATTATTTTCTTTTTAATTTTTATGCTTTAAAACAATAAGATCTATCTGAATGACTTGATATAAATATTTCAAAATATTTAAGTGTTTTGGTAATAAGACTTGCATTACCCACTTGCATAGTAAACATGATAAATTCTTGAAATGACAAATAAAATCATAATTTCTAGAATACATCTACATAGGTAAATTGAAATTTCCATTGGAATTTTAAATATGATTTAATAAACTTGTTGTGAAACTAGATAATTTTAATAATAACCTCCTGAAATTTCACTTGAGGTTCAAATTTACTTTGACTGGTTATTTTACAGTGCATTTGAATGGTAAAAAGAAAGCGGTTTTATTTCATTAATTGAAATTTATGAATATGAATTTAAAATCCATTTTCCACTTATCTAGTGTCCTCAAAGTTTCTATTAAATTGTAAAGTGTACAATTTCAATATATGTTGGGAATTCCTTTAATTCTTTAAGTGAAAAATCATAATTTACCCATGATAATCTTTGTAAAATTATATCTCTAATATATATTACATATATGTATATGTATACATTTAAGAAGTCAAGTCCCTTAATCATTCCATACCAAATTTTAAATATTCTTAATATATATCTTTCCCCATTTTTGTGGACAATGTTTCCCCATTTTATGGACATGGTTTCCCCATTTTAGTAGTTCTTAATGATAGTAATAATATGTCAATTATGCTTAGTCACATATACTGTTAATGTTATTTATTCTTTTAATTGTTTACATTTAGTCACATATATTGTTAATGTTATTTATTCTTTTAATTATTTACATTTTGAATTTTTTTCCCTTGGAAAAATCTGGGCAAATCAGCCTTGAAGGGAATATTTTAAAGCCTGTCGGATCAGCCCCGAAGGGAATCTTTTAAAGTCCATTGGATTAGCCCTGAAGGGAATCTTTTAAAGCCTGTCGGCCAGACTAGTAGGGCCTAACCCCAAGGGCATCGAGGAGAATTGACCCTGTGACCTCCCGAGCGTCGAGGTGCTTAACAATGGGGACTCGACCAGTTGAGCTAACCCTTGGGGCTAGTTTACATTTTGAATTTATATGTGATATATATAGAATTAAAATAATAATTAAGAATTTCACATGCATATTTATAATATGAAATTTCTTTAATGTCACTTAGTTACCAACCCTACTTAATTTTGTTATAATCCCTTTTACTGATTTCCCTTTTGTATTTTAGTGAGCGATTTGAATCATAGGAGCACGCTAAGGAGTCAAATGGCAAGGAAACACAAATCAACACCCTCATAGGAGACCTAGTTCTAAGGAGGGTCATTTTCACAACAACATTCAACTCGAACTTGGGATGATGGTCCCCTGTTGAGGATCAAGAACGTAGACCAAAAGCTTTCTTAAGAGCATGCTGTCGAAAAAGGAAACTAAAGAGACAACAAGTAATAAAAGAAATGTATTTTCATCTTAAAGGCTTAGTTTATTTATAGAAAGAACGAAACAAGAATAAATGTAAGGTCTTAGGACGAATATATTAACAAGTTCAATTCTTATTTACACACATAAAAGAAATCTGTTTGTATATTAAGTCTATCAGGGTAGTTATAATAATGATTAAGGAAGATGATCATAAAAATGATAAATGTATGACTTCATAAGAACATCCAACACCATAAAAAGTCATACCTATGTAATTATTAAGAAATTACTTAAACCATGGGTTTAATTAAGATACATAAGAGTGACTTCCATTTTTTTAGTTTATTGAGACCAAGGAGGCTGATTGTCAGGGATTTTGGTTCCCTTTTTGGTCCATATCATGAGTTTCAAGAATTGGATATCACTCCACTGCGAGTGAGCATCCGTCACCCTAATGGAGTCATCAACTATCCTGAGATGAGGAACATTCTGGATTCTTGTTTGACCTTCATGTTAGAGGCCCTTCATTCAATTTATTTAGAAAGTATAGTTTTCACAGGATGGGAGGATTATGCACTCTTGTTTGACCTTCATGTTAGAGGCCCTTCATTCAATTTATTTAGAAAGTATAGTTTTCACAGGATGGGAGGATTATGCACTGGACTTAGTCCAATACCACTGACCTTGCTCCATTTCTAGTGAGCATTCATAGCCTCGGTGGAGATGTCAGTATGCCCCATCAAAATTTACCTCCATAGAAGGAGTGGGAGGATTACACACTAGATTTTAATCTAATTCCATTGACCTTGCTCTGCTGCCAGCGAGCGTCTATAGCCCTGACAGAGATACCAACATGCCCCACCCAAGAAGACATACAGTCATATCCCTAGGGTAATATGTTGATTAGGAAGGTCTCATGTATGGTTGTGATGTGACTAACTAGTCCTTCCAAATTTCCAATTAAATTTTATGAAAGCCAAATCTTATAGTTATAGGTCTAGCCCTTATGACTTAACGTGATCCCTTAGTATTTAGGTGTAAGTAGTATGGAAGAGGAATGAGGTGAGGAATATTCAATATGAAGGCAACATTACGAAGAGATTAAGACCTGATCCCTTTAAAGATTGCTACCCCCTAAACATGATTTAAAAAATAAATCTATAAATATGTATTAAAAAATATCATTAATAGAGTTCATACTAAGGACTCATATATGTGTATTTCATTCTACTATGATCGCAAAAGACTCTTCAAGATGCAAAAAACCTTCATCTTTATTCATTGTAAACCTACAAAGCATAAAAGGTTTATTTATATACATAATTTATATACAATGTGTTTTAATGACAATATTTATCAAAAAGGTTGAAAATACAGTGTAACTAGACACAAATATTGTCAATGGCGAACTTCTTGACTTTAGGCCTCAATTTGATCAATAATAATAACATATTCAACTGTTGAAAGAAGCAGGGGAGAAATTGTTTTACTAGGACATCGAGAAATATATTTACATTTGATTGGAAACAAGAAGAAACCTTTTCAAAGTATGCACTCATCCACATTTCAACGAAGTCCTACAGGCCTGTATGAATATCTAATGTAGAAAATCTTGAAACATTAGTGACTTGTCCGTGAGAAATAATTTCCTGTATCCCTATTTCATGGCTATCTTGTATTGCCACAAAGTTAATCATGTCAAATTTTAAAAATAAATAGATCAAAATAAAATTCAATACATTAACAACCATAAGATCTATAGTATAGTCTTCCTGTTGTAGCATATGATCATGATGAACATGTTCTTCATCTTGTAGTGTTGTTAAATTAGTTAAATCATTATGTTCAACATATTCATTTGCATAAATGGAATTAAAATAGCAACATGTTTGTAAATTTATTTTTCTAAGTTGATTGTTATTCAATTCAAGATTGTGAGAGGAAATTGATAAGTCGTCTTCATATGTGTCGTATATGGGTGGTTTTGAAAAATTGACATAGATCTCACATACAAAATAATCAAAATTATTAAAGATATCACTACATGTCATTTCATTAGATAAAACAAGATCTTTCGCTACCAACGATTCATCTACATAATCATAAATGTGTGATTGTGATACGGTTATTGGTATAATTTCTTCTTCAACATCATTACCCTTAGAATAACCAAAAGAAAAGAAATTATATTTATCATTGGTGTTTAAACTATTAGATTCTTCAAGGTTCTCCTGACATTCAACATTAGATGTTACACCTAGTCCATCTAAACTTTCATTTGGTAAACCAAGAGAGGGTAAGCATTTTTCGTTAGAATCACCATCTTGCCAACTGACTATTTCATCATTAATATAAGATTCATCTTCCTGAAATGCTGAATGAGAATCCTCACAATGTCCATCTAGTAAACAACACAAATTTCCAACAAGTGAACTAGAGGGATACATAGTTGCATAATGTTCATAGAAAACTGTATTGAAATCCTTTAAAGACAAAATACCCATAGGAGGAAGTTTCCGATACCATTGCCAGGCTCTACCTTTGAACAACATCATCAATAATTTCATCTGTACGTCCTCATGTTTGACCCCCATCCTAGGAATGGAATCATGAAATAGGAGGTGTTCAATCAGATTTTCATCTTCATCTACACAAAAATGGGCTAGGTAGGCATCCCATACGTCTATATATGGTAACTCATTTGGAAACCTTGAAATCTGAGAAAAATACAAAGGAGAAAAACATGATGCAATCCAAGGAATAGCCATTAGTAATTATTAATCAGGGAGTTGCAAGGTGAACAAATAAACAAGAAAGATATACATTTGAAATACTATAAGGTGCATACAACTGCTACCCTATCCACCAATGGATCACACACTTAACCAATAAATAAGTTACCAAAGGAAATGAAAACTATACCTTCATTCCCTGGCAATGACGCTAAAATATGTTGGTGCTTAAATTATCCCGGTCACCGAGGACAACCTAAGGCCACATCACTGAGGATCCTATATCCTCTCACTTTAGGTGACAAGGGATGGCCTCCATTTCACCACAGGGGGTGTTCCCTGGTAATAATATTAATAAAATAATTATTCAATTTAGGCAAATAAATAAGGCCAATTTATGGATATGATGCAAAGAGATACAAAGTGCGAAGGTCTAGGTGGGAGAGACCTATACGACATATGGTGAATGATATCAAAACGTAAGATTAATTATACAACATGGAAATAACATTCCACCAAAACTAAATAAAGGAAAAGAAATGGTTAGAGATAAAAGAAAAATAATTAAATATTAGTTATACTTATCTCCCATTTATGGTAACTCATCATAGTGCTAAATGCGATATGATATAATATCACATATTTTTGATTGATCATTCACTCAGTAAAAGAAGGGTATCAAGTATAAGATCATCATCCAATAGTGTATATATTGGTCAATAAACCGACCCTACATAGGTTGAAACTAGATGACTGTGATAAAGTAACAACATAATCTGGTTCACAGATTTGAGATATAAGCTTATGAAACAAAAATTAAGAGTAAGAAGGGAATAAACAAAACATATAGCTGATAAACAATATTCACACCAATTGCTGCAACAAAATAACAATGAAATACATTAGGAAATTCTATTAACAACAAAAATGTAAATAATTTAATCCTCTTTTCTCTAATAGTATGTATATCAAAGAGGAGGTAAGATTAAATGGTGAGAACAATTCAAATATCAATCATGTAAATAATTTAAATTGCAATATTAATCAATATATATTACACAACAAATCACAAGAAAAAGTGTTAGAATGTCATATTTAAACCACATAATTAAAAGTTACATAATATCATATCTTGGCCTATGCAATAGGGACAATCAGGTCTCAAAATATAAGTCTTATTTCTCTCCAAATCACCCAGCCTCTAGCCCTCAAATGAGAAATTAAGGGTTTTTGTATAGAAACTACATTAACTGTCTTACATAACATTTACATAACCATTTGTTTAAGAAATAATTCCTAATAACTTTGAAACTTGAATCTTTTATCTCCATGGTTTTGACAATTAAAAAATAGTAATTCGTTTTTGGGCCTTTGTCTCGTACTAATCCATTGAAACCAAATTCCTGGTTAAACAAATTAGAATTAATCCTTTGGATAATAACAACACATAAATAGAAGAAGTAAATGTTCTCTCTTTACTTCAATATTTTCTGTAATAATTTTTTTTCACGCACCTTTATTTTTGAAATGAATTCCCAAGCACTATAAGGAAAATAATTGAGTGAAACCTTATACCTTATGTTCTTTCTCCAATAAATGCTTTCTTGACCTAATTCCTATAGTAAATCTCGGTAAACCCTTTATAACAAAATTCTAAAATTTGTTTTATATAAGTCTATTTAATGATTTTCGTAGTAAATTGCCATAAATCCTCCTCAACCTGTAAATAAAGTCTAGTTTCTAAAATACATACCGTAAATCCTCCTCAACCTATAAATAAAGCCTATTTTCTACAATACATTTCTAGTATGTGAACATAACCTGAAATATTGTAGTAAACTACTATAAATCCTCCTCAACATGTAAATAAACTCTAGTTTCTAAAATACATTTCTCTCAAGTGAACATAGCTTGAAATAAATCCTTTAACTAGAACAAAGTCTAAATAAACCATTTCACGAGGATGATAAATGAATTCTAGATGAAAAAATCCCTAAACAATACTCAGCTAAGGTGCAGGAATAACCAACTTAGGGATTAAATTGATTTTTAATGGAAGGTTGAGATGTTATATCAGGTGAAGAACTAAGGGGATGTTAATGAGCCATTCATGATCCAATGAAATCTTAACAGTGAACCTTTTTTAATCGAATGATGGTCATTCCATATTGGGTGGTGACATGGTGGTGAGTTAACTTCCCTCCTTTGACCCTGTGAACTCAACACAAGTGGAGTGGGGCCTTGTATGCCAATTCGATGAAATATTTAATATTTGTTTTAGGTTTAATGTGATAATTTTTAATAAATATTTAACATGAGACTTATGCAAAACTTGATATAATGTGAAGCCTTTGTTCATTTTAATAAATATTTCAATATTAAAGCCTCCATTAGATGTATTTATGTGATACATCATTGCATACTCGATAAAGAAGAGCTTCAAAAATCTTAAGATGAATTTGGTTCCTTTTCTACAATGCCTAAAGATGTAATGAGAGGAAACTTTTTATTATTATTATTTCCTTTTTATTATTTATTCTTTAAAACAATAAGATCTATCTGAATGACTTGATATAAATATTTCAAAATATTTAAGTGTTTTGTTAACTAGAATTGCATTACCCACCTACATAGTAAACATGATAAATTCTTGAAATGCTAAATAAAATCATAAGTTATGGAATGCATCTACATAGCTAAATTGAAATTTCCATTGGAATTTTAAATATGATTTAATAAACTTGTTGTGAAACTAGATAATTTTAATAATAACCTCTTGAAATTTCACTTGAGTTTCAAATTTAGTTTGACTGGTTATTTTATAGTGCATTTGAATGGTAAAAAGAAATAGGTTTTATTTCATTAATTGAAATTTACGAATATGAATTTAAAATCCATTTTCCACTTATCCAGTGTGTCCTCAAAGATTTTATTAAATTGTAAAGTGAATGATTTCAATATATGTTCGAAATTCCTTTAATTCTTTAAGTGAAAAGTCATAATTTACACATGATAACCTTTGTAAAATTATGTATCTAATATATTTTACAAATATATATGTGTATACATTTAATAAGTCAAATCCACCAAATTTTAAATATTCTTAATATATATCTTCCCCCCATTTTTGTGGGCAATGTTTACCCATTTTGTGGACATGGTTTGGAGTTCTTAATGATAGTAATAATATGTCAATTATGTTTACTCACATATACTAGTTAGTGTTATTTAATCTTTTAGTTTTTTATATATATATATATATATATATATATATATATATATATATATATATATATATTTTTTTTTTTCCTCTGGAAAAATCCATAAATATTTTCATTAATAAGCAAAAATTACATGAGAGGATGCATTGGATGTATCTGCTTTTTACAAAATATTGACAGTTTGTGCTGTTTGTTTGCATTACCACGCAGGGTATGCTGTTTGTGCTGTTTACAGTAGCCTGTTCATCATATATCTAGCCAAAAATATTATCAAAAATTACAGTAAAAGTCTATATATATACTGCTGTCATGATTGAGCGATTTCCTTTATGCTGTTAGATGACCCGTGGTTGGGTATCCCGGGTCTATATACGGACGGTGGAAAATTTTTTGTTCCTGCTGGTCTTTGATCTCAGTAATCTCCCAAATGCCTCTGTCCATCAGCGCTGCCTCCTTGGATAACTTGTCGGCACCTTTGTTATGTTCCCTGTAGATGTGAGAGACAACAATATTGTTAAATGCCGATTTGAGATCTAGAGCTTCATGTAAAATAATGCTGAGAGTGTGTATGTGACATGTAGCTGTGCCATTAATCCAATTAATGATGATCTGAGAATCCCCAAATATGTTGATGCTAGTGCAGTGGTGACTCAGTGCAAAGTGAAGTAAGTGGCGTAGAGTGATGAGTTCTGCAAAGTTATTTGTGCCGGCACCCAGACCGGCCTTGATTCTGAATTGATGATGCTCTGATAAGTGTAAGATGATGCCGCCTCCGCAGCTTTGCAAGTTTGCGGCTCCGTCGAAATATGCCCAAGGTATACTTGGATCGATGAGTGGGGGAGGGGCAGGTTGACGAGATGAAGGAGGAGGCGGGTCTGGAAGTTCCCTCAGGGCAGAGATAATACCGGCCTCAAGCAATGGCCAGTGAATCGGCTTGTTCTCAAATATCGCTCGGTTTCTTGTTTTCCAGATGGACCAGTTAACAATGATGGGGAGATTGATATTTTTTGAGCCTTTGTTTTTCTTTTCCCATTCTGTCCATGCATTGATGAGGTCTGTTCCGACCCAATCACCAGAGTAATTTATGAAGGGCTTGAGGTTTTTCCAAAGGTTCAGAGTCGAACGGCATTTCAGAAATATATGGTCTGTTGATTCTGAATCTTCTTTGCACAGAACGCACCATGTAGGACCATGCTGTGCCCTTTTCATGAGCTGTTCTCCAGTGGGAATTTTGTTCCGCAGAATGCACCAGTTGAAAAGCTTAGATCGAGGTGTTGCGGAATGCTTCCAGATACTCTGCCACCAGCTAGCAATGACCTCTGGTTTTTTGTGAGCGATAAGCTGTATGTAACCTTCCTTGGGGGTGTATATGCCGTGATCTGTCTGGTTCCATACAAGTTCATCCGGCCCCTCTGTAATTCGAATGTGTGATTCGATCAAGGCTTCTCTGTATTCTTCCCAGGCTGCATGCCATCTTCTAGGGAGGTTTAGTTGGTGCGCGGATTTCCATGCTTGATGGAAGATGTCCGAATGGTCATGATCCGCAATCTGTGAGATAACCTTGATATTTTGTGCTGAGAGGTATGCCACCAGATCATGTGGAAGTATATGCCTTCCACCGCTTCCCGTCCAAGGATCAAGTCCAATCCTTGCGCTGTTCCCTTCTCTGATACGCCAAACCAGGTTATCTCTGATGAGTGGCAGCGAGTGTAATAGGGCCTTCCAGATAGATGAAATGCCAATTTTATTCCACTCTGGGAGCCTAACCCAGTCGATGATGCTGAGGGGCCAAATGTATTTATGGAAAGTGATTTTGGTCCATAAACTTTGGGTCGTCAGAAGAGCCCAGCCCATTTTCCCTGCCAGGGCTTTTGCAAAGATAGGGAGCTCCTTTAACCCCCAACCTCCCCATTTCTTTGGTAAGGCTATCTTGTTCCAGCCAATCCAGGCATAGATACGCTTATCTTGGTTGCCAGCCCATAAGTATCTATTGCATAGTTGCTGTAGTTTTGCCAGAATGTTCCGAGGTATCCAGGCCAGTGCCATCCAGAATACCGGAGTTGCTTCAAGTACTGATTTAATCAGGGTTAACCTCCCAGCCCTGGATAGATATCTATGGCTCCAGCATGTTAGCCTTTTTTCTATCTTTGCTACTAGCCAAACCCAGTCAGCGATCTTTTGGCATGTCGGCTTTAGCCAATATCCCAGATATTTAAGGCCTCTGTCCAAAGGCTGGGTAGTGAAAGGGAAAGCCTGTCTAGCCACATGTGATTCGTTGGCTGAGGTTCCAACCATGGTGATAGTGGATTTTGATCGATTTACTTCCATGCCCGTAGCTTTTGAGAAGAGACCTAGGATGCGAGTGAAAGAAGATGTGTCCTGAATGCTGCCATCCAATAGAATTAAGACATCATCTACAAATAGTAGATGTGTGAGGAAAAATTCATCCGTGATTTTGAGGCCTCTGATAGTCCCCGCCCTTTTTGCATCGATGATAAGCCGACTTAGGGCTTCTATGACCAGAAGAAAGAGTAGAGGCGAGAGAGGACAGCCCTGTCGCAGTCCTCTTTCAGAGTGAAAGAAGTGTGAAGCGGATCCATTGATCAAGATACTAAAGGTGGGAGATGTAATGCATGCCATGATCCAATTGATGAGGGCAGGGGGGAAGCCGATATGAATAAGGATCATCTTAATATAAAGCCAACTGACTCGGTCGAATGCCTTGGATAGGTCTATCTTCAGCAGAATACAATTGAGGTGTTTTGTCCAAATGGAGTGAATCGCTTCTTGGGCTGAACCAATGGCTTCATGGATCTGCCTATTTTCCAGAAATGCAAATTGTTGAGGGGAGATATGTCTAGACAGGATAGGCTTGATCCTATTGGCAATGATCTTAGAGATGATTTTATAGAGTACATTGCAAAGGGATATGGGGCGGAAGTCATCAAAGGAGGATGGGGAGTCTGATTTAGGAATGAGGGCGATGAATGTGGAATTAATAGCATTGTAGAGACTGCCCGAGATCCTACTTTCCTCAACCACCTTTAGAATATCTCCTCCCAGGAGATCAAAGAAGGCAATGTAGAACTCTATAGTCCAGCCATCCGGTCCAGGGCTCTTTTCCTTTTGAAACCATTTGAGAGTACTTTCCAATTCTGCCATAGTGACGGGTGCCTCAAGACCTTCAGAATCCTCCTCATCAACAAATCTAGGGAAGTGTGTGGCCACATTGATGATTTCAGCCAGATTTGTACCTGCAGGGCTCTTGTATAAACCTCTGAAGTGTGTAGTACCCAGATTTGAGAGCTTGTTAAAGGAATCCGCCAGTCCACCTTCAGGAAGGGGAAGGTTCCAAATGGTATTTGCCACTTTCCTTCCTTTGGCAAAGTTGTGGAAGAATCTAGTATTCTCATCTCCGGCTTTAAGCCAAGTTGCTCTACTGCGAAGTCTGATGGATTCCTCCCTACCCTTTAGGATATTGTTCTTCTGATTTTCCAGTTCCACCAGACGAGCCTTGTCTTCCTGTGATATGAATCCCAGATTTCGCTCGTCCAGAAGAGCTTTCAATTCTTCTTCCACTGAATTAAGCTGCACATCTTCTCTCGTCTTCTTCTCTTTGGCCCAGTTGATCACTATATGTTTGAGCCCAGTGAGGTTTTTAACGAATCCCCTGGCCATCGAGGATTCTCGATCAATGGGATGAGCTCTCCAGAATTCTGTGATCAGATTTGAGAAGCTCGGGTCCTGAAGCCACAAGTGATTGAACTTAAATGGAGCTTTTGGTTTCTGATGAGGTCCCAGGATTTCCATAATGATAGGGGAGTGGTCAGAGATACCACCATTACTCACCCACTGTTTATATGTGTGCAACTGTTGTATCAGAGGGCCTTTCAGCAGGAATCTATCCAGCCTGCGAGCCAGTGCAGCCGATCCTACCCTTCTATTTCTCCACGTGGGAAGGGGCTTCTGCATGGGGATATCAATGAAGTCATGCTGATCCAATAAACGCCTCATGAAATCAGTGATGGGATCTACTTGGGCCGATGAACCCCATGACTCACTGAATCCCAGGGAGAAGTTCAGGTCTCCTCCTAAGATGATGTGATCAAGTGTCAATAGGTTACAGCTGAGAAGATGTCTCCAGAAATTTTCCCTCTGTTGACAGGGCCCATATATGTTGACAATGCGAAGGGAGAGGCCAAGGTCAATAGAGAATATGTCTACTCCCAGGTAACCATGACCACCCCAAGAGGAGTCCAGTCTGATAGAATTGGGATTGTATCCTAACGCCAGTCCACCCGATCTGCCCATGGCATCAGTAGCTAGGAAGTTCCATCTGGCCGCCATGGAGGAGAGGGATCGAGTAGTAGACTCTGCAGATCCAAGGGTTTCTTGGAGGAGAATGATATCAGGTGATTCGACCTCAAAAAGTCGTTTGAGGGCTAGCTTCTTTGGGGAACTAGCCAGGCCCCTGCAGTTGAAAGAGAGGCACTTCATGGGGGGCCAATCTTAGGGGGCTTTGATGCTCTAAGGACCCCATCGATAGTGGCTTGGCGTCCAGCAGCCACTTCCGCGCCAGCATGCCTGATGGCTTTGTTAAGATTCGATTTGCGTCCCCGGGTGGAAAGGAATCCAGGGCCAAGAGGGACAATACCCAACCCGAAATGGGATTCAGAGACTTCCAATTGCGAGGATCGGGGACGAAGGGAGTATGAATGGGATGGGGTCGATCGAGATGATGAAGGCGAGGGGGGCGGAGATGAAAGGGGCAATGAGGGCGGAGCAGTGGATGTCGACGGAGGGGGGGGGATAATACACTGTGCCATGGTGCATGCAATAGAGTTTACATGTGCAGATGAGATATCAAATGAGATAGTGGGAAGGATAGGAGAGGTGCCCGACACTTGCGCGGCCGCTGCTGCTGCCCGAGCCCTAGTCAGCGGAGGCGAGGGCGGGGCTGTCTTGAGCAGGTCCACTTTCACTGATACATCTTGAGGTCCCGCACTGCTTTGAGGTGGACGAGGGATGATTGGGGGGACTCCTCTGGAAACTGCTGGTGTGGTTTTTGGAGATCCTTCCTGACTATTGTTCAATGGGCATTCCTTGAACAGGTGACCCACTTGGTGACATCGGTTGCATCTGAATGGGACACCTTCGTAATCCAAAATCTGCGATCTGCTAAATTTCCCCCATCTCAGAGTGATTTTTTCTTCTAATCCCTCCCGAGTGTCCAGATGAACCAGGATTCTAGCTAGGATTCTTTTCTTGGTCTCCTTGTATGATCGATCATGATCCAAATACGTACCCAGCGCATTCCCAATCCTGATAAAAGCTTCCTCAGTCCAGTATTGTAATGGCAACCCCGGCAGTCGCACCCATAGAGGGCCAGCTCCTATCTGTTCGCGCTCCGGATCAAAAAGAGGGCTCCACCGTTTCAATAGCACAGGTGCCATTTCTATGTGCCAGTACTGAGCCAGTACAGTGTCCGTGTATTCCTCGTTTGCGAAGTGGAGAGAGAACCATCCCCTCGGTAGTTCTTGTACCTCCGGCAATTCTATGAATAGTGCACCCCAGATTTCTTTCACCCATAGAGTCAATCTTTCCGCCGAGAAGGAACGCCCCCGCACATGTCCAACCAGGACCGTTCGAGCCAGTGCCATAGTATCCTCAAAATTGGTGGGGTCACCGAAGGATACTGAAATGTCTTTTACCGTCGCTCTGATACACTTCGATCTCTTCTTCGTGCGAGGTGCGGTCGGATGATCTACGAGTGGATTAGAAACCCTAACCCCAGGGGAGGGTTTTGTGGGCTGTGCATTGAGGGCCGGAGTGCTGAAACAACCCGAGGGCCTGATCCCTTCTTCTTGCAGGGGTTTTTCAGCTGCTTCCCTAGTCTCAACTTGTGCTGTGGATTGATCGATTCTCGGCGATGGTAGCAGATCAAATGCCAATGAGTCTGGTGAGAATGAAGATAGAAGAAGGGCGGTCCCAGGCGAAAGTGGCGGAGCTTCCAGTGCGGGTGAGTTGGAGAGAGGATCGGGCAGGGAGACCACAGGTAAGGAGTCCTGTGTGGCGGTGATCTCAACAGCTGGTGTAGACCCCTCGTTAGGGTTTCCAAATATACTAAGCCCTTCTAGTGGATCCTCGGAGTAATCCACGAGGTCCGTAACTCCGAGGTCTTCCATACCGGTCAAACCGCCGTTAACCGCTATCGCTTGCTGGAGACAGGTCGAAACCCGATTCCTGTTCAGTTCTGGCCGTTCCGACGTGGCAGCCCTTAGACCTGCGTTTCCTGCGGCTAGGGTTAACCTAGACCTTTACGAGCGCGGCGTGCAATCCCCATCAGAGCCTTTTCGCTCTATCCCATATCACATCATTGACCCACTTATTTTTCCTATATATATATATATATATATATATATATATATATATATATATATATATAAGTTAGTATTTCACATGCAAATTTACAATATGACATTTCTTTAACGTCACTTAGTTACAAGCCCTACTTATTTTTGTTCTAATCCGTTTCACTAAATTCCCTTTTAAATTTTAGGGATCGATTTCAATCATAGGAGCATGAGAAGGAGTCAAATGACAAGGAATCATAAAGCAACACCCTCAAAGGAGACCTAGTTCTATGGAGGGTCATTTTTGCGACAACATTCAACTCCAATTGGGGATGATGCTCCCCTGTGGAGGATCAAGAACGTAGACCATAAGCCTTCGTATGGGCATGGAGTCAATAAAGGAAACTAAAGAGACAACAAGTAATAAAAGAAAAATATTTGCATCTCACAGGCTTAGCCAATTTATATCAAGAACGAAACAAGAATAAATGTGAGGTCCTAACACGTATAGATTAACAAGTTCAATGTTTATTTACATACATAAAATACATCTACTTGTATATTAAGTATATTGGGGTAGTTATAATAATGATTAAGGTAGATGATCATAAAAATGATAAATGTATGACTTCATAAGAACATCCAACACCATAAAAAGTCATACCTACTTACAGTTAATGATTAAGAAATTACATAAACCATGGAGCTAATTAAGATACATAAGAGTGACTTCAATTTTTTGAGTTTATTGAGACTAAGGAGGCTAGCCGTCAGGGATTTTGGTTCCCTTTTTGGTCCATAACATAAGTTTGCAGAATCATATGTCGCTTTGTTGCCAGTGAGCATCCATAGCTTTGACAGAGTCATCCACTATCCTGAGATGAGAAACTTTCTGGATTCTTATTTGACCTTCGTGTTAGAGGCCCTTCATTCAATTTATCTAAAAAATATAATATTCATGGGATGGGAGGATTGGGCACTAGACTTAGTCCAATACCATTGACCTTGCTCCACTTCTAGCGAGCATTCATAGCCCCGATGGAGTTCACATCATGGCCCATCGAAAGTTACCTCAATATAAGGAGTGGGAGGGTTACACACTAGATTTTAAGCTAATGCCACTCGCCTTGCTCCACATCCAGTGAGTGTTTATAATCCTGAAAGAGATACCAACATGCCCCACCCAAAAATACATAAGGTCATATCCCTAGGGTAGTATGTTTATTAGGAAGGTCTCATGTATGACTGTGATGTGACTAACTAGTCCTACCAAAGTTCCAATTAAACTTTATGAAATCTCAATCTTATAGCTATAGGTCTAGCCCTTATTAATATTGAATATGAAGGCAACATTACTAAGAGATTAAGACCTGAGCCCTTTAAATATTGGTACCCTATAAACATGATTTACAAACCGAATCTTTAAATATGTATTAAAAATTTCTTTAATATAGTTCATACTAAGGACTCATATATGTGTATTTCATTCTAATATGTTTGCAAAAGTCTCTTCAAGATGAAAAAAACATTCATATTTATTCGTGTAAACCTACAAAGCATAATCAGTTTATTTATATACATAATTTATATACAATGTATTTTAATGACAATAACTATCAAAAAGATCGAGTGCAATCAGACACAAATATTGTCAATGATGAACTTATTGACTTTAGGCTTCAATTTGATCAATAATAATAACATATTCAACTATTGAAAGAAGTAGGGGAGAAATTGTTTTACCAAGACATTGAGAAATGTATTTCGCATTTGATTGGAAACAAGAAGAAACCTTTTTGAAATATGCACTCATCCATTTTTCAACGAAGCCCTGTAGGCCTGTATGAATATCTAATGAAGAAAATCTTGAAATTTTAGCGACTGTCTGTGAGAAATACTTTCATGTATCCCTATTTCATGGCTATCTTGTATTGCCACAGAGTTAATCATGTCAAAGTTTAAAAATAAACATATCGAAATAAAATTCAATACATTAACAACCATAAGATCTATAGTATACTCTTCCTGTTGTACCATATGATCATCATGAACATGTTTGTAATCATGTATTGATGTAAATTAGTTAAATAATTATGTTCAACATATTCATTTGCATAAATGGAATTAAAATAACAACATGATTGTAAATTTATTTTTGTAAGTTGATTGTTATTCAATTCAAGGTTGTGAGAGAAATTGATAAGTCATCTTGATATGTGTCATATATGGGTGCTTTTGAAAAATCGGCATAGATCTCACATATAACATAATAAAAATTACTAAGGATATCACTACATGTCATTTCAGTAGATAAAACAAGATCTTCCACTATCGATGATTCATCTACATAACCATAAATGTGTGATGATATGGTTATTGGTATAATTTCTTCTTCGACATCATTACCCTTAGAGGAATAAAAAAAAATTCATGTTTATCATTGGTGTTTAAACTATTAGGTTCTTCAAGGTTCTCTTGACATTCAACAATATATGTTACACCTAGTCCATCTAAAATTTCATTTGGTAAACCAAGAGAGAGTAAGCATTTTTCATTAGAATAACCATCTTGCCAATTGGCTATTTCATCATTAATATAAGATTCATCTTCCTGAAATGCTGAATGAGAATCCTCACAATGTTCATCTAGTAAACAACAAAAATTTCCAACAAGTGAACTAGAGGGATACATAGTTGCATAATGTTCATAGAAAATTGTATGTAAATCCTTTAAAGATAAAATACCCATGGGAGGAAGTTTTCGATACCACTGTTGAGCTCTACCTTCCAACGACATCATGAATAATTTCATTCGTACGTCCTCATGTTCGACCCCCATCCTAGGAAGGGAATCATGAAATAGGAGCAGATGTTCAATCAGATCATCGTCTTCATCTTCATGAAAATGGGGTAGGTAGGTATCCCATATGTCTATATCTGGTAACTCATTTGGAAACCCTACAATATGAGAAAAATCCAAAGGAGAAAAACGTGATGCAATCCAAGAAATAACCATTAGTAATTATAAATCAGGGAGTCGCCAGGTGAACAAATAAACAAGAAAGATATACACTTGAAATTTTATAAGGTGCATACAACTGTGACCTTGTCCACCAACGGATCATAGACTTAACCAATAAATAACTTACCAAAGGAAATGAAAACTATACCTTCGTTCCCCGACAATGACGCCAAAAGATGTTGGTGCTCAAATTGTCCTAGTAACTGAGGACAACCTAAGACCACATCACTGAGGATCCTAGATCCTCTTGCTTTAGGTGACAAGGGATGGCCTCACTTTCACCATAGGGAATATTCCCTGGTAATAATATTAATTAAATAATTATTCGATTTAGGCAAATAAATAAAGCCAATTTATCGATATGATGCAAAGAGGTATAATGTGCAAAGGTCTAGGTGGGAGAGATCTATATGACATGTGGTGAATGCTATCAAAATGTAACCTTCATTATACAACATGGAAATAACATTCCATCAGAACTAAAATAAAGGAAATGGTTAGAGATAAAATAAAAACAATTAAATGTTAGTTATACTTATCTCCCATTTATGGTAACTCATCATAGTGCTAAATGTGATGCGATATAATATCATTTATTTTTTATTGATCATTCAACCAACAAAAGAAGGGCATGAAGGATTAGATTATCATTCAATAGCGTATATATTGGTCAATAAAGCGACCATACATAGGCTGTAACTAGACAACCGCGATCAAGTTGCTGCATAATATGGTTCACAGATTTGAGATATAAGCACATGAAATGAAAATTAAGAGGAAGAAGGGAATAGACAAAACATATAACTCATAAAAAATATTCACACCAATTTCCACAACAAAATAACAATGACGTGCATTAGGAAATTCTATTAACAAAAAACATGTAAATAATTTAATCCTCGTGCCTCTGATAGTATGTATATCAAAGAGGAGGTAAGATTAAATACTAAGAATATTTCAAACATCGATCACGTCAATAATTTAAACTACAATATTAATCATTATATATTACATAGGAAATCACAAGAAAAAATATTGGAATGTCATATTCAAACCGCATAATTAAATGTTACATAATATCATTTATTGGCCTGTGCATCATGTGCAATTGGGTGTCAAAATCCGAGTCTTCTTTCTCTCTGAATAACCCAACCTCCAACCCCTGGATGAGAAATTATGGGTTTTTGTATACAAACTGTTGTTAGCTGTCTTACATAATGATTACATAACCATTTTCTTAACAAATAGCTCTTAATAACTTTGAAACTTTAATCTTTTATCTCTGTGGTTTTGACAATTAGAAAAATAGTAACTCATTGTTGGGCCTTTGTCTCATACTAATCCATTGAAACCCAATTCCTACATAAACAAAGTAGAATTAATACTTTGGATAATAAAAACACATAAATAGAAGAAATAAATGTTCTCTCTTTACTTCTATATTTTCTATAATATATTTTTTCATGCACCTTTATTTCTGAAATGAATTCCCAAATCATTATAAGGAAAATAATTGAGTGAAACCTCATACCTTACGTTTTTTCTCGAATAAAGGCTTTCTTGACCTAACTCCCGCAATAAATCTTGGTAAACCCTTTATAACAAAATTCTAAAATTTGTTTTATGTAAGTCTGTTCAATGGTTTTCGTAGTAAATTGTTGTAAATTCTCCTCAACCTATAAATAAACTCTAGTTTCTAAAATACATTTCTCTTAAGAGAACATAGCTTGAAATAAATCCTTTAACCATAAAAACGTCTAAATAAACCCTTTCATGAGGATGAATAAATGAACTCTGGATGTAAAAATCGCTAAATACCTAGCTAAGGTGTAGGAATAACCAACCTAGGGATTAGTGCCATTTTTAACAGAAGGTTGAGATGTTATATCAAGTGAAGAACTAAGGGGATGTTAATGAGCCATTCGTGATCTGATGAAATATTAATGGTGAACATTTTTTAATCGAACGATGGTCATTTCATATCGGGTTGGTAAGGTGGTGGTGAGTTAACTTCCCTCATTTGACCCGATGACCTCAACATGAGTGGAGTGAGGTCTAATATGTCAATTCAATGAAATATTTAATACTTGTCTTAGGTTTAATGTGATAATGTTTAATAAATATTTAACATGAGCCTTATGCAAAACTTAATATAATGTGAAGCCTTTGTTCATTTTAATAAATAGTTTAATATTAAAGCTAAATGTATTTACATGATACTTCATTGCATATTCGATAAAGAAGAGCTTAAAAAATCTTAAGATGAATTTGGTTCTTGTTCTACAATGCCTAAAACTGTAATGAGAGGAGGTTTATTATTATTATTATTATTATTATTTCATTTTTAATATTTATGCTTTAAAATAATATGATCTATTGAATGAGTTGATATAAATATTTCAAAATATTTAAGTGTTTTGGTAATGAGACTTGCATTACCCACATGATAAATTCTTGAAATGCTAAATAAAATCATAAGTTTTGAAATACATCTACATAGGTGAATTGAAATATCCATTGGAATTTTAAATATGATTTAATAAACTTCTTGTGAAACTAGATAATTTTAATAATAACCTCTTGAATTTTCACTTGAGTTTCAAATTTACCTTGACTGGTTATTTTAGAATGCATTTGAATCATAAAAAGAAAGCGATTTTATTTCATTATTTGAAATTTACGAATATGAATTTAAAATCCATTTTCCACTTATCCGGTGTGTCCTCAAAGATTTTGTTAAATTGTAAATTGTATGAATTCAATATATTTTGGGAATTCCTTTAATTTTTAAAGTGAAAAATCATAATTTATCCATGATAACCTTTGCAAAATTATGTCTCTAATATATATTACAAATATATATTTGTATACATTTAAGAAGTAAAGTCCCTTAATCATTGAAGCACCAAATTTTAAATATTCTTAATATATATCTTTCGCCTCTTGTTGTAGAAAATGTTTCTCCATTTTGTGGACATGGTTTCCCCATTTTTAGGAGTTCTTAATGATAGTAATAATATCTTAATTATGTTTAGTCACATATTCTAGTTAGTGTTATTTAATCTTTTAATTGTTTATATTTTGAATCTATATGTGATATATATAGAATTAAAATAATAATTAAGTATTTCACATGCATATTTATAATATGAAATTTCTCTAATGTCGCTTAATTACAAGCCCTACTTATTTTTGTTCTAATCCTTTTAACTCATTTCCATTTTGTATTTTAGGGAGCGATTTGAATCATAGGAGCACAAGGACTCAAATGGCAAGGAAACATAAAGCAACACCCTCAAAAGAGACCTAGTTCTAAGGAGGGCCATTTTGGTGACGACACTAACTATGCAGAATGGCCTTTATATCCACTATTGCATCATATAGTATTCCTCCAAATGATATATTTAACCGATGAATCATTTTATTTTTCTTGCTATGGTTATAATTTATATATCCATCATTCTCCATTGATTGGATTACTTTCGGCTTCGATGTGGTATAAGTTAATATGAATATTACTTTCGACTTCGATGAGATCTCTTTACATCAATGATGATTAGCGAATTAGGGTTTTCTTTGGGTTAATGATTCCTGTGAAAATAATTTCTCCGCTCATTTATTCAACAATTCTCTAAAACGCCTCTGATGCTCTGAAATTGAGGTTGTTTAACTCCTTACTACTTTGTGTCAGTATTTAAAGAGTGAGAACTCTGTCTGTGCAAGTAATCTTTCTTTGAACCTTCTATAAAAATTCATCAATCCTTGTATTCAATCGAATTTTTGTCAGAGGTAATGGTTTCTCATTCCCGCCATTTATATTTTGCATGTTTATATTTATGTACCTTACCAAGGTTTGTTTCCAAGGTGTTCACTCTTTTTGTTTCTGGTTTTCGCAAATATGTTTGAGAGTATTTCTCTGAAGTTGTACAGGTTCCTTTTTCATTAACCTATGTTATCATCCATGTGAGAAATTTTGAGGTTTTCACTCTTGTTTTGAGAATTTCTTCGCCATTAAAAAAATCACAACATTCCACCATCTTGTTTTCTACTAGTAACCTTATGATATTCCTTAAATTTCTGTTGTTATTAAGATGGTTCCAGGTTAAAAGTTTCATGTTTTTAACCTCCATTTTTTGTTGTAATTGTTTACGAGATTAATGAATTGCCATCTCTCGCGACAAACTTGTTGAGGCTCCAGGGTTTCTTGTTCTCATTTCTATTTCAAAACGATTCGACTACTTCTAGGTATACCCATATTTATTTCTTTGATCTTTTCTTCATATTAATTCTTGCTTTGTGGCCAAGGTTTTTATTATACTATGGGTTTTTCCACATTATTCATTTGTTTAATATCTTGATTCTGTCCTTGTAATGTTTTTGAGGGTTTTCAATTATAAATCCCCAGCCCTTAGGGTACATTTTGTTACTCCTTCTCTTTGTAGATGTTCAGGTATGAATGAGGATCTCGGCAACTCATGCACACACATGAAGATACCTACGATTTTGTTGTTTTCTATATTACCTAAAACTTTTGTTAATTCACCAACTAAGGTTTTAACCCTAAAAAGGCATGTATACACAATCTCTTTTATATATATATATGTATGTATATATACATATATATGTATATATACATACATACATACATACATACATATATATATACATGAAGATACCTACGTTTTTTTTGTTTTCTATATTACCTAAAACTTTTGTTAATTTTCCAGCTAGGGTTTTAACCCTACAAAGGCATGTATACACAATCTCTTGATATATCTATATCTATATATATATATATATCTATATATATATATAGATATATATGTATATATATGTGTATATATATATATATATGTATGTATGTATGTATGTATGTATATATATATATATATATATACATATATATATATATATATATATATACATATACATATATATATATATATATATATATATATATATCCTTAGCTATAAATAAGAAATTTTCCACAAGACTTACATTTATACTCTTTGTTTAGGTTTTACTATGCACAAACATTATTGTTACTAAAATAGGGTTATTGGTGTGCTTTCTATATGACCCTTACTCGTTTAGTTCTTTTTATCATATAGGTATCTGAGTTATTTTTTTTTTTGTATATTGGGTGCTTTTCAGGTAAAAATCCTTTAAAGTTTATCCCAAACTTTCATAAAGTATTTGTAACTCCTTTAACACTTTCCTGTACATATGTATATATATTTTCTAATGTAACATTTAATTCTGGTATTTATTTGTAGGTATTTACATTTCCTTAAGATTTCTTGAAAGTTTATAATTCGCCAAGGAATTTTAAACTTTTTCCTACGATTATGAAAGTGTCAAACACTATTTACCAGGTCAGGTAGCCCGAAACCCTTGGTATCCTCTTCTACTTCAGCTACGTTCAAGAGCAACATCTAGGGTTTTTTAGTTATGGATATATATTAATTAAACTTGTTTCTTGTAGGGTTACTTCCTGTCGAGAAGTATGATATGTAAACGCTTTAGGTCTTTTTGTTGGGGTTATAGGAAAACTATATCCCTTTTTTTAAGGATATATATATATATATATAATATATATATATATATATATATATATTATATTATATATATAGAATATATATATATATATATACACACACACACTCTAGTAATAAGTCAAAGTTCGATGACTCAGTAGTCATTTTTAAGAGAATATAAATGGGGTTGTAATGTTCTCAATTTTTGTGAGTGCAAAATTCACTAAGGAGTTTTACCAATTTTTGGTGATATTAAATAAAAAGGAGAAAATATTATTTTATGTGTGAAAAGTGGAAATTATTATTTTAATGAAGAATGGAGGCAAAGTAATATTTTATTAGTGGAAGGTGGGGACCACCAAGGGAGAGGACTAGCAATTATAAATAGAGCTTGGAGGCCTCCATTTGGTATCTTTGACATTTGCAAACAAACACTCATCTGTACACTTTGTTGTTTAGCAAGTATACTGACTATTTAGCCACGAGTCTCTCAAGCGGGAGATTCAACCTCTACTTCGGGGGACCATCCGTGCCCACCCTAGGGAGGCTATTCTACAGGAGTTTTCAGGAGTTCCAGGGCAACAACAAACATCAGTAACCAATATAGAGAGGGGAGTGCATATTTGTGGGCAATGAGGAATCACACAGAGGGAGTTTGAGATCATCAGAGATCTCATTGCTTGTCAGGAGGTTAGGGATTTGAGGTAGCAGCATTGGCCATACATTTTCGTTGGAGCTTTCAGCTAACCAAGCCAGCATACTAGCAATTTGCATTTCTAGGCAGAGGGATAGTGCAGAGGCCACTCAACGAAATTTCGTGGTGTTTGGGAGCAGTTGATCTGGGCTAAGATTTCATCTAAGAAGTTAGGAGTTGGATAGCAGGGGTGAATCCATCATTTTGGAGGAGTTTGCTCAGGGATTTGCAGGCAGTTTCCAACAGGTCTAATTTGGCAGCCATAGTTGGGGTGAGGTTCCAAGCCGGTTGAAAATAGAAGTCAAAACCAATGAAATTCCCTTTTGGGTTTTTTTGGGTTTTGGCTAAGGAATCCGGGGTTAAAAGCATATAAATTTCTAGACAGCACAATGCATATTTGTGTAGCAGCGGGGCAACCTTCAGCTCAACCATTTTCCTACCTGGGTTTGGTCCTGCTTGTCCATTGAGACAAGCCTAGGTGCACCATTCCACTATCTATTATATTTGTCTTGTAAAAATATAATAAAATGGCTCAGAAGTTCTTCATTTGCAGGTTTTTTGTGCATACTTGATGAATATTTCGTTTTTGTATTTTGTTGCGTAGAATATTTGTTGTTATCACTTGTATTTCCTATTTAGGATCATTACAGTGGTATCAGATCATGATCTTGGCCAGTTGTGGAGTATCCAACAAGATCATGGAAGATTTGGGCATGTATGCACTGTGATGGGTGAACTATAGACATACCCATGGCTCAAGGGAGAGTGAGTATCATTGAGGGAAAAATGACCCTCACCCACTTTGACGGTTCAATTAAGAGTTCTGTAAGAAAATGGGTGCATGAATTGGACACATATTTCCAGCTAAACCCCATGAGGGAGGCAGACACTATTAGACATGCCACTTTGCACTTGGATGGAGATGCTATGGAATGGTGGTACTGAGGGCTGGTCCCTTTGTGTCATGTACTTATCACATCCTACAAAGAGTTCACAAATAGGTTCATGGAGAGATTGGATCGAAAGGACATCAGACCCCCTCAAAGGGAGTGGATATGATGAGGAAAGTTAGAGGATGAGACCAGGAGGAATTTCTACTGATGGAGACCGGGCTTTAGATGTCAGAAGCTTGAGGAGGAGGTTGAGCAGGAGGACATGCGGGATGGCGAGGTGCACATCGATATACTCGGTGTGGCAGAAGAGTCACCATTGTTGGAGGCCTCTTTGGTAGATCCAGCTGACAACTCGGTTGAGGGAGTAGAGCATACACTCAGAGGTCCATCTATTGATGAGATGCCAACTATTGATGAGGTACCTAGTGCTATGACCTAGTTTCTAGATGATGGCTGCCCACAACAGGTTGATGAGGTGCTTGGAGGCATACTCGCCATTAAGGAGGTACCAGAAGAGATGGAGGGGTCCAAAGTGGTGACTGAGTTTACAAAGGATAACTGCCTTCCACATTTTCATCAATTTCGAGCTAGCCTTCTAACGTTGAGAAAGAAGGCCACGACAGTGCGAGAGGTCATTCTACAACCAAATGAGGAGTTGGAGGGCATGAGATCAGTTTTTGCTGAGTCAACGAACAAACTGAATCACGTTGGGGAACGGTTGGGTTCCCTAATGGTTTAGTTGGAGTGCACATTAGAGCAATGGGGCAACCCTACTCAGACATTACAGGTGGGTAGCACTAGCAGGTTATCACTACACATTGGAGAGGAAGAGGCAGAGTCACCTTGACATATTTTATGTGTTGTCCAGGATGGTGAGATGACGCGACATGAATTGCGCAGGGTGCATCGTTGGCAAGATGGAGGGTTAGTTCCATGTACGAGAGTTTATGCTCTCGATCCTTCCATTAGGGTTGGATGGTGAGAGATATTGAGTTGGTATCTGGTGGAGATAGCTAGGAGGTTAGATGCATCCATGGCCATAGCTCAGCGGAGGCTGTGGATTACCAGAGGGGATCAAGGGCCAAAATATTGTTGGGATCTAGGTGGGATTCTCCATCACATCGTGGAGTCGGTAGGTCATGGTGGCAGCTATGTGATGGACTCGGTGGTTGGGCGCACGCACATTTTCATATCCTTTTCAATGGTCCTGACAACACTAGTGACAAGATGGATTAGCAGAGAAGCAGGAAGATTTCATGAGTTTTCATGGCATATTGATTGTACATGGAGTCACAGGTTGATTAGACTACTCTGGTAGGAGCTGGTAGGAGGTGGTGGCATCGGCAAACGACCAAACAGGGCATTATATTGAGATGATGCTCTCTCATTGGTATATTGGACACTAGGGCTACTGATGATAGACACAATTGTGTCATTCCCATTGGCATGTGAGGAGTAAGAACACTCAGGTCTTTCAGGGAAGACGGGGAGATGTAGCCCAGATCATGGAGGGATTACTAGTAGAGTGGTCGATGCATTGGCACATGTAGGATGGCATATGATACCGGGTGGTACGATAGTAGGCAGTGGTACCTAGAAGTGTAAAAGGATATGATGCACAGTCCAAGCTTATGCAGAAGGATGCGACCTGATGCATAGAGGCCCAATTTTAGAACCTAGCATCTAGTGTTGTATAGAGGTATGTAGTGATGGGAAGTGGCTTGCAGAGGAGCATGGAGATCCGTGGTTGCTTGATGTAGCATGTTGGTTTGCATTGAGCGACTCACATCACATCGAGTATATGCGGGGAGAGCTAGATACAGTGACACAGGCAAGACATGAGACATGGCAGGATGGTATAGTAGTGGCACTAGGTATCTAGTGGTGTATAGTGATAAGGCTGCAGGGTACAGTGCCAAGTCGAGGACTACAGGGATACTCGGTGGGATGCAAGGGCATATGGTACTGCACAACGAGGGGTTGGAGGGTTGCCTCCAAGGAGACTTATGGATGGTGTTGGGTGTGGGATCCCCTAAGGAAATTTTTGGGGCTTAAAGCCCAGATTTTGACCAAATCCGATGTAAAGACTCCCCGTTTTGTGGGCGTGGATAAATGAGTCATAGGGTTGTCCACCCTCATTTTTGTAATGTAATGTTGGCTTTATAAATCTACCCATGGTCCGCAGACCATGGGATTGTATAAATAGAGGAGGCTCTAATTTGTAAAGGACAAAAGGATAGTCATGAATGAATAATGAAGAATTGAGTCTTATCGAAGTGTAGAGTCAAGTCTTTGGGTCATAGAGTAGGAGAAGGCTTTGCAGCTGAGTGCACAGACCCTTGCAACTGAGTGTGCAGGGCGAGTCGAGTCTGTAACCATTGGAGAAGTAATAAAGAAAATTTTTGCATCATTTATGTGTATCTTTTTCCTATTTTGTGCATTGAATGTATCGGATATAAATTGCATTTCTATTGTTTATATGATGCGTGAACTTATATGAATGTGTTGATAAAGTGAATATAATATAAAGTATCTGTCACGTGAAGATAACTAGCTATTACAAGAAAATAAGTAATATACGCGGTGTAACTTGGGGAAGTAGCTCAAATTGCTACCTTAGCAGCGTGAAAGTATCCCAGTCCCTGGTTAGGGCTGTGTGAAGGCGATTATAACAGATCGTGAAGGCCCCACAGGCCAGGGTGGTGCATGAAGTAACCTGCACAAAGGTATTCACAGTTGGACTAAACTGACCCCTCAGACATCTCAAGGGTGTAGAAACTTAGTTCCAGCATCCCCCCATACTGCTTCGGGTGAGACCTCAGTCCGTGCTCTATGGGCTGTTGTCAAAAGGCTAGGCCAGTAGTATAAGGATTTGTTTGGCTAATTAACTCCGAACCTGGGTCAGGCCCCCTCAAGCCAACAAATGGTTCTGTTGCCAAGATCAGAATCTACATAGAGATGTCTGATGTCATATCATTGGAATCCAAATAAGAAGGAAATTGAAGGTTGGTTGGACAGGAGAATTCACGAGTTCGCGGTGCAGGAGAACAGGAATCTGTGAATACCAAAGGAAGAGTGGTTAGATTACTACCTGTACATAGAGGTCCACGAAATCTTCTTCACATCTTTCCCTACTGAGTTGTACGAGTGGATTGTGAAGCTAGTAGATAGACAAGGAAGGTGGAAACTCGACAATCTTATTGTGTGGACCCAAAATTTGGTGCGCAGATTGGAAGCATTGGAAGAAAAGATCGTGTGTGTTGTTGATCACTGGCTTGATCAGATTATAGGAGGATTCATTACTAAGTTCCTGGTAGATACTTCAGTCAGCTATAGCGAGGCAGAGCGACGCTTCCTCAAAGGACCACGAGGTAAGTACATAAAGTGTCTGAATACTTGGATTAAAATGCTATTGTGTGAAAAGAGGGTTATGCAATTACCTTGATGTTCGGAGCTACACGAAGTGGAAAAACCTATAGAGACGAAGAAGTAAGGGACCAAATAATATCCCTTTGATTTCACCTCTACGAGAGGACGAGGAAGAGCTCGCAAAGGTCTCTCTACGAAGTGCGATCCATTTGATAAGGCAAAGGATTTCGTGCATACCACCCCCATCCACACCACCACCAGCTTCACCGCCTTCACCTCCATCTTCACCCATACCACCTCCGCCACCACTGTGAGTCAACATGGCAAGCGTGATAAAGTTCCCTGTGTTCAAGGGAGTAGGAAATGAGGATCCAAACCAGTTTTGGTTCATGAAAAGAGACATATGGGAAGCACAGGGAGTTACAGATGACAATATAAAGAAAGAGACGCTGGTTAGCACCCTGAAAGACCACGCGGTGACCTGGTATATTAAGCATTCTAATTACAATCCGAATGCGGGGATCACAGATATCCAAATTGTGCTAAATAAGGAGTTGAGCAGGTCAAAGTCAAAAGCGCAGTTGATCATTGGGTTCAAAGAGATCACAATGCTACTAGGCGAGACTCAGGAGTTGGACCAGAGGCTGAAGTGCACAATTCGTGAAGCTAATATGACTTTGATGGATGGACAATGTCGCAAATGGTTTGTAGCATCGCTAACGCCGCATTTGAGGAACATGCTGTCGCAACAAAGGTTAACGAATCAAGCAGAGGCCTTGGAGATCGTGATGAGGCTGCATGAGACACCAATACAGGATCCTAACTTAGGAGTTCAACATATCCATGTGCAGTTGAAAAACTTATGCCTTGAAATACAGAGTCTAAAAAAGGACAGGACAGCTTGACCATAAGTGTGCAAGGAGGTATGGTGCGTTAAATGTAAGGGTCAGGGTCATGATAAGGACTACTACCCGATGTTTGTGAATTACATCACGGGAGGAGGACAAATGCCGTTAAGGGTGGAAGCATAAGCAGGATCTAGCGCAACACCTGCTTTGTGGTGTGCGATTTGTCAAATAGGAGGAAAGCATCCTACAGACCATTGCCATTTTCTACAGAAGTATACGTAGAATTCACAACAGTTGTTTTGTAATTTTTGTAGATCGGTTGGACAAGATGAGCGCACTTATAGAAGCTATGAGCTAATGATGGATAGAACTCCCACCTAGAGAGTTCAGACCGAAATGCGGTCCCTAGACTAGAACACAGGAGTGGCGCGAACCAGATTTCAGGGGCGCGGATGAGGTCAAGGTGGAGGAGGACTTGGAAGAGGTCGTGGAAAACTGATATGCTACAATTGCAGAGGGCCAGGACATTATTCTCACAATTCTACAAATCCAATGTGCCCATCATGTCTGTATTGTACCTTGTTTGATCATGAGTGGAAGATTGTCCTATGCTGATGGCTAGGATACGCGACAAGGGAGCGCTACCACCTTCCTCGACTCAGAACCTATAGATGATGAGGTTTGAGCCGCGCGAGGAAGGTCCAAATGTAATTATTTTGCTCTGAAGTGGAATTACGATGGGAGATGATAAAGGAAAATAACACGAAGATAGCACTTGGGTTCGTAAAGATGCGATGAAGGAAGATGAGTTTGATTTGGAGTGCACTAAGGAAACCTTTATGGAAGTTAAGAAGAGCTTCGGTGATGCCTCCACTTCAGAAAACAAAGATATACTAGAGCCAGAAATGGACCCATATATGCTTACGACATTCCTGGAAACATGCATGAAGCTACTGCACGATAGTAAGGCTGTAAAGGGACTACAAGAACTCATTAACAAATGTGCTGGGACTACGCCAGGAGAATTGTGCATAGCTAGGAAGATTGGAAAGCATAAGAAAAGGATGGGGAGAGAAATGAGGCTAATCACGTAGATTAGAGAATATGAGATGGACCAAGTAATTCTGGACTTAGGATCAGATGTGAATGTTCTGCTGAAGCAGACATGGGAGCGCATGGGGGGGCCTACGCTATAGTGGTCTCCTATTCAATTGTGAATGGAGAACTAACATAAGATAATACCTATGGGACGATTGTAGGGAGTCACCGTGGATATTGCGGGAGCAAGCGCGCTAGCAGACTTTGAGGTGATAGAGATTGTTGATGACAACAATCCATACCCGTTGCTCTTAGGAATTGATTAGGCCACTGACATGAATGGGGTGATTAATCTGAAGAAGCACAAGATGATTTTTGAGAAGAATTCTCTGCGCGTAGTTATAACGTTAGACCTTGCTGAAGGATCATGCTACACAGAGCTGGTGCACGACTATGAAAGTGACGACGATTTGGATTGCATGTACAAGATAATCGCGTGAGAGCAAGACTAAGTAAATCCCATCACATATTGACGGATCTCATGGGAGCACGAAAGCTCCTGTACGTCAGATTCTGATGAGGAGATAGAGCAATGGTAGAACTGGTTACATGAGATAACCACTCTGAAATGTAATATAATTACAAGATCGCTGCGCTGCATATCAATAGAAGTGAGAGATCTCCCTACCTATAATGGGTTAAGTGAGGTAGATACTTTCCTAGATAAGTTTGAAGGGGAGATTCCAGAAGAGCAACGTTTCCAGGCCTTGAATTGGCTACTGCACACTACACCCATGAGGTGGTGGGGTATGCACAAAGGTAGCTTTGAGGACTGGTGCGAATGCAGAAAAATGATGCGCACGCAGTTTGGGAAGCCTAGAGTGTGATTGATAGATAAATGCAATGGGTAGGATAAACTGCGCACACATCTAGGCAGGTGGATGCCGACATATGGAAAAAAAACCTACGCGGATGTACATGAACTTTGGGTAGGGAAATATGGTCAATAAGCATGTGTTGGGGGGGAAAATGTGCGAACAGTTCCTCAAGTTGGAATGACAAAATGTGGAGAGAACGAGCGCATAGAAAGTTAGCCACATGGAAGCATTTAATGAAGTGTGCAAAGCACTGAACAAGGTATGTAATGTGCAGGGAAGTGATTGGGACTTGCACATACCAGCAGTCTTATGGGCTTATATGACAACGTGAAAGAAATTGATGGAAAAAATGCCTTCTAGGTTGATCTATGGAATGAATGCTGTAATGCCAATGGAGTATATCATGCCTAGTCTGCGCGTATCAGCGCCCCCAGATATGACGGTTCGCGGAGCCTTGGAAGAAGGGATTGCGCAGTTGGAAGAGCTCGAAGAAGAATGCTGGGGACCTGATGAAGAGATCCAACAGGGTAATATTAGGCTCCAAGAACTCATGAATGAAAGAGTTTGGTTGAGGGAGAAAAGCGCCATGGCGGAAGAAGAAGTCAAGAAGCTTGAGGAAGGAATAAACAAGGAATTTCTTGATAAGAAAATTGTGATGATAAAACAGGATTCACACGATTACATTGACAAATTTTGGGACTATTGCCGAAAGGTGATCAGTTTAATGCTTTGGATTGGACCATATGTTACTAAGGGGATCACAGATGGTGGTGCGATGTAGATGGTAAAGTGCACGATGTAGATAGTAAATTTAAAAGGTAGACTTTTCCCAAGAAAAGTGAGTGAGGGCCTGTTGAAGCTGTATATAGGTGGCTCGGTCACTTGACTAGCCATAGGAAGTACAGTATTAGCGCCCTAGGTAGTTGAAAGGAGGTGTGGGACTATAAAATACCCTGCACGAGAGCCGCATAATGTTAGGACTGCGCATAGGAGCGAAGTGTCACAGGGTCCACGACAATGCAAGGGTAGCTGTGTTGCCACGCGGGTCGGCTGGAAAGTGACTGTTATAGTCACTATTCATGATGTGATGCTTGGTTTAAGACCAAATGGAGTGGGTGACAGGCATTTAAGGTAGGGTTTATGGGCTAGATTTGGGAAAATATGCCGCCAAGGGAGAATTAATGAATCGGATTTGGGGGAAACGGTCGAATCCGAATTCAAAAGGCGCTATAAATTGCAAAGGGCTGCCCAACAAACAACACTTGGCCATTTGAGAATTGAGCTATTGTGCACCTAGAGATATATGAACCCAGATATGTTTGATTTTTTGAAGTTGAAGGTGTTTTTTGAGCACTTACCTGAGCCATTGAGAGATTTGTGGAATAGCTGTATGACCACACCTGAGGAAGCCATGGATATCGACGAAATGATTGTTGAAGAAGCCGCACAAGCCATGATAATAGGAGATGCCCCTGAGAGTGTTGGGATAGTCGGGGAAACCCCTAAATCACCACGTATGCCGAGACCCAAGAAAGATAAATAGCCCATGGTTCCGGTGTGCATGTCCCCCAGAAACTCGCTACGAACTAAACTGACCATGGAAGAAAAGGGAAAAGTGGTTAATAAGGAAACTGATGAAGATGAGGAAGAGCTTGAGGAAATCCTGGTCGAAGAGGAGGAGGATGAAGACATGGAGGTGGAAACCGAGGGTGCGGACCCTCTAACCAGGCTTCCTACGTATGTTCTTCTATGGAAGGGAAAGGCAAGATTGCCCAAGGACCTAGATGAGAGCAAGAGCTCTCTGCAGACTCCGTTGCTACCTGACGATATCATTTTTGAAGGAGCGCACTTGGGACGGGTCCCGAGTCTAAAGTTTGAAGATTTGGATCTCACAGACCACGATAAGTTCCCACACTTGGCAACCTCATAGTTCATGAGGCCGAAGAAAAACATTGCGGTGGGAGTCATAGAGTTGGAGCCGCACAAGTGGTTATGCAGAGTCGAGAAGAAAGGTTGTTAAACCTTATCTGGGTGCCGCATTACCATCATGCCCCAGTAACTATATTTGTCATTAGACAACTACTTTCCTTGGTGCTTGATGGGTGTTTGTGGCTAGAGGAGCCCATCCCCATCACAGACCACTTGATTCATAGAATTACCTGACTCCCTTGTAAGGGGGAGGAACCCATGGATATTTCGGAGGGTAAGAGTAATGACTTGGACATCACGGAGGCCATGGAGGAAAAACTTAAGCTGGAGAAAAAGAAGAGAGGGTACGCGATCTCCAGTATCAATAACAAGGCAGTTAGAGTTTCCACCCAAATACTGGCTTGCATGGTTATGCGGAAGTGCCGCGCGGATGAGGTACCCGCGCCAGTGATAGCACTTGCCGCGTAGTGCGCGAAGGGGGTCCAGTTTAACTGGTCTAGGTACTTGTGCAGGGAGTTCCTGGAGAATTATTGCGAGGCACAGGAACAGTGGAAGACCTTCCACTATGCATGGCTTCTGTTGTCCATAGTGCTGGTGGATTGGGAATTTCCTGAGGACAGCCAGTTCCCCATAGTTGCGCAGGATCTTCCAGAGGTAGCAAAGAATTCTTTGCTATGGGCCACTAAAGATGTGGAGAGGATCTGCGACAGTAAGATATTTTGGGTGTTCATGGAGATGAGCAATAGAATAGGGATTAACTGCAAGCCGTGGTTATTGCCCACTGTCTAAAATAGCCTACAAAGCTTTGTGAAGTTTAAGGTGGACTTCTATCATGTGTACATCAGGGCATGCAAGGACCCCGCGAAGAAGTGGAATGAACTGCCATACCTGACCATAGATGATGTTATAGTTGCCGTGCTTGAGTCATGGCTATCGGAGTGGCACTCTCCAGCCATCTCCGCGACGGAAACAGAAAAGTCTACTGCACAATGGAAGAAGGAGTAGGAAAAATTGTGGATGGCGTAGTTGGCAGAGAAGAGGAGAAAAGAGGCAGCAGCAGTAAAGGCACATGAGGCATGGGACGCCGCGAAGGTAGTAGAAGAACAACAAAAAGCAGCAGTTGAGCAACAACATGCATCAGAGAAGGAAAGTGAAGGCCATAAGTCACCCTTGCCTAAGGAAGAGCTCGAGACAGAGGAAGGTGGCGTGGACCCAGAAACAACATCTACATAGTTGAAGCGCTAGCGCCTAAGAGAGCAGGTGGGGTCATGAAAGAAGTTGAAAGATTTTAAGACTTCTTTTGACCTGATCACCCTCATAGAAGGAGATCTCCATGATATAGGGGAGATGATGCACGATGTCACTGCGGAGGAACTCCAGCAGTTCGTGAAGGAGAATCAGATTGTGTTGGGGGCCCTCTGGGAACAGATACAGGAGTTACAGGTGCACACTCTTTAGGCTGGTACTCTCTCGACTAGCCTTGCAATACGAATGACCGCAGCTGAGGAAATGATGCGCGCTCGTGTGACCAACACCATAGTGCTGCCAGAGGGAGAAATGGTTACAGAGAATGAGGACGACAGGCCTACGGTTAGTGTGTTGAAAGGAGTAGGGATCAACATGGCTGTGCTCCCTCGAGAGAAACTCTATGTCCTACAGGACAGAGTGACTGTAGAACTGCGGGCTAGGGAAGGCCACACACTACAGGTGTTGATCAAGTAGAAAATTAATATGGAACAACTGAGCCTGCAACTTGACGAGGTAGTGGCACAGAACCAACAGGTGGTGTAGGTGGTTGAGGAGGCCTGCCAGATGGTCCCTGAGTTAGCCATCCTAGCAGAGGCACCAACAAAGGCGCACATCTAGAGGTTAGTAGCAGGGGTGCGTGAGGCACAAGAAGAGATGGCTAAGGTTTAGCTAGAGCTGAACCTTCAAATAAAAAAGCTGTGATTGAAGGCACAACCTTCAACTCCTCCAGAGGTGAGGGAACAATGCGCCAATGCCATTACATCTGGGATGAAGGAGATCAGCAACAAAGTGAAGGACTCCACCAAAATGTTTGAAGAGTCATTCGAGGTCCTCACCACTCTGCAGGAGGACCCAAACACACAATGCTTAGAAACAGAGGCACGCAAGCTGTAGCAATAGTATGATGATATAAAAGGGATCGCGCAGATGGTGGCCCTTACATAGAGGCTCACGTGGATGCAACAGGAAAGAGCGCTTAAGGAGTAGGTAGACACAGTGCGACACAAAGAAGTGGTTTTGAAGGTGTACGTCAAGCCTTGGATCGATGAGGAATTTTTCATTATAGCCTCAATCGAAGTCAAGCTCGTGCAGATGTAGAGAATGCAAGAGTAGATGCAAGGAAGGAGTTCGGATACCACAGTCTCTGAACAATGTGTGCAGGAGATACAATAGACAGCTGCTCAGTGCGCTGTCGACAATGCAGCGGTCCGAGCAGAGTTGGGAGGTCTTTGCATGAAGGTCTTCGCATCGACAGAGTGACATGAGGGCGAGTCACGATGTTTGTGTTGGAGGCCTGTTGGGTGCAGGATCCCCCAAGGCATGTTTTGAGGCTTAAAGCAAATATTTTTACCAAATCTGATGTAAAGATTCCATGTTTTGTGGGCGCGGAGTGCGAAGATTGTAAATGAGTCATAGGGTTGTCCACCCTCATTTTTATAATGTAATGTTGGCTTTAGAAATCTACCTATGGTTCGCAGACCATGCGATTGTATAAATAGAGTGAGACTCTAAGTTGTAAAGGACAGAAGGATAGTCATGAATGAATAATGAAGAATTAAGTCTTATCAAAGTGTAGATTCGAGTCTTTTGGTCGTAGAGTAGGAGAAGGCTCTGCAGCTGAGTGTGCAGAGGCCTAGTAGTCCGTAGCTAAGTGCGTAGACCCCTATAGCTAAGTGCAGAGGACGAGTCGAGTTTGTAATCGTTGGAGAAGTAATAAAGAGAAGTTTTGCATAATTTTTGTGTATCTTTTTCTTGTTTTGTGCATTGAATGTATTAGATATAAATTGCATTTCTATTGTTTATACGATGCGCGAACTTATATGAATTTGTTGATAAAGTGAATATAAGATAAAGCATCTGTTACGCGAAGATAGCTAACTGTTATAAGAAGATAAGTAAGATACACGGTGTAACTTGGGGAAGTAGTGCAGATCACTGCCTTAGCAGCACGAAAGCATCCCAGTCCCTAGTTAGGGCTGCGTGAAGGCGATTATAATAGATCGTGAAGGCCTCACAGGCCAGGGCGATGCATGAAGTAACCTGCATGAAGGTATTCATAATTGGACTAAATCGACCCCTCAAACATCTCAAGGGTGTGGAAACTTGGTTCCAGCTTCCCCCCATACTGCTTTGGGTCAGGCCTCAGTCTGCGCTCTGCAAGCTATTGCCGAAATGGCTATTAGTACACTTATTTGTCTGGCTAATTAACTCTGAACTTGGGTTAGGCCCTCTCAAGCCAACAAATGGAGACATCGAGCATACCTTTGGGTGTACTTCACCTAGTATCGATGGGAACACAGATAAGCAATACTCGATGGTATCTGTGGGGACTCACATGCTTGTACCTTTTATATATCACTTACAAGAACATACAATTTCGCTATTTTCCTTTGACACTCTGGTCGCGAGCAGCTGGGGATAGGGAGTTCACCTGAGATATTGGGATGACACCAATGCACTAGGGGAGAGACTTCTCAGTGGCGACATTGGGTTGGTACACGTGTTGACAACCACAGGTTGGGGGATGATGTGATCATCCGTAGGGGTGGCATATCATTCATCAGTGAGCCTACACTTGGGGAGAAGGTCACGAGGGAGACATGTGTCACTCTTTCCATAGGGCATGTTAGGACCATGCTTGAGTAGAGGATGCCGTGTACGATTGAGGAAACTTTCCGGTATGTGTCTGACCTCCAGATATTTTATTAGCACATTATTGAGAGGGCAGATGGTAGACTCAATGGTGATGGTTGGTAGGAGCGGTATGGGTCTGCATACACTGAGTCGATTATGAGTATCAGATACCCATGTATTGGCTACCTTTAGGGGGTATTTATTTGGCACATGTTGCTTCCAACAGTCATTGTTACTATGTAGTGTAGGCACATGGCAGTTTAGCATGCATCATATTAGTTCATGATATAAGGGGCCTATATGCCAGTTTCATGTAGGGATTAGGGACAAGGAACATACACATTAAAATAGTTTTTAGAGCTATGCCACAACATGTCTAGCTATGGGATCTAGGGATTGAGTTGATAGATAGGACACTCCATTCTATGATGAGTAGGTTCATGGGAGAGAGTGATCTAGTTCACCTTGGGTGTGACACATGGGAGATTACTGAAACCACCATTGTATGGCGAGGTAGATTTATCCCATTGCTTCTTAGGATTTATATTGATAGTGGATGGGTAGACATTGACATCATGGAGATGCCTGGGTAGGATAAGCTTGGCCTTCACAGATATCCCACCATCAGGTTTTGGGAGGGGAGGATACAGTTTGAGCATGATGGGAGGTTTTTCATAGACAGAGTGGCACAACTTCAGCATAGTGGCACCCTTCTGAGAATAACATGGGATCCAGGTACAACAGGATTTGGCAGTTCATCTACCCTCAGGGGTGAGATACTTTCTACAAGGGGATATCATTCATATATTCCATTAGAATCTAGTTATTCGCTGTTGACATGGGGATCGTCACTAGTATGGCAGGATGTTCAACAATTAAGAGTGGTTCAGTGGCACATTTGGGACCCTGGCATTGGCTAGGCCAACGTTTGGAGCAACAGGGTATTTCTTGAGGACAAGTAATTTTTTGCGGGGAGGACTGTAATGTTCCCAATTTTTGTGAGTGTAAAATTCACTAAGGAGTTTTACCAATTTTTGGTGATATTAAATAAAAAGGAGAAAATATTATTTTGTGGGAGAAAAGTGGAAGTTATTATTTTAATGAAGAATGGAGGCAAAGTAATATTTTATTAGTGGAAGGTTGGGATCACCAAGGGAGAGGACTAGCAATTATAAATAGAGCTTGGAGGCCTCCATTTTGTATCTTTGACATTTGCAAATAAACACTCATCTGTACACTTTGCTATTTAGCAGGTCTACTGGTTGTTTAACCACGAGTCTCTCAAGCGGGAGATTCAACCTCTACTTCGGGGGACCATCCATGCCCGCCCTAGGGAGGATATTCTACAGGAGTTCCAGGGCAGCAACAAACATCAGTAACTAACGTAGAGAAGGGAGTGCATATTTCTAGGCAGCGAGGAATCACATAGAGGGATTTTGAGACCAGTGGGGATCTCATTACTTGTCGGGAGGTCAGGGAGTTGAGGTAGCAGCATTGTCCATGCATTTTTGTTGGAGCTTTTAGCTAACTGAGCCAACATAGCAGGAATTTCCATTTATGGGTAGAGGGACAACATAGAGGCTATTCAGCTGAATTTCGTGGTGTTTTGGAGTAGCTTATCCGGGTGAAGAGTTCATCTGAGAAGTTAGGAGTTGGATAGTAGGGGTGAACCCAACATTTTGGAGGAGTTTGCTGAGGGATTTGCAGGCAGCTTCTAGCAGGCCAAATTTGGCAGCCATAACTAGGTTGAGGCTCCAAGGGGGTCGAAATAAAGAAGTCAAAACTAGTAAAATTTCCTTCTATTTTTTTCTAGGTTTTGGCCTAGGAGTCCATGGTTAAAAGAATACAAATTTCTAGGCACTTTTAGTGCACTTTCCAGCCATTCGAAATTCAGAAGGGCAATAGTTTTTTCGGTAGTGTAGTGTAGATTGGTGTAGCAGCTGGGAAGACTTCAGCTAAACCATTTTCCTACCTGGTTCTGGTCTTGCTTGTCCATTGAGAGAAGCCTAGGTGCACCATTCCATTATCTATTGTATTTGGCTGGCAAAAATACAATAAAATGGCTCAAAAGTTCTTCATTTGGAGTTTTTTTGTGGGTGCTTGATGGATATTTCTTTTTGTATTTTGTTGAGTAGATTATTTGTTGTTATCACTTGTATTTCATATTTAGGATCATTACAGGTGTCACAGAGGAATTTAAGCATATAATTTTTGTTAATTACACTTAAAGTCCTCAGTGACCCCCATTTATATTCTCTTAACAATGACTGCTAAGTCATTGAACTTTGACTTATCACTAGTATATGTATATATATATATATATATATATATATATCTATCTATCTATAATATATAATATATATATATATATATATATATATATATATAAATATATATATATATATATATATATATATATATATATGAAATTCCTTTCACACAGATCTATTTCTTTTATGTTATAAATACATCTTGAAAGGATTGATTGATATGCTCTAATACTTCTGTCCTGTATTTATTTTCAGCTCATAATTACATGGAATAGTTTTTATGCATGTAAAGAAATGCTCTATAACTTGTTGTAGTATAAAAAATGATCTTCTAGGAGATCTGTACATTTATATTTTATACCTATTATAGGTTTTTATACGACCGATGCTTATATATATATATATATATATATATATATATATAGATATATATATATATATATATATATATATATATCCTCCTTGTCTTATTCCTTTTCTCAGAATAATAAGATTCTATTTCTAATTACTTTATCTTTTCAATATTATTGTTTACTCTTACTTTAACAGAGTAATTACTTAAAACTTATTCTATACAAATAGTCAATCTGACTAGTTACATATACTAGTATTTACATTTATAAACACAAAATAATTCATATCCTGAAGTTGAACCACAATTGTTGGTTCGAAATATTGATTACAAATTATTAGGAACGCGATATGGATCCCGAAACTTGTTTGCAACAAAAACAAAATAATTTCCAAAACAAAACAATCCCAATCAAATTCATTCCTTCATTTATATATAGATCACTGTACTTGTATGTACTAAATATACAGTAAATAAAGTAATTTTTCTTTTAAACTAGCTTCTACTTAATATTTTTTCACAAATATTTAAGACATACATCAATACATATAAAATAAAAACATGCCAGTAAAGAACATAACACCTTATTGAACATTAAAACTAACCCTAGTAAAATAAAAAGAGGGAGAGGATGAGATGGCTAATGCAAAAAAAAACCCGACTATCCTAAGGAGAGGGCTGTCTCCATCCATATTCACTCTTCGCTGTCCAGATGATGCAGAAAGATGCATAGACGATTATCAATCAAACATGAGGAGAGAAGCCCCGATATACTCGCTCTCCGTGCCTTCTGGGATCTTGATGGTAATGATAGAAGAGATATGCATCTCCAAGAAGACGGGTCTATTATTGCAAAGCCGCAACCAAAGATATACGAGGAAGCCATATCCAGAAACCATTCACCTTTTTGTAGATCTCGAATCCTCGGTGGTATATCGACATTTGCCTTGGTCATATATGAAGTTATTCTTATTGATTCGTGATGTCATTCACAAATCACCCTTCCACCTCCTAGATCTAGTGTTCCAAGTTGAATATCAGTTTCCAATTTGGAAAAACCTTCTAGATCTTGACATCCAAGTTGAAGATTGACATCTGATTTGGCTAGATCTTGATTCCTCACTGCTATTTCGAGATGTTCCACAACAATTTGTTTTCTCTTAGGATGATCGAAATGGGGGTATTTCCTTGTTGGATCGTGTAGTGAGGTCTACCGGTTGTGCTCTGGTTGATGATCTACGTGATTATCAAAACTAGGAGAGAGATATAGAACCAAGTCACACTACCAAATCATTATTAAACCCCAGATGGAAAATCAGGTCTATTATGGGTTCAGGCCTCATAGAGTGTCAACCAAATGAAGCAAAATATCTTGCATATTCTGGGTATTCTGATGCCGCTTCATAACTTGATATGTGGAGGAAAGTCCATGTAGGAAGAACTTAGGTTACAAGAATACACCATCTTTTTTCATCCACCATTGTATTAAATCTGAGGCTTTGGGGAGGCTCTCTTAGACCAAGCTATCAAAAGGGAACAAGGGGAGTATCTGGATCTAGTCTTCCCAAAGGAGAAGATTTGAATCAAGGAACAATGAATCAAATACCAACAATGGCTGTAGATCTATCAAAAATAAATGAACTATGCACAACCTATGAATCTCAAGCAGTTATATGTAGATTCAACTATTTGTAGCCAAAACCCGTGGAACTTTTCCATTGGATCCTCACAACTTGGTCAGTAAATTGCGAGATTCACCTTTGCTCTAGAGATTTTTTCATAGTAAAGTTTGCATCATCAGAGGAATGTGAATACATATTACAAGAGGGCCCATGGTTCTAGGGTTCTACAAGGCTGTTTGTCACCCCATGGTTCCTAGATTTCGAAGCCAATTCTATGGTGGTATCAAGAATCCCAGTTTGGGTTCGATTGCATAATCTCCCCATACATTTCTTGCACCATAAAGTGCTTGAAAACATTGGGAATATCTTAGGGAGATACATAAAGATAGACACACAAAGAGTCAAAGAACACATCTACACCTTTTCTAGAATATGTGTGGGAGTGGATCTCAGCAAAGGATCGTCACATTGCATCTTCTTGACACCTAAAAAACAAATCTTTATGGAGTTTAAGCCGAACTTCTATCATGTGTACATCAGTGCGTGCAAGGACCCCGCGAAAAAGTGGAATGAACTGCCGTACCTGAACACATATGATGTTATATTCGCCGTGATTGAGTCATGGCAGCCAGAGTGGCACGCTCCAGCCATCTCCACGACGGAAACAAAAAGTATATTGCACAATGGAAGAAGGAGGAGGCAAAACTGTGGAAGGCGTAGTTGGCAGAGAAGAGGATAAAAGAGGCAGCAACAGCAAAGGCATAGGAGGCGTGGGACGCCGCAAAGGTAGTAGCAGAACAGCAGAAAGTAGCAGCTGAGTAGCAACAGGCAACAGAGAAGGAAAGCAAAGGCCATAAGTCGCCCTCGCCTGAGGAAGAGGTCGAGACAAAGGAAGGTGGCATGGACCCAGAAACAACATCTACACAATTGAAGCACCAGCGCCCGAGAGAGTAGGTGGGGCAGTGAAAGAAGTTGAAAGATTCTAAGACTTCTTTCGACCCGATCACCCTCATAGAAGGAGATCCCATGATATAGGGGAGATGATGCACGATGTCACTGTGGAGGCACTTCAGTAGTTCATGGAGGAGAATCAGATTGTGTTGGGGGCCCTCTGGGCACAGATACAGGAGTTACAGGTGCACACTCCTCAGGCTGGTACTCTCTCGACTGGCCTTGCAGTAGGAACAGCCGCAACTGAGGAAGGAAAGCAAAGGCCATAAGTCGCCCTCACCTGAGGAAGAGGTCGAGACAAAGGAAGGTGGCATGGACCCAGAAACAACATCTACATAGTTGAAGCGCCAACGCCCGAGAGAGTAGGTGGGGCAGTGAAAGAAGTTGAAAGATTTTAAGACTTCTTTCGACCCGATCACCCTCATAGAAGGAGATCCCCATGATATAGGGGAGATGATGCACTATGTCACTGCAGAGGCACTTCAGTAGTTCATGGAGGAGAATCAGATTGTGTTGGGGGCCCTCTGGGCACAGATACAGGAGTTACAGGTGCACACTCCTCAGGCTGGTACTCTCTCGACCAACCTTGCAGTAGGAATGGCCGCAACTGAGGAAATGTTGTGCGCTCATGTGACCAACGCCATAGTGTTGCCAGAGGGGGAAATGGTTACAGAGAATGAGGCCGACAGGCCTACGGTTAGTGCATTGAAAGGAGTAGGGATCGACATGGCTGTGCTCCCTCTGGAGACACTCTATGTCCTACAAGACAGAGTGACTGTAGAACTGCGGGCTAGGGAGGGCCACGCACTACAAGTGTTGATCAAGCAGAAAATTAATATGGAACAACTGAGCCTGCAGCATGACGAGGTAGTGGCGCAGAACCGACAGATGGTGTAGGTGGTTGAGGAGGCCTGCCAGATGGTCCCTGAGTTGGCCATCCCAGCAGAGGCACCAACAAAGGTGCACATCCGGAGGTTAGTAGCACGGGTGCGCGAGGCGTGAGAAGAGATGGATAAGGTTTAGCTGGAGCTGAACCTTCAGATAACAGAGCTGTGATTGAAGGTGCAGCCTTCAACTCCTCCAGAGGTGAGGGAACAATGCGCCAATGCCATTACATTGGGGATGAAGGAGATCAACAGTGCAGTGAAGGGTTGCACCAAAATGTTGGAAGAGTCATTCGAGGTCCTCACCACTCTACAGGAGGACCCAAACATACAGTGCTTAGAAAAAAAGGCACGCGAGCTGCAACAATAGTATGATGCTATAAAATTGACTGCGCAGACGGTGGCCCTTACACAGAGGCTCACGCGGATGCAACAGGCAAAACCGCTTAAGGAGTAGGTAGACACTGTGTGACATAAAGAAATGGTTTTGAAGGTGTGCATCAAGCCTTGGATCGATGAGGCATTTTTCATTACAGCCTTGATCAAAGCCAAGCTCGTGCATATGTAGGGAATGCAGGAGTAGATGCAAGGAAGGAGTTTAGATACTGCAGTCTTTGAACAACACGTGCAGGAGATACATCAGACAGCTGCGCAGGGTACTGCTGACCTTGCAGCTGTTAGAGTAGAGTTGGGAGGTCTCCTCGCGAAGGTCTTTGCATCGACAGAGTGACTCAAGGGTGAGTCACGATGTTTGTGTTGGGGGCCTGTTGGGTGCGGGATCCCCCAAGGCATGTTTTGGGGCTTAAAGCCAATATTTTGACCAAATCCGATGTATAGACTCCGCATTTTGTGGGCGTGAAGGGCGTGAAGTGCGAAGATTGTAAATGAGTCATAGGGTTGTCCACCCTTGTTTTTATAATGTAATGTTGGCTTTAGAAATCTACCCATGGTCCGCAGACCATGGGATTGTATAAATAGAGCGAGGCTCTAAGTTGTAAAGGATGGAAGGATAGTCATGAATGAATAATGAAGAATTGAGTCTTATCGAAGTGTAGATTCGTGTTTTTGGGTCGTAGAGTAGGAGAAGGCTCTGCAGCTGAGTGCACAAAGGCCTAGTAGTCCACAGCTGAGTGCGCGGACCCCTGCAGCTGAGTGAGCAGGGCGAGTCGAGTTTGTAACTGTTGGAGAAGTAATAAAGAGAAGTTTTGCATCATTTTTGTGTATCTTTTTCTTTTTTTGTGCATTGAATGTATCGGATATAAATTGCATTTCTATTGTTTATATGATGCGCAAACTTATATGAACGTGTTGATAAAGTGAATATAAAATAAAGCATCTGTTACGCGAAGATAGCTAACTGTTATAGGAAGATAAGTAAGATACATGGTGTAACTTGGGGAAGTAGCGCAGATCACTGCCTTAGCAGCGCGAAAGCATCCCGATCCCTGGTTAGGGCTACGTGAAGGTGATTATAATAGATCGTGAAGGCCTCGCAGGCCAGGGTGATGCACGAAGTAACCTACACGAAAGTATTCATAATTGGACTAAATCGACCCCTTAAACATCTCAAGGATGTGGAAACTTGGTTCCAGCATCCCCCCATACTGCTTCGGGTGAGACCTCAGTCTGCGCTCTGCGGGCTGTTGCCAAAATGGCTAGTAGTACAGGGATTTTTTTGGCTAATTAACTGTGAACTTGGGTTAGGCCCCCTCAAGCCAACAAATGGAGACATTGCGCATACCTTTGGGTGTACTTCACCTAGGATCGATGGGAACACAAATGAGCAATACTCGATGGTATCCATGGGGAATCACATGCCTGTACCTTTTATATATCACTTACATGAACATATGATTTGGCTATTTTCCTTTGACACTCTGGGCGCGAGCAGCTGGGGATAGGGAGTTCACCTGAGATATTGGGATGACACTCAATGCACTAGGGGAGAGACTTCTCAGTGGCGACATTAGGTTGGTGCACGTGTTGACAACCATAGGTTGGGGGATGATGTGATCATCTGTAGGGGTGGCATATCATTCATTAGTGAGCCTACACTTGGGGAGAAGGTCACGAGGGAGACATGTGTCACTCTTTCCATAGGGCATGTTAGGACCATGCTTGAGTAGAGGATACCGTGTACGATTGAGGAAACTTTCCAATATGTGTCTGACCTCAAGATATTTTATTGGCACATTATTGAGAGGGCGGATAGAAGAGTCAATGGTGATGGTTGGCAGGAGTGGGATGGGTTTGCATACACTGAGTCGATTGTGAGTGTCAGATACCCATCTATTGGCTGCCTTTAGGGGGTATTTATTTGGCACATGTTGCTTCCAACAATCATCGTTACTACGCAGTGTAGGCACATGGTAGTTTAGCATGCATCATATTAGTTCATGATATATGGGGCCTATATGTCAGTTTCATGTAGGGATTAGGGACAAGGAACATACAAATTACAATAGTTGTTAGAGATATGCCACAACATGTCTAGCTATGGGATCCAGGGATTGAGTTGATTGATAGGACACTCCATTCTATGATGAGTAGGTTCATGGGAGAGAGTGATCTAGTTCACCTTGGGTGTGACACATGGGATATTGCTGAAACCACCATTGTATGGCAAGGTAGATTTATCCCGTTGCTTCTTAGGATTGATATTGACAATGGATGGGTAGACATTGACATCATGGAGATGCCTGGGTAGGATAAGCTTGGCCTTCACAGATATCCCACCATCAGGTTTTGGGAGGGGAGGATACAATCTGAGCATGATGGGAGGTTTGTCATAGTCAGAGTGGCCACAACTTCAGCATAGTGGCACCCTTTTGAGAATAACATGGGATCCAGGTACAACAGGATTTGGAGGTTCATCTACCCTTAGGTGTGAGATACTTTCTACAAGGGGAGATCATTCATATATTCCATTGGAATCTAGTGATTCGCTGTTGACATGGGGATCGTCACTAGTACGGTAGGATGTTCAACAATGAGGAGTTGCTCAGTGGCACATTTGGGACCCTGGCATTGGCTAGGCCAGCTTTTGGAGCAATAGGATATTTCTTGAGGACAAGTAATTATTGGTGGGGAGGACTGTAATGTTCCCAATTTTTGTGAGTGTAAAATTCACTAAGGAGTTTTGCCAATTTTTGGTGATACTAAATAAAAAGAAGAAAATATGGGAGAAAAGTGGAAGTTATTATTTTAATGAAGAATGGAGGCAAAGTAATATTTTATTAGTGGAAGGTCGGGACCACCAAGGGAGAGGACTAGCAATTATAAATAGAGTTTGGAGGCCTCCATTTGGTATCTTTGACATTTGCAAATAAACTCTCATCTGCACACTTTGCTATTTAGCAGGTCTACCGGTTGTTTGGCCACGAGTCTCTCAAGCGGGAGATTCAGCCTCTACTTCGAGGGACCATCCATGCCCGCCCTAGGGAGGATATTCTATAGGAGTTTTCAGGAGTTCCAGGGCAGGAACAAACATCAGTAACCAACGTAGAGAGGCGAGTGCGTATTTATAGTCAGTGAGGAATCACGTAGAGGGATTTTGAGACCAGCAGGGATCTCATTACTTGTCGGGAGGTCAGGGAGTTGAGGTAGCAGCATTGTCCATGCATTTTTGTTGGAGCTTTCAGCTAACTGAGCCAACATACCAGGAATTTGAATTTATGGGTAGAGGGACAATGCAAAGGCCATTCAACTGAATTTCGTGGTGTTTGGTAGTAGCTTATCCGGGCGAAGAGTTCATCTGAGAAGTTAGGAGTTGGATAGCAGGGGTGAACCCAACATTTTGGAGGAGTTTGCTGAGGTATTTTGCAGGCAGTTTCTAGCAGGTCGAATTTGGCAGACATAGCTAGGGTGAGGCTCCAAGGGGGTCAAAAAAAGGAAGTCAAAACTAGCCAAATTTCCTTCTAGTTTTTTCTAGGTTTTGGCTGAGGAGTCCGGGGTTAAATGAATATAAATTTCTGGGCTGTTTTAGTGCACTTTCCATCCATTCAAAATTCAGCTGAGTAGTGTAGTGTAGAATAGTGTAGCAGCTGGGAAGACTTCAGCTGAACCATTTTTCTACCTGGGTTTGGTCTTGCTTGTCCATTGAGACAAGCCCAGGGGCACCATTCCATTATCTATTGTATTTGTTTGGCAAAAATATAATAAAATGGCTTAGAAGTACTTCATTTGTAGTTTTTTTGTGGGTGCTTGATGAATATTTCGTTTTTGTATTTTGTTGCATAGAATATTTGTTGTTATCACTTGTATTTCCTATTTAGGATCATTACAGGTATCACAAAGGAATTTAAGCGCAATTAAAAAAAAATTCTCTCTCTCTCTCTCTCTCTCTATATATATATATATATATACAATTTTTGTTAATTACACTTAAAGTCCTCAGTGACCCCCATTTATATTCTCTTAACAATGACTGCTAAGTCATTGAAATTTGAATTATCACTAGTATCTATATATATATATATATATATATATATATATATATATATATATATATATATATATCTATATATATATATATATCTATATATATATATATATATATATATATATATATCTATATATATATATATATATATATATATATATATATATATATATATATATATATATATATATTGCATGTGGTTCACAAGCACCCTGGTCAGTGATTGATCGCTACGTTCACGGAAAAATCTGGGCGATCGCTAGGCTAAATCGCCCCTCAGCCTAGAACAAGACCTGACCCCAAGGGCTTCGGGTGGATTCGACCCTGTGACCTCCCAATGGCGAGGCACAGTTTTTGACCAACTGAGCTAACCCTTGGGGCTTCTAGTATATATCTATATATCTATATATATATATATATATATATATATATATATATATATATATATATATATATATATCTATGAAATTCCTTTCATACATATCTATTTCTTTTGTGTTATAAATACATATTGAAAGGATTTATTGATATGCTCTAATACTTCTGTCATGTATTTATTTTCAGCTCATAGTTACATGGAATATTTTTTATGCATGTAAAGAAATGCTCTATAACTTGTTGTAGTATTAAAAAATGATCTTCTAGGAGATCTGTACATTTATATTTTATACCTATTATAGGTTTTTATACGACCGATGCTTATATATATATATATATATATATATATATATATATATATATATCCTCCTTGTCTAATTCCTTTTCTCAGAATTTTAAGATTCTATTTCTAATTACTTTATCTTTTCGATATTATTGTTTACTCTTACTTTAATAGAGTAATTAATTAAAACTTATTCTATACAAATAGTCAAACTGACTAGTTACATATACTAGTATTTACATTTATAAACACAAAATAATTCATATCCTGAAGTTGAACCACAATTGTTGGTCCGAAATATTGATTACAAATTATTAGGAATGTGATATGGATCCGGAAACCTGTTTGCAACAAAAACAAAATAATTTCCAAAACAAAACAATCCCAATCAAATTCATTCCTTCATTTATATATATATCACTATACTTGTATGTACTAAATATACAATAAATAAAGTAATTTTTCTTTTAAACTAGCTTCTATTTAATCTTTTTGCACAAATATTTAAGACATACATAAATACATATAAAATAAAAACATGCTAGTAAAGAATATAACACCTTATTGAACATTAAAACTAACCCTAGTAAAATAAAAAAGGGGGAGAGGATGAGACGGCGAACGCAAAAAAGAACCCGACTATCCTAAGGAGAGGTCTGTCTCCATCCATATTCGCTCTTCGCTATCTAGATGATGCAGAAAGATGCGTAGATGATTATCAATCAAACATGAGGAGCGAAGCCCCCATATACTCGCTCTCCATGCCTTATGGGATCTCGATGGTAATGATAGAAGAGACATGCATCTCCAAGAAGATGGGTCTACTATTGCAAAGCCGCAACCAAAGATATACGAGGAGCTCATATCCAAAAATCATTCACCTTTTTGTAGATCTCGACTCCTTGGTGGTATATCAACATTTTCCTTGGTCATATTTGGAGTTATTCTTGTTGATTCGTGATGTCATGCACAAATCACCCTTCCACCTCCTAGATTTAGTGTTCCAAGTTGAATATTGGCTTCCAATTTGGCAAAACCTTCTAGATCTTGACATCCAAGTTGAAGATTGACATCTGATTTGGCTAGATCTAGATTCCTCACTCCTATTTCGAGGTGTTCCACAACAATTTGTTTTCTCTTAGGATGATTGAAATGGGGGGATTTCCTTATTGGATCATGTAGTGAGGTCTACCGATTGTGCTCTGGTTGATGATCTACGTGATTATCAAAACTGGGAGACAGATATGAGAACCAAGTCACACTACCAAATCATTATTAAAACCCTAGATGGAAAATCAGTTCTATTATGGGTTCAGGCCTCATAGAGTGTCAACCAATGAAGCTAAATATATTGCATATTCTGGGTATTCCGATGCCCCTTCATAACTTGATATGTGGAGGAAAGTCCATGTAGGACGAACTTAGATTACAAGAATACACCATCTTTTTTTCATCCACCATTGTATTAAATATGAGGCTTTGGGGAGGCTCTCTTAGACCAAGCTATCAAAATGGAATAGGGGGAGTATCTGGATCTAGTCTTCCCAAAGGAGAAGATTTGAATCAAGGACTAATAAATGGAGGTATTTCTTTCAAGGAAATCCTCAAAGGAAAACCTGGAGTATCTACAGTACTAGATCAGACAGACAATATACCCAACCCCCATATCATGGAACAATGAATCAAATACCAACAATGGTTGTAGATCTATCAAAAATAAATGATCTATGCACAACTTATGAATCTCAAGCAGTTATATGTAGATTCAACTATTTGTAGCCAAAACCCATGGAAATTTTCCACTGGATCCTCACAAATTGGTCAGTAAATTGCGAGATTCACCTTTGCTCTAAGGATTTTTTCATAGTAAAGTTTGCATCATCAGAGGAACGTGAATACATATTATGAGAGGGCCCATGGTTCTAGGGTTCTGCAAGGCTATTTGTCACCCCACGGTTCCCAGATTTCGATGCCAATTCTATGGTGGTTTCAAGAATGCGGGTTTGGGTTTGATTGCATAATCTCCCCATACATTTCTTGCACCATAAAGTGCTTGAAAACATTGGGAATCTCTTAGGGAGATACATAAAGATAGACACACAAAGAGACAAAGAAAACATCTACACCTTTTCCAGAATATGTGTGGAAGTGGACCTCAGCAAAGGATCGTCGGATTGTATCCTCTTGACACATAAAAAACAATGCTAAACACACCTTTTAAACTTTGAGAACATATATTTTAGATTTCGTATTTGCCAAAAGACCAGGCATCTACAAAATTCATGTCTTGATACCAAGAAAGCACCTTGGAGAAAGAAAAAAATCAGGGAAGCAGCCCAAGGGATGGAAATTCCCACAACAATTGTTAGAAGAACAAGATGATGATGAAGGTCTGGAACCTCGTACCATTGAAGAAACCCATATTTCTCAAGATAACATCGATAAGGAAGAAATAAATCATGATGAATCAGGAGCCCCAACACAAATATCCCGATAGGAGATCATCCTTGAAGCAAAGGAGCCAGGGGGGCTCTAAAGTCATCATGTCTCTGAAAGTTCAGATTCAGATAAGGAAAATCCAAGAATGAAAGGAGGGTCTCGACTAGCACTTGTTAGGACCACTCCAACACAAGGAGAATGGTGAAAGGTTGAAAAGAAGAAATGGAGAAAAGGGTACTATATTTTTTTTCCATTTTGAAGTAGTTTTTTTTGTCTATGTCAACACCAATTTTGACTAGCATGATTGAATACATTGTAAGCATCTATAACATGTGATTTTGTTTTCTTTAATAAAATTATGATTTTTCCTAGGGGAAAAACATAATACCTTATTGTTTCACATCATTAAGAAAATTATCCACCAGGGAGACGTTGAGGGCATCGTCTTTACAACATAAGCCTGGAACTAATATATGAGCTCAACAACTCCACCCAACCAATGACACTTTGTCCTCCAAAGCATCCCTTCGAGCACATGTTTGCAAGTACTTTGTATTTTTGTCCTTCTATCTTACTCTTCCATAGTTCAACAATGCATATTATTCACCTAGCAAGAAGAAAAAGGAATTACCCCTTACTAATCGTTTGGTATTTGGTAACTACCTCCATCTCACCCAATAGGTGGAAGGTAGTTACTAGCTCATTTATGAGCTTTACTTCCCACTCCCAAAGTCAACATCTTGTCTTTTAGGGAAGTTGTGGATCAACCATAACAACAATCATAATTAATCGAATCCTAACCACATTAACTTGCAAACTTTATGTCTTTCAACTAGATGTAGCTTTTGTACTAATTTCCAAACTTTTTATTTTTATTAACAACATAATAAATACAAGATTTACATTCAACCTTTATCAATTTACCACACTGATAAAATATTTCAAAATAAGTCTTTTAAAGTTAAAACATAATCACACTTAACCATATTTACAAACTTACAACAAAAGTTTCAAGTCAGGGGATATCACATTGATGGAACACTATTGATGTAGTTCAACATGGATGGTTTTCCAATAATTTGGAAGTTGATGGAGGTGGAATTTAGGAACCCATGTTCAACTTAAGAACTATACCTTTGAGGGTTATAAAATGACTTGATGTAGATCTACTTGGTTCAAGAACTATCTTCCAAAGAAGAAGTTTCTAAAAATGATTAGTTCTAATGCTTCAAGTTTTAGATTGCATGTTTTAACTTAGTATATTTTTCTTTTAGTGACGTAAGGCTTCATAGGAGCACATGGGTTTCATTGGGGAAGCAATACCATGCCACATGCATTCATATTGGGGGGTATATATTGAGGAAAAAATGACATAATATATTGAGCATATAATAGGGTGTAAATGGTTTTTATATTGGAAGGTATAAAAAATGGAGCTCAAAGTTTATGAGGAAATATAAAGGGGTATAAAAAATGTTAATGAAAAAATGGATACCTATAGTATCTAGTGATTGTAGAAGTTTTTTAAATTAGGAAGGTGTATTGAGTTCATATTGGTAGGGGGTTAAATAATGTGATTTTTAGAGGTATTTTCCAATATGTAGTGAAATTAAGGATGTTGGCTTGTTAGGGCCTGACCCAGGTTCAGAAGAGTTTTAGCCAAACAAATCCCACACTACCGGCCCTTTCGACAACAATCTGCGGAGCGTGGACTGAAGTGTCACTCAAGGTAGTATGGGAGGGTGCTGGAACCAAGTTTCCGCACCTTAGGGATGTCTTGATGAGGTCTGGAGGGGTCGCAAGCCGAACTACACACTTGCACTACTCTGCACAACTGTCTAGCCTTCACGAAGATCCGCGATGGGGTGTTTCTTAGATTCTTATTATTATTGCAGTTATTACATATTTGGTATATTCCTTAAGATCTTTTAATTAAGCATTCAACAGTTAAAACCAGTGCGCGCAACCATAAATCTTAAAGATACACATAAAACCATAACATAAGCATAAACATATAGATCTGCGATCGGATGCACAATAATTCAGAAACACTTATCTTTATTAAGCTTCTGTTCAGTATAATCCAATTCCACCCTGCGTACTCAGCTGCAGGGGTCCGCGCACATAGCTGCGGACTCTAACCAGGCCTCCACGGACATAGCTGCGAAGCCTCTATCTCCTATTACAAGCCAACTTGCACTTACAGACTCAGATCTGCTGTCACGTTTAGACACCCATGCCAGTTCTATTACCAAAAAGCTACCTTACACTTAGAGCCTTACTCTTATTTACACATTCCCATGGTATGTGGACCATGGGCAGGCTGACATATTCTAGACTAACCTATTACTATTTTAGGGCGGACTACCCTTGGACTTGACCCATTACACTGCGTGTTCTGCACACTTTGCAGAGCTTTTACAATATAATACCCAAAAATGTGGGCTTCAAGCCCAAAAACCATTACGCAGGGGATCTACTGCCTAATAGGTTCCCAACACAATCATTGTGACTCGTCCCGAGTCACTCGTTGGTGCGGCGAGATGCATTGCCAAGGCTTCGCGGTTCACCATCCCTGTGAGTGACATACTGCACCTCGTTGTTCCACCTTGCTTCTTGCAATGCTTCTTCAAGCTCCTACTCCATTGCCCCTACTAGTTCACCTAACCGATGATGCTCATTCTACTCTGCTCGGTTAACACAAAGCAACTCCTCATAGGATTTTATCTCTAGCTGAGATGCCAGAGCCATGAACTCTTTGTGCAAGCACATTAAGTTTGCAATTTCTAGTCTTGTATACTCAATGTTTGCTGCAGCTTATGTTTCATTTTTGCAAGAGAGATGTTGTTGCCCGCGAGATCTCAATCTTCAAGGCTCGTCAGAGATGAACTTTTAAGCAGAATTCTGTCGTTTTGTCTCAAAATTCAACGTCTTTCCCGTAGCTTTCATAGATCGCTTGCCAGACTATGGTTTATGGAGCGGCATCCAGACTGGTCCTGCTACTTGTCTGAGAATTTTTGGTACATCTCCCACCGTCGGTGTTGAGCTTAGCATGGCACCCCTGGATTTCAAAATTGCACTATCTAGAAGGTCCCGCGTCTCCTTTAAAAACACTCAGCTTACTCCCCCACTGTCGAGGTTCAACGGTTCCATATCTAGTGGAGGGCACAATAGCTTCATTCTCCAGATACTACAGTTTGTTTGGTGGGTGCCCCACTGTGATTTATAGGCCTGTGGAAATTCAAATTCAGCTGTTCCCTCCTTTTCTGGCCCATTAATGCTAGATTGACTATAGGTCGTTCCAAATAGGGCTTGTATTTTGTATCTTAATTGCCCACCACCTACTCCTTTTCTCCGTAACTTAGACATCTTGCCATGACCAGTGACGGAAATGGTCACTTCCATGCTTGTCCACGCAGCAGCGCAGCCCCTTCTGCACATCCACGAACCTTGTGACATACCGATTCTAAGCGCACCCCTATTGTCGCGTAGCTCCCTCATAGACTTCTTTATTGTCCCGCGCTATCTTTCAACTATCTGAAGTGGTGGGACTATAATTTGGTCGGTTAGTCAGGTGGTTGGCCCACCCGTGTAGAGCTTCAGGTGACTGCCATTTACTCTTCCTGGGAAGGGCTCTCCATTAAGCTTGCCGAGTTGGACCATGCCTCCATATATGACTTCTTTGACTACATATGGTCCTAACCAATGCATCCAGAGTTTTCCATGGAATTTCTCAAAATTGCTGTAATACAGCACTACTAAATCATTTTCCTTGAACGTTTGCAACATGATATGGCAAACATGCCAAGCCTTTTCGCACTGCTTCTGTACCTACTGATGGAATCCCGCCAGAAATGATTCCTCCTCTAGTTCTTCCAGCTGTGCGAGCCTTTCTTCCAATGCTCCACGGTCTGCCATGCCTGCCATTGCTGCTATTCGCAAACTGGGTACGTTGTATTCCATTGGCATGATGACTTCCGTGCCGTAGAATAACTTGAAAGGTGTCTGACTCATCAATTTCTTGCAAGTGGTTCGGTATACCCATGGCACAACAGGTATGTGTAAATCCTATCGTTTCACTGTGCATTACAGATCTTGGTCAATGCAGTCTCTAAAATCTTGTTGAAAGCTTCGACTATCCCATTCGCTTGCGGATGATACGACGTACTTTGTTGATGATATACCTGGAATTCCTCAGTGAGTGCGCTGATAGTTTCATTTAGGAAGTGCGTTCCGTGGTCACTCATTAGAATTTTCAGGCATCCAAACCGTGTCAACACATTCTCGAACAAAAATTTCACAGCTGTAGCGACCGTGCAGTCCTTAACCGGTTGTGCTTCCGCCCATCGAGTCAAGTATTCTGTCGTGGTGATGATATAGTGTGCACCCGTGTTTCCTTGAGGCGTGATGGGCCCCACAAAGTCGATCACCCATTTTTCGAATGGTTGCAGCATAATTTGTGGATTGAGCAGCATTTCGTCCCTCCGCGATGGTTTCCTAGTCTGTTGACATATGTCACAGGCCCAAAAGTACACTTTTGAGTCTTGATGTAGAGTTGGCCACCATAGTCCAGCGCAAAGAATCTTCTGTGTTGTCTCTCGTCCTACATAATGCCCTCCTGCAACCCCTCCGTGTGCTTTTGCAAGGATCTATCCTCGTTCAAATTCAGGTACATATATTCGTAATATTTCGTCATTTCCCATTTTGTAGAGGTGCCCCGTGATAACAGTAAAATCTGTTGCGTGTACCACCAGTTCTTTCTTCTGCTGGACTGAATACCCCTGTGGCCCAGTACCTGTGGTTAAGAAGTGGATTATGTCCTCAAAGTGGCCATCCGTGATGCGCACTGCATAGAGTTGTGCATCAGGTAGTCCTTCCTCCAAATTTGTTGGCTCCTCACTGTTCTCAATTTGGGACAAGTGATCTAGGCCTACGTTTAGGCGTCCTAGCTTTACGATGACCTCGAAATCATATTCTTGAAACAATAACAACCATCTACAAATGTGCCCCCCCAACACAGGCTTGTTCACCAGGTATTTCAATGCGGAGTGATCAATATACATTTTAAAGTGCCCACCAAGTAGATAGTGGTGATATTTCTGGAGCGCATATACCATCGTCAATCCCTCACACTCAGTAGTGGAGTAGTTCTTTTTTTCTTTAGACAATCATAGACTTGTGAACGCGATCGGGTGATCAATGCCTTCTGCTCCTTCCTGCGTGAGTACAGCTCCCAGCGCGATACACAACGCATCAATGTGTACATGAAATTCAATGTCCCATTTTGGGAAAACCAAAATGGGGAAAGATGCCATCTTTTCCTTTAGAATATCTAGACTCTTAGTACAATCATCATTCCAACAATATGTAGCGTCCTTTTTCAACAACTGTTCCATTGGTGCCATGATTTGTGCGTAGCCCTTAATAAACTTTCAATAGTATCCAATGTATCCCAACGTGGTGCAGAGTTGTTTGACACTGTGCGGCGCTTGCAGATTGAGTATGACAACAATTTTCACAGAGTCCACCATCAGGTCTTGTCTACAGACCACATGGTTGAGAAAATTTCTGAAGGGGACGAGGAAGGTACACTTCTTAAGATTTAGCACAATCTGGTGTCGTTGAAACGTATCCAGCATCAACCGTAAGCTTGCTACATGTTTCTTAACTAGCCCAAATACAGTCCAATCATCAAAATAAACCTCCAAAAACTTATGAATGAATTCTTTGAATGCAGCCACTTCTACGCATGAAAATATAGCTGGCCCATTCTTCAACTCGAAGGGCATAACGGTGTACTGAAAAAATCCCCATTCAGTCATGAAGGTGGTCTTTCTCCTATCTTTCGGCGCGATCTTGATCTGATGGTATCCTGAGAACCCATCCATGTACGAGTACGCTTCTTTTCCACCAACATTCTCCAGGACTTCATCTGTAAACGGGGTCGGGAATGGGTCATGAATGCAGGCATCATTCAGTTTTCGAGGTCCAGGCAGATTCAAATTTCGCCCTTCTGTTTTTCTCTTGTGTTATCATAGGACTCACCCAGTCAGACTCTTCGACAGGTTCAATAATTCCTGCTGTAAGCATTTTGTCCAATTCTTCGTGGACTTTTTCCTTATACTTTGGATTCAAATGGTAAGGATGCTGCTTAACTAGCTTTGCGTCCAACTTTAGAGTTATCTTCATCATCCCCAGGTCACCGAGAATCCCCTTTAACTCTATCATTTTGGTCGGGAATAAATCTTGATATTCGTGTAGTAACTTGATGAGTTTATCCACCACGGCATCATCCCAATAGTCCCCGAGGGTCGCGTACTTCGGCTCCTCATCTGTACCAATGTTTACCTATTTCATTTTTAGTGGCATTGTGATGTCAGGGTCCTTGATCGACGGTCCTCAAACTTCACGACTCCCTTATATTTATGAGATGTTAATGTTTCGGGGGTCGTCATCATCATCCTTTGCTTGCATGTTGTAACACTCTAGGGCATGGCTTAATTGATGTGACCATTCTGGTTGAATGATTTCTTCTAGTTCTTGTGGTAATTTGAATATAACGGCTTTCACAATTTGCAGCACATCATCAACAGTATCCATCCATTGATCTTCAAATAATAACGTTAATAAAAACCCTTCATGCAAAATATCCCATTCGACCGTACCATGTCGGAGCTCTATCTCAGTACACCAGTTTCTGGGGATGAAATCCAGGGTATGATAGAATAAATGTACCCATTCAGGGTGGGGCTCTTCACCATAGGCTTTGGTCCATTTTGTGAGGTGCATGTGCGGGTCATCGTGTCCATCATATTTCTCGGTTATTCGTAGTTCCAGCTTCCCAAACCTTAGCTGCATCATCCTTCCGCAATCATACCAACTTCCAAAATTCCCTTCATGTGTTCCCCACCAATGCGTAGGTGTTGCGTGCAACGCCCACTTTAATGCACCGAACCTCTGGTGCTCTGATATTGCACTCTCAAAATTTTTCAAGAATTCGTCCACCGCTGTTAGTCTATCATATGTTGGTAGATCCTAAGTCTGGGCGGTTACGCAACGTAGTGATTTGGTCATCATATTACAATTTAGGGTCGTCACTTCACTCATCCGATTGTGCCATCACTCATTGTCTTCGTCGGACTCTGGCAGGTAGGATTCTGCGTGCTTCCACAGGGTCCTTTCATCTGCAGTAGGATGTAGCCAATCCTGGTTCTACGCAGTTATTTTGTAGATACAATCTAGCTCTTTGTCACTTCCATCGTCGCACACGGGTTCTGTGTAACGCTGTCCTTCGGCGGGATCCAATGGAACTATCACACGTAGGGAATTTGTCTCAAAAATCAGTTTTCGCTTCTTTAGATTGATGAATCCATTCACATCTGTTGCCCAGTCTATTCCGAGTAATGCAGGGTAAGGATTACTGTCATCCAAAATTTCTATTACCTCGAAATCTGTCTACATGCTTGTGCCATCGATATCCACTGTTACTCCTGTTAATCTTCCCGTGGGCAAGATATTTTTTTGGTTCACCATCCATAATTTAATGGGAGACCACTGTAGTGCAGGCCTACCCATGCGTTCCCAAGTCTGCTTCGGTAATACGTTCGCGTCTGACCCCAGGTCTAAGATTACTTGATCCATCTCATATTCACCAATTTTCACTATCAACCGCATTTCTTGTCCAGTGCGTAGGGCATGCTTCCCCATTTTTCGAACTACGCACGGCTCCCCTGACCCTGTGCACCTAGTGATCAATTCTTGTAGTCCTTTAACTACCTTATTATCACACAGCAATTTCATACATGTCTCTAAAAAGGTAGTTAGCATCGAGGGATCCAGGTCCATCTTTGGTTGATCCCTACTACCTGAAGTAGAGACCTTTGCGAAGCTCTTCTTAGCTTCCATAAATTTTTCTTTTGTGCGGTTCAAGTCAAATTTAGGTTCCTTTGCAGGAGCCTTACATACCCAGGTGTCTTCTTCAGGCTTCTTCCCCTTATCTTCCCCCGTGGTCGCGCCACTCCTGAGCATCATGTTCACGTTGGGGTCCTCTTTGCGTGGTTCAGACCTCATCATTTGGATGTTTTGTGTTGGAGTGGGCTGCAACACCCCTTTTTCGCACATTTGTGCGATCAACATAGGACAATCTATCATTTCATGATCAAATTGTTCACAATATGGGAAAGATAATTTCGTCGGGTTGGTACAATCACGAGTGTAGTGCCCAGGGCCTCCGTAATTGTAACAAATTAGCTGTCCGTGGCCTCTCCTGGGCTCCATTCCCCTGCGACCTCGACCTCGCCCTTGGAAGCCACTCCGCACTATTGCTGTAGCTGGATCAAGGACTCACGTTTCTGTCTGCATTCAATAAGCTGGAGTTCTATCCATAATTAGTTCATAGCTTCGACATGTTCACTCATCATGACCCATTGATCTACAGAAATTATAATACAGTTGCTGTAGAGTCTAGGTATATTTCTGCAACAGGTGACAGTTGTCCATTGCATGCTTCCCTCCTACTTGACAAATCGCACACCAAAGAGCGGCAGACGCACTCGGACCTACCTGCGTCCCTGGTCTCAATGGCATTGGTCCCCTTCCTGCCAAATAGTTCATGAATATAGGACAATGATCCTTGTCATGACCTTGGCCCTTACATTTTACACACCACACTTCTTCGTGCGCCTCTGGCCGGGGCGCCCTATCCTCCTTCAAACTCTGCATCTCTAAGCATAGGTTTTGTAGTTGCGCGTGGATTTTCTAGACTCCCAACCCCGGATCCTGTATCGGTGTTTCGTGCGACCTCATCGCCATTTCCAATGCCTCTGCCTAGGTTGAGAGCTCCTATTGTGACAATGCTGTCCTTAGGTTTGGTGTCAAAGACACCACAAACCACGCGCGGTGCTGTGCATTCGTCAGTGTCATATTAGCCTCGCAGATCGTTCTTTTCAGCGTTTGATCTAGATCCCAGGGGGTTTCTCCTAGAAGCATCATGATCTCCTTGAATCCTATAATTGACTACGTCTTTGATTTCGGTCGACTAAACTCTCTGTTCAATGCACTTTGGATTTCTGCTATTCTGGCATTCGAGTGATCATTTGAGTGTTTGATATACCAAGTTAGTGTGCGATCTTGTAGCGCACTTACCAATGTGGCCTTTTTAATGTTATCATCCGTAACCCCGTGTGCTTCCCATACTGCTCTTACTACGAACCAAAACTGATGGGGATCTTCGTTCCCTACTCCTATGAATATAATCGACTTGATCGCGCTTGCCATGCCAAACTACTGGTTTGGTGGAGGCAGAGTGGGTGAAGTTGGAGGTGATGAAGGCGATGGGAGTGCTGGCATTAGTGGAGATGATAACTGTGGAATGCGTTGCTCGATCAAACTGACAACACTCCTTGGAGAAACCCAAGCGCACTCTTCCCCACTCGCTCGTAGTGGTGAAATTAAAGGACTGTTTCCTAACCCTTCGATCCCTTTGAAACTCCTTCTGCTTCGCGTCATTCCACTCATTAATGTATGCACATCACCCATTTTTCACATAACAACATTTTAATCTAGGTATTCAAAGACTTGATGTACTTACCTTGCGGTCCTTTGAGAAAACATATTTCAGCTTCGCTGTAGTTGATAGTTGTGTCTATCATAAATTCAGTGATAAACCCTCCTATTATCTGATCCAACCAATGATCTACGGCCTGCACGATCTTATCTTCAGACGCTTCTAGCTTGCGCACTAACTCCAGAGTCCACACTATCAGCTGATCAAGCTTGCACCTTCCCATGTTGTCTGCTAGCCTCGCGATCCACTCATATAGTTTTGATGATAAGGACGTGAAGAAGATCTTGTGGACTTCCGTGTATATGTAGCAATCCAGCCACTTCTTCTCAGATATCTGTGGGGTTTTGTTTTCCTGCACCATGAACTCGTGAAGATTCTGATCCAACCAATCTTCAATCTCTTTCTTCGTAGGGTTCCAGCATTTCGACATTAGACATCCCTTAGGCAGATCCCAGTCCCGGCAATGGAACCCAGCCCTTTCGGCAACAAATCCCACACTACCAGCCCTTTCCGCAACAATCCGCGGAGCGTAGAATGAAGTCTCATCCAAGGTAGTATGGGAGGGTGCTTGAACCAGGTTTCCACACCCTAGGGATGTCTTGATGAGGTCTGGAGGGGTCGCAAACTGAACTACACACTTGCGCTACTCTGTGCAACTGTCTGGCCTTCACAAAGATCCGTGACGGGGTGTTTCCTAGATTCTTATTATTATTGTAGTTATTATAGATCTGGTATATTCCTTAAGATCTTTTAATCGAGCATTTAATAGTTAAAACTAGTGCGCGCAACCATAAATCTTAAAGATATGCATAAAACCATAACATAAGCATAAACATATAGATCCGCGATTAGATGCACAATAATTCAAAAACACTTATCTTTATTAACCTTCTGTTCAGTACAATCCAATTCCACCCTGCGCACTCAGCTGCAGGGGTCCGCGCACACAGCTGCGGACTCTAACCAGGCCTTCATGCACACAATTGCGAAGCCTCTATCTCCTATTACAACCCAACTTGCACTTACAGACTCAGATCTACTATCACGTTCAGAAATCCATGCCACTTCTATTACCAAAAATCTACCTTACACTTATTTATACATTCCCGTGGTCCGTTGACCATGGGTAGGCCGACACATTATAGATTAACCTATACTATTTTAGGGTGGACTATCCTTGGACTTGACCCATTACACTTCACGCTCTGCGCACTTTGCAGAGCTTTTACAGTATAATACCCAAAAATGTGGGCTTCAAGCCCCAAAACCGTTACGCGGGGGATCCGCTGCCCAATAAAGGATATTGTTTAGTATGCCATGAACGCATGTGCTATGTCAGAGGTTCATTGAGTGAATCCCCCATGAATAGGGGTTATTGGGATACAAGGATTACACTTATAATAAAATCACTTTACAATATGTTAATGTTCACTTTTACTATAATACAATTTATCCTACATTCATAAACATAAATGATTTACTTTGTGAACAATGATATATAAGAAAGTATACTCTTATATAATATATACGTTAATTATCATTAATAATATCATATAATATTTCTTTGTATCAAATGACTTGAGATGTAAGTTGTCGTGCAAAGGGTGAGGATGTTATCACCTATTTCAGTGAATGAGGTTGGCATGCCACCCTCCCACACTATGGATGACATGGTTTTAAATAGGGTCATTGGAATTCATGGTATTATGAGGATTATCACCTCCAAGGCATTGGAATGCATCCCTGTTGTGATATGCACACATGCTAGACTAAGTCTTACTACAATTGGGTTCTCTTCCATTATGGCATTGGGATGCCCAAGTATAAGAGCATTCACCTCCATTATTATGGTTGAGTGTTGGTCATTCAATGTAGTCACCTTTAGCAAATCAATTCAAAACTTTCTATATCTTCTAGGTGTCTCCTTGCAAGTTTTTCTGCAACACTCTAGGTAGGTCTCTGTGTTTTCTATCTTCTTGATTACATTTGCGTTTTCATCCTCCTCATCCTCCTATGCAAGTACCTTTGGATTTCTCATGCCACTTCCCATTTCCTTTCTTATTGCTATGGTGTGTCAACGAGCTTGTTGCCAAAGCAATGGTGGTGGTTGTGGCTTGCTCGAGGGCTCTCAAGCTTGGAAATGAGATAATTCCTCGACTCAAATTTACAAAGAACAAATATTGTAGACCATTAGGGATATGTTGATCTAGGTGGATTTTGGTCTAGTTAGGGGATGTAACTATATGTCTGGCTTTAAAGTCCTAGAAGTAGTAGAGGCTTAGGTTTTGAATGTGAGGCATTCTTGAGGATGGAAAAACTAGTACATGTACATAATGGACCTTTATTGCCATATGATGGATTTCCTAGGCCATGTGTCACTTGATAGGAATGGCGTCCCGCTTAATAGGAATGACATAAAGGATGAAATTGTTATGGCCTTGGATGACATGGTGTTATCATTGAAGGAGATGAACAAGAAGTTAATGCACATAAAAGAGAGCATGGGTCCAGGCCTTGGACCGGGTAGCCATATCCTTGTGGAATTAGTGCTAATAAAGATTGATGCCTCACATTCCTCCTAATTTACTTGACATTTTGTTGTTTATTGTTATTTTTATTTAATAGCATATCTATTAATGCTAGAATGCATTATTTAGATAGCTATTATATAACCCTTTGGAAAAACCAATATACTTTGACCATGGAAATTATTTTGATTAGTTTATTGTTTGCTTAATGGTTTCTGGTTTCCAATGTGCCAAATCATTAATAATATATTTAATTTTTTACTAATTAAAAACTTAATTAATTAAATAACTCAACAATATTTATAATTTTTCCATTTAATAATATGACTTATTTTTATAATAAATATATACAAAATAATAAATATACCAATAAAATCATATATTTATAATAATTTTAACCATATAAACAAATAGTTATAAGCATCCATATTACTAAAACTCACATAATAATTTATATATCACCAAACACCCTAGGTACCGTGTTTAGTGGCCCACCTTCATAAACTTGCTAAACCAAATAGATGTCATGCTTTGTGGGTGATAACCATTATGTCAATTAGTTATCATTTAGATATCATTTAGATTTCGTTTGTACTTTACCTTTTTCCAAGGATTGACTAAATAAACTAAATACTTCTTCCCAATTAGTTATCATTTAGGTTTATTTATACCTGCCTTTTTAAGGATTGACTAATTCAACTAAATACTTCCTAGTGTTGTGATAATCAATATCTTAATTAACTATTATTTAGCTTTAGTATGCATATTCCTTTTGAATGATTAACTTGTTTTAATTTGTAATATAATGACATTAGAATTTGAGTTTTATGTGGGAATAAGTATATAATCTCTCATCTATAAATATAGAATTATATGAATTAAGTTGGTTAATTGATATGGATTCATAAGGTTTTTTTTTCTTCTTAATGAAGTGGTAGAGGGAAAAGTTCCCCTAGGGATTTTTGGGTTGAAACCCTAGCAGACTGAAAGTTATCTATTCAAAGAAACATGCATTCATACAACCATTATGCTATTATAAGCAAATTCTATGATAGGGGTACGTACCTTCGGTCCTACGTTTGAGAAGTCCCTTAGGGTCCAAACCCTTCTTGGAGTTCCCTTCTTCTCTTTTGTCCTGCAAAACAACCAATTCAAAGAACACAACAGTACATGGAAAAAAACTTATGAAGAAACCATCTTCATGTTATAAAGAAAGGTAGTTAGCTATGAAATCCAAACAACCATTCACATATGAATTCTAAACATGAATATCATTAACATAAAGAAGATTCATTTCGGGAACCAAGACATGTGTTTCTTTTATTATAGACAAATAAAGTACATAAAAAGGAATATTTTCACCTGAGTCACCTTCAACAGGCTCCAAGCAAAGCTTCCTTCCGGATTTGTTCCAGCCTCAAGCCTTTAACAAACTCCTTCCATGATTCTCTCCACGATGTCATAAATGGTGGATGAACATCAACACACAAGGAAACAAAGGTTTCCTGTACAAAATGGGGGAAGTGCAGAAGGCACAAGGGACTTCATACCTGGTCAAGGGAAAAATCTCAGCATAATAATCTTTCTCTCTCTTCTCTCCTCCTTTAGGCCTTCCCTTTGAGGTCTTTTTATACCACTCCCAAAGTAGTTTTTTAGTTAGGAGTTGGTTGGGAACAGTTGGGCCACGGGCACTAACAGGTGATTAGCATGTAAAACCCGCGATCTCCACCCAAAAATAAGGAGTTTTATATTTTTTTAAGTGTTTTAATACATACACGCGGGTTGGCTATACACATACCCGTGTATACACGCGTTTAACTCATGGCAATGTCGCGTATAAGGGATAAAACACTATTTTTTAAATTTTAGGACCAGGTCTGGAAGGAGGGGTTGCCCTAGGCCATGAGTACAGCATCAAAAACCATAAGAGTGAGATTTGGAGCTATAACAGATGCCCCCTAATATATGAGGTTAGAAGGGGTACATGATGGCCGAAAGATATTATGCGAGTACATGCAAAGGAAGTCTGTCAAAAACCGAGGAGGACTTCACCAGAATTCAGCCTGCCAAGCCACCAAAGGAGATCAGAAAGAAACACTGTCTGAGGCGGGCATACCCATGCTCAGAAAAAGTAAAGCATGTCCGCATATCAAGTACAAGCAGATCCACTAAGTATACAAGTATAAATGACTGAAAGATACATAATGGATCATCTGATCATAATGAACAAGTACATGTCTGAATATCACATATAAGACTGTCAATGATGCTGAAAGATGCAACGGATCACTGATATCAAAGACTGATCCCAAAAGGTACCAACTAAAGATGATGGAATAGGATGGTACTACACTGCAAACTCAAGTGCCAGCATATAGAATGTCGCCATGACTGACTGCAACATATAAAGTGGAGTGGTATCAACTAGCAGCAACAGGAGCAACTGTCAAGTGAACCAATGAATGATGATACAACCTGAGGTCTTCACCGACCGCCGTGGTACATTTCTACACCATGGAAATAAATGATCTGAAGTCGACCATGTGAGAAATCGTTTGATTACCGGTCATTGATGTATACCGTTAACAAACGTGAGACTACCCACCGATAATGATAATGAGCGTCAAGGTACCCAGTACAATCTAACAAGTGTGAATAGATGAGCTGGAGTCGAACACCTGTAAGTATCTATCGATCATGAGACAATGATGGTTTCCCACTGTCGATAGCGAAGGATCTGCCACTAATGACTGCAAACCCCAAGGTACTGCCAAATGGACTCTAGATCTTTGCCCCAGAGCAATGAGTCGGAGTCGATAGGGAAAGATCTGCTAAAAGGAAGGCATTAAGGCATCCTTCATCAATCTAGCGCGAGTGTAACCCGTAGGCCAATAATGTGGAAGGAATCGGACGAAAAAGATGTAGTAACCCAACCGAAGTACGTTTCCGGCGTACACAAGATGTGGCTAGCGCACGGCAGAAACCCTCTGAACCGACCAATAATGAAAGCTGACACAGAGGCGAGGTATCCACCAATAGGGTCAAATGGAAACCAAGGTACTGCACGAATCCCAATGTGTGATAATGTAAGCTAATGTCGAACACAAGGGAAACCACTCAGTCAAAGACCCATGATACTGATCGATGCTGAGCACAAGGTAACCTATCAATAATGAAAATAGGGCCAGGGTGCAACTCTAGGCCTGTCCTCAGAGTAAGATGTCATCGTCGATAAGGACAAGACCCGCCAGCAAGAAGTCAATGGGGACCTTCTCAAACCGGCACGAGTAAAGGACCAATATAACTGATGTGATGATAGAAATGACACTGACAACCAGGGATGGCCGACTGAAAAATGAGTCAAGAGACACCGCAGAGAGGCCGACTCAGGCTAACTTCCCTTGAACAAAAGCACGACTCAATGTGACTATGTGGCAGCATATGATGACTCTGTATAAGTTCGCCATGCAGGAGGCGCGAAATAACCCTCCATATGATTGGAAGAGATAACCAATCAGGGGAGAACTGAATCAATAACAAGGTTATGGCGTACCTAAGTCAAACTAAATCCCACCCATACGGAGGAGACTTTGTTTTGAGTGCTTTGTTCAAGGGCGACATGAATGACTCTAGCTGCCAACAATAAATGGAAATACTGTCTCGTTCCCGCTCTTTTTTTGGAATATTTATTTTTTGTCTTTTTCTGTTAAGTTGGAAAAAGAATAAAAGAATGCTATGGTACAGTGGAAAGAACGAGTGTCGGTGAAACATATGATCTAGTTCCTGGGAAAGGAACGTTCCTATTCTCAATGCAGGGAGGTGAAAACTGGTCAGTGACACTCAAAGGTATGTTCCTTCCACGGGTCAAGGTGTGTCAAGCTACAGAAGTCAAAGGTATGCAAGGTTGACTTTGCAGACATCATGGTCAAAAGTTGGCTTAAACACGAGTCCAAGTGAAGCCGGCTCTAGGCCAAAAGGTGCAAGTGGTCAACATGCAATGCAGTAGTACAACTCAACACAAAGGAGCCTCTAGGGTGTAAGGCTAGAACGAAGTGAAGAAGCTAAGAAGAATGAGTCTTCAACGCATAAGTCATGGCGGGACTACAGAGGACTCCCGAGCCTACTCAAATCGGAGCAGCATGGGCAACAAATGTCAGTGAGGTGCTAACTAGGATGCCCATGTAAAGGATGGCTCTACCATCGTGTCATGATTTAAAGAATTGGCGAGTGAAGATGGCTTACGAACCATAACACGATGGGATCAACCCTATGGCAGATGTATTGGCAAATAGAGGCTAGTATGCATAATGCAACGAAAAAATGATGTCCCTAACCTATATGCCAGTGAGAAAATGATACCTGCCATGACGGTTCAGCAGTCATGGAACCGTCTCGAAACTGAAAATCGTCCAAAATTTCCTGAAAAACAGACCAATCTCGACATTCCAAGCTCCCAAGTTAAAAGTCACATGAGGCCAAAAAAAATAAAAATTTGATTTTTTTTTTCATTTTCAAAACTTATAAAAAGCATTTTGGACTCACCATTTTTACCATTTGAGTTTGAGAGCAAAATATTTGGAGCAAAAGGAGCAAACTTCCCACAGCCAGATTTAACCGTTCAACTTCGTCAAAAACCTCCAGGTAACTCTTATACTTAGCTTGCAGTTGATTGTGACAAGTTTTAAGATTTTTGATTGATGTTTCACCGTTGAACTTTTGTCAAAAATTTCCTCACGGCGTATACGCGGGTTGGTAATATTGAACCCGCGTACACGCGGGCCCTATACGCGACTGTGTGCACAGGGACCCGCGTATATGCTGCGAACCATTTTTAAACAAAAACTAACGGTTTTAAATCGATTTTTCCTCAGGATGCCTGTCACGTGGCGCGAAAGAGAGCACGCAGCAGTTGACAATGAAGTTATGAACAGTCCAGAAGCTTTAGATGCACTACGGGGATGCGGTTTGCTTAAATTTTTCAAATTGCCAAATATGAAAGCGAACACGCGTCTGCTTGAGATGCTCATCGATTATTGGGACGTTGAGGAGGAAGCCTTTATGATCGATCAGATGCCGCTCAAGGTAGAAGTGGAGGATATCTATATTATCACGGGCCTTTCCCGAAGGGGAGAGGTAGTACGTTCCCGGGGCAGGACACGGAATAACCTCACAATAGAGGACTATGTACAGATATACTGCCCGGGACATCCCAAGAAAGTTGGGAGCCAGATTTCCATCACACATGTGGCGAGTTTATCACTTAGGATTATCCTGTTCACCATGGCTCGAGTGAACGGATCATCCTCTCTGCATCAGGTGTCACGGCTAAACATGAGCGTGGCAGTTGACTGTCTCACTACTGTGTTCGACTGGTGTACTCCTCTTCTGGACAACATGAAGAGCCAGCTCACTTCTATCAGGAGGGGAGAGACCAAGAAATTTGGATATGGGACTATCCTATGTACTTTCTTTTTCGAGAAGGTTCCCGCACTCCGCCCCAGGGTAGTAGTTTCCATCAGCACCCTACGCGATCCACGCATGGGCTGGTGGGCTGATCTGATGAAACGTCTGGGGGGTGGGGAGGTCCCACGGACTGCCTTCGACGATGACTTCTTCACCTGGTGGGATCAACAGATCATCGCCGTGGATGACTACCCCTATGCTGGGCTAAATTTCCAAGGAGATCCTGATCTAGCGTTACCACCGAACGCAGCATGGGGCGAGATTGGTAAGAATTTTTTAATTTTTTGATTTTTTTTTTTTTTTTGGATTTTTCAAATATAATGATGGATTTTGAAAAATATTTTTTGATGAGATTCAAATGACTGATATGATGATCATGTTCCAGACATTGGGCCAGTACGACCAGATGGGTTCCCGCGGCATGGACGGCGCGGCCGAGGAGCCGAAGAGGCGGCTGCTAATACAGAACGAACTCTAAACAACGTCCAACGACACTTGGCGAGACTGAGCTGCCGAGTACCGATGGCCGTCATAGAGGACCTTCCTGAGGATATGTAGCGTCATGTGGTTGGCATGCCACGTGACTGGGTTCGCATTTTTCGGCATGTGGCCAATGCTATAGTTACATACTTAGATGCTCATCCTGAGCCGAGGCATTAGATATGCCGGACATGATTATGGGCATTTGAGTCCCAATTTTGTATATTTTTGGACACACATATGTACACTCGAGACGCTTTACGATATATATATATATATACAGTTTGACTTTTTGATGCTTGATTTTATTATGATGAATGATTGATGTGCCAGTCTAATGCCTGATTAGCGATAGAATCAGCTAACCAATTATGAGATCTTGGAATGTGAAAATAATTAATATAAGTAAATGATCTTTGCAACAACCTCACCCTTAAATACTGGCGATATAAACATGGATCCCGTACCCGATAAATGTTATTTAATTGAGACACTATCAATTGAGAATCAAGATACACTACCAACGAGTTAATCCCATGAGAGATTGCCTCGGATAATAAATTAATAACAGCATTATACTTGGCCATATTGTTTGAAGCAGGACTGATACATATGCCTCTTGATGCCATCAATTGACCAGTGGATAATAGAGTACCCAAGCTGTGGAAGCAAGATTCCGAGTGTGCCGACTAGCACCATCGGCGAACCCAAAATAGAACAAATCATCCATCAACACCTGCCACAGTAGACCAAAAAGTGATGATATCAAAAAACTCTCGACGATATATGTACAAATATACATAAAGTACAAAGAAGACATTGCTTGGCCAAAGCTAAGCAAAGAACTTCCTTAGGTAGAGCCCGTCAGGGGGCTCCGCCAACTTACTCCTAGGGATGTTTATAGGTACGATGATCGAACCAATCAATATACTTCCTTCGACAAATGAATGTGTTGGAGCCAAAGGGACCGTACAAACATCGCTAGTCGAACTAGAGGATTGAGATTCGACTTCATGCACAGGGGAATGAAAGTGTAGCCGATGATGTAAATCTTCCAAAGGTTGATCTACAGCCGTCATTGCTTCGAATATCGCTTCTTCCGATGGAAAAACAATATCCGAGCAATCCGATGCAGAGGTGGAATCAAGGGTCCGAAAATGAGCCACATCACCATCTATCTCCTTCCGAGAGGAAGAAGTAGAATGATTATCTGCAGAGTTATCGATAGATTCACATCTAAGCTCTACTGCAGATATAAGAGATTCTATTCCACCCACCTTGTCGTCACCTGATGTGGTCACATATGAAGCTAAGGTTCCAGGTTTCGAAGAATAAGGAGTTTGAACAAACTCTCTCCATAAAGGGTCCCTAGAGGATGAAATTGTATCTATCCCAGCTGTAGGAGGGGGAAGATTAAACGTACCCATCAATGAAGAGTACATCCCGACTCCTAGACTCTGAGTAGGCAGACGGGGGTTACCCACTAAAGGAATAGTAGAGTCAGATCTTGCTTGAGGATCGACTGGACAATAGTCCAATTGATCAACCTTAATAATTTTCCCCTCATGAGGAAAGCAAATGACACGAAACAGAGTCGAAACAACGGTGTCCATTTCGTATACTCAGTTCCTTCCTAATAGGATATTATAGTCTAGGTTAGCATCTATGACCTCTACTTCAATATTAACGACCTTTCCTCCAACACATATAGGAAAGGCCGAGATAATCCCGTATGGCCTATGAGAATGACCATCAAATGCTGTTAATAGGGTGGGTGAAGGAACGACCGACGGTGATCCAATGGCCTTCCAACATGACATAGACATGACACACGTGGAAGCTCCCTCATCTACAACCGTCCGAAAAATATTCGTTTTCTGGTAGGCAGACTTTATCTGGAAAGCCATGTGATGAGGAAGTCTCTTTTTGACATTATTCATATCAAAAGTGAGAGCTAAAGAATTACTTGGATCCACTGCCCCCATTGCCGATAGCAAGGCACTTCGTTGAGTAGGACACGACTGGAGAACCTCTAAAGCAGACATAGCACATGGACTCTGAGCCAGATCCTCGACAATGGAGTAATTCTGGGCTGCCCTAATATTAGGGTTGATAGTCGCGCGCTTTGCGGAACCTTTTGGTACCCGAGGTATAGTCTCGACAGAAGATCGCTTAATATGAAGTGGGTTGTTAGTTTCGGGAATTGATTTACCCTTGGAAGTTTCACCTTCACCATAATCGCATGACCGTGTGGCCACATTAGCATGAGAACCCATCATGAAAACATTTGATGACTTGTCCCCTTCCTGGTTGCCCCCTGCGGAGGTTCCAGGGTTTGAACTCGCGCCAACAAGAAGTTGCTGCCCTTGGGGAAACGGGTTAGTTAACACAGCTTGAGAACTAGAAGTCCCTTGCTGTCCTAATAAGCGCTGAGCGTCTTCAATCTTAGGGCAGAGATGAGTTAGATGGTCTCCACTACACAACTTGCATGGAAACTTGACTTTCTTTCTCGACTCATTTCTACCACCACCAGCGTTGTTGCCGGATTTATTTGCATCAGGCTTCCCATCCTGGTTCTTTTTCTTACCTCGTCCTTTCTTTTTTCCATTGGAATTTTGATTTCCTTTGGGGTTATCAGATTGGACGGCATTAATTGAAGAAGTTTGGGAAGTGGGAGGATTAGATGATGTGACTTGGTTGTTAGAAGCAGTTTGCAAGGACAACTGCTGCAATTGATTCAACAAGTTCACGGTAGTTGTGTCTACTGTCCCAATGATACCATCTGCGTGCGGACCTGGCTTCGACTTAGCTACGTCAACCTTAGACCCAGGAGCATCTGGCAAGTATTTTTGTAGGATCCCAGATTGAGAGTAGATCAATTCTAATTGTTGGGCCCTAAAAATGGCTTGCTCCTAAGAATAGACCCCAGACATGGAGACATCCTTGGAGATCTCGGGTTGTAGAGATTTCAAAAACCACTCGAGACGGTACTCCAGAGGGATTTTGGCTTTAATGAGCCTCTTTCTCCGTCTCCATTCCTGAATATGGTCAGAAATGTGAGTTGCCTTATCCTGACGAAAGGTGGCCAGAAGTTCAGTTCTGGCATCATAGCGGACACGCAACTGGAAATGATTTAAGAAAATATTGGCTAAGTCAGCAAAAGATGTAAAGCTGCCCCCTGGCAACTCTATATACCATTTGGCTGCATTACCAGTCAAGGTGTGCTGAAAGAGTCTCAACCTAATTGAGTCATCGATAAGGGAGTTATATGAGCACCACAAATGGAATGTGGTTACATGGTTGCTTGGGTCTTCACCACTCTTCCCTTCAAATTTTGGAATGTCCGAAGGGAGTTTGGTTGGGACCGGAGGCCAGGTCGGATTGTACTTGATTGGGTCATTTGTTAACTTAGTGAGATCTGGCAAGTTCAACGTTGCCAGAAACGGAAGCCCTGGAGGACCTTGGGGATTCCACCCGGACTGGGCAGGACTCCCAAAGTTCTGAAAAGATTTTCCTGGAATTTGGGAGGCACCAGGCTGCCCGAAGTAACCAGTAGAACTCGCTGAACCAAAAGGCAAGCCTTGTGATCTAGCAAAATTCAGAGTTTGACCAAATCCGGCCGTATAGCCTCCATAACTAGAAAAGTTTCCTCCTAAAGGATGGTAAGGAGTTGATAACCCCTGATACAGATTCCAAGCCGAAGCTAGGGGATGAATACTTTGAAACGAACTAACCGTGGAGTACGGCCTATTCCCTTGTTGGCCGATAAACGGATTCCTAGTTCTCGCGCTACTAACCCCAGGGTTAGTCCAACCTTGGAAAGGATTACTGCTTTGTCCTATAGAAGAAAAAGGCATGGATCCTACCGTCAGGTTGGAATGTGGTATATGACCACTTCCGAAAGGAAAACCCTGTAATGAAGCTGATCCGCCCATCATGGACGTAGTGGCACTAAACGGTACCGATGGAATACCCTGTGAGTGGGTGCCAAATGGGAAGAATCCAGTACCAAAAGCATTGGTTTGGGCATTTCCACTCGTGGACGGAATGGAGGTAGACCCAACTAAAGATGTGCTAGCAAAAGATCCGAACAAGGAAGCAGAGGACATGGAAATCATTCCTCCCCCTTGCACCGATGTTGGAGTTTGCATAGTCGTAGCAATTGTAGAAGCTATGCCTCCAGTAGTGGTCATCGATGGTAAGCGCGTAGCGTAACCCGGACTTGACAGTCTATGCGTCGGAGTCCCAACGTATTGCAATACGTCTAGATGACTAGATGGTAGAGGAGAATTCGGAGCCACTAACGACTCTGAGAGTTCTTCTACCTCTATGTTATTCTCCGCTTGAAAGAGAACTCGAGAAAGGACTGGAGTGTCCCTCTCTTGTTCAAAAGTGCCAGGCCTTGCTTGGCCACTAATGCCCCCGAGAGGAGGATCAATCCCCGATGCGTCAATGGGCGTGGGACGGAACCCACCGGTAGTATTGCCTCTGCGCCTTCTAGGAGAAGGCTCTAAACTTGGTGGCGAAAGACCACGAAGTCTTCGAGACCATCTGGGAGATCGGTCAGCCACTTTGAATTTTTTGTTATGATCTAACTAAAGACTCAAAAAATTGAAAGCTAGGCCATCTAAGAGCACAGAGCACACACTATAAAGTCCCTAAAGATACAGCCAGTCAAACAACTTCCAAGTATTTCTGCTCCGGGTGATTAAGACCGGACACCAAAATACGAGAAAGTGAATTAAGGGGCCTTCCGAAGATAGTCTGGGATGATGAGGGCCCAGTCCTATCAGCGAAGGTATCAGAGGAAGTTACGCTGACCTCCTAACAACAGCCTGCGCCGGTGCAAGCCCCCAAGCTTTGCAAGGGTGCCCTCCAGTAGTACTGTCAAGAGTGATGCAACGTCAACCTCAGGTGCCACGGGATTCCCCTCCGCAGCCACCTGTGTAGATCCCTAGGAGTAGCAACTATGGATACCAACTTGTCGCAGAAGCCAGGCGGAACAGTCGTGAGGTAAGTTCGTACAAGTAGGAGAGGGGGTATCTCTCTTCCCTGTCTTCACAGACCCTCATGCTTAACTCCCAGATCCGAAGCTTTCTTGGTCTTCCTAACACTATTGGATTTTCTCTCGTTATTTAGACTCCTATGTTTGACGTTTATATGGCCTTGGACAGTTAACTCTCCACTCGCCTAATCCAAGGCCCTAAAATCCTAAACTTGTTGGTGTAACTGACTAAAACAAAAAGTTCTAGTGAATTTTAGTTAGCGCTTGATTTTATTAGGCTGTTCTTTAAGTCACAAGGTAACGGAAGTGAAACTAATGGTGTTTTTTGACCAAAAGAAATTAATAAAAACTTAACTACATGCACATGCACTTTTTCGTTTTTCGATGAAGAGCAATTTCTATAGGGTTTAGAGGTACTTCTAATAAAACACATTTTTATTTTCTTTTCGTTAATTCACACTTCACACTCACAAAAGCTAACAAAGCTATGTATGCCTAAAAAGGGGATGCAAATCTATCCTAATGCAACAACTATATGCGGATGCAAGATTTAAAACTACTCTAAAAACAAAAAATGAAAGTTGCTTGCTTATTAATCTTTATCTTGCCACTTAAGATGCCTAGATGGAATATGAGATGCTACCATTCATTTCGTCTAAACACTAAAAACAAGTTCTAAGACAAACATAAAGCACTTTCGCTCAATAAAAGGAAACCAAATGAAAAGCAAGTTCAAGAAAGCAAAACTAAGATTTTCAAAATATTTTCTTCAAAGCAACAAACAAAAGAGTCTTTTCAAAATATGCTCTCAACAACACTGAAACTTGTGATTGAAGAATAAGCAATTAAACACTTTTGCGAATCGACACCACTCAATGGATGAAAACCCAACAAAAATAAATGTGTTTGAAATCGCTCTTAACAATCAAAAGCAGCAATGAAAGCTTTGGCAATGAAAACCAAAAAGATCAAAAAGACAAATTCCAAGAAAGTGTCAAACAACAACTTTCATGAAACAAAGAAGTGGATGGTCACAAAAAGCGATTTTGTTAAGCAAACAAAAAGTCACCAAAAGCAAGATTAACACAAAGATTGTGATCAATCTTCCTACTCTGATAAAACAGAGCAGCCAAGATTCCTAGCAAGAAATCTTGCGTGCTTTAGCAAAAACGATGACGCTTGCAATTAACGAAAAACAAGACCAATACTCCTTATAATCAGAGAGAATTCAGAACAAGATGCTCGCTGTAAAAAAAATAACTGATACTGGACAGTGACTGTTTCAGACCGAATCAAACCACCAGACAAACCTCCAGAGACAAAAAGATTTATAAATCTTGAAAATTGCAATATATACGCGACTGTACTGATGTACAGATTGCGTGTATATGCGACTGTATCTGAGGAAACCTGCGTATACGCGGGTTTACTCAAAGAAACAAGTGTATATACGCCTCTGTAACTAAGAAAAACAGCGTATATGAAAAGCTTCAAGAAAAACAAAAAAAAAAAAACTGAAGAAACTGGCAAAGCTTAAAGTTCAAGAACAGACCAGACAGTAACAACAAGCAGACAAGGTAGCTGAACCCTGATTGGCTTGAAAAACACCCAAACTAGGAACAACAAGAGTGTTGTCCCCAGCGGAGTCGCCAATTCTGGTAGAGGGAAAAGTTCCCCTAGGGCTTTTTGGGTTGAAACCCTAGCAGACTGAAAGTTATCTATTCAAAGAAACATGCATTCATACAGCCATTATGCTATTATAAGCAAATTCTATGTGAGCTTGAGGTGGTGTTTTCACCATCTTTTCCTCTTCAAATTATAGAAGTACAAGGTAATGGTTAAAGTAATGGAGAAAGAGGAATTGATAATACATAGATTATAAATTTCCATAATTCTGAACCACATTTCTATTAAAATTATTAGTGTAAATTGTTGTGTCTCATCCACATGTATTTGAATTGAGCATCTATTAGCACAAAACTAATGAAATGCCTAAACATCTACAACAATTAATGGAGCTAAACTCCCAATTTTTTTTCCAAAACATAATATCCCACCCTAAAACGCTTAAATGAAAATGAAAATCGTGAATACCTTGCTACCCATAAACTACATATAATGTGCACATGTTATAAATGGAATTTAAATTTAACCACTCAAACTAAATCCAATCAACATATAATAATATATTTTATTATTACATAACAACCTTCTATTTTTTAAAATAATATTGTAAATTAGAAAAAAAAATTAATATACACCGAATTATAAATATAATTTTAATGTAACCATCATCCTAAAAGCAAAGGACATATGCCATAATAACCAAAATAAAAATAACAATCATTTAAAAATAGAGTTTTAAAAATAGAGCTTAACGTATCAATGTTATTCTAAATTACAAAAAAAAATGAGAGGGATTACTATTCTTAAGTAGGTGTTAGATTATGTATTCTATTGACTGGAGGAGCTATATTTCATTGTTGACTTAAAATTACAATTTGAAATACTTTTATATGCTAAATGTAATTTCTTTTAACTTTATAAATAAATTGTTATTGAGCAATTAAAAATATATACATGTAGAATAAACGACAATAAGAAATACCAGAATACCAAGTTTATAATGGAGTTCATCTTTTTTGGGCTACAACTCTATGTCTATTTTAAATGAGTAACTTATCCATTAAAATGATGTAAGACATTTGAAATTCTTTTTTACATCAACATTGGTCTCCAACCCGTAACAAAAATGCCTTCAAGACATCTCTAGGAATACTATAATAATGTTGGAATACTCTTCCCATTCTTCCACAAACAAAAAGGCTTTGTGGCATTTATTTCCCAAAATTTTATTGAAAAATATGCATTAAAATAATTTATGCACAATATATTTCACAACTTCAAGCCATGGTTCAATGGTAAAGCACAATGCTAATATAGGTGAGGTTGTGAGTTTGATCCTTAGTTGTACATGACATTTTAGATATAGTATGATTTTTCAGGATATAATATGATATTATAAACCATTTTACTTTAATGTTATCTATCCACCCACACTCAAACTTTAATAGTTTGTAACCACTATGATAATAAATCACAAAAATATTCATGAGATATTTGTCAACCAATCATAAGATATGCCAACACAATAAACATGTAATAATAGGATTTACCATGATCTCCACCAGATCACTAGGCCAAACAAGCATGTATGCCACCATATTTCTCCAACTACACCATGAGGAATTTTCATGTCCCCTAGTCTCTCAGGCTTTACCATAATCCACATTGGATCGCTAAGCCCTAAACCGAGACCCACTCTCCGGGATTTACCGCATATCCCAAATCGGGATTACTAGGCCCAACGGAGAGAAATCCACCTCTTGGATTTACCATATATCCTGCCAATCACCGGCAAGGATTCCTAGGCCCACCGAGGCAAAAAAAAATCTAGCTTTACCGCAATCCATAGTCCTATTAAGGGTTTACTATGCCATTTTGTTATTGGGAAAACTAGTGTCCATTCAGAGCTGCTAGTCCCACTAAGATGGGTAGCTATCTTAGAAACAAACAAACTAAAGTTACTTGTGTTTTCCTTTATGAGAGATAGATGAGAGAGAAGCAAAGAGTACCAACCTCAGTCTTTCGCTAGTCTCCTTACTTGTTTTCTCTCTCCTTTGATAGAGCTTTCACCACTCCTTCCTCACTTGTCCCGCTTCAAAGAACACTTGAAGAGTCAAAACAGAAAAATACCATCAAAGCATAGAGATCTATAACCATAAACAATGTAGGATCAGATGTACATTAACCATATAAATGCATATACAACTACAAGATTCAGAGATATACAAGCATATGGAGGAAAACTCAAATAGCTTTATTAATAGAAGTAGTAGAAGAGAGGATTACAACCAAGCTATCTGATCCAGCATCATCCTCCCAGCATGAAAGCCCTCTTCACCTCATATAAAGCAAGATCACCCAGCAATGTCTTCAAAGAGAAACCAACAACACTTCCTTGCAAATTACAAAATTCCAGCCTCTAGATATCTAGGATGAGGGATCCATATATAGGTGTTTGTAGGAGAGCGAATCAGCTTCTGGGATTTTTATTAGTGTCATTTCACTGATAGTTCTTGGTTCCACTTGGAGATTTCATGATCTCTTACTCATCCCTGGGCGAATTCAGAGAGGCAAGTGTCATATGAGTAGTTTCTAGAAAATTCTTTGAGTTTCCACCTAGAAAAATTGCTTCTGCCATTTGTTTTCTCTTGCTCATCGCACCCTACAGAAGGGATTTTTAGTATGCATCACACCCCCTGTGTGTAACAGGTGAGATGCGTCGCACCCTCAGCATGGAGCAGTCTGTATGGTCCAGTTTTGACCAGTTCTGAGTAAATTTTCAGGGAGAACTTCTAGGAAATGATGTAATCAGCTGACCTTGTAACTTTAGGGTATGAAACAACACTTTTAGGGGTTTGAGAGCCCTTGGTTTATGGACATATGTGATTGGGTTTGCACTGCCCAAATATGTCTATAACAGTTGCCCCCTAAAGCATGAGGTTGTAAATCTTCTGATGTCGGGTGAAATGCTTTATAATGAGGATCTGAGGTTTTTCAAATTGGAAGGTGACCTGTAATAAGATACAATACAATACATTATCTTCATAATATTTTCATGATCTAGCTAAGGTGGGCATTCCCATGCTCAACTTTATAAATTCATTTTCATGTACATAAGACAGACAATCGTCTGTGTGGCAGACTGATGATTCTGGTAGAGCCATCATCCCTTAGTTTGGATGATTATTTGTGCAGATGTGATGTACATTTGATGTCTTTATTTTCCTGAATATATCACAGCTCGGATGGATGAAACTAGATACAGGGTCTTCAAACTTGTTCAATCTTCGCCCGAAGTACAAGTCGATCCATGTGAAAAGATGTTTTGATATCAAACATGGAAAGACATCGCCTGATTACCAGCCAATGATGTAAGCTGTTAATAGGCACGAGAGGAATCACTGATAATGATAATGACCCTCGAGGTACTGTAGTACAATTCACGTGGTGTGAATACATGAGTTGATGTCGAACACCATGCAAAATCTTTTGGTCGAAGGCCATTGATGAAAACCTATCGCTGGAAGTGAGAAACTTGCCATTGAGGCATGCAGGCTTCAAAGTACTAAAAGGGTTGTTCCTAAGTCAACTTCTTGGATAATGAGCTGATGTCGACAAGAAGTGATCCGTCATAGGAGGGCCTTAATGAATCCCACATCTACGACACGGAATGGAGCAAATGATTTTGTGAAGGTGAAAACGATCTGATGATACAAGGTTTAGGGTGGCGGTCATGAAAAATGGAGAGTGAAGGTATTTGCAGTGGATAAGGCGTTAGCTGGGTTGGTGAATTCTCTGAGTGAATTCTCTTGAACATATTGACGACACTGAAATGGATTGGTAGCGTTAACCCCAAAATGGATGGTACGACTGACCAATGGTGATATGATCGGTGAATGGAATAACCCAACCCGACTCAATCATGGTGATGGAGTGGAAGTGTCATGCTCAAGAGCGACATGCTACCAATGAAGTTATTCAAGTTTTCTTCCTTTTTCCCCAGTCATTTCTGACCGGTACCTCTTTATTTTTGTCAAGCTTGAGGAGGATAACATATACTTGTTCTATAATTTGCCCTTTGGGCAAACCTGTCTTTATGTTTTAACGAGCCTAGCAACAGTGAAACTTGCTCTTGTCTACATGGACAAGTTTGTCGCTATTGTTTTAACGACTTTAACTACAAAGATAACTCGGTCCTTTTCAATTTTAGAGAGTCTAAAAAGAGACATAAAGGCAACTCCAGTGGTCCCTTTTTCGTAATATAATCCCTTAAGTACAAAAAAGTATAAAATAATACGAAAGGGATGACTTTTCAATAGTTTTAACGAGCCAAACAAGAAAAGTGCTCGATCTTTTTGTGTAATGATCCCTCAGGTCCAAAAATATTAAAATCTAGAGGAGGGATGGCACTTCCAATCACTTTAATGAGTTGGAGAGGCCAATTGCTTGGAAATCTTTTCATATTTTACGAGTCAGATGAAAAGAGCTTAAAGGGGACTCATTTTTTGAGGAATGAGTGATGTTTTTGGATAGCAACTGGTTCCAGGTAAGGTTTGTAATTTTTCAATCACGACAGTGTAAAGAAGGTGGCTAATAGAATCACTCGTTGCGGCTGTTCCTCAAAAGGGTAAACAATCAAATGGAGGGGTATGATCGGCTAAAAAAGAGTGGAGGTGATGGCAAGAACATGACCAAGGCTCAAAGCTGATAATTATGTGATCACAAAGATTATTTACCGAAGATGGGTTCATTTTTTAATGAGCTTAAACTCTGGGGGAACATTTGCTCATTGCTAGGTTTATTTTTTAACGATCTTGAACATCACATAAAACTGCTCGTGGCTAGGTTTATTTTTTAACGAGCTTGAACTTCACGTAAAACAGCTCGTGCTAGTCGTATAATAAGGATGTCTCATCGATAGGTTCATTTTTTAGGGAGCTTGCCCCATTCGAAACTTTTCTCCAGAGCCTTTTGCTATGCAAGCTAGGAACAACCAACCTACGACTTTAAAGGGTTAAGAGCCTACAAACTAAGAAAATAAATGGTCGCTTTTCACTTGCATGCAAAAAGGTTTGCATGCTCCCAGGTATAAGTAGAGTTTCTAGGTTACCATACGGAAGTTCTTGCATTAGCAAGATTGTTCCATCCACGTAGCAGACAAAACACTTCCTTGGTGGTGTCCATCGAAATGGACAAAGGTGACTGTTTTCAGTGCCAATCACATAACCTTTGATAGGGGAATCCTTTTCCAGTCCAAACCCATTTTCCTAAATAGATAGGGGTATCAGACTAAGTCATATTCCTACGTGGAAACCTACCTCATATATGGGGTTTTCCTGCCGAAGCAGACCAGGGCACATGCCTCCTAAGTTTCAGCCACAATCACTGAATCACTTGCGCTCATCAGGTGGATGGACTGGAGATTGATGAGGCATTCCTTGTGTAAAAAGATCAATTAGGGATGGCATTTGACTGATAGCTGTGTTTGAACCAGGGAATAAAAGCTGGTCTATGAGCTGGACCACTTTGCCTTCATGTGGAAAACACATCACTCGAAAGAGTGAGGAAACAATAGCTCCCATGCTATAAATGTAGTCACGCCCAAGGAGTAGATTGTAATCTAGAGGCCCTTGGACTACCATCACATTTAGATGAATGGTTTTCCTTCTCAAATTTATAGGAAAATTTGGAAGGATCCCTAATGGTTGACTAGTTCCTTTGTTGAAGCCTGTCAGATTTCGAATCTCAGGTAGAAGCGATGGCGAACCAAGCGCTTTCCAAGCAGTTGAGGAAAAGATACTCACAGAGGCCCCTTCATCTATGATAGTACCAACCATGATCATTCTGTAAGCTTGTACTATGATTCAGAATGGTACATTGGATGGTAGGCGAGGTCTGCCTAGAAGATTCCAATCGAAGGAAACGACTAGATTGCTTGGAAGAGGGACCGCATAAACGGCCGGATAAATCTCTGCGAACTTCCTTCCTGCGGTAAAGGAATGGGTAGATTGCCCCCATGTTCATCGGATTCTGTGTTAACAAAAAGAATTTGAACTGTGTCATTCCCATCCTCTTTGGTGACTATATCATCTAAATGTGGACCTTCTGAAGACAAGACTAGGTTGACTACTATCTCAACCTGTTGACTTTGGTCTGGTGTGGAATTAGAGGGTCTATTTTCAATGATAGGTGCTTTGACAAAAAAAAACGGCGCGTCAGTCAGATTTTCAACTAGCAATGGACTTGGCAAGAGTTTCTTGTATCCAGGAGGAAGTCGCTGCGGTGAAGCAGGATGGTTATTCGAGACTCTTTTAGCTTTGTCCAAGAAGGGACAATGGTGGTGTTATAGACATTTTTGTGCCTTACAGCATTGAGCATGAAATTTCCATAATCTAAGGGATCCAAAGTCTCTAAATAGGTTGTTCCTACCCCTAGGAACAAGACTAACAAACCACAGCAATTCACAGAAGTTCTCCACCAGAAACTGCTCAAAAACAAGTCAATTCAGGATCATTTCAGTGGCTACACTAGCTGTTTGCGCTGAATGTCAAAGCCAACACTGGCTACCTGCGTTGAATGTCAACTGGAACACTAGCTACCTGCGCTGAACGAGAATGGACAAGTGGCAGGCTCATTTCTCAAGGTGTCAAAACCAAGGAAGCTTCCAAAATGACACTTGCCTCAGGGAATTCGACTGGTGATGAGTAAGAGGTTCCAAATCTCCAAGTGGAAGCAAGAACCTCCAAGTGGACTCAAGAACTGACAGAGGGAGAGGAAACTAGTCAGATCTCAAGCTGACTCATCCTCTCTCCAAACATCTATATATGGATCTCTCCTCCATGAGATCTAAAGGTTGGAATTTTGTTATTGCAAAGAATTGCTGTTGGTTTGAGACTGGAATCATTCTGTGCTTAATGCTTTGAAGGGGATGAAGATAGGAATTCCATTTGCTGGGAAGGAGATGCTGGATTGGAGCCCTCTGGGTTGTATCTCTTCCTGAACCTTGTTATTCATCAATAAAGCTATCTTGGTTTCTCCTATATGCTGATGTATTTTGATGTATGAATGTATTAGTGTATTTGGTTTATTCCTAATCCTAAACTAGTTATGAATGTGAACATCTGCCTTTGTGTAGTGTTCTTCTCTTGTCTCAAGTAGCTGTTCTCTTGTCGCAAGTAGCTGTTCTCTTGTGATCTTGCAGGAAGTTGAAGCTGGATAAGCAAGAAGGCAAGTAGCTGTGAACACCCAAAGAGAAGAGAGACCGGATCGAGGGACAAACTGAAGACACCGGTAAGTCTATTGATCTCTCCTCTTTCGCATTTCATAAAGGAAGAAACCAGAATAGCTGTACTCGTTTGTTGCTAAGGCACTGTCACACCTTAGGTGGATAGGATCGTCCTGCATAGGCATTTTTCCCCACAACAAATTGGCGACTCCACTGGGGACATTTGTTTAGTCATTTTATTTGTGTTTCTATCATTGTTTGTTTCATAGACTTGACAGCAACAATCGAACTGCATCTTTCCCGGATGCAAAGTAGACAGTTGCTGCTTTGATCCAATTGCTGGACTTGTCTATGATCTGAACAATGGATTCATAAATGATTTGATGATCCTTGTGATAGATCTTAGTAGCCTTTCAAAGCATCCCTTTGATTACACCTTGCTTGTTGCTTTTATTTGGCCTGAAACAGTTGATTAAATAGCAATCTGTGACCCAGAACCTGAGGGAAACGAGAGTTTCTCCTTCAGAGAAGACCCAGTGAAGGGATTCTGAATTTCAACGCAGGTCCCGTGAAGGTTACCTGCGCTGAATGTCAAAACCCCTGTGTTGAGGTTGCGCTGAACCAGTTTTTCCTTGTGCAGCCGGGGTTCTCTGCTCTGTTTTGCCTTGTTTTGATCTCTGATTTTTGCAGCCTGTAACCAGCATAGGTACCAGTCTGATAACTCCTTTTCTCTGCTTACATTCCGCCTCCTTTTGTACAAAAAGACTGTGAGTGTTTTTATGTGTTTGTGGCATCATTTACAGTTTTCCTTTGCATGAGTGAAATAGTCATCCTGTAGCCCTTGATTCAGATCTGTTGATTGTGATCTTAGAAGAGAGTTCATTGGCTGTTTGCAGATTGATTATACATCTACTCTTGCTTATTGGTTTGAGTTTGTCTCTTTTAAGTGTCGAAACAAGTATTCATTTCGAAAATCGTTAAGTGTTGTAATCTCTTCTATCTTCTCTGATTTCGAAAAAGTAAACTTGTTTGTATTGGTCATTTAAAAGCAAATTCAAAGTTGTACAAAAAACTTTCTTTGTAGGCATCAATACTAAGAAAGCGGAAAACAAACACCTGCATTGTGCTTTTGCATTTGATAGTTTGCATGATTGATTTAGGAAAAGTGCATTAGAGTGTGCTGATTTCTCTTTGAGAAAAGATGGTGTCTTTCTTTTCCCTTAGTAGCTAGGATTTTGAAAGTTGAAAAGATATAAAGGTTGCTTATCATCTTTAGACTGCATGTAGGAATTGTATCATACATCTCGTGGTGAACCTTGAAAGGCAAACTTCTAAAAAGATCAACCTAAAATAAATTGAATGAACTTAACAATGCTTTGTAACATAACGCACAACATAGAGGTCTAGGCTAGAGACGTGTTCCGGCGTCGTTAAGCGTGGTGACTGTCGATCTCGTGGATGGTGGGTGATTCCTCCTGAGGGACGATAGCGCCAGTACGGATTTTGCTCCCACGTACCGTCGCGTATATATTGGGAGACCCCTATAGGCATAAAACCTTTATCCTTAGGAAGCCGTGTCGGCCGCCCTACTGATCGCAATGCACTGAACACAGCATTCAGGAAGATCGACCGCCCGTACCCTAAAAAGTATTCTGCGGTTTTGTGAAAAGTTTGGCACACCCTCTGCCTAGAACTCTAGAGCAGTTCCTTTTGGCCTTTTTCAGACTCTATAACGGAAAAAGTCCATCCGAGCATTTGTCACTTCGGGCTCGTTAAAACATCGAAGGAGACTAGAGTCATCTTTAGCTTTTTCTCGACTCTTTAAAAGTGAAAAAGCAAGTTGTGTCTAAGCGTCATTAAAAATTTATTTTAAACGGAATAATCATCACCCTTTCCCTCGTTGATCTTCGAAGTTAGTCTACCTTCATCACAAAGTTCTTGTAGAATCACTAGGAAATCTATTGGATAGACTCAAAATGTCTGAACAACTGTCGACATCCAGGACTGTGTCATCCGACACAGCAGCGGCAGAGCCTCCTGCTGCTACTCCAACGATGTTCGCTGGTATACCATCTGTCTCGACAAATTGTCAACAACAAGCTGGAGTCCAATCAGAGACTGTTTCGACGACATGGTTAGTTCCTATTTCTTCATCCGGATTATCATCTGGTATTTCTTATGTTGAAACTCAACAAATTGATCCAATGTGTCTTCAAAGGCCAATCTACCCTTTAAGTATTGGATTGCCACCATATGGAGGGCAATATGCCTTTTCATTGTTCCCTCCCAGAGAACAACCATATGGGAGTTTACAACAAATTTCAGGTCAAACTGGAATTACATCCAGCGGTTGGGTACCAATACTGCCTCAGCAACCAAGGGTTACATATTCAATGCAACCAGTCCACCCTGTGTCGAATATTACAACTATACCTGGTATGGTGATTGCGTCGCAAGTACAAGCGCTACCTGTTGTATGTCAACCCCAAGTTTCTCAGGTTGCAATACAACAACCTCTTGTCTCGACAAATCAATCACAACCTCAGGTTAGTGCCTCCTTATCTGGAATGACTCAGGCTCAAACAAGTACTATGACTCCTCATCTTGGTCAATCATCCAGTATTGGACAACAGCAAATGGTCCAACAACCAGGGCTGGTTCAATCTCAACAACCGCAATTCCAGCAATCATATCAAGGACCTGAGCAACAAGTCTTTGTAAGTAATGGGCAACTGCATTTCCAAAGCGGTTATCAACAACCATACTATAATGGTTATGCCCATCAAACTTGTCAAAGTTGCCAGCATCAAATACATCATGCTGGTACGCAAAGACCCACTGCTCAGGCGATTCCATCTTATCCTAGGTATGCTTCGCCTAACCTGAATCAACAGTTGCCCTTTGTAGCAACTCTAGAATTACCAAATTTAAACCGGCTGACGAATGATCCAATTGCTTATGCCCCTTGGTGGCCAGCGATTCCGCATAAACTTCCGTCAGATATTCCTAAATTTAATGGAAATCCGGGTGAAGATCCGTCGAATCATGTGATGACATTTCATCTGTGGTGTTCATCAAACACCCTGAATGATGATTCGATAAGACTTCGCCTTTTTCAGAGGACGTTAACGGGTCCAGCGGCAAAATGGTATATTGAATTGCCTAGAGCTTCGTTCGAAAATTTCAGTACCTTAGCCACGACTTTCTTAACCCATTTTCAATTACCGATAAGGTATGAAACGGGAATGGAAATCCTAACCAATTTCAAACAGACAACGGCCACTCACATATCTGATCATATACATGAGTGGCGACGTCGTCGTAGGATGGTAAAAACGTACGTTCTCGATCAGCTATTAGCTGAATGGTTTATCAAGTCGTTACTTCCTGCCATCACGGAAGATGTGGCAAAGGGGGGAGTCGTAACGGAAGAGCAAGTCATCGCTCGTGCGCAATATCTAGACTTGGTTTACACTTAGTCCGGCACTCTCTACGACAAAATACCTGATGCCCCTAGACCGGAATTCTCAATTCCTCCTCCTCCTAAATCAAACAATGACTCTCATGCCGACGATGGCATGATTGGCGCAACAGACATGAAATCGATAAAGGCTATATCTAAAAAGGCTCGTAAGATTTCCGGTCAAAATGCAAATGAGGAACTTCTTGCCTCAGAAGTAAGTGCCGTGTCGGACGACAAGGGCAAACAATTGAAGCAACCAGGGGGCAAGAAGAAAAAGAAAGGGAGAAAAAGGAAGCCCCCTGCAGGGTGTCATATATGCGATGAGGATCATTGGACAGCAGATTGTCCATACAAAGCTGAGCTGAAAAGATTCTTTAAGAGTTCGAAAACCTCAGCTGTGTTGACTGATCCGTTTCCAAGCCCGGGAACCGAACTGGTTGCTAGTCAAAATGCTTCCCGATCCCAAGTGCTTATGTTGTCTGTATCAAAGCAGCAAAATGATGCTTTGACGAGGAATAAAGATTACAGGAATCCAAAGCTGTTGAACAACAAGGCTAATGAACAACCTAGTAGTTCGACAACAACTTTGACCGAAGTTGTGCCACCCATCGTTCCTGAGCCAATGATAAAGTCGCAAAAGGGAGCAGTACACAAATCGACATTAAATCCTTGTGCGAAAATAGCACAGATAGAGGACCTGGCCCAATCGCCGTCCACTATGTCGACACTTGAGGTACCGCAAAATTGCTTCTCCCAAGAGCAAGCTTTATTATCAGCAATAGGTGGGATTGACCCAATGGATTCCAATCTTGTGGCCTTTGACCACAAAGGATACGATCCTCAGTTACCAGATCAAATAGCTTTCCTTATTCAAGTGAAAGCCCTCAACAAAACTGTTCATCGAACAATTATTGATGAGGGGGCATCTACATGCATTATGTCGATGAGTTGCTGGAAAACTTTAGGATCTCCAACCTTGTCGCGATCTTCGACGACATTAAAAGCATTCGACGGAAGGACATATACCCCATATGGTATCCTAAGTAACTTGAAAGTTGAACTAGGAGGGAAAACAGTAAAAATAGATGTTGAAGTCATCGATGGGAATCTTGATTACAACATCCTACTAGGAAGACCGTGGATCTATGCCATGGCCGCAGTTGTGTCGACCTACTTCAGGAAGATTGCATTTCCCTTCCAAGGAGGAATTACAATCGTTGACCAACAAACTTTTCTCCCCAACAGTTCACAAGTTATGGGAAGCATTCCAATGATCCATGGAAGCAATCATTCGCTCCAAAATATTGGAGTAGGTCTCCTAAAAGACCCTGCTTTAATGGGTACTTTTTCCCTACCGCCTCCAAGTAATCTGGCGGAAGTGGCCACAATGGAATATGAAACCTTATACATCTAATGGATTTGGACTCCGAGGACGGTTCTTATCTCGTGTCAACCTCGTTAAAAAATGAAACAAGGAGTCATGAGGATAGTTCTTTTACTGTGTCAGCCTCATTAAAAAATGAAACAAATCCCCTTTTCAAATCTCAAAGGAAAACCTTCATTCCAACCACCGAGTTGAATGCAATGAAGCCTGGGGGGCATGCACCTCGATTTGCATTGTTATGCTGGGGGCATGCAAACTTATCATCGAGCAGTTTTAGCATAAAGTTCATGCTCGTTAAAAAATAAACGCAAGATCCGAGCAGTTTTAACGCGGACTTCATGCTCATTAAAAAATAAACATAAGCAATGAGCAAGTGTTTCCACCAGCGTTTAAGCTCATTTTAAAATAAAAAATGAACCTACCCGGTAAATAACCATTGTGAATGTAATATCATCAGCCGTTAAAGCCTTGGTCGTGTTTGCACCATCACCTCCACTTTTCCATTGGCCGATCGTTCACCTCCATATGATTGTTTACCCATTTTGAGGAACAGTTGCGAAGAGTGATTTCACCTAGCCATCCTTGTGACACTGCCGTGATTGGAAAATTCCAACCTGTACCTGGAATCAACTGCTAACCCTGTTTATCACTTGTTCCTCAAAAGACGAGTCTTCTTTAAGCTCTTTTCAATTGACTCGTAAAATATGAAAAGATTGCCGAGTTCTGGCCTTCCAGCTCAATAAAGCGACCAGAAGAGCTATCCCTCCTCTAGATTTTAATCTTTTGGACCTGAGGGATTTTTGCACAAAAAGATCGAGCGCTTGTTTTATTCAGCTCGTTAAAACTATCGAAAACTCATCCCTTCTATATTGTTTTATACTTTTTCGGACTTAAGGGATTAGATGACGAAAAAGGACTTTTGGAGTTAACTTTATGTACCTTTTCAGACTCTCTAAAAATGAAAAGGACCAAGTTATCTTTGTCGTTAGACTCGTTAAAATCATTAAATAGTGACAAACTTGTCTTTAGACGAGAACGAGTTTCACTGTCGCTAGGCTCGTTAAAACGTAGCGATGGGCTTGCCTGAAGGGCAGGTTATAGAACAAGCATATGTTATCCTCCTCAAGCTTGACAAAAATAAAGAGGTACTAGTCAGCAATGACTGGGGAAAAATTGGGAGAAACTAAAGAAAACTTTGATGGTAGCAAGTCGCTCTTGAACATGACACTTTTCCTTCGTACCACAATCGGGTTGGGTTGTTTCATTCACCGGTCACATCCATGGTCTTGCCATACCATCCATATTTGGGGTAATGCTACCGATCCATCATATCAGTGTCGCCATATGTTCAAGAGAAGTCGTTCAGAAAAAGTCAACCGTGTCCCATCCACTGCCATACATTATCCTTCATCCTTTCATGACCGCCACCCTGAATCATATGTCACAGATCGTTTTCACCTCCATTAAAATTATTAGCTCTGTTCCGTGTCACTGATGTGGGATTCATCAAGGCCCTCCTTTGGCGGATCGCTTCTTGTCGACATCAGCTCATTATCCAAGAAGTTGATCTAGGAACAACCCCTTCAGTACTTTGAAGCTTGCATGCCACAATGGCAAGTTTCTCACTTCCGGCGGCAGGTATACATCAATGACCTTCGACCGAAAGATTTTACGTGATGTTCGACGCTGAGTCATTTATTCACATCACGTGAATCGTACTGCAGTACCTTGAGGGTCATTATCATTATCGGTGATTCCTCTCGCGCTTGTTAACGGTTTACATCATTGACCGGTAATCAAGCGATGTCTTTCCATGTTTGACTTCAGAACAATTCTCACATGGATCGACTTGTACTTAGAGTGAAGATCGAATGAGTTTGAAGACCCCGGATCTAGTTTCATCCATCCGGGTTGCGATATATATTCAGGAAAAATAAAGACATTGACATGTACATCATTGCAGCAGATAATCATCCTACTCAAAGGATGATAATTTCATCAAAATTATCAGACGATTGTCTGTTCTATGTACAAAAAAATGAATTTATAAAGCTGAGCATGGGAATGCCCGCCTCAGCTAGATCATGAAAGCAGTATGAAAAATAATGTATTATATTGTATCTTATTACAGGTCTCCTCTTAGCACTGGATGAACTTCGGATCCCCCTGATAAAGAATTTCGCCCGATAAACAGCCTCATACTTTAGGGGGCAACTGTTATAGACATTTTTCTGCCTTACAGCATTGAGCATGAAATGTCCATAATCTAAGGGATCCAAAGTCTCTAAACAGGTTGTTCCTACCCCTAAAGGAACAAGACTAACAAACCACAGCAATTCACAAAAGTTCTCCACCAGAAACTGCTCAAAAACAAGTCAATTCAGGATCATTTCAGTGGCTACACTAGCTGTTTGCGCTGAATGTCAAAGCCAACACTGGCTACCTGCGTTGAATGTCAACTGGAACACTAGCTACCTGCGCTGAACGAGAATGGACAAGTGGCGGGCTCATTTCTCAAGGTGTCAAAACCCAGGAAGCTTCCAAAATGACACTTGCCTCAGGGAATTCGACTGGTGATGAGTAAGAGGTTCCAAATCTCCAAGTGGAAGCAAGAACCTCCAAGTGGACTCAAGAACTGACAGAGGGAGAGGACACTAGTCAGATCTCAAGCTGACTCATCCTCTCTCCAAACATCTATATATGGATCTCTACTCCATGAGATCTAAAGGCTGGAATTTTGTTATTGCAAAGAATTGCTGTTGGTTTGAGACTGGAATCATTGGCTGCTTAATGCTTTGAAGGGGCTGAAGATAGGAATTCCATTTGCTGGGAAGGAGATGCTGGATTGGAGCCCTCTGGGTTGTATCTCTTCCTGAACCTTGTTATTCATCAATAAAGCTATCTTGGTTTCTCCTATATGCTGATGTATTTTGATGTATGAATGTATTAGTGTATTTGGTTTATTCCTAATCCTAAACTAGTTATGAATGTGAACATATGTCTTTGTGTAGTGTTCTTCTCTTGTCTCAAGTAGCTATTCTCTTGTCGTAAGTAGCTGTTCTCTTGTGAGCTTGTAGGAAGTTGAAGCTGGATAAGCAAGAAGGCAAGTAGCTGTGAACACCCAAAGAGAAGACAGACCGGATCGAGGGACAAACGGAAGACACCGGTAAGTCTATTGATCTCTCCTCTTTCGCATTTCATAAAGGAAGAAACCAGAATAGCTGTACTCGTTTGTTGCTAAGGCACTGTCACACCTTAGGTGGATAGGATCGTCCTGCATAGGCATTTTTCCCCACAACAGGTGGAGGGCATGATCGCCTTCGCACAGTCTACAAGAAAATTTTGATTTTCCTTTCTATCCATTGACTTCATTTTCACTAGTTGACAGTGTGATCTCAACGTGATCATCAGAGGTTGAAGACACCGAATTGTACAAGTGGGGAGACCAGTCCTTCAAGATCTGTGGGATGCAGGGAAAATCTCGATGATAGTGGTCTCCCTTGAAAATGACACATGGAGATTTAGGTTTGGATGGTGCAGTGTGTGGATTTTTGCCAGATGATGAATGGTTGGCCCCTTTTGTTGTTGGCTTCTTCTTCTTCTTCTCCTTCCCTTTCTTCTTCTTCTTAGTTACTTGGTTTTTAGTGTTACTAGTTTCACGAAGCGAAGAGGAAGAAGGAGAGGGAGAAACAAATGAAGTAGAAGTTGGGGGAGCGACTTCAGGATCATCTGGTTGCTGATTTGATTGCTGAGGAATTGCGGTGTTTTGAAAGGTAGAGGTCGAGAAAATCCATATTGGCAGGCCAATTGTGACTCTTGGAAGGGACAATGTAGTCATGTGTGGAGCACCAACATCTCCCCAAGAGGAGAAGGGACTAGGATTTCCCCCAAGGGGAAATCCTTGATTGGTAGACTCCATTTTCTCAACCCAAGACCAATGAGGGAACAGTGAAATTATTTCGATTAAAATAAATTTTATGACACTTTGACACAACTTGCTTTTTCAATTTTTAAGAGTCAAGAAAAAGCTAAAGATTACTCTAGTCGCCTTCCATTTTTAATGAGCCTGAAGTGACAAGTGCTCAGATGTACCTTTTGTTTTAAGGGGTCTGAAAAGGAATGAAAGTGACTACTCTGGAAATCTAGACAGAGGGATTACCAAACCAATCGCAAAACTGCATAATAATTTTTATGGTACGACAGTTAATCTTCCTAAATGTTGTGTTCAGTGCATTACAATCGATAGGGTGGCAGACACGGCTTCCTAAGGATAAAGGATGTAGCCTATTGTGGTCTCCCAATATATACTCAACGGTACATGGGAGCACAAGTCTATACTGGCACTTGTCGTCTCAAAGAGGAGGAATCAACCAACCTATGATGAGAGTGATAGTTACCAGGCTTTACGACGCCGGAATATGTCTCTAGCCTAGACTTCTAGATGTTGTGCGTTAGGTTCCAAAGCGTTTTTATTTTCATTGAGGTTTATTTTATAGTTGATCTTTCTTAAGAAGTTTTCCTTTAAGGTTCACTGCATGATGTAGATATACAATTCCTAAATATGCAATCTAAGATGATAAACAGTCGTTTACTTTCTTTTTGCAATGAAAATCCTAGCTACTAAGTAAAGAGAGATGAAATTCTTTCAACATAGAGTAGAGAGCTCACACTAGATGCAGTTTTCCTAAATCAATTTCAGCATGCAGTCTAAATGCAAATGCACATGCATGTATTGTTTTTCAGTTTCCTTAATGTGAGAATGGCAAAAAGAAAACTAAGTATAGATCTGAACTATCTCTTTCAAAGCGACGGTACTAACAATTTTCTCTTCAAAAAACAAAAGGAAGGCTAAGACAACACTTTGCGATTTCGAATTAAAAATTGCTTTTGACACTTGAAATACTACTAATTCAAATAAAATACAATTGCAAAAGTGTAATCGACTATCAAAAAGAGGAATGCTTTACAACACTCTTTTTCTTCACTGAAAACGACACTTGCGACACTTTCAAATCAAAAGATGATAGTTCGATTAAGCTACTATTTGCAAAGGAGAACTGTAAATGATGAAAAATACATAAAAAGCATTCACAATTCCTTATCAGTGGAGGCTGAATAATGCAAAGGAAGATGGTTTCAACAATGATATACTAATCATAGACAACAAAACTATTGAATAAAGCTAAAGACAATGAAGAAAAAACCAAAATCTGGAGGCAGAAATAATCTCATTCAATCATCGCACCTATAACATAGGGAAACAAGGATGCATCTCCCCTGCAACACACGGGAGGTGTGATGCATCCAAATTGCCAATGAGAGATAGTGCGATGGTCCAGGGACGAGACTGAGCTTGGTTTTCACTCATAGTTTGCAGCTAAGTTCAGGGATTTAGGCTAAGCTAATGATAGACATTAAACACAAAGTATAGGGGCTGATATAATGAGGTTATTTGAGCTACCACCAGGGCACTTAGGATGTTTTCAAGCTAGATGTTCAGTTCATAAACCAACCCGGATATTGACTGAAAAAGCGTTGATCTACTTTGCAGTTGCATAGCAAAAGCAGTTCGAAGGCTAGCTGGCTTAACTTCAAGCTCTGTTTGTGGTTTATAAAGCAAACAACAATAACAAAACAAACAAACTATTCACTCCCCAACGGAGTTGCCATTTTGTTATCGGGAAAACTAGTGTCCATTCAGATCTGCTAGTCCCACTAAGACAGGTAGCTATCTTAGAAACAAACAAACTAAAGTTACTTGTGTTTTCCTTTATGAGAGATAGATGAGAGATAAGTAAAGAGTACCAACCTCAGTCTTTCACTAGTCTCCTTACTTGTTTCCTCTCTCCTTTGATAGAGCTTTTGCCACTCCTTTCTCACTCGTCCCACTTCAAAGAACACCTGTAGGGTCAAAGCAGAAAAAGACCATCAAAGCATAGAGATCTATAACCATAAACAATGTAGGATCAGATGTACATTAACCATATAAATGCATATACAACTACAAGATTCAGAGATATACTAGTATATGGAGGAAAACTCAAATAGCTTTATTGATAGAAGTAGTAGAAGAGAGGATTACAACCAAGCTGTATGATCCAGCATCATCCTCCCAACATGAAAGCCCTCTTCACCTCATACAAATCAAGATCACCCAACAATGTCTTCAAAGAGAAACCAACAACACTTCCTTGCAAATTACAAAATTCCAACCTCTATATCTCTAGGATGAGGGATCCATATATAGATGTTTGTAGGAGAGTGAGTCAGCTTCTGGGATTTTGATTAGTGTCATTTCACTGATATTTCTTGGTTCCACTTGGAGATTTCATGATCTCTTACTCATCCCTGGGTGAATTCAGAGAGGCAAGTGTCATATGAGCAGTTTCTAGAAGATTATTTGAGTTTCCACCTAGCAAAACTGCTTCTTCCATTTGTCTGCTCTCGCTCATCACACCCTACAGAAGGGATTTTTAGTATGTATCGCACCCCCCGTGTGTAACAGGTGAGATGAATCGCACCCTCAGCATGGAGTAGTCTGTATAGTCCAGTTTTGACAAGTTCTGTGTACTTTTTTAGGGAGAACTTCTAGGAAATGATGTAATCAGCTGACCTTGTTCCTTTAGGGTATAAAACAAAACTTTTCGGGGTTTGAGAGCCCTTGGTTTATGGACATATGTGATTGGGGTTGAAGTGCCCAAATATGTCTATAAAACGTTTGTTCTATCATTTAGAGACCCACTTCATTCAACTTCAAATCCATCTGACAATCCAGCTCAACCAAAACATGAGAACCCCATCACACCATGGCTATCTGGAAACGGAAAGGCTAGGCTAAAAACACTATCACACTTGGAAAAACCCATGCCATAACAACAAAATAACCACATGCAACACCATGCATGCCAAATCTAGTAAGGAAACACACATACAAATTGATACCTACATAGAATCCTGCTATAGTTGCTTGATCTTGCTCTTCCTTGCTGGCTCCTTCCTTCCTCTTGTCTTCTTTTCCTTTCTTGATCCAATGCCAAAGTGCTCCAAGAAAAATCAAGTGTCCAAGAGTGAGAGAGAGGGAGAGAATAATGATAGAGCTCCAAAGCTGAACTGATAAAAGTTTACAAACTGATCCTCAGAAGTAGTTTTATCAATTAGGCCTCTATTTTCTTCATTTTCCTCCTCACATGCAACTTGTGACCTTTCACCTTCCTTTTCTCCTAATTCCTATTATTTTCATAATTAAATATGCCAAAAATTCCATTTTAAATTTCCTTAGCCATAACAACCAAAATGAACACCCATTAGGATGTTTTGCACAATATTCAACTTGAAATAAGTGTCCAATGAATCGTGGTTATTATTTTTTCCTTTATTAACTTTTATTACATGGAATTTTCACCATGGATGTTACAGAACCCTCCCCTTTGTGGGACACCATCCTCAGTGTTCAACCAGTCCTATACCTCAACAAAAATACTGAAAAACAAACATACTACCCATGGAGATTTATAACATAGCTCGATGCAGTATTTACAATGATCACCCCACTGAAAATAAAACCAACATAACAACATAACATCACAACATCATAATGACATGACACCCATAACACTTTTTGGAGATATATAAATTATATCATGATGGTATTTACATCCATATACATATGTACATATACAAAAACATCATCAAACATGTACCAAAACATATACCAAAGTCATATACTAAAACACCATACCAAAAATGCATTGCCTCAACCGACAAACAATGAAGGATACATAGCTCGCATTTGATCTGCAATCTCCCATGTAGCTTCATTGAGCCAAAACTCCTTCCACTACACTTTAACTTGCTCGATTGCTTAGTTTCAGAGCCTGAACACCTTTTTTTGCAGTATACATTGCGGCTCCCACTGGAATTCTCCATCTAGTTCCACCTACAATACAAACCAGTCAATCACATGATAAACATCTTTAACATACTTCTTAAGGAATGACACATGGAAAACATCATGTATTTTCACTGTTGGAGGTAGTGAAAGTCAATATTCTAATGGCCCTGTTATCACTCCTTCAGATATCCAAGGCTGAGGAAGAGTCCAACTAAGGTAACCACAAACCAACCTTTTGACTTGGTAGCTAGCCCTACCAAGCCGAAGAGGGCTCTCTCCACAAAATCACAACCAAGAGGGTTGGATGAATTAGAGTTTTAGGCTAGTTATAAAGTGCATAGGGTTGTTTGATTTGATTCAGTGGGGTTATTGCTGGATGAGGGTATTAGGTCAAAGAGGCTAGGTCAGGGCAAATCAGATATGATTGCAGAAATTCAAAGGGGCAAGGTAGGAAGGAGGCTCAACACTAAAAATGTGATTTCGTGAGATGGCTTAAGACTTATGAGGAGATAGGAAGAGAATATGAGATGTATTCTTCCTTAACTGAAGAAAAACAGACAAATTATGATAACTTTCCTAAAACAGAGCATGAGCAATCATGCATTCTACTTATCAACTTGAAAAATACCATATAACAGACATGAAATGGTTTATGAGATTACAAAACATTCATACAAATGATAAAAAAGAAGAAACAATTGCTAGACATCCATACCACATGTCTCCCAAAGAAATAGTTGCAACTCATCCATAATACTGGCCAAAAATCTAATACAATAGTGTCTTTGATCACTAGTACAACATCCAATTGAGTACAACCTCTGAAAAGAGTGAGGAAAGGGAAGGTATAGACACCAAAACAAAGTCCTCCCAGCCTTAGGGTTTGAATCCATGAGAGGAGGAGTAGTTCCACCAAAATCTGAACTGATAGCTAGAGTGTAGGGTGGTCAAAGTGACTCATCCCTAATTACATTGAAACTGATTCATCTGACTTTATGAGGACTACTAATATAACGTATTTACCCATAGGTAACAGTAAATGACCATAATTACATTTACCATATAATTACATCAGTAAAAGTTGATTCCCAAGGATGAAAATCAAAACTGGAGAAAAGCAGTGAAAAAATTAGGCAATTTGTCCTATGCGCAATACCTTTGGTCTGTGCGCAACGCCATCTTCCAGCTAAGTTTTGAAGGGGTTTCTTATGTCCAAATTGAGCTCAGGATAGCTCATTGGAAATGTTATCCTATCTAATTTCTAGAAATACACTTGGTTCTAAAAAATGATAAGATTTGACCCTCCAAGAATTCAATCTCCCAAGACTACTTCTGTGCGCAACACCTAACTAAAAAAGAGGGCAGAAAGGTGATTTTTGAGGTGTTTTTGGCGAATTATCCTTGTCAAATTGTCCAATTTTGGAGTGGAAATAGTTAAAATGGTATGTTCATTTCCTTCTGAATCCAATGGTGGTCTTGTTTTTTCATTTGGAGGCCTCTAGAAGATGCGCAATGCCTAGGGTGCTGTGCATAGGACAATCCAACTTTAACAAAAAACCCAAAAATTCCAAAAAGTGCTAAGAATCTTGTCAAAATTGGTGTATGAGATGTTGATGAAGTATGTTAAGCATGGAAGGAGGCCTCAACAAGGATATCCAATTTTCCTTTCTCTTCTTTCACATTTAGGGTTTCAGGCTTTGACTTCAATTCCTTGAGTTTTGACCTTGTTATTTGGCTTCTTCGGCAATAATACTTTGCCATCCTCCACTATATGTCATTGTCTCTTTTAGCCTTGTCTAGCGGTTTTTCAAGATGTTTTTTAACCCTCTCAAGCCAATTTTCCCTGTTTTCATTGATCATTATGGAAAATTTCTCATTTAAGGTAAGCTCATTGGCTAGTTCAACTTCTTTCTGTTTCTCTAGTTCTAATGCTCTCTTTAGGCCTTTAGTTCTTGGCCTTTTTCTTGACACTTGTTCTTCCATCTCATCAGGATCACCATATTTTCCATATGCTTCATCAAGTAAGGCCTTGGCCTTTGTCTCTTCTCTTTTGGCTTTGAGAAGGTCCATCTGCATGATTAGTTGTTTTGTCTTCAATTGTTGGTTTTCCTGCTTAAGAAATGAGATGAAATATTTAGCTCTATCCAATTGAGTTTGTAATTGTTTGAATTGGGCCTCTTTTCATTTGATGATCAAGCTAGTGTTTTCATGATCATCATGCTGGTCCAAATCAACAAGGTCAAATTCTATTTCTATCTCATGTAAGTCCTCATCCTCTGGCCTAATTTTTTCATAAACAACTGTCTCTGTGATCTTTTGCTTGCACTTCCATACCTGCTTTGCTGATGAACAAGGTAGGGACCCTCTTAAAATTTGTGGGGAAAACACTTGCCTATGACCTCTTTGATAAGTACATGACAATGTGCCCAAATCTTTCCTCTTAGGTTTGATGACCTCAACTCCGCTAGGTGACCCTGTATGATCATAGAATGGTGATGATGATGGTGAAAGAGGTCGAGATGATGGAGGGATAGACGTAGTGGGCTGAGATGGAAGGGGTATGTCTTCAGCTTGATGATCAGTGGGATGAGATGAAGAAGGCATATCTTCAGCATGTGGAGCTTGTGGAGTAGTGAAAATATTATTGGAAATGAAAGTGTCCCATGATATGTTTAGCTGGTTAAGGTGATGGAGGACAATGATCTTGATCAAAGAGTGATGAAAGAGACTGTTAATTTGCTACTCATACCTTTTTCCCTGAACTGTGTATGCCATTTTTGTTGGGTGTGGAGCCTGATTATCTTTTGTATTCAAAGGTGTTTCCGCATTGGACCCTAGTTCAAAATGGGGTGGCAACACCGCCCGTAAAATATTCACTGCAGGGGGGGGTCTAGGGGGGGCGGCTGCAACCTTTTAGGAGGCCCCCCCTAATGGGCGAATCGGGGATAGTGCCCCCAAAGCTAAGAATATATGTAAAATTGCCTTGTAAAATGTTGTAATTTCATAGTCAATCTGTGCTGTTCATTAGGTGGAGATCTGACAGTAGAAGTTATGTTGAATTTAGGGTTTTTTGCCCTAGAAGGAAACCCCTCGCTATATATGAGGGAATTGTATTGCATCTATGTAGATATATATTCTGAGTGAGGAAGAGATAGGAGATTGAGAGTGAAGAGGGAATTACAGTGGATATGCTGTAGGTTGTATCTCTTCAGTTTGTTGGATAATATAAATCGAAGGACTAGCTGTTTCTCCATGGACGTAGCCCAAACTGGGGGAACCACATATATCTATGTCTCTCTTGTTTTATGTGTTTTATGTGTTTATATTTCTACAATATTTTATGTGTTCCATTATTCTGTAATATATAATTTTCTAACAATTGGTATCAGAGCCAAAGGTCTGTTTGGCTAAACAACTCATAGGAGAGAAGGGTTCCTAGTTTGAGTGGGAGAAATGGTGGAAGATGTAGGTTTAGTGTAAAAAAATTCAACGGCCAAAACTACCAGCTATGGAAGATGTAGATGGAAGATTATCTATATCAAAGAGATCTATACCAACCATTGAGCGAAAAGACAAAGAAGCCAATGAGTATGACAGACACAAAATGGGATATTCTCAACAGAAAAGCACTTGGAACAATATGGCTGTGCCTAGCAGCATCGGTAGCATTTAATATTCCAAAGGAAACGAAAATAGAGGGTTTAATATCAACATTGGCCAAACTATATGAAAAAACTTAGTCTCAAATAAGGTATTTCTTATGAAGCGTTTATTTAATATGAAGATGTCAGAAGGTGGATCTATTGCTGATCATTTAAATGAATTTAATACAGTTACTAGTCAGTTAAGTTCTATAGGGATAACTTTTGATGATGAAGGTAGGGCTCTTTTATTTATGTGCTCATCGCCAGAAAGCTGGAATGGTTTAGTTATGGCCATTAGTAACTTTGTCTCTGGATCTAGTACTTTAAAGTTTGGTGATGTTGTCGGTGCAATCCTTAGCGAGGAAATGCGACAGAAAAGCTCCGGTGAGACATCAGGTAATGCTTTGACTGCAAAGACTAGGGGAAGAAAAATGGAAAGAGGAAAGAGCCCTATATATCGAAGTAAGTCAAGAAAAGGCAGATCCAAGTCTAGATTGGGGATAGTGTGCTGGAAATGCAGGAAGAAAGGACACCTGAAGAAAGACTGCAAGTCTCGAAAGGGAAAAAAAGGAGATGCACAACAAGAAACTAATCATGAAGCGAATGTAACATGTGATGTGTTGCAAGATGCTTTGATTCTTTCATTAGAAAATATTATTGATGCATGGGTGGTAGATTCAGGGGCCTCATTCCATGCCACACCTGATAGGAAACATTTTTATGATTATGTTCAAGGAGATTTTGGACAGGTTCGATTGGGTGATGATAAACCCTGTAAAATCATTGGAATGGGTACAATTTTCATAAAATAGAAAAATGGAAATCAGTGTCTATTGAAGGAGGTAAGGCATGTTCCAGATTTGAAGAAAAATCTGATTTCAACAGGGCAGTTTGTTACAGGGAAAAGTGTCTACACAGAACTGCTTATCCCACTAAGGTGTGATAGCTACCTTAGAAACAAACAAAGTAAAGCTACTTTAATTTTTCCTTTATGAAGTATAGATGAGAGAAGAACAAAGAAGACCAACCTCTGTCTTGCGCTAATCTCCTGGTTCGATTCCTCTCTCTCTTGATAGTCTTTCGCTACTTGTTCCCTTGCACGCCCAGCTTCACAGAGTACCTGTAAGATCACAGTAGCATGGCACTATACAAGAACATGGATCTATAATCATAAACAATCTAGGATCAGATGTAAATTGACCATACAAATGCAGCAAACATAAATGACACAAGAGTATGGAGGAAAACTTGAATAGCTTTTATTGATAAACAAGAAAGAGCCAAGGGAGTTACAACCAGTTGTTCTGACCCAACATCATCCTCTCAGCAAAGAAGCCCCTCTTCACCTCATACAAAGCTTAGATCACCCAACAATCTGATGTTGTCTCAAGAAACCAACAACAATTCCTTACAATATGCAAAATTCCAGCCTCTGGATCTCTGGGATGAGGGATCCATATATAGATATCTGTAAGGGAGATGAGTCAGCTTGTGATTTGATTAGTGTCTTCCCTCTGATATTTCTTGCTTCCACTTGGAGATTGATGATCTCTTACTCATCCTTGGTCGAATTCAGAGAGGTAAGTGTCACAGGAGAAGTTTCTGGAAGTTTCCATGCCTCTCCACCTCGCGGAATGACACTGCCATTTGTCACTTCTCGCCCATCGCACCCCATAGAAGGGCTTTTTGAAATGCAACGCACCCACACAGTGTGTTTAGGTGAGATGCAACGCACTTTGCTTATGGAGCAGCTGAAATGATCCTGTTTTGACCAGTTCTGAGCAGGTTTTTCATGGAGAACTTCTGGGAGAAGCTGTAATCAGTTGACCTTGTTCCTTTAGGGGTTAGAACAACACTTTTAGGGACTTATGAGCCCTTGGTTTATGGACATTTCATGTTTGGGGTTGTAGTGCCCAAAAATGTCTATAACAGTTGCCCCCTAAAGCATGAGGTCGTTAATCTTTTGATGTCGGGTGAAATGCTTTATTATGAGGATCCGACGTTCTTTCAAGCTGGGAGGAGACCTGTAATAAGATACAATACAATACATTATCTTCATAATTATTTCATGATCTAGCTGAGGCGGGCATTCCCATGCTCAGCTTTATAAATTCATTTTCATGTACATAGGACAGACAATCGTCTGAGTGTAGACTGATGATTCTGGTAGAGCCATCATCCCTTTGATTGGATGATTATCTGTGTACATTTGATGTCTTTATTTCCCTGAATATATATCGCAGCCCGGATGGATGAAACTAGACCCGGGGTCTTCAATCTCGTCCGATCTTCACTCGAAGTACAAGTCTATCCATGTGAGAGATGTTCTGGAGTCGAACATGGAAAGACATCACCTGATTACCAGCCAATGATGTAAGCTGTTAACAGGCGTGAGAGGAATCACCAGTAATGATAATGAGCCTCAAGGTACTGCAGTACAATTCACATGGTGTGAATAAAGGACTTGGTGTCGAACACCACGCAAAATCTTTCGGTCGAAGGCCATTGATGTAAACCTGTCGCTGGAAGTGAGAAACTTGCCATTGAGGCATGAAAGCTTCAAAGTACTGAACGGGGTGTTCCTAGATCGACTTCTTGGATAATGAGCTGATGTCGACAAGAAGTGATCCATCACAGGAGGGCCTTAATGAATCCCATATCAATGACACAGAACATAGCAAATGATTTTAATGGAGGTGAAAACGATCTGATGACATACGGTTCAGGGTGGCGGTCATGAAAGAATGGAGTATGAATGTATTGTAGCGGGTGAGACACAGGTGAATTCTCTAAATGAATTCTCTTGAACATATCGGCGACACTGACATGATGGATTGGTAGCATTACCCCAAATGTGGATGGTGTGATGGGACCATGGTGATGTGACTGGTGAATGAAACAACCCAACCCAACTTGGATGTGGAGTGAAAGTGTCATGTTCAAGAGCGACTTGCTACCAACAAAGTTTCTTCAAGTTTTCTTCCCAATTTTCCCCAGTCATTGCTGTCCAGCACCTCTTTATTTTTTTCAAGCTTGAGGAGGATAACATATGCTTGTTCTATAATTTGCCCTTCAGGCAAACCCATCGCTATGTTTTAACGAGCCTAGCGATAGTGAAACTCGTTCTTGTCTGCTATGGACAAGTTTGTCGCTATTAAGTTTTAATGAGTTTAATGACAAAGATAACTCGGTCCATTCAATTTTAGAGAGTCTGAAAAGGAACGTAAAGGAAACTCCAAAATTCCTTTTTCGTCATCTAATCCCTTAAGTCCGAAAAAGTATAAAACAATACAGAAGGGATGAATTTTCGATACTTTTAACGAGCCGAACAAAACAAGCGCTCGATCTTTTTGTGTAATAATCCCTCAGGTCCAAAAAGATTAAAATTTAGAGGAGGGATAGCACTTCCGGTCCCTTTAACGAGCTGGAGAGGCCAATGGCTCGACAATCTTTTCATATTTTACAAGTCAGTTGAAAAGAGCTTAAAGGAGACTCGTCTTTTGAGGAACGAGTGATAAAATTGGGTAATAGCTGATTCCAGGTAAGGTTTGGAATGTTCCAATCACGACAGTGTTACAAGGATGGCTAGTGAGATCACTCTTCGCAGCTGTTCCTAAAAAGGGGTAAACAATCAAATGGAGGTGAATGATCGGCCAATACAGAGTGGAGGTGATGATGAGAACACGACCAAGGCTTTTAAAGGCTGAAGTACTACATTCACGATGGTTATTTACCGGGAAGTAGTTCATTTTTTAATGAGCTTAAACGCGGGGGGAAACGTTTGCTCATGGCTTATGTTTATTTTTTAACGAGCTTGAACTATGCGCTAAAACTGCTCGATTAATCCAGTTGTATAATAAGAATGTCCCATTTAAAAACGACAATTTTTAGAGTTTTTCCCCACATCCTTTCTTTATGCAAGTTAGGAAATGACCAATCCTACGAGTTTAAAGGGTTAGAGGACCTACAAATTTAAAAAATAAATAGTCGCTCTTCGCTTGCATTCCAAAAGGTTTGCATGCCCCCAGGTATAAAATAAAGTTTCAAGGCCACCTTTTGTTCTACCGACAAAACATTTGTTTTATCAGGAAAGGTAATCCTCTTTCAGGTTACCAAAGATTGTTCTATTCACATCACAAACAAATCATTTCTTCAGCGATGTCTACCGAAATAGACAAAGGTGAGACAATCCACTCACATAACTTTAACGAGAGAATCTTGTTCCAGTCTAACCCCCTCTTCCAATCATGGACGGGAGTACAGTCTAGTCATATATCTCTCGCGGAAACCTATCCTATACCTAAAGTTTTCCTGCCGAAGCAGACCAGGGTGCATGCCCCCTGGGTTTCAGTCATGTCCCCCGAATCACTCGCGCTCATCAGGTGGACGGACTAGGGATTGATGAGACATTCCTTGTGTGAAAAGACCATTCAGGGATGGTATATGACTATTTGCTATGCGTGATCCGGGAAATGAAAGTTGGTCTACGAGCTTGACCACTCTTCCTTCGTGCGGAAAACACATTACTCTAAAGAGTGATGAGACAATGGCTCCCATGCAATAAATATAGTCTCGTCCAAGGAGTAGATTATAATCCAAGGGTCCTTGAACTACCATTACGTTCATGTGAATGGTTTTCCCTCTCAGTGTTATGGGCACATTGGGAAGGATCCCTAACGGTCGACTGGTTCCTTTGTCAAAGCCTATTAGATTTCTCATCTCAGGCAAAAGCGATGGCGAACCAAGCGCTTTCCAAGCAGTCAAGGAAAGGATACTCATAGAAGCCCCTTCATCTATGATGGTACCAGCCATAACCATTCTATATACTTGAGCAATAATTCAGAATGGTACACTAGCTAGTAAACGGGGTTTGCCTAGTTGATTCCAGTCGAAGGAGACAACTAGGTTGCTTGGAGGTGGGACCACATAGATGGCCAGGTATGACTCTGACGAACTCCCTTCCTGTGGTAAAGGAATGGGTAAATTGAACCCATGTTCATCGGAGTCTATGCTTACGAAAAGAATTTGGAAGGTGTCATCCTTATTCTCGTCTGTGACTGTATCATCTGAAGATGGAACCTCTGAAGGCAAGACCGGGTCAACTGCCACCTTGACCTTTTGACTTTCGTCTGGTATGGGTTCAGATGGTTTGTCTTCAATGATAGACGCTTCGACCGACCACCTGGGCGGGTCAGCCGACTTTTCAACTAGTGACAGACTCGGCAAGAGTTTTTTATATCCAGGAGGAAGTCGTAACGGTGAAACCGGACGATCGTCCAAAACTCTTTTAGCCTTGTCTAAGAAGGGACAACGGTGGACGGCATGGTCACCTTCACACAGTTTACAAGGAAATCTATATTTTCCTTTTTGTCCTGGGGCTTCACTTTCACTAGTCGACGGTGTGTTTTCAACATGATCATTAGAGGTTGACGACACCAGGTTGTGCAAACGAGGAGACCAGTCCCTTAAGATCCGAGGGATGCAAGGACAATCTCTATGATAGTGGTCTCCTTTGCAAATGACACATGGCGATTTAGCCCTGGTTGGTGCAGTGTGTGGATTTTCGCTAGACGATGCTTGGTTGCCCCCTTTCGCTTTTGGCTCCTTCTTCTTCTTTTCCTTCTTCTTATCAGGTACTTGATTTTTGGCTTTACTGACCCCATCAAGCGAAGAAGAAGGAGGAGAGGAAGAATCGGAGGAAGTAGAAGGTTGGTGGGTAACTCTGGTTTCGTCTAGTTGCTGACTCGACTGTTCAGGAATTGCAGTGTTCTGAATGACAGAGGTTGAGAAGAGCCATATGGGCAAGCCGATTGTCAATCCTGGAAGCGACAATGTGGCCATATGGGGTGCACCAACATCTCCCCAAGAGGAGAAAGGACTAGGATTTCCTCCAAGGGGAATTCCTTGGTTGGTGGATTCCATTTTCTCGACCTGAGATCAACGTAGGGAAAGGTGATGATTATTCCATTTAAAATAAATTTTAGACGCTTTGACATAACTTGTTTTTTCAATTTTTAAGAGTCGAGAAAAAACAAAAGATGACTCTAGTCGCCTTCGATTTTTAATGAGCCTGAAGTGACAAGTGCTCAGATGGACCTTTTCCATTAAGGAGTCTGAAAAGGAACGACAGAGACTGCTCTAGAAATCTAGGTAGAGGGATTACCAAACCAATCGCAAAACTGCAGAATACTTCTTATAGTACGGCAGTCAATCTTCCCGAATGCTGTGTTCAGTGCATTGCGATCGATAGGGCGGCATACACGGCTTCCTATGGATAAAGGATTAAGCCTATTGTGGTCTCCCAAAATATACTCGACGGTACGTGGGAGCACAAGTCCGTACTGGCACTTGTCATCTCAAAGTGGAGGAATCACCCAACCATCAGTGAGAACAACAGTTACCAGGCTTTACGATGCCGAAATATGTCTCTAGCCTAGACTTCTAAATGTTGTGCGTTAGGTTCCAAAGCGTTGTTAGATTCATTGAATTTATTTTATAGTTGATCTTGTTTATGAAGTTTGCCTTTCAAGTTCACCGCGAGATGTAGATGTGTAATTCCTAAAATGAAATCTAAGATGATAAACAGTCTTTTATCTTCTTTGTGCAATGAAAATCCTAGCTACTAAGGAAAGAGAGACAGTATTCTTTCACAAAAAGCAAAGAGCACACTCTAAATGCACTTTCTTAAATCAAACCAATCAAACAGTCTAAATGCAAATGCACATGCATGTATTTGTTTTCGACTTTCTTAGTATGTAAATGATAAAAAGAAAGTTGATGCACAAATCTGAATTACTTTTCAAGCGACAGTTATCAACAAGTTTCTTTTCGAAATAAAAAATGGAGGCAATCACAACACCTTACGATTTGGAAATGAATACTTGTTTTCGACACTAGAAAAATTACAAATTCAGACCAAATACAATAGTAACAGGATAATCGACAATCTACAGCAATCAAGCTCTTTCCTATGCCTAAAAACGACACTTGCGACGCTTTCAAATCAAAGGAAGACAGTACGATTACGTTACTTTTGCAAAGGAGAACTGAAAATGACCCAACAAACACACAAAAACATTTACAGTTCTTTTGTACAAAGGAGGCGGAATAACAACAAATAAAAGGGGTCTCAAACAGAGATATACTGATCACAGGTAGCAAAATTCATGAATAGAACTGGAAAGAATGAACTACAGAAACCAAAACTGAACAATGCCTAGTCTAATCAGCGCACCTGTAACACAGGGAATTTGAAATGCAGCGCACCTACTACACTCGGGAAGTGTGCTGAATTTCAGATTCACAGAAAAGTACCTGCGCTGGGCCAGAGACGAGACTTTGCTTGGGTTCTGGGTCACAGTTTTCAGTTCAGTTCATGGGTTTTGGCCGAGAAAATGGTAATCAGTAATGCAACAATCAAGGGTAGATCTAAGGAGGATCTAAGAGCTATCACAAAGGGCAATCAGAGAGTTTGTAAATCAGTTGTTTAATTTATAAACAAATCCCGGAGATTGACTAAAGCGGCATTTATCTACTTTGCATTTGCATAGCAAATGTAGTTTGAAAGCTACCTGGCTCGACTTCAGGCTCTGTCTGTAAGTTTATAAAATAGACAACAAGGAAGATAAACAAACAAACTAATTCGTCCCCTGTGGAGTCGCCATTTTGTTAAAGGGAAAAGTGTCTACACAGAACTGCTTATCCCACTAAGGTGTGATAGCTACCTTAGAAACAAACAAAGTAAAGCTACTTTCATTTTTCCTTTATGAAGTATAGATGAGAGAAGAACAAAGATGACCAACCTCTATCTTGCGCTAATCTCCTGGTTTGATTCCTCTCTCTCTTGATAGTCTTTCGCTACTTGTTCCCTTGCACGCCCAGCTTCACAGAGTACCTGTAAGATCACAGTAGCATGGCACTATACAAGAACATGGATCTATAATCATAAAAAATCTAGGATCAGATGTAAATTGACCATACAAATGCAACAAACATAAATGACACAAGAGTATGGAGGAAAACTTGAATAGCTTTTATTGATAAACAAGAAAGAGCCAAGGGAGTTACAACCAGTTGTTCTGACCCAGCATCATCCTCTCAGCAAAGAAGCCCCTCTTCACCTCATACAAAGCTTAGATCACCCAATAATCTGATGTTGTCTCAAGAAACCAACAGCAATTCCTTACAATATGCAAAATTCTAGCCTCTGGATCTCTAGGATGAGGGATCCATATATAGATATTTGTAAGGGAGATGAGTCAGCTTGTGATTTGATTAGTGTCTTCCCTCTGATAGTTCTTGATTCCACTTGGATATTGATGATCTCTTACTCATCCTTGGTCGAATTCAGAGAGGCAAGTGTCACAGGAGAAGTTTCTGGAAGTTTCCATGCCTCTCCACCTCGCGGAATGACACTGCCATTTTTCACTTCTCACCCATTGCACCCCATAGAAGGGCTTTTTGAAATGCAACACACCCACACAGTGTGTTTAGGTGAGATGCAACGCACTTTGCTTATGGAGCAGCTGAAATGATCCTGTTTTGACCAGTTCTGAGCAGTTTTTTCATGGAGAACTTCTGGGAGAAGTTGTAATCAGTTGACCTTGTCCCTTTAGGGGTTAGAACAACATTTTAGGGACTTAGGAGCCCTTGTTTTATGGACATTTCATGTTTGGGGTTGTAGTGCCCAAAAATGTCTATAACACAGTTGGGAGGTGAAGGTTGTGTAACTACTTTCACAAATAAAACTTGGAAGGTCACTAAAGGATCCCTGGTAATAGCCAAAGGAGGAAAGGTTGGTACATTGTATTTATGCAATGGTATTTCTAATTCTGTTAATGCTTTAACCTCTACAGGAGAAGATACGACATTGTGGCATCATAGGCTTGGGCACATGAGTGAGAAGGGGATGCAGATTCTTCACTCAAGAAATTTGTTGCTAGGTTTGAAGCGTGTTGATTTAAAATTCTGTGAGAATTGTGTTTATGGAAAATAGAAGAGAGTTAGATTCCTTAGAGTTCAGAAAGAAAAGAAGAGCAAAAAATTAGAGCTTGTGCATATAGATGTATGGGGACCTGCTCAAGTATCATCCTAGGTGGCTCTTGTTATTATGCTACTTTTATTGATGATGCAACCATAAAAACCTGGATTTAGTGTATTCGAAATAAATCTGATGTATTTGATACTTTCAAGAAATGGAAATCTTTGGTTGAAATGAGACGGGAAAAAGGTTGAAGTCTCTCAGATTAGAAAATGAAGGTGAATATTGCAACAAGGAGTTTTATAGGTACTGTTCAGAGAATGGAATTTGTAGAGAGAAGACAGCTCCAGGAACACCACAAGAAAATGGCGTGTCAGAAAGGATGAACAGGACAATCATGGACCGTGCAAGGTGCATGAGATTGCATGCAGGATTGCCTTTACAATTTTGGGCAAATGCTATAGATACTACTGTTTATCTAATAAACAGAGGGCCTTCAAGTTCCTTGGATGGTGGTATTCCAGAGGAGGCATGGGCAGGTAAAAAGTTAAACTAATATTTTTTAAAGACTTTTGGTTTTGAAGCCTTTGTCCACATTAATAAAGAAAATAGAACAAAGCTTGAGGAAAAATCAAAGAAATGTACCTTTATTGGACATGGTGTTAGTGATTTTGGTTATCGCTTTTATGATTATGAAAAACATAAAATCATTAGGAGAAGAGATGTCATATTCAATGAAAAGGTTTTGTATAAGGATCACCTGCAGGAAAAGAAATAGGAAAATGAAAACAGAGAATACACAGTGCTTGATGAGATCACAGAAAAAGTGATGGTGGCTGAAAATCATAATGATCAACAGCTAGAACAACAACCACAATAGCAACAAGCACCTCAAACACCTAAAAGTGGTGTTAGAAGATCTACTAGGACAAGTAGACCCCCTGAACGATACTCTCCTTCATTATATTATGTATTGTTGACTGATTCTGGTGAACCAGAATGTTATGAAGAAGTAGTGCAAGTAGAAACCGGGAAGAAGTGGGAGCAAGCCATGAAAGAAGAGATGGAATCCTTAGCACATAACCAGACTTGGGACTTAGTCAGGTTGCCTGCAGATAAAACAACATTGCAGAATAAATGGGTTTACAAGTTGAAGGAAGAAGATGGAGGTAGAAAAAGGTATAAAGCTAGACTTGTGGTGAAAGGGTTTGCACAGAAAAAGGGTATAGACTTTGATGAAATATTTTCTCTTGTTGTTAAAATGACTTCAATCAGAATTATTTTAAGTCTAGTAGCAACTGAAAATTTGCATCTTGAGCAATTAGATGTAAAGACAACCTTTCTCCATGGGGATTTGGAGGAAGAGATATATATGTAGCAGCCACAAGGATATGAGGTAAAAGGGAAGGAGAAACTAGTGTGCAGGTTGAAGAAGAGCTTGTATTGCTTGAAACAGGCTCCAAGGCAGTGGTATCTAAAATTTGACAGGTTTATGTTTGAACAAGATTATACTAGATGTCACTTTGATCATTGTGTTTATCTCAAAAGGAAAAATGCTGGAAGCTATATTATATTGTTATTGTATGTAGATGACATGCTTGTTGCAGGTTCTAACATGCAGGAAACAAATGTGCTCAAAAGAAAATTGGAAAAGTCTTTTGCAATGAAAGATGTGGGTGCTGCAAAACAAATCCTTGGTACGAGAATAACTAGAGACATGAAGAATCGCAAATTAACATTGTCTCAAAGTGAGTACATAGGAAAGGTGTTGAAAAGGTTTAATATTCAGAATGCAAAACCAGGTAGTATACCTCTGGCTAGCCATTTCAAATTAAGTAATGAGGAGTGTGCCAAGACTCAGGAAGAAATGGCTCATATGTCTAAAGTTCCATATGCATCAGCAGTTGGAAGCTTAATGTATGAAATGGTCTGCACAAGGCCTGATATTGCACATGCAGTGGGAGTTGTAAGTAGGTACATGAACAATCTAGGAAAAGAACATTGGATGGCATTGAAGTGGATTCTCAGGTATTTGAGAGGTACCACAAATCAAGCATTATTCTTTGGTGGTTCAAACATTTCTCTACAAGGATATGTTGATGCAGATATGGTGGGTGATAGAGATAACAGGAGGAGCACAACAGGGTATGTGTTTACTATAGGTGGAACAACTACTAGTTGGGTCTCAAAACTACAAAGTGTCGTTGCACTCTCAACAACAGAAGCAGAGTATGTTGCTGCTGCAGGGGCTAGTAAAGAAATGATTTGGTTACAAAGGTTTCTAGATGAATTGGGTAAGAAGCAGGAGTTGGGCAGGTTATACAGTGACAGCCAAAGTGCCATACATCTTGCAAAGAACTCTACATTTCATTCCAAGACTAAGCATATACAACTCAAGTACCATTTCATACGGTCAGCGTTGGAAGATGGACAGTTGAAGCTGGAAAAGATACACACTAACCAGAATCTTGCAGATATGTTAACAAAAGTTGTAACCAGGGAGAAACTGAGAATTTTCTCAGTTTCAATTGGTCTTCAAGTGTGATGAAGAAGATGATAAATAGCTAGGTCGAAAGTGGAGTCATTGTCCAGCAAATGAAGCAGCGTCGGAGTTGCTATAATTAGTCTCCAAGTGGGAGATTGTTGGGTGTGGAGCCTGATTATCTTTTTGTATTCAAAGTTATTTTCGCATTGGACCCCATTTTGAAATGGGGCAACAATGCCACCTGTAAAATATTCACTGCAGGGGGGGTCCAAGGGAGGCGGCTGCGACCTTTTGGGAGCCCCCCCCTAGCGGGGGGATCGGGGGCAGCGCCCCCAAAGCTAAGAATAGATGTAAAATTTCCTTGTAAAATGTTGTAATTTCGTGGTCAATCTGGGCTCTTCATTAGGTGGAGATCTGACGGTAGAATTTATGTTTAATTTAGGGTTTTTTGCCCTAGAAGGAAACCCCTTGCTATATATGAGGGAATTGTATTGTTTCTATGTAGATCTATATTCTGAGTGAGGAAGAGAGAGGAGATTGAGAGTGAAGAGGGAATTACAGCGGATATGTTGTAGGTTGTATCTCTTCAGTTTGCTGGATAATATAAATCGAAGGATTAGCTGTTTCTCTATGGACGTAGCCCAAACTGGGTGAACCACATATATCTGTGTCTCTCTTGTTTTATGTGTTTTCTGTGTTTATATTTCTGCAATATTTTATGTGTTCCATTGCTCTGTACTATATAATTTTCTAACAATTTTCTCAATGCTTCTGAACAAATAATAAGGAATATTGAGCATTCTGACTCTTGTGAAGTGCATGAGCAATCTGATGTGGTATGTGTAGAGTCTGGAAAATCTGCCTTCACAAGTGAAGTACTTCATGATGATTTTCATTATGGAAGTATATGTATCAAGAAGGTGGCTAAAAGGGAAGAATGTCTTTGTCTCATTTCTTTATCGAGGCTTCAAATATGGCTCATATTACTGATGTTCTAGGTTTTGATATTTAAACCACTTTTCACCCACATTAGGTATTCCAGTAGTAGCAACAATAATGGTTGAGGATATGGTGAAGGTTACACCAGCAAGGGTCACTTGATTGTCCTTAATATTTGAAATTGAAAACTCTATTCAAAACAGGATGGCTTTGAACTCTTTGTACCATTTCACAAAAATCAAAACATCCCGTATGCTTGAAACAAGTGATTGTCATAGGTGAAGCCATTAGTTATTTGGTGTTGGTAGGTTCAAACCTCAATATTCTTCCTCTTTTGTGTGGTATTCTTTCTTCGGTGTCTTCCTCTTCTGAAAAATCTCCGTTTTCTTCCTCCATGATGTGTTTTTGCTCTTTTTGCTTGAAACCCTAGGGATTAGGAAATAGGAGTGGGAATGGGGTAGGAAAAATTTAGGGAGTGGAGGAAGGTATTAGGGAACTTAGGGAAGTGACAGGGGATTGAAATATTTATGGGATTCAAGAATTGGTATTTTGTTACATGTATGTAGTATGGCTTCCTATGACTTAGGGTTCACAGGAGAATACACTTGGGATAGGGATTTAACAATATAGTGGTAGGGATAGCGTTTACTGTGATGTGGGAAGGATATCAGGGTCTTAGGAATAGCTTTGGGGATGTAGGAATGAAACTAGGGTTTGCAAGTCTTAAGAATTCCAAATTTCACACTATAAACTTCATAGCATGAATTGATGATGTTGGGTCCCTATAATACTAGTGATTACCCCATTACTATTGTAGTTATACCCCTTATTAATATTGTTGTGCCCCATATTGCCCCCATATTGTTATTACTGTGCCCCATAGAATCCCTCTATTGTTATTTTTGTGGCTTTATATTATTATTATTAGGTCGGCTGGGTTATATTGTGACTCCTTAGACTCCTATATATAGAAAGGAGGTTTTTTCATTTGAATCATCGAAGAATTGTTCATTTATGTAATGTAAAGGAGGTTGCCCCCTCGAAGAGGCTGAATTCTAAGGCGTTGATCTATCTTTTCTATCTTTTCTTGAGCTGGTTTCATAACATTTGGTATCAGAGCTTTGGATTCTAGGGTTTCACTGCTCCAAACAGGTCATCGTGGAATTTTCGCTATAACTTTTTTTCTGTGACATTTCAGAAGTTGAAAAAAAAACCCATTTGAGAAGAAATCAAGCTAAACCTCAGAACCGAATTTCAGAGCTTTTCGTGCTATATTTGCGGAGATATGATCTAAGGACGTTGGTCTTTTTGCAAACTCCTGAATTACATTCCAAACAGGTAACCTGGGGAAAATAGTCATAACTTTTTCTTTGGGGATCGGATTGAAATTTCGTAAGAAGGTAGAAAAAGAGGACAGAATTTAGTTTCTTGTATGCATTTTTTAGATCCAAAGGTCAAAATTGTGACTCGTGGCATGTCGTACAAGTTCGCTCTACTGAACTAGTCTATAATCAAGTCATTGTGGGAGATTTCACATAACTCTTCCTTGGAGAATCCAAATTGGGTCAGACTTGTGGCATTGGAAATAGGACACAGAGGGCTACTGCAGGTCACAAATTTAGAACTAGATGAGTGGAAAGTACAGAGATACATCAGAGGCAATATCGAGCTCCTACAAAGTGAAAAAAGGTGTGTAGATTTTCTTAAATTTTTGCTTAAGCTTGGTTTGAAAATTTATTTTGAAGGAATTAAAAGGGCACAGTAGAGCATTATTATCGGTAACTGATGCCCCGAGGAAAGAAAATGCAAACACCTAGTAAGGAACCTGAAAGCTCGAGCATGACTCATGAAGAAGAGGAAGAAATGCTACATGATATATCAAAATTACAAGAACAAGTGCAACAAATGTCACTGTCACAAAAGCTAACAGAAGCTAAGATAAGTGGCGTGGAAGCTAAGATGAATGGGGTGGAAGCTAAAATGAATGGCATGGAAGCTAACATGGACAACTTGAAGATAGATTTGAATACAAATTTGAAGACAGGCATGGCAGATTTGAAGACAGATTTGACAAATTTTCTACAAGAAATACTTACCAATGGTGAAAAGGTAGTAAAGGAGACTCATGACGCGAACAAAAGAAATGTTAATCATGATTTATTAGACTCTAATGTGGGATCAAAAACCCACCATATTCCAAAAATTGATATGAGGAAGTTTGATGGCAAGGATCCCGCAACATGGATATTACAAATGGAGCAATTTTTGATCTCAATAATGTGCAAAACACACAAAAGGTACGTATGGCAACTTTATATTTGGAACCAAATCAGTTTATATGGTATCAATGGCTTTGCTCTCGTAAAAAATTTATCACTTGGGCAATTTTTACGGAAGAATTGATAGCACATTATGAGGATACAAAAATCAACACTTTTTTTAGCCAATTGATAAGTCTCAAACAAAAGGGTTCAATAATGGAGCACATTGAGGAGTTCCAAAAATTGAACATAAGGGTAAAAGATATTCCAGAGGAGCATAGGATTGATGTGTTCATAGGGTCTTTAAAGGATAATATCCAACATGATGTTCGCCTTTGGGAACCTGATTCATTAGAGAAGGCATTCAGGTTAGCAAGAAAAATGGAAAGCAAAATTATGGCAACCAGGAAGCATACCACTCACAACTATAAAGATGGAAGTGTTGTTTCCCCTAGTCTTCCACAACCTATAAGGTTGACACCACAAAAATTGGAAGAAAAGAGAGCAAAAGGGCTTTGTTACAGTTGTGATAGGAAATACACTAAAGGTCATAAGTGTGCTGAGAAGAAATTATTCTACATAGATTGTGAAGAGGAAGAAGAAAAGGAGTAAGAAAGGTCAAAAGAAGAGGATATACTCCAGGAACAAAGCCTAGATGAAGAACAAATAAATCCGACCATATCTTGTAATGCATTGGCGGGAATTACCACTCCTCAAACCATCAAGATAGAAGGACAAATCAAGAAGAAAAAGGTAATAGTGTTGATTGATTCAGGAAGCAACCACAATTTTATTCATTGTAAGGTAGCAAAAGAATTGAATTGCTTCCTATATCCATCACCAGAGTGTCAAGTGATGATTGCAAATGGAGGAACAATAAATTGCTCTGGAAAGTGCCATAATATCAAGCTATCCATGGGAGAATATGTATTGACTAGCCCAATGCTTTCCATTCCAATGGGAGGTGCTGATGTTGTACTAGGAGTCCAATGGCTACAATCCTTGGGTACAATAGCTTTTAATTTTCAAGAACTTTTCATCAAATTTTCTACAGAAGGAAAGGAAGTTGAATTAAGGGGTATTGCAGGGAAACCAGGAAAGATAATCAGCTCTAATGGTATGACAAAGCTTCTAAAAAAGGAATAAAGAGGTGTAATTGCACAATTATGTTCGCTAGATGTTTCCACATCGAAATCATCTATTTCTCCAGATCTCCAAAAAGTCCTGGACAATCATTCCAAGGTATTTGAGACTCCCAAAGGTCTCCCACCTATGCGTGATCATGATCATGCTATTCATCTGATTCCAGGAAGTGTTCCTCCAAACATCAGACCGTACAGATATCCCTATGTCCAAAAGAGTGAAATTGAACGTATGGTTGCAGAAATGCTAGAGGCTGGTATAATTCAACCGAGTCAAAGTTCTTTCTCTGCTCCAGTAGTATTGGTGCACAAGAAGGATGGATCATGGTGCATGTGTCCAGATTATAGGGAGCTCAACAAGCTCACTATTAAAGATAAGTTCCCCATTCCTGTCATTGATGAATTACTGGATGAATTGCATGGATCAATTTACTTCACCAAGTTGGATCTTCATTCAAGATATCATCAAATCAGAATGAAGACTGAAGACATTCCGAAAACAACATTTAGAACTCATGAGGGTCATTATGAATTTTTGGTCATGCCTTTTGGCCTTACCAATGCACCTTCAACATTTCAAGGTTTGATGAATTCAATTTTCAAACCATTCCTTAGAAAATTTGTGTTAGTATTTTTTGATGATATACTAATCTACAACAAGTCTTGGAAGGATCATGTTGAACATGTTGACAGGGTGCTACAACTATTGGAGGAGAAACAATTATATGCAAAAAGATCCAAATGTTTCTTTGGAGTCCAAGAGGTGGAATATCTGGGTCATATTGTATCTCATGAAGGAGTTAAGGTAGACCCTAGCAAAATTAAAGCCATTAAGGAATGGAAAATCCCCACATCCATAAAGAATCTGCAAGGATTTCTCGGGTTGACAGGGTATTATCGCAAGTTTGTTAAGAATTATGGGAGAATAGCAGCACCTCTAACAACATTATTGAAGAAAGATGCATTTTCATGGACTTTGGAAGCAACAAAGGCCTTTGAACATCTTAAAGAGGCAATGTGCCAAGCACCGGTCTTAGCTACACCGGACTTCACAAAAACCTTTATTGTGGAATGTGATGCTTCAGGAAATGGAATTGGTGCTGTTCTAATGCAAGATGAAAGACCCATTGCTTTTGAAAGTTGTCCAATCAAGGGAAAGTTTTAAGAAAAGCTATTTATGAGAAGGAAATGTTGGCAATACTCCATGCACTTAAGAAATGGCGACCCTACCTAATGGGAAGACACTTCAAGGTAAAACGGATCATGATAGCCTTAAATAATTTTTAGAACAAAGATTATCCTCTGAAGAGCAACAAAAGTGGGTCACAAAGATGTTGGGTTATGACTTTGAAATCATCTACAAAAAAGGGAAGCAAAATGTGGTGGCAGATGCACTCTCAAGAAAGGATGAGGATGTGGAAGCATGGTTGTGCGCCATTTCTATTATCCAACCAGATTGGATAAATGAAGCAAGGGAGGAATGGAAGAATGACGAAGAAGTGTGGGCACTTATTCGAAAGTTACAACAAGATTCCAGTATGTCTGATACATTTAGCTGGCAAAATGATTCGTTATGGTACAAAGATCGCTTATACCTATCTAAGAATTCCCAGCTAAAACAAAAGATTCTTATGGAATTGCACACTTCTCCCTTAGGAGGGCACTCAGGATTTTTAAAAACTTACCACAAGGTTAAGAAGGAATTTTTTTGGGATGGCCTTAAATCAGATATTCAAAAGTTTGTGGCGGAATGTTTGGTTTGCCAAAAAAATAAAGTTGAAACAATTAAGACACCGGGTCTATTACAACCTTTATCCATTCCAAGCCAATGTTGGGAGGAGGTTTCAATGGATTTTATCACAGGTTTACCCAAGTCTGAGGGAAAGAGTGTCATCATGGTGGTAGTTGACAGACTTACCAAGTATGCACACTTTTGTGCATTATCACATCCATTTAAAGCCAGTACAGTTTCTACTGTATTTATGGAAACAATTCAAAAGCTACATGGAAACCCAAAGATTATTGTAAGTGATAGAGATCCCATTTTCACTGGAAACTTTTGGAAAGAATTATTTTCTTGTCTTGGTACTCAGTTAGCTCATAGCTCATCTTATCATCCTCAATCCGATGGGCAAACTGAGATAGTAAACAAATGTTTGGAAGGATATCTTCGTTGCTTTGTATCTGATAAACAGACACAATGGGTCAAATGGTTGCCTCTAGCTGAATGGTGGTATAACACTTCCTTCCATACAGCGACAGAAATGACCCCATTTATGGCACTTTATGGGTATCAACCACCATCCATCACATCATATTTAATAGAAAATCCTAAGGTTCAGGCAGTGGAACATCACATCGAACATCAACAACAAGTCCTCCAACTCTTAAAGGATAACCTCGTGTTGGCACAAAATAGAAGGAAACAACAGGAAGATCAACATCGCAGTGAAAGAAGTTTTGATGTAGGTGATTGGGTATTCCTACGGCTACAACCATATAAGAAAATGTCCCTCAAGCAAGCTAAGAAGGATAATAAATTATCACCAAAGTATTATGGTCCATACAAGGTGTTGCAAAAGATTGGTACTATGGCATACAAATTGGAGCTTCCTGCAGCGTCTCGATTGCACCCAGTTTTCCATGTTTCATGTTTAAAGAAGGTTATAGGCGACAAGCTCCCAGTTCAAACAATATTTCCAGAACTTGATGAGGAAGGAAACAATATATTGGAACCGGAAGTAGTCACAGAAACAAGAACTCGACAACTATGAAATCGATCAATTTCGGAGTATCTTATCAAGTGGAAGAACTTATCCGCTGAAGATTCCACATGGGAGGATGAGAATTTTATACAGAAGTATCCAAAACTACTCAAGCATTGAGGACAAAACTTTTTTGAAGGAGAGGGGCATGTTGGGTCCCTATAATACTAGTGATTACCCCATTACTATTGTAGCTATACCCCTTATTAATATTATTGTGCCCCTATTTCCCCCATATTGTTATTACTGTGCCCCATAGAATCCCTCTATTGTTATTTTTGTGGCTTTATATTATTATTGTTAGGTCGGCTGGGTTATATTGTGACTCCTTAGACTCCTATATTGATCCAGGTGGATATTGGTGGCCACCTGCCAAGTCCACCTGGACCCCCACCATTGTCTTTCTCAGCATTTTCAGTTTCCTTAATTGTAGCACAGTTTACTATTTTTAGCAGTTTTTCGGGTCCTGAACTTCCGGAGCCGTTTTGAGGCCCTAAACGACGTTTTTTTGGGAATCTGGGGCAACATGGGTCCATGGACCGATGTTGCCTCCCAAAGTGGTTGTACTCGGATAGATCTTTCTAACGAGCTATTGTACGCGTCAAACGGAGATCATATGCCAAAGTTACGACCCCGGGAAGTTGATGTACCAATTTACCCCCAAATGGGGCCCACAGTTTGGCGTTTCATCTCCTAGGGTTAGGTTTTGGAATGTTAAGGGTTTTCCATTGTTTCTCAACAATAAATAGGCCTTCGAGCCTCATTGTAACATAGTTCAGAGGCATGTAGCCATCACATCTCTTCTCAGAGATAAGCTACCATCGCCCTAGCTAGTTTATTTCCATTTTCTGTTTGTAAGCATATTTCAGTATTTTCCATTAATGAAATGAAGTATTATTTCCGCTGCATCTTTGTGTATATGGTTATCTCTGTAATTTGTTGCGTTCCTGTTTAAATCCGGATCAGTGGTATCAGAGCGGTCTGCTTTTTCTCTGTTTTTCTTTGCATGTCCCCAACAAGGTCCGGATATAAGGAGTTAGGGCTTGAACTGGTTGAACCTCTGCAAGACCAGCCTCGCAAATCCCGACGGCCTCCCATGGCGGACGAGAAGAAAGATGAGGGGGTAGGAGATCCCATCAAAATCTTGCTCGAAGAAGCGCTCGAGCGACAACGGAACGTGATGATGGACAGCTTTGCGCAGATCCTTCAGCGGCTACCCAGAAGCAGCGCATCGGCTTCCAGCAGCTCCTCTGGAAACGCCACACCCTTTAAGGTACAAGTTAATTTTGAAATCCCCATATTCGAGGGTCAGATAGACGCCGATGCCGTAGATAAATGGTTAAATCTGCTAGAGGGTTATTTTTCTGTTCATGAATTTTCAAGTCGGGAAAAGATTGTTTTTGCTCTTCTCAAAGCAGCCCCCCATGTCAAGGACTGGTGGGAAACCTACTGCGAGCAGAAGGATGAAAGTACTGGCTCACTATTTTCAGCCGCACCCACCTGGGATTCGTTCCGGGATGCCATCAAGAAGCAGTACTACCCTGTCGGAAGCTATGAGGATGAATACATAAAGTGGACCACGCTACAACAGGGAAGGGACCAAGACGTGCCGGAGTTCACCAATCTTTTCCATACCCTTCGCACAAAGTTGGGTATCAAGGATTCGGAGCAACATTTGATACTCAAATACTGTGGCTGCCTGCACAAGTACATCCAGGAAGAAATACAGTTCCTAAACATCCCTCGCTCGGCGCAGCATACTGGTATGCCGTCAAGGTCGAGCAGAAGTTTAAACAAAAGAAGCGAGACTTTGGATCTGCGAATCCAAAGCAGGGGAAAGGTGCCCCTAAACCACAGAACAAAGGACAAAGCCAAGGCGGGACAGCCCAAGACAACCAGCCGAAGCTGCAAGCAAAGAGCAATGCCGCGAAGCCGAGAAAGGACACTGGAAAATGGTGCGAGTTCCATAAGAGCTCCACTCACAACACAAGTGAGTGTCGGGCCAAGCAGTCACTGGTGGCTGAGCTAAAGGTTTCAGAATCAGATGCATGTTCCGACTCTGAGTAAGAACCTGATAAGGGGTATGAAAAAGGGAAGCAGATCATTGATGCGGATCCCAGCGCCACTGTTGCTACCGCAAAGATCCAGAAAAATGAACCCGAAGATCCAGAGGAGGAGGAGCGTCTCTTCCACTCCCAGATGTGGGTAAAGGGCTCCCCGATACAGTTCATTTTAGATAGCGGGAGTCAAAAGAACCTCATTTCGGCAGAGGTCGTGAAGCGGTTGGGCTTACCGACCACAACACATCCACAACCATACACCATTGGGTGGCTTCACCAAGGGCGAGATCTTCGCGTGAGCCAGCAGTGTCGCCTTCCATACAACATCAAGCCCTTCACGGATGAGGTATTGTGTGACATTGCTCCCCTTGAAGTTTGTGATGTATTACTAGGACAACCATACTTGTGGAAGTGACATGCTGTGTATGAATCAAGGCCCCGTGCTGTTATTATTACATTGGGAAATAAGTTGTTCAGGATACCAGAGGTAGCACCACCTGCCGCCATCTCTTTGATTACTGCAAAACAATGCAGTAAGATCATTTCCAAAACCAGGAAATTTGTTTTCCTGATGATACGTCCTCAAGGGAAGAAGAAGACAGTGGCCGCGGCCTCCAAACGGGGTCCCTCTGCACGGCAGCTACAGATGGATAAGATTGTGGAGGAGTACGAAGACATCTTCACCTCCCCGGCAGGGGTTCCTCTGCACTGTCAAGTCAAGCACTCCATCGATCTGACCCCAGGTGCGCCGCTACCCAATGGACCAATTTATCGGCGCTCCGTTCTGGAGAACAATGAAATCAAGAGGCAGATTCAGGAGCTCCTGCAGAAAGGTCACATCCGTCCGAGTTCTTCGCCCTGTGGGAGCCCGATAGTGTTGGTACAGAAGAAGGATGGGACGTGGAGACTCTGTATTGACTATCGGGCGCTGAACAAGATCACTGTCTGTAATAGGTACCCGATCCCGCGGATTGATGACCTCCTAGACCAACTAAAGGGGGCGAAATATTTCAGCAAGATCGATCTGAAGTTAGGATATCACCAGGTACCAATTGAACCCTCAGATGTGTGGAAGACTGCCTTCAAATCCAAGGAGGGCCTCTTCGAATGGTTGGTCATGCCTTTCGGATTGACGAATGCTCCTGCAACCTTTATGAGGCTAATGGATGACATCTTGCGGCCATTCACCAACTCCTTTGTAGTAGTATACTTGGATGACATCCTGATCTTCAGCCAGAGTTGGGAAGAGCACCTCCACCACATCCGACAGGTTCTCCAAACACTGCGGCAACACAAGCTATGTGCCAATTTGGAGAAATGCACTTTTGGCATGACCGAGGTTCAGTATCTGGGATACATCATTGATGAACAGGGGGTGCATGTCGATCCAGCCAAGGTCCAAGTCATTCGGGATTGGCCCTCTCCAACCACTCTAACAGAGCTCCGCAGCTTTCTAGGTCTTGCCAACTTCTACCGCAGGTTTGTGTTGGGATTTTCTCATATTTCTTGGCCCTTGAGTCAAGTCACCAAGGGCGGGGCGAAAGCAAAATTCTTTTGGTCTGAATCTCAACAGAAGGCATTCAGGGAATTGAAGGATCGCCTCTGCACGGCACCCGTGCTCGCGTTACCAGATTTACAACAACCATTTGAGGTCGAGACAGATGCCTCTGACTATGCTATTGGGGCAGTCCTTACTCAACATGGACATCCAGTGGCATATCACAGTGAAACACTTTCAGACACAGTCCGGAAGTACCCCACCTATGATAAAGAGATGTATTCCATTGTACAGGCCTGCCGACAATGGAAGCATTACATTTTGGGGAAGGAAACGGTCATCCACACAGACCACCGACCTCTGCAGTTCATACAGACCCAAGGGAAATTGCAGAATGATCGCCATCAGAAGTGGTCTACATACCTGCAACAGTTTCACTTGAATATCAAGTATAAAAAGGGCAGCACCAATAATGTTGCAGATTGCCTCAGTCGACCACCGATCATGGCGCTGACCACCGTGCTCAACTCTTGCGGGCACGAGACTTCTGATTGGCCACTTCTCTACAAAAGCGACCCAGAATTCGCCCACACATACCAGACACTCTTGGAGGGTCGGCAGGTTGCAGATTTTCACCTCCAGGATGCCCTATTATGCCACCTCGGTCACCTTTGTGTTCCTTCAAGCGAGCGTGCCAAGATGATTTGGGAAGCACACTACAGTCGAGCTGCTGGGCATTTCGGGGTCGAGAAAATAGTGGCAGTACTGCAAAACTATTTCTATTGGCCGAATCTTCGACAGGATGTTGGGAAGTACATCCGATCATGTACTCCCTGTGTCATTGCCAAACCGACCATTAAGAAGCAAGGCCTCTATACCCCGTTGCCTACCCCTAGTCGACCTTGGGAATCCATCTCCATGGATTACATGTCAGGCCTTCCTTCCACTAAGCATGGAAATGACTGTGTTTTTGTGGTCGTCGACAGGTTCTCAAAGATGGCCATTATGATGGCCTGCAAGAAGAATATCACAGCAGAGGCCACTGCTAAACTCTTCTTTGAACGAGTGTGGGTGCACTTTGGGATCCCACAGTCTATCATCTCAGATCGGGACAATCGGTTTCTCAGCACCTTTTGGTCCAGTCTCTGGTCAATGCTGGACACCAAACTCACGAAGTCCACAGCCTTCCATCCTCAAACTGATGGCCAGACAGAGGTTGTCAATAGGATGATTGTGCACATTCTGCGCATGTATAACTCAAAGCATCCTCGCACATGGGACGAGAGCCTCCCCTACGTTCAGCACAGCTACAACCGAGCTCTTCACAGCTCCACTGGCCATAGCCCTTTTCAGGTGGGTTTGGGATTCCAGCCACTATGCCCCATTGATGTGGCCATGCCACTTGCAGCTACTCACATGAATTCAGCTCATGTCCAGTCCGAAACAGATAAGGCCACCAGCTTCATTGAGCGCATCCAACATATTCGCCAGCAGGTCCATGACATCCTTGAGAAATCAAATGCCAAGTACAAGCAGCGACATGATCAACATCGGGTGCCACACAAGTTTCAGGTGGGCGACAAAGTCTGGTTGCATTTGAAAAAGGAACGCCTTACTGGAGCCTATCGGAAATTGAGACCACTCTGATATGGTCCTTACACCATTACTAAGGCTATGGGAGACAACGCATTTGAGCTCAGCATTCCCCCATTCCTTGGCCTGCACCCAGTGTTCAATGTGGACCGCCTTCGGCCATACTTTCCACCATTGCTAGACACATCCACCATTGCAGAACAACTCAAACCCACAGAATTAAATCCAGATTGCATGGAACAAGCTGCAACTGATCGGATCATGGACACACAGATCAAGAACACTCGCCAACAGAATATCCAACTGTATCGAGTTGTCAAAGCAGGCCAACTCCTTCAGCAGGGCAAGTGGCTCACCAGGGAACAAGTTCAGCAGAAGTTTCCTCATCTCATGGAGGAGCTCAACGCAATGGGGACCATTGCTTCCTAAGGGGGGAGGAATGATCCAGGTGGATATTGGTGGCCACCTGCCAAGTCCACCTGGACCCCCACCATTGTCTTTCTCAGCATTTTCAGTTTCCTTAATTGTAGCACAGTTTACTATTTTTAGCAGTTTTTCGGGTCCTGAACTTCCGGAGCCGTTTTGAGGCCCTAAACGACGTTTTTTTGGGAATCTGGGGCAACATGGGTCCATGGACCGATGTTGCCTCCCAAAGTGGTAGTACTCGGATAGATCTTTCTAACGAGCTATTGTACGCGTCAAACGGAGATCATATGCCAAAGTTACGACCCCGGGAAGTTGATGTACCAATTTACCCCCAAACGGGGCCCACAGTTTGGCGTTTCATCTCCTAGGGTTAGGTTTTGGAATGTTAAGGGTTTTCCATTGTTTCTCAACAATAAATAGGCCTTCGAGCCTCATTGTAACACAGTTCAGAGGCATGTAGCCATCACATCTCTTCTCAGAGATAAGCTACGATCGCCCTAGCTAGTTTATTTCCATTTTCTGTTTGTAAGCATATTTCAGTATTTTCCATTAATGAAATGAAGTATTATTTCCGCTGCATCTTTGTGTATATGGTTATCTCTGTAATTTGTTACGTTCCTGTTTAAATCCGGATCATATATATAGAAAGGAGGTTTTGTCATTTGAATCATCGAAGAATTGTTCATTTATGTAATGTAAAGGAGGTTGCCCCCTCGAAGAGGCTGAATTCTAAGGCGTTGATCTATCTTTTCTATCTTTTCTTGAGCTAGTTTCATAACAGATGACTTGTGATATGTAAGGAGGGATGGAAAGGGCTTTACGTACTTGCTAAGAGGTTTAGAAACCATGTGCTGAAGGTTTGGAACACTTGCGTGAAGTTTGAGATCTTATAGATGAAGTTTGACAGGTGCGTAGCACCTCTGGTGTGTGTGCAGTACATGTCTGCTCTATGCACACCGCTTGACTGGTCTATGCACAACACCTACTTTTGTTTTGCTGAATTCACCCAAAATAGTGAGGAATGCTCTCTTGGGGTTTGCTCAAGAAATGATACGAGGCAAATGGAGTTTAGTTAAAGGCTAGGAAGGCCTTTATACTTGAGTGAATTTGATCTTTAGCTTTAAAACCCAATTTCTAATGTTTCACTTCTCCTTTTTGAAATGCTTGCTAATTCCCTTTACACTCTAATTTTCCTCTTTGTAGGTTGATGATGTTGGAATTTTAGCACTCTTCACATTTGAATTTGCTTGGATGAAGTTGGCACATAGTTTTTCTTAGTTGTTAGCTTAGGAATAATAGCTTATTACATATAATGAACATAAAATTACTTAAATTAGAAGAATTATTACATCTCTGTTTTTGTTTGGAATAAAATTACAATCTGAAATAGAATTGATACTTGGAACAAAAATTAGAACTTGGGCAAGCATAGCTACATGTTTTCCAATCCTCTTTAAATGAAAAAAGGATATTATTTTTCTCACTCTCATACTTTTTGCTGGCTTCATGCAGTGAAATGAAGTATTATTGGGCCTTGGAGAATGAAACCTAGTGACCTAATAGGACCTCGAATGACCAGACTCCATGTGGAATTGACTGACACAAAACATGATGAAATGAGCTTTTATGATAAATTTATGCTCAGTAAGACACAAGAAGGTGGGCAAACAAATATTTATTTTTGAGGGAGAGTAGGCTTTTTTTTTCACTAGGGCTACCATCAGTGAGTAAATTTTTGCACGAGAACCTAGGTGGAATGACAAAAATTTCAGAATGGGACTCTAATATGATATAAAAGAGGAGTTTTGATCACTGATGGCAGTATGCAAATACTGACTCTAACATCAACCTTATTTGGGGATGAAAACTCCTTGGAGGTAATAAGAACACCATAGACTAAGTGCCTAACCATGTGGGCCAATATGGTAAAAAGCTCATACTGAAATACATGACTGAATTCTGACAAATCAAATAACTCAAACTGACTCGAAATTGACTTGCAATCGACTAAAAAAAATGACTTACTTAACTGACGATTGAACTTTGAAAATTGCAGAAAATCAGTGAAGCTACATGGCCTTCACTTCGGGCTCTGAACTCCATTGATTCTCTACTTCAAACTTCTAGAAAGTTAAACTGTTAGAAACCGGGAAATTTTTGAGAAGCATATTTTAGAAAAGATAGTGCTTAAGGAGCCTATCATTAACTGGTCCTCCTAAGCATGGTTCTCCCTTCATCTTATCCAACAAGAAAGCATTTTTTCCCTCGGAAAGCTAACATTTGATGAGGGCCTTTCCACAGATTTTCAAATTTACCATGCTTACCCTTGTTTTCTTTCCTAGCATCCCAACGAAGCACCACATCTCCAATTTTGAAATCATCCTCGTTTATTTTCCGGTCATAGATTTTCTTTATCCTATCATGGAGATTAGGGGTGTTTTGAAATACCTCATCTCGTGTATGCTGTAGATGAATCATTTGATTGATCCAGCACTATATATCATCCTGTTCACTTCCTGCTTCTTGTAACAATTTTATGATCGGGACTGCTAATGATGAAGGAAAAACATTATCTATTCCATACACAATTTGAAAAGGAGAAAGTCCAAGATATTTCTTACTACTAACGCGATATGCCCGCAATGCATTGATAAACTTTTTGTGCCAATTCCTTTTGTTGGCCTCCAACATTTTCTTGATGATATTGATTAAGGATTTATTGGAGGACTCTACCAAACCATTTCCTTATGGATAGTATGTTGTATAATGTCCCAACTTAATGTTATATTTGTCACAAAACTCAGTCATCTTTTTAGACTTGAATGCTGCTGCATTGTCTGTGATGATCTTATTAGGACAACCAAAATGGGACAGGATATTAGTTTCTAAAAAATGAATGATAATTGAATCTGTTGCCTACCTGGTTGGAATCGCTTCGATCCACTTAGTAAAGTAGTCTGTAGCTGTCAATATCCACTTGTTTTGTGTGGAAAATGATGGGTTAATCTTACCTATGAAATCTAGGCTCCACTGTTGAAAAGGTGCATGAACTGATATAGGTTGTAGAGGCAAAGGAAGAAGTTTTATTTTACCTTGGAAAACATGGCACTCGTGACATCTCATCACTATGTTGTAGATATATGCAAAAAGTGTAGGACAATAGTAACCTGCTCTCAGTACTTTGTTGGCCATGGTCTTCTAGTACAAGTGCCCCCCACAATCTCCTTTGTGGAAGTCATTTATTACATCTTTAGACTCATCTTCGATCAAACAGTTCAACAAAACACCTCCAAGATCTTTCTAATAAAGTGTGTTGTCGATAATATAATATTTATAAGCCTTCAGCTTCAATGAAGTCATTTATTACTTCTTTAGACTCATCTTCGATCAAACAGTTCAACAACACACCTCCAAGATCTTTCGAATAAAGTGCGTTGTCCATAATATAATATTTAGAAGCCTTCAGCTTCAATGACTTGCTCTTAGCCTTAGACATGCCTGGAGGGGGATTTAGTTGTTGCAAAACATAAGTAATATTAGAATATCATGGAGATGATAAAAGATATCAGATACCTGAATGAGATCTACTTCTTCTTGATTTTTGGACAATCCTGCTACAAGGTTGATATCTAGAGCATGGAGATTTGACTCAGCCATGAGTTTGGCTAAACCTTGACCCTTGATCAGCTTGGTAGGCTTGATCTCAAGATCATATTCTAATAATGCTACTATCAATCTACCTCTTCTACCTTCTGGGTCATTCTGCACAAGAACTTATTTTACAGCTGCATTAGGCACATAAGCAAGAGTATGTGAATTTAAAATGCAAACTTTGAAATCCTTTACCGCCTTTACCAAAGCCAAAGCCCATTTATCTATGATGTTGTACTTAAGGGCTGCATCCTTGATGTTGCGACTGAAAAATGCTATTGGCAGCTCGGTTTTATCCCTTTTCTGCATTAATATTGCTGCCATGGTATGCTTAGAAGCAAAAGAGAATATAATGAAATCATTGGAGTAATAAACACTGATTAAAACAGGGGCAATGGTCAAGGCAATATTTACTGCATGAAAGGACTTGCAGGCTTCTTTAGACCACTTTACATCACTATTTTTTTTCAACATATTTTTTATCTCTTTAAAATGTTCAACCAAATTAGGAGTAAATTTGCGTAAGAAATTCATCTTACCATTGAATGCTTGGATTTCTTTCTTGCTACGAGGGAAATCAATTTGATGAATGGCTTCTACTCATGAAGGGTCTATCCAGATGTCGTCCTTTGAGATAATGTGGCTGAGAAATTTTCCTACCTCCATAGCAAACAAAATTTTCTTTAGATTGAGAGAGATCCCGAAATTTCTACATCTCTAGAAAATAACTCTTAAATGATGCAAATGCTCATGATCTGAATGTGACAATACTGTTACATTATCTAAATATACAACCAATAAAACATCTTTTTCATTGGCAAAGGCTATGTCCATGGCATGCAGAAAAGTAGCCCTTGCATTTTTGAGACTGAATGGGATTTTTGCATTTGCCCCAAGGTGTGGTAAATGCTGTCTTGTCCTGATTATCCTCATGCACTAAAATCTGATTGTAACTAGAGTAGCCATCCAATAGTGACATCCGGGAAGTGCCAACAACTCTCTGAAGGATATGGTCCATTTTGGGAAGTGGATAATTATCTTTCAGAGATACTTTGTTTAAGTTTCTGAAGTCTATGTAGAGCTAATTTCCCTGATCTTCTTTCTCGTTGGGACTAGATTTTATATCCAATCAGAAAATATGATGGGAACAATGATGCCCACCTTGAAAATTATGTTAATTTATTTCTCTATGGATGGCAACAACCTTAGGTTAATCTTTCTTAGCTTTTTTCTAAGGGGATTTTGATTAGGTTTAATTGGGATGGTATGCTGAATTATTTTCTTGTCATACTCCTTTAATTCTGCATAATCCCACGCACAAACATTAGAAAGTTTAGACAATAAATGAGTATATTTTTCTTTTACCTCTGGAGATAATGATTTGGACAACTTGATCATTTTTGGTTTTTCTACCGTTCCAATGTTCACGTCTTCAACATCTTTCTCCATAGGAACCAATGTGGGCTTCCTTGCTACATCATCCTAATTAAACAAGTATTCCAATGGTACACGACCTTTCGGAATATTGTTGTCCTTCAGGTGTAGTATATCAACTTGGGTTGCCTCAATGACTTGATCATCCTTGCCATAAACTTCATCCATGGAACAATTCTCAAACTTTCCTTCACTCTGAAGAAAATTATTTACCTAATTGTCATCCTAGAATACATGCTGATATCGCAAGTTGTCAGGAACACAGGGCCGATTCTTTACATGAATCTCAAATTTCTTGTTTGAAAAGATGGGGATTTTGAAATTGCTTGCAATTATAGCCAAAGAATATTCCATAAGATTCTGACTCCTTGGTAGAACCAAAAGTGTATATTCCTGAAACATTCTCAAAATATATAAACCACCATTTCTATATTGTCTCATCTGTGAATGGTGAGCTTGATATTCACCTTTAAGTTGCTTGATCACAAGTTCTAAATCACGATACACATAAATTCTTCGTGCACCCAATCTTTTCAAGATCTTTTAACCTGTGATCAGCACTTCGTACTCCACCTCATTGTTAGTGTAATCAAAAGCTAACTTTATGAGCATAATATAACATTCTGATGGACCTCACCTTGCTAATGATGTGGACTTCGGATCCAAATGCCAATGCCTACCCCATATTTCCTAAGAGCACCTTCAAAGTCCATGGTCCAAAGACTATGCTCCTCTTCCAAGGGCTATAAATCCAGTCTCTACTTTGGGTCAACTTTCTGAACTTTCTCTTCAACATGTTCTGAATTTTCCATTACCTTCTTTGATGGTTGTTCTGAGTGCTTCTCTGCCTTGTCCAATGGCTATTTTGATGAATTTGATAGATTTTCTTTTTCTTGATCTAAAAATGTCCTTATACAATTGGAAATATCTGGGACATCTTTTATTTCCACAAGCTGACTATCTACATCATTCAATCCACTATCATTATATAAAATAAATGATTCTAAATCTGTATGTACATCATTTATAGGATGATTATTCAGACTCTGCTTGCTAGTTACCATCAATTTCATTTTGGTTTCTTAATACAATTTCCTCAATTGCTTGAAAACTGGGATGCTGGCATAGGAGAAGTCTAATTTCAGTGTGCCTCTTAGTTTCACTCCCTAGGACCTTGACAATAACATACCAAGCCGTGGTGGTATATCAGCTACCACCACATCCATTAAGAGATTCTTTGTTGGGATTTGGTCCATGGATATTACCAAATCTTTGATTAGACCAAGACGATGAACCTTACCGGAATCAAAAGAGTACAAGTCATGGTATTCATGAGTTATATCTAGATCCAAATTTTCCATGATGGCCTTGGGCATTAAATTATGGGAGGCTCCAGAGTCAAGCATGGAGTTATGAAGAATGTATTGGTGGATTCTTAAACTCAGGTAAAATGGAGGAACCTCACTATCTTCTGATTGACCATCTATCGCTGGACCAAAAGTTAATTCATGATGGTCATCTTCAACATTAACCATGTCAGGAATAGGGTCAACTTTAAGCATTTTAACTATATCAGACTTGTAATGGCTATTTTTGACTGGTTCAATTAGAGGGATTAACTCTTTCAACTTTGAAATTTCAGTTTCTAGATTGAATGAGCTAGATTTATCTACCTTTCTTTGGATGATGTCTCTCTTCTCGCGTAGATATTTTGATGTCTAATCCTTCTTCTGACTATCATGGTCCTTGTTTGGATTGCTCGTAGATGGCTGATTTAATTTGTTTTGGTTAGTTGCAACTAGCTCTTTACCTTTACTTTGATTACCTTAAGGATTCGTCTTCTGTTGGGTATCCTTCTGTTGCGATTTCCTTTTCTGAATAGGAATGATCAGGACATCTCTATTTCTTAAGGAATATTGCTTCTGCTAAGAGCTGAGTGCAATCAAGTATCCTCTTTGACAATCATATGATTGGGTTTCCAATGCATAGTCATTTTCCAGTATGTAGTCTTCATCTTTGGGTTCTTCTGTCTTCTCGACATACTTCTCATTTTCAGTCAAGAAAATGGGATGGTAATATTCTCTGAAGAAGTGGTTTTCTTTGAAAATCGAGTCTGTTTCATCCTCTGATTCTCCTTGAGATTAATTCTACTGCAAGGGTGTTCGAACTTGTTGTTAAGATGTTGATGCTTTAGAAGCTTTTAGCTCTCTTTGTTTTATACTGTACTGAGGTTGTTGTTGGTTTCTGAAATTTGGATTTCTGACTTGTGGCTCCTGTTGTCTATCTGAGATTATCATTTGGTCTGCCATCCTCTCCATGGTTCTGATCAGTGCATCTAATTTAATATTTGTGGAAGAAGAGGGTTCTTCTTTAATTGTTACTTTCTTCTCTAGTTTCTCATGTTTCAACTAAGACTTTTTAATCATCATGTTTTCTTCCATGCTCACTGCATTATTTTGCATTTCTTCTAGAGTGGCATGATCTCTTTCCCTTAGTTGATAAGCCATATCTGGATCAAAGGCATCCAGATAATGTTGAAGTGCCAAATCAGGTGGAGGTTTCATGTTATCTGGAATGAAATTGTAGATTTGATTGAACCTTATAGTAAACTCCTGAACTGTCTCATTAGGATTCCTTTTCAATGTATTGTCTTCCATCAAGATCTGAAATGGATTCTTCTTTTCCTGCCACCTGGCTAAGAACAACTTATTTAGCCTCGAAGGAGTATCAATGGAGCGAGCTGCCAAACCAAGGAACCATTTTTTCACATCTCCAGAAAAACTTTGAGCCATTAGTCTCATTTTGGAATCATCTTCATTAACCTCTTCTAAATCAATGAAATCAACCATCTTGTCAATATGTTTCTGTGTTGTGATTCCCGAGCTGCCATAAAAAGAGGAAGTCTCTAGCCATAGGTATGAGGTAAAGCTGCCCACTGACCAGGTAATTCTAAGGGAGAAAATCTCACCGTCACTACTAGGGGAGGGCGTACGGAGACTCCAATGGGTTGAGTTGGCTCGGATGAAGATGGAGGTACAGATACGGTTGTTTTCGGAGGTGTAGTAGAGGGTATGGCAAAATATAAGCTTTCAAGTTGATACTAGATATAGGCTTTTTCTGCAGTAATTTGTAATTGATCAACTAGGCTTTGAAGTTTATCAAAATTAGACCAAACCTTGTGCTCAAGTTTTGAAAACTGAGATGTAGCAGAAGGTTGATTAAACAAATATTTTGAGGTGGGTAAGTATGAATCAAACTTTATGGGATCAAACACTATCTTTGTAAGACAAGACTCAAACTTCGAACAAAATAGGGATAGCTCGAATTTAATATCAAAAGGAATATCCTCAATACTTAGTATCTGATCTGGCAAGGAAGTGGTCCTTTCCAATTTTTTGCTTTCAGTCTCGGGGAAAGGGACTTTAGGTTTTCTTAACAATTTTTCAGGATCATCAACAGGAGAAGGAGGGTTTGGGTCAGGGTTTGACTTGGTATATATTTTTGGAGCCAGAATCTTAATAGGGTCAAAGACTATGTAAGGTAAAAGACTTCAGACTTGAGCAAAACAAAGAGAGCTTCAAACTTCAAAACCAAGGAATTTCTTTAATAGAAAATTTTAATAGGTAATGATCAAGAGCTTACCGATGGAATGAGGTTTGATTGAACTTGTAATTTGTAATCTTCTTTGCTTTTCGAAAAAACTCTAAAAATCTCCGATTGAATTAGCTGGATCAGGATCTAGATTTTTGATCTTATTTATCTCCTCGAAGCCATCTCTACAATCTTGACACTGCAATTACGGAATCAACCTTTTTGAAACTTAGTCCTATCATCCAAAGGACCAAATTCCAATGAAAACTTATCGTACACCGAGGGAAAATGAATCTTTCGTTCCCCGACAGCGACGCCAGTATGTTATCACTCCTCCGGATCTCCAAGGCTGAGGAAGAGTCTAGCTGAGGTAACCACAGACCAACCTTTTGACTTGGTAGCTAGCCCTAAGAAGCCAGAGATGGTTCTCTCGAAAAAATCACAGCCAAGAGGGCTAGATGAATTAGGGTTTGAGGCTAGTTATAAAGTGCAAATGGTTGTTTGATTTGATTTGGTGGGGTTATTGCTGGATGAGGGTATTAGGTCAAAGAGGCTATGTCAGGGAAAATTAGATATGCTTGTAGACAGTCAAAGGGGAAAGGTAGGAAGGAGGCTCAGAACTTAAAAGGTGATTTGGTGAGATTGCTTAAGATTGATGAGGAGTCAGGAAGAGAATATGAGACGTATTCTTCCTAAACTGAAGAAAAATGGACAAATTATGATAACTTTCCCAAAACAGAGCATGAGCAAACATGTATTATGCCTATCAACTTGAAAATTACCATATAACATATATGAAATGGTTTATGAGCTTACAAAACATGCATACAAATGATAATAAAAAGAAACATTGCTAAACATCCATACCACATGTACCCCAAAGAAATAGCTGCAACTCATCTATTAATACTAGCAAAAAATCTGATACAATAGTGTCTCTGATCACTAGGACAACATCTAACTGAGCCCAACCTCTGAAAAGAGTGAAGAAAGGGAAGATATAGACATCAAAACAAACTCCTCCCAACCTCAGGGTTCGAATCCATGAGAGGAGGAGCAGTTCCACCAAAATTTGAACTGATAGCTAGAGTGTAGGGTGGTCAAAGTGACTCATCCCTAATTACATTGAAAATGATTCATCTGACTTGATGAATACTATTAACCTAATGTATTTACCCCTAGGTAATAGTAAAAGACTATAATTACATTTACCATATAAATTACATTAGTAAAAGTTAATTCCCAAGGATGAAAATCAAAATTGGAGAAAAATAATTAAAATATTAGGCAATTTTTCCTATGCACAGTGTGAGTGCTCTATGCGCAATGCCTTTGGTCTGTGCGCAAAGCCATCTTCCAGCTGAGTTTTGAAGGGGTTGATGATGTCCAAATTGAGCTCAGGATAACTCATTGGAAAGATTATGCTATCTAATTTCCATAAATGAAATTGGATCAAAAAAATGATAATATTGGACCATCCAACAATTAAATCTCTCAATAATTCTTATGTGTGCAACTCCTAACTGAAAATGAGGGTAGAAAGGTGATTTTTGAGGTGTTTTTGGCCATTTCTCCCTATCACATTGTCTAATTTTGGTGTGCCAATAGTCAAAGTCATATGTTAATTGCCTTCTGAATCTAATGGTGGTCTTGGTTTCTCATTTGGAGGCTTCTAGAAGATGAAAAATGCATAGGGTGCTGGGCATAGGATAGTCCAACTGTGCCAAAAACTGGCCAAGTTGCACAAAAAACCCAAAATTCCAAAAAGTGCCCAGAATCTTGTCAAAATTGGTGTATGAGTTGTTGATAAAGCACGTTAAGCATGGAAGGAGGCCTCAACAAGGATATCCAGTTTTCCTTTCTCCTCTTGCACATTTCAAGTTTCAGGCTTTGACTTCAATTCCTTGAGTTTTGACCTTGCTATTTGGCTTCTTCAGCAATAATACTTTGCCATCCTCCTCTGTATGTCATTGTCTCTTTTAGCCTTTTCTAGGATATTTTCAAGATGGTTGTTAACCCTCTCAAGCCAATGCTCCTTGTTTTCATTGATCATTATGGCAAATTGCTCATTTAAGGTAAGCTCATTGGCTAGTTCAACTTCTTTCTGTTTCTCTAGTTCCAATGCTCTCTTTAGGCCTTTGGTTCTTGGCCTTTTTCTTGACACTTGTTCTTCCAGCTCATCAGGATCACCATATTTTCCATATGCTTAATCAAGTGAGGCCTTAGCCTTTTTCTCTTCTCTTTTGGCCTTGAGAAGGTCCACCTCCATGATTAGTTGTTTTGTCTTCAATTGTTGGTTTTCCTGCTCAAGAAATGAGATGAAATATTTAGCTATATCCAATTGAGTTTGTAATTGTTTTATTTGGAACTCTTTTCCTTTGATGATCAAGCTTGTGTTTTCATGATCATCATGCTGGTCCAAATCAACAAGGTCAAATTCTGTTTCTATCTCATGTAAGTCCTCATCCTCTGGCATGATTTCCTCATGAACAACTATCTCCATGATCTTTTGCTTGCCCTTCTGTACGTGCTTTTCTGATGATGAAGGCAGGGCCCCTCCCACAATCTGTGGGGAAAACACCTACCTCTGACCTCTATGATAAGTAGATGACAAAGTGCCCAAATCTGTCCTCTTAGGTTTGATGACCTTAACTCTGCTAGGTGACCCTATATGATCATACAATGGTGATGATGATGGTGAAAGAGGCTGAGATGATGGATGGATATATGTAGTGGGATGAGATGGAGGGGGTATATCTTCAGCTTGATGATCAGTGGGATGAGATGAAGAAGGAATATCTTTAGCATGTGGAGCTTTTGGAGCAGTGAAAATATTATTGGCAATGAAAGTGTCCCATGAGATGTTCAACTGATTAAGGTGTTGGAGGACAATGATCTTGATTAGAGAATGATGAAAAATACTATTCATTTTCTGCTCATACCTTTTTTCCTGAATTGTGTATGCCATTTTCTCAATGCTTTTGAACAAATAATAAGGAATATTGAGCATTCTCACTCTTGTGAAGTGCATGAGCAATCTGATATGGTATGTGTAGAGTTTGGAAAATCTACCTTCACAAGTGAAGTACTTCATGATGATTTTCATCATGGGAGCATATGTATCAAGAAGGTGGCTGAAAGGGAAGAATTTATTTCTCTCATTTCTGTACCAAGGCTTCAAATATGGCTCATAATACTGATGATCTAGGTTTTGAGCTTTAAACCACTTTTCACCCACATTAGGTATTCCAGTAGCAGCAACAATAATGGCTGAGGATATGGTGAAGGTTACACCAGCAAGGGTCACTTGATTGTCCTTAAGATTTGAAATGAAAACTCTAGTCAAAATAGGATGGCTTTGAACTCTTTGTACCATTTCACAAAAATCAAAACATCCCATATGCTTGAAACAAGTGACTGTCATAGGTGAGTCCATTAGTTCTCTGGTGTTGGTAGGTTCAAACCTCAATATTCTTCCTCCTTTGTGTGGTCTTCTTTCTTCTGTGTCTTCCTCTTCTAAAAAATCTCTGTTTTCTTCCTCCATGATGTGTTTTTGTTCTTTTTTCTTGAAACCCTAGGGATTAGGAAATAGGAGTGGGAATGGGGTAGGAAAAATTTAGGGAGTGGAGGAAGGTATTAGGGAATGTAGGGAAGTGATAGGGGATTGAAATATTTATGGGATTCAGGAATTGGAATTTTGTTATAGGTACGCAGTATGGCTACCTGGGAATTAGGTTTTAAGGGAGAATAGACTTGGGATAGGGATTTAGAAATACAGGGGTAGGGATAGGGTTTACTGTGATGTGGGAAGGATAGTTGGCTCTTAGGAACAATTTTGCGGGTGTAGGAATGAAACTAGGGATTGCAAGTCTTAAGAATTCCAAATTTCACACAATAAACTTCATAGCATGAATTGATGACTTGTGAGATGTAAGGAGGGATGGATAGAGCTTTATGTACTTGCTAAGAGGTTTAGAAACCATGTGCTGAAGGTTTGGAACACTTTCTTGAAGTTCGAGAGCTTATAGACAAAGTTTGATAGGTACGTAACACCTTTGGTGCGTGTGCAATGCCTGTCTTCTCTATGCACAATGCCTTTGGTGCATGCATAATGCTTGGCTACTCTAAGCCCAATGTCTTTGGTGTATGTGCAATGCTTGCCTCTAATTTTCTGAATTTTCCCAAAATCATGAGGAATGCTCTCTTGGGGTTTGCTCAAGAAATGATAGGAGGCAAATGGATTTGAGTTAGATGCTAGGAAGGTCTTTATACTTGAGTGAATTTGATCTTTAGATTTAAAACCCACTTTCTAATGTTTCACTTCTCCTTTTTGAAATGCTTGCGAATTTCCCTTTACACTCTAATTTTCCTCTTTGTAGGTTGATGATGTTGAAGTTTCGACACTCTTCACATATGAATTTTCTTGGATAAAGTTGGAACATAGTTTTTTTTAGTTGACAACTTAGGAATAGTAACTTATTACATATAACAAACATAAAATTACACAAATTAGAAAAAATATTACATCTCTATTTTTTTTTGGAATAAAATTACAATTTGAAATAGAACTGATACTTGGAATAAAAATTAGAACTTGGGCAATCATAGCTACATGTTTGCCAATCCTCTTTAAATGAAAAAAGGATATTATTTTTCTCACTCTCATACTTTTTGTTGGCTTTATGCAGTGAAATGGAGTATTATTAGACCTTGGAGAATGAAACCTAGTGACCTAATGGGACCTTGAATGACCAGACTCCATGTGACTTGACTAACACAAAACATGATGAAATGATGTTTTATGATAAATATATGCTTCGTAAGGCACAAGAAGGTGGGCCAACAAATATTGGTTTTTGAGGGAGAGTAGGTTTTTTTTTTTTTTTTTTTTTTTGACTAGGGCTACCATTAGTGAGTAAATTTTTGCATGAGGACCTAGGTGGAATGACAAAAATTCCAGAATCGGACCCTAATATAATATAAAAAAGGAGTTTTGATCACTGATGGCAATATGAAAATACTAACTCTAACATGCCCAATACTCTCAATAATATTGAAGGGTTCACCAAACCGTGGTGCTAGGTTAGCACATTATCCAATCCGTAAGGAGCTCTTCTTTGGTTTGACGTGCAAGTACACCTGTTCCCCGAACTAGAACTCCTTGAACAACTTGTTCTGATTTGCATAGATCTTCTCCCTATCCCATGCTGCCTTTAGATTCTTCTTTATAACCTGCATTTTTTGTTCCATGTCTGCCAACATGTCTGGTCCAATAAACACCTTATTAACTGGATCGCTCCAACTGATGGGAGTATTACACTTCTGCCCGTACAATGCCTAAAATAGACTCATTTATAAATATTCCTTATACCCATTGTTGTAAGCGAACTATACTAGTGGAAGATATTCTTTCCACTTTCGCTGCTAATGCATCACACACATCCTCAACATGTCCTCCAATATCCTGTTGACCCTCTCAATCTGTCGATATGTCTACGGACGATAAGATGTACTGAAGGGCAACTCTATTCCCAACTTACAAACAACTCCTTTCAAAAATTGGAAGTGAACTTTGCATCCCTGTCTGACACAATCTTCTTTAGAATACCATGTAATCTGGCCACATCTTTGATGAATACTCGGGCTACATCGCTAGCTGAGAATGTAGACTTCACTGGAATGAAGTACGCAACCTTTGTCAACCTTTCCACCACTACCATGATGGAATCATGTTGTCTCATTGTCCTCAACAAACTTGTGATAAAGTCTATGGAAATGAACTCCCATTTCCATTCTGAACACACAATCAACTATAGCAGTCCATCTAGATTCTTACACTTTGCCTTCACACGTTGAAAATCAAAACACCTAGCCACAAAATTTGCTACATCCTTCTTTAGATTCGGCCAATAATAAAATTTCTTCACTACGATCAATGTCTTCTAATAGCTTGGGTGACTTGAATATGGTTTGACATGAAAATCCCTCAATATCACCTTCTTGAGCTCACTACTATATGGCACATATACCCTATCCCTAAACCTAACTAATCCATTTGTTGTAAGACAATAGTCCACATCCTGTGCACTTGCACCTGTACCTGTACCACTACCTCTACCTGTACCTATACTACTATGTGTACCTGCACTTGTCCCTGTGCTCTGCTGCAACCTATGCACAATCTCCCTATACCTTACATCCTGCTGACCTGGCTACAAGATCCTATCCTGTAAGTCTATCCCATATGAGCTCATAGTTGCTAAGTGATTTACTTGTACCCACCTGCTAAGAGCACCTGCCAAATTTTTCTCCTTTCCTTTGATGTACTTGATCTCGAATTGAAACTCACTAATCGTGGCTAGCCATCTAGCCTTCTTGGAGTTCAGATTTGGTTGGTAAAACAAGTACCTCAACCCAATGTGACCACTCATTAGTACAAACCTCCTACTAAGAATATAGTGACTCCACATCTTCAATGCATGTATGATTGCTACTAACTCAAGATCATGTGTAAGGTAGTTCTGCTTGTGCTTGTTTAGTTTTCATGACTCATAGCATACCACCTGTCCATCTTGAATAAGGACTCCACCAAGTCCTCTCTTGCAATCATTTGTACCTACTACAAACTCCTTGTCCAGATCTGCAATCTGTAACACTAGTTCAGGTGTCAACAACTGCTTAAGATACTCAAAACTAGGGAAAATTTTAGGGGCTAATATTCGCAGGTGGGCTAATTTTCTATGTTTTTTACAAAAAAAGATTTGCTAATTTCCATTTTTCCTAAAAATGATTCGCCCAAATTTTATATCATAAAATTATTTTACCTTAAAAATTGCCAAAGTTTTATAGAGACTATATAAAATCATTATAAATTTGAATATTTTTACAAACATATAGCTAAACATTTTATAGTTTGCATGTTAAGGACTAGAAAGATTCACCAAGGTTTATAAACTTTAAGATAAATTTCCATCCTTAAAATTTTACTTGCTCAAAACTGGCCTCACACGCCTCTTTCCTGTCAAACTTCTTACCTTTCCTTTGCAATGATGTAATAGGATAAACAATCTATGAGAATTTCTTGACGAACCTCCTGTAATAACCTGCCAATCCCATGAAATATCTCACCTCATCCACATTCCTGGGAGCTACGCACTCCATGATGGCCCTTATCTTTTATGGATCGACTGCAATGCCTTCATTAGAGGCAACATGTCCCAAGTAGTGTACCTCAGTCTGGAAGAAACTACACTTGCTGAGCTTAGAATACAACTGGTGCTCTCTGAACAACCTCAACATTGTTGCTAAATGCTCATCATGCTCTTCCTCATTTTTATAATATACCGATATTTCATCAATGAACACATTAACAAACTTATCCAAATAAGGATGCACACACTATTCATCAAGCACATAAATCTAGTTGGAGCATTAATCAAACTGAATGGAACTATAACAAACTCATAATGCCCATACTTAGTCTAGAAAGATGTCTTGTAAATATCATCTTCTTTGATGCGTACTTGGTGGTATCTCGATGTCAAGTCAATATTTGAGAACACTGCTACTCCCTTCAACTGATGGAACAAGTCATCAATCCTCGGTAACAAATACATTTTCTTGATATTCGCTTTGTTTAACTGCTTATAGTCAATGCATAGTCTGAGAGTACCATCTTTCTTCTTCACTAACAATACTAGTGCGCCCCATGGCGATACACTTGGCCTAATGTATCCCTTGTCCAACATTTCCTTCAACTGCAACTTCAACTCTAGCAACTTAGGTGTGCTCATCCTGTAAGGTGCTTTTGATGCTATAGTTGTCCCTTGGCACTAACTCATTAGAAAAGTCTACCCCCTGTGAGGTGGAAACTCTAAAATGTCCTTAGGAAATACATCCTAAAACTGTTGTAGAACTAGGTACCTGCTCAAAACATATGTATCCTCAACTTCCTTACCTTTCTAGTCATAAATGTGCACGACAAATAACACACACCCTTTTCTGCGACTATGCTTTGCCTGCATAGTTGCACCATTGTAACGGATGTGAATTTTTTCTTTCCTTGTAAGACTCTTGGTTCCTCATTGTCATCCACACACTCAATTTCTTTGTCATAAAAATCCACCTTGGTTTTCTGAATATACAACCAATCCATGCCCAAAAACATACTATATGATCCCAACGGTAATACATTCAAATGTGCTACGGTAGGCATACTATTCAAATCAAATGAAAAAGCTCTTACCCAATGATGAACTCGCTTCTTTGTACCTATATGAAATTGCACTAACCAATATTTTGCATGCAATTCCTTACTCAAACCACACATATCCACCAAGTCAGGACTAATATAACTATAATTAGATTCAGGGTCAATCAAAATAGAAATAACCTGATCATAAAGCTTACCGTCCATCTCAATGATAGATGCCTGATGGTATGCCTATTTGTTATGCAATGTTGCATAAATACGAGGAATGTTCTGACCAACATCCCCAGCAGTCTGTGCCTCTTGTGCATTATATATATGAGGCCTACCACCCTAATTCTATGGACAATCTGTCTTAAGATGCTTCTTACTGCATGTCCAACACTCCAACCAACTAGTGTCCTCACCTTTATGCTACTTCTGTGACCCATGTCCCTATCTATCTACATTTAACCTCTTTTGTGGTGCCGCATTTTCTTTCTCTTTCACATTTTAAGGCCTTATTCTTTTCAGCTGTCATTTACCTTTACCTTTGTATTTTCCTTTCTATCCTTGATGAGATTCATTCTTATGCTTTGCATGTTCATAAAAATACTTCAATTTCCCAATAACTTCCTCAAGTGACCAAGGCTCCTCATACTCAATCTGATCTCTAAATGATAATGGAAATGCACTAAAAAATTGTTGAACTTTAGCCTTCTCATATTTAAGATGTGGTACATGCCTCAATAGCTCTAGGAACTTAGTCATGTACTCTTCATTTGTCATTGATCCCATCCTTAGCTCGTAGAATTATTTGGCCTTACTATCGTAGTACCTTTTTGACAAGTATATCTTCCTAAAAGTTATCTTGAACTCATGCCAAGTCAAGTTTAAGAGGTAAACCAGATGTCTACTTTACCTTTCAGGCGGAAGATAGATACTTTGGCTTTCATATTATCTGTGTAATTATGCAACTCAAAGAAATTATTCATCCCAAGTATCCAAGCCTCTGCTTCTTCTGGCTTCTTCACATTTCCATCAAAAGTAGGTGGCTTTTATTTCTTAAATTCATATGGAAAGTATCCCCTATCACTCCTCTTGTAAGGATGATAACAATAACGATCATGATGCCTGTCAAAACTAGAACTAGAATAATACTATATCCATCACCTCTCCTATCTGGAGTATCCAAAAACCTGCCATCTCTAACCATGTCATCTCTATCTGACCTATGACCACCATGAAACCTACTACCATATGCCCCAATAGTTCTATCCTCCTACCCATGGCTGATCCGAAGTGGCCCTTGTCATTGCAATTCTGACAAACTCTGAAGAAGTATAGCATTAAAGGTTATGCTTGTTTGTCTTATGCTTATATGATTTTGTCATTTTCCACCTTACAACTCCTTATTTCTTCCTTCAAGCTTCTTAATGTGTCTGCCAAATTAGAAGAGTGCCCAACACTACACTGCTCATCTGATTCACAGGGAGAGTCTTTGTAATCTACCATATTTTTAGTCATTTTGATCTCTTTCCTGCAAGGCATACTATTTAATCTAAACCAAACCACAATAAAACAACACACCTTAGCAAAATTCAGGGAGGATATCTCATCTCAAGAAAAACCAATCACTGTACTACATGTATAACATAATCATGACAACATATATACATATAATACATAAGCACATAAGCACATAACCATCAGTCTATCTAGAGTCGAGGGATCAATGCATGACCATATCAACCACACATACCATGACCTCATGCATGACAACAAAAATCATACCAATGTACATTGACAATATGCAAGCATAAACAACATGTAGCCAATCATATACTCATGATGTCATACTTCATAACAACAACATCCTCTTCCACATGGTGACATCACTACAACCATGACTGACACCATGCATATACAACAAGCACATAAAACAAAAGGATGATTAACACATGTGCAAATGACATGAATTCATGACCAACACACTGTCCATCCAGTTTGAGGGGTGAACCATGCTTTGATACCACTCTATAACAACCTCCTCCCACATCTACCCAAGTAACTATCCAACCAGGGTAAACATGTGATGAGAGGATACTATGATTATATTCAAACTCCTATGTGACCTTAAGGAAGTGGAATCGACCAAAAACAACATACAGACCTTCCACATCATCTGCAGGACTCCTAAGAACCATTCCACCCAATTAGGTAACTAGCCCCTGGGTTCCACTGAGGTTTTTGACCACTTGATCCCCAGACACTCCCATGATATGAAACTAAAATCTTCTAAGAGGCTTTGGATGGTTTCATTCCAAGGCATGTCAGCATCTAGGGACTATTTTCCCCAGTTCTATGCCAATGTCCCCAGGATTTGAAACATTTTTTCAGGCCTAGAGCCCAAGTCACTTCCCAAAATTGAATGACACCTTTAGAAAATAAAGATAACAAGGAAACAATGATGCAATTGTAAATAGTTGAATAAGCCCTTAATTTGACCCCTACTAGCCATGACAGACATTTCGTCAAACATATCACAATTATGTAATCTATAGGTGTAAACAACAGAATTAAGCATAGGGGTCTCATACTTATCTGAGAATCACTATGAAGCATTGTTCCCTTATATAATTTGTTGCATTATCATCTATTAAGTCATATATACAATGCTCATTCATTTACAGGTAAAAACATGATGAGATCCATACATAGCCACTATCATAAAACATATACATAACCAACATAATAGCAACATAAATACCAAGGAAATCACAACCATATGATCCACATATAGACCAATATAATACTCATAGAAATACAAGTATAAATAACCTCATATTGATGATGCAAAATCCAAACCCAAGATGGGACTACCACATTCCACCTGACAATAGAATGGTTGAGCCAAATCTCTCTTCATCCATTCACCCCCATGCCATATTCCAAGCATGAATGTGGGACTCAAACCAAAAGAACCAACTAGGGCATCGTGAGTCTAGACCACCTCACCCTCATCAATAGAGACCAGGATTTACTGTAATCCATCCCAGATCACTAGGCCAACCCAATAAACATGTAATAATAGACTTTATCGTGATCTCCACTAGATCACTAGGCCAAACAAGCATGGATGGCACCATATTTCTCCACCTACACCGTGATGAATTTTCCTGTCTCCTAGTCTCCTAGGCTTTACCGCAATCCACACCAGATCATTACGCCCTAAACTGAGACACACTCTCCAGGATTTACCACATATCCAAACCTATGATTACTAGGACCAATGGAGAGAAATCCACCTCTTGGCTTTATTGTATATCCTGCCAATCACCAGCAAGGATTCCCAGGCCCACTGAGGCAACAAAAAATCCAGATTTACCGCAACCCATAGACTAGTTCAGGGGTTACTAGGCCATGTGTTCTATCATTTGGAGATCCACCTCACTCAACTTCGAATCCATCCAACAATCCATATCAACCAAAACATGAGAACCCCATCACACCATAGCTATTCAGAAATGACAAGGCTAGGTTGAAAACACTGTCACACCTAGAAAAAACCATGCATGCCAAATCTAGCAAGGAAACACATGAAAATTGATACCTGTAAAGAATCCAGCTGTAGCTTTTTGATTCTTCTCTTCCTTGAAGAATGTAAACTTTGAAACGGGAATTCGAGCCAAAAAAATCCCAGAAAACCCAAAAAAACATGAAAAATAGTGTTAAAAACGAAAAGTGCTGATGTTCGAATAACATTTTTTTTTTTTTTTTTCAATGGTAAATTTTGTGCTAAAAACACCCTCAAAACAAAAGGTGTTGATGCTAGAATAACATTTTTTTTCAAGGGCAAATTTTCAACATTTCGAAATAATGGCATAAAAGGTTTTATCATGACTCCGAAAAACATTAAAATTTCAAAAGAATATTGAAAACATAATAATATTAAATATTAAAACAATGAAAAACACAACAAAAATAGGTTAAAAAATAACAAAACGTAAATTAATATATTTAAAAAATAAATCAAATATATAAAAAAAGACAAAAATAAATCAAACACAAAAAAAATTAACAAAAAAAAACAACAATCATAAAAATGTAAAAAAGGAAAAAAAAACAAAATTAACCTATAAAAGATAAAAATAAAGAAACTTAAAAGAAAAACAAATAAAAAATAAACAAATAAATAATAAGAAAAATATATTTAAAAAAAATGTAAAAAAAAAAAAATCTTGTAAACCATAAAAAAATTTGAAAAAAAAAAAACAAATCAAAACAAAAACAAAAATATGGAAAAAGAATTTATAAAATTAAGTAAAAATAGAAAGTTTTTAAAAAACATTAAAAAGAAAATTGAAAGTTAAAAACAAACTAGATTTAGAAAAAATAATAGAAAATTAATGAGAAAACAAAGAAAAATTTAGAAACTACTAAAATTAAGATTAAAAACAGTTAAAAAAAACAAAAAAAAATCAATACTCAAATTAAAAAAAAAACCAAAAAACAATTAAAAATATATATATATAGATATAACAAAATAAATATTTTTTTGATTAAAAAAACATTTAAAGTTTTTATTAATAAACAAAAAACATTTCAAAACAATATCAAAATATATATATATATATATATATAATATGAAATAAATAAATTATTAGTTTTTTTTTATTTTAATTTTTTTTTAAACAATAATTTTTGTATTAAAAAAAAAATTGGACTCACGCCCTCTACCGCCTGACCAATAGTGGTGGCATGGCTGGGAGGTGAGGATTTTTAAGCTTATTTTAAAAAAAATAAAAAAATGTGTATAAATTATGTAAACTTTTTAAATTTTTTTTTAAGAAAAAAAAAGTTTTAACCATTTAAAAAAAAAAACTCTATTTAAAAAAACAAAAATAAAAATGAAATGTTAGTTTAAAAAAAAAATAAAAAATATGGTATATTCTTTTTTGTTTTTGTTTTTAAATTAAAAATATATATTTATTATATATTTTTTGTTTTGTTTTTTTTTTTTTTTTTTTTTAAATCTCTCACACATATATGATTTTATTTTCTTTTCTTTTTAAATAAAAAAAATAGGGTTTAATAAAAAATTTATTTATTTATTTTAAATAAAAAAATATATATTTGTTTTCAAATTTTAAATGTTTTTTGATTTTTTTTTTAGTTTGAAAATATATATATTTTTAAAATTTTCATTTTTTTTGGTTTAATTCGAGTATATTTCTGTTTCTTTAGTTTTTTTTAAATGTTTTTAATCTTAATTTTAGTTGTTTATTTATTTATTTTTGTTTATTTTGTTTATTTTTTGTGTTTTTTTTGTTTTGTTTTAATCTAGTTTGTGTGTTTGTTTGTTTTGTTTTTTTCTTCTAGTTTTTGTTAATTTTTTTTTTTTAAATTTTTACTTAATTTTATAGTTTGTTTTTTAATTTTATTTTTTCCAAATTGTTTTATGGTTTACAAGATTATATATATATATATATATATATATATATATATATATATATATATATATATATATATATATATATATATATATATATATAAAGTAATCAACATTTAAAAAAAGGAAAATAAAACAACTTGAAAATTCGTAAAGTAATCATGATTTTAGAAAAAATTGGACATAATAAATTTTAAAGTGTGAAAAATAAGCCCTCTAAAGAAAAAAGGTATGCTGCATCAACACATTGCATCGATAAGTTTCAAAATCCGCATGAAAATAACTAACGTTAAAAAACAAATATTTATATTTCATGCATAAGAAAATTTAAAGTGTCAAAAATATGCTCTGAAAAAAAAGAAGTGTATTTTGCATCACCACTTTTCAAAATTGGGTCACTTTTTTCCTACCTCTACGAAATAGGTAATCGTATCGGTTCTTTAAAGTGTCAAAAACTATGCACTAAAAAATATGTGTGTTCTGCATCGCTCCTTTTCAAAATCGGGTCACTTTTTTGCTATCTATATGAAATGGGTAACAATATCAGTTTCTGTTTCAAAGTTTAAGTTGTTCTTGCTTGCTCCTTCCTTCCTCTTTCCTTCTTTGCCTTTCTTGATCCAATGCCAAAATTCTCCAAGAAAATTCTAAGTGTCCAAGAGTGAGAGAGAGAGAGAGAGAGAGAGAATAATGAGAGAGCTCCAAATCTGAACTGACAAAAGGTTAGAACTGATCCCTAAAAGCATTTTTATAAATTAAGCCTCTATTTTATTTATTGTCCAATATTTTCCTTCATTTTTCTCCTCACATGCAACCTGTGACTTTTCACCTTCCTTTTCTCCTAATTTCCATTATTTGAATGAATAAATGTGCCAAAAATGACTTTTTTCCTCTCCAAAGCCGTAGCCATTTCCTTTGCCAGTTTCGTTATCCATAATAACCAAAATGAACACCCACTAGGATGTGTTGCCCAACATTGAGCTTGGAATAAGTGTCCCACCAATTGTGGTTATTATTGTTGCCTTTATTAACTTTTAGTACATGGAATTTTCATCAGGGTTGTAACACATGTGGTAGCTTGTGGTTGGACCACATGACAATTTCTAGATGGGATACATGTTATCCATGTGGTACTTTATAGTTGGTCCATGTGGTGCCACGTGGTAGCCCTCAATTGAGCCATGTCAATCATGCTACATATTTCCTTGTCATCATGCCATTTCATCTTGGGAGTGTGCCACGTCATTCTCTCACTTTCCACATGTCATCCTCTAGATGTGCCATGTGTCATCCTCAATTGTGTCATCCCTAAGTTTGCCTTTAATTTTTTAAGACCATAACTTTCGCATACAGTGTCTATTTGAGTTAATGTTCAAATTGCGTTAAAAAGCAATTAATGAGCTCTTTGACATGGAGACCTTTTCATCAACATTTGAGATCAAAAAATTGAATTGGTTTTGAGAATTATCTTAGATCAATCCTCCCCATTAAGAAGCTTCTGAAGCACCAAAAGTTTGATTTTATTCAGTAAGTAAGTGAGGGTATAACTCCATCACTTTTCCAATTTCCATCCACAATTCTTTGTTTGGATGCATTCATTTTAGACCCACATGAAGATATTCCACATCACCTCTTTGTGAAACCTCACCTTCCTATCAAGAATAATATCTTCCTACAACTCATTGATATATTTAAGAGCAAAATCATCAATAGAGGGAACTTGAATGTTCTCACCTTAATCCATAATCATAGGAGGCTCATATATTTTCAAGTTTTCAAAATTCACCATTGAATACATCTACATATATGGAGGTAAATTTAACAAGAAATAATTCTCAACTGTCTTTTCCAAAATTGTAAAAAAAACATACCTTATTGGTTTGAGCTTTTTTCCTTCACCTTTAAGACGTTCTTTGCTGATATATAACAAAACTTGATCACTGAATTGGAAATGATGTTTGAATTGATGCTTGTCATTCCTAGCCTTATACTTAGCTTGATCCTTTTCCAATTGTTCCTATATAGATTGATGAGCTATTTGGATCTTCTAGATGAACATTATGGCTTTGTCTACATCACTATGTCCATCTAGGATCCCAAAATCAAATTCCAAAGGAGACTTGGAAGATATCCAAAACATGTCTCAAAAGGAGATCTTTGTGTGGAAGAATGTATGGCATGATTATAAGCATGTTGTGCATAGTGCAATTGCTCATCCCAAATCTTAGGATGTTTGCTACAATATCCTCATAGTAGATATATCACTATTCCATTGACCACTTTTGTCTATTTTTCGGTCTGTGGATGAAAATCAATGCTTTTTTGAAGCTTGGTGTCCATTAACTCCCATAAAGTTAACCAATACTCCCCAAGGAATGTTGGGTTGTGTTATATTCTTTCCAAGATTAGCGTGCAGGGGGGTCACAGGGGGTTTGAGGGGGGCGGTAGCCCCCCTCTATAGGGTCTAGGGCAGTGCCCCGGGAAATTTTTTTTTGGACCCTATATTAGGTGGGCAGACCTACCTATGTTTTTGTGCATGGATTTCGCACATGGTTTTAGGCAGGATGGTTTTTGGTCCATGGTATTTTGTAGATTTGGTCAAGGGAATTGCGGTTATGTTCTAATCCATGGTTAATGGATGCTTCAACATGTATATATATGTATTGTAACATTGAAAGGAACATAATGAAAATTAATCTGGTAGTCCCTGTTTTGGGATCCAGGTGAAAATCTCTGCGTCTATTTGTTTTATGTGTTATGCTCTTGCCATTGTTTATTTTCTATTTTATAATTCGTATGCAGGAAATTTTTGTACAGGGTTAAAACCTAAAAGGAAGTGAGAGTCTTGATCAAATGCAATGGATGCGAGAAAACCAAAATTCCCCCAAACATTCTAAAGGAACATATGTGTAGTCTTCTCTCCTATTATTTTCTTTTGAAAAGGCATCAAGACACATATTTTTCCTAATCTATCCACTACCACATACAAGTGATCATGACCTTTTCTAGACATAGGTAGACTCCCTACAAAATCCATAGACATACTTTCCCATGGATGAGAAGGTACAGGAAGTGGCATGTGAAAACCCAATTTTTTGTTACTGGATTTGTTAGTGGGATACATGACACATCCCTTTTGATATTTAGACACAATTTTATTCATCCAAGGTCAATAAAAATAATGTTACAACTGAGCTACTATTTTTCCTACACCAAAATGACTGGAAAGGAGAGAAGTATGAGCTTCTCTAATTACATGTACTCTTTCATATCTTGGAATGCACAATTTCAAAAGATGACATAACAATTTGTCATGAAAATGATAATCTAAGTCTTCTATTTGAGTACCATGTATTCGTGTTTTGTATATATCCTTGAAATATTCATCTCTAGCAAAATGTTTGATATAACTTTCATGAGCTAAAGAAGTATGTTATAAAACAATGGATGTAACAATAGAAGCTCTTGATAACATATCAACAACTTTTTTTTTTGTATACCTTTCTTATAATTTATGACCAAATGGAATTGTTGAAGGAATCCCATCCATTAGAAATGTCGTGACTTCTATAGATTAGACTGTGATTGAAGATACTGAAAAGGCTGATGATTTGTATGAACAATTGTCTCTTTTCCCATCAATTAGTGTTTCCACTTATTCACACTCTGAACCAAAGCATGTAATTATTTGTCATATTTAGGGTAATTTTTTACTATGCTAGAAAAGGTCTTATAATAGTAACAAATTGGTTTCCTTTGTTGCATTAACATTGCACCCATGGCATAATCACTTGCATCAGTTTCAATTTTGAATAGTTGTTGTAAATATGAAAGTGCTAGAACTAGTGTTGTACTAATTTTCTCTTTCAAAGTTTTGAAGAGTTTTTATATTTTCCTCCCGATTGAAAGATCTACTTAGCACTTCTCAAAACATCTATAGGATATGCAATAAACAAAAATTTAGCAACGAATTTCCTCCAATATTGAACTGCTCGAAGGAATATTCTAACTTTTGTTACATTATTAGGCTTGGGCCATTTCATGATGGCTTCAACTTTAGTGGGATCGGTTTTCAATTCACAACCCCTACAATATAGCCTATATAAAATAAATATATTTTACCGAATTCATATTTTGACATCTTTAGACACACTTTCTCCTTTTTCAAAATATATAAGACTTTCCTAAGCTTTACATGATCTTCTCATTTTTTGTTAAAAATCAATATGTCATCTAAGTGGACTATTAAAAATCATCTATGAATTACTTGAACACATCATTCATAACTCCAATGAAAGTGGTGGGAGCATTATAAAGCCAAAAGGGAATGAATAGTGATTCAAATAGACCCTATTTTTTTTAAAAACCGGTTCTCCAAATATCATCTTAAAAAATTCTTATCTAATGATAACCATTTCTTAAGTTTAACTTAGTGAAATAGATTTCATTTTTCAATTGATCTATAAAATCATCAATATGAGGAATAGGGTAATGATTATTCACTCTCATTTTTTTTAATTCTTAGAATCCACCTATATTCTCCATGTACATCTTTCTTTGATACCAACACACAATGGGTGATCCACATGGAGAAGTACTTGGTTGAATGACTCCTTTCTCAAGCAACTCTTGAACTTTCTTTATTTCTTCATTCTCAATAATTGATAACATGTACATACCAATGTTAAGAAGAACAACATCTTGTTGAAATTGGATATTATGTTGTATCTCTCTCTTTGGAGGTGATTGTTTAGGTTCCTGAAATAGTTCATCATAGTTAGAAACAATTTAACTAATTCATCATAGTTAGAAACAATTTTAACTAATTCATCTTTATGTTTAGGATCAAATCCTTTAAAAACATTGGTTTTATCATTATCCTTAGCTTCTATAATCATGAGTATAAAACTTTTGCTAGCATTTACAAATCTTTTCATCTATCCTATGGTAACAAGAGACAAATTGGTCTTGATTCAGTGGGTTACTGTGATATACCCAATCTCATCTTTTATAAGATACTAATTTTTCTCCTCCTTATAGAACATAACTTTCCTATCATACAAATATGGAATTCCCAAAACAATCCCACAAATTTCAAGTGGTATGACAACTAAATCTACCTCATCGGTGAAATTAGATGTAATTGCAAATCTCATTGTTCAAACACCTACAACTTAGTATTTTTACATATCCATCTTAAGGGATATGGTTTTGGATGAGGCTTAGTTTCCAATCCAAATTTCTTAACAATTTTTTCAAAAATAAGATTAGCTTGAAATCCACTTTAAAAAGTGTATCAATATTTGCATGCTTTGAGATGACTCTAATATGAAATATATCACTTCATTTCCTTTCATCATGTATGGTTTCAGATTTTGAAGAATGAACACTAGAGATACTGAGAAAAAAAATATATACCTTGTATTCCCATGGTTGTGATCTAGGTTTCATTCCTAAGTCTAATCCAAGATCATGTTGGACTATAGTAGTGGCCTTCTTATCATACTTCTTGTTCGCGAAATTCTTTGGTCATAGTCTTGGATGAAGTTTCCCACACATGGAATCATAATGTCCTTCATTTTTTCAGTGTGAACATGTAGGATTCTCACCTTCTTTCTTTATTGTAGTTATTTTTTTTGTATTTACCCTTTTCTTTCTTCTTGAATACAACTATTTGAATTTGTTTCTTTGAGAAGTTCTCATGGATATTCTTTCCCCTTAACTCAAAATGAGTTTCTTGGAGACAAACTATGTCAAAATTAGCTGGGTTAAACATAAGGATACTATGTCTCAAATAACTATGCAACCCACCAATATAATTCAAATAGTTTTTTGTGTATACAAAGGAATGCCCAATATTAAAGCCCGCTTTGAGTATAATATTGCACATTTGCTCTTTTGTTCCTCTACCTTGTCTTTTATTTTGCCAATACATTAATGCTTGTTGAATATATCTTAATGGATATAATTGATTCTTTAATGCAAATGTAAATTCATACCAAGAATATGGCATTTTACCTTAAACAAACATCTTCATGAATTCTACTCTCTCACCATCAATGTTGTGCTTCTAGGTTGGAAAATAGCTAGCCAAAACTTGGATTATTTATCCATAACTTTGAACCTTGTAGTAGACTTCAACATGCTTAATACAATTATCTATATTTTCTGCACATTAAGTTCACCATTATACATTTGCAAATCAAAGTTCACAACAATTTTATAAAGTCAATTTATAATCAATATTTTTCGGTTGTCCTTTTGGATATGGATATGGAGGTGGAGAAGAAGAAGGAGGAGGAGGAGGAATTTGTTGAGGGTCACTAACAGCCTCTTCATCTTTAACTTGGCTTGGGCCTTCTCCTTTGTTTATTTTTTCTTTGTACATATCTTCCACCACAACTTTCATGTCAATAAAAGCTTGTCGAAACATACTTTTAGACTCATTGATGCATTCTTCCCTTGCATGCTCCATTAATTGTCATGGAAACATTTGTCTCATACCAATCTCAGGATTAAACTCTTCAAGTGATCCTTCTCCATGCTTGGGCTTAGATCTGGTCAATTTTCAACACTTTGCAAATCCTGAATTAAAGCTTGAAATACTTTTGTATCCTAAATGTAGCTTCTTTTAACTTTATAATTAAAGTTTAATTGAGTAATTAAAAATATGTATGTGTAGGACAAATAGAAAGAAGAAAGACCATAAGAACAAGTTGATAATGGAGTTCATGCTTCTTGGGCTATGTCTCTTGGTCCCTTCAAATGATCAATTAATTTATTAAAGTGATGCAAAATACTACAAATTCTTTCTTACATCAACATTTATCTCCAAGTTGTAATATCAAGAACCCTCTATAAAGACTATAATATTGCTAGAATTCTCTTCCCATTTTCTTTCTAGAAACAGAAAGGCTTTATGGCCTTTATTTTACCATAACTTTGTTGGAAAATAAACTGTTAAAACAAATTTTCCACAATATATTTCACAACTTCAAGCCATGGTGCAATGGTAAAGAAGAAGACCAATTATGTGAGGTCATTCATTCAATCCTCAATTAACCATGAATATGGGAGATAATATGATTTTTCTAATTTATGGTTTTCCATGATATTATAAACCATTTGAATTTAATGTTATCTATCCACCCATGCATGTGACATTATGGGACTTCAATATATGTAACCACTCAGATAATATATCACAAAAACATTCACAATATATTTTCCAACCAATCATAAGATATACACCTTCCCACATCATCCTTCTAGAAGGTCCATGCATAAGCTTGCGGATGGCCCATGTGACATTTCTTAGTTGGCCTATGTGGTAGCCATGTGGTAGTTTGTTGTTGGTCAAAGTTATGCCTTGTGGCAACCTATAGATGGTTCCTGTGGTGCAACATGGAAGTCTCTTGTTGGTCCACGTGGTGCCACATGGTAACCTTCCATTGAGCCATATCAACCATGCCACATATTTCCCTATCATCAAGCCATGTCAACATAATATGAGTGTGCCATGTCATTCTCTCATGTGCCATGTGTCATCCTTAGGTGTGCCATCGTTGTTTTTCCTTCAACTCTTGAAGGCCACAACTTTTGCAAATAGTGTATGTTAGAGCTCGTTCGAATTGCATTGGAAAGCTCTTGATGAGCTCTTCAACATGGTGACATTTTCATCAACATGTAATACCATCAATTTGGATCAGTTTTGGGAATCCTCGTGGATCACTTGTTGAGTTATTTTTTTTCATATTTTGTGCATTATGATTATGAAAAGTGATGAGTCACTTATTTGGCATCATTTTTGCTTACTAAAACATCTCTTTTTGCCTAAGTATCCCTCACTTTCCATCTTTGATCGCTATATATATTCTGTTGTTTATGATTACAGGTATACATACACATATTTTCTTCATTTCTTTATTTATTTCACTTTGATTTAGGTGTATGTGGATCTCTCTCTCTCTCTCTCTCTCTCTCTCTCTCTCTCTCTCTATATATATATATATATATATATATATGGTTTGTTATCACTGGTTTCCTTCTTAGAAGGTTTACTTGTGGTGGGTTGAGGTTTCTTCCTGCTACTTTTCAATTCTTTTTGAGAGTGGTGAACACCAATAGAGAGAATTTGATTTTGCACTTCCAATGCCTTGGTAAAATTCTCAGCTAGCATGGAATTATTTTATCTTTTAATACAAATTTCTATGCTAGTAAGAAGGGTTGAGGTATACTATTCGATAGTTACTGCATAATGGAGAGCAACACTGGTGGGGGACTTGTTTAAGAGTGTTTTGAAGCATTGATTAAAATCCTTGAATTTTTCTTTCTTATCCATCTTAAAGGAGACTAACTCTCTCAACAATTTAGTAGGTGTTTTATCATCTTCAAAATTGCTCATAAACACCTTAAAAAATTGATCCTGATTAGAAATAGAGGTTATGGGAAAATTGTAATACCAAGTGATAGCCTTATTCTTGAAAGTAAAAAAGTAATCAACAAGACATATTTGTTTTGAACATTCATCAAACACAAGGTCAAATAAAAACCTTTAATATGATCTTCCAAAGTGATATATTTATCCAAGTCAAGCATCAGACGGAGTTTTTTAGGATGTTACGGAAAGTCATGCAAAGAACTTGCGAGGTTCAAGGCCCCTTGAGCCATCCACATGGGTTGTTGATTACCGGTGTTTATATGCCCTTCACCATATAAGTTATTATGCTCTCCTTCACTCTCAGATTTTTCATTTCCTTGTGACTCTTCCTCGTTATGGGGAGAAGTTGAAAGAGATTATTCAATAGATTCCAACAAATATACTAGAGGTAAATCGAATAAATATTCAATAGATTCTATTAATACACTTTTAAAGGGGGAAGATGTATGACCAATATTTATGGGGTCTCCCTGGTGTGAAGTCCCAATTAGACCTCACACCGTTTGGGATAGAAGCCCCATCCGATATGTAGGCCTGACAACCATCTTGTTGTTTCAATCTTAGATGTCAAATGAGGTGATGCTAGAGTGAGGGAAAGAATGAAATGCCCGAATAATTGGGATGAGATCAACCCAAAATTAATAATATGAAAAACAATGTAGAAGAGTGCAACAACTAAACAATACAAAGAAGTATGCCTCAAGAAGGGTTAGTGAGATAAAACTATCTCAGACATACGTGAATAGGAAAGATGCGAAAGGTTAAATACAAATCAATTCACAATAAGTTACCAACATTGTGTGGAATAAGAAACGAAAATATTCAAAGTAGGCATGAAAAGCATAAGCCACAAACTAGTTCATTAACATATCACTAATATGAAAACATATATACAAACACAATGGAAATACTAGAAAACCAATATGACCATAATGAAAAAGCACGAGAATTAATTCTGGAAGTGAAGAAATTATTATTAATGATGTTTCATATACAAGTAAATGTCTTGAAAGCTATCAAATACCACTATTGGAGCATGGGCTGCTCGTACCAGCTTCCAAAGAAAAATTCTAGCCTCACCACAACTCACTCTACTAGCTTCCTAGTGCTGAGTGCCTCCAGCTCTTCAAGCGCAAATAAATTACCTAATACTAGCCCTAGATCAAGTGATAAAAGTCCCTTACAAATGAAAAATAGTGTTAAAAACAAAGTGTTGATTTTGGAATATATATATATATATATATATATATATATATATATATATATATATATATATTAGGGTAAATTTTCAACATGTTTTAAAAATGGCTGTGAAAACCAAATTTTTGCGCAAAAATTGTCCAAAAAAACACCCTCAAAACGAAAAGTGTTGATGTTCGAATAACACTTTTTTTTCAATGGTAAATTTTGTGCTAAAAACACTCTAAAAACAAAAGGTGTTGATGCTGGAATAACATTTGTTTTTCAAAGGAAAATTTTCAACATTTCGAAATAATGGCGTAAAAGGTTTTATCATGACTCCGAAAAAAATTAAAATTTCAAAAGATTAATGGAAACATAAAAAAATTAAAAATTAAAACAATGAAAAAACACAACAAAAATAGGTCAAAAATAATAACAAAACATAATTTAAAATATATATTAAAAAAAATCAAAGATATAAAAAAAGACAAAAATAAATCAAATATAAAAAAAATTAACAGAAAAATCAATAATAATAATAATAATAATAATAATAATAATAATAATAATAAAAAACCAAAAAAACCAAAAAAAAAACTAAAATAAAAATAAAAAATGTGTATAAATTATGTAAACTTTTTTTTCTTCTTTTAAATAAATTAAAAATAAAAAGTTTTAACCATTTAAAATAAAAAAAAAAACTCTATTTAAAAAACAAAAACAAAAATGAAAGGTTAGTTTAAAAAATAAAATAAAAAATATGGGCATATTGTTTTTTTAGTTTTTGTTTTTAAATTAAAAATATTTATTTATTATAAAAATTTAAATGTTTATTTATTATTATTATTTTTAAATCATATATATATATATATATTTTCTTTTGTTATTAAATAAAAAATATAGGGTTTAATAAAAAAATTTAAAAGTTTTTTTTTTAATAAAAAATATATATTTGTTTTTAAATTTTAAATGTTTTTTGATTTTGATTTTTTTTTTCCAATTTTGAATATATATATATATATATATATAATTTTTTATTTTTTTTTGTTTAAATAGAGTATATTTTTGTTTTTATAGTTTTTTTAAATGCTTTTAATCTTAATTTTAGTTGTTTTTTTAATTTTTTGTTTTTCTATTTTTAATCTAGTTTGTTTGTTTGTTTTGTTTTTTTCCTTCTAGTTTTTGTTAATTTTTTTTAAATTTTTCTATTTTTACTTAATTTTATAGTTTAGTTTTTTTTTTTTTCCAAATTGTTTTATTGTTTACAAGATAATTTTTTTTAGAGATATATATTTTAAGTAATAATAAAACAACTTGAAAATTTGTTAAGTAATCATGATTTCAAAAAAAATTGAACATAATAAATTTTAAAGTGTGAAAAATAAGCCCTCTAATGAAAAAGGTATGCTGCATCAACACATTGCATGGATACGTTTCAAGATCAGAATGAAAATCACTAACATTAAAAAAATGAAAAATAGTGTTAAAAATGAAAAGTGTTGATGCTGGAATAAAACTTTTTTTTTCTAGGGTAAATTTTCAACATGTTTTAAAAATGGCTGTGAAAATCAATTTTTTGTGCAAAAATTGTCCCAAAAAACACCCTCAAAAGTGTGAAAAATAAGCCCTCTAAAGAAAAAAGGCATGCTGCATCAACACGTTGCATCGATATGTTTCAAAATCAGCTTGAAAATAACATTAAAAAACATGAAAAATAGTGTTAAAAATGAAAAGTGTTGATGTTGGAATATATATATATATATATATATATATATATATATATATATATATATATATATATATATATATATATATATAGGGTAAATTTTCAACATGTTTTAAAAATGACTGTGAAAACCAATTTTTTTTGCAAAAATTGTCCAAAAAAACACCCTCAAAACGAAAAGTGTTGATGTTCGAATAACATTTTTTTTCAATGGTAAATTTTGTTTTAAAACACTCTTAAAACAAAAGGTGTTGATGCTAGAATAACATTTTTTTAAAGTGTGAAAAATAAGCCCTCTAAAGAAAAAAGGTATGTTGCATCAACATGTTGCATCGATACGTTTCAAAATCAACATGAAAATACTAACATTAAAAAACATGAAAAATAGTGTTAAAAACGAAAAGTGTTGATGCTGGAATTATTATTATTATTATTTATTTTATTCTATTTTTTTGTTTAGGGTAAATTTTCAACATGTTTTAAAAATGGCTGTGAAAACCAATTTTTTGTGAAAAAATTGTAAAAAAACACCCTCAAAACGAAAAGCATTGATGTTCGAATAACACCTTTTTATTTATTTATTTATTTTTATTTTTTTACTCCAATGGTAAATTTTGTGCTAAAAACACCTTCAAAACAAAAGGTGTTGATGCTGGAATAACATTTTTTTTTCAAGGGCAAATTTTCAACATTTCGAAATAATGGCGTAAAAGGTTTTTATCATGACTCCGAAAAACATTAAAATTTCAAAAGAATAATGAAAACATAAAAAATAAATAAATTAAAAAATAAAAAAACACAACAAAAATAGGTTTAAAAAAATAACAAATGTAAATTAAAATATATATTAAAAAAAAATCAAATATATAAAAAAAACAAAAAAAAATCAAACATAAAAAAAAATTAACAAAAAAAAATCAATCATAAAAATGTAAAAAACAAAAATTAAAATTAACCTACAAAAGATAAAAAAAAATATAAACAAATAAATAATAAGAAAAATATATTTTAAAAAAATGTAAAAAAAAAAAATTATCTTGTAAACCATAAAATTTTTTTGGAAAAAAAACAAAACAAAACAAAAATATGGAAAAAAAACAATAAAATTAAGTAAGTAAAAATAGAAAAAATTTAAAAAACATTAAAAAAAATTGAAAATTAAAAACAAACTAGATTTAGAAAAAATAATAGAAAATTAACGAAAAAACAAAGAGAAAATTTAAAAACTACTAAAATTAAGATTAAAAACATTTTAAAGAAAAAACCTAAAAACAATATACTTAAATTAAAAACCGAAAAACAATTATATATATATATATAGATTAAAAAAAAATTTAAAGTTTTTATTAATAAAAAAAAATATTTCAAAACAATTATATATATATATATATATATATATATATATATATATATATATATATATATATATATTAGTTTTTTTTAAATAAACTTTTATGTTTTTTTAAACAATAAGTTTTTAATTAAAAAAAAAAATTAGACTCACTCCCTCTAGTGCTTGACTGACCGTGGTGGGGCCTACATCAATTTTTTTTGTTTGAAAATTTGTTTTTAAGTTTATTTTAAAAAAAATTAAAAAATGTGTATAAATTATGTAATTTTTTTAGTAATTTAAAAATAAAAAGTTTTAACCATTTAAAAAAAAAACTCTATTTAAACAACCAAAAACAAAAACAAAAACAAACAAAAACAAAAACAAAAATGAAATGTTAGTTAAAAAAATAAAATAAAAAATATGGGCATATTCTTTTTTTTGTTTTTGTTTTTAATATATATATATATATATATATATATATATATATATATAATATGTTATTTTCTTTTGTTTTTAAATAAAAAAATATTGGGTATAATAAAATATTTAAAAGTTTTTTTTTAATAAAAATATATATATTTGTTTTTAATTAATTAATTATTATTATTATTTTATTTATTTTTTTAATTTGAATATATATATATATATATATATATATATATATAGATATATATTCCTTTTTTTTGGGTTTAATTCGAGTATATTTTTGTTTTTTTAGTTTTTTTAAAAATGTTTTTAATCTTAATTTTAGTTGTTTTTTATTTTTTTGTTAATTTTTTGTTTTTTGTTTTTTTTTAATCTAATTTGTTTGTTTGTTTGTTTTGTTTTTTTCTTTTAGTTTTTGTTAATTTTTTTTTAAATTTTTCTATCTTTACTTAATTTTATATATATATATATATATATATATATATATATATATATATATATATATATATAGATATATTTATGGTTTACAAGATAATTTTTTTTTTTTTTACATTTTTTATGTTTTTTTTTTGCCTTTTGTCTCTTATATATATATATAAAAGTAATCAACATTTTTAAAAAAGAAAAATAAAACAACTTGAAAATTCGTTAAGTAATCATGATTTCAAAAAAAATGGACATAATAGATTTTAAAGTGTGAAAAATAAGCCCTCTAATGAAAAAAGGTATGCTGCATCAACACGCTGCATTGATACGTTTCAAAATCAGCATGAAAATCACTAACATTAAGAAACAAATATTTATATTTCATACATAAGAAAATTTAAAGTGTCAAAAATATGCTCCAAAAAAAAAGAAGTGTATTTTGCATCACCACTTTTCAAAATCGGGTCACTTTTTTACTAACTCTACGAAATAGGTAATCGTATCGGTTCTTTAAAGTGCCAAAACCTATGCTCAAAAAAAAATATGTTTGTTCTGCATCGCTCCTTTTCAAAGTCGGGTCACTTTTTTGCTATCTCTACGAAATGGGTAACAATATCAGCTCCTGTTTCAAAGTTTAAGTTGTTCTTGCTTGCTCCTTCATTCCTATTTCCTTCTTTTCCTTTCTTGATCCAATGCCAAAATTCTCCAAGAAAATTCTAAGTGTCCAAGCGAGAGAGAGAGAGAGAGAGAGAGAGAGAGAGAGAGAGAATGATGAGAGAGCTCCAAATCTGAACTGACAAAAGGTTACAAACTGATCCCCAAAAGCCTTTTATCAATTAAGCCTCTATTTTCTTCATTGTCCATTATTTTCCTTCAATTTTCTCCTCACATGCAACCTGTAACTCTTCACCTTCATTTTCTCCTAATTTCCATTATTTTCATGAATAAATATGCCAAAAATGATATTTTTCCTTTCCAAAGTCGTAGCCATTTCCTTTGCCAGTTTCCTTATCCATAATAACCAAAATGAACACCCACTAGGATGTGTTGCCCAACATTGAACTTGGAATAAGTGTCCCACCAATCGTGGTTATTACTGTTGCCTTTATTAACTTTTAGTACATGGAATTTTCATCAGGGTTCTTACACATGTGGTAGCTTGTGGTTGGAGCACACGACAATTTCTAGATGGGATACATGTTATCCATGTGGTACTTTATAGTTGGTCCATGTGGTGCCACGTGGTAGCCCTCAATTGAGCCATGTCAATCATGCCACATGTTTCCTTGTCATCATGCCATTTCATCTTGTGAGTGTGCCATGTCATTCGCTCACATCCCACAGGTCATCCTCTAGATGTGCCATGCGTCATCCTCAATTGTGTCATCCCTAAGTTTGCCTTTAATTTTTGAAGACCATAACTTTCGCATATAGTGTCTATTTGAGTTAATGTTCAAATTGTGTTAAAAAGCAATTAACGAGCTCTTTGACATGGAGACCTTTTCATCAACATTTGAGATCAAAAAATTGAATTGGTTTCGAGAATTCTCTTAGATCAATCCTCCCCATTAAGAAGCTTCTGAACCACCAAAAGTTTGATTTTATTCAGTAAGTAAGTGAGGGTATAACTCCATCACTTTTTCAATTTCCATCCATAATGCTTTGTTTGGATGCTTTCATTTTAGACCCACATGAAGATATTCCACATCACCTCTTGTGAAACCTCACCTTCCTATCAAGAATAATATCTTCCTACAACTCATTGAGATATTTAAGAGCAAAATCAACAATAGAGGGAACTTGAATGTTCTCACCTTAATCCATAATCATAGGAGGCTCGTATAGTTTCAAGTTTTCAAAATTCACCATTGAATACATCTACATATATGGAGGTAAATCTAACAAGAAATAATTCTCACCAATCTTTTCCAAAATTGTAAATAAACCATACCTAATTGGTTTGAGCTTTTTTCCTTCACCTTTAAGAAATTCTTTGTTGATATATAACCAAACTTGAGCACTAAATTGGAAATGATGCTTGTCATTCCTAGCCTTATACTTAGCTTGATTGTTTTCCAATTGTTCCTATATAGATTGACGAGCTATTTGGATCTTCTAGATGAACTTTATGGCTTTATATACATCACTATGTCCATCTAGGATCCTAAAATCAAATTCCAAAGGAGACTTACGAAGATATCCAAAACATGTCTCAAAAGGAGATCTTTGTGTGGAAGAATGTATGGCATGATTATAAGCATGTTGTACATAGTGCAATTGCTCATCCCAAATCTTAGGATGTTTTCTACAATATCCTCATAGTAGATATATCACTGTTCTGTTAACCACTTTTGTCTATTGTCAGTCTGTGGATGAAAATCAATGCTTTTTTGAAGCTTGGTGTCCATTAACTCCCATAAAGTTAACCAATACTCCCCAAGGAATGTTGGGTTGTGTTATATTCTTTCCAATATTAGCGTGCAGCGGGGTCAAAGGGGGTTTGAGGGGGGCGGTAGCCCCCCTCTACGGGGTCTGGGGCAGCGCCCCAGGAATTTTTTTTTGGACCCTATATTAAGTGGGTGGACCTACCTATGTTTTTGTCCATGGATTTCGCACATGGTTTTGGGTACTATGGTTTTTGGTCCATGGTATTTTGTAGATTTGGTCAAATGAACTGCGGTTATGTCCTAATCCATGGTTAATGGATGCTTCAACATGTATATATATGTATTGTAACATTGAAAGGAACATATTGAAAAATTAATCTGGTAGTCCCGGTTTTGGGATCCAGGGGAAAATCTCTGTGTATATTTGTTTTATGTGTTATGCTCTTGCCATTGTTTATTTTCTGTTTTAGAATTTGTATGCAAGAATTTTTTTTACAGGGTTAAACCCTACAAGGAAGTGAGAGTTGATCAAATGCAATGGATGCGAGAAAACCAAAATGCCCCTAAACATTCTAAAGGAAAATATGTGCAGTCTTCTCTCCTATCATTTTCTTTTGAAAAGGCATCAAGACACATATTTTTCCTAATCTATCCACTTCCACATACAACTAATCATGACCTTTTCTAGACATAGGTAGACTCCCTACAAAATCCATAGACATACTTTCCCATGGATGAGAAGGTACAGGAAGTGACATGTGAAAACCCAATTTTTTGTTACTGGCTTTGTTAGTGGGATACATGACACATCCCTTTTCATATTTAGACACAATTTTATTCATCCAAGGTCAATAAAAATAAAGTTACAACTGAGCTACTATTTTTCGTACACCAAAATGACTAGAAATGAGAGAAGTATGAGCTTCTCTAATTACATGTACTCTTTCATATCTTGGAATGCACAATTTCAAAAGATGACATAACAATTTGTCATGAAAATGATAATATAAGTCTTCTATTTGAGTACCATGTATTCGTGTTTTGTATATATCCTTGAAATATTCATCTCTAGCAAAATGTTTGATATAACTTTCATGAGCTAAAGAAGTATGTTATAAAACAATGGATGCAACAATAGAAGCTCTTGATAACATATCAACAACTTTTTTTGTATACCTTTCTTATAATTTATGACCAAATGTAATTGCTGAAAGAATCCCATCCATCAGAAATGTCGTGACTTCTATAGATTGGACTGTGATTGAAGATATTGAAAAGGTTGATGATCCGTATGAATGATTGTCTCTTTTCCCATCAATTAGTGTTTCCACTTATTCACACTCTGAACCAAAGCATGTAATTCTTTGTCATATGTAGTGTAATTTGTTACTACACTAGAAAAGGTCTTCTAATAGTAACAAATTTGTTTCCTTTGTTGCATTAACAATGCATCCATTGCGTAATCACTTGCATTAGTTTCAATTTTGAATGGTTGTTGTAAATATGAAAGTGCTAGAACTAGTGTTGTACTAATTTTCTCTTTCAAAGTTTTGAAGAGTTTTTATATTTTCCTCCCAATTGAAAGATCTACTTAGCACTTCTCAAAACATCTATAGGATATTCAATAAACAAAAATTTAGCAACGAATTTCCTCCAATATTGAACTGCTCGAAGGAAGCTTCTAACTTTTGTTACATTACTAGGCTTGGGCCATTTCATGATGGCTTCAACTTTAGCGGGATCGATTTTCAATTCACAACTCCCTACAATATTGCCTATATAAACTAAATATATTTTACCAAATTCACATTTTGACATCTTTAGACACACTTTCTCCTTTTTCAAAATATAGAAGACTTTCCTAAGCTTTACACGATCTTCCCATTTTTTGTTAAAAATCAATATGTCATCTAAGTGAACTATTACAAAATCATCTATGAATGACTTGAACACATCATTCATAACTCCCATGAAAGTGGTGGGAGCATTATATAGCCAAAAGGGAATGAATAGTGATTCAAATAGACCCTATTTTAAAAAAAAACCGGTTCTCCAAATATCATCTTCAAAAATTCTTATCTAATGATAACCATTTCTTAAGTTTAATTTAGTGAAATAGATTTCATTTTTCAATTGATCTATAAAATCATCAATACGAGGAATAGGGTAATGATTATTCACTATCATTTTTTTTTAATTCTTAGAATCCACCTATATTCTCCATGTACATCTTTCTTTGATACCAACACAATGGGTGATCCACATGGAGAAGTACTTGGTTGAATGACTCCTTTCTCGAGCAACGCTTGAACTTGCTTCTTGATTTCTTCATTCTCAATAATTGATAACATGTACATACCAATGTTAAGAAGAACAACATCTTATTGCAATTGGATCTTATGTTGTATCTCTCTCTTTGGAGGTGATCATTTAGGTTCCTGAAATAATTCATCATAGTTAGAAACAATTTAACTAATTCATCATAGTTAGAAACAATTTTAACTAATTCATCTTTATGTTTAGGATCAAATCCTTTAAAAACATTGGATTTATCATTATCCTTAGCTTCTATAATCATGAGTATAAAACTTTTGCTAGCATTTACAAATATTTTCATCTATCCTATGGTAACAAGAGACAAATTGGTCTTCATTCAGTGGGTTCTCACGATATACCCAATCTCATCTTTTATAAGATACTAATTTTTCTCCTCCTTATAGAAGATAACTTTCCTATCATACAAATATGGAATTCATAAAACAATCCCACAAATGTCAAGTGGTACGAAAACTAAATCTACCTCAGTGGTGAAATTAGATGTAATTACAAATCTCGTTGTTCAAACACCTGCAACTTAGTCTTTTTACATATCCATCTTAAGGGATATGGTTTTGGATGAGGCTTAGTTTCCAATCCCAATGTCTTAACAATTTTTTCAAAAATAAGATTAGTTTGAAAACCACTATAAAAAGTGTATCAAGCTAAGTGGGCTTGATTGTGGGGAAAACTCCACAGTTAAGCACGCTTGAGCTAGAGGAGTTCTGGGATGGGTGACCTCCTGGGAAGTCCTGGTTACCGGGTGCAAGCCCCGGAAGTGATGATTGATGCTATGTGATTCATTTCACTAGTTTCAATCCCACTTCTTCACCCCTGTGAGCATCACCCGATGCAATGAGTGCTAAGTGAACTATTCAAAAATCATGAGAAATTAGTCAGTTACGACTACCTCTCATGGAAATGGTCATACGTGAATGACTTACTTAACGCAGTTGAATCCCAAAATGATATCTAATATAATGCACTGCGTAAACCCCCATACTTGTATCAATATTTGCATGCTTTGAGATGACTCTAATATGAAATATATCACTTCATTTCCTTTCATCGTGTATGGTTTCAAATTTTGAAGAATGAACACTAGAGATACCGAGAAATTTTTTTATACCTTGTATTCCCATGGTTCGATCTAGGTTTCATTTCCTAAGTCTAATCCAAGATCATGTTGGACTATAGTAGTGGCCTTCTTATCATACTTCTTATTCGCGAAATTCTTTGGTCGTAGTCTTAGATGAAGTTTCCCACACATGGAATCATAATGTCCTTCATTTTTTCAGTGTGAACATGTAGGATTCTCACCTTCTTTCTTTATTGTAGTTATTCTTTTGTATTTACCCTTTTCTTTCTTCTTGAATACAACTAATAGAATTTGTTTCTTTGAGAAGTTCTCATGGAGATTCTTTCCCCTTAACTCAATGTGAGTTTCTTGGACACAAACTATGTCAAAATTAGCTGGGTTAAACATAAGGATACTATGTCTCAAATAAATATGCAACCCACCAATATAATTCAAAGCGTTTTTTGTGTATACAAAGGAATGCCCAATATTAAAACCCTCTTTGAGTATAATATTGCACATTTGCCCCTATGTTCCTCTACCTTGTCTTTTATTTTTCCAATACATTAATGCTTGTTGAATATATCTTAATGGATATAATTGATTCTTTAATGCAAATGTAAATTCATACCACGAATATGCCATTTTACCTTAAACGAACATCTTCATGAATTCTACTCTCCCACCATCAATGTTGTGCTTCTAGGTTGGAAAATAGCTAGCCAAACCTTGGATTATTCATCCATAACTTTGAACCTTGTAGTAGACTTCAACATGCTTAATACAATTATTTAGATTTTCTGCACATTAAGTTCACCATTATACATTTGCAAATCAAATTTCATAACAATTTTATAAAGTCGATTTATAATCAATATTTTTCAGTTGTCCTTTTGGATATGGATATGGATGTGGAGAAGAAGAAGAAGGAGGAGGAGGAATTTGTTGAGGGTCACTAACAACCTCTTCATTTTTAACTTGGCTTGGGCCTTCTCCTTTGTTTATTTTTTCTTTGTACATCTCTTCCACCACAACTTTCATGTCAATAAAAGCTTGTCGAAACATACTTTTAGACTCATTGATGCATTCTTCCCCTGCATGCTCCATTAATTGTCATGGAAACATTTGTCTCATACCAATCTCAGGATTAAACTCTTCAAGTGATCCTTCTCCATGCTTGGGCTTAGATCTGGTCAACTTTCAACACTTTGCAAATCCTGAATTAAAGCTTGAAATACTTTTGTAAATGTAGCCCCTTTTAACTTTATAAATAAAGTTTAGTTGAGTAATTAAAAATATGTATGTGTAGAACAAATAACGAGAAGAAAGACCATAAGAACAAGTTGATAATGGAGTTCACCCTTCTTGGGCTATGTCTCTTGGTCCTTTCAAATGACCAATTAATCTATTAAAGTGATGCAAAATACTACAAATGCTTTCTTACATCAACATTGATCTCCAACTTGTAATATCAAGAACTCTCTATAAAGACTATAATACTGCTAGAACACTCTTCCCATTTTCTTTACAGAAACAAAAAGGCTTTATGGCCTTTGTTTTACCAAAACTTTACTGGAAAATAAATTGTTAAAACAAATTTTCCACAATATATTTCACAACTTCAAGCCATGGTGTAATGGTAAAGAAGAAGACCAATATATGTGAGGTCATTCATTCAATCCTCAATTAACCATGAATATGGGATATAATATGATTTTAATAGCCTAAGTTATCGTTTTCCATGATATTATAAACCATTTGAATTTAATGTTATCTATCCACCCATGCATGTGACATTATGGGACTTCGATATATGTAACCATTGGGATAATATATCACAAAAATATTCACGATATATTTTCCAACCAATCATAAGATATACACCTTCCCACATCATCCTTTTAGAAGGTCCATGTGTAAGCTTGCGGTTGGCCCAAGTGGCATTTCTTGGTTGGCCTACGCGGCATCCATGTGGTAGTTTGTGGTTGGTCAAAGTGATGCCTTGTGGCAACCTATACTTGTTCCCTATGGTGCAACATGGAAGTCTCTTTTTGGTCCACGTGGTGCCACATGGTAACCTTCCATTCAGCCATATCAACCATGTCACATATTTCCTTGTCATCATGCCATGTCAACATATGAGTGTGCCATGTCATTCTCTCATGTGCCATTTGTCATCCTTAGGTGTGCCACCCTTGTTTTTCCTTCAACTCTCGAAGTCCACAACTTTTGCAAACAATGTATGCTAGAGCTCGTTCGAATTGCATTGGAAAGCTCTTGATGAGCTCTTCAACATGGTGACATTTTCATCAACATGTAATACCATCAATTTGGATCAGTTTTGGGAATCCTCGTGGATCACTTGTTGAGTTATTTTTTTGAATATTTTGTGCATTATGATTATGAAAAGTGATGAGTCACTTATTTGGCATCAGTTTTGCTTACCAAAACATCTCTTTTTTCCTAAGTATCCCTCACTTTCCATCTTTGATCGCTATATATATTCTGTTGTTTATGATTACAGGTATACATACACATATTTTCTTCATTTCTTTATTTATTTCACTTTGATTTAGGTGTATGTGGATCTGTCTCTCTCTCTCTCTCTCTCTCGCTATATATATATATATATATATATATATATATATATATATATATATATATATATATATATATATATGGTTTGTAATCATTGGTTTCCTTCTCATAAGGTTTACTTAAGGTGGGTTGAGGTTTCTTCCCGCTACTTTTCAATTCTTTTTGAGAGTGGTGAACACCAATAGAGAGAATTTGATTTTGCACTTCCAATGCCTTGGTAAAATTCTCAGCTAGCATGGAATTATTTTATCTTTTAATACAAATTTCTATGCTAGTAAGAAGGGTTGAGGTATACTATTCAATAGTTACTGCATAATGGAGAGCAACATTGGTGGGAGACTTGTTTAAGAGTGTTTTGGAGCATTGATTAAAATCCTTGATTTTTTCTTTCTTATCCATCCTAAAGGAGACTATCTCTCTCAACAATTTAGTAGGCGTTTTATCATCTTCAAAATTTCTCATAAACACCTTAAAAAATTGATTCCAATTAGAAATGGAGGTTATGGGAAAATTGTAATACCAAGTGATAGCCTTATTCTTGAAAGTAAAAGAAAGTAATCAACAAGACATATTTGTTTTGAACATTCATCAAACACAAGGTCAAATAAAAACCTTAAATATGATCTTCCAAAGTGATATATTTATCCAAGTCAAACATCAGAAGAAGTTTTTTAGGATGTTAGGGCAAGTCATGCAGAGAACTTGCAAGGTTCAAGGCCCCTTGAGCCATCCACATGGGTTGTTGATTACCGATTGTTTTGTTGTTTGGATGCTCTTCACCATATGAGTTATTATGCTCTCCTTCACTCTCAGATTTTTCATTTCCTTGTGACTATTCCTCATTAGGGGGAGAAGTTGAATGAGATTATTCAATAGATTCCAACAAATATACTAGAGGTAAATCGAATAAAATATTCAATAGAGTCTACTAATACACTTTTAATGCAGGAATATGTCCGACCAATATTTATGGGGTCTCCACGGTGTGAAGTTCCAATTAGACCTCACAACGTTTGGGATAGGAGCCCCTTCTGATACGTAGGCCTGAAAACCATCCTGTTGTTTCAATCCTAGATGTCAAATGAGGTGATGCTAGAGTGAGGGAAAGAATGAAATGTCTGAATAATTTGCATGAGATCAACCCAGAATTAATAATATGCAAAACAATGTAGAAGAATGCAACAACTAAACAATACAAAGAAGTATGCCTCAAGAAAGGTTAGTGAGATAAAACTATCTCAGACATACATGAATAGGAAAGATGCCAAAGGTTAACTACAAATCAATTCACAATAAGTTACTAGCATTGTGTGGAATAAGAAAATAAAGTATTCAAAGTAGACATGAAAACCATAAGCCACAAACTAGTTCATTAACATATCACTAATATGAAAACACATATACAAACACAATGGAAATACTGGAAAACCAATATGACCATAATGAAAAAGCACGAGAATTAATTCTGGAAAATTATTATTAATGATGTTTCATATACAAGTAAATGTCTTGAAAACTATCAAAGACCACTAGTAGAGCATGGGCTGCTCATACCATCTTCCAAAGAAAAACAGTAGCCTCACCAAAACTCACCCTACTAGCTTCCTAGAGTTGAGTGCCTCCAGCTCTTCAAGCACAAAAAAATTACCTAATGCTAGCCCTAGATCAAGTGATAAAAGTCCCTTACAAATGAGGAATGAGGTTATACTTATAGAAGTGAGGTGGTTGTTTACCTACTGTGACCTTTCACCTACCTTCATGACTCTTGACCTTCTTCAATTCTCTCTAATGTCTAATGGCTATTACATGTTCAAATTGACCTTTGCATAGCTGTTGGAATTATGATAAGAGGTATTTACATTGATGCAGGAGCATCTGGACTTAGCCAACAATGTGATTGTATGTTCACATGTTGTGGCTAACAAGAGATGAATTTTATTGACCTGAGTGGTCAAAATCAATTCTTAGGAGAGAGGGTTGGTTCTCTCGAATTGATCCTTACTTCAATTATTGTAATAATTAAATCATTGTATTATTTTTAGAACATGAGATAAGTGTTAAGATAGGTGTGTATCAGAGCTTGAGTATAGGGATTTAATAGTTGAGCTGATAAAAATAGAGATTGAGTTGTCAATGTTGTTAGGATAGAATTTGATCCATAAAAGAATGGAAAAAATGTGATGATAGAGACTGGATGGAATAGGAGAGGGAGTAAGGGAAAGATTGAGAGAGAGATAGGGTTTGCGAGTGAAACAGAGTTCAGACAAATTGTTGTAATGAAGCTGAGAGGGCCAAGACTCTGTAATTTCTATTTTATTGAAATAATTGATTAAGTGTGGCATTGCATATTATTCCTAGTGTGAAATTCTCTCGAATCTGTGTATTGGAATTCTGGACCCTAATTGAGTATTATTTTCCATTTATGTGTTTCATTAATAATTATAGCCAAATAGTGTTAAGGGTTAATATTGAGATTAGGCGCTAAATCTTATTAAGTATATTTCTTAAAGGTTATGTATTAAGCACATGGGTAGTATTCGGAAAGCAGTAAGTGGTATATTGCATGGAAAATAAATGGTAAATGGTATTTTTCCAAATCGCGCGATTAACCTATGGTGTTGACACGTAGCACAGAGAAACCACTTATCTCGCGTGCTCTCGACCTGATATCAATCGTGTAAGAAATGGCGTGAGATTGCGCGATAATCGTTGGATCGAATGAGACAGATAGACAGTGGAAATCAACCGGACTAGTTGGCAAGCAGATACGATGTGATATCCATTGGATCTGAAGAAGCCAAATAAACGGTGGAGATTGAAGTGCTTGGGGAGTAAGAAGTCAAAGTAGGACCAACGGTGATTGGTCAGACAAGCGGGACCCTTGGGAGGGAATACACGTATAAAATATGTTTAACGCGCAACTGATTGGTTTTTAATTGAACCATTAGTCTAATTCTGGACTACCACATCAATTTTGGTAACCATCCACATCATACATTATGGTAGAAGAGAAGTTATGAGGAGAACAATTAGGGTTCTTTGAAACCCTAGAGTACTCGTTGCCAATGTTGTTGGCAAATCACAAGACAAAGTTGCATTGTTCACTTGTTGTATTGAATGATCATTTTCCTACTACTATACCTTATTTGCATAGAAGCGATCACCCAACCAAGACATTGGGATTTTGATATTGTTAAATGGTCCTGGAGCCAGTTTGCATGTCTGTCAAAACCATAGCTGCACAAACTTCTTGAAGGTTTGAATATTAACCGACAACACTCAACATCATCTAAATTGTCTTACCTCCAACTTAATCCCATCTTTCTATTTACGTAGGTCACCACTCTTGTTATCTCCTTTTAACTTCAAGAAAATCACATGGTTATATATATATTGCAGTCAAAGAACAATACTAAATACCTAACATATTAACTGAAAGCAAGATATTGATTTGGACTCCTGTATAGTCCTTTTTTGCACCACAATACCATTAATGCATGTGATTTGTGAAATATCATTTTGAATATAAATGAATAGCTTAATCATCCTACCAGAGCTACACTTCTTGAACTTAGCTAATGATTTAGGCCTCCGGTTAAGGCCCAATTGATGAGCAATCTTGAACACCTTTTCATATATGCCACAAAATAAGGCTTTTGATGTACACGTGGGCATGATATGAACTGTGTGCTTGTTTCTCTACTGATATGCCGAGACACTATCAACCTTTGAACTTTTATTTCCAATATGTGGTTTTCCATTTGCATGCTTGGCATCCCTAGATTCCTCCTCAAGTTTACCCTCCTTGTCATCAACATATTCACTTTCATAATCATCTTGATTTCTTTCTTCTTCTTCATTTTCTTCCTTGGTCATGCTCCATGCTTCTAAGACTTGATATATATATATATATATAGATATGAGGATACGAATTTCACTTATTACACACCTCTATGCACTGGAACAATCCTTACTGAATTATTTTTCCGTCATTAGCTCCATGACCAACATGCTTAGACACATCAACCAACCTAACTAGTGGCCCCTTCCATTCCTTTGTGCAACTTTCATGACATCTTTGACATTTAGTGACAACACATATGATGGAAAAATAAAGTGATGTGCTAGGTGATTCTTTAATAGCACTGTACAATGTGTCTTATGCCCTATAGAATAATCCTTTAGGTACCTGCTAGTTCAAATTATAGTGCAGGTCACATTTCACATTAATGGAATAGGTCACAGGTTCAAGAAGTAGGGTAGGTCACATTTCCTAATTGCATTATTGTGGAATGAAAATGTGATTGGATACTCAAATAGTGTTGTTATGACCAAATCGAAAACCTGGTCTTTAAGAGAAGGTCATACTTTATCATCCTATCACATGTCACAATACAGTGAGACAATCGTTGGATGCTAGACATGCGAATTGCGACTTTATATCAGTCACAATTTGAATATCAATGTAGGTATCATTTCACAATAGCAATTCCATTAAAGACCTAATCACAATTTTCTACCCAGAATGCAAGTCTCACTAGTCTTACATCATTCCTTATTTCCAATGGATTGCTCATCATAAAATATTCTTATATAATTAATCTCTACAACAACATAGTGTAGATGTACATATGGATTTCTGCATTGCTCAAATGACATTATCATATTCCTTTTGAAAGGGAAAAGCTTCATTGCACTATTGAAAATACAACTACCACCATTCTATACATATACTTTCATCACATTATTTTCCATATATTTTATATTCCAATTTTGGGCCCACAGGAGTCGAGCCAGTGAGGAATCTGAATAGAACAATAACAGTTTACAATTTAACGACCCTAGCGATACCTGGAGTTCATTTATCTTAGCTTGCTCTACAGGAGACAAACATGTTTCCTCGCCTTTAGCTCTATTTTCTTTGACAACATGATCATGATGCTCTCTTGTATACTAGGTGACCTAATCACCCTGCCCAATTCACATATGAAAATGGATCCTTTGCTCACTTTGATGACAAGGACTCCCCAAAACATAAATATTTAATATATATCTATCTCTTTTCTTCTTTTGACTCCTTTGTTATATGGGACCTAGTCTCATCCTCTCGCTCTTTAGTTTATGGCTGCCAATTATGCGTGTGCCAGGAGGTAACAAGGTTAAAATGATTATATTTATAAGGGTGAATTTTCTTTATAAGTCATATATTGAAAAGACAAAGCAAGTCACATTTCCAGAAAGTAGGTTTGATGCGACCTCTAGCTATCCGCATTTCGTAGTTACAAAGCAAGTCACATTCCTGGATGGAGATTAAAATTGTGATTCGCTACCCAAGATCTATCACAATTCAACATACTAGGGAGATCAAGCTTGGTTGTGAAACTCAAATCACATCCTGAATACTTGTGGATTTGCGACCTAAGTTTAGTTTTGAGAATGCGTTTAATTACTTCAAGATATGCTACCCAATGTAATTGTTGATATGCTAGATTGATGAGGAATGGTACATGCATTGAAACAAAGATTTAGCATCAAAGGATTCAAGCCTAACCAATGCAATCTATTCGAAACCCATTCAAACCAATAAATTACATGCTTTTACCCACTGGTTGATGGCAAAGACACAGTTTTGATCCGGAAAATGCTAATTCGCAAGAAATTTAGAAAGACAATCACCGCAAACTAAAGGTATAAACCTTTAGCATGAAAATGATGGGAAAAAACACCAAGTCTGAGTCAAGAAGAGAATCATGGGGAAGAATTTTCCAGTTAAGTGCAGAGGTAATAGGAAAGGATGCACACGAGGTGTATTAGTATGAAGGACGAGGGCCAATGAGTCAAACAAACATCTGGCCAGTAAAACAGGAGATCAAAAATATGAATTGCGCATTACTTTTATTGCTTGTGATAAGTGAAGGAGGTCACAAGTCGCGATTATAGTTCGCAAAGAAATGTTGTAGTAGCTTCACAATGACTTGCAAGAAGAGTGTGCAGGACTAGTCGCAGATTGAAAATGCGTTGTATATTTGTCACACATGACAGAAACAATATTACTCACAATTAAGAGACCCAAGTGCAGGTCACAGTCTGCGATTCTAATGCAACTCCAAATTGGAGGCATGATATGTTATTAATGTTGGATTTAGAGACGTCTAATTACAATAATTAAGTTGGACATACGTGCATTATGATTATGATACCAAATACTGTCAGCAAGATTACATTTATGTAATGATTAAAATATGCCAAATAATGTGATTAATTAAGTCATGGCATTATATGTATTTAAATAAGGATTTGGATACAAATACATATAGAATAATGTTAGACAATTATAATTGTTAATGGACCGATTATAGTTGATTAAAATAATAGCAGTAATAAATTTGAGCTGAATAAGGAAATCAGAATCTATTCTGATTGATTTCAGTTTTTCTGGAAAGTTCCCGATTTCAAAATCTGATGAAATCCGAAATTTCAGATTTCTTGACAGACTTTTTTCAGCTAAATTTCGGCTGCCCTAGGATTGGGGTTTTGCACTGCTATAAAGGGCTTGAGTCTCCAAGGCTTGCAATCAACTCAGAAAAATTGTCTGCTCCATTGAAGACTAGATACTCTGTCATTTAGGATAGCCAGAGAAAAGGATTGCAAGTTCTTGGAAGGATTCAAGAGCCAATAACTCAAGTCAAGACCAGGAGCCTTTGAAGATGGAAAGTAAGTTCCGCTGTGCATTAATTTTAATTTCTTACAAAGGAGTAGATCTTGGTTAGGGTTTAAAGTAATTAGGAAAACCCACAAAGTAAAACCATCAATTGGTATCAGAGCACCCTTATGTAAGAACTGTCTCTCCCGTCTATTTTTCAATCCACTGGAATAGTCTGATAGTTTGACTACGCATTTTTTCAATTACTGAAAACAAAACATTGTAATCACCAAGTTTATTGGGCTATGGTCCGGATTTAGTATTACTTCACTTTCATTGTATTGCATTGTGTAATAACAAAGTTCAGTTAATAAAATACAGTTGTTCGATGCACAGTAAATGAGGCCGGTCTGCTTACGATATTTAATTGCGATGCGAAATTTATTTTCTCGTTTTAATATCCTGTAAATCTTTTTTAATGGGAGAATGAGAAACAAATTTTATTTAGGGGCTAAACTATTCTCCAAGCAATTTTTTATTTAGGGTCTAAACTCTGTGCATTAATTTAGTTATAAGGGCGAAAATATGGTAGAGTAATTGTAAGTAATTGTAAGTGATTGTAATTTAGGTTATAATAATTATAATTACTATAATTACTATATATATTATGCTATATTTAGGCTAATTATTAGGATTTAGATATTATTTAAAATTGGTATTAACACCAATTAAAGGGTATAATACTGAATTCTAAATTGATCACAATAATGCTAATTATGGCATAAAAATTTGTATTAACGTTAATTACTGATATAATACCAAATTCGGATTTTATCACAATAATGCTAATTATGGCATAAAATGTGTATTAACGTTAATTATTGATATAATACTAAATTCGGATTTTATCACAATGATGCTAATCATGGCAACCATAAAATTATTTAGTATTCTCTAAATAACTTATTTAGTATTCTCTAAATAAATTATTGAAGCATTTCTAAAAGGTAATCATTGTAGAAACTGCTAAAGTTTTACTAAAACCTAATAATTATTTTGATGAATATAGTTGACATATTAAATTTAAAAGTGTTATAAGATACTGTATTCTATATAGGACGAGTAGATTCTATAGGTACGTCCTAGATTAGGTTTTAGACATAATTTTGGAATCTAACTAAAGACGTTTAGTATACATGTGTTGTTTTCGCATGAGTCAAGCATTGATGTTCGCAAACGAACCGCTCTCTGTAAGACGATTGCAAGGATGACTCATGACAAGTTGAAAATAACGTGCTGGCAATGGACGTGGGTGTTAGCTTTCCCAAAGGAGGGTTGGCGCTTGCTAAGTTGTTTGGTGCATAAGGGTAGTGTATAAAAATAAGTTGCAACACACATGGACTAGCGATGTGTAGAAAAGCATCGGGAGCTTGGAACATAAGCGATCCGTATGTGATCCTCCTCCCCCCGTTGACTGGCCTGGTCGTTAGTTCATGGATAAGTTAGTCTGACCCAAAGGTAGATTGACATGTTTGTACTTTATTCACTACACCAAAGTGCTTGAAGGTAATGATTGCACCCAAAGGTGTTTCATTACTGAATGGTGTTTTGGCTAAAGTTTTAATGGAGCAAATAGTTTTACACACGCCTTTAGATAGATTTTAGAATTATGATTAAGGATCAAATCGTGATGCATCGTATCTAAATTATTTCCTTGTTCTTGAATTTTTCAGATCCAAACATAATGTCAAGTCTAAGTCAGATTAAGCCCCTCATGGGGAACAATTTCAAACAGTGGGAGGAAAAGTTGAAATTAGTCTTAGGGATCATGCAATTGGACACAGCACTGAGATTTGATCGCCCCAAGCCTAATAAAGAGAGTGAGGTAACTCCTCAAGAGAAGGCTGATATTGCTAGATGGGAGCATTCAGATCGCATGTGCATAATGGTGATGAAGCAAACGATCCATGAGACTTTTCGAGGCATCATACCTGATACAGAGACAGGCGCTATTGAATACCTTAAGGCCCTTGAAGAAAAATTCGCAAAGAGTAAAAAGACTGATGTTAGTACACTCTTTGTGAAGTTGGCAACAATAAAATACAAGGGAAAAGAAGGGGTTAGAGAGCATGTTATTGAGATGACAAGACTGCAACGTGCCTTGAAAGGGCATAATTATGACATCTCTTATGAGGTTCTCATTGAGTTCATTTTTCTGTCTCTCCTGTCTAACTTTAGTCAATTCAAGATGACTTATAATTGTCAAAAAGAGACGTGGACACTACCTGAGTTTGAGGCTCAGTTGGTGCAGGAGGAAGAGAGACAGAAAATGACTAAGGGAGAAAGTGCTCATGTAGTAACATCTAATCCTAAGGGTAAAGGTAGCTGCAAACAATGCCGCGCAGAAAAGCAAGAAGGAAGATACTTCTGCGAAAGCAGAAGAAAAGAACTGTTTTTTCTGCAAAGCGCCAGGACATACAAAGAAATTCTGCACCAACTATCATGCATGGTTGGCAAAGAAAGGTATGTCTCTTGCTTTAGTTTGTTCTGAAGTTAATTTAAGTTCTGTATCTAGATATACTTGGTGGATAGATTCAGGTGCAACGACTAACATCAGTATGTCGATGCAGGGTTGCCTAAGCCATCGCAAGCCAAGTGAGGCAGAGCGCTACGTTTACGTAGGAAATGGCAACAAAGTAGAAGTGGAAAGCATAGGAAAATTTAGATTATTATGTAAGATAGGATTTTATTTAAGTTTTGATGCTTTAGTGGTTCCATCTTTCAGAAGGAACCTAATTTCTGTATCTTATTTGGACAAAAATGGTTATGTATGTTCATTTGGTAATGGAAATTTCAGTTTGTGTCAAGATTCTAAGCTTCTTGCTTCTGGTATCCTGTCTTCTTATGATAATCTTTATTTTCTAAATATAGACACTTCACATTCAGAGGCACTACATATAGATAATAGAAAACGTAAATTAACTTGCGAGAAATCTGCAACGTTATGGCACAAGCAATTAGGACATATCTCTATGAAAAGGATAGAACGTCTTGTGTCTAATGATATTCTCCAACCTTTAGATTTTACAAACTTAAGTGATTGTGTAAATTGTATAAAGGGAAAACAAACTAATAAACGTAAGTATGATGCAAAAAGGTGTAATGATGTCTTAGAATTGATTCATACGGATATCTGTGGTCCTTTTCCAAAGGCTACAAGAAATGGTGACCGTTACTTTATCACATTCATAGATGATTATTCAAGATATGGTCATATTTACTTAATAAAAGAAAAGGCGGAAGCATTAGACGTGTTCATAAAGTTCAAAACGGAAGTTGAGTTACAACTTAACAAACGTATAAAGTCCATTCGTTCTGATCGTGGTGGCGAATACTACGGTCGTTATGATGGATCAGGAGAACAGCGTCAAGGTCCCTTTGCAAAATACTTAGAGGAATGCGGAATTGTGCCTCAATATACGTTGCCAGGTTCGCCTGCAATGAATGGTGTTGCTGAGCGACGAAATCGCATCCTTAAAGACATGGTGAGAAGTATGATTGCTCGTACAACTCTACCTGAGAATTTGTGGGAAGAAGCCTTAAAGACTGCAGCATACATACTTAATAGAGTGCCTACTAAAGCAGCTAACAAGACCCCTTACGAGTTATGGGTTGGGTGCAAGCCTAGCTTGAATCATTTGAGAGTTTGGGGATGTCCATGTGAAGCTAGGCCTTATAAGCCAAGCGAAAAGAAACTGGACGAAAGAACCGTTAGTTGTTACTTTATAGGCTATTCTGAACGATCTAGGGGGTTCAAATTCTATAATCCAATAGAACATACAGTTTTCGAGTCAGGAAGTGCAAAATTTTTTGAGGATAATGAGTTTGTGGGGGGAGATATGACAAAAGATAGTTTTTTTGAAGAAGAAGAGACGAATGCGAATGAGACTATGGACCAAAGTCCTAGTTTTGTTCAAATTCCGATTGCATTTAGAAATACATCTTTTGACAATGTGCAAACTTCATCATCCCAAACAACTCAGTTAGAAACTCAACATGGAATAGAGAACACAAATGGACCTGAACCCAACCCAAACCCTCACATTGACATGAAAAATGTTGATGGCCTAGGGCCTGTGGGAGATTCAGAAGTTGGTAATGATGTTCTTCCTCCTGTTGAAGATCAAGTTGTAAATGAACCTCAAGAAAATCTAGAGCCTGTGCCAATTAGGAGATCTACTAGAGAGAAAAGATCTACACAATCAAAGGATTATGCATATCTTCAAGAACATGAGTTTGACATTGGCATGTTTGAAAATGATCCTGTTAATATCAAACAAGCTGTGGAAAGCTCTAACTCTCAAATGTGGATTAATGCCATGAATGAAGAGATGAAATCTATGTATGACAATGACGTTTGGGATATCGTTCCGTTGCCTAAAGACAAGAAACCCGTTGGTTGCAAATGGATATTCAAGACTAAGCGGGATTCTAAAGGCAATGTTGAAAAATACAAGGCACGTCTTGTTGCGAAAGGTTTCACACAGAAAGAAGGCATTGATTATAAAGAGACTTTCTCTCCAGTTTCATCGAAAGACTCTTTAAGGATTATATTGGCGCTTGTAGCACATTATGATTTAGAACTTCATCAGATGGATGTAAAGACGGCATTTCTCAATGGTGACATTGATGAAATGATCTATATGAAGCAGCCAGAAAACTTTGTATCAGGTGATGCAGGGTCTATGGTTTGCAGACTTAAGAAATCTATCTATGGGCTAAAACAAGCATCTCGACAATGGTATTATAAGTTTCACCAAGTTATTAGCTCATTTGGTTTTGAGTCTAACATAGTAGATGAATGTATATACCTTAAGTTTTGTGGGAGTAAATTTATTTTCTTGGTTTTATATGTAGATGACATATTGCTTGCCAGTAACGATAAGGACATGTTGCATCAAACTAAGAATTTTTTATTTAAGAACTTTGAAATGAAAGATCTTGGTGATGCATCATTTGTTCTAGGGATTTAAATAATTAGAGATAGATCTCAAGGTATTCTGAGGTTATCCCAGAGGAACTATATCGATAAGATTCTAACAAGATTTGGCATGCAAAACAACAAACCAGGAGATACCCCTATATCAAAAGGAGATAAGTTTAGTCTGAAACAATGTCCCCAAACTGACTTAGATAAAAACCTCATGAAAGATATTCCCTATGCCTCAGCCATGGGTAGCATCATGTATGCACAAGTATGCACGCGTCCGGATATTGCGTTCATTACCGGAATGCTAGGGAGATATTTGAGTAACCCAGGTATGGAACACTGGAAGGCAGCCAAGCGAGTGTTGAGATACCTAAAGAGAACAAGGGACTATATGCTCACGTATCGGAGATCGGAACAGCTCGAGGTCATTGGATATACCGATTCTGATTTTGGAGGATGTGTCGACAGCATGAAGTCAACATCAGGATACATCTTTATGATGGCAGGTGGTGCTGTGTCATGGAAGAGCGCTAAACAGTCATTGGTAGCCTCCTCCACTATGGAAGCTGAATTTGTTGCATGTTTTGAAGCATCTAATCATGGCGTATGGCTGAAGAACTTCATCACAAGTCTGAAAATTGTGGATTCTATTCAGAAACCACTCAAATTATTATGTGACAACAATTCAGCAGTGTTATACGCAACCAACAACCGAAGTTCGTCAAAGTCGAAGTACATTGACATTAAGTTTTTGGTTGTAAAAGAGAGAGTGCAAAATAATGAATTATGTATAAAACACATAGGTACAGACTCCATGATTGCGGATCCTCTTACTAAAGGATTACCACCCAAGAAGTTTCACCAACATGTTGCTTGTATGGGTGTAATATCTGTTTAGGATAATTAGAAAATGTGGGAGTCTGAATATGTTTTAAGTTCTGTTTTTGATGTTCTATGTAATGCAATCGTAAACAATTTTGATGATATATACAAGTTGCATTCAGTTTCAGTTTCATTATTTCTTTCTTTAAAGTTTAAATTTTTGGCCTCATACAGTAAAGTAAAGGTGACTCAATTAGAAATAGGCACGTCTAATCACACTTGCGTGTAATTTCTAAACTATATGTCCAAATCAGATTCATGTCATTCAGTTATGTTGGCAGCGTGATTTATGTCAGTTTAGTTGCGAATAAATGTGACAAATGCCGCTTAAGTCCTTTGTTAGCATAATTGATGGACGGAATTGTTTAAGAAATACGATAAGTAAAGACGGAAAAGTTGCATGCAATAAAGTTAAGGATATATAATCAAAAGGTTGCACTTGTCCATGTGGGAGATTGTTGGATTTAGAGACGTCTAATTACAATAATTAAGTTGGACATACGTGCATTATGATTATGATACCAAATACTGTCAGCAAGATTACATTTATGTAATGATTAAAATATGCCAAATAATGTGATTAATTAAGTCATGGCATTATACGTATTTAAATAAGGATTTGGATACAAATACATATAGAACAATGTTAAACAATTATAATTGTTAATGGACCGATTATAGTTGATTAAAATAATAGCAGTAATAAATTTGAGCTGAATAAGGAAATCAGAATCTATTCTGATTGATTTCAGTTTTTCTGGAAAGTTCCCGATTTCAAAATCTGATGAAATCCGAAATTTCAGATTTCTTGACAGACTTGTTTCAGCTAAATTTCGGCTGCCCTAGGATTGGGGTTTTGCACTGCTATAAAGGGGCTGAGTCTCCAAGGCTTGCAATCAACTCAGAAAAATTGTCTGCTCCATTGAAGACTAGATACTCTGTCATTTAGGATAGCCAGAGAAAAGGATTGCAAGTTCTTGGAAGGATTCAAGAGCCAATAACTCAAGTCAAGACCAGGAGCCTTTGAAGATGGAAAGTAAGTTCCGCTATGCATTAATTTTAATTTCTTACAAAGGAGTAGATCTTGGTTAGGGTTTAAAGTAATTAGGAAAACCCACAAAGTAAAACCATCAATTAAAATATGTGACCTATGTAACATTTCAACACAACGTTTGTATTGACCATTTTTCAACGCCTTTTACATTACACTTCGTTGCATCACATTGTATCATATAAGCCAACTACGTCGACAGGTTCTTTTCCCACTATCGTTGCGTTTGCTTTGAATTATTTATTTCATCGTATGCAACAGGGAAACCACCTCTTACAATACAATCACGCGTTGGTATAGGATAGGGTGGAAGTCTCTCTAGGTGTCGTGTAAAACATTTCCACATGTTTTCCCATGGTTTCAGGTTCAAGAGAAAAGGTGGCTGCCAATGCTACAACGCAATCTACTGGATCATTTAGTTTGATTATTTAGACTTCTTTTGGGACAAGTTGCTAAAGCCTCCCTCTTGCAACCATATATAAGTGGCCCATGCTTTAGTGATGTGAAACATTAATATTGAATCAAGTTGATTCTCCTTTTTCAAGTTTTGCATGCATTATCTAATGATGGTGGATTGTTTATATCATCAAAATTACGCTGTGCCAAGCCCAATGCCTCACTATCCGCTATTGCATTATCATATGCTTGCATTGCTGCCAAGTATTTAGCTGCTAATATAAGTAATTCTATATATACCTAAAAATTGCCAATGCTATTAGAAATTGCTAGTACAACCACAATATTAAAAGACTTCATAGTTTCCATTTCTCATCCCAATCCTCCTCAAAGAATATCAAAGAATAACTGTGCAATAGCAATAATGGATCATAGTACCCAACATAATAATGGTGACATGGTGACATGATGGAAAAATATGACATTCATATCCAGAATAGAATAAAAAGTTTGTAAGATTGCTTATAATTATAGAAAACACTCCAGAGAGTGATGCATACCATCCCTCAACTCTAACTTTCATATTATGTGTTGGCATTGCCTCTCTGCATAGGAAGCCTTTCTCAATCCTTTACCCTCTATTTAATAAATTTTACCATCCCTCAACTCCAACTTTCATAATATGTGTTGGCATTTCCTCTCCGCATAGGAAGCTTTTCTCAATCCTTTACCCTCTATTTAATAAATTTTATTTTGCATGCACATTGATATTATTTATTAGGCTTTTATTGTGCTAGGGAGGATGGGGGATCTTGACTTATTTTATGGGAAAGAAAGGTTATTTCTTCTTTAGTTAGGTTTTCCTTCATGCCACATTTATACATCACATCTCTAACTAACAAGTGAGCAGTGAAAACAAAGCATTGAAATATTCAGGACCATGCCGGATATAGGGCTCAGGTTACAAATATAGTTCAGATGAATTGATTAGAGTTCCTCATGGGCACATATTCATATTTTCCTTGTTAATGAGTAAAAATTATAGAAAGTATGTTCAAGACGTAGTTTTGATAACATGACCTATGAGAGGTTTCCTCTTGGAGCAACCATTACATTCACACTCAACCATTTGATTAGGGATTCAATATTAGGGAAAAGTGACCAGAGGACCTTTTCTAGGGTTTCAAGATGTGCAAAGAAGTATAGGAGAAGCTAATCACGACATCAAAGGTTTGCAAGGAGCATGAAGAAAATGCAGTGCCATTCAATGTAGAGAAAAAATGCGATGCTTGGTCAACAACAAACAAATCCAATGCTAAGTGTAAAATGAATACATGATGCAATGCAATGAACCAAAACTATGTACAATGTAGGAAAACAATGCGCTACAATGCAAAATCATCCAACTCCAATAAAAGAGGCATGCATTTCTTATGAGAAAAATTCATAAACACAATACGATGAAGATAAATGCTGGAAGATGAATGCAAGCTAAATGCATAATGCCACTCAACAAACTAAACTACCTACATTAAAGAAAATGCAACAAAATAATGTTTAAACCTTAGCTAGTCTAAAGCTAAAACCCCAATAGGAAAACTTTAACAAGCAAACCCCAATTAGTAAACTCTAACAAGTCTAAACCTAAAACCATAATTTAACCAGAGAGGAGATCAGGTCATGTGAAGTCAAAATTCCAATGTAGCCATTGCAACAGTTCTTGACCTCCAATAACAAAGATGTCAATGATTAAACCTAGTACAAATTATTATGCAAAAAAAACATGCTTACCTGTAAATTATGCACAAAAGCAAGAAGGTCACATTTATTGGTAGGAATATGTGCCATAAAATATTGTTCCAGCTTGGTCACAATTCTGTCCTAATAGACATAATGATAAACTTGAAAAACCTGAGCATTCATCCAAGATATGCATTCATTTATGTTTAACCCTAAATCAAGCATAAGACAGATGAGATGATTCTTGTATGTAGAGGAATTCGCCAGATAAGAATCTCCAATCTAGTCAACAATCCTATCATGGTGTTCAAAATAACCAACCTGAAAACCTTGAAAATATCCCAAAAATGAGAATTCATCAGAAACCTTAATTTAAGTTTGTTCATGGATATTGTCAAGGATTTGAGGACGTGATATAACCATTGGTGAGAGCTGAAGTGCCTCATGGTCTTGGAAAAATTATGAACCTACAAATGGTAGATCATAAAATATCGATGGTTTTGTAGGATTGATATATGAATGCACATGATCGTCATAAACTTTGACAACAAAATATTCATGGCATAAATCGTTGGTTTGACCATATGTTCTAATATTGACCGACTAGTTTCTCAACAAGTAATATTGTTTGAATATTAAAGATGTAGATGAATCAACCAGATGAGTTTCATGAAAGATATGAGCTACATGATTTCTTCCCTCACATTCAGTGGAATGTTATAAATCACTAGCTTGCACCTGATCACAACCTACTCCAGCTAGGTGAGAATCATAAGGATTTGGAACAATGGCTAGTGTACTTTCTTCAACACACAAATAAAAGTACAAAGATAGATGAAAATATTCTCTAAAAGAAGAATTATTTAGATATGAGCCTTTCAAAAAGGAGCTTTCATCTAGAAAGATGGTGCTGAATGGAAAATAGTGTGAGGAAACCCTATTATGGCCTAGTTCAGGGATCTCATCAGGAGCATGAGAACTTGACATAACCATCAATGGAACCTAAAGTGCCTCAACTTTTAAAAAGTCCCTGAACCTTTAGAAGATGGATCATCAAATCATGACAACTTAGTGAGATCAACAAGTGCACATGAATAATAATCATCAAAATTACCAATGAATGTGTTGTCAATAAGATGATAATAGCTAAAGCCAGTGATTTGATAAGATTTGTTATCCATCACATGATACTCTTGAAGGATTAAGAAAGAATATGAAATTCTTGAACTTTTTGAGATGTAGAATCTTCCTCTTCACTTGGTAAATATTATAGATTGAAAGGGTCATGAACCAAGGATTCAATATCTTCCTCTTCTAATTGTGAGACAACACTGTGATGTATTTGATTGTAATAAAAATCAATATAATAAAAATTGAAATGGTTTAGAGAAGCCTCTCGTGTAGTAGACTCATCAAATAATCAGGGTATAATGGAGGAATATACTTAGGTGAAGAGACATCAATTCCAACTAAATCTAGTTCAAGACTGAAACAATGTGCATTAATATAAGTTGAGGAAGTTGCAAATTAGCATGCATGTTGTATTCTGTGGAATTAATAGGAAATTTGGTATATCTGAGGTAGGGCCTAGGTCTTGCAAGTAGGTGAATGAGGGAGCATATTATGATGAAATTCAGGAATAGATTTAGGTAGATGTTTCATGAGCTCAAGTTGGATCTCATCAAGAGGGAGGAGTTTTTTATCAACTTGATTCTTAAGGTGTCCAATTTCACTAGGATGTATGAGAGCTTTGGAAGAAAGGAATATTGGTTCCTTACCCTGTAAACGCTCTTGATAACCTCGATTATTAATGACAAAAAAGTCATTAGGAAATGAAGCAAGAGAAGGATGGGGAATTTCATAAGTGGTAATTTTCTCCACGGAGGCTTGAAGCTTTTCCCGACTCACAGAAGTTGGTAAGAAAAAATCAGGGATAAGATCTGGCTGAATTGGAACTTGCAAAGTATTATCAAAATCAAGATTCATTTCAATTTCAAATTGTTGCAAAGAAAGACCAACCATTCGCATAAAGTTTTCACCCAAATACATCTAATCCATGTCTCTTTCAGGAAATTGATAACAAAGATGAACAAACGTATCAACAACATCCTCTAATGATTCTTTTGGTTTCATTCTAAGTCGATTTATCCTTTTAAATAGATCTTGATAATCATACCTACCAAAAGCTTGACAAAGCTCCTTGATGAGTTGCTTAAATGAATGGATAGAAGAGACTGTTAACGTGTGGCACCATTGCTTGACACAACCTTCAAGTGTGAGGGTGAACAATCTTCCAATACCATATTGACAATGTATTCCATTAGAATGAAATAATTGGATAAATTGACACATATATCCTAATACAGTTGTTCGACCTCGCCATTAAACTTAAACTGCAGCAAGTGATGGACTATTTTTGTGGGCATTGAAAGATATAGAATTTTAGAAAAAAAACTCGGAATAGATTTTTGGGAAGGAGCCATTTCAAGATATGATGCCAAGATAGGGGCTCCACAGGCTTAGCTTGTCATGTAGCCCCCCTTCTAGTGCCAAAAAATTGTGGACAGGAAAAATGTCCCGCCAACAGCTAGGGGGTCTCCCCGATGTGGAGTCCCAATTAAACCTCACAAGTTTTAGGATAGGAGCCCCATCCGGTATGTAGGTCCAATTTCCATCATGTTGTTTCACTCCTGGCTATCAAATGAGGAGATGCTCGAGCAAGGGAAAGAATGAAATTCTTGAAGAATGGGGATGAGATCAACCTAGGATTGTTAACTTGCAAAACAACGTACAAGAATGCAACAAATAAACAATAATAAGAAGTATGCCCTCAAGAATGGTTAGTGAGCTAAAACCATCTTGGACGTATGTGAATAAGAAAGGTGCCAGAGGTTAATTTCGAATCAATTCATAATAAGTTACTGACATTGCATGGAACAAGAAAAGAAAAGATTCAAAGTAGACATGCAAAGCATAAGCCACGAACTAGTTCATTAACACATCACTCACATGAAAACACAGATACAAACACAATGGAAATATTGGACAACCAATATGACCATAATGAAAAAGCATGGGAATCAATAAAAAAAGTGAATAACTTCTTATTAGTGCTACCACATATACAAGTACATGTCCTGCAAACCATCAAAGACCACTTGTGGAGCATGGAATACTCATACCATCTTCCAAAGCAGAACCCTAGCCTCACCATAACTCACCCTACTAGCTGCAAAGAGCTGAGTGCCTATATCTCTTCAAGCACAAATCAACTACCTAATACTAGCCCTAGATTAAGTGCTAAAAGTCCCTTACAAATGAGGCATGAGGGTATACTTATAGAAGCGACGTGACTGTTCACCTATCGTGACCTTTTTTCTACCCTCATGACTCTTGACCTTCTTCATTGCTCTCTAATGTCTAATGACTATTACATGTTCAAATCGATCTTTGCATAGATGTTGGAATTATGATAAGAGGTTTTTACATTATGGTAGAAGAGAAATTATGAGGAGAATAAAGAGGATTCTTGGAAATTCTAGAGTACTAGTATCCAATGATGCTTCCAGATCAGAAGACAAAGTTGTGTTGTTCACTTGTTATATTGAATGACCATTTGCCTGCTACTGCACCTCATTTTCATGGAAGCGATCACCCAACCAAGATGTTTGGCCTGTTTGTCAAAATCCTAGTTAGATAGCCTTCTTTTGGGTTTGAATATTAAAACACAGTTACCAACCAAATGAGAGTTGTACCGAGATCTCACTTTTTTAGAGATTGCAAAAAATCATCTGATCTTGAAAAGTGTTGATTTATAATACACCTTTTTCTTGGTGCATATTTTTGACACTTTAATTTTTTTTTATCTATTAAGTATGCACATTTTTTTAAAATGTTAGTGATTTTCATGCCAATTTTGAAAAGTGTTGATGCAACATCAACCCCCTTTTTCGGCTTATTTTGACACTTGATTTTTTTTTATATATATATATATATTAAGCATGGTTATTTTAAAATGTTGATGATTTTCATGTGGATTTGAAAAACGTTGATGCACCATCAACCTTTTTCTTTTGGAGGCATACTTTTGACACTTTAAATTTTCTTATGTCCTAAGTATGCACAATTGTTTTTCAAGTTGTCTTATTCCTCTTCTTGTTTTTCATCATAAGATGCTTGTTTTTTAAGGGTTTCCAAACATGTGTGTTGTGTTTTTCTTTGCAAAGTTTTTTTATAATGATTTTTTAATTTTTTTTTGCAAAGTTTAAAGAAAATAATAAAGTTAATATTTTGAAGTTAAGATTATATATCTATATATCGTTAATTAACACTTTAATACAGATAAAATAATTGTCACTAAAAAAAATTTATTTTAGATTCTCGACAAACAATACACATTTTGCATATAGATATAATTAAAAAAATACGTATTTCAGGACCTTTTCGCGAAAAATGACATGCTATATATATATGAAAAAATTAGAAAAATAGCAAATTCTGTGAATTTTATATGAAAAAATATGACATTTGAAGTACTTTTTACAAAAAAAAATGATTCACATAAAATATTAAGTAAAAATAACAAAAAAAATGTAAAAAAAAATGAAAACATACAATTAAAAAATATAGAAAAAACCAAAAAACACAAAACAAAAAACATAAAAATTATAAATAAAAAGTAAAAGACATGAAAATAAAATTGCCCTCAAATTAAAAAAGCATTAAATAAAACATATAAAAAAATTAAAAAAGAATTAAAAAAAAACATAAAGAACAAAAACATAGTAGGAAAAAAATAAATTAAAAACATAAAAAAAGAAAAAAAAAACATTTAAATAAAAAAAAACAGTAAAAAATTAAAATGAAAAAAAACATTAAAATAGAATAAAAAAAAGATTAGAAAAGCTTAAAAAAATAAAAAATAAAGTGATTGCCACTAGCGGCCAAAGGCTACCAGCCATTCTAGGAATCAACCCTCCACCAATCGAGCGCTGAAAGGTAGCTACAGGGCTAATGGAGTGGCGAATAACACCGTTGCTTTGGTTCTACGATGACTTTTTGGCCACGACTAAGGAACACTTTTTTTTTTTTTTTTCTAATTTTTTCTAATATATATATTTTTAATTTTTTTAATTTTTTATTTTTTTAATATATATATTTTTAATTTTAATTATTGTTATTATTATTATTATTATTTTAATTCGTTTTAATTTTTTTTGATTCGTAACTAAGTCGTGATATAGATCTGCGACTCTTCACTTCTCTTCTCATTGATTGGGCCTTCTACGGTTTATAGATCTATGACTCTTCTTTATAGATCTGCAGCTTTTCATTTCTCTTCGACAATCTTCTATGGCTTTCTCTTCGGCAATCTTTTATACTCAGCAGGAGAGCATTCTCTAGATGGCTCCCAGCTTCGCAAAAATAGCTGTTGGCTCAGTTCTGTCCGCCTTTGGGGGGCAAGCTCCTACCCATATAGTCAGTGAAGCCCCATCTTCCACTGTCCAGGTGGTCCAGGCCTCACTCGATGAGGCTTTGAAGTTCTCTGAAAGTGCCCTAATTTGCCGATTCAATGGTTTTTGGCCGCGGCTGACAGCTCTCCACAGTTGGATCTCGGAGGTATGGAAGCCTCTAATTCCTGATGCAATTAATAGCTACCCTGTGCTAGGGGTTTCTTTATAGTAGATTTTGAAAACCCTAAAAGCAGACAATGTATTCTAGATTCCGGCCCTTGGTTTTGGGAAAATCAAGCTTATTCACGAGGCCATAGAACCCATCATTCGATCCCTCAACAACAATCATAACCTCAACACCAATTTGGGTGAGATTGCCAAACCTACCCTTGCATCTCTGGAATTTATCTTCGCTAAAAGCCATTGGAAATGCAATTGGGCAATTTTACTGCAGGTGCTCAGAAATACAGGAATATGCTAGAACCACCTATGCACGTATCTGTGTGGAAATGGACTTCAGTGTCAGATTCCTAGCTGAAATACACATAACAAGTAAATACTATGTGTGGAACCAGAAAATCGATTGTGAAAGTGTCCTCTTCAGATGTCGATCCTACTTTGAGACAGGCCACCTAGCCAAAAATTGCCCAAAAGCCTCCCAGAAAAATTATGCTAGAAAAAATCACCATAGATCTACATGGTGGGAAGGAGCAGAAAAAGAACACTAAACTGTCATCAAAGAAGAATACTCTCGAGAAAACTTTGAATCACAAGAAATCAGGCAAGAAAGAAACAACTCTCAAGACAAGCATGGGGAAAGCCCTGCCCAACAACAAAAGAGTGAACTTGAAAACCCCTCAAGCATCAACAGTTATGAGGATTCGAATACCGCACAAAATAAATCTTCATTTAACAGCAAAGCAGATCTCCTAGACCAAACTTCTTCTCCGACTATCTTCAAAAGGACAAACACATTAGATCGCGAAGCTAAGACACCAATGTCCCAAGAACCAGAAGAGATGAATGAGATGCAAAATAAAGAAAGTTGGAAAACTGTAGAGAAAAAAAGAAAGCTACAGCACCAATCTCGCCAAGAAAGACGAGGATCCAGACAATTAGAAACTAAGAAAATTATAGGTCCAATAGACCAATTTTGGTCTAGGTGGACGTCATCATCATCATCATCATCATCATCATCATCATCATCATCATCATCATCATCATCATCATCATCATCATCATCATCAAAACTTAATATTTATTATGATTATTTTTTTTAATTATTTTTAATTTATTTAATTTTTAAATATTCAATTTGCTGCTTTTTTTTAGTGTTAACTTTTTAAATTCCTTTCTTAAATTATGTTTTTTTAAAGAATTGTTTTTATTTTTATTTTTTATTTTTTTTAACTTTTGTTTTTAATACTTTTATTTTTTGTGTTTTATTTTTATTTTTTATCAGTTAATTTTAGTGTTTTTTTAAAGCATTTTTTATGCTTGATTGTTTTTTGGTGTATTGTTTTATGTAATTTTTTATGTTTTTGATTTGTTTTTTGGGGTCATTTTGTTATTTTTTTTTTAACAATTTATATATATATATATATATATATATATATATATATATATATATATATATATATATAGTTTTTTGTTTTAAGTTTTAGTGTTGTTTTTGCTTTTGTTTTTTGTTTTTTTTTTTTTCCAAAATTTTAATTTATGTTTTTTTTTACTTTTTCATTTTTATTTATTTATGTTATATTTTGTTTTTTCATATTTATTTATTTATTTATTATTATTATTTTTCAGGGCTTGTGTCAATCTTCGACTAGCATCCCAACCCCTTTATGTGTTAATTTGATATTTGATAATTGATTTTAAAGTTTTTTGTTATAATGGATCAAGTCTTCCCCCATAATGTGTCAATTTCATGGATGATTTTTAAGTTTTTATTGCAATGGGTTGAGTTTGCCTCCACTCTATGTCAATTTGATGGTTGATTTTTAAATTTTCGTTACAAGGTGTCAAGTCCTTTTGGGCTAAGATTTCAAAATAATTATACTTTTGACATTTAAAAAATAAATTACTCTTGATATACTGAGTCTTTCATTCAGGTGTTTATTTCTATTTTTTTTTTTAGTCATATAATTTTTCCATAATGCCATGGTTGAAATATGTTGAAAAATTAAGGTCTTTCGTAGTCATGATATTTGGTTTTAATTCCATGGTTGAAAAATTGTCAAAATTTTAAGTGTTTTCTATGTCATGATATTTTATCTTTGATGCTATGGTTGAAAATAATTATAAATATTTTATCTTTAATGCCATGGCTGAAAATTGTTGGAATTTTAAGGCTTTTCAGAGACCTGATATTTTATCTTTAACGTCATGCCTAAAAATTGATGGAATTTTAAGGCTTTTCAGAGACCTGATATTTTATCTTTAACGTCATGCCTAAAAATTGATGGAATTTTAAGGTTTTTCGAAATCATGATAACTTATCTTTAACACCATAGCTGAAAATTGCTAGAATTTTAAGGCATTTCAAAGACGTGATATTTTATCTTTAATGCCATGATTGAAAATTGTTAGAATTTTAAGGTTTTCCAGAGCTATGATATTTTATCTTTCACGCCATTGCTAAAAAATGTTGAAAATTCGCCCCAAAAAAAAACATTGTTCTAGCATCAACACTCTTTATTTTCAGGGTGTTTTTTCCTATTTTTTTGCAGAAAACAATTGGCTTTTACTAACATTTTTTGAAAAAATGTAAAAAATTTACCGAGACGAGAAAAAAAATTTCGTTCTAGCATCAAAAATTTTCATTTTTGGGCTGCTTTTTCATGTTTTTTTGTGATTTTTTGGCTAGAGTTCTCATTTTGACTTCACAGTTCTCATTTTAAATTCACAGTTCTCATTAAGTCAATAACTTTGTTTCAACTGATAACACTCGACATCTTCTAAATTTTCTTGCCTTTGACTTAAACTAATTTTCTATTTTCTTGGGTCAACAATCTTGTTCCCTCCTTTTATCTGCAAGCAAATTACATGGTCATATATATTGCAGTGAAAGAACAATACTAAATACCTAACATATGAATTGAAAGTAAGATACTGGTTTGGACAACTATATAGTCTTTTTTTGCACCAAAATATCATTAATGCATGTGATTTGTGCAAAATCATTTTGAATATAAATGAATATGTTTATGTTTTGACCAGAGCTACACCTTTTGAACGCGGCTAATGATTTAGGCCTGAGGTTGAGGCCCAATTGTTGAGTGAGCTTGAACACCTTTTTATACATGTCGCAAAATAAGTCTTTCAATGTACCCATGGGCATGATATGAACCATGTGCTTGTTTCTTTGTTGATATGATGAGTTACTATTGGTCTTTGAATTTTTGTTTCCAATATGTGGTTTCCTATTTGCATGCTTGGCAGCCCTAAATTCTTCCTCAGGTTACCCTCTTTGTCATCAACATATTCAATTTCATAATCATCATTAGTTCCTTCATTTTATTCCTTGGTCATGTTCCATGCTTCTAGGACTTGATATATACAGAAAATGACATGGTTTTGGCTTATTACACACCTCTATGCATTGGAACCATGCTTATTGAAAACCTACTCCCTTATTAGCTCCAGGAACAATATGCTTAGAAAAATAAACCAATCTAACAAGTGCCCCCTTCCATTCCATTGTGTAACTTTCATGACATCTTTGACATTTAGTGATAACACATATGATGGAAACATAATGTGATGTGCTAGGTGATTCTTTAATAGCACTGGAAAACATGTCTTATGCCCCATGGAATAATACTGTAGGTGCTAGCTAGTTCTAATTGTAGTGTAGGTCACATTTCACATTAATGGAATAGGTCACAGGTTCAAGAAGTAGGACAGGTCGCATTTCCTGATTGCATTGTTGTGGAATGAAAATGTGATTGGAGACTTAAATAGTGTTATTATGAAAAAAATTTCAAACCTAGTCTTCAAGGGCAAGTCACACTTTATTATCCTATCGTAGGTCACAATATAGGGAGACAATCGTCAGATGTTAGACATGCAAACTGTGAATTTATATAAGTCAAAACTTGTAATATCAACGTAGGTCGAATTTCGCAACATCGATTCCTCCAAAGACCCAATCACAATTTTCAAGCAAGAGTTCAAGTCACACTAGTCTTACATAATTCTTTGTTTGCAATGGCTTTCTCAACATTAAAATCTTCGTATGCAATTAATCTCTATAGCGACATAGTGTAGATGTACACATGTATTTTTGCAATGCTCAAATGACATTATTGTATGCATTTTGAAATGGAAAAGCTTCATCACACTATTGCAATTACAACTACCACCATTGTATACACATACCTTCATCGCATTATTTTCCATATATTTCATATTCCAATTATTTGTCCATAGGAGTCGAGCCAATGAGGCACTCTAACAGAAAAAAAATAGTTTATCTGTCAATGACCCTAGCGATACTAGGAGCTTATTTATCTTAGATTGCTCCTATGGAGGAGAAAAACATGTTTCCTGGTCTTTAGCTCCATTTTCTAACTAATGTAATTTATTAAAAATCCATTCAAACCACAAACTGACATGCTCTTTCCTACTGGTTAATGGAAAAAACATAATTTTGATCTAGGAAATGCTGCTGAGTCCTATATACAATCACCATAAATTAAAGGAATAAACCATTCACAGATTGTTCGAGATAATTCACAAATTGCAAATGTGTTTTATATTTGTTGCACGCGAAAAAAAACAATATTAGTCACAATCAAGGGGCCTAAGCATAAGTCACAATCTGAGATACTAATGCAATTGAAAATTGGAGGTGTCTTATCTGATCAAAAGATGCAACCTGTGTAACATTTCAACAACTTTTTTATTGACCATTTCTCAATGCCTTTTACAATACCTTGCATTGTATCACATTCTATGATTTAATCTAGTGTATGTTGATAGGTTATTTACCCACCATCACTATGTTTGTAGAGTTATGAATGTTTTCCCTTTCATTATGAATTCTTTACCCACCGTCATTGCATTTGTAGTGTTATGAATGTTGTTCCCTTTCATTATGAATTCTTTACCCAGCGTCACTGCATTTGTAGAGTTATGAATGTTGTCCCTTTGATTATGAATGTTTGATTGATTTATTTCATAGTATACAATAGGGAAACCACCTCTTACAATACAATCATGTGTTGGTAGAGGATAGGGTGGAATTCTCTCCAGGTGTGGTGTAAAACATATCCACATGTTTTCCTTGGGTTTTAGGTTTAGGAGAAAAGGTGCCTGCCAATGCTACTGTGAGGTGTGCTCTTCTAGATCTTCCAGTTTTATTATTCAGACTTCTTTTCTGACATGTTGTTGAAGCCTCCCTCTCACAACCATATATAAGTGGCCCATGATTTAGTCATGTACAACATTAATGTCGAATCAAGGTGATTTTCCTTTGCTAGTGTAACAACTTTAGTTAAAAACCCATGTAAAAAATATAAGGCCAAGGTCATGGGACACATATTCCAAGATGAATGGTGGGACAAACAACCTAGTGGGTGTTCATTTCAGTTATTATGGTGAAAGGAAATCGACAAAGGCTTTGGAAAGGCGAAGATTCATTATTTGGCATTCTATTTATGAAAATAATGGAAATTAGGAGAAAAGGAAGGTGAAAGGTCAAAGGTTGCATGTGAGGAGGAAAATGAAGGAAAATAATGGAAATTGAAGAAAATAGAGGCCTCATTAATGAAAATGCTTTTGAGGATCAGTTAACAAGATTTTACTCAGGTTTTGGTCAGTGTAGCTCTTTGTCAGTTTAGTTTTGGACCTCTCATTCTATTCTCTCTCTCTCTCATACTCTTGGACACTAAGATTTTTCTTGGAGCACTCTTAGAGAGTGTGGCATACTTGGATGCTTGGAGTAAGAAGGCAAAGGAAGAGCATGATTAGCTACAATGAGTTTTTCTTGCAGGTATCGAGTTGCATGTATGTTTTCATCACTAATTTTGGCATGCATGGCATATGCATATGGTTTATTGGTCATGATCATTCACTGGCATGGAGGATTACCTGGATTAACAGTGGATTTTCCTAGCCTTTCCATTTTCAGAATAGCCATGGTGTTTTGGGTTCATATTTATTTATTTATTTTCTTTCTGGTTGGTTCTCATGTTTCCTTTAGCTTGGGTTGAGTTATTAGTTCCTGGAGCCTTGGTTGGACATGTTAGCACCTAAATCTGCCTTAGGCTGAAGGAAGACCAAATTCAGGGTAACCACAAACCACGCTCAGTCTGGTAGCTAGCCCTACCAGAACAGGAGAGGGCTCTCTCCGAGTCATGCTCAGGGAATAAGTAAACAAAATGGTCTGAGATGACTAACAGTGAAATATTGATCTTAGGCTAGTAAGTAAATATGGATACAAGAAGAAATTTTTTATAAATGACTGAGTTTCTGGGATGGTATGGGACCAACGGACAACAATGAGCAGAGAATTTAATACAAAGGCACAGATTACTTCGTGAGGCAAGACAAGCGGAAAGTCTAGCAATTTAATTTGAAATAACGTGGAATGGAGGAATTTCTTAGGAGGGTGAAAAGGGCATAAGTACATGAATCCTTTTCAACAGAAGAAGAACACTGAACATGAAATTTTCCCACAGGCAGAGCAATAAAAATGAATTCTACCTTATCTAACTTAGAAAATTTTACTGGAAATGAATATGAAATGAACTGTGAAACATTACTAAATACATATGAAACATAAGAGACACATTTGCTACACTCACAACCACATGAATCTCATGAAATAGAGCCGCTACCTTTCATTAATCCCCTGTCAAAATAAAAAATGAAGGATTGAGTTTCTCTCCCACAGTCTCCCAGAAATTACAAGCCAACCAACCCTTTGCAAATAGTTTGCATACAATATATAGAATGTGAAATGAAGAGATATAACGCCCAAGGGTTGGGGAGTTACTTGAATCATTACAAAATGGAGGTGGAAAGCCAACCATTATCTACAGGTGCAGTGTTACAAACATGACAAATGGCTTGGGTGACTGTTCGCCTTCCTTCGCCACTTGGATAGAAGTCAATCTGGAGTGAAAATACTTTAAATTCCACCTTAGGTGCTGAAAAATAGAAATGTAGATGAGCGGACCCACTTGGAGAAGTTGCGAATCGAAATTTCATGAAACGGAGGTGAAATTGGCCCTTTTTCCTATATGCACCGCGCTCAATTCTATATGCACCGCGCCACTTTGGAGCCTGTTTTGAGGCACTTGCAGGAGTCAAAAATGTGCCCAAGTGTGCTTGTTGGCAAGCCTGGCCTGTCTACTTTCCAACCCAAGTGGAATTTCTGAATTTGGTGCTCATTTTCCCCTCCAAATCTTCATTCTCCCAATACTTCTTCCTGTGTGTCAAAATAGGGTCAGAGAGGTCATTTTTTGAGTGATTTTGACCTCCTGGGGACTCAAATCATGCCCAAATTTCTTGTCCAAGCACTAGTAATCGTGATTTTTCATTCTGAATCCAAAAATGTAAACCATTTGTGATTTGGAGCACCAAATCCTAAGCGCCGCACCCCAGGGAGAAAAAACCTGTGTTGTGACCAAAAATTTACCATGTGACCAAAATTTCCCCAAATTTCTTGAAATTTGGGTTGAAGGTTCTCTATGAAGTGCTATGCTGGGCCAAAGAGGCTTCGGCCAATATCTAAAGTTGATCAAGCTCCCTTTGCCTCTTTTGCTTCTTGATTGCTTTCCTCAATTTAGCCTTCAAATTCCTGATTCGGGCCTTGCATACTTTGTTTCGCGCCATGTAGTGGAAAGCCATGTGTCTCAGTAGTGCATGGTCCTTGTCGGCCTTGTCTAGTAGCCTCTCCAAATGCATGTTAACTCTCTCGAGGTTGCCCTCCTGATCCTCATTAATCTCTTGCTCCAATGACGTGAGCTCAACTCTTCTCCTTTGTGCAGCTTGGCGATGCTCACAAATGTTTTGTAGCTCCATGATCATTTGTTGATCCTCAAGCTATTTGTTCCTCTACTCCAGATATTTCATGTTCCACTTAGCCCTCTCCAAGTCAAGGGATAAGGCTTCAATCTTTGATTGCTGCTCCTGGATGATCTCTTTGAGTTGTGCACTTGTCGGTTCTGTATCTGTATCATCATCATGAAGGAGAAAAAATTCGGTCTCTTTTTCACCTGATGGCTCACCTGAAGGCCCCTCATCATGCATTGGCTCCTTACCTCTGCCCTGTACCTGTAGTGATGATGTCAGAAGCGAGGCCCCTTCCACCCCGGGTGGAGATAACACTCGCTTTGATGTTGCAAACAAATGTCTAGCACCCCTCTGATATGTGATGAATACTGGCATAGTAGTGGTCTGATGGCGCTCATACTGATGAGAAGGACCACCTATCTCATGTTCAACCTTTGACTATACTTGTGAAGTGTTGAAGAGGTCATGGGAGATGAGGTCATCCCAAGTAATGCCCTGCAATCCCAACTGATGATCCGCCAAAATATTAATAAGAGAAAAATGATAAACACTGTTAAGTTGCTGTTGAGGGGTCTTGTGCTGCATGAAGGTGTTCATCCTCTCTATGTTCTTGCAAATGAAAAATGGGATGTTCATCATCCGTACCCTGGTAAAGTGCATGAGCAACCTGATGTGATAGGCATATATATGCGAGAACCTCCCATCACAGCTGAAGTACTTCATGATCAACTTCATGAGTGGAGCATATTCATCTTTCAAATATCTGAATGGAAAGACTCTTGTGAGATGCCTAAAGCAACTGGATTTAATGTAAGGCTCATAATGCTTCCGATCAACTTTCTGTTTCTTGTGCCATGGTTCTCCAACATTCGGTATACCGGTTGCTAATGAGACAGTTTCGGGTGTCAGTGTGAAGGTGACCCCGACCAAGATAGAGTGATCTCCATGTAGGTGAAGCACAAAAAGACGGGCCAACTCATGATGAACTCGAACATTAGCCACTCTTTGACAAAATTCAAAACATGATAGATGCTGGAAGCATGACATGGCAAGAGGGCATGCTTGTAATTCAGTGAGGGTAGTGGGCTCATCCCTAACATGTTTGCCACTCTTGTGATGTCTCCTGGGAGCCTGCTCTTCCGAGGATGAGTCACTTTGTGTCTCCATCTCATACTCTGATGAATGTTGTGATGTCATGACTGCTGTGTGTACTGTATTTAGGCTGCCCTTTGATGATGGTGTGAAGCTGGGTGCTTTTGTGATATCTGCCACCAAGGGGAACAATGAAACAAAAGGGAGTGTTAGGAGGGGAGTAATGTGATGGGAATAGGGGTTATGGGGAGAAGTTTGCTTAGGGATATGTAGGGGGTTTGGGTATTTCATAGGGTAGGTTTTTGGGGTTTTATGTTGACAAATAAGAGGAGGGGAAAGAGAATAGGGTTTGGTAGTGTTTTAGGGTAGGGATAATAGGAAAAATAAGAAAGGGAGGACAGGGAAAAATGGTAGGTAAGGGAAAAATGGTGGGTGAAAATGGAACCTTGGCCTCAATACCACAATTATGCAATGCTAGCAACAATGGCCTTTGTTGTTTTCTTGTGGTTGATTTTATGAGTTTTGTTGCATTCAAACATGGCCATAAACCACCATTTCATTTATAAACTTTGATGAACAAGTCATGTCATAGAGCCTACCTATCAATTTGAGGGGCTTCACAAAAAATTTGAGGTGATTGGGCACAGTTTTGGCCCTCTGTGGGTGTGCGTCGCGCACAAAACCCAGTGTGCCACGCCCATTATATGAGTTGTGCCCGTTGAAAATTTGAACTGAGGGGTGGCTTTGTGTGCACCGCGCCCTCTGTGTGCGTCGCGCCCCTGTGTATATGCGCCGCGCCCTGAAAACTACCTCCAACCTTACTCCAAACACGCATGATGCACACTCAAACACTTTGCAATGTTTCCTTATGCACTTGATTTGCAAAATGACTTTAATTTTGGTGGAAACTTGTATATAAAGACTTGGAAGTCATGGGTTCAATTTTTTCTTCTCCAAAAACCCATTTTTCTAATGTTATGTTTTGACACTTTTTCACTGATTTAAAGCAACACTAATTTTCACATTCCCTTTGAAATTTTAGCTCAAATGATGAAATTTTCGGCACTCTTTGCAGGGATTGCATGACAGGACATTTCGCCACAGAAACCATGCCTGCATCTGAAGAAATCAACTGACGACTTTTTTGAAAATTTTATCACCAATGACACTGTTTGACTTTACTTCAAAACAGAGTTTTGAAGAACAGTCGAGGTTTATCAATATGACGATGAAAATCTTTGAATCATTACTTTGTAAGGGCCTCACTCTGACCTGAATGGCTTTACTGGACATATTTAAAGACCAAACTGATTAATCCCTAGACCTAATGATCGAAAATGACTTTTGTCCATTAAAGGACCAGACCTTGACTGTCATGGACTTTGGTGATCATTGACAAAAGACCTAAGCCAACAGGAGCTAGACATGAGGGGAAATGACTAGCATGACCTTTTCTATCAGATTATGGCATGCTCCTAGCGGAATACAACTGGGTAAATGGAGTGGGACTCCTAAAAATTAAATGCATAAAGAGTTTTGATCTCTGACGGAGGACTGACCAGATCGACTCTAACATTGGCTCCAATGGGGAATGATAGCTCCTTAGAGGTGCCAAGAACAGCAGATCTCTGGAAGAGCTAGACAGTGCCTTCGTCCATTGGGCTATGGAGTCATTTTTTGGCAAACAACACAGGACTCTGACTCATTTATGAAACTAAAATGACCAAAAACTGACTCAAACTTAACATTGAAATGACTTGAAGACTAACTTGATAAACTCAGACCAAACTGAAATAAAAAAGGTATTTACAATGATAGTGGAAGCAATGTTAATAACTCAGAAATGGTACAGCTTGAGCAGCCGACCATTGATCGGCCCTCCTGGACAATATTCCCTGTTCATTTCCTTCAAAAGAAAGGCATTCTGACCCCGATATGCTGCAACTTTGAAAGGACCTTTCCAAAGATTATCGAACTTACCGTGCTTACCTTTTTCCTCATTCCTTGCATCCCACTTCAGCACCACAACATCCAAACGAAATTTATCCGCCTTTGCTTTTCTGTCATAAATTGTCTTGATCTTCTCCTGCAATTTGGATGTGTTCTTGAAAACTTCTTCTCTGGTCTGCTGCAAGTGGACCATTTGATTCAATCTTCTCTACATGGGATCTTCTTCACTGCCGGCCTCCTGAAGAAGTTTGACTACCGGGGTAGCGAGAGAGGTAGGAAATACTATATCAACTCCATAAACAAGCTCAAACAGTGACGTACCAATGGACTTCTTCTGGCTGACCCGATCTGCCCAAAGTGCATTGACTAACCTCTTATTCCAGCTCTTCTTATTTATTTCCAGCAGCTTCTTGATGATGTTGACCAATGATTTGTTTGAAGATTCCACCAATCCATTACCTTGCGGATGATAGGCAGTTGAGTGACCCAAAATGATGTTATATTTATGACAAAACTCTACCATCCTTTTTTATTTGAAAGCTGTTGTGTTATCAGTGATTAACTTATTCGGGAAACCAAAGCGAGACAAGATGTTATTTTCAAGGAATGAAATGATTACCACATCAGTATCTTGTCTGGTGGGAATTGCTTTGATCTATTTCATGAAATAATCTGTGGCTATGAGGATCCATCTATGCTGACCAAAAGAAGCGGGATGAATTTCACCAATGAAATCCAATCCCCATTGCTGAAAAGGGGCACTCACCTCAATAGGCTTAAGTGGCAAAGGCTGCAACTTCTACTTTCCTTTGAAAATCTGACACTTATGACAACGCTTGACCATCTTATATACATCAGCAAACAATGTCGGCCAATAGTACCTTGCTCTCAGAATTTTATTTGCTGTTGACTTCCAAAAAAGGTGACCCCCACAACCTCTTTGGTGGCAGTCCTCCATGACCTACTTTGCTTCTTCTTCCACCAAACAATTCAAAAGAACACCACTGAGATCTTTCCAATAAAGTGCAGAATTAAGAATGCAAAACTTGGCAGCTTTCAACTTGAGTGTTCTTGCTTTGTTTCTAGTCATGCCGGGCGGTGGTGACAAATTTTTAAGCACATATATGATATTTGAATACCACAGAGAGAGAGCAAACATTTCAGATACCTGAATTGATGATGCTTCCTCATTCTCATCGGACATAGTAGCGATCAGATTTATGTACAAGGCGTGCAAGTTTGATTCATCCATTAACTTTGCCAATCCCTGTCCTTTAACTAGCTTTGTGGGCTTTATTTCCACATCATATTCCAACAAGGCTGCAATCCATTTGCCTCGTCTTCCTTCCGGATCGGTCTGCACTAAAACATCTTTGATAGCAGCATTAGGAACATAGGCCAAAATATGAGAATGTAGAATATACACCCAGAAATCTTTCAATGCCTTCACAAGTGCAAGGGCTTGCTTCTCAATGATGTTGTATTTTAAGGCTGCATCTCTTATAGCTCTGTTGAAGAATGCAATGGGTCTTTCATGATCATGTCTTTTCTGCAATAACATAGTTTCCATAGTGTGCTCTGAAGCAAATGAAAACAATATGAAATCCTGAGTGTAGTCCGGACTAACTAGAACGGGAGCTGAAGAAAGAGCCAATTTAACTAAATTGAAAAATTTTACAGCCTCCTCCATCCACTTCACTTGACTGTCCTTCTTAAGCATATTTGTCATCTCTCTTAGGTGCTTAGCAAGATTAGGTACAAAGCGGCGTAGAAAATTCATTTTACCATTGAAAGATTGTATCTCTTTCTTATTCTGGGGCAGATCGATTTGCTGAATTTCTTGCACACGTGCTGGGTCAATACGAATGCCATCTTTTGAGATAATGTGACCGAGTAGTTTGCCTTCCTCCATGGCGAACAAGCTCTTTTTTGGATTCAGCGACAAGTCATATTTTCTGCACTTTTGAAAGACAGTTTTTAGATGGTACATGTGCTCTTCATCAGATTTGGAAAACACCGTCAAATCGTCAAGGTACACAACTAAAAAGACATCCTTCTCATTTGAAAAATCCAAGTCCATTGCATGCTGAAATGTGGCACCTGCATTCTTTAAACCAAAAGGAATTTTAGTGTAATGAAAGGTTCCCCATGGAGTGGTGAACGTTGTCTTGTCTCGGTCATCTTCATGGACAGAAACTTGGTTATATCCCGAATAACCATCAAGTAGTGACATACGAGATGCTCCTACTACTTGCTGAAGTATATGGTCCATTTTGGGCAGTGGATAATTATCTTTCAATGAAAATTTATTGAGATTTCTAAAATCAATGCATAAGCGAATCTCACCTGTCTTCTTTCGTACGGGCACCAAATTAGAGATCCAATCTGAAAATCTAATGGGAACAATGATCCCTGATTTGTACAACCTGTTTATCTCCTTTTCAATAGATGGCAACAACTTTGGATTTAGCCTTCTCAACTTCTATCTGAATGGTTTTTGATTGGGCTTGATGGGTATAGTGTGCTGAATTATATTGGTATCATATGTCTTTAAGTCAGAATAGTCCCAAGCAAACACATTTGAAAATGAAGACAACAAACTGATATATTTGTCCTTGATCTTTGGTGGCAATGCTTTGGACAATTTTACCAACTTAGGATTAGCAGTTGTTCCGATGTTGACCTCTTCTACACCCTTCTTTGGTGGCTGCAATGTTGGCTTGCGGGCTACATCATCTTGATCAAAAAGTTCTTCTAAAGGTATCAAGCCTTTAGGAATAACGTTATTCTTTAGCTGCAACACATCCATTTCATTGATCTGCACCTCATCTATACCATTACCTTTACCATCGTCATTTTCTACATCAATTGAGGTCTCTTTGAACTTGCCTTTGTTTTGCAGAAAATCATCAATCTCCTCATCATCTTGGAACACTTGCCAATATCTTTGATTGTCTGGAACGGTTGGACGATTCTTGACATGGATTTCGAATTTATTGCTAGAGTTCATTGGGATCTTCAAATTACTTGCTGCCTTGGAAAGAGTGTCAGCAATACTATTTTGTATACAAGGCACGCATGTCAAGGTGTATTCTAAAAATAATTTTAGGATGTCTAGAACTGCATTACGGTAAGCCCACATCCTATGATTCTTTGCTTGATACTCGCCTCTAACCTGATTAATTACCAATTCGGAGTCGCCATATACTGAAATCCTCTTAGCATTCAGCTTTCTTAGAATCTTTAGGCCAGCAATCAGAGCTTCATACTCAGCTTCATTGTTTGAACACTCTAAAGCCAACTTGTAAGAGCATACCCACACGTTACTATGCACTTTGTTTGGGGCAGAGAGAGGACTGCGTACCCAAATTCCAATTCCAGCGCCATCATTTCCCACTGCTCCATCGAAATCCATGGTCCACAAACCTTCTTCCTCCTCTTGCAAGTGCTATAAATCTGTTTGCTGTGCCTTGTCTGCTTGCTGTCCATTACTTTCAGCTGATTGCCCAACAATGTTCTGCTGTTCTTGTCCTTCTTTCTTTAAAATTTCTCTGAAATTTTTTGTTATTTCCGGAATATCATCTACTTCAACTAACTGACTATCTATATCATTGAAACTATCTGAATACAAAACAAAAGACTCTAAATCTGTATGTACATAGTTAATTGGATGATTTATTGGTTTCTCCTTGCTTGTGATCATGTATTTCATTTTTTGATCCCGATAGAATTTCCTCATTTGTCTAAACACCGTAATCGTTGCATAGGAGAAATCTAGCTATAGTGTCCCTTTCAATTTCGCTACCCAAGACCTGGAAAGAAGCATGCCAAACCTAGGAGGAATATCTGTTACAACAACATCCATCAAAACATTCTTCATTGGGAGCTGATCTAGACTCACAACCAAGTCTTTGATGAGTCCTATACATCTTACTCTGCTGGAATCAAACAAATAGAGATCATGGTATTGGCGGGTGATGTCCAGACCAAACTTATCCATGATAGCCTTGGGCATGAGATTGTGAGAAGCTCTGGAATCGAACATGGCATTATGTAACACAAAATCATGCAACCTTAAACTGATATAAAAGGGTGGCACATCACTATCAGGAGACTCACCATTCGATGCTGGCCCAAAAATCATTTCAGGTTGATCATCTTCGACATTCACCATGTCGGACATTGGGTCCAAATTCAACATTTTAGATACTTGCCCTCTATAACTGTTGTTCCTCATTATTTCAGTCAAGGGGATGGATACCTTTAATTTAGAAATCTCATTCTCTAAATTAAAAGTGGGAATCTTTTCTACCTCTTTGACTGGGATTTCTTTCTTTTCCTTTTCTTTCGATGCAACTTGCTGATGTGATTGTTCTGCTGATGGTGATTTGCTGCTCTCCAGACCAACCGCCTCCTTTCCTTTCCTTTGTGTAACTGATGAATCATTCTTTGATGCCTCAACATCCTTCCTTTTCTGAATTGGTTTGACCGGCACATCTTTGTTTCTAAGTGAATATCGCTGCTTCTGGGCGGACAGAGCATTCATATAGCCTCTTTGGTACTCATCTGATTCTTCCTCCAAGATGGTGTCATTTGCTAGAATAAATTTTACATCTTTGTGTACAACCGAAATTTCTGCATGCTCCTCCTCCTTAGTGAGATAAATAGGCAAATCATCAGGAGTAAAGAGGTGGTTTTCTTCACCTATTACATTCCCGTCCTCATCTGATTCCGGTCCATGCACAAAATTTTGCTGCAAAGGTGTTTGTACTAGCTGTTGTGCTGTCTTCTCTTGGGTTCGCTGATCTCTCTGTCTTATTCTATATTGTGGTTTTTGCTGACCACGAAAGTTAGGATGTCTAACTTGTGGCTCAGGTTTGTTGAGTTTCACCCTTTCAAGCATCTGCTCTACCTTCTTGAGTAATTGATCCATTGAGGAAGACTCTTCCTTGACTGTGACCTTCTTTTCTACTTTCGCTCTAGCTCTTTTGGACAACAGATTTGCTTCAACGCTGACCGCTATCTTCTGCATGTCTTCCATTGTGGCCGGTTCTCTCTCTCTTAATTGATAAGCCATGTCAGCATCAAAACCATCCGGGAACTTCACCATGGCTAGTCCCACAGGTGGCCTTAGATGATCTGGAATTTCGTTATAAACTGAATTGAATCTAACGCAATAGTCTTGGACCGACTCACCAGCGTTTCATTTGATTTGCTCATATTCAGCTAGAATTTGAAGAGGATTCTTTTTCACTTCCCATCGGTTTATGAATTGTCTTTGTAGGTCGGCCAAGGTAGCGATACTTGCCGCCGGCAAACCTCTGAACCATTTCCTCACTTCACCTGCAAATGTCTATACAAAGAGTCTCATTGCCACATTCTCCGCATCGATCTCATGAAGTTCATAGAAATCTGCCATTCTGTCCACATGTTGCTGAGCAGTAATGTTGTTAGGAGTGCCATCAAAAAACGGGATTTTGCTTTGATAATCTGAGGGTATATCATCTAGAAATTTAGGCAGAACTAGGGGTGCAAAATGGGCAGCCATCACTCTTGGTGGATTTGGCCTTGGAGGTGTTGGAGGAGTGTGCACAGTTTGTAAGGGACTAGCAATTGGAGTTTGAAGCTGAGCTATAATGTAATTATCAATTGACCAGTTAGCCCTTTCCATCTCCAAGTCTACAAGGAATTATGGATTGGGGACAGTATATTCAACAACCCTTTCGGATTTGGTCTCGAACAATGATAGTTCAAACTGCTCATCAAACTCAAGCTCTTCAAGATACTAAAAAATGTCAGGACATGAATGGGATTTGAACACAGGAGTTATAGTGCTCTCTTGATGAAGGAGTCTTGGAATCAAGTTGGGGTTTTCGTAAATATGAGGAGGATCCGGATCTGGATTGGCTCTGGTATAGCATCTCGAAGCCAGCGTGCTATTTTCGAAAAAATGAGAAGGACATGAACAACTTACTCAACCTATCAAATCCTAAACTTATCATCTGGAAGCTTAGAATTATCAAGAAGTAAGGGGATTAATTTCGTTCCCCAGTGGATTCACCACTATGTTAGCACCTAAATCTACCTTAGGCTGAAGGAAGGCGAAATTCAGGGTAACCAAAAACCACGCTCAGTCTGGTAGCTAGCCCTACCAGAACAGGAGAGGTCTCTCTCTGAGTCACGCTCAGCGAATAAGTAAACGGAATGGTCTGAGATGACTAACAGTGAAATATTGATCTTAGGCTACTAAGTAAATATGGATACAAGAATCAATTTTTTATAAATGACTGAGTTTCTGGGATGGTATGGGACCAATAGATAACAATGAGCAGAGAATTTAATACAAAGGCATAGATTACTTCGTGAGGCAAGATAGGAGGAAAGTCTAGTAATTTAATTTGAAATAACGCGGAATGGAGGAATTTCTTAGGAGGGTGAAAAGGGCATAAGTACATGAATCATTTTCAACAAAAGAAGAACAATGAACATGAAATTTTCCCACAGGCAAAGCAATAAAAATGAATTCTACCTTATCTAACTTAGAAAATTTCACAGGAAATGAATATGAAATGAACTGTGAAACATTACGAAATACATATGAAACATAAGAGACACATTTGCTACACTCACAACCACATGAATCTCATGAAACAGAGCCGCTGCCTTTCGTTAATCCTCTGTCAAAATATACAATGAAGGACTGAGTTTCTCTCCCACAGTCTCCCAGAAATTACAAGCCAACCAACCCTTTGCAAATAGTTTTCATACAATATATAGAATGCACCATGAAGAGATAGAACGCCCAAGGGTTGGGGAGTTACTCGAATCATTACAAAATGGAGGTGGAAATCCAACCATTAGCTACAGGTGTAGCGTTACAAACATGACAAATGGCTTGGGTGACTGTTCGCCTTCCTTCGCCACTTGGATAGAAGCCAATCTGGAGTAAAAATACTTTAAATGCTACCTTAGGTGCCGAAAAAGTGAAATGTAGATGAGTGGGCCCACTTGGAGAAGTCGCGAATCGAAATTTCACGAAACGGAGGTGAAATTGGCCCTTTTTCCTATATGTGCCGCGCTCAATTCTATATGCACCGTGCCACTTTGGAGCCTATTTTGAGGCACTTGCAGGAGTCTAATATGTGACCAAGTGTGCTTGTTGGAAAGCCTGGCCTGTCTACTTTCCAACCTAAGTGGAATTTCTGAATTTGGTGCTCATTTGCCCCTCCAAATCTTCATTCTCCCAAGACTGCTTCCTGTGTGTCAAAATAGGGGCAGAGAGGTCATTTTCTGAGTGTTTTTGACCTCATGGGGAGTCAAATCATGCCCAAATTTCTTGTCCAAGCACCAGTAGTCGTGATTTTGCATGATGAATCCAAAAATGCAAACCATTTGTGATTTGGAGCTCCCAATCCTAAGAAAATACCTGTGTTGTGACAAAAAATTTACCATGTGACCAAAATTTCCCCAAATTTCTTGAAATTTGGGTTGGAGATTCTCTATGAAGTGCTATGCTAGGCCAAAGAGGCTTCGGCCAATATCTGAAGTCGATTGAGCTCCCTTTTCCTCTTTTGCTTCTTGATTGCTTTCCTCTATTTAGCCTTCAAATTCCCTATTCGGGCCTTGCATACTTTGTTTCACGCCATGTAGTGGAAAGCCATGTGTCTCAGCAGTGCATGGTCCTTGTCAGCCTTGTCCAACAACCTCTCCAAATGCATGTTAACTCTCCCGAGGTTGGCCTCCCGATCCTCATTAATCTCTTGCTCCAATGACGTGAGCTCAACTCTTCTCCTTTGTGCATCTTGGTGATGCTCACGAATGTTTTGTAGCTCCATGATCGTTTGCTGATCCTCAAGCTATTTGTTCCTTTGCACCAGATATTTCATGTTCCACTTAGCCCTCTCCAAGTCAAGGGATAAGGCTTCGATCTTTGATTGCTGCTCCTAGATGATCTCTTTGAGCTGTGCACTTGTCGGTTCTGTATCTGTATCATCATCATGAAGGAGAACAAATTCGGTCTCTTGTTCACCTGATGGCTCACCTGAAGGCCCCTCATCATGCATTGGCTCCTTACCTCTACCCTGTACCTGTATTGCTGATGTCGGAAGCGAGGCCCCTTCCACCCCGAGTGGAGATAACACTCGCTTTGCTGCTGTAAACAAATGTCTAGCACCCCTCTGATATGTGATGAATACTGGCATAGTAGTGGTCTCATGGTGCTCATACTGATGAGAAGGACCACCTATCTCATGTTCAACCTTTGACTCTACCTGTGAAGTGCTGAAGAGGTCACGGGAGATGAAGTCATCCCAAGTAATGCCCTGCAATCCCAACTGATGATCCACCAAAATCTTAATAAGAGCAAAGTGATAAACACTGTTAAGTTGCTGCTGAGGGGTCTTGTGCTGCATGAAGGTGTTCATCCTCTCTATGTTCCTGCAAATGAAAAATGGGATGTTCATCATCCGTACCCTGGTAAAGTGCATGAGCAACCTGATGTGATAGGCATATAGATGAGAGAACCTCCCCTCACAGCTGAAGTACTTCATGATCAACTTCATGAGTGGAGCATATTCATCTTTCAAATATCTAAATGGAAAGACTCTTGTGAGATGCCTCAAGCAACTGGCTTTAATGTAAGGCTCATAATGCTGCCGATAAACTTTCTGTTTCTTGTGCCATGGTTCTCCAACATTCGGTATACCGGTTGCTAATGAGATAGTTTCGGGTGTCATTGTGAAGGTGACCCCGGCCAAGATAGAGCGATCTCCATGTAGGTGAAGCACAAAAAGATGGGCCAACTCATGATGAACTCGAACATTAGCCACTCTTTGACAAAATTCAAAACATGATAGATGCTGGAAGCATGACATGGCAAGAGGGCATGCTTGTAATTCAGTGAGGGTAGTGGGCTCATCCCTAACATGTCTGCCACTCTTGTGATGTCTCCTAGGAGGCTGCTCTTCCAAGGATGAGTCACTTTGTGTCTCCATCTCATACTCTGATGAATGTTGTGATGTCATGACTGCTGTGTGTACTGCATTTAGGCTGCCCTTTGATGATGGTGTGAAGCTGGGTGCTTTTGTGATATCTGCCACCAAGGGGAACAATGAAACAAAAGGGAGTATTAGGAGGGGAGTAATGTTATGGGAATAGGGGTTATGGGGAGAAGTTTGTTTAGGGATATGTAGGGGGTTTGGGTATTTGATAGGGTAGGTTTTTGGGGTGTTATGTTAACAAATAAGAGGAGGGGAAAGAGAATAGGGTTTGGTAGTGTTTTAGGGTAGGGATAATAGGAAAAATAAGAAAGGGAGGATATGGAAAAATGGTAGGTAAGGGAAAAATGGTGGGTGAAAATGGAACCTTGGCCTCAATACCACAATTATGCAAACCTAGCAACAATGGCCTTTGGTGTTTTCTTGTGGTTGATTTTATGAGTTTTGTTGCATTCAAACATGGCCATAAACCACCATTTCATTTATAAACTTTGATGAACAAGTCATGTCATAGAGCCTACCTTTCAATTTGAGGGGCTTCACAAAAAATTTGAGGTGATTGGGCAGTGTTTTGGCCCTCTTTAGGTGTGTGCCGCACACAAAACCCAGTACGTCGCGCCTGTTATATGCATCGTGCCCGTTGAAAATTTGAATTGAGGGGTGGCTCTATGTGCACCGCGCCCTTGTGTATATGCGTCGCGCCCTGAAAACTGCCCCCAACCTTGATCCAAACACGCACGATGCACACTCAAACACTTTGCAATGTTTCCCTATGCACTTGATTTGCACAATGACCTTGATTTTGGTGGAAAATTGTATATAAGGACTTGGAAGTCATGGGTTCAATTTTTGCTTCTCCAAAAACGCATTTTTCTAATGTTATGTTTTGACACTTTTTCACTAATTTAAAGCAACACTGTTTTCACTTTCCCTTTGAAATTTTAGCTCAAATGATGAAATTTTCGGCACTCTTTGCAGGGATTGCATGACAGGACATTTGGCCACGGAAATGATGCCTGCATCTGAAGAAATCAACTGATGACTTTTTTGAAAATTTTATCACCAATGACACTGTTTGACTTTACTTCAAAACAGAGTTTTGAAGAACAGTCGAAGTTTATCAATATGCCGATGAAACTCTCTGAATCATTACTTTGTAAGGGCCTCACTCTGGCCTGCATGGCTTTACTGGACATATTTAAAGACCAAACTGATTAATCCCTAGACCTAATGATCGAAAATGACTTTTGTCCTTTAAAGGCCCAGACCTTGACTGTCATGGACTTTGGTGATCATTGACAAAAGACCTAAGCCAGCAAGAGCCAGACATGAGGGGAAATGACTAGCATGACATTTTCCATCAGATTATGGAATGCTCCTAGTGGAATGCAGCTGGGTAAATGGAGTGGGACTCCTAAAAATTAAATGCATAAAGAGTTTTGATCTCTGATGGAGGACTGACCAGACCGACTCTAACAGGACAAACGATATGGAAGCCTTGTAACAACTTAGGTTGAGTTACTAGTCCTGGAGCCTTGGTTGAACAAACACTATGGAGCCGAGTAAAAACTTGGGTTGAGTTATTAGTTGTGGGGCCTTGGCTAGACAAATGCTTTGGAGCCATTGGTGGGTTGAGTTACTAGTCTTGGAGCCTTGGTTGGACAAATGCTTTAGAGCTTGACAATAGCTGTGGGTTGAGTTACTAGTCCTGGAGCCTTGGTTGGAAAAATGCTTTGGAAGCCTGACAACAACTATGGGTTGAGTTACTAGTCCTGGAAGCGAGGCTGAAACAAACTCTCTGAAGCCCTAGACAACTTTGGTAGAGACTGATATGGTGATGGTTTGTGATGTCTGATCATGAGGTGGAATCACTATTAGATGGGTTGAGGTGGTTTGGCCTCTGGAATCCCTAGCTTAGTTTTGATGGATTGTTCCATGAGATCCCACATTCATGCTTCGAATATGGATGGGGGTGACTCGCTGAAGAGGGATTTGGCTCAACCATGTCTATGGTCGAGTGGTTCATGGAAGTCCCAAACTTGGTTGGTTGTTCCATTCATTAATATGAGGTTATATCTCCTTGTTGTTTCATCAGTATTATACTGGTTCATATGTGGATTATATGGCTATTGTTTCCTTGATATTTTTGTTGTTATTATGTTGGTTATGAATATGTATTATGACAGTGGTGATGTATGTATCTCATCATGTTTTTCCTTGTAAATGAATGAATAATGTATCTATGGCCTAATAGATGAAATTGTAGCTAATGTGTTAGGCCTCAATGTTTCTTAATGATTCTCAGATAAGTATGAGACCCCTATACTCAATGCTTTTATTAAGACCTATAGTTTTCACGTTTTTGACATGTTTGACAAAATGCCTATCATGGCTAGTAGGGGTCTAGTCTAGTCATTGTCAATGTTTTTTCAAATGTATCATTGTTCTATTGTGTAAATTCATCTTTCAATGCGTCATTGAGTTCTGGGAACTGACCTGGGCTCTGGGCTTGAAAAAGCGTCACAAATCCCAGAGTCAAAAGCACAACACTAGGAAAAAAATTCCCCGGATGATCGATTTCCCTTGTTGTGGGAGAGTCTAAAGCCTCCTAGACGCACCTTGGTCCATATCAAGGGAGCGTCCATGGGTTTGATGCATTAAAACTTCAGTTGGTCTCAGGGGTTGGTTTCCTGAGTGCTCGGGATGGCTCTTGGGAGTTCTATTGCTGATGTGGAAGGTTTGTGTGATGTGTTCCACTGATTCCACTTCCTTAACTGACACATAGGGAGTCAAATCATATCATAGTAACTTATCACCACACGTTTACCCCGTTGGCCGATTACTTGGGTAGATGTGGGAGGAGGGTGTTACAATCAAATTATCTATATTTTTCATGCAACAACTACTGATGGTGAATTGTGTAAATCATCAAACTTGTGTTATGCCAAGCCTAACTATCTATGGCTGCATTATCATATGCTTGCACTGATGCCAAGCATTTTGCTGCTAATATAGCTAGTTCTATGCAAACCAAAAAACTACTAATGCTATTAGAAATTGCTAGTACAACTACAATATCAAAATACTTCATAGTTTCAATTTCACAACCCAATCCTCCTCAAAGCATAACTATGCAGTATCAACAATGGACCTTGGTACCTAAGATAAAAATGGTGACACGATGGGAAAATATGACATCCTCATCTAGAAAAAAATAAGAAGTTTATAAGACTACTCAATAGAAAACACTCCAAAATCACTCTAGAGAGTGATGCATACCATCCCTAGAATCCAAACTGCCATAATACTTGTTGGCCACTAATTTAAGATGTTCAAATAAGTCCCCAACATAATATTTGCAGCATCTACAAAAAATGGAATTGACCTCTAATGGATTTCTTGATTTTTTTTAAAAGTTCATCATGCCCATATCCCCATCAACCTCCTTTTGTTTTATAACAAGATGGAGTAGCCTCTGTTTCTTTTCAGGGTCAATTTCTACATTTGTATGCACTTTAAATTGTTTGAAAACGTGAGGCATGATTTTTCTCCATTTCTTATTTAATATCATAGCTTCTTCCATTCACTTGTCTATGGTTTCTTGATCTTTGAAATATCAATTAGTTTATCACACACAATGATCATTTAATAGCCTTTCTCTATCTCAAGGTCTTCATCCTCACCATTGCTCATTGCAAACCCTTAAGAATTTTTAGTTCTTAAAGTATCCCTCGGAGTGGATATACTAACTCCCTAATTTTCTATTAAAGAGGATTGGTGTGCTTCTATTGAAGAATTTCTAGCATAACTCCTCCATTGTTGAGTAATCTCCTGCTCAGATGAAATGCCAGACTACCAATTGCAACAGGGTCATCCCATTCTAATATAAACCACTTCCCATTGTGAACATGATTTTGGTGGTGATAATCCTTTTGAATTAAATGTAATTTGATCCAAACCCTAGGCATACAAAAAATACGCATGAGCATAGTTTTGGCAATTTCTTAAAAACCTTAATTTCTTTAATCTACTTAAACAAAAATGGGGAAGTAGTGCTGAAACATTGTTTGTGAAACAAATGAATGCAAAAGGCCACAAAACCTAATGTCAAGGTTAAAAATAGACAAGAAATCACATGTAGTGTGTCTCATGGACATATTAACACTTGTAGCCTTGATGACATAAGCTTGTTTATTCCAATTGACTAGGATAATTGCTAAGACCTTGAAAAAAACAACGAGACCCAAAATTTAGATATATAGGTTGAAAAGTTTGTGTTATGTTGTAGGGGTTACAATGTACAACTTCTAAAGTCATTGGTATTTTCTTAGCACATTTATGAGGTAATATACAAACAATAGGAAGTTTCTTGATTCAATATGCGTTAGCACGAGTAAAAGGTATAAGGAATCTCAACTCTTCTTCAATAGAGACCATGTATAAAGATTTAATGTTCATTAGATGATGAAACTCTTGAGGGTTAGAGCTTTCAATAGGCTTAGGGTTAACTTGAGAGACAATGGGTTGATTACTATCTTAACCAGAAACTTGCATTAAATAAATTTTGAGGTCTAAAATGGGCTTCCTAAGGAATATTATAAAATAATAGTGGAAATAATAAAATAAGACTAGATTACCTCATCAAATTTTGGAGGGAAAAAAGAAAAATATTACTTTTCAACACGTATTTTCAACTTATCTCCCTATGATTTTACTCTAATTTCGAGCGGGAGCACTTTTTGGATGAAAAAATTAATTTTTCATCCAAGGAGTACCCATGTTGCATACTTTCGATGGACCCTACTACATGAAAAATGTGAAATACATGAAAAACCGTGATTGAAATAACATTTTTCATGTATTTCACATTTTTTTGTGTAGTAGGTTCCTTTGAAAGTATGCAACTTGGGTACTCCTTGGATGAAAAATTAAATTCTGCATCCAACGAGCGCCCCTGCTTGAAATTTGAGTCAAATCATAAGGAGATAAGTTGAAAATACGAGTTGAAAAAGTAGTTTTTTTATTTTTGTTTTATTTTTATCTTTTTACCCTTTTACTAAAAAAATGGTGAATCATCCCCCATGGTTTACATCATCTTATTAAATCCTATTGGTTCTTATAAAGTTGTTTTTTGTTGTACATTTTCGTTTTGAAGCCCATTTTTTACCTCAAAATTTCTCTAATGGGTATGATAAGAATAAGTAATCCTACTAGCCATATAATGGCCCTCCTTCTAGCACCAAAAAGACTATTAATGGGGCTAAATGTACCACTTATAGCCTTAAGGTGATCTCTCTGGTTTGAGGCCCTAACTAAGCTTCACACTATTTGGGATGAGAGTCACATCCGGTTTTTGGGCCCGACTTCCATCCTATGATTTTGTAAATGTTAAATTATTTATGTTTTTTATGGATGATATGAAAGGGAAACCTAAATTAAGTCACTAATCGAATGCAAGTAAAATAGCTTCAATGAAAATACTTTAAATGAATTTGTACAAGGAACACTACAACAAATTTATAATAAGCATGTATCTCAAAGAAAGAGTGATAACAATCTCTAATTAAGATACATGACAACTAAAAGTATACTGGTTATTAATTGTAAAACAATTTACAATCAAAGATGAACAATAAATTATTATAATGATAAGAGTTTGCAATGAACAAAATAGTTCATTAACTTGCCATAAATATACAACAATCATGTATTAATGAACAACAATAAAGAAAAGTATTACAATAATTGATAACACATGATAAGAAAGTCCTTGTCGTGGCCCTTTGGGCTTCTAAATATTATAGTTGAACATTCAATGCCAAATCATAAAGTGTCTTCAAAAATCCCAATAGTGGGAGTGCATAAAGCTAAAAACTAGTCCTTAAGGTGATTACAAGCTTTTCCCTTTCAAGAGTTCTCCAAAAGTCCAAAAACTAAGATCTCTTCCTCCTTACTAGAGGGTTATATTTATACAAAAGTGAGGTGACTCTTCACCTTCCATGACTTTTCACCTACCCTCATTTCTAATTTCTAATTCACTTTATTTTCTAATTTTGTTTTACTTTTACATAATTACATCAAAATTCCAAAATAATTTTTTGAATAAAATAAACATCTAACTTGGTCCTAACCCCAAAATTGATAAGGATTTCACTTGGATTTGTAACTCTTGGGTCACATGAGTGTGCCAAGCCTTATAATTTGTTGTAATAGATAGAAATTTTCTTGAAATTAAGCCTTCATTTATGACTTCGTATTCACATGTATTTGGTACTATTGTCTTCAAGTTAGTTTTGATCTGGTGAAATAATGAAGTGAGCATGGTATGCATCTTAGCATCACCATTAGATGTTGTGCGAATGCTTCTTTGGTTAGATTTATAACTTTTTTGTGAATGCTAGCTGTTGTGCAAAAATTATTGCCTTTATTTCATGTTCAATATCCTACTGAGGTATCACCTCTCCTCAGGCTTCGATGAAGACTAACCCATGAGTTTTTATTAGTCTCTCCATCATAATGTGATGTTGTTTATAGGTGTTCATAGTTATTATCACATTATTTTCAAGATTTTCCTGTGCTTGGATGGAAATTATGATTTCATTCTTACCTCTTTCCTCACTGAGCTCATCTTTTCTCATAAATACTTCTAATGAATCAAGGTTTTCCATACTCCATGCATGCATCAGATCAATCACTGACAAGGTGTCTTTGAGTTGCACACCTTTCCCTTTAACTGCATTTTGAATTGAAATGAATATAGTAGCCACCTTTTGGAGTTTCCCAAGTTCTTGGTACAATTGCTTCACAATGTCCTCTAGTGATTTATTTATCTCCAATTCCACACTTTGATAATCCTTATTGTAAGAGCTTGAAGCTGATACATCTTGGTTCTATTTCCAAAACATTTCAATTTTTGGTGGGATTACTTCAAACTCCTATCTTTCTCTTTTACCTTTTCCATCAAATGCTCAATAATTTCCTTTCTATTGTTGAGGAAAATGCAATCCCAACTTAGGTTATGGCCAACAAATTATCTAAAGTTTTGGAAACTATATTTCTTTCCATGGTCATTGATGGGCATCCCAATTAGGTGAAAAATAAGGGCCATCTAACTTTTCCTAGGGAATATAAAGGCTATATTAAATCTCTCCTTCTATGCTTAATAATGTTTTCTTAGATTTAATAAGTTCTTAGGCAGGTTTATAGATAATTTCTTATTATGTGCGTAATATTATTTATTTTGCAGAATATTGAAAAAATATTGATTAAACATTGAAGATCTACAAAATGAGATAATTTAGGGACTTTATCCCTACCAAAAGATGCTATAATATGGACCAATAAATTAATAGGATATTATGAAATTATTAACTGATTTTGGAGCTCTATTGAGTGAGAACATCTGGGGATGTGTTCCCTACTACAACAGAAGTCAGAACTTAGTATTAAATGAAGATTCCATATTGTTGGGAAAAAGATCCATTTTTGGAGGGTAAAGTTGCCTCCTTTATAGGAGGTTGATTCCCCATTAATTTTTATAAGTACCAATTCAAATTAGCCTTGAGTGTCATGGAATTTTAGTCTTATTGTGAACAAAACTTATTACTTAGCAGTTCTACTTTCAATTCCAGTAGGGATGTACTTGAATTGATGTTAATAATTAAGTTTGGTGTCATTTTAAACTTCTAAGGCTTGGATTCCTTCATAGGAATTTGGGTATCCTTAGGCTTGGCCATGCTAGGAGCCTCAAAGCTTTGCTTTATAATTTCTTTTTCTTCTTTTCATTTCTTGTTCACTTGCATATCCTATTCTTGCATTTCTTATTTCCACACTTAGTATTCATGCTTCATTTTCTGTAGGATAGATTGGTTAAATGATTTAAGTAAGTTGTTTTATAGGCCATTTATATAGTTACAAGCATGATGCATCCATAGAAAATCTCTCCAAAGTCATATTCATTATTGAGCTACTTGGATTGGTTTACTAGTTCACAATTATGAAATTTCTGGTTTAGTAATATTTTTTGCTAAATTTTAGCACATGTCAATGAACTTATTTCAAGTAGATTACACTTGGATTGAAATCTAAAAGGATTCAACTTAATAAAAAAAATTACCCATAAAATTTTCACTTTATTAGCTTAGGCATTTGGGTACTTAGATCAACTTACTAGTTCAATGTTATGAAATTTCTGGTTTTTTGTAGTAAATTTCTAATGAATATTAGCACGTGCTAATGCATATATTTTGAGTTTATTCCACTTGGATTAAAGCCTAAAAACATTAAAAATGTTAAAAAAAAATTTCCCACAACATTTTCATTTAATTATCGTTGGTATTTAGGATGTTAACTTGAGAAACATGTTTTCTCGAAGTTTCCTGTAGCAATCCTGTAGCAATAGAGTTTTCTACAATCTGTTTTTGAGCTCTTCCCTTCCACAGATTCACTTCAAATTCATGGTAGAAGTAGATTTATGTCTTAGAATATCCCATGAATCCTCTGAGACCACTTTGGTTAAGCTGAGGATTGGTTAGGTCACCATCTAGCTCCTGCATTGCTTGTTTCTTGAATGTTGATTTCTGCAACTAGTCTATATTTCCTTTCCTACAGTTTACTTTAAGCAAAGTATTATTTCTTTCTTGTGAGATTAATATAGGTATTTCCTTTCTTGAAAAGTAGAATATATTTCCTTTACTTTCATTTTCTTTTTGGCAAGATATATTATATTTTATTTGTTGTCATTAACTTATGTTTGTTTTCCTTTCTCACAAATAGAATAAATTTCCTTTTTTTCATTTACATTACAACAAAATTAGAATATGTTTTCTTATTTCTATTTACCTTATGCAACATAGGATTGAAAAATTACCTAGATCTTTTCTCATTTAAATGTTTTTCCTTGCCTTCTTTCACTTGTATCATAAGGAGTCAAACTAGGAAGAGGAAGGTGTTTGTTGCATATATATGTCAATAATTAAAGTTGGCAGCCTTGGGGGTTGCAACATTCTTGTTGCAATACTAAGGCTCATCAATTTTTGGCACCATTTTTGGGGAGGTTATCAAATCAAGCACTCTCTTATTCTTGGAATGATTCCTTCTTTCTTTTCTGCATTCATATTTTCTACAAAAACAAAAAAATTGCATTAGGGATCTTTCATTTAAAAAACCAAAAGTTGCATTACAATAGCATTCTCATTCAAAATATTTTATAAAAACAATACCATGAACCCCCCACTTGATCATGTGGTGTAGTAAGAACCACATCTCCATCCACTATTGTAGGTACAAGGAGAAGAGGTGGTTAAGAAGTTAAAAGAAGACATGGAGTAGTTGTACTTTGTCAACTCATATCATCAAGAAATGAACTACCCATCCTATTTCAATACAACCTATAATGCATAATTTTAGCCTTGGTATCCACTTAACACCTCACCTTGGTCTATCCTCACTCAATGGTCTTATCCTTCTGAATGGGGTGAGCCATATTTCCCTTAATATTCATGGTCTTATCTTCCCCAACCTACCATTCCTCCTTTTTAGCCATATCAGCACAAACCTCCTCAATGGGGTGATCCATATTTCCCTCAACATCATTAGTATCCTCAATTCCAATATCAATACCATCCACCTATACCACAAGCACAACCTCATTTACAACCATCTAAAAGACCCACTCCTACTCAACTACCTACACAACCATTTATGAACCTGAATAATAATGTATCTCAACCCACTTATAATGTTGAGGTACAAAATTTCGAAACAAACCCTATTGATCCAAATGATATTAATCTTAGATTGGGAAGAGTATTGAAAAGAAGAGATTCCCTTGACATCATTGAAGAACAAAATGCAAAAGAAGAAGATCTAGAGGAGACTAAATAATCATAGACCATATTTGATGGAGAGCAACCATTGGAACTTGAGATTGAAGAATTTCTACTATGCTTATCACCATATCCTATATGTGTTTAAGAGACTAATCAACAAAACATAGAAGATATAAATTTCATGAGAGAAGATGACATAAAGAGTTATCTAGATGAGCAAGTGAACCAAGGGAATCACAACTATATTGAGCATTGGATCCATAAAATCATTAAGCTGGGGCATAGCAATCCTCTTCAGTAGTTCTTAATATCATCTCAATCAAAGAAATTGGTCTCTCATATTCTAGTATATATCAAAGAATATCTTTCAAACCTACATATGAGCTTATTTGCAGTCTTGGTATGTACACGACTCCATTGGAATTATTCCTATACTTAAAAGATATATATATATATATATATATATATATATATATATATATATATATATATATATATAGATAGATATATATTTCAAGTAGAGTAGGATATAATAAAGAAATAAAAAAAGCAAAAAATAAAAGAGAAAAAATAAAATATCGGGTGAAAACCTTTTTGAGGCGTCTGAGATTGGCTCACTTATTGAAAACCTCCACAAGGTGGCCAGTGGGTTGAAAAAAAATAAGAAAAGAAAAGAAATAAGCTCCTAGATGAAAGCCTCCTCTGAGGCACCTAGGTAGCCCAATTGGTTGAAAACCTCTTTGAGGCAGCTAGTAGGCCCAAAAAAGAGAAAAAAATGAAAAATTGAAAAAAAAAAATTTGGCTCCAGGTATCTCTCTTTGATATATGCAGATGTTCTCCAATCTATGCAAGAAACAACAACAACTTAGTACCATAAGAAGAGCTTGATAAAAAAAAATAGGCATATAGTCAAAGGAAGTCAAAATTGAGTTTTTCACATCCTTTTTCAAGATGCTCCAAAAGGGCCATGGCCATGTCAATCTATCACTCTCATCCATTTTCAATCTTCACCCATCATTGCTAATTCTTTCTTTCATTTTTCGCGATTTCGTACATCCATTGGTCGATATTTTTGATGGGGAGATGCATAAGGATGATGGTAACATGATAAAAATATTTCAAAAAATTCTAGTGTACATTTTTCAAGAAATTGGCCACCATCACCTACCACCATTTATGGGTTTTCTCATGATTTGTGCATCCATTGGCTAAGATTTTTTATGAGGAGATGCATAAGGATGATGGTAACATGCTAAAAAAAATTCAGGTGAATACAATTTTCCATTTGATAGATATTGGATAAACAAGTGTGCTACAGGAAAGTTACAAACTGCTACAAGAAAGTCCCAAATTTCTATAGGATGCTACCGAACATAGAAAGGAGGGGAAGACTTGAACTTTTTCACCCGCGGGAAAGAGAGGAAGCCTATGGAAGCCCCTAACACCTATCCACTTCATCATATTTTAATTTCTCACTTTTGTCCCACTCACCATCCACCAAAAAATCAATCCTCCGCCTCCTTTTCATACATTACCATCAATTAAAGGTTCTCCAACTACCACCAAACATTTTCCCATGAATTAAAAAAAAAAATTAAGGCAACATTCAGAGAAATTTATGAACCTGAGGGGCCTATTTTGCTACAATAGGAAGTCACACAATCATGTATCAAACTACATAAACCCTATAAGTTTGAATTTGTAGCACCAATCTAGGAATTTTGAAGACCAAAACACTTTTGGAGGCTCAGAAGGTAGGCCTGAGCAGTTATAGGGTTTCCTAAAGGATGTCATATGACCTTTAATCATCAGGAACAAATAACACCATATTATCTACAATAACAACATTATTACATCCTAAAATAGAGAGGTTTCTATTAGTAAAATAGGCTACAAAACATATCCAGAGGTAGGAAAGGGACTATTGGAGCTTATAGATTACATTACTAGCCACTTCAGGACCCTCAGGAGAAAATCCAATAGTCACATCAAGATTCTAGTCACTATGTCTAGGTTCCAACAATCACATCAAGAAGAGTTCTATTACTCACATAAAATTTCCAAATAGTAAAATCACTAGCTCCAACATCACCTGCAAAGGCACAACCAGGTAGGGTACATGTATGCAACTCTCGAACCTCAACCTTCGAACCTCAAAGAATATCTTTCAAACCTACATATGAGTTTATTTTCCATCCTGGTATGAACTTGACTCTATTGGAAATATTCCTATAATTAAAAGATATTTTTTTCTTTTCAAGTAGAGTAAGATATAGTAAAGAAATAAAAAAGGAAAAAAAAAGAAGAAAAAATAAATATCAAGTGAAAACATTTTTTTGAGGGACCTAAGATTGGCTCACTTATTGAAAACCCCCATGATGTGGTCAGTGGGATGAAAAAAAGGAAGAAAAGAAAAGAAATAAGATCATAGGTGAAAGCCTCCTTTGAGGAACCTAGGTAGACTAGCTGGTTGAAAACCTCTTTGAGGCAGCTAGCAGGCCCAGAAAAAGAGAAAAAAATGAAAAAATGAAAAGAAAAAATATCCTTTGCTCCAGGTATCTCTCTTTGATGTATGCAGGTGTTCTCCACCCTAGTCAAGAAACAACAAGAAGTTAGTACCATAAGAAGAAGCTAATCATACAAATAGGCATCTAATCAAGGGCAATAAAACTTGAGTTTTTCACCTCCTTCGTTAAGATACTCTAAAAGGGCCAAGGCCAGGTTGATACATCACTCTTATACATTTTCAAACTTCACCCTTCATTGCTAAGCCTTTTACATTCATTTTTCCTAATTCCCTGAATTTATATAAGAAAGTTCTGCATTGCTACATGATATACCAAAATTGCTAAAAACCCACAGGGCAAAAAATTTCTTGACCACAAACCGTACATCCATTGGCTAAGATTTTTATAGGGAAATGCATAAGGATGATGGTAACATGATCAAAATATTTTAGAAAATTCTAGTGTATATTTTTCAAGAAATTAGCCACCAGCACCTACAACCATTTCTTGTTTTTCTCATGATTCGTGAATCCATTAGCCAAGATTTTTTATGAGGAGATGCATAAGGATGATGTAACATGATATTTATCTTTTTAGGTGAATATACTCTAATGTTTGATAGATATTGGCTAAACAATTCTACTACAATAAAGTTACAAACTTCTATAAGAAAGTCCCTGTATTGCTACAGGAAGTTGCTGAACATAAAACAGGGGGGAAGACATGAATTTTTTCACCTATGGGCAAGAGAGGAAGCCTATGGAAGCCCCTAGCACCTATCCACTCCATAATATTTTAAATTTTCACTTCTGTCCCACTTACCATCGACAAAAAAATCAATTTTCCACCTCCTTTTTATCCATTAACATCACTAAAAGGTTCTCCAACTACCACCAAACATTTTCCCATGAATTATCAAAATTTTTGAAGGTAACATTCAAAGAGAATTATGAACCTAAGGGGCTTATGTACTACAGGGAGTCACACAGTCCTGTAGCAGCCTACATAAACCCTATAGGATTTAATTCGTAGCACCAGTCTAGGAATTTTGAATACCACAACACTTTTGGAGGCTCAGAAGATAGGCATAAGTAGTTACATGGTTACCTCTAGGCTGCCACAGGACCCTTAATCATCAAGAATAAATAGCATGATATCATCTACAACAAAAATATTTTGATTTCCTAAACTAGAGAGGTTTCTATCAATAAAAGAGGCTACAAAACATCTCCAGAGATAATGAAGGGACCATTGGAGTTTATAGATTACATTACCAACCACTTTAGGACCCTCAGGAGAAACTCCAATTATCACATCAATATTCCAACCACTACATCTAGGTTCCAACAATCAGATAAGGAAAATTTCTAGTAGTCACACAAAATTTCCAAATAGTCAAATCAATAGCTTCAACATCACCTGCAAAGACACAACTAGGTAGGGCACATGTATGCAACTCTCGAACCTCAAACTTCCAACCTATTATAGCTTGAGAAAACATTAAAAGTGTGAGGAGGAAAGTATTTTTTATATCCAAACATAGTGGCAAAGCATCCTTAGCGTTATCTAGTTGTCAACTTAATTTTTCTCCAAATCACACCCACACGTATGCGAGATGAATGAGACAAAAGTGAAAGATATTTGAGGAAGTGGGAGTGCAAATGATTAGGTGGGATTGTTGAAATAAGGAATTGCTGAGAGGGGGGCGGGGGATGAATCAGAAATAAGAGTATTTTTCCTTTTCCTTATTATGCTTACAGTCCCTTCTTATATTCTTTAAGTTGTGAGAGAATTCAATCACAAAGATAATGAACCAAAAATATTTCAGACACACATGTTCAAACAACAGTCACATGAGAAACACACATTTGACACAAATTTTTTCACGTGGAAACCCAGAGGGAAAAAACCACCAATTTGTTGCTTGTTTGTGATGTAAATTAAGCACCCACTTAATTGGATATATTTCTTGTGAGAACCCACTCCCAGGAGGCACCGAACCCCTTTGGTGATCTGAAAATCACTCATGAGTGACTTCAGTTAATTAATTAGTGAGTGAAGGTATTAAAAAATCGTGTGCTGGTGTGTGTCTATGTCATCTTAGGCAACAGATCGATTAGATTGAAAAAATACATAGACATTGGAAAATGGAAAGTAGTAAGAGAAATACAGTAAGCAATACAAGAACACAACAAATTAATAAGGAGTTCACCCTATTCTCCAGGGCTACATCTACGGTCTAGCTTCAATGGTGGCCTTGTTTCATTGTGTCTTTCAAGCAAAGATTTACAGTGAGGAGCTCAATTTGAGTCTCCCAAAATAGATAATTCTTGGTATGGGTGCTTCTTGGATTCCCTAAGCCACTAGAGTGCACAAAATCTTTCCTTCCCAAATCTTGACCTCTCTGGTCTGTAATGGGAGGAGCCAAATGTGGTACTCAATTCCCGACAGATCCTCACAGGGATTGCTTGAACCTCTCAAGCCTTCTGTCTGCTCGATGCTGCCTTACGCTGCAGGTCAGCTCGGCTCTCTGCTTTTTTTTTTTTGCCTCTTGCTTCACTGTCTCTTTTGTCCCTTTTTTTCACTGTTCCCTTCTCTGGTTCTTCCTCATTTTGTTTTCTGTCTGTTCATGGCTTAAAGCCAATTTGTCCTTGACTGTTTGCTTCCTCTTCCACCCCTTCAGATCACTTGTTGCTGTTCGCTTGGAGTTCCCTGCCTCTGCATCATTGCTAACGTCTCACATGGAAGTGGCCATTTGTCCTCTCATGAACTGCACCAGCTCTTTCTCAATGGTTTAGTAATTCGGTTACGCTGTGTAATGATTCATCCGTGAACTCAGTAGTCAAATTGGACTTCAAACTTCTATATGTCGCAACTTAATTCCCCTGTCAAATCCAGTTTCCCATAAGGCACAATCTCCACCGTCAGATCTGGAGGCCCCAGATCCTACGGTGTTTGCTCTTATCACGCGGTTGACTTGCTCGACCGTTAGCCCGCGATGAGAGGCAGTTTTCTCTCTCATCCACCAGACGCGTGTCGTGCAATGTATGGAATCGCTCGTTCTCAGCCAAATCCGTTTCCCACCCAAAATGCCTCCGATATTCCACCAGTTTTGAAGCGCGGGACCTGCCTTTCACGTTAGCGATTTCCCTACGGTTTCCCAACTTCCCATGCAACTGAGCGCTTGGGGCTTCTCCTTCTCGAGGGGTTTTTCCTAGTGGTTTGCAATTAGCACTAAGCACTAATCGCGCATCAGAAATGGCCTCCATTTTTCGATCCAGATTTCATAACTGCCAGTTTTGCATCCTACACGGTCTCGATGGGGCCTCGATCAATGCGCTTTGACCGAGGTCCTCATTGTTCCTTGCAGGCTACAAACTTCCACTGTCTAGAGGTCTTCCTGATAGCTCTTTGTTCATAAATTTTTGAAGTCTGTCCTGATTTGATACAATCATAGCACTTTGCTAGTTTTCATGGATCCAATTCGGATCACGACCTTCCCACTGAAAAAGCTTTTAGACCACCAAAAGTTGGTTTTCAAGCATCGACTAAGTGAGGGTACAATTGTCTCACTTGTCCAATCTCTATCCACTTTGCACTGCTCGGCTTTGAACCCTTGAGCCCAACTTTGAGGTACTCAACATCTCCCCTATGCGTTGTCCTCACCTTCCTGTCCAGAACTGTGTGTTCCTGAAATTCATTAAGATATTCAGGTAACAGGTCATCAATAGAAGGAAATTGACTCCGATCTTTGGGATCTTCAATTAGTGAAGGTTCAAACAATCTCAAGCAATCTGCATTTACAACTGAGTAGAGGTGCATGTAAGCTGGTAGATCAAGGTGAAAAGCATTCTCACCAATCTTCTCAAGTATCTTGAAGGATCCATGCCTGACAGGCTTTAGCTTTCTACCTTAACCTTGCATCTTGTCCTTGCTGATATACAACTAGACATGGTCACCAACTTGGAAACTATGCTCCATCCGATGCTTGTCATGCCTTGCCTTGTATTTGGCTTGGCTCTTTTCCAGCTGTTCCTATATTTCCTGGTGGATCTCTTGGATTTGTTTAATAAACCTAGTTGCCTGGTCCACATCACTATGTCTCTCAACTGTGGTGTCTTTACCAAAGACAAAATCCAAAGGAGACCTTGGTATGAAACCAAAAAAGGTCTCAAAAGGAGATCTCTGTGTAGAAGAATGTTTTTCTTTGTTGTAAGCATGCTGCACATAACATAAATTTTCATCCCAAAGCTTAGGATGCTTGCTGCAATATCCTCTGAGTAACTGGATCATTGTCCTGTTAACTACTTCTGTCTGGCCATTATTTTGTGGATGAAAAGCTATGCTTTTCTTCAGTTTGGTGTCCATCAGTTCCCACAGACTTACCAAAACTTCCCCACAAATCGGGTGTCTCGATCAGATACAATGGAAGTGGGTAATCCAAAATGAGCCCATACATGTTCAAAAAACAGTTTTGCAGTTTGTTTAGGTGTAATCTATTTATTACAAGCTATCAAAACACACATTTTGTTGAACCTATCCACAACAACATACAGATAATCATGACCTTTCCTAGATTTAGGCAGTCCTCCAACAAAATCCATGGAAACACTGTCCCAAGGGTGAGAAGAAACTGGTAATGGAGTGTACAAGCCTAGTTTTCTATTGCTAGGCTTGCTTTTAGCACACATAGTACACCCTCTTACATATCTAGAAATTGTCTTGTTCATTTTTGGACAATAACAAAACCTTTGCAGCTGTGCAATTGTTTTACTTACCCTAAAGTGACTTGATATTAGAGAAGTGTGTGCTTCTCGAATTATCTTTACTCTTTCAGTTTGTGGAATGCATAACTTCCCAAAATGATATAAGAGTTTTCCCTTTACATTATAATCCAATTCTTCTATTCGTTTTCCTTGACTTAAAGTTGCATATACATCTTTAAACTCTATATCTTGAGCATATTGTTCAATGTAACTCTCATGTAACACAGAATTATGATTAAGTATAGTAGATGCATTTATAATGGGTCTATATAACATATCTGCAACTTTATTATGTATGCCCTTTTTATATCTAATGAATAAATGAAACTGTGGTAGAAAACCCATCCATCTATAGTGTCTTGATTGCTACAACTTAGTTTGGGAGTGTAGATATTGAAGTGGTTGATGATCAGTATGTATTACTGTCTCTTTTCCCATTAAGTAATGTTTCCACTTCTTCACACTCTGTACTAATGCATACAATTCTTTATCATGTGTCGGATAGTTAACTACTGCAGAATTAAATGTCTTAGAACGATAACGTACGGGTTTACTGTGCTGTGTCAACACTGCTCCCATGGCATAGTCACTGGCATCCATTTGGATGTCAATTGGTCGTTGAAGATCAGGCAGTGCTAGTACAGGTGCTGTACTAATCTTTTCTTTCAAGGTGTTGAAGGCTTTCTGCTATTTGCCTCCCCACTAAAACACCTTGTTCAATCCTGTTAAAGCATGTAAGGGAGCTACAATTAAGGAAAAGTTAGAAATGAACTTTCTCCAATATTGTGTTGCTCCTAAGAAGCTTCTAACTTCTGTAGTAGATTTGGGTTTAGGCCAGTTTACAATGACTGCCACCTTAGAGGGATCTATTTTCTATTCACCACCCCCTACTATATGACCCAAATAATTCAGAGATGTTTTGCTAAATTCACATTTTGAGAGTTTAACATAAAGTTTTTCTCTTTTCAAAACATCTAGTGTCTACTTAACATGCTTTAAGTGTTCTTCCCACGTTTTGATAAATATCAGAATGTCATCAAGATACACAATAACAAAATCATCAAGAAAAGGTCTGAGTACATCATTCATTAATATCATGAAAGTAGCAGGAGCATTAGTTAAGCCAAAAGGCATAACCAACCACTCATACAATCCCTACTTTGTTTTGAAAGCAGTCTTCCATGCACCTTATTCTGCAACTCTGACCTGATGGTATCCACTATGCAAGTCTAGCTTGGAAAAATAAACAACTTCCTTCAATTGATCTAATAGGTCATCTATGCGAGGAAGGGGATAACGATTTTTGATTGTTATCTTATTTAGTGCTCGATAATCAATGCACATTTTCCACGAGCCATCTTTCTTTCTCACCAAAATGATTGGAGATCCACATGGTGATGTGCTAGGTCTGATGAACCCCTTCTCGAGCAACTCCGGCATCTGCTTCTTGATTTCAACGTTCTCTAAAGCGGAAAACATTTTATACCTGTGGCTGCAATAGTTGTTTCATCTCCTAAGTCTGACCCCAAATCTTTCTAAATAGCTGCAGCAGTCTTCTTCTTCTTGCCCTCGAACATCTTAGGTCTCAGCTCTGGAACCAGAATCCAACAATGCTCATCATCATTCCCATCCTTTTTACAGTGAGTGCATGAAGCTTTGATTTTTTGTGCAGTATTAGACTTCCTTGCTTTCCATTCCTGCTTTGTTTTCTCCTTATTCTTGCTTGTAGTGGGTTGGGATGATCCCCAACTTCTGGACTTCCATTCTTTCCTCTAGCTTATAGATGAGTAGCTTGAATAGATACCTCATCTATACTAGTGGGATTAAACATGAGGATAGTGTGCCTCATGTAGCTGTGTAGACCACCAATGTACTTCAACAGAGTCTTAGGTGAGTCTAATGAGATTCCTAGAATCAATGCTCTCTTCCTAAATTCTTGGGTGTATCCTTGTACACTTTGCTCTTTCAATTGTCAAAGACTTTGCCAGCTCATCATGGCTTGCTGCATGTAGGCCAGTGGATAGAACTGCTTTTTGATTGCAGAAACAAATTCACTCTAGATAGAGATAGTCTTACCATGTATTTTCATGTCAGCTTGGATCCTACCTTCCTTCCAAACCAAGGCAGTGCCTCCAAGGCGTAGGCTTGCCAGCTAAATCTTGCTCTTGTCTGAATCGATATTCTGCACTCTGAAATAAACATCATTTTGTCTAATCCAATTGTCTAGCTTTTCTGCATTCAACTATCCATCATATATAGGTAAATCAAATTTAATATCTAGTTTGATCAAAGATGCTTTATTTTTGTGTTCAAGGCTATTAGGAGGTGTGAGAAAGCTTTCTTCTTTCCCCTTGCAATTTGAGTGGTCATGAAAGTGAGACTCATCTTCTCCTTTGTCTTGTTTAGAGACTGATGAATCTTCATCCTTATGTTTTCTAAAGTCTCTATACATTTCCTCTACCATGGACTTTATGGCTAGGAAACTATTTATGAATTGAGGGTCTGGCCCCATAGAACCTTCCTTTGACATTGTCTTCCGAGGATAGACTCTCCCAATTTCAGGATTAGTTTCGACCAACTCTCCTTCTCCTAATTTGAGCTTCGATCTAGTTAGCATTCAATAGCTAAATCCAACACAAGCTTGTCTAACCTTAACAGCCTAGAGCTCTGATACCACTTGATCTAAAAATCACTCATGAGTGACTTCAATTAATTAATTAATGAGTGAAGGTATTAAAGACTCGTGTGTTGGTGTGTGTCTATGTCATCTTAGGCAACAGGTCGATCAGATTGCAAAAATACACAAACACTGGAAAATGGAAAACAATAAGAGAAACACAGTAAGAAAATACAAGAACACAACACATTAATAAGGAGTTCACCCTATTCTCCAAGGCTACGTCTCCGGTCCAACTTCAGTGGTGGCCTTCTTCCATTGTGTCTTTAAAGCAAAGATTTACAGTGAGGAGCTCAATTTGAGTCTCCTGAAACAGATAATGCTTGGTAGGGTGGTTCTTGGATTCCCCAAGCCACTAGAGTGCACAGACTCTTTCCTTACCAAATCTTGACCTCTCTAGTCTTTAATGGGAGGAGCCCAATGTGGTACTCAATTCCCGACAAATCCTCACGGGGATTGCTTGAACCTCTCAAGCCTTCTATCTACTCGATGCTACCTTATGCTGTAGGTCAACTTGTCTCTCTGTTTTTTTTTCTTTTTCTTTTTTTTTTTTCTGCCTCTTGCTTCATTGTCTCTTTCATCCCTTTTTTTCACTGTTCCATTCTCTGGTTCTTCCCCATTTTGTTTTCCATCTGTTCATGGCTAAAAGCCAATTTTTCCTTGACTATTTGCTTCCTCTTCTGCCCCTTCAGATTGCTTGCTGCTATTTGCTTGGTGTTCCCTGCCTCTGCGTCATTGCCAACGTCTCACAGGGAAGTGGCCACTTGTCCTCTCACAAACTGTGCCAGCTCTTCCTCAACAGTTCAGTAATTCGATTACACTGTGTAATGATTCATCTACCAACTTAGCGGTTAAATCAAACTTCAGACTTTTTTATGCCGCGGCTTAATTCCCCCATCAAATCTGGTTTCCCATCGGGTGCAATCTCTACCATCAGATATAGAGCCCCTAGATCCTACGGTGTTCACTCTTATCGCCCAGTTGACTTTCTCAACCGTTAGCCCGTGATGAGAGGTGTTTTTCTCTCTCAATTTCCGGACACACATCGTGCAATGTATGGAATCGTTATTTCTCAGCCAAATCTGCTTACCACCCAAAATGCCTTCGATATTCCGCCGGTTTTGGAGAGCGGGACTTGCCTTTCGCATTAGTTCTTTCCCTGTAGTTTCCCAGCTTCCCATGCGACCGAGCTCTTGGGTCTTCTCCTTCTCGAGGGGTTTTTCCTAGTGATGCTCGATTAATGCTATTATGCATCAAAAACAACCTCTGTTTTCCGATCCGGACTTCCTAACTGCCAGTTTTGCATCCTGCGCGGTCTCCATGGGCCTCGGTCAGCGTGCTTTGAACAAGGTCCTCGTTGTTCCTTACTGGCTACAAACTACCACTATCCAGAGGTCTTTGTGATAGCTCTTTGTTCATAAATTTTTGAAGTCTATCCTTATTTGATACAATCATAGCACCTTGCTAGTTTTCATGGATCCAATTCGGATCATTTGGTTAGCAAGCACCAACTTGCCAAGAGGCACCAACCTCTTTAGTATAATGGTACCAACCTTCTCTTGCCACTGCTCTACTATTTCATACAATTTTAAAACTGGAAAACAAAGGCATACAACTATACAAGTAAAATACCAGTAATGGCTATTTGCAGATTCTACTTCTGCACTCTAGCCTCTGTGCTCACTTGCAGTAGGTCTCTTCTTGCTACTCACAACAACTGTTCCTCTACACTCCACCTCCTCTATCAAGGGATCTCCATTGACTTCTCTTCAGTACTACCCTTGCAATTCTCCACAGTCCTCTTGGTGCTCTTGTTGTTGTATTACACAAAGTCCTTCAGATGCTTCAACCTCTCTGTCTCGATGCACACCTCTCACAATACAACACATTCACAATATACTTGACTTCCCCCCTTCTCCATTGTAGGTGATGGTTTTGTTCCACTGAGGCACTCTGTGCCAGACGATCTCTGTTGTATGTACTTTATCTGCCCACTGTACTTAAGCATGAAACCCCTTACCACTGTTGCAGCTTTTGGTAGTTTCTTATCATAGTGCAGAAACAAAGATACAACTTGCAGTCCTTTATCATCTGACTGCATAGAGCTCCATGCTGAGAAAATAATTCTCAGGTAACCTGCACACTCCTCCGACAGTCCCATGCTTATTTATCACCCTAGAGATCTTTGAAAGATCACACGAGCGACTATTTTGTTCTCATTTAACATAATCATTCGTGCATGAGAAGAAGTCGATTTCTTCCTTCATTCTCTTGAATTCATCTCTACTACAAATTTTGTCCTCAATTTCTTATCACAATCTCTTCTGCAGGGTTAGCCCATTTTAACTACCAACTCTCCTGTACCTACATTCAATTTCACATCTGCTAATCCATACGTCCTTTAACTCTCTTGTACTTCCTTATCAGAGAAACTCCATATTGTAGCTTCAGAGTGGTGAAGTGTTACGATACTTCTCAGTCCCAGTGTCTTTAGCTACTCTGATGCTGAGCTCCTTGAGCATTTCACCTCCATGGGACTCAGAGCTATGACCTACATCTTAGCTTTTGGATGGTAAGGTATTTTGTTCATATCAGGGGCCAATATTTCCTAGCTACTATTTTGCGCTATTGGTTCTTTGGTTTTACATGACCAAGAGCCAACACAATATCAGAAACCCCCTCCATTGGAACTTTGCCATAACCATATGTTTTGGAGTTCCGAGGTCTTCATCCTCTGATATGGCAACCTTCGATATGATTTCATCACTCCACATGGCATCTTTATAGTGGTTACATGTGTCACCTGGATCTGGCACATTTGGGCACTTAATATCATTGAATCAACTGCCCACATGTCTTGTCGTACTGCAACGTCATGCTTATGTCAGATGACACTGTAGCTTATCGGAGAAACTCTCATGCTGCCATGTGTCCTATTGGAGGAGAGAGAATATGGTGAAGTCAACCTTTGGTTTTGCACCGGAATCCTTTGTTAATCTCCTTCGACAATATTCAACCCTTTTTAATGCTATCAGAACTATTGGACATCACAACTTCTTAGAGTACCTTAGTTAAGAAGTCCTGATATTCCAATGTTTTGGTCCTTTGATATCCCAATATTCTGATGTGCCAATGTCCCAATCTCTGGGGTTTTGATATGCCAATATTCTGATGTCCCGAGTCTTTGATATTATGATATTCCTTCCTTCCTAAGGCTTCAAATCCTTAAACTTTAGTAGACCATACTTTTGATCCAGGAATCCATTTCTAAACTTCCACATATTGTTAGAAAACTATTCTAGAGCACTTTGCATTAGATAGGGTCTGATGTAGGCTTTGATTCTATTTGATACATGTGAGATAGCTGTAAACTTCTTTGCAACACTTTTTTCCTTGACTCTTCTACTTTGTGCTTGGACAACTGAAATATCAACCACCATGGTGATAATTTTATGGATTCTTTAGTAAGCCTACTACTGTGATGATTCTCTAAAATAATCTTGCAGCTACCATGGAATTTCATCTGGCACATCACTGTAATCATTATTTTCTGGCTTCTTCAGTAAGCTTGCTAGCGTGATGATTTTCTACAAAGCACTCTAGCAACCATGGGATTCCTCCCAAATAGCCAATCATCATGTTGATTCATGTTTGACATCAATGCCAACACTTACACAACCACCCATACACCATCAAATGTCCAACAATATCCCACTTTTGCATTGATGGAAACACCATAAGCTCCCCCTTAGGCTAGGCATGGTCTACTCTGATGCCAATATTATCCCCCTTTGACATTAGTGGAAAAGAATACTTCTCGAGCACTCCTCATAAGCCATTGCAACCTACTTTCCCATGAGTTCTACATGTTGAGTAGCTTCCACCACCTACCAAAATGAAGTCATTTGGAGGGAGGAGTCACATTCCTATCTGCTACCTAAGATATTCAAATGGTTCTCTTGCTAATGGCTTGGTAAATATATATGTCAGTTGCTCGTTAGTGGATATATACTCAAGTCTAACAGTCTTGGATGTAACTTGTTCCCTCAAGAAATGGAAGTTGATAGGAATATGCTTAGTCTTTGAATGCATGAATGGATTTTTGGAGATGCTGATGGAACTTGTGTTTATTGAATTAAGGATTTTGTGACCATATTAAGTTTTTGAGACTATTTTCGGTGATAATCACATCAAAATTTATTTGTCGATGCATTTTTCTAGATGTTTGAATGGTCATTCTCTCTATTTAACTTGACACCACGATCTGTTTCTTCATCTTGTCCTAACGATGAACTACACTTGTTGGTTCAAAATGCATTGACAAAAGAATTTTGATGTGATTATCACCGAAAACAGTATAAAAAAAAGAACTTGTGTTGTCACACATTATTAGAATGGGATCAATCAACTCTACCTGTATATCTTTCAAGGTTTTCTTCATCCATAGAATCTGTGTACAACAGGTAGCAGCAACAATATACTCTGCTTCAACAATCGATACAGAAATGGAGACCTGTTTCTTGTTGATCCACGACACCAAGCATTTTCCCAGGAAGAAGGCTGCACCAAAAGTACTCTTCCTATCATCAAGGCTTCCAACCCAATCTGCATCCATGTAGGCCTTCAATTTTAAATCTTTGCTCTTAGCATACCACAGTCCATATTATATTGTACCTTGAAGATATTTGAAAATCCGCTTGACAACAACAACATGACTCTCTCATGGAAAGGCCTGAACTCTAGCCACAATACCCACTTATTACATGATTTTTGGCCTTGAAGCTATCAGATACAAGAAGCTTCCTATCATTGATGTGTATTCACTCTGATTTATTGGTGGCATTTCATCTTCTTTGCACAATTTGCAGCCTGTAGTCATGGGCGTGCTGAATGGTTTGCAATCTTCTAAATTTATTCAGGATTTCCTTGAGATATTTGTATTGGGATATAAATAATCCTTGTAGAGACTGAGTAATTTTCGGACCCAGGAAGAAAGACAGTTCTCTGATCATGGACATTTCAAACTCTATTTTCATACATTTTGCAAATTGATGCCCCAACTGTTCCATGTTGTTGCCAAATATTATATCATCAACATACATAACTACTATCAATATATGGCCGCCTTCAGATTTTACATAAAGGTTACTGCCAACTGTGCCTTTCTTAAACCCTTATTGCTGAAGGTACTTATCCAACCTTTCATACCAAGCTCTGGGGGCCTGTTTTAATCCATACAGGGCCTTCTTCAGTTTCCATACGAGCCCTTCATCGGAGGTGAGTAGAAATCCTTCTAGTTGCTTATTGTAAACTTCTTCTTCTAAATGTCCATTGAGAAATGTAGACTTCACATCCATATGATAAACCTTGATATTCTTATGGATGGAAAGAGTAAGAACCATCCTTATAACTTCCAGTTGAGCTACTAGTGCAAAGGTTTCCTTGAAATCTACCCCTTCTATTTGGGCATACTCTTTGTAGACTGATTGAGCTTTGTTCCTGATTACTTGACCCTATTCATTCAGTTTGTTCTTGAAAACCAATTTAGTTCAAATAACATTTTTCTCTCTCAGCCTTGGAAAAAGCTCCCATTTATCATTCTTTTGAATCTGGTCAAGTTCTTCATTCATGGCTTTCACCCAGAAATTATCTTTTATTTCTTGATAGAGGTTCTTGCATTCTATCTGTGATAACAGATCCAAATCCGCATAACTTGTAGTTCCCACAAGCTTCCTTCTAGTTTTGACACCATGTATTTGATCTCCAAGAATCTAAATCTCAGCATGTTCCTTCTGTACATACCTTATGGGTGTCTTTGGCCTTGAAGATGTTCCCGCTTCCTCACCTTTACTATTTAAATTTGTTTCATTTAGATCAATGGATCTTAAATCTGAGCTTTCTTAATCATCTGAGGTCATATTAATTTTATAGGATTCAGGTTGTGAACCTACTTCATCTACTACTACATCGATGCAATCCTAAATCTTCCTTGTCCACTTGTTATAACACTTATATCCTTTCCTCCGAATAGAGTACCCGAGGAATATCGTTTCGTCAACGTGTGAATCAAACTTCCCACAATTCTTTCCATTCTTTTTAATAAAGCACTTGCTTCCAAAGACCTTGAGATGTTTAACTGATGTAGGTCTTCCCTTCCATAACTCATAGAGAGTTTTATCACTATTAGGCATGAGTTGAGTTATGTTTGAAAAATATACTACTACCTGGGCTGCTTCTCCCAGAAGTTGTGAGACACTCTTTCTTCATCTAACATTTCTCTGGCCATTTCCTGGATTGTAACGTTCTTTCTCTCTACTACTCCATTTTGCTAAGACGTTCTAGCCACCGAATACTGCCTCCTAATGCCGTGCTCTTCACATAGTTAAATTCTCTTGAGGTGTACTCTCCCCCTCTTTCTGATCTTAAGCATTTTACATTTAAGTACTTCTCATTTTCTACTTGAGCTTTAAACTTCTTGAAATGCTTGAACGCTTCTGATTTTTATTTTAAGAGGAGAATTCAAGTGGCCCTGGTGAAATCATCAATGAGCAACATGAAATACCTCTCTCCTTTTGAGGTTTCTTCTCTAGTTGGACCACAAATGTTTGTGTGAAATAGCTCTAGAGGTTTGGATGAGGAGAACTCTTTCGATTTGAAATGAGTCCTAGTCTACTTCCCAAATTGACATGTCTTGCATATTGTGTTATCAAGATTTGACTGTTTTGGTAATCCTCTCACTACTCCCATCTTGCTTATTTTTATCAAAATGTCAAAAATTATATGCCGAATGCTCTTGTACCACAAATTTTCTTCACTTGTTTTTCTTAAATAACAATTCCTTGGAATCATCAAACACATATACATTATTGTGGGTTCTGATTGCTTTTCCCACCAATTTTCCATTATTTATGTTGCAAATCTCACAATATTTAGATAGAAATGTCACATCATAGCCATTATCACACATTTGGCTAAGACTGAGTAGATTGTGCTTGAGACCTTCTACATACATCACATTCTATGTTTCTATTTTTTGGTCAAGACTAACTACACCTTTACCCTTGATTCTTGCTGGCGAATTATTTCCAAAAGTGACATTGCTTCCTCAATCCTTAAGTGACATAATCTTTCTTTTGTGTCCAATCATATTTTTGGAACAACCACTATCCACATACCATTTGTTTTCTTGATTCTGAGCTGATAAGGAAAGTCCACACTACATGCTCTTTTTAGTCTTTAGTTTCCAACTACCTTTATCCATTTGGATAGATGCTTGTCTAACATTTTGGGACTTAGACAGGTATTCAAACCCTCATTTTCACTCACTGTGTTTGTCCCAAAAATTATTACATTTGAAGCATTATACTTCACTTAGAAAATGAGAGAAGACATTTCGATTTATGAGAGTGGATTTTTGAGATTTAGAAATCCAATGCGTATTATATATGAGATTTTAATCTCTATCAACTTTGGTCCTTATACAATCAATAGCTTTATGTTGAAAGATATGACACTTATAATAATGACCCTAAAACAAATATGCATGCCTATTATTGAAAGCATTATGAGATTGTGTAGGAAAATACCTTGATCGTCTAACTGGTTGGTTCATTCTCCATTGATGATATCCTCTTTGCCCAACTGCTCTTTTGTCTTAATTAATTCTTTCATGAAGCTTCTTCCCATGGATTTGTGGTTCTTCAAATCTTGTAGACCTAAAGTTTATCTTCCCCATAGAATATTCTTATGTCTTAGAGTATACTAGACCAGTTTTGATTCTTGAGGGAGATTGACTATTTACGATTTGGTATAGTCTCCATGTCCCTTCGACAATTTTTTCATTTAAGCCTTTCTCGATCGTTGTTCACTCAAGATCGGTTCTCAGAGAGACAAAATCTTCTTAAAGACTCTAACATGTCTCTTCCCATTCTTGGATTAGACCTTAAAGAACCTCTTCTTTTCATTTAGTCTCCTCTAGTTTAACTTTCGAAGACAAAATATCATCTTTGCATTTCTATGAGATAGTTTCCCTTTTTGACTTGAGCATCTCCCATTTCAACTGATTGTTCTCCTCTTCCAGTTTCTCACAATTACCCTGTTTTTCTTCCATCAGAAGGACTAGACTATCTCCGCTCTTGATAGCTTCTTCAAGATTTTCTTTTTGATAGGAAAACTCCTGCTTGTCAGAGTTATACATACCTTCCTCTACATGATGTAACTATTCCTTTAACTTCTTATTATTTTTCCTTGCTTTCTTTAACTCGTTGAGGGATCTGAAGAGTTCCACTTGAAGGTCTACTACTCCTTATACTTAGTCCTCTTCAAAGTCCATAATACCTTGTTTCTTGGAGTTTATTTCGAAGGCCATAAGAAGATACTTATCTGAGTCATTCCCCGATGAGTCTTCATAGCCTGTGTCTAGTGCTGAGATGTCGTCTTTAGAGTAGAACCCTTTTTATAAAGATTTTTCTTCTGATGTGTCTGAGACTTGTTTCCAAATTTTATATCCTCTTCCTTTTTATCCTTTTCTTTAAAAGGGAATTTGGAAGAGAAATTTCCAACTCTTCCATAGTCAAAACACACAAAGGGAAATATTTCCTGAGCCACACTTTAGTTTTTTGGCTAGTTGAGCCAGCTCCTAATCAGATTCACAGTTGGAGTAGTCTTGATGAACTTTATGGTCCTTTCCATTTCTAGATACTTTGAATGCCACTTCCTTTGGTTCAAACTTTTATATTCCTACTCTCATCTCATAGGCTGTCAGAGTAACATGTAGCTGATTCATCTTGAGATCCTTTAAATTAGCCATTTCCTCAATAACTGATATTTTGGTATTAACTCTTATGGGTAGAGATCTTAATATTTTATGAACAATCATATCTTCCTTGAATTATTCACCAAGTCCCCAAATCATATTAGTCACTTCATCAACTCTGAGGAGGTATTATGCTATGCTTTCATTCTCATTCATTCTCAATCTTTCAAACGTCATTATAAAAGTCTAGAGTTTTTCTTGCTTGACTTTTTCATCTGCTTCATGACTCTGGTTAAGATTTACCAACACTTCTTTAGAAAACTTACAATGCATAAATTTTACAAGTTTTGATTGACTAAGGCCAAAGAGAATGAAATTACTGGATTTAGCATTGTTCCCATGTAATTTTTTGCCATCTGCATCAGTGGGAGGAAAATCAAAGACATTTTAGTCTACTAGTACTGAAGTCCAAACATCTACTCCCAGGGACATAAGCTATGATTCCATCCTCACTTTCCAAAAGGCAGAGTTGGTCCCATCAAAGACTGACATTCTACTTGAGTAAGCCTCTTGACTCTGTTTCCTAGACATAATTCCTTATAGATCTACCTTTAGAGATTAGACTATTGTTGAAGGAACCTCGACTCTAATACCAATTGTTGAAATAAGGAATTGCTGGGGGGGGGGGGTGAATCAGAAATAGGAGTATTTTTCATTTTTCTTATTATGCTTCCAGTCCCTTATTATATTATTTAAGTTGTGAGATCATTCAATCACAAAGACAGTGAACCAACCATATTTCAGACACAAATGTTGAAACAACAATAACATGAGCAACACATTTGACACAATGTTTTTCACATGGAAACCCAAAGGGAAAAAACCACCAATTTGTTGTTTGTTTTGATGTAATCCACTTAATTACATCTTCTTGTTTATGAGCACCCACTCACAAGAGGCAACAAACCCATTTGGTTAGCAAGAAGAAACTTTCCAAGATGCACCAACCTCTTCAGTATGCATGCGCCAACCTGATCTTGCCACTGCTATACTATTTCATACAATTTTAAAACTGGAAAACAAAGACATACAATTATACAAGTAAAATACCAACAATGGCTATTTGCAAATTCGACTTCTACACTCTGGATTCTGTGCTCACTTGCAGTATATCTCTTCTTTCTGCTCACAACAAAACTTCCTCTACGCTCTGCCTCCTCTGTCAAGGGCTCACCACTGACTGCTCTTCAGCACTACCCTTGCAATTATCCACACAACCCTCTTGCTGCTCTTGTTGCAATATTACACAGAGTCTTCCAGATGCTTCAACCACTCTGTTTCGATGCACAGTTCTCACAACACATCACATTCACAATATGCTTGACTTCCCCACTTCTCCATTGTAGTCGATGGTTTTGTTCCACTGACGCACTCTATGCCAGGCGGTCTTTGCTGTATGTACTTTAGCTGCCCACTATAATTAGGCATGAGTCCCCTTGCCACTGTAGCGAATTCTGGTAGTTTCTTTTCATAATGTAGAAACAAAGATAGACCTTGCAATCCTTTATCGTATGATTGCATAGAGCTCCATGCTGAGAAATTAATTCCCAGGTGACCTACACACTCCTTTGATAGTACCATGCTTATTTATTGCCCCACAATGCTTTGATAGACCACACAAGTGACCATTTTGTTCTCATTTACCACAACCATTCGTGCACACGAAGCAGTCGATTGCTTCATTCATTCTCTCAAATTTGTCTCGACTACAAATGTTGTCCTCAATTTCTTATTATAGTGTCTTCTACAAGTTTAGCCCCTTTTAACTACCAAATCCTCTGTATCTGCATTCAATTTCACAACTGCTGACCCATATATCCTTTAACTCTCTTGTACTTCCTTATCAGAGAAACTCCATATTGTAGCTTTAAAGTGGTGAAGTGTTATGATATTTCTCAGTCCTGGTGTCTTTAACTCCTCTGATGCTAATATCCTTAAGCATTTCTCCTCCATGGGGCTAACACCTATGATTTGCAACTTAGCTTTTGGGTGCTAAGGCATTTTGTTCCGACTGGGGGCCAATATTTCCTTACTACTGTTCTGCGCTCTTGGTTCTTTGGTTTTACATGACCAAGATCCAACACAATATCAGAAACCCCCTCCATCAGAACTTTCCCATACCCATACGTTCTAGAGTTCCGAAGTCTTCATCCTCTAATATGCCAACCTCCGATATGATGTCATCACTCCACATGGTGTCTTTATAGAGATGAAACATGTCACTTGGATCTAGCACATTTAGGCATCTAAAATTGTTGAATCAACCTACCACATATCATATTGTACTGCAAAGTCATGTTGATGTCAGATGGCATTGTAGCTTATCAGAGCTACTCTCATGCTGCCATGTGTCCTATTGGAGGAAAGAGAAGATGGTGAAGTCAACCTTTGGTTTTGTGCCAAAGTCCTTTGTTAATATTCTTTGGCAATACTTGGCCCTTTTTAATGCTATCAAAACTATTGGACATCACAACTTATTAGAGTACCTTAGTTAAGAAGTTCTGATATTTCGATGTCCCGGTCCTCCGATATCCCGATATTCGAATGTGCCGATGTTGCAATCTCCAGGTTTCGATATCCCAACATTCCAATATCTGATGTGACACTTGCACCAATCCTCTGATTTTCCAGTATCAATATCTGTGATGTGATGATATTCTGATGTCTCGAACCTTCGATATTCCTTCCTTCATAAGGCTTCAAATCCCCAAAATTCAACAGACCGTATCTTTTGATCCAGGAATCCATTTATGAAGTTCCACATATTGTTGGAAAAATCTTCTAGAGAACTTTGCATTAGATAGGGTCCGATGTAGGCTTTGAGTCTATTTTATACCTGTGATATGGCTGCAAACTTCTCTGCAACACTTTGCTCCTTGACTCTTATACTTTTTTCCTAGATAGATGAAGTCTGAACCACCATGGTGATCATTATATGGATTCTTTAGTAAGCCTACTACTGTGATGATTCTCTACAAGAAGCCTGCAACTACCATGGAATTCCATCTAGCCCATCACTGTAATCATCATTTTCTGGCTTCTTCAGTAAGCCTTCTACTGTGATCATCTTCTACAAAGCACTCCAGCAACAATGGAATTCCTCCCAAACACCCAATCATCATGCTGACCTGTGTTTGACATCAATGCCAACACTTACATAGCCACCCATACACCATCAAATGTCTAATAGGGGCCAGCTTCATTAACTCAAATAACTCTGAGTTTTGGCATGCAATATATATATATATATATATATATATATATATATAGTGTTAGGACTCTGGACACCACATATCTCCACAATGGTATGATATTGTCCACTTTGGGCCTAAGCCCTCATGGATTTGTTTTTGGGCTTTACCCCAAAAGGCCTCATACCAATGGAGATATTTGTCCATCCTTATATACCCATGATCCTCCCCACTTCTAGTCAATGTGGGACTTTGGTCGTATACCCAACAATCCTCCCCTCGAACAAAGGACCATCGAGCCTCCCCTCAAACGATTATCCATCCGTCTACTCTCTACCAACCAGGATTCTCTGCTCCAATGCGTTGGAAGCACACGCCTTACATGGAAGCACCACCTGCCTCGAGAGCTTGCTCTTCCCAGGTCAACTCCTCTTCACCGTGTTGGGACCAAGACATGTCCATGAAGAATCCGGAGCACACCGCCTATCTAACCGAGCTCATCCACGGATCCCATCGTGATATTACCGGGGCCGTCCATGATCATATTGTTAAGTAAACTTGACTCAGATAGAGTCAAAGGAGGTTAAACAGGGATGGTTTTGGGGCACATGGTATTGTGCACCCATGGTATTCTGACTGTGGTATTATATGTAATGGAGCCTATAAAAGGCTCGAAGGACTTCATTGTAATGCAAGGGCCTTGAGGTAAGCGGTGAAGGCTCACTTGGCCAGATTGGCCAGGGTTTTGGCCAGGAAAGTGAAATTTCATTATGATAGGGGTTTTTCCCCGGATTTGGGGCTTTCCCAAATAAACATATGTATTTATGTATTTATGGTTGCTGGTAGTTAATTTTTATATTTGTTTCTCTCAATAATTCTCAGTAATTATTTATGTTATGCAGTAAATTTCTTAACAACTGGTATCGGAGCTTTTTACACATCTGGGTCTGAAAATAATGGTGGAACGATCGTACGCGGAAGAACCTCGAGGAGAATGTGCGGAAGAACCAGTTGTTAAGAAATTTACTGCATAACATAAATAATTACTGAGAGGAATAAATATAAAAATAACCAGCAACAACCATAAACACATAAACACAAATGTTTATATGGGAAAACCCCAAATCCGGGGTAAAACCCAACCTAATAAGATCTCATTAGCATTGACCAAAACCCTGGCCAATCTGACCAAGTGAGCCTTCACCACTCACCTCCAGGTCTTTGCATTACAATGAAGTCCTTCCAGCCTTTTATAAGCTCCATTACATATAATACCACGGGCAGAATACTATGGGTGCACAATACCATGTGCCCCAAAACCATCACTGTTTAACCTGGTCAACTTTGACTCTATCCCGAGTCAATTTTACCTAACAATTCCCCCCTTAAACTTGACTTGGGGTTCCTTGACTAACTACAGCCAAACCTGCTAAGTGAGACAATCCCACTCACTCTAGCCCTTACCCCCCTCAGAGTTTTTACCCGGGGTATTGTTAACCCGACATGCCCCCTATCACCTAGGTCTAACCCATACTTTACCAATGATAACCAAGGGGTACACATGCCTTACCAGGTCTTACAGTAGTATGCCCATTTACATGCAATAGTTTTGACTTCATTAATTTTTATTTTTTTTTATTTTTTATTGTTGCTGCAATTCTGATCCATCCTCTCTCAATTTGATTTGCTCAAAAGCTTCTATCAAACTGCTCCAACTACGAGCTCGACGAGAACCTCGTAGATTCCAGCACTGGTGGCCTCACATAGCAAAAAACGAACAATTTTCGAAGCAGCATGAACAATTTTCTTCTGCTGACCTTCTTTAAATAGCCGCATGAATCCCGAACAATTCGTCAGCATGTTCCAGACCAGTAAATATCGCAAATGCACTGCGATCCCTGGTAGTTACAACACTATCTTCCACACATTCTCCTCGAGGTTCTTCCGCGTACGATTGTTCCACCATTATTTTCAGACCCAGATCTGTAAAAAGCTTCGATACCAGTTGTTAAGAAATTTACTGCATAACATAAATAATTACTGAGAATTATTGAGAGAAACAAATATAAAAATTAACTACCAGCAACCATAAATACATAAATCCCCCAAATCTGGGGAAAAACCCCTATCATAATGAAATTTCATTTTCCTGGCCAAGTGAGCCTTCACCGCTTACCTCAAGGCCCTTGCATTACAATGAAGTCCTTCGAGCCTTTTATAGGCTCCATTACATATAATACCACAGTCAGAATACCATGGGTGCACAATACCATGTGCCCCAAAACCATCACTGTTTAACCTCCTTTGACTCTATGCCGAGTCACCGGTAAAGTCTGGGTTAGACCTAGGTGATAGGGGGGATGTCGGGTTAACAATACCCCGGGTAAAAAAAAACTGAGGGGGGTAAGAGCTAGAGTGAGCGGGATTGTCTCACTTAGTAGGTTTGGCTGGAGTTAGTCAAGGAACCCCAAGTCAAGTTTAAGGGGGGAATTGTTAAGTAAACTTGAACCCCAAGTCAAGTTTAAGGGGGGAATTTTTAAGTAAACTTGACTCGGGATAGAGTCAAAGGAGGTTAAACAGTGATGGTTTTGGGGCACATGGTATTGTGCACCCATGGTATTCTGACTGTGGTATTATATGTAATGGAGCCTATAAAAGGCTCGAAGGACTTCATTGTAATGCAAGGGCCTTGAGGTAAGCGGTGAAGGCTCACTTGGCCAGATTGGCCAGGGTTTTGGCTAGGAAAATGAAATTTCATTATGATAGGGGTTTTTCCCCGGATTTGGGGCTTTCCCAGATAAACATATGTATTTATGTATTTATGGTTGCTGGTAGTTAATTTTTATATTTGTTTCTCTCAATAATTCTCAGTAATTATTTATGTTATGCAGTAAATTTCTTAACATATAGGAAGAAGAAAAATAAAAATAAAAATAAAAATAAAATGGTGGACCCACCACCTCTTGGCATTCAAACTGACTGCTACATGATACATATAAGATGCTATAGGGTCCTGTAGATTGATACAGGAGACAAACAAACTAATACAAGATCGTACATGTTGCTATAGGAAGTTCACAGAGTGCTATGGGAAGCTCATTTATGACCAGAATGGCCATCGAATCTCGAGGAGTAAGGGAAAATCACCCGAAAGGGTGCAAAGAAATTTCTCCTCACTAATATTTGATATAAGGACTTAAGAAACTATCTCAATTCTTAGGAAAAAGCACTTTGTAATTTTCACAATTTTGAATTTGACTAAGGACAACAATGAATTGGCTGAGAATTTACTTAAAGGATATGGTGTGTTGAAAAAAGAGGAGGTACATGTTGTGATTTTTCTTTCCGTTAGCCTTGTAAAAAATACCACCAAAGTTTCCTCTATTCCAACATCTTCATTTGCACAGGAAACATGAAACCCTATGATATTGTAGCAATAGAAGAAAAATCTTTTGTTCACTCTGAAGATAAATATATTAATCCATGGGAAGAGTCTTTAGTATAAGAATAAGTTGAGATTGAAAAGGAGGAATCAAAGAAAGAATTAGAATAAAATATAGGGGAAAGGCATAAGTGTAGGCTGAGCCAAAGATAGAGGAAAAAATAATAGAGACAATATTAGAAGCTCAAGATGTTCTTGTACTTTAGGCAGAACCTCAAGAGCTTATTAAAACACCAAGAGAACCAACAAAGGACTATACAAAAATAGAAGAACATGTATACTTCCATCTAGCAAGGGAAACTACATCCACATCAACATGGATGATAGAAAATTTATCAGAAGCATACATGAAGAAAAACAAGCAGAAAAGATGAGGAGATTGGTCAAAGGGTGAGCAACAATTTCAGTAGGTGGTACGATGGCCCCCCAATTAGGTGCAAAATAAGGCCCATCCAACCTTTCCTAGGAATATAAAGACTATATTAAATCTTTCCTTCTACATTTAATAATATTTTCTTAGCTTTAATAAGTTTTTAGGAAGGTTTAGAGATAATTCCTTATTATGTGCCTAATATTATTTATCTCGTAGAATATTGAGAAAAGAATGAGCGAATTATGAAGATATATAAAATGAGATAATTTAGGGACTTGATTCCTACCACAATATTCTATGGGATGTACCGATAAATGAATATGATATTTATGAAATTATTAGCAGATTCTAAATATCCAAAGATTGAGAAAATCTGGGGATGTGTTCCTTGCTACTAGAGAAGCTAGAACTTAATATTTAATGAAGATTCCTACTGTTGGGAAACAAATCTGCTTTTTGAGGGATTTTGGAAGAGAAATATACCTCCTTTCAAGGATTTTTCTTCCCCATTAATTTGTATGAGTACCAATTCGAATTAGCCTCTAGGGTTGTTACAGGTGAAACCACGCTAGGGCTTTGGGTTGTGAACCCCAATAGACAAGAGGGAAAATCTCAACAAGAAATGCTCAAGAAATCATAAAAAATCCGTATTCTACTAAATTGTGTAGGAGTGTCCTTACCCAGATGTCCTTCGTTTGGGTAGATCCCATAGGGTACAAATCTTCAACTTCTCCTGATGTTCTTGAAAGCTAAAAATTATTCAAATGGAACATACACGACAGTATAAACATAAAGCATATACATGATGTTAACTTTAAATCATATAAATGAATGACTAATTATACATCAATATAATATTCATAAATGAATTACAACATAATTTTGATGCATAAACACATTTCGTATCGGAAATAGAACAACATTCCTTTTATTGAAGTAAGCTATAAATAAGGTGGATAAATACGACCTGAGTCCTTCTCCGGCTCCAGGCGGAACCATCCTCCAGATCTGTCCTTTCCCAGCCTTCAACAATCTTCCTCCATCACCAATACAAGGATATCTTAAGCAAGATGGGGGATCTATAATCAAGGAAAAAGGGTTTCCTGAAGCTTTGGGGAGTGCACGAGGCACATGGATTCTTCAAACTCGATCAAGCATAATATCAATATAGTATCAATATCTCATCCTTTCTCCCTTAAGACCTTCCCATGCAAGTTTATTTATACCTATCCAAATTAGTTTTTTTATTTGGGAAATAGTTGGGCCATGGGCAATAGGAGGTGAGTAATAGGTAAAACCCGTGAACTCTGCCCGAAATTAAGGAAATTTATTTTTTTTAAGTGTTTTAACATATGTATGCAGGTTGGATATATGTTAAACCGTGTGTACATGATTTTATCACAAGGAAAAGTAGCGTATAGGGAATAAAACACCGTTTTTTAGATTTTGGACCAAGTCTGGAAGGAAGGGTTGCCCTAGGCCATAATCAGAGCATCAGATCTACCAAGAGTGGTAAATGGTGCTATAACATATGCCCATTAATATATGAGGTCAGAAGGGGTACATGATGACCGAAATGTATTAAGTGTATGGAAGGAATCATGCCGAGACCGAGGAGGAGTTCACCAGAATTCAGCCTGCCAAGCCATCGAAAGAGATCAGAAAGAAACTGCTATCTGAGGTGGGTATACCCATGTTCAGAAATAGTAAAGCATGTCCACATGTCAAGTACAAAAGAGAATCCAATATGAATACAAGTATAAAGGAACTAGAAATACATAATGGATCATCTGATCATAATCAAGAAAGTACATGTCTGAATATCACATATAAAGAGCTAATCAATGATGTTGAAGTATGAAGCTGATCACTGAAGCCAAGAAACTAATCCAAATAGTACCAAGTGAACATGATGGAATAAATGGTATTACACCATAACTTGGGTGCCAACATATGAGATTCCGCTATAAGGAGAAACAACATATAATGTGGATGGTGTTGACTAGAAGAAACAGGAGCAACTGACAAGTGAACCAAGACATGTTGATGCAAACCTGAGGTCTTCACTGACCATTGTGGTACATTTCTACACAATGGGAATGAATGATCTGAAATCGAGCATGTGAGAAATCATTTGATTATCGGTCATTGATGTATACCATTAACAAATGCGAGACTACTCACTGATAATGATTATGAGAGTCAAGGTACCCAATACAATCTAACAAGTGCAAATAAATGAGTTGTAGTCGAACACTTGAAAGAATCTATCAATCAAGAGACAATGATGTTTTCCCACTGTCGATAGCGAAGGAATCTACCACTGATGAATGCAAACCCTAAGGTACTGCCAAATGGACTATAGATCCCTTCCTAGAGAAATGATCTAAAGTTGATGGGAAAAGATCCACTTGAAGGAAGGCATTAAGGCATCCTTCATCAATCTAGCATGAGTGTAACCCGTAGGCCAATAATGTGGAAGGAATTGGATGAACAAAGATGTAGTAACCCAACCGAAGCACGTTTTTGGTGTACACAAGATGTGGCTAGCACACAATAGAAATCCTCTGAACCAACCAATAATGAAATCTGACATAGAGGCGAGGAATCCACCAATAGGGTCAAATGGAAACCAAGGCACTGCACGAATCCCAATGTGTGATAATGAAAGCTGATGTCAAACACAAGGGAAACCACCCAGTCAAAGACCCAAGATACTGATCAATGCTGAACACAAGGTGACCTATCAATAATGAAATAGGTCTAGCGTGCAGCTCTAGATCTACCCTCAGAGCAATTTTTCGTAGTCGATAAGGACAAGACCCACCAACAAGAAGTCAATGGAGACCTTCTCAAACCGGCATGAGAAAAGGACCAATAAAAATGATGTGATAACGAACATGACACTGACAACCAGGGATGGCCAACTGAAAAATAGGTCAAGGGACACCACAGAGAGGCTAACTCAGGTTTACTTCCCTTGAACAAAACCACGATTCAATTATGACTACATGGAAGCATATGATAACTTTGTATAAGTTTGTCATGTAGGAGGCATAAGAAAACTCTCCATATGATTGGAAGAGGTAACCAATCGGAGGAGGATTGTCTCGAAAACAAGGTGAAGGCTCTTCTAAGTCAAACTAAAGCCCACCCCAATGGAGGAAAGACTTTATTTTGAGTGCTTTGTTCAAGGGCGGCATGATTGACTCTAGATGTCATCAAAATATGGAAATAATGTCCTGTTCCCGCTCTTTTTTGGAATATATAATTTTTTGTCTTTTTTTTTTTATATGAAGCTTGAAAAATAATAAAAGAATGCTACAGTATAGTGGAAAGAACAAGTTTTGAAAAAGTAGATGCTCTAGTTCCTAGGAGGGGAACATTCCTGTGCTCAATGCAAGGTGGAAAAACTAGTCAAGGAAACTCAAAGGGATGTTCTTTCCACGGGTATAAGGGTGTGTCAAGTTGCAGAGGCTAAGTGATTGCAAGGTTGATTTTGCATAAGATATGGTTGATAAGTGGCTTAAACATGAGTCCGAGTGAAGCCGACTAAAGGCCAAAAGGTGCAAGTAGTCAATATGCAACACAATAGTACAACTCAATCCAAAGGAGCCTCTAGGGTATAAGGCCAGAAAGTGGCGCAGAAGAATGAGAATGAGTCTTCAACGCACAAGTCATGGCGGGACTAAAGAGGACTCTCGAGCCTACTCAATATAGCAGCATAGGCAGCCAATGTCAGCGAGGATCTAACTAAGATTCCCAGGTAAAGTTTGGCTCTACCATCGCATCATGATTTTTAAAGTCGGCAAGTGAAAATAGTTTGCAAATCAAGATACAATGGGGTCGACCCTATGGCTAAAGTATCGCAGTATGGAGGCTAGTATGCAAAATGCAGCAGGAGGTGGTATTATCTAACCTATATGCCAGTAAGAAAATGATACCTGCCATGAAGGGTCTGTGGTCATGTGACCAAAATGATGTCTCGAAGAAGTGTCCAAAATTTCCTTAAAAGACAACCCATTCTCGACATTCCAAGCCACAAGGTCAAAAAGCCCCTAAGACAAAAATCAATTTTTGAAAAAATAATTTTTAATTTTTCAACTTATATAAGGACTTTTGGACTCACAGTTTTGTCATTTGTGTTTCGAGCAAGGACCTGTGGAGACAAACCCAAACAAGCTTCCTCCAACTAATTAAACCATTTGATGAGCCTCATAAATGGATAATCATATGGGCTCAGTTTACCTCCTAACCTAGTCAAATCAACCATTCTCTTAGCTTATTGTATGATTTTCTAATTATATTTATGCTTATGGAGTGAGTTGAGTTAGTTGTGATGCCATGTGGTCTAACATGTGTTTAATGCAGATTATTGATGAATTTCGAGGTCAAAGTCAAGGATCCAATAGATAAATGGCAACAATAACTCAAAGTGGACAAAGGAGAGGACTTATAGGAGGGAATCCCCCTCATTTACTACTCCTCACTTCGAATTCCCCTTCATTAAGCTCAGATTACAAGCAGCCGAATCATGCACTAGAAGGCAGTCGAGCAAGTGGAGGATGGCTGATGATTATCTCGAGTTTTGGGAGCCAAGCCTCCATGATTTTAAGGAAGCTGTTGCTAGTTTCATTTGTATAAGTAGAGAGGTCTAGGGCCTCACTAGGGTCTAATTTTTTTTGGAATTTTGCTTATGTAAACTTTGCTCCAACTTTGAGTTTATTATTTTGTGATAGTTTCAAGTAATCTTGTTATTGTTTTGATAATAAAGATGGAATCCTTTTTGAGCTAGCACTGAGTTACCTCAGAGGGCTGAAGCTCTTGGGTTAGGGTGAAATCCAAGCAACCAAACTCCTCTTTTCTTGTATTTGTATGTTTTATTTTAGTTTGCAGGTTAGGTTGCTGTTAGATGTATTCCTTTTATGGTTAAGAATAGGTTGCTTTTGATGATTCAGTAGTTTGCTTCCATTTATGATTTCTATAGCAGGTTAAGCAGTGATAAAGAGAAGATTCAAAAGGCTAGAAAAATTTCCTTGGCCTCTCTTCCTCCCTTTGGGACCATGATTTGAGGTAAATACCCTCTTGCTGCCCCAAAAACACAGATTTTCCTCATTCATAGGACTTCTAGTGTTTGCAGCTTTTTAGTAGGTTAATAGTCCAGCTTTACTTTACTTCAGATCTTCTTCATCATGATCACTTCTTTATATGCAATATTCTTCTTTCATGCTTTCCTTTCTTGCAAAATTTCTCAGCATTTCCTTTCATAGATCATAGTTTAGACCATTTTTATGCAAAACTCTGTTTTTCAAGATGCACTCATTTCATTGCTGGTTTGATATTATTGGTTGACTATCAGTTACTTTGTAATAGATCTCTTCTAGCAGTATGCCAAATTATCAGCCATCCCATCCTCCATCTGATCCATGCCCTATAGGTCGCCCAAACCTCACCTTAATTCTGCCTTAGTTTCCTGCATTTTCCATAGAACTTCTTCCTCTCTCCTTGAGCAAACCCAATCATCTTCCTCTCTCCTGGTGATTCTTGGTAGACCCTAAGTTCCCTAACACCTCATTCCAACCTTAATCCACATTTTCCACCCAATATCACACCCCCAAAACAGTGAAAACTGCTCTTCACCTCCTCTTGTAGGCCTCATGTAGTTGCCCTGTTTTCCTCCTGTAGATTTCCTGTGTCCTCTTGTATATTTTCCTGTAGGCTTTATTTTGAAGGCCGAGTGTGTGAAAAGCCTCTAGAAGGCCACCTGAGACCACCTAGGACCCATCCACATGATCCTACATCCTCTCAAGTCCCAAAACCACCCTCCAATGCCACCTATTTGTTTCCACATTCACACACAATAAATTATATGCATAAAAATACATAAAAATCCAAAACGATGTTTTTTTGCTTATTTACTTCCAAAAATAGCTTAGGTAGACGTTGTTTACTTCCTTGAGTAGGTAATGGAATTCCTTTCATGGTTCTCATAGTGCTTTCTGCAAAAGTAGGAATAGTTGGTTAATTAGGGTTTACTAGGTTTGCTTTACATTTCAGTCTTTCTCCTTTCTGCAGTTAGAGTAGCATCTGTAGCGTAATCTTTCTCTCCTTTCATCACATATAGAGCTTCTTCTAGAATCCATAGAAGTTGGCTTGAGCTCCTAGTGATCTTGCACCAGCTGACCAAGTGACAACCTGTAGTAAGAACTAGTACTTGTGCATACAGCATCGACACTTCCAAGTTTGTAACGAACTACTCGGGTTGATAAGAGTAAAGTAGGCAGCCTAGGAGTTGCAGCATTATTGCTGCAATACTGTTGCTCACCACCATTCAAATTTCTCCAAAAATTCCAGGTAACCCTTATATTCTTCTTGTAATTATTTGTGATACTTTGTAATATTTTTTTCAAGTTTTGACCATAGGAAAATATGTCAAAAATTTCAACTCTGCGTACAAGCTGGTTGAATACAGGTAACTTGCATATATGAGGGCCCTACATGCAACTGTGTTAAAAGGAAACCCACGTGTGTGGGATTAAAAACCTTAAAACATAAATCTAACAGTTTGAAACATTTTTTTGGGCAGGATGACCATCACCTGGCAAGAAAGAGAGCATAGTGCTATAGATAATCAAGTAATGGAGGGCCAAAATGCTTTGGATGCTTTAAGAGGCTGTGGCTTGCTAAAATTCTTTAAGATGCCAAATATGAAAGCAAACACACAATTTCTTGAGTTTTTGATTCATTACTGGAGTGCAGATGATGATGCATTCATGATCGATTAGATGCCCCTAAGGATCGAGATCAAGATATGTACTTTATTACCAGTCTTTCTCAAAGGGGTGAGGTGGTGCATTCGATTGGCAGGATGAGGGGTAGTCTTATTGTAGAAGGCTATGTCCACATATACTCTCCTAGTCGTCTTGAAAATATTGGAAGTCAAATTCCAATCAAACACGTAGAGAGCTTGTCCTTGAAGATTTTACGATTTACCACTACCAGGGTAAATGGCTCTACTGCTTTACATTAGGCCTCACGATTATCTATGAGCCTAACAATGGAATTTCTCACTACAGTGTTTGATTGGTGTACACCTCTATTGACCAATATGAAGAACCAACTGACCTCCATTCAGAAGGGTCAAACAAATAATTTTGGATATGGCACAATCTTATGCTCATTCTTCTTTGAGAAAGTACCTGGGCATCAACCCAAGGTATTATCAACTATCAGCAACCCTAGAGATCCATGAATGGGTATATGGGCAGACTTGATGAAATGCTTTAGGGGTGGCGATGTGCCTAGGATGACTTTTGACGATGTGTTTTTCTCATGGTGGGATCAAGCGGTCATCGCAGTCGATGACTACGCCTATGCTGGGATGGATTCCCGAGGAGATCTCGATTTAGTGTTACCACCGAATGCAGCATGGGGTGCCATAGGTAACAATTTTTTAATTTTTAAGATTTTTTAAGATTTTTTGTGTTTTTAATGAACTTAAAAATGTTTTTGAAGAGACAAGAAAATTACAAAATATATTGATCATGTTTCAGGTGCGGGACCAGAGAGACCTGATGGATTTCCCAGACATAGGTGTTGCAGGAGAGATGTCGAAGGGGCTGCAGCTGAGATGGAGAGAGTTCTCCATGCAGTTTAGAGGAACTTGGTTAGGCTGACTCACCAAGTACCCATGATAGCCATAGAGGATCTACCTGAGGCGATGCAGCATCGCGTGGTAGGATTACCACGGGATTGGGTGCGTCTATTTCGGCGTTTAGCCAATGTTATTGTTTATTTTCTGGCTGCTCATTCTGAGCTAGCTAGATAGATGATCAGATCTTTTTATGACTAGACATGATGATGGGCATAAGCACAGACTTTGTAGGGCATTTTTCCCATTTTTTTGTATATTATTTTGGACATAAACACTCTATCTATATACAAGCAATTTTATGATATATTCAGATGACATTTTGATTATTTTTGATATTTTTTAATTTGATGAATGATTTATATGCCAATCTAATGCTTGCTTAGAAATAGAATCTGCTAATGAATTTTCTGATCATGGAATGTGGACATATGTGATATAAACAAATGATAATTGCAACAATCTCAGTCTAAAAAATTGGTGATACAAATAGGGATCTTGTACCTGACAAGTGTTATTCAACTGAGATACCATCAATTGTGAGTCTAAATAAACCATTAACGAATCAATACCAAGAGTTGTTGCTTCAGCTAGCAAATTAATAACAATAGTATATTCGGAAATATTATTTGAAACAAGACTGATACATAATCGTCTCAAAACCATCAACTGGCCAGATGGATAATAAATCACCCAAGCCATGGAAGAAAGGTTCTGGGTATGCCTACTCGCACCATTGATGAATCCTAGATATATTGAATCGTCCATCAATACTTGCCTAAAGCAGATAAAAAAAATATCAATATCGCTAAAACCGCTAGATAGATATGTACAAACATACAATATATACAAACAATCAAGTGCTCAGCCAAAGCCTAAGCAAAGTACTTCTTAAGGTAGAGCCCATTTTTGGGCTCTGCCAACTTGTTTCCTTCAAAGTCAATTAATTCATAAGCCCCCTTTTTCAAAACGCGCTTGAATATTGTAGAGCTATAAAAAGGGTCTCTTTCACCTCTAATTACCTCACATTAATATGTCAATCTGGGAATGTTTGTTATTTCAAAGAGTGTCTCAGTCTGAGGCTATCATTTGTCAGAGTAATGCTAGTAGTACAGTGTTCAGAAATACAAGTCTAAATGGATGATTGTCTACAGCTTAACTACTTCAAAAGATTAAATCACACATTCAAAAGACTAAGAAACTTATCAGTCAAGGGTTCGGTAGCAATAACCCATCCCTTTGGAAACTGATGGAAAAGGAAATCAGAGAACAAATCATGGATCTAGGGGCTGGATAGTAGATGCCAATGCTCACTACAGCCTAAGATCGTTCTTCACACCAACACTAATAAGTGGAACGACAGATAAGAAATGGAACAACAATTAAGAAATAGAAGAGCAAGTTTGAAATAGAACAGTAAATCTGAAATGGAACAACAGCTAAGAAATAGAACAGAAACTAAGTCTCACAAGTAGTAACAATCTTAGTCTATCAGATTAAAAGCATTAATCGTAATCTCCAGGAATCAAACGGCAATCTTTCAATCTTAAGGGCAGATTGAATAACACACACCAATGGAACAACACTGATTACTGATAAATTATGGAACAACGCTTGAAAACCATATACACACACAACACACTTAAATAGTAATCTGATCCAAGTATCGATCTCAGTTAGAAAGAATACGACTGCAACTCAAAATAGAACAACATTGTTCATAAATCCAACAGTCGCAAAGAACATAACTTCCAAGATGAATTCTGTAACGTTAATGAACAAGTGTACAGCACAAAGGCTCTGTAATGGAACAGTAACAGTATTCTGTAAAGACTAGCAGTATTAGATCAACTCCTAAAAGAACAACAATATGATGTAGAGTCAATACAATCGTTCTGTCTGTAGAAGCCTTAATAAATTAAACATAACAGAGCATGTGATGTAAACTTATAAAACACATCAGATTACCAAATGACGTCGATAAGAAAACCACGCATAAACCAAACGTAATAATATAGGAGCAAGTGTCCTCCAGGGCTGGGCCCTTAGCCTCCAGGGGTACACCGCTTGAAGTTATTCTAGACTCAGAGATGAAATAATATCCAAGTTTGTATTAATGCATAGAGCAGAATTACAATAAACCAGTTCTTAACGAGACTCAATGATCAAAGTTTTGATCTTAAAGGAAATTACATAAAAGCATAACCGTATCTAACTCTCTCCCGAGCTAACAATGCTGCCCCTTTTATAAGGGTGACGACAGAGATATCTAAGTGCAGAAATAGATAAAACTGCGATCCCTCAGGATCAAGGATCCTGAGGGATTCGCCGAACCGTTAGTCCTCAGTCATTTCTTTCCTCTCCTGCGCCGAGCTGATATCTCCACCTCCTTTCCCGGGCTGATTCGCTTTCATTTCCTTTGCCTTGTTTGCATTTGGTCTCTCGTCAAAGGGACAGTGGTTAACCCATCCTTGTCCTTTCCTTTGGAACAACAAATTCTCGTTTTTCCTCCTTTCTGCATAAGGAAATGACAATCGTTAGCATTTTCATCTTGCATATTAATCTCACATGGTCTATTATAATTCTTTATCATTTTCCTAGTTCATGATGCAAAAGGTTTGTAAGTTCTAATGAAAAGATACTGAAATAACCATAAGAAACATACCTTCTTTAGTACTCCACAAATATAAAGGGACTGTACCACATAGATTTAAACTTGCCTACCCCAGGGCATCTTTATCTTGATCATAGACTAGGACAAGGTCACCTTCAAAAAAAATTTGAGGACAGACAACTTTATCGTATTGAGCTTTTACCCTCTTTTTATGGGCTTCATTTATTATGGCAGCATCTCGACGCTGCTCATCAAGATGCTCCAAATGAACGAGGTGTTACTAAAGATTAGAAGTCTCTAGAATAAGTTCAATAGCTAGCTTAAGAGAAGGAATTTCACGTTCAATAGGAAAGATAGATTCCAACCAATAAACTAGTTGAAAAGGAGTAAAACCAGTGGCAGTCTTAACTGATGTTCGGTATGCCCAAAGTGCCAGATACAACATGATGTGCCAATTGGATCAAGCTTTGTTAATCATCCTTTGCAGGATTATTTTAAGGGTCTTGTTCACGGCTTCAACCTGCCCATTGGCCTGAGGATAATATGGAGAAAAATTCTCCTACCGGAAACCTAACTTGAGAGCCAATTCAAACATCAGTTGATTTTGGAAATGACTACCATGGTCAGTGACAATCTCTTTAGCGATACCAAATCATGAAATAACTTGATTGAAGATAAATAAGGCCATTGTTTTAGTGTCACTTTTGAAAGTAGGAATGGCCTCAACCCACTTTGTAAAGTAGTCTACGACTACAATGATGTACTTGTGATTCCCTGCCAAAGGCGGATTACAAGTAGTAAAATCAATGCCCCACTTCATGAAAGGGCCGACGGTGATAACAAGGAAAAGTGGAGCTGGATGCATGCGCATTTTCTGAGTATAAAATTGACAAGGATGGCATCTTTTGACCTTTTCAATACAATCTTTGAAAATCGAAGGCCAAAAGTAGCCTGCTCACAAATTTTGTTGGGTTGTTGCAAGCCCCGATAGATGACCGCCACAAGCTCCATTGTGGCAATCATTAAGAACTGACTTAGCTTCTTCCAAAGTCAAACAACACCTAAGGATTGAATCAATCCCATGAGCTTTCATGTTTATAACTTGTGAGATTGAAAGACTCCTTGTGCCTATTTATTGATCTTCCAAGCTTTAGTAGTACTTTTGTGACCTCAAAAAGTTGTTTTGTTCCCTTTAAAAGAAAAAGCTCAAAAAACTTTGCTTTTGTTTTTCTTTTTCCAAGCTTTTGGTTCTCGCTTTCTTTTGTTTTAGTGTTGAAAACCAAATTGAGATTTTTTGCGATTTGTTCCACTTGCTTTGAAGAGAGATTTGTGTTCAAATTTTTTCCCTCTTCATTTTAAGTTGGCTTATTGTCTCTATAAAGAGTTGCATTTGCTTATGAGTGTTGTTTAGGATCTTGCATCATCATTGTAATTTGCATTAGGTTAGTTTGAATTTTAATACATTCTTAGTTTTTTTAGTTTTTGGGTGTGTGTGGATTGTTTCAGAAAAGAAAAGAAAAATATTTTGCTTATATATAAGTTTTCATAGAACCCAAGTAGCGATCACTCTTCATTGTAGAAAATGACTGCATTCATATAGTTAGTTTTCTATTGATTTCTTTTGCGTCATAAAAGGATCATTAGTTTCACTCTCATAATTCCCCCTGACTTAAAGAACAATTATATAAAATCAAGTGATTAATAAAATGAACTAGAACTTTTATTGTTGTCATTAAACAAACACCAACAAGTTTAGGTTCATTAGGGCCTTGGATTAGGTGAGTGGAGAGTTAACTCTCCAAGGCTGCTCAAATTACAAAACGTAGAAGTTGAATAAAGAGTGAAACCCAATATCATTAGAAAGACTGGGAAAGCTCCATGACTGGGAGTTAAGCACGAGGGAGAGTGAAGACAAGGAAGAGAGATATCCCCTCTCCAACTTGTTGGATCCCACCTCACGACAGTTTCGCACGGATTTTGATACAGGTTGGTATCCATTGTTGCCTTTCCTAGGGATCGCATAGGTGGTTGCGGAGGGGAATCACGTGCCTCCTGAGGCTGATGTTGCATCACATTCAACAATACTTCTGGAGGGTACCCTTGTGAAGCTTTGGTGCTTGCACCGGCAAAAGCTATTGTCTAGAGGTTAGCATAACTGCCTCTAATACCTTCGCTTGTAGGCCTCGGGCATAATTACCCCAGTCTATTTTCGGAAGGCCCTTGATTTTGTCTTTCTTGTATTTTGGTGTCTGGTCCTAATCACCCAGAGTGGAAATACTTGAAAGTTGTTTGATTGCTTGTATCTTTAGGGACTTTTAGAGAGTGCTCTTTGCTCCTAGTTGGCCTAGCTTTACAATTTTTTTGAGTCTTTAAGTAGATTTCTTAAAAATAATTCAAAGTGGTTGATCGACCAGCTCGTCAGTCTAGGAGACTTCATGGGCTATCACCTACGAGTGCTGAGCCTTCTCCTTGAAGGTGTAGGAGCAATACTACCAGTTGTTTTCAAATAGTGGTAGCAGGTGCATCAGAGATTGATCCTCTAGTTGGAGTCATTGATTCACAAGATAGACCTAGTGCAAGTAGAGAGTTAGAGAGGAACACTCTAGTTCTTTCTCGAGTCCTCTTTCAATAGAAATATAATATCAAGGTTGAAGAGTTTTCAGAGTCTATTGCGGCTCCGAATTCTCCTCTTCCTCTCGATCATCCAGACATTTTATTATATATCGGAACTCCGACCAACAGGCCTTCAAGCCTAGGTTTACATCAATCTATTCCTTCGATGATTACTATTAGAAGCATGGCATCCACGAAAAGTTCTACGAGTATGCAGATTCCTATATCTGTAAAAGGAGGATGAACAATTTCTATACCTTCTGTTACTCCTAGCACTACTATATTTGGTTCTACTTCCATTCCATCATCGAGTGGAAGTTATCAAGATTTTGCCTCTGGCATTGGTTTTTTCCCTTTTGGAATGCTGACCAGTGTGATTCCTTCAGTTCCATTGAGTATTCTATCAGATGCCTCCACATCCATGGTGAGTGGATCAACTTCTTTTCAGGGTTTCCCATTTAGCGGAGGTCATATACCACATTCCAACCCAATTGTGAGATCGATGCCTTTTTCCTTTTTAGGTCAAGGTTATAATCCATTTCAAAGTTTGAAAAACCTTGCAGTTAGTGGGTTAGGATTCGTGAGTCAAACTCTAAATTTTGCATGATCACAAGGGGCTCCTTATGGTTCATTTGGGTTTATGAATTACTTCGGGCAACCTGGTGCCTTCACAAATCTAGGTCATTCTTTTCAGAATGTTGGGAGTTCTGCCCACATTGGATGGAATCCTCAAGGTCTGCCATGACTCCCTTTTTTGGCAATGTTAAACTTGCCAGATCTCACTAAATTGACTAATGATCTGATTAGGTATAACCCAGTTTGGCCTCCGGTCCCAACCAAACTTCCCTCCGATATCCAAAAATTTGAGGGGAAGACAGATGAAGATCTGGGTGACCATGTAACCACCTTCCTGTTCCAAGTGGATATTGGTGTCCACCCACCTATCCCACTTGGACCCCCACAACCATCTCTTTCAGTTTTTTAGTTTCCTTAATTGTCGCACAATTTACTATTTTTAGCAGTTTTTGGGTCTTAAACTTCCAGAGTTGTTTTGAGGCCCTAAAGTATTACCATGTCAAAGGCTATGAGGAAAAATACATAAAGTGTACCACGCTATGGTAGTGAAGGGACCAAGATGTGCTGGAGTTCACAAATATTTTTCATACCCTTCGCACAAAGTTGGGTATCAAGGATTCTAAGCTATATCTGGTACTCAAATGCCAACACTGCCTACACAGGTACATCCAAGAAGATATGGAGTTCCTGACCATCTCCTCGCTCGGCATGGTGTACTAATACACTGTCAAGATTGAGAAAAATTTTAAACAGAAGAAGCGAGACTTTGGATCTACGAATCCGAAGGAAGGGAAATGCTTCCCCAAATTGCTGAACCAAGGACAAAGCCAAGACAGGGCAACCCGAGACAACACATCAAAGCCAAAAGAAAAGAAAAACACCACAAAGTCAAAGAAGGACATAGGAAAGTGGTGTGAGTTCCATAAGAGCTCCACTCACAACACAAGTGAGTGTCAGACCAAGCAGTCGCTGGTGGCCTAGTTGAAGTCTTCAGAATTAGGCATAATTCTCAGCAGGGGCTCTACATGCTAAGACGTCATTGTATAAAGAACACAAGGTATCCATTTTCTTGATAACTATATCTAACCTACGAGTTACCTTCGTGACTTTCTCTTGTTCCCTTCGCCACCCTTCAAAGGCCTGGCTTTCAGATAGATTGACATTCCTAAGCTACTACTGTAGCTCTTCATACTTTTCGCGAGGGACCGTTTGCTCTATAAGATTTTCTGCTTCTTCCTGAGCTTGCTTCAAACCCTTTCGTAGGGTTACTATCTTTGGATCTCTTCTCCATGCGGCAGTGGATGCCGGGAGTTTTACCTGAACTTTCCTACTGCGTTGCTTTGAGTTCATAACCCTTATCACTCCCAAAAGTGGTGCCTCCGTCTGAATTTCCTTATCGGGGGTCATCATCTCATCCATTTCTATCTTAACGTGGATATCATTCCATTGTTGTTCCTTTTCGATTGGAACAACAGTCTACTTCTCAGCATCATTTGGAACAACAGTCTGGTTTGCGACAGGGTTTTGAACAGCAAGATGGATTTTGGTCCTCCGCCCCATTGCCTTGAGGGGTTTTGCTGGAGTGGTCACATTTTTCCTTCCCGAAGTCCTTTTTACCCTTTGCTTTGCTTTTAGAAACCTAATCTGCTGGTGGAGCTGGACTATTATATTCGGTAATCTCTGTTGTTCCTTTCGCAATTCTTTAATTTCCAGAATTTCCTTAGAAGGAACAACAGACTGTTCACTGCGGCCTGGACTGTGACTAATTCTCGGATTTTCTCTATGGGATGTTTCTTCACTGTTCTGCTCTAGCTCTTCCGGGGCAAGAACCCTAACTGGTTCTGTTATTTCTTGGGCGACTCCTCTTTCTGCCCCTGTTTCCTCCAGAATTTCTTCTGGTGTCTTCTGGTTAGGAACAGATTGTTCCTGTTCAACATCTCCTATCATATTTTCATCATGAACAGGCAGATTTTCTTCTTCTGCCTCCTTTGCATGTGATTCTTCAAGTGCATTTTCCTCCTGGGGTTTCTTTTCGGCATGGAGGTCTAATGGACTGGAAGGTTGGCCATATTCGTCCATATTCTTCTTCTTCTTGCACTCCTTTCTCATCGTCCTCCCCTTCTGGTCGTGGGGGTTGCTCATATTCTATTTCTACCGGCTGGCTGGTGTTTTCTTGGGGCTTCTCCAGCCTTCCTCATAGTCGTGATAGCTAGACCGATTTCCTGCGTTTTTCTGGCTACTCAGGTGTACCGGTGGCATGTTTATGCTTTATCGATTCCCTGCATTTTTCTGGGCGCTCGGGTGTACTGGTGGCATGTTTACGTTTTTCTGAACGCTCGGGTGCACTGGTGGCATGTTTACGTTTTGGGGATGGTGTGTTCAATCCCCCATTTATCATGGAAATTAGCTATTCCCATCTGCTCTGCTGCTGGGTGAGGATATGGCTGACTATTAACTGAATCAACCCATGATGGCTAACAACTGACTCTACATGTTGTGCCTTTTTTATACTCCGTGCAACGTCATGAAGTAACGAATTCAAAAATGCAGGTAAATTTACAGAACATTTTTGCTTTAGTACAACTAAGAGTTTAAGATGTCGTGGTCTTACCACATCTTTTCTCCCTTCACAGGTGATGTAGCTTTGAATGGTTTTTTCCAATTCTACCCATGGCTCTCCTAGAAGATTTCTATAATCTTCTGCAATCTTTCCTTTTTTAACGTCCATACAGGTCCAGTGCCTGGTAGTCCCGAGACTTCTGCAATTATGTCATCAGTGACTACTATGTGTCTCCCCCTCACTGTAGAGTAATCCTCTTGCAATTTCTGCAAGAATTCAATTGCCACAGTCTCGTTAGACTCCTGCAAGTGGTTGAGATAAGTCAGCCACCCTGCTCTTGCCAGGATTTTTCAGGCAGCAACAGAGACTGTTAACACCTACGGTTCTCTCCGAATCGATCTTCCTCCCATGGCTTCGCTGTAAACTCTCAATGGAACGACAGTTGTTTGTGCTGTTGAAACACAGAGGGGCTGACAGACGCAAGACTTGTTCAAAATCTAATGCTGCAGAGTATACAATAGAAATAGCTTGTGAACAACAAGTCATGCAGAACAAATAAAAAAATAATATGCCATTGAGCCGTGCTATACCCTAGTACACAAATTCCCGAATAGTGGGCTGACACGTAATCCAGGGAATGATGAGGTTAACCTCCCCCCCACAATGTGATAGGCTAACACAGCCGTCAAATAAAGGAGCAATGCCTGCTCTGAAGTAGAGTCATAAAGGAAGAGTGTATGGCAATATGCCATGTTTACAAAAGTAGCGAATTACCGAAATCGAGGCGTAGAGTTGGATCGCTTAATACGTAAGAAACTGTTGTGATATGATGCGAGGCTGGGGGATAGGACATCTGCCGTGGAACGGAATCTCATGCGGTCATTGTCAACTGTTCTGTCATGATTGGTAATAATAGATATCCATCCATTATATGGTTAGGGAAATAATATATGATTGATTACTTAAGGTATAAAAAACAGAAGGGTGCTAATAACTTACCTATTGGTGTAAATAATGTGACTTCAATACCATTAACAATGCTCTGTTGCCGATAGGTGTCCATAACCTTGGTAGAGTTGTTTATTTCACCTATGGAACCATGATCCTTTGTGTATGCTTAGGAAATGTTGTGTGATGTCAAAATGTAGGCCATTATGCTGGCTTGGTGACTAGTTAGGCATAATGCCATTCACGAGGAAGGAGCGAGAAGTGGGCAGGCCAGCTTGTGATGAGACCTCCTGTTCCAAGGGTTGTTTATTTGATATACCTTTTGGACCATATCCCTGGTGTGGTGGCCATAGTGGGAATGCCACTTCGGTTTCGTCCTCATGATCATGGTAGGCTGGCTCTTGATGAGACCCCCTATCCTACATTTGACAACTTATAAGTCATGTTTGCTATTTTTTCTTTGTTTTTCATAAAGTATTTATACACAAAGGGTGGTTCAACACTCCTTAAGAGTAGGAATGGTGGAAGAAGTCTTAACATCTCAATAGGAAGATATAAACCCTTTGCTCTTATTCCTAAATAATAATCAAATAAGATTAAAAGGGATCAACATGATAAAGATAACCAATCGGAGCAGAATTAGTAGAACAATGACAACAAAAGCTGATAAATAAGCGTGTCCTTCCTTCTGTTCTCTCACCAATTCAGAGTAATTTCTTATAAAGATAGCGATTTATGATCGAATGATTCAGTATGTTGTGATTTTGTATCCATTGCATAAGTGCATAGCTGTATTCTAAAAGACTTGAAAGAACAGGAGCAATAAGCATCCTCAATTTAGAACAGCAAAAGGAACAAGCTGTTCCACAAGGAGAGAAAAAGCATGCAAGTGGTGTTCCTTTTGGAAAAAGGGACAACAAAAGACCACAAATGCCGTTCCTTTGGAAAAGGAACATCAGAAAACGCAAATGTCGTTCCTTTGAAAAAGGAACAACAAGACACACAGAAATTCCGTTCCTTTGGAAAAGGATCAACAAAAATAAAAAATGTTGTTCCTTTAGAAAAGGAATAGCAAAACAGGCAAATGCCATTCCTTTGGAAAAGGAACATCAGAAATTGAAAACGCTATTCCTTTGGAAAAGGAACAAGAGAACATACCGATGTCGTTCCTTTGAAAAAAGGACTAGCAGAAACCAAAAATGTTGTTCCTTTGGAAAAGGAACAGCAAAACACAAAAAAATGATGTTCCTTTGGAAAAGGAACAACAGAAATCAAAAAAGTTGTTCCTTTGGAAATGGAATAGCAAAACAGGCAAATGTCATTCCTTTGGAAAATGAACAACAGAAATAAAAAATGTTATTCCTTTGGAAAAGGGACAACAAAAATTGAAAATGTTGTTCCTTTGGAAAAGGAACAGCAAAACACACAGATGCCATTCCTTTGGAAAAGGAACGACAGAAATCCAAAAAAATGCTATTCCTTCGGAAAAGGAATAGCAAAAATACACAAATGCCATTCCTTTGGAAAAAGAACGGCAGAAATCAAAAATGTTGTTCCTTTGGAAAAGGAACAGCAGAACACAAAAATAAAGAAAAAGATCCAAATTGCAACAAAATAACGGCTGATCCAAAGGGGATTGCTCTTTTGAAAAAGGAACAACCAGAAGAAAAAGTTGTTCTTTTGAAAAAAAGGAACATCAAAAATAATAACAGCAAAACGTTGATTCAAAAATATGTACAAAAATGATTCAAGAAAAGAAATTATGTCCAAACTCTAAAAAGAAATAAATTCCTTAATGAATTACATGTGAGGAAGACTTCTCTTCCTCCCCCAAAATCTCCATATCAGAGTCTCGGCGTAGCTACTGGCAGAAGGACTCCCGAGTGAGTGGTTTACGACAGAGACGAACTCGGTGGCCATTTGCCTTGAAGGCATATCCAGAACCATCAATAGTGATTAGAGTAAGGGTCCCATTGTCATGTACCTTCTGGATTTCATATGGTCCCAACCAATGAGTCTGGAGTTTCCCGGGGAAGTCTTGAAACCTAGAGTCGTACAAAAGAGCCCAGTCTCTTTCATGGAAGACGTTATTTTTAATGAGAGCATCATGCCATTTAGCTCGCTGCTGTTGGATCAAGGCAGTATTTTGAAGTGGAGAGAGCCTAATTTCGTCCAGCTCATTGATCTGCTGCAATCGATTAATCTGTGCCTCGGTTAGATCTAATCCAACTTCCTGTGTTGTTCGCAATGTTTGGATTTCGAATTCTATGGGGAAAATGGGTTGTTTTCCAAACACTAATTGATAAGGTGAGTAACCAGTGGTGCTTCTCCATGTTGCTTTGTAAGCCCACAGTGCTTCAGGTAGTCTGACAGCCCAATCACGTCTATGTGACGCAATGGTTTTAGTTAGGATTGCTTCTATTGTTTTATTGTTTCTTTCTACCTTCCCATTTTCTTGTGGGTGGTATGGAGTAGTGATTTTATGCTGGACATGATAGTTGTTGAGTGTTGCAACTATTCTGTTCCCAGCAAACTGTGGTCCATCGTCTGTAATTATTTCTCTTGGAAGGCCATAACATACAAATAGATGGAACATGAATTGTATGACAGAGTCCTCTGTAGCTCTTGGCAATGCCTCTGCTTCAACCCACTTGGTGACATATTCTGTTGCTACCAAAATATATGTTTTCTAGTTTGATGATGGGTTAATTGGTCCAACGAAATCAAGATCCCATCGCTTGAATGGTTCGATGACTAGCTGTGGTTTTAGAGGCATCTCATCAGACTGACCAGGGCGTCCTACTCTCTGGCAACTGTCACAGGCTTGGACAAATTTCTTTGCATCTTTGAAAATCGTGGGCCAATAATACCCTGTCTGCAACACTTTATGTCCAGTTCTGCGATCGACGAAATGTCCACCGCATGGTCCGTCATGGCAGGATTTTAAAATGTAAAATATTTCTTCTTCTCGAATGCACCTCCTGATATGCATGTCTGCCCCTGTATGGAACAAATAGCTCCCAATCCAAGAAAATCGAGCACTTCTCTAAACAATCTGTTTCCACTCATTAGGGGTTAGATGCTTCGGTAATTTACCCACTACTAGATAATTGGCAACATCAGCATACCAGGGTGTTTGAACAGCCACAACAAATAGATGCTCGTCCGGAAATTGGTCTTCAACTGCTGCTACATCGATTGGCTTTGGAATTCTTGAGAGAAAATTGGCTACAGGATTTTCTTTGCCAGGTCGATCCTTGATTGTAATTTCAAATTCCTGCAATAAAATCAGCCATCTAGTTATTATGCCATTTGTGATACGCTTGTTTTCTAGATATTTTATGGCAGAATGATCTGTGTACAAGATAACAGGATATCCAGTAATGTAATGCCTAAACTTATTGATAGCATGTATTATAGCTAGAAATTCTTTTTCAGTAACAGTGTAGTTTAATTCAGCAGGGGATAAATTTTTACTGATGTAGTAAATTGCATATGGTTTTTTATTCTCTTCCTGCCCAAGGACTGCTCCAATGGCTGTATCTGAGGCATCAGATGATATCTGAAATGGAAAATCCCAATTTGGTCCTCGAAGGACTGGGGCTGTGGACACAAGCTTCTTCAGATCCTTGAAAGCACGTTCACATTTTTTTGTCCAAAGAAAATCAACGTTACCAGTTAGTGCATACAGAGGTGCAACAATGTGCGAATAATGTTCTATAAATATCCTATAATAACCAGAAAATCCAAGAAAATTGCATACCTCTGTTTGAGTGGTAGGAGTGGGAATAAGCAAAATTATTTGGATTTTAGCTGGGTCTACCTGAATGCCAGCTGTTGAAATATAATGTCCTAGGATAAGTCCTTCATTCATCATCATATAGCATTTTTCGTGGCTTAACCAAAGCCTGGTAGCAATGCAGTGTTGTAGGACTACTAGATAATTGGAAACATCAGCATACCAGGGTGTTTGAACAGCCACAGCAAATAGATGCTCGTCTGGAAATTGGTCTTCAACTACTGCTACATCAATTGGCTTTTGAATTCTTGAGAGAAAATCGGCTACAGGATTTTCTTTGCCAGATCGATCCTTGATTGTAATTTCAAATTCCTGCAATAAAATCAACCATCTAGTTATTCTACCATTTGTGATAGGCTTGTTTTCTAGATATTTTATGGCAGAATGATCTGTGTACAAGATAACAGGATATCCAGTAATGTAATGTCTAAACTTATTGATAGCATGTATTACAACTAGAAATTCTTTTTCAGTAACAGTGTAGTTTAATTCAGCAGGGGATAAATTTTTACTGATGTAGTAAATTGCATATGGTTTTTTATTCTTTTCCTGCCCAAGGACTACTCCAATGGCTGTATCTGAGGCATCAGATGATATCTGAAATGGAAAATCCCAATTTGGTCCTCGAAAGACTGGGGCTGTGGACACAAGCTTCTTCAGATCCTTGAAAGCATGTTCATATTTTTTTGTCCAAAGAAAATCAACGTTACCAGTTAGTGCATACAAAGGTGCAACAATGTGCGAATAATGTTCTATAAATCTCCTATAATAACTAGAAAATCCAAGAAAATTGCATACCTCTGTTTGAGTGGTAGGAGTGGGAATAAGAAAAATTATTTGGATTTTAGCTGGTTCTACCTGAATGGCAGCTGTTGAAATATAATGTCCTAGGATAAGTCCTTCAGTCATCATCATATAGCATTTTTCGTGGCTTAACCAAAGCCTGGTAGCAATGCAGTGTTGTAGGACTTTTTCCAGGGTATCCAATGCTGGATCGACTCCGTATGGTGTAAAGTCATCCATGTATACTTCAAGTCCTTCATTTATTAAATCTTCAAAAATGCTAAGGATAGCCCTTTGGAATGTGGCAAGAGCATTGCATAAGCCAAAAGGTAGAACTCGGTAGGCAAATGTTCCCCAAGGACAAGTAAAAGTAGTTTTGTCTTGATCTTTAGGGGCAATCTGAATCTGATTGTATCCATTGAATCCATCCAGGAAAGAAAAGAATTTATTTCCTGCCAAAGTGTCTAATACTTGGTCGATGAATGGGAGAGGGAAGTGGTCTTTTTGTGTTGCTTTATTTAGCTCTATGTAGTCCACATAGATTCTCCATTTTCCATTCTTTTTTGGTACCACCACAAGTAGAGAGACCCATTTACTATCAGAGATAGGGTAGATAAAATTGACATCTAAAAGTTTTTGAAGTTCAGCTTTTACCACATCTTTTAGATGAAGATTTAGTCTCCTCAGAGGTTGACGAACAGGTCTTGCATCTTTTTCTATATAAATGTGGTGTGTATGTAATTGGGGGTCAATTCCTTTCATATCAGGGTAGTCCCATGCAAATGCTTCTTTATATTTCCTTAACAAATGGATGAGCTTCATTTCTTGCTCGGGTGTGAGGTTGGCATTAATATTTAAGGTTTTACCCCGTTCAATTTCCACAATTTTACTATTTGCAACAGAAGTAACAGGTATTGTTTGATCATGCGTATCTTTCAGAGGATCTTCTTCTAATTCATTATCAAATGCTGCTTCTATCATATGACACTGTGTGTAGGATCTGGATTCAGTTTGACTAATGAAATTATTAATGGAATCGTCTTCTTTTTGGTCTTTGAAATCAAGTGCCTCTTGTATAGTTAATGGAGATCTAATGTTATCAGTAAGGTATGATACAGGGTGCTTACTTGTTTTGATTATTGTGACACTTGGCTGCGTTGGAGGATATATAACTAAGTTCTTGATATTTGGTCCTCTGGTTATAGTCATATTTCCTTGCCGGCAGCCAATATAAGCATCGGCAGTGGCAAGCCAAGGTCTACCTAAAATCAATGGATGTCCATCAAGTCAGGTTTTGGGATTTATTATCAGAAAATCGGTTGGATATTCCGAGGAATCAACAGAGACCATGACATCATGTAGTGTACCCTCTGGCCTAACCACAGATCGGTTAGCCAATTCTAGCAAGGTAGAGGTGGGTTCTACAGATGTAATGCCTAGCTTTTGGCAAGTAGCGTTTGTTAAGATATAAATTGCAGCTCCTAGATCAACTAAGGCATTGGACAGGGTCTGACCATAAATTTGGACAGTTACAATTGGATTTCCTGGGTCTTCGTATTTAATGGGTGTTTCTTTTCCTGATAGTAAGTCAGATAGAGTGCTGACTACTTGGACTCTTGGATTATTTGTGATATTCCTCCTTTGTTTCTTTATGCACAATTATTTGATAGTTTTTGCGTATATCGGGATGTCTTGAATGGCTTGGAGGAATGGAATTTTTATGTACAAATTTTGTAATTCTCCCAGAATGTCAAAATCAGGATATTGTATAGGTCGAGGTATGACTAATCGTTCTGGGAACGGGGGAGAGGATGTGGTTGCTTGATTATGAGTTTGTTGTTTATTCACATCCTCTTCTTGTGACAGATGTTCTCTGGGTAACTGATTTTCAACCTGAACTGTCTTATCTCCCTCGGTTTCAATAATACGCTCACATCTTAACTGAAGATCATTACACTCCCTCAGATCGACTCCTATTTCTTGTGTTTCTATGATTTGGATAGATTGGACCGGTCTGTTATTTGGATTGGCGTTGGGTTGGGCTGGGAGTTGCGGTCTCAGATTAGACTGGGGATTTTGTTGTAAAGCTGGCAGTGTAGGTTGAGGGAGCGGAATGGTTCCTACTAGCTGATGCATCGGTCTCTGCCAGTTTTCCTGCCAGGCTGAACTTTGTGAAGTAGGGCGAGTCCATTGTGGTGGGTATGAGTTACTTTTCTAATATGGTGGGGTATAAGGAAGATTCGACCAACCAGATTGGCTTGCCTGATTCAGCCACGGGTTTGACGAAGGAAACGACTTTAGTGACTAGTTTGGAAATCGGTATTGGGATTGAATTTGCCACATATTATATTGTTGAGCATTATACTGCGGAGGCTGAAAAGAAGAAAGTTGGGTCTGGAAACATACCAGATTGTCTCGGCTACCACTAACGGCGCTGATTGAGCAAATACACCGATTCTAACTCGTCTTCTGCTTCCTTATATACTGCTTTCAATCCAAGGAGTGAGGGACAGCTCTCCGTCAGGTGATCTTTTGTACAGATGGTGCATGTTTGGACTGCATCCAGTGGACACTCCTTATGGCTATGCTTTTTCCTGCATCAGGGACAAAAGATTGCCAAATTCTGTTCTGCCTCCATTTGCTTCTGTTTGGCCTACATAATATCAATTTGTGTAGTTAGTGTCCCTAGTATATCAGTTTTAAAATTTTCCAATAAATTTCCAATTTCTACACGCGTTACTCCTTCTGTAGAAATTTTATTATCTCTTACAAATCGATCATGTTCTGCTGGTTTTACTCTTGTGCTGCCTCTCGAGCTCCTGATACATAAATCAATAATGTCAACAAAATTTTCTTGATAAATATCTCCTTTTCCCATAATGTTTAATGTTTCAATCCATTGTTCCTTCATGCCCCTTATTAATGCTATTTTTAACAATTATCAGGTAAAGGTAGTGATGCATAAGGAGATTTTGAAGATTGTACTGAAAACGTTCCACATACTCCTCTAATGTTTCATTTGGTCTAGCTGTCATCTGAAATATTTCGTCCTTCAGTTCTCTAGACTTGCAATAGTCCTGATAGTTTTTTAGAAAAGATTCTTTCATTTGATCCCAGTTATTTATAACCCCGCCACCTAATCCCATAAACCATCTTAAAGCAGCCCCTTTTAATGTAGAGGGAAATAGTTTCAGTTTCTGGGGGTCGGTGGTGTAATCATATCCCCTGCACAGTACATCAAATTCAAATAAAAATGCATCCGGATCTTCTAATGTAAGACTATGGAATGTAGGGATATGTTGAAGAGGGATTTCTTTGATAGGTGCATTTGCTGCAGAATCCACTATGGGGTATTGTAATGTAGAAGTTTGAGTGTTTGGCTGGTTTTGAGACATTGGGTCAAATAGATGCCAATAACCTTCTGGGATATCTAGGAGGGTATTCCTAGGTTGAGAGGGAATGGCTTTAGCAGGGACAGTTTTAATAGCACTTCCTCTATCTGGGATAAAGAGAGTGCCTGATGTCTGAGGAGATTGAGTTTCTTCAACAATGATTTTTGTAGCACTTCCCTTATCTGGGCTGTTTAATGGCTGAGTTTTTCCAATAGGAGACCTTGGTTCCTCAGTTTCCCCTATTTCTCCTTCTCCTTCACAAAGATTGCTGAAATCCCTTCCTGCAATAGTTCTGGAGTAGAATTTTCAATTTCTTGAAAGACCTGCTCTTTAGTTTGACTATGCACCTCAGCAAAGGCTACATATGGTGATCCCGTGGCCTGAAGGGAACTAGTAGGCTATTTAGAAATGACTTTGCTGGGTCCTACTGAGGGCTGAGATTCTGCTTTCTTGTAGATTTCGTCTATGAAGGTTGGTTGGCCAAGGGTCATCGGCCCCTTAGCTTTTTCTGGCTTGGGTAGAGGTTTGGAATTTTTTTCTAGCTTTTTCTGCTTAGTCATGCACTCAAATTAACTACTAAATTCTATTCAAACAAAACAGTAGCAAATCTGTAGGAAATTGGGCAGAGGAGCAGGGCTTTTACATGCTCCACACATAGGTTCTTACCTTCCGTTTTTAAAACCCAATTCTTCCCTAGCAGGTTCGTACACTACTCTGAAAAAAAAAAGAACAAATGGCTACACTCTTTCCCTGGCAACGACGCCAAAATGTAGAGCTATAAAAAGGGTCTCTTTCACCTCTAATTACCTCACATTAATATGTCAATCTGGGAACGTTTTGTTATTTCAAAGAGTGTCTCAGTCTGAGGCTATCATTTGTCAGAGTAATGCTAGTAGTACAGTGTTCAGAAATACAAGAGTAAATGGATGATTGTCTACAACTTAACTACTTCAAAAGATTAAATCACACATTCAAAAGACTAAGCAACTTATCAGTCAAGGGTTCAGTAGCAATAACCCATCCCTTTGGAAACTGATGGAAAAGGAAATCATAGAACAGATCGTGGATCTGGGGGCCGGACAGTAGATGCCAATGCTCAGTACAGCCTAAGATCGTTCTTCACATCAACACTAATAAGTGGAATGGCAGATAAGAAATGGAACAACAATTAAGAAATTGAACAGCAAGTCTAAAATGGAATAGCAAATCCGAAATGGAATAGCAGCTAAGAAATAGAATAGCAACTAAGTCTCACAAGCAGTAACAATCTTAGTCTATCAGATTTAATGCATTAATCGTAATCTACAGGAATCAAATGGCAATCTTTCACTCTTAAGGGCAGATTGAATAACACACACCAATGGAACAACACTGGTTACTGATAAATTATGGAACAGTGCTTGAAAACCATATACACACACAACACACTTAAATAGTAATATGATCCAAGTATCGATCTCAGTTAGAAAGAATACGACTGCAACTCAAAACAGAACAACATTGTTCATAAATCCAACAGTCGCAAAGAACATAACTTCCAAGATGAATTCCATAACATTAATGAACAAGTGCACAGCACAAAGGCTCTGTAATGGAATAGTAACAGTATTCTGTAAAGACTAGCATTATTAGATCAACTCCTAAAAGAACAACAATATGATGTAGAGTCAATACAATCATTCTGTCTGTAGAAGCCTTACTAAATTAAATATAACAGAGCATGTGATGTAAACTTATAAAACACATCAGATTACCAAATGTCGTCAATAAGCAAAACACGCATAAACCAAACGTAATAATACAGGAGCAAGTGTCCTCCAGGGCTAGGCCCTTAGCCTCCAGGGGTACACCGCTTGAAGTTATTCCAGACTCAGAGATGAAATAGTAACCAAGTTTGGATTAATGCATAGAGCAGAATTACAATAAACCAGTTCTTAACGAGACTCGATGATCAAAGTTTTGATCTTAAAGGAAATTACATAAAAGCATAACCGTATCTAACTCTCTCCCAAGCTAACAGTGCGGCCCCTTTTATAAGGGTGATGGTGGAGATATCTAAGTGAATAAATAGATAAAACAGCGATCCCTCAGGATCAAGGATCCTGAGGGATTCGCCAAACCGTTAGTCCTCAGTCATTTCTTTCCTCTCTTGTGCCGAGCTGATACCTCCACCTCCTTTCTCGGACTGATTCACTTTGATTTGATTTTCCTTGTTTGCATTCGGTCTCCCGTCAAAGGGACAGCAGTTAACCCGTCCTTGTCCTTTCCTTTGGAACGACAACTTCTCGTTTTTCCTCCTTTCTGCATAAGGAAATGAAAATTGTCATCATTTTCGTCTTGCATATTCATCTCACATGGTCTATTATAATTCTTTATCATTTTCCTAGTTCATGATGAAAAAGGTTTGTAAGTTCTAATGAAAAGATACTGAAATAACCATAAAAAACATACCTTCTTTAGTACTCCACAAATATAAAGGGACCGTACCACATAGATTTAAACTTGCCTACCCCAGGGCGTCTTTATCTTGATCGTAGACTAGGACAAGGTCACCTTCAAAAAAAAATTGAGGACAGACAACTTTATCGTATTGAGATTTTACCCTCTTTTTATGGGCTTCATTTATTATGGCGGCATCTCGACACTTCTCATCAAGATGCTCCAAATGAATGTTGTGTTCCTAAAGACTAGAAGTCTCTAGAATAAGTTCAATCGCTAGCTTAAGAGAAGGAATTTCACATTCAATAGGAAAGATAGATTCCAACCCATAAACTAGTTGAAAAGGAGTAAAATCAGTGGCAGTCTTAACTGATGTTCGGTATGCCCAAAGTGCCAGATACAACATGTTGTGCCAATTGGATCAAGCTTTGTTAATCATCCTTTGCAGGATTATTTTAAGGGTCTTGTTCACGGCTCCAACATGCCCATTGGCCTAAGGATAATATGGAGATGAATGCTCCTGCTGGAAACCTAACTTGAGAGCCAATTCAAACATCAATTGATTTTGGAAATGACTGCCATGGTCAGCAACAATCTCTTTAGGGATACCAAATCATGAAATAACTTGATTGAAGATAAATAAGGCCGTTGTTTTAGTGTCACTTTTGAAAGTAGGAATGGCCTCAACCCACTTTGCAAAGTATTCTACGACTACAATGATGTACTTGTGATTCCCTGCCAAAGGCGGATTACAAGTAGTAAAATCAATGTCCCACTTCATGAAAGGGCCGACGGTGATAACAAGGAAAAGTGGAGCTGGATGTGTGCGCATTTTCTGAGTATAAAATTGACAAGGATGGCATCTTTTGACCTCTTCAATACAATCTTTGGAAATCGAAGGCCAAAAGTAGCCTGATCATAAATTTTGTTGGGTTGTTGCAAGCCCCGATAGATGACCGCCACAAGCTCCATTGTGGCAATCATTAAGAACTGACTTAGCTTCTTCCAAAGTCAAACAACACCTAAGGATTGAATCAATCCCTTGAGCTTTCGAGTTTATAACTTGCGAGATTGAAAGACTCCTTGTGCCTATTTATTGATCTTCCAAGCTTTAGTAGTACTTTTGTGACCTCAAAAAGTTGTTTTGTTCCCTCTAAAAGAAAAATCTGAAAAAACTTTGCTTTTGTTTTTCTTTTTCCAAGCTTTTGGTTCTCGCTTTCTTTTGTTTTAGTGTTGAAAAGCAAATTGAGATTTTTTCTGATTTGTTCCAGTTGCTTTGAAGAAAGTTTTGTGTTCAAATTTTTTCCCTCTTCATTTTAAGTTGGCTTATTGTCTCTATAAAGAGTTGCATTTGCTTATGAGTGTTGTTTAGGATCTTGCATCATCATTGTAATTTGCATTAGGTTAGTTTGAATTTTAAGACATTCTTAGTTTTTTCAGTTTTTGGGTGTGTGTGGATTGTTTTAGAAAAGAAAAGAAAAATATTTTGCTTATATATAAGTTTTCGTAGAACCCAAGTAGCGATCACTCTTCATCGCAGAAAATGACTGCATTCATATAGTTAGTTTTCTATTGATTTCTTTTGCGTCATAAAAACATCATTAGTTTCACTCTCATAATTCCCCCTAACTTAAAGAACAACTATATAAAATCAAGTGATTAATAAAATGAACTAGAACTTTTATTGTTGTCATTAAACAAACACCAACAAGTTTAGGTTCATTAGGGCCTTGGATTAGGTGAGTGGAGAGTTAACTCTCCAAGGCTGCTCAAATTACAAAACATAGAAGTTGAATAAAGAGTGAAACCCAATATCGTTAGAAAGACCGGGAAGGCTCCATGACTGGGAGTTAAGCACGAGGTAGAGTGAAGACAAGGAAGAGAGACATCCCCTCTCCAACTTGTTGGATGCCGCCTCACGACTGTTTTGCATGGATATTGATACAGGTTGGTATCCATTGTTGCCATTCCTAGGGATCACATAGGTGGCTGCGGAGGGGAATCACGTGGCTCCTGAGGCTGATGTTGCATCACATTCAACAATACTTCTAGAGGGTACCCTTGTGAAGCTTGGGTGCTTGTACCAACAAAAGCTGTTGTCTAGAGGTTAGTGTAACTGCCTCTAATACCTTCACTTGTAGGCCTGGGGCATAATTACCCCAATCTATTTTCGGAAGGCCCTTGATTTTGGCTTTCTTGTATTTTGGTGTCTGGTCCTAATCACCCAGAGTGGAAATACTTGAAAGTTGTTTGATTGCTTATATCTTTAGGGACTTTTAGAGAGTGCTCTTTGCTCCTAGTTGGCCTAGCTTTACAATTTTTTCGAGTCTTTAAGTAGATTTCTTAAAAATAATTCAAAGTGGATGATCAACCATCTCGTCAGTCTAGGAGACTTCGTGGGCTATCACCTACGAGTCCTGAGCCTTCTCCTTGAAGGTGTAGGAGCAATACTGCCAATGGTTTTCAACTAGTGGCAGCAGGTGCATTAGAGATTGATCCTCTAGTTGGAGTCATTGATTCACAAGATAGACCTAGTACAAGTAGAGAGTTAGAGAGGAACACTCTAGTTCTTTCTCGAGTCCTCTTTCAGTCGAAAGATAATATCAAGGTTGAAAAGTTTTTAGAGTCTATTGCGGCTCATAATTCTCCTCTTCCTCTCAATCATCCAGACATTTTATTATATATCGGAACTCCGACCAACAGGCCTTTGAGCCTAGGTTTACATCAATCTATTCCTTCGATGACTACTATTGGAAGCATGGAATCCACGAAAAGTGCTACGAGTATGCAGACTCTTGTATCTGTAAAAGGAGGAAGAACAATTTCTATACCTCCTGTTACTCCTAGCACTACTATATTTGGTTCTACTTCCATTCCATCATCGAGTGGAAGTTCTCAAGCTTTTTCCTCTGGCATTGGTTTTTTCCCTTTTGGAATGCTGACCAGTGCGATTCCTTCAGTTCCATTGAGTATTCCATCAGCTGCATCCACATCCATGGTGAGTGGATCAACTTCTTTTCAGGGTTTCCCATTTAGCGGGGGTCATATACCACATTCCAACTCAACTGTGAGATCCATGCCTTTTTCCTTTTTAGGTCAAGGTTATAATCCATTTCAAAGTTGGACAAACCTTGTAGTTAGTGGGTTAGGATCTGTGAATCAATCTTATTTTGGCCAATAGGGGAATATGCCGTATTATTCTGTCAATTCTTTTCAAAACTTTTCTCCCTATGCGAATGCATGGAATCCTTATCAGGGGCTTTATGCTCCTTTTAACACTTCTTTAAGGGGTAACTTTACTAGTTATGGAGGATTGTCAGTAGGAGTTAGTCAAACTCTAAATTTTGCTGGATCACAAGGGGCTCCTTATGGTTCATTTGGGTTTATGAATTACTTCAGGCAACCTGGTGCCTTCACAAATCTAGGTCATTCTTTTCAGAATGTTGGGAGTTCTGCCCACACTGGATGGAATCCTCAAGGTCCGCCACGACTCCCTTTTTTGGCAATGTTAAACTTCCCAGATCTCACTAAATTGACTAATGATCCGATTAGGTATAACCCAGTTTGGCCTCCGATCCCAACCAAACTTCCCTCCGATATCCAAAAATTTGAGGGGAAGACAGATGAGGATCTAGGTGACCATGTAACCACCTTCCTGTTCCAAGTGGATATTGGTGGCCACCCAGCTATCCCACTTGGACCCCCACAACCATCTCTTTCAGTTTTTTAGTTTCCTTAATTGTCGCACAATTTACTATTTTTAGCAGTTTTTTGGGTATTAAACTTCCAGAGTTGTTTTGAGGCCCTAAAGTATTACCATGTCAAAGGCTATGAGGACAAGTACATAAATTGGACCATGTTGTGGTAGGGAAGGGACCAAGATGTGTTGGAGTTCACAAATATTTTTCATACCCTTCACACAAAGTTGGGTATCAAGGATTCTAAGCTACATTTGGTACTCAAATACCAGCACTGCCTACACAAGTACATCCAAGACGATATGGAGTTCCTGACCATCTCCTCGCTCGGCATGGTGTACCGATACACTGTCAAGATTGAGCAAAAGTTTAAACAGAAGAAGCGAGACTTTGGATCTGCGAATCCGAATCAAGGGAAATGCTTCCCCAAATTGCTGAACCGAGGACAAAGCCAAGACGGGGCAACCAAGACAACATGTCAAAGCCAAAAAAAAAGAAAAACACCACAAAGTCAAAGAAGGACTTAAGAAAGTGGTGTGAGTTCCATAAGAGCTCCACTCACAACACAAGTGAGTGTCAAACCAAGCAGTCGCTAGTGGCCTAGTTGAAGTCTTCAGAATTAGATGCATGTTCCAAACATGAGTCAGAACCTGACAAGGGGAATGGCAAAGGGAAGCAGATCATTGACACGGAGCCCAGTGCCACTTTTTCCACCACCAAGATCCAGAAGAATGACCCTGAATATCCAGAAGAGGGAGAGCACCTTTTCCACTCACAGATGTGGGTGAAGGGTTCGCCGCTGCAATTCATTATTGACAGTGGGAGCCAAAAGAACCTCATTTCACTAGAGGTCATGAAGAGGTTGGGCATACTGACTACACCACACTCGTAGCTTTACAATATCAAGTGGCTTCAACAAGGAAGTGATCTCCGAGTTTGCCAGCAGTGTCACCTTCCCTACAGCATCAAGCCCTTCACAGATGAGGTATTGTGTGATGTTGCACCTCTTGATGTTTGTGATGTACTATTAGGCCAACCATACTTATGGAGGTGACATGATATGTATGAGTCAAGGCCTCACGTTGTTATTATTTCTTTGGGTAATTCATTATACAGGATACCGAAGGTAGCCCCACCTACCGCCACCTCTTTGATCATTGCTAAGAAATGCATCAAGCTCATCTCCCATACTAGGAAATTCATTTTCTGTCTGGTTTGCTCCCAAAGTAAGGGGAATATTGTCGCCACATCCATGAACCCCACAAAGGGTTCCTCCACATAGCAGCAACAACAGAGGGATACATTCATGAAAGAATACATGAACATATTCTCCTCACCCACAGGGGTACTACTGCACTGTCAGGTCAAGCATTCATTCTATCTGACTCCTATAGCACCTCTAACCAACAGGTCGATATATCATCGCTCCATTCTAGAAAATGGCAAGCATAAGCAGTGACATGATCAGAATTAGGTACCACACAAGTTTTAGGTGGGCAAAAAAGTTTGGTTGCATCTGTAGAAAGAATGCCTTACAAGAGCCATTAGAAGCTCCAACCACTCTGATATGGTCATTGCACCATTACCAAGGCTGTGGTAAATAATGCTTCGGAGCACAACATTCCCTCATTCCTTCGCTTGCACCAAGTGTTCAATGTGCACCTCCATTGACCATGCTTCCCACCATCATGGACACAACAGAGGTTGCAGAACCTCTCACGAGGGACCAAGTTCAACATAAGTTCCCTCATCTCATGGAGGAACTCAACGCAATGGGGACCATTGCTTCCTAAAGGGGGAGATGTGATCCAGGTGGATGTTGGTGGCCACCCACCTATCCCACTTGAACCCCCACAATTGTCTCTTTTAGTTTTTTAATTTCCTTAATTGTAGCACAATTTACTATTTTTAGCAATTTTTCGGGTCCTGAACTTCTGAGGCTGTTTTGAGGCCCTAAAGGACGTCTTTTGGGAAAACTGGGAGCAACATGGGTCCATGGACCATGTTTCACTTTGCAAAGTTGTAGTCGTTGGATAGATCTTTCTAATGAGCTATGGTGCGCATCAAATAGAGATCATATGCCAAAGTTACGACCCCTTGAAGTTGATGTACCAATTTACCCAAAACGGGGCCCATAATGTGGCGCTTCATCTCCTAGGGTTAGGTTTTTGGATGTTTAGGGTTTTCCATTATTTCTCAACAATAAATAGGCCTTCGAGCCTCATTTTAAGATAGTTCGGAAGCATGTAGCCGCCACATATCTTCTCAGAGATAAGCTACCACTACCCTAGCTAGTTTATTTCCATTTCTATTTATAAGCATATTTCAGTATTTTACATTAATGAAATGAGGCATTATTTCTACTACATCTCTGTAATTATGTTATATCTATAATTTATTGTGTTCCTGTTTAAATATGGATCACTTCTACTTATGGTGTTCGTCCACTCCCTGATAGATGATTCAATCAGGTTGAGGTTATTTCAACATACCCTAACTGGAAATGTGGCTAAGTGATACATAGAGCTACCAGGGGGCACCTTCACTTCTTTTAACGATTTGGCTACTATATTTTTGAACAATTTTCAATTTCCTGTCCGATATGATGCCGAAACTGATCTTTTGGCTAATTTCCAACAAGATTAGGCGACTCACATTTCCGATCATATTCAGGAATGGAGGAGAAGGAAGAGGCTCATCAAAGTCAATATCGCACAAGAATTCCTTCTCGAATGGTTTCTTAAATCATTACAACCTGAGATCTCTAAGGACATGTCCCTCACTGGTGTTTTCACTGAAGAGCAAGCTATTTTCAAGGCCCAATAGTTAGAACTGATCTATTCTCAATCTGGGGTTCTTCAAAAAATTCTACCTGACACTCCTAGATCCAAGGTGGATATAGCCAAACTGAAGCTAGGTCCCCATGTAGATGGGCTAATCGGATCAATTGATGTAAACATATTTAACCTGCTAAATCAATTGCAACAATTGTCTTTACAAACTGCTTCCTCTTTGAAGGTATCACCATCCACATCTACACCTTCTAAACCTACGTCTATAAACATCATCCAAACTTCTAACCCCAAAGGAAATCAACAATCCGATAGAAAGAAGAAAGGACGAGGTAAGAACCAGGATGGGAAGGGAAATGCAAACAAACCTGGCAATGATAACGGAGAGGGTAAGAAAGAGTCCAAGAAAAAGTTAAAATTTCCATGCAAGTTATGCAATGGGGATCATTTGACTCATCTCTACCCTAAGATCCAAGACGCTTAGTGCTTATTAGCGCAGCACGGGTCTTCTAGCTCCTAGCATGTTCTCAAAAACCCTTTTCCCCAAGGGCAGCAATTACTTGTTGGTGCAAATTCTAATGCTGGTACCCCCAGAGAGGGCAACCAGGAAGGGGACAACTTGTCAAATGTCAATATGATGAGCTCACATATCGATGTCGCTACGTGATCGCGTGATTACAGTGAATCAGAATCATCTAAGGCTAAGTATGCTTCTGATGCCTTAGAGCCGCTCCATATTGAGAGGCCCTCTATTGAGTCTATACCTCGGATGCCAGAAGGCTCCATGAAGTGTTCGACCATTAACCCTAATGCTAGGGGAGCCTAGATCTACTCGATTGTACAAGATCTGGCTCAAAGTCCTTGCGCTATGTTAGCATTAGAGGTACTCCAATCGTTCCCTTCTCAATGGAGTGATTTTCTCTTAGCAATTGGAGTAGTAGATCCAAAAAATTCTCTTGTGCTCACTTTTGATATGTCAAACATCAAAAAGAGACTTCCCCATCATATGGCTTTTGAGATACAGTCTACATATAGAAAGACTAACATATTTCGAACAATTATAGATGAGCGAGCTTCCACATGTGTGATGTTCATGTAATGTTGGAAGGCCATTGGATCACGTCAAGTTGTTCCTTCAACGACTCTATTGACGGAATTTGATGGACATTCTCATAGGCCGCACAGGATTATTCTAGCCTTTCCCAGGAAATGTGGTAAATATTAAGGCAGAAATTATTGATGCAAATATAGATTACAACCGCCTCTTAAGAAGGAATTGGATTTACGAGATGGATGCCATAGTTTCATCATTAATTCACATCCTTTGTTTTCCTCATGAGGGAAGGATTGTAAAAGTTGATCAGATGGATTATTCTCCAGGTGATTCTCACACATCCTCTGACTCTACTATTCCATTAGTGGACAATCCCAGGAAACCTATTGAGAATTTAGGAGTTGGGGTGTAATATTCTTTAATGGGTAGTTTTGATCTCCCTACTCATTCAACTAGAATCAATGCTATTTCATCCTCTAGAGGACCTTCTCGAAGAGAGTTCTTTCGAACTCATTATTTTTTGGACCCTTGGCCTTTACCCTCATCTACCACCACATTAGATGGAGGGCAGGTATGTGGAATGGCATGTCCTATGTCTGTAGCAGAAATTGCTTATCAGTCTGTTGTTAACTCCGTAGACTCCCATCCTACTCCTTTCTAACCAGAGGAATTAGATGGAGATGTGGCTCCAGCCTGGACCCTCGATTCAACTTCATCTTATGATTGCTTAGATACAATCTTACCATCTAAGGAAGCAATTCTAGAAGAAATGATGGGTGTCGATAGACCATGGGATGATTTACATCATCGTTCATATTTCCTCCCTCATTTGCGAGAAATTGAGTCAAGTTTGTCCAGTCCGTCTACTAGTGATGTTCATACAATTTTAAACCCTTTGGCACCAACACAGTTTTCTACCAAAGGTAACATGTCTATTATCTCACGAACTGTACCTGTGAACATCTCTAGGAATCCTAACATAATCAAAAATGTCTTCATCGGAGCTGACTATTCCCCTGAAGAAATTCAAATTTACACCGATCTCTTCAAAGAGTTTCGTGATGTGTTCGCTTGGTCTTATGAGGAAATGCCTGGAATAGATCCATCTATAGTCCAGCATGAGATCAAGACATATGAAAATGCTAAACCTATTCGTCAAAAACTTCGACCGGTCAATCCTAGAAAAGAAGCAGCTATTAAAGTTGAAGTTGAAAAGCTGCTTAAGGCAGGCTTTATATACCCCATTCCTCTGACTGAGTGGGTCTCTAATCCAGTCCCCGTAGATAAAAAGCAAGGAATGATCCGAGTATGTATTGACTTTAGGGACCTAAATAAGGCTTGTCCAAAAGACAATTACCCCACGCCATTTATTGATTAAATTATTGATGAATTTGTGGGTAATGAAATTTTTCATTCATGGATGGATTCTCTGGTTACAATCAAAATACTATTCGTCCAGAAGATCAGCAAAAGACAACCTTTATTTGTCCTTGGGGTACTTTGCATACAAAAAGATGACTTTTGGCCTTAAAAATGCTAGAGCCACTTTTCAGCAGGCCATGTCTTATGCTTTTCACAACATCAAACATGTTATCGAAGAATATGTGGATGATTTAGCTACTCATTCTTGAAAGAGAATTGATCATCCTAAATACCTTCGTTTGATCTTTGAACGGTGTTGTTTTTATAAAATCCGGTTGAATCCAAATAAGTTCATTTTCACCGTCACATCCGATCGATTGTTAGGATTCATTGTATCGACAAAGGGGATTCGTGTGGAGGCAATACTTCAGTTGCCTCCCCCATCTTCCATTCGTCAACTTCAAAGTCTCCAAGGAAAGGAAAATTTCTTGAGGAGATTCATAGCAAATTATGCCAAGATTACAAAGGGATTTATGTGTTTTCTTAAGAAAGGAGTCCCATTTTTATGGGATGATTTTGTGCAACGACCTTTTGATGCTTTGAAAAAAGCATTAACTTTTGCTCCATTATTGAGTCCACCCGATTATAGCTCAAACTTCCTTTTGTATCTTGCTACAACAGAATCAACCATTGGTATGGTTCTGGTTCACAAAGATGATGCTTTCTGTGAGCATGTAATATAATACATAAGCCGAGGCTTGGTAGGCCCTGAATTACGCTATTCTCCCATCAAGAAATTTGCCTTGGCAGTTGTCCATGCTGTCTAGCGGCTTCGATATTACATTCTGCTTCGAAAAATGCTCGTCTTAGCAGTCGTCAATCCATTTCAATTTATCCTCAGTAGGCAAGTGATTGGGGGAAAACATAATAGATGGATTATCATTTTTCAAGAATTCGATCTCGAATTCATGTCGGCTAAATCTAAGAAATCTTTAGTGTTTGCAGAGTTTTTATCAAAGCTGCCTTGTGAGGAAGAAATTATTGACGAGCAAAATTTTCCCGATGAACATTTATTTCTCATTTCTTCACAAGATCCTTGGTATGGACATATCATTATATATCTCCAGACTTCGAATTTTCCACCTGCTTTCTCCAAAGATGAGCATAGAAATTTGTGTCACTTCGCTAAGAATGTTGTTCTATTTCCGAGATGAAATGTGTTTATGCATCAAAATTATGTTGTAATTCATTTATGAATCTTATATTGATGTATAATTAGTCATTCATTTATATGATTTAAAGTTAACATCATGTATATTCTTAATGTTTCTACTGTCGTGTATGTTCGATTTGAATAATTTTCATGTTTCAAGAACATCAGGGGAAGCTGAGGGTTTGCACCTTGCGAGATCTACCCAAATGAAGGAAATCTAGGTAAGGACACTCCTACACAATTTAGTAGAATAAGGATTTTTAATGATTCCTTGGGCATTTCTTGTTGAGGTTTTCCCTCTTCTCTATTGGGGTTCTCAACCCAAAGCCCTAGGGTGGTTTCACCCATAACAAGGGCCATGGATTTTTTAGTCTTCTTGTGAAGAAAACTTTTTATTTAACAATTTTAATTTCATTTCCAGCAAGGATGTACTTGAATTTATTCTAATAATGAAGTTTGGTTTCTTTGATAGGACTCTCAGTATCCTTGGGTTTTTCCATCCTAGGAGCCTTAGAGCCCTATTGTATAATTTCTTTATATTCTTTGCATTTCTTGTTCACTTGCTTCTCTTATTCTTGTATTTATAGCTATTTATGCACTTAGGATTCATTCTTCATTTGATGTAAGTTAGATTAGTTAAATTATTAAAGTGAGTGGTTTTGTAGGTCATTTATATAGTTACAAGTATGATGCATCCTTAGAACAACTCTACAAAGTCATATTCATCATTGAGCTACCTGGATTGGTTTACTAGTTCAAAATTATGCAATTTCTGGTTTTTGTAATACATTTTTGCTTAATTTTAGCACATGTTAATGGGATTATTTCAAGTTGATTCCACTTGGGTTGAAGTATAAAAACATTCAACTTAATAAAAAAAATTTACCCCATATCATTTTCACTTGATTAGTTTAGGAATTTGGGTACTTAGATGTGATATCCGTAACTTGATATTTTATGTAATTAATTGTGCATGTGTGTGTGTGTTTTTAGAATGTTTTAAGAAATGGAAGACATTTGAAGAAATTGATTATCAAAAATGTATTACTGATAATGATTAATTGTAAATTTGTAATTATGATGATTTGTTTTAATATATAAAGAAACATGTAAAAATGATTTTTTGAGTACTTATGGCTGAAAGAGATGACGCTGCAAAATTATTGGTGAAATTAAGTATCCATCAATAATTTCTAGGCATATAATCTAGATGATTAGATTTATTGAGGAATTATGATATTGGTCAATTAATTGTTTCCCTAAAAGGCATGGAGCTGTCTTTAGGAGTGGGAAACAAAAGTTCATTATTGAGTTGATTACTACCTACCACGTGTTGGTGAGGTGGAGATAGTTATTAACCACCAAAAAAATGGTAGATGGGGATTAATAAAAATATTTTGTCTGCTTGATTTTGTATATGGATTCTAAAAAAAAGAGAGAAGGGATTGAAGAGAAGAAAGTGTGAAGTGCACAAAGAGAAAAAAAATTGCAAACCTGCTATGCTCGGGGGATATTGGCTAAATTGCAATATCAAGGCTTGGAGGAGCCAAGTACTTATATATTAATATTCTAGACTGCTATTTCAAGTTGGTATCTATACTTATAGTACCTAATCGCTTTGAAAATAAACAAATTAAATATATATTTTTTCACTGATTTTACATAGTAAAAAGGAAAATATATCTAGTTATGTTTTTACTTGCAAATTATGAACTTTGAAATAGAAGGAGATATTTTTGTTTTAATTTATAAATTTTGTACAATAAAGAGAAGAAAGGATAGAGAATTTTCTCTTTGATTTTATTTTTACAATGAGTAGGAGAAAATAGTAAATTTGATGTTTTACAGTAATAATAGGCTGTAAAAAATACTAGCTACAGATAAACAAGAAAGTGAACAAACATAACTATGAGTATATACACTAATATTTGGGGTAAGCTTTAATTTTGAGGATATTAAGTATGTTTTCATAAATATACAAAATTCCTGGGTTTATTTGCATTTGAAGAAGCATGCATGTAAAAATTATAAAACCATACAAATTGAAAATCGATGGTGAACACACGCATGCATGCACGCACGCATGCGCGTGCACACACACAATCTATATCTTTTATAGTTTGAGGAAAAGAATATTGAGAGAAGTAGAGATAAGGAAATAATAGAGAACCAAATTGGTTCTTGTATGAGAAAGAAATTCTTTGAGTTTTATACGTCATTATGCATGCAAACCATTATACCCAGATATATTTTTCTCTCAACATAAATAGGAAGAAAACTAAAACAGTTTCGAGTAAGCTGTTATAATATGGAATTATATACATATATAAAAAGAATAATAAAGTTAGTTGTATTATATTCATTAAACATCCTTACTCAAGATACAACATAAGTTAAAGTTTAGAAGATATTGATTATATCTTCTTAAAACAATATAGCAAAAATAAAATCGATTACTAGGTGCAAATAACCTCATGACCATACAAAGAAATTATGAATTACATAATGGCTTATAGCCATGAGAATTTATTTCCATTCAAGAAGAATAAAAAATGTATTTCGCAAAGATAAATTTCGTCTTCAGAAATTGTAATCACTCCTGGAAGAATGAGAGACTAAGGGGTTGGAATATTTGAATTGGTAAAGAATGTTTTTAAGAAATTAGTTCACTGTACAATTGTCCATGTACTAGAAAATATCGAAGGAAAAAGGGATATCTTTTAGAGCGTTGAAAGGATTACCTGTTGCAAGAGATGTATGTAGTTAATATACATGATGTATAAAACGATTTAAAAGACGAATAAATGAATATAAGAGGAATGATATTTATATTTACCTTTAATGAAAATGGTTTGGTAAATATTTCCATTTCATCACACATAAAACAAACAAGTGATTAATATCGATGTAGAAATTTTGGCAATATATTGGTAGAAGAGAGAATAGAAACAAACACACACACACAAACACATATATATCTTGCTTCACATTTTCCTTACATTGTGGATTCAGTCTATACAACATCTTTTTGATTGGTTGAAAACCTTTCCACCAGAGGGTATGACACTATAGGGAGAAAGAGGTGAACTTAGAATGTGTAAAGAAAACCAAAATACTAATAAACATAGACACAAGCCAAATTTAAAAGGACATTTCATATGTAAAAAAAGTTACAAAGGTCTGGGTTATATCGAAGACCAAGAATTAAATACAGACTTACAATGATAAGGTGATCATATTTTAGCTCAAAAATGAAAGTGCCCATAAAGTTTTGAAAGTAGCGTCATGTCGAAGTTCTCGTTGTTCTGAATCCAACAATGTTTGTTTTACCTCAATATGTCAGCGTATTCTCAAGTTATTATGTTCTGATTGTTTGGTCCAATAGCTAGAAAAAAGGAGTAGTTTGCTGACTGGGTAGATGACTGGGTGACTGTATAGTTGAGTCAGCAGGATGACCATGTAGGTATGGACCACCCTAATGTTTCCAAGTGGTAGGTTTTGATTCATTGATTTGAGGACAATTTTGATTGGTTGATGGTTTGTTTATGTGGGCCAATGGTAGGGTGCCATGTGGGCCAATCATGGGCCACCATGTGGCACCCCAGACAATAATTTCTTTTTGGCAATGGTCGACAAGAGGCTCAATAGGATTCAAACTGTTGACCTCTAGTTCATCAATTGAGCACTCTACCGAGTTTGCTATCAATGGGTCTTAACCTATGTAGTAGAGAACTACTATTTAAGTTTTCATATGGTGTCATTTGGCGGGAAGGGGTCGGGCCGCCAGCCTCGGCCCCCGGTCGCATCCATACCACATGTCCATAGGCACAAAAGGAAGGGTGGGGGAGGTGGGGGGGGCGTGGGGGGACAGGATACCAAACTTGACCCTTGGTCCATTATGCCACACATGAACACAACGTGTAGTTGAAAGGCAAAATGTAGAGGGGGTCTTACCAATAGCCCAGCCCCTGGTCAACTGATATCCATGATACCACATGCTATGGTGGTAGGTGCTAATGGAGAAGGAACTCTATGGGAACTCCAACCCCGTGGGAATATGCCACCACACAAGACCTCGATAAAATGCTTACGAAGGGAGCGAAGATAAGGGGTCCAATGCCAGGGTCCCATGACCACCCACGTGATCGGCGTGGAACCGTTAAGGGGCCCGATGGGAAGGGTGGGTTGTTGGCCCAACCCTTAGTCCCATGGCACCAAATATAGTTGTAGCTCGACATTCAAGGGGTTATACCTGCGAGGGTAGGCATTAAGGCCCAACCCGCAACCTTATGGGCCCATGTGGCTTGATTTTTCACCCTTAAGGGTTATTTGGCAATTTAATTGTCCAACAAATTGCACTGGAGGAGGGCGGATTTGTCACCTTGTTAGCGAAAAAGATGGAAAAATTGTAGGATGGTTAGTCTGTTGGACTTATTTTTAGGATAGTTAACAACAAAACTCAAGAGAGAGCTCGGGGAGCCATATCTTTTGGAGTTTTTAGTGTTTTGGAGCTCAAGAAGAGTCTACCTACGGGTTTATAGACATTTTGGATCCAATGGTGACCTATATTTACTGATTTGAGAACATATAAGGAGAATATTTGTAGGTTAAATTCCAAGAGTGTTTTTGGAGCAGTTCTTGAAGGTGTTTGAGCATGGAGAAGGCCTTGTAGGGGTTTTCTTACCTTCATAAGTCTACTACAACAACTCTTACTTGCAGGGTTCAACTCAGATTTACTTTTCTCACTATGTCATGTTATGGAAAGCTTTGTTTTTTCTCTTCAATGTGGAATTGAAGTGCTTTAATGCTCATGTAAGCTTATTTTCAGTTGGAGTATAGGGTCTTTGTAGGAGACACCTTGTGTTGCTATTTTATGTGAGAGTTCTTTGTAGGAGAACATTTCCTTCAAGGGGAAATATCCACATGTTTATCAACAAAAATTTTATGTACTTGTTATCGGGAAAACTAGTGTCCATTCAGAGCTGCTAGTCCCACTAAGACGGGTAGATATCTTAGAAACAAACGAAATAAAGTTACTTGTGTTTTCCTTTATGAGAGATAGATGAGAGAGAAGCAAAGAGTACCAACCTCAGTCTTTCACTAGTCTCCTTGCTCGTTTCCACTCTCCCTTGATAGATCTTTCGCCACTCCTTTCTTGATTGTCCCACTTCAAAGAACACCCGTAGAGTCAAAGCAGAAAAATACCATCAAATCATAGAGATCTATAACCATAAGCAATGTAGGATCAGATGTACATTAACCATATAAATGCATACACAAATACAAGATTCAAAGATATACAAGCATATGGAGGAAAACTCAAATAGCTTTATTGATAGAAGTAGTAGAAGAGAGGATTACGACCAAGCTGTCTGATCCAACATCATCCTCCTAGCATGAAAGCCCTCTTCACCTCATACAAAGCAAGATAACCCAGTAATACAATGTCTCAAAGAGAAACCAACAGCACTTCCTTACAGATTACAAAATTCCAGCTTCTGGATCTCTAGGATGAGGGATCCATATATAGATGTTTGCAGGAGAGTGAGTCAGCTTCTAGGATTTTTTATTAGTGTCATTTCACTCATAGTTCTTGGTTCCACTTGGAGATTTCATGAACTCTTACTCATCCCTAGGCAAATTCAGAGAGGCAAGTGTCATATGAGCAGTTTCTAAAAGCTTCTTTGAGTTTCCACCTAGCAAATTGCTCTGCCATTTGTCTGCTCTCGCTCATCACACCCTACAGAAGGGATTTTAGTATGCATCGCACCCCCCGTGTGTAATAGGTGAGATGCATTGCACCCTTGGCATGGAGCAGTCTGTATGGTCCAGTTTTGACCGGTTCTGAGCATTTTTTTAGGGAGAACTTCTAGGAAATGATGTAATCAGCTGACCTTGTTCCTTTAGGATATGAAACAAAATTTTAGGGTTTAGAATCCCTTGGTTTATGGACATATGTGATTGGGGTTGCAGTGCCCAAATATGTCTATAACAGTTGCCCCCTAAAGCATGAGGTCGTAAATCTTCTGATGTCGGGGGAAATGCTTTATAATGAGGATCTGAGGTTTTTTGAACTGGAAGGTGACCTGTAATAAGATACAATACAATACATTATCTTCATAATATTTTCATGATCTAGTTGAGGCGGGCATTCCCATGCTCAACTTTATAAATTCATTTTCATGTACATAAGACAAACAATCATCTGTGTGGCAGACTAATGATTCTGGTAGAGCCATCATCCCTTAGTTTGGGTGATTATCTATCCAGCTATGATGTACATTTGAAGTCTTAATTTTCTTGAATATATCACAGCCCGGATGGATGAAACTAGATATGGGGTCTTCAAACTCATTCAATCTTCACTCGAAGTACAAGTCGATCCATGTGAAAAGATGTTCTAATGTCGAACATGGAAAGACATCGTCTGATTGCCAGCCAATGATGTAAGATGTTAACAGGCACGAGAGGAATCACAGATACTGATAATGACCCTCAAGGTACTGCAGTACAATTCACGTGGTGTGAATACATGAGTTGATGTCGAACACCACGCAAAATCTTTCAATCAAAGGCCATTGACGTAAACCTGTCGCTGGAAGTGAGAAACTTGCCATTGAGGCATGCAAGCTTCAAAGTACTGAAAGGGTTGTTCATAAGTCAACTTCTTGGATAATGAGCTGATGTCGATAAGAAGTGACTCATCGTATGAGGGCCATAATGAATCCCAAATATATGACACGGAACGGAGCAAATGATTTTTTGGAGGTGAAAACGATTTGATGATACAAGGTTCAGGGTGGCGGTCATGAAAAATGGAGAGTGAATGTATTGCAGCGGATGAGGTGTTAGCTAGGTTGGTGAATTCTTTGAGCGACTTCTCTTGAACATATCGGCGACACTAAAATGGATTGGTAGCATTAACCCAAAAATGGATGGTACGACGAACCAATGGTGATATGACCGGTGAATGGAATAACCCAACCTGACTCAATCATGGTGATGGAGTGAAAGTGTCATGTTCAAGAGCGACCTACTACCAATGAAGCTATTCAAGTTTTATTCCCTTTTTCCCCAGTTATTGCTGACCAATACCTCTTTATTTTTGTCAAGCTTTGTTCTATAATTTTGCCTTCGGGCAAACCTGTCGCTATGTTTTAACGAGCCTAGTGACAGTGAAACTCGCTCTTGTCTGCATGGACAAGTTTGTCACTATTGTTTTAACAAGTTTAACGACAAAGATAACTCGGTCCTTTTCAATTTTAGAGAGCCTAAAAAGACACATAAAGGCAACTCCCGTAGTCCTTTTTCGTAATATAATCCCTTAAGTCTGAAAAATTATAAAATAATACGAAAGGGATGACTTTTCGATAGTTTTAACGAGCCAAATGAGACAAGCGCTTGATCTTTTTGTGTAATGATCCCTCAAGTCCAAAAAGATTAAAATCTAGAGGAGGGATGGAACTTCCAATCACTTTAACGAGCTGGAGAGGCCAATTTCTCGGCAATCTTTTCATATTTTACAAGTTAGATGAAAAGAGCTTAAAGGAGACTCGTCTTTTGAGGAATGAGTGATGTTTTTGGATAGCAACTGGTTCCAGGGAAGGTTTAGAACTTTTCAATCATGACAGTGTAAAGAAGGTGGCTAATAGAATCACTCATCATAGCTGTTCCTCAAAAGGGTAAACAATCAAATGGAGGTGTATGATCGGCTAAAAAAGAGTGGAGGTGATGGTAAGAACACGACCAAGGTTCAAAAGCTGATAATTATGCGATTGCAATGGTCATTTACCGAAGGTGGGTTCATTTTTTAATGAGCTTCAACTCTAGGGGAACATGTGCTCATTGTTAGGTTTATTTTTTAATGAGCTTGAACTTCCCGTAAAACTGCTCGTGCCAGTTGTATAATAAGGATGTCTCATCGATAGGTTCATTTTTTAGGGAGCTTGCCCCATTCAAAACTTTGCTTTGGAGCCTTTCGTATGAAAGCTAGGAACAACCAACCTATGAGTTTAAAGGGTTGAGAGCCTACAAACTAAGAAAATAAAAGGTCGCTTTTCACTTGCATGCAAAAGGTTTGCATGCCCCCAGGTATAAGTAGAGTTTCCAGGTTACCATACGGAAGTTCTTGCATTAGCAAGATTGTTCCATCCGCGTAGCAAACAAAACACTTCTTTGGCTCTGTCCATCGAAATAGACAAAGGTGAATGGTGGGAGCTTCCATCACATAACGTTTGATGGGGGAATCCTTTTCGAGTCTAAATCCATTTTCCTAAATGGACAGGGGTATCAGACTAGTCATATATCCCACGCGGAAACCTACCTTATATCTGGGGGTTTCCTACCAAAGCAGACCAGGGCGCATGCCACTTGGGTTTCAGTCACAATCACTGAATCATTCGCACTCATCAGGTGGATGGACTGGAGATTGATGAGACATTCCTTGTGCAAAAAGACCATTTAGGGATGGCATTTGACTATTAGTTGTGTTTGAACTGGGGAATGAAAGCTAGTCTACGAGCTGGACCATTCTGCCTTCATACAAGAAACATATCACTTGAAAGAGTGAGGAAACAATAGCTCCCATGTTGTAAATGTAGTCACGCCAAAGTAGTAGATTGTAATCTAGAGGTCCTTGGACTACCATCACGTTTAGATGAATGGTTTTCCTTCTCAAAGTTATAGGCAAATTTGGAAGGATCTCTAACGGTTGAATGGTTCCTTTGTTGAAGCCTGTCAGATTTCGAATCTTAGGCAGAAGCAATGGTGAACCAAGTGCTTTCTAAGTAGTTGAGGAAAGGATACTCATAGAAGCCCCTTCATCTATGATAGTACCAACCATGATCATTCTATAAGCTTGTACTATGATATGGAATGGTACATTAGATGGTAGGCAGGGTCTCCCTAGAAGATTCCAATCGAAGGAAATGACTAGATTTCTTGGAGGAGGGACTGAATAAATGGCCGAATAAATCTCTAACGAACTTCCTTCTTGTGGTAAAGGAACGGGTAGATTGCCCCCATGTTCATTGGATTCCATGTTAATGAAAATAATTTGAATGGTGTTGTTCTCATTCTCCTTGGTGACTGTATATCTGAAGGTGGACCTTCTGAAGACAAGGCTGGGTCGATTGCCGTCTTGACCTGTTGAATTTGGTCTGGTGTGGACTCAAAGGGTTTATCTTCAATGATAGGTGCTTCGACCGACAACTGAGGTGTGTCAGTTGGATTTTCAACTAGTGATGGACTTAGCAAGAGTTTCTTGTATCCATGAGGATAGTGTTGTGGTGAAGAAGGATGGTTATCCAAGACTCTTTTAGCATTGTTTAGGAAAGGACAATGGTGGAGGGCATGATCACCTTCACACAGTCTACAAGGAAATTTAGATCTTCCTTTTTTTCCATTGGCTGCATTTTCACTAGTTGATGGTGTGCTCTCAACATGATCATCAAAGGTTGAAGACACCAAATTGTGCAAGCGGGGAGACTAGTCCCTCAGGATCTGTGGGATGCAGGGACAATCTCGATGATAGTGGTCTCCCTTGCAAATGGCACATGGAGATTTAGGTTTGGATGGTGTAGTGTGTGGATTTTTTCTAGACGATGCATGGTTTCCCCCTTTTTCCGTTGGCTTCTTCTTCTTCTTTTCCTTCCCTTTCTTCTTCTTCTCAGTTACTTGGTTACTAGCTTCACCAAGCGAAGAGGAAGAAGGAGAGGGAGAAACAAATGAAGTAGAAGGTTGGGGGGTAACTCTAGTATCATCTGGTTTCTATTTTGATTGCTCAGGAATTACAGTGTTTTGAACAACAGAGGTCGAGAAAAGCCATACCGGCAGGCCAATTATGAGTCCTGGAAGGGACAATGTAGCCATATGTGGAGCACCAACATCTCCCAAAGAAGAGAAAGGATTAGGATTTCCCCCAATGGGAAATCCTTGATTGGTGGACTCCATTTTCACAACCTAAGACCAACGAGGGAACAATGATGTTATTTCGATTAAAATGAATTTTATGACACTTTGACACAACTTGCTTTTTCAATTTTTAAAAGTCGATAAAAAGCTAAAGATGACTCTAGTCGCCTTCCATTTTTAATGAGCCTGAAGTAACAAGTGCTTAGATGAGCCTTTTCCTTTAAGGAGTCTGAAAAGGAACGAAAGTGACTTCTCTGGAAATCTAGACAGAGGGATTACCAAACCAATCGCAAAGCTGCAAAATACTTTTTACGATACGACAATCAATCTTCCCGAATGCTATGTTCAGTTCATTGCGATCGATAGGGAGGTAGACATGGCTTCCTAAGGATAAAGGATGTAGCCTATTATGGTCCCCCAATATATACTCGATCGTACATGGGATCACAAGTCCGTACCGACACTTGTCGTCTCAAAGAGGAGGAATGACCCAACCTACGATGAAAGTGATAGTTACCAGGCTTTACGACACCGGAATACATCTCTAGCCTAGACTTCTAAATGTTGTGCGTTAGGTTCCAAAGAGTTTTATGCTAATTGAGGTTTATTTTACAGTTGATCTTTCTTAAGAAGTTTTCCTTTAAGGTTCACCGCGTGATGTAGATATACAGTTCCTAAATGTGCAATCTAAGATGATAAACAATCGTTTACTTTCTTTTTGCAATGAAAATCCTAGCTACTAAGGATAGAGAAATGAAATTCTTTCAACATAGAGCAGAGAGTACACACTAGATGCACTTTTCCTAAATCAATTTCAGCATGCAGTCTAAATGAAAATGCACATGCATGTATTGTTTTTTAGTTTCCTTAATCTGAGAATGACAAAAAGAAAACTAAGTACAAATATGAATTATCTTCTTTCAAAGCGATAGTACCAACAATTTTCTCTTCAAAAACAAAAGGAAGGCTAAGACGACACTTTGCGATTTCGAATTTAAAACTGTTTTCGACACTTGAAATACTATTAATTCAAATAAAATACAATGGAAAAAGTGTAATTGACTATCTAAAAGAGAAATGCTTTATGACACTCTTTTTCTTGACTAAAAACAACACTTGCGACACTTACAAATCAAAATACGATAGTTCGATTAAGCTACTATTTGCAAAGGAGAACTGTAAATGATGAAAAATACATAAAAAACATTCACAATTCCTTATCAGTGGAGGCTGAAATAATGCAAAGGAAGATGGTTTCAACAGTGATGTACTGATCATAGACAAAAAAAACTACTGAATAAAGTTGAAGACAATGAAGAAAAAACCAAAATCTGGAGGTAGAAACAGTCCTAGTCAATCATCGCACTTGTAACACAGGGAAACAGGGATGCATCTCACCTGCATCACACGGGAGGTGTGATGCATCTATATTGCCAACAAGAGATAGTGTGATGGTCCAGGGATGAGACTGAGCTTGGTTTTCACTCACAGTTTGCAGCTAAGTTCAGGGGTTTAGGCTTAGCTAATGATGGTCAGTAAACACAAAGTATAGGGGCTGATCTAATGAGGTTATTTGAGCTACCACCAGGGCACTTAGGATGTTTGCAAGCTAGATGTTCAGTTCAACCCAGAGATTGACTGAAGCAATGTTGAGCTACTTTGCATTTGCATAGCAAAAGCAGTTCAAAGGCTAGCTGGCTTAACTTCAGGCTCCGTCTGTGGTTTATAAAGCAAACAACAGTAACAAAAAAAACAAACTATTCGGTCCCCAACAGATTCACCATTTTGTTATCAGGAAAACTAGTGTCCATTCAAAGCTGCTAGCCCCACTAAGACGGGTAGCTATCTTAGAAACAACCAAACTAAAGTTACTTGTGTTTTCCTTTATGAGAGATAAATGAGAGAGAAGGAGAGAGTACCAACCTCAATCTTTCACTAGTCTCCTTGCTCGTTTCCTCTCTCCCTTGATAGAGCTTTCGCCACTCCTATCTTGCTTGTCCTGCTTCAAAGAACACCTGTAGAGTCAAAGAAGCAAAATACCATCAAAGCATAGAGATCTATAACCATCAACAATGTAGGATCAGATGTACATTAACCATATAAACGCATACACAAATAAAAGATTCAGAGATATACAAGCATATGGAGGAAAACTCAAATAGCTTCATTGATAGTAGAAGAGAGGATTACAACCAAGCTGTCTGATCCAGCATCATCCTCCCAACATGAAAGCCCTCTTCACCTCATACCAAGCAAGATCATCCAACAATATAATGTCTCAAAGAGAAACCAACAACACTTCCTTACAGATTACAAAATTCCAGCCTCTAGATCTCTAGGATGAGGGATCCATATATAGATGTTTGCAGGAGAGTGAGTCAGCTTCTGAGATTTTGATTAGTGTCATTTCACTGATAGTTCTTGGTTCCACTTGGAGATTTCATGATCTCTTACTCATCCCTGGGTGAATTCAGAGAGGCAAGCGTCATATGACTAGTTTCTAAAAGATTCTTTGAGTTTCCACCTAGCAAACTGCTTCTACCATTTGTTTGCTCTCGCTCATCGCACCCTACAGAAGGGCTTTTCAGTATGCATCGCACCCTTAGCATGGAGCAGTCTGTATGGTCCAGTTTTGACCAGTTCTGAGCAGTTTTTCAGGGAGAAATTCTGGGAAATGATGTAATCAGCTGACCTTGTTCCTTTAAGGTTTGAAACAACACTTTTAGGGGTTTAGAAGCCCTTGGTTTATGGACATATGTGATTGGGGTTGCAGTGCCCAAATATGTCTATAACGGTACTCCTTTTTCCACTGATTATATGGAGAATTTTAGCTATGTTCGCATGCCCAAAGATGTAGCCTAGGAGGGGTGAACTCTACCACCAAATCTTTTGTTATGATCTTCATGAATACATGCATGAGTTATGTGATGTTGTGATACTTATGTTTAAGTTTTCATGTGAAGACTAACTCATAACTTGAAGAGAAATTTTGGAAAATTTGTTTCGTGTTAAGACCCTTTTTTCATTTTGCAATGTATGAGAATGGTCCTTGTTTATTTTTGGAGAAGAGGAAATTGACTACCTCCTTCATTTTTATCTCAGGTTGGTATCAGAGTATAATATGACCAAGTTGCAAGAATGGGTAAGAAGAGTCTCCAAGAGCTAGAGGAGCTAAATTTGGCTCTTCATATGGAGAAAATTGAGTTGAGAAGAATGCTAGAGATGGCTGAAGAGGGAGAAGAGGCATATGCGCCTTTAGTTTCATCTTGTACTTGAAGAGCAAGTTATTGAAAGTTCCACTCCTGTGACAGCAAAAGGAACCTCCAGAATGAAACCAGTGTGTGGTCATGGTTCAAACAATGGTTATGGACCATATGAGGAAGATGATGCATGTTCATTTTGCAATCATCTCCAAGATTCTCACCATATGGTAGTTGGTAAGAGTGGGTGGCTAGATTCATCTCCAATATCATCATCATCATCATAAGTTGAAAAGATGAATGACAAGTTTAAGGAGGTAATAAGAATTTCAAGTACAATTCTTTTGTTTATGTGCATAACACCTCTTTTGTAGCATTTGAGCAACATTCCAAAGGTATTGGCGTGAAGATGATTTCTAGAATGGGTTATGAAGGAGGAGGCCTCAAAATCAATGACCAAGGGATTAGAAATCCAATCATGGTTGAAGAGAGACCAAATTATCAGGGATTGGGATATGGTCAAAGGGAGTTTGGATAATGCTCTAAACGGTTCGAGGCACATAAACCATCTGAGGATGAGATGTCACACCAAGATGGTGGTGAAAATGTTCATTTGTCTCCCAAGTGAGATGAATGCTTGAAGAGACCTTTCATGTCATCATCCACTCCACTCCGTCAAAGTTGCAACCCAAGAGACATGTATAAATCTCATGGGTGTTTTTGAATGCATGGTAATTTTGTCTACTTGTGGAATATGTACCCTTGTACTTTCTATGATGCATTTGATCATTGTGTGGCTATTTGTGAGCAACACATGGTAATGGTTAAATACTGGATCAGATTCTAGGAATCAAGCATAATTAATCTCCTTCGCATGAGAGGAATTTATTTTTCAGCAAGCATGAGAAAGTTCTTTTGTACCCATTGCAAGATGCATGGGCATGAAAATGAACAACTTTGGAAATTACATCTAGAGCTTCATTCCAAGAAGGGAAAAGAGATTGTGAATCATAATGCAAGGGAAGAAAGAGGTGGTAAATATGACTTGCAACAATCCTAAAGAAACCTTTAAGGAAAAGATGATGCAAAAAGAGAACCTATAAGCCTAGGAGAGGCATAGATGAGGTAGACTTCTTTATAAAGTTGCTTTGTAAATTTGTAATTACTTGCTGTTATTTCCCTGTTTGGGTACTTTTGTAAATTGAACAATAATTGTCTCTATGTGCAACAAGTATGTGTTTTCATTGATGTTATGTATTTTCTTGTTTACAAGTCCACATGTTCAAGAACTTTTGGAATGTACAAGTTTGTCATTCAAGTTTGTCTACAAGTTTGTCATGTACTCACGAATGCGGCTTTTCGATATGAAACTTGTTGTGAATAGAATATTTTTTCTGGAGATTGTACAAGATGACTATGTTTTTGTAGGTAAAGGAAATTATATCATTGGAATTCCGCCACAATGTACTTTTGTGTACAAGCTCAGTTTGAGGATGGTAAACCAAGTTTATGTTGTTTCTGATTTCCAAGATGGAGTCAAGTTTGTCTTCAATAGTTTAACTTCAAGATGAAGTTGTTTTGAGCCGTGCAAAGATGATATTAAAGAGAATGTTCAGATTCCACTCATCAGTATTTTGTTCCTGCATCAACGATAAGAAATTTTGGATCGATTCTTAATAGGACAGTAGGTCTTCATGGAGAAGATAGGTGAAGTGCCTTGATTGAGGCTTGAATGGCACTAATTGAATAGTAAGCATTTTGGATTGGGTTTTTGGGTGATTTTGAGTTTCACCCTTATTTTATTTACCAGGAGAAGTAAAACTTTAGAGTCCAAAAGTTCCTAGTGGGGATGTGTGATAAGGTGATCAATTTTTAACTCAAAAATGAAAGTGCCAAGAAAGTCTTAAAACTGAAGTCAAGCCTAAGTGCTCATCATTCTGAATCCAATGACATTTGTTTCACCTCAATCCGACACGATATGCTCAAGTTATTGCATTCTGATCATTTGGCCTAACAACTAAAAGCAAAGGAGTAGGTCGCTGACTGGGAAACTGACTGGGTGACCGTATAGTTGAGTTAGAAGGGTGATCATGTAGGTATAGACCAACTTGGCGTTGCCAAGTGGTAGGTTCCGATTCGCCGATTTGAGGTTGATTTTGATTGGTTGATGGCTTGGTTATGTGGGCCAATGGTAGTGTGCCACGTGACCCAATCATGGGCTACCATGTGGCACCTTAGGACATTCAAAATTTTTGGCAATGGTTGGATAGAGGCTCAGCAGAATTCCAACCCCTTACCTCTAATTCATCAACGGAGTGCTCTACCAAGTCTACTATTGGTGGGTCTTAACCTATGTATTTGAGAACTACTATTTAATTTTTCTATGGCACCATTTGGGGGAAGGGGCCAGGCTACTAGCCCTGACTCACAGTCACATCCATACCACATGTCCATAGGCATAGATGAAACAAGGGGCTCGGGGACCATCCTCGACCCCTTGTCCCATATGTCACACATAACCATAATGTGGAGTTGAAATGTGCATTGGAGAGGGGGGGTTTACCACTTTCCCAACCCCTAGTCACTCTATCTCCATGAGACCACAGGCTATGGTGGTAGGCACCAATGGAGAAGGAGCTTGGTAGGAGCTCTAACCCCGTGGGTATATGCCACCACACAGGACCTTGGCAAAGCACTTACGAAGGGCGTGGAGATAAGGAGGCCATCCTTAGAGTCCCATGACCACCCACATGACCGATGTGCAACCGTTAACGAGCCTGGTGGGAAGGGTGAGTCGATTGCCTGACCCTCAGCCCCATGGCACCCAATATAACTATAACCCAACATTTAAATGGTTAGGCTGGCGGGGGTGGGTGTTAAGGCCCACCCCACGACCTTATGGGTTCATTTGGCCTGATTTTTCGCCCTTAAGGGTTATTCATAAATTTAATTGTCCAACAAATTACATTGATGGAGGGTGGACTTATCTCCTCGTTAGCGAAGAATAGGGCAGAATTGTAGGACATTTAGTCCGTTGGTCTGATTTGTAGGACATTTAACAACAAAACTCAAGAGAGAGCATGCGAAGCCATATATTTTGGGTTTTTCAGTGTTTTGGAGCCTAGAATAATCTACGTCTGGGTTTTTGGACATTCTAGATCCAATGATGACCTCTATTTTCTGATTTGAGCACATCTAAGGAGACTTTATGTAGGTTCAATTCCAAGGGTGTATGGATCAATCATGTTTTTGGAGTAGTTCTTGAAGGTGTTTGAGCATGGATAAGGCCTTGTAGGGGTTTTCTTACCTTCTGAAGTCTACTGCAACAACTATTACTTGCAGGTTTGAAATCAAGTTTACTTTTCTCACTATTTGATGTTGAGGAAAGTTACGTTTTTGCTCTTTAATGTGGAATTAAAGTACTTTCATGCTCATGTAAGCTAATTTTCAATTGGAGTATAGGGTCCTTGTAAGAGACACCTTGTTTTGTTGTTTTATGTGAGAGTTCTTTATAGGAGAACATTTCCTTGAAGGGGGAATAGCCACATGTTTATCAGGAAAAATTTTATCTACTCCTTTTTTCACTGAATATATGGAGCAGTTTAGTTACATTGGCAGGCCCAGAGATGTAGCTCAGGAGGGGTGAAGTATGTCACCAATTTTTTTATTCTCTTCATAAATACCTGTATGAGTTATGTGATGTTGTGATACTTATGTTTAAGTTTACATGTGAATACTAACTCATAACTTGAAGAGAAGTTTTGGAAAACTTGTTTTTTTTTTTAAGACCAATTTTTCATTTTGCAAAGCATCGAAATGAGTCTTTTTTGTTTTTGGAGAAGAGAAAATTGACCACCTCCTCCATTTTCAGATCATATAGTAAGAGTAACTTAAATTGCCAAAGGAAAAGAAACTGAGTTCATACTTGACATAAAGATAAACACATATACCAAAACTTGGCATGATATGTATATGAAGCTAAATCCATAAAATATAGTCAGGGATTATACTGTGGAATTGTTGTCACTGCGAAAAAATGCTCCAAAACTTTGCTTCCACTCAAATATTGGAGCCTCCTTGTGATCCTATGATTTTCATTCCTTGATTATTCTTAGTCAGTCTATGATTAGTTGATGATATTCTAAGTGCTTAAGTCTTCTTATGAGATTCTAGCTGTCAAAACCATTGTCTTACACATTTTTAGCCTTTGATTCATTCATAAGCGCACCCTTTTCTAGCAAGCATAGCAACCAATATGCATCCTAGAAAGTCAAGCACCACACAATTGTTGATGATAGTCATTGCATAGATCCTAATGAAAATGGCTATGCAGTTCCTTGTGGATGATGATTGTGTAGAAATTGCAAGAAATTGCGACTTCTAATGAAATTGAACTGAAATCAAGATACACAAATTTCTTATACTATTATGTGGAAACGAAAACACACAATAGAAACACGTGCAATAACATGCAATCATTAAAACACAAGGAACACAATGATTTTATAGGGGAACCCAATTGGGGGAAAAATTCATCTGCTTCTTTGCATTAATTCAGATGAGAATATGGTTCAACCACAATGTCTTGCTTCAATCCTAAAGCACCTCCTACACTACAATTCTAATCTCCTTCTCACTGGCCTTCTGTGACTAACAATTAGCCAAAATATGCCTCAACCTTCCTCCTATTTCCTTGCGTAATCCTTGAGGAAATTATCCCCTAAAAAATAGGAAAATTCCCTATTTCCTTGCGCAAATCCTAAAGGAATTGATCACCCAATATGATGAAAAATCTATACACTCATCTAATATATAATTGGCAGTTACAATGTGCCTTTTCCTCCAATCAAATTAGGCAATTTGAATTCCATGAACGACTAGGAATATTTTTAGTAAATTGACTCGTTAACTAAGAGATCAATGAGTTAACAATAGTTATCACTACTCCACTAAACTCCTACTAGCTCTACTAATTACTAGAGCTTAAATAACTGAGTTTAACTAACAATAACTCCACTATATTGTTATATTTTAGCAATCAACCAATGAAAAACTCTACTTCTAGCCTACAAACTCGAATTTACTAATTTAACTAGGAGGCAAGGCCATGCCATTTCAGATAACTACAATGCAAGTCATCCTGTTGATGTGGAAAATTGAATTTCTCCATTTGACTAAGGCACACGTCAAATACAACCTTTTCTTGCTACATTTTTAACAGTCCCTATTAGTAAGAAAAGGGTTCTGTGTCACCCCTATCTTGCTCTTGTGGAGCTCAAATTTTCCTATTGATAATTCCTTTGTCAAAATATCTAGATCCTACTCCTCTGTGGGAATGTACTACAACATCATGATTCTTCTTTGCACACATCTCTCAAGTGATGGTACTTGATATCAATGTGCTTGGACTAGTCATGAAATATTGGATTTTCAGAGAGTTTGATACAACTCTAAATATAAAAATAAATCACAGTAGGATCCATCAACTAACTAAAAAGACCAACGAGAATTTTCCTCATCCAAATGGCCTTTGATGCTACTTGACTAACATGCATATACTCGACCTCTATTGAGCTGAGTGCTATAAATATATGTTTCTTGCTATACTAGGAAATAACTGTTGACCCAACAAAGAAGATAGATCTTGAAGTGCTCTTCCTATCTGATCGAATCCCTACCCAATATTTGTTAGTGAAGCCTTGGAGTTTCACACCGTTAATCCTCTTGTACCATAACCCAAAATCTGTTTTTCCTTTGAGGTATCTAAGCACATGTTTTGTTTCTTTGTAGTGAAGCATGGTAGGCTTCACCATAAATTGACTCAGCTTATTAATTGCATAACATATGTCAGGCCTTGTGTTCACCAGATACATCAAGGACCCCACCAGCTATCTATAGATGGTGGCTTCTACTACTTCTCATGTAGAACCATCTTCCTTCCTCCAATTGGTAGCTAGAGGAGTTTCCATAGGCTTATAGTCCAGCATATGGAATCTTTGAAGTATTTCAGAGGTATACTTCCCCTACCCACAAACAACTCTCCATCTCCTTGCCACACTTCCAAACCAAGGAAGTAGTGCATCAAACCCATGTCCTTCATCTCAAACTCTCTTGCAAGGTCCTCCTTGCAAGACTAAATCAAATTCTCATCCCCTATCAATATCAATTCATCTACATACAAGACTAGAATGAGAAATTTTCCATCTACCACAATGTAGTATAGGTTGGCATCTCCTTCACTCTTGGTGAAGCCCAATCCACTGAGATATGTGTCTATTCGAGTGTACCAAGTAGGGGGTTCTTTCTTAAATCCATAAAGGGATCTCATGAGTCTACACACATGTGTCTCCCTATCAAATTTCTCAAACCCCTCAGTCTATTCTATGTAAATCTCTTCCTCAATGACTCCAATGCGAAAGGAAATATTCACATCCATTTGGTGGATATTCCATCCCAACTGTGCAACTAATGCTAGAATGGTTTTGATTAGGGAATATCTTTCCACTCGGGAAAATGTCTTCTCACAATCAAACCCTCTACCTGTGAGAAGCCTTTGGCCACAAATATGGCCTTGTACTTCTCGATACTACCATAAACTAAATGTTTCACTTTGTATATCCATCTAGAACCAACCAATGACTTGTTATCTGGTCTTGGGACGACCTCCCATACATTGTTCTTCATGATGGAGTCATAATCCTCCACCATGGAATCTACCCACACTAGTTGGGAAACTTCCCCCTCAAGTGAAGATGGCTCAAAATCAATAAGTTCTATCATGAGTTCCATATAACCAATATATATTTCTGGTGATCTCATATTCCTACGCAAGGATGTAGGATCTCCCACATGCTCGTTTTTATGTTGCACCAACCTGTCAACCTATCTAGTTCTCTTCCTCACCTGTTTGGAAGATTATGGCTGAGTGGGTGCATCCACTCAGCTTGCTCTTTTCTCCTCCAGATGTGGCTACTCCACAACATCCCGAGGCTCTTCTTGAGGCTTCTACTCCACAACATCACTCTAGAGAGCTTCTCATAGCCTTCTCCTCATCAAATATAACATATCTCCTCATCACTGTCATCCTAAGTGAGGGAAAATACACTCGATAGTTATGAGGTGTCTCTGTATATAAAGATACCCATCTCAGCTGTAGGCTCCAACTTTTTCCTGCTATCCTTTAAGACAAGACAATAGAATATAGATTCGAAAATTTGAAAGTGGGATACATCTAGATAACTCCTAGAGAAAGATTCTTCATGTGTGATCATGCCAAGTATTTTGTGAGGGTTGTGGTTCTACAAATAAATTTTTGTATTACAAGATTCTTCCCACAAGGACAATGGAAATCCTTGCTCATTCAACATTTCTCTTGCAGTCGCTAAAATGATTCTATTTTTCCTCTCTACCCCTCTGTCATCCAATACAACTACATAAATCAAATTTTTCTTCAACCTAGGAACATACATTACATTTTTCAAGTGAATATGGGAGCCTAACTCCCTCTTAAAGGTGACAATACCAATCCCGTTGGTACCATACCTTCCATCATCTCCAAGCTCTATAATTAATTGTAAGTCTTTCTCCTATAGGCTTCTAAATAACTCCTTAATTCCCATAATATAAAATGGGGCTCTAGGGTCCAAGTACCATACACTGCCATGCATGCATTGAGAGAGTTCAAGTACCATACACTCCTTGCTTCTAAATCATATGGTACTTGCCATGCACGCAATGAGAGAGAAATCCAATTCAAATTGTGATGTGAGAGCATCACTTTCTGCTCCTCTGGTAAGCTTATTCCTAGATTTCTTGTGCAGACACTTGGTTACATACTGTCCATATTCGTGGCAGTGAAAACATTTAATTTTGTTGAGGTATTTTTTCTTTCCATGGTTCTTTATGGATTCTACCTTTCCTTAGGCCTTCTTTCCTCTACTTTCTAGACCAAAGTTTTCTTCCTCCTCAGATTTGGATGTGACACCATCTCTAGTGTTTCTTCTAATCTCCTCTTCCACCAAATCAACCCAAAGTCTCTCTCGATATTATAGCTTATCTCTTCCATTAACTGAATCCTGATAGTTGTACCAGGATTTAGGAAGGCCAATGAGAGCTAAGCTCACAAGTTTAGATGATGGCACATTTTCTCCTTGTTACACAAAAATATCGTCATCATGATTATTTGCAGTCAGTATGGGTCTATCATTACTTATATTGTCTTCCTAAGCAAGTCCCAGACCTCAACTCTTCAAATCAAGCTTTGGAAATGAGAGAAAGACATTAAAAATCAATGTAACTCTGGTTCCGCACTTTCTCTCATGGTCACCTGCGGTCCCGCACCTTTTGTGTATAAAAGTTGTGTACCTACCCACTCTGTCCCTAACAGTGTAGGTGCGAACCCCTGTGAAAGTCAAAAGGCGCAAGTTTTATCTTAAAAAACTCACTTTGGGTTAATTCTAGAGGATTCTAGAAGGAATTTTGACGTGGATTGTTCGCTTTGAGGTGGTTCATGCATCCCAAAAGAGAAGGAGCTAATCCCTTGATGAGAGGAGCTATCCCTTTGAAGGAGGGCTTTATCCCTTTGAAGGAGGACCTAGTAACCTCCTTCCATTGCACTATAAATACAGGCATTGGGCTGGTTGCTAAGGAGGTTAGAAGCTGAACATTTTTTAGGGTAAATGCTGGTGAAATCAAGACTTCCTAGTTAAGCCTAAAGAGGATAGATCACATACCTTTTTGGTTTCATTGGGGAGTGAGTGAAACTTGTCAAAGTTGAGGAGACTTCTTGCTGGACCCTGGGAGGAGCTTGTACAGCGTCAAGGCAAAGGTTGTAAGGTCCTTCTTCTTTTGAATTAATACAATCAAACTCATTTTTCTCAACAAGTATCTTATGTTATTTGTTTCATGGACTCCTTGACTTTCATGTTAAATATGTTTTATGCAATTGGCTTTTCAGGTGCTATTTAATTTGTTTGCCTTGTTTGTGTTTGCAGATCCGCGAAAAGGAGCTCATTTGGATCGAAGGAGCGAGGGCATCCACAAGCTAGCGTTGGACCTAAGATAGGCCCTAAAAACACTTGTTTTCTATTGTTTATTAAAGCATATTTAGAGAAAGATAGTGTCTGGTTGGTTTGCTTGTCATTAGGTCTTCTTTTAGATTCTAGGAAGGTCTATCTTGTCCGCAAGATCGACTTATTCCGCGTGACAAAATGGCGACCATACTGGGGACTTGATTGTTTTCCTTGTTTATACTTTGACCTGAGAAACTGTATTTTTGTTTCTGTTTTTGGCTTGATGATTGTGGGATTGGGCGATTTTAGTTAATCTTGAGTTAGTTTTTATTTTTCATTGTTTTGGGAGAAGTACGCACCCTCTGAGTTAAGCACAGTGCGTACCTGTACGCGCTTTTGCTTTGTCCACAGAGCATGAACGCACCTGTGTAAACAGGTTGCCTGCGTACCCTGTCAAAGTTTTGAGAAATTTTAAAATTTTCTCTTTTTTATTAGTTTAGAATTTTTTTATAGGTTTTAGCCATTGCCCAGACCTGCGTGTACCCTGTCAAAAACTTTCCTTGGATTGATTTCATTAGTGTTAGGGTTTTAGGTGAAATTCCTAGGAGTTTTGCTTGTTGGGTTTGTTTTTCGTTTTGGTAGTGTAGTGGCTCTGAGCTTAGAGGCTGTAGGGACTTCAGATCACCTTAGTGTCTACCAGCCTTCTTATGAGTCTGACCATGTATGAAATCTCCCCTTGTTGAGGAATCCACTTTGTATTTTCTCATTTCAAAACTTCGCAAAGCTTGTGTTTCAGAGTTTGGATTTCCATTTTAAAAAAGAAAACAAAATTGGTTGTTCCTGACTGATTTTTGATTCTGCATAAATTAGTCCTTAGCTTGCATCTAGCTGAGTAAAACATCCTTATAAAAGACTTTTAGTAGGCTTTGACTTCAAATAGGTTTTTATAATTTGTAGCTCTCAAAGTTAGTCATTTTCATTAGTTTTGAGTGTTTTATTTACAAAATATAAAAAATCTCTTTTGAGAAAAAGTTTGTTTTTTGTAGTGATTGAGTGCTTTGAAACGAAAAAGGGAAATTTTTGTGAAATAATTAGTTGTCTCGTTTTGAGTGCTTTGGAAAGGAAAAGCTCTTCTTTTAATTTGTTAAATTGAGAAAGATTTGTGTTTACAAAGTATTTGCATTCTCAAACTCTTTCTTAGTTTTAGAAGTTCATCGAAAAGAAAAAGATTGTTTAGATCATCTTAGGTGCATTTTTAGTGATTTTGAGTCGAGTCTTCATACCACGAGTTTCATCTCCGCACCTTTGGACTTAAACAAAAAACCACTAAAATTAACGCTTAAAGTAAAATTCACCTAGTAACATTTTTATTTCTAGGGCTCTGATACACCAACTCAGCTTAGGCTACTGTCTTGGAGTAGGAGAGTAATTAACTCTCCAAGACAGTAAAAACAAACAAGTAGATGTATCTTGTGGTAGGGAAGAAATCCAATTGTTGCATTTATGCTCTGGGAAAGCTCCTCTTAAAGGAGAAGCACGAGATCGTGTCCGAACCAGTGTAGGAATCAATCCTTCCTCATTGGGAACGACGCCAGATATTCACGTATTAAAAATGGTAAACCTCGGATTAACCATTGTCGAGGAGCCTGGGGTCACTTGTTGGTAAACCTTGGATTATGTCAAGGAGCCTTCAAGGGGATTGAGCTTGCTACTCTGCCCTTGCGTGCGTATCGGATTGTAGACTGTTCCCCCAGGTGTATTTGCCTCAATTGGTAACCTTAGTGGCTATATTCTTTAGGACTCTTCTTGAGGTGACAGTGGTGGGAAGATCCCACTGTACCTGGAGCAGACGTCGGCTAGACTCACTTGGATTTTCTGGGGGGTTCACTTCACTCGAGACGGTTAAGTGGAGGAACTTGTGCTAGTCTATTCATTAAGCAGGTTGCCGGGGTAACTGTTCCAACCGCCATTTCTGTACTGAACTCTGCGACGTTGGATTTCATCACCTACTAGTGTTTTCGATCCGGAAAGTTATTGTTTGTGTGTGTTTGATCTCCTAGATTCTTTAGGCGTGTGATTCAAATTTTTTTGGTCCTTTAGAGACTTTAGGTGTTTTTTCATTGAGATTTTACTTTGTTTGCGTGTGAAGTAGTTAAAAGTCTTTAACTGTGGCTGAATTACCAAGACAGTCCCGTAGACTTCGAGGCCAGTCTCCTAAGATTATAAATGTAGCTGAGTTACTGAGGAAGTCCCGTAGACTTCGGGGCCAACCTCCTGAGGAAGTACCGAGCCAACTTCAAGGTTTAAAAGTCCTCATAACTCCTAGAGACAGTAGAGTTGGATCACCAGAAGAAGGAGAATCTTCTTTGATAGTACATCCTGATTTTCAAACGCCATTAGCAGAATATAATCCACAGTCAGTGTCTGTCTCTGAAATCGCTAGTAGCTTTTCATCTACTAGTGATATAGGTGAAGAACCCGAAATATCCGAGCCTGAAAGTGAATTTGTTGCTACTCCGACATCGGGGTTTGTTTCTCCAACTTTTAGTGGTCCTGGTTCACCTAGGGTAGAAAGAGTAATCACTCAAGATCTTCCTTCTGGACTTATTTCTATTGAAGAACTTGCTCCGGAAGAAGAAGTAGGCATCCCTATCCCTGAAAATCAACCTGTCATTGAACTAAGGGAGCGTGAATCAATTTTTTACATTCCACCTAAGAGTAGTTCTTGGTATCTTTCTTTGACTAATTATTTAGAAAACTCAAGGTTAAGTTTTTCACCACCTCGTGCTCCTTACCACTCAACGCCTAGAGGTTTTTATACTCCCGTAAATATGTTAGGACAGTCGTCCATGTTTACTCAATCGCCTGAATCCTTTTTGTACGGCGGTCCATCTGTTCCCTCTGGGTATCAGTCTCTTTCTGGTACTTTTTTGGGAGCATCTCCTCAACCCATTGAGCAAGGGTTATTAACTGGAAGCAATGGTAATAAACCATTGAGTGTAGAAGACATTCTTATGATGTCAGGTTCTATTCCCAATCCTCAACCTCAAGGTGGCCAGTTACCGCCTGGGGGGCAGCCTCAATTAACGCTTGGGGGGCAACCTCAAGGTACACAATTTACATCTGGGGGGAAACCTCAAGGAAAGTACATACCTACGGGATAGTACGTTCTTCAAGGTCAACCCCAGACTCAATATGTACCCCAAGGTCAACCCCAGTATCAATTTATACCTCAAGGTCAACCCCAGTATCAGTATGTGCCTCAAGGGTATCAACCCCAAGGTCAATACTCGAACCAAGGTTTCCAACCACCCCAAGGTCAAAAATTTGTTCAAGGAATGGGAAATGTACCTTTCAATTATCAATCCTACCCTCAACCCGGTTATGGTCCTCAATATTCTCAACCAGTTATGGGTCAGTACCCCGGAATGAATATAGTGTGGGATCCATCGCAAACCCAATAGGTGTTGCAGCCAAGTGTACAGTTGTCATCTCAAACTGGACAACCCTTAGTTTCTGGTACATCCCAGCAACCGATCCAGTCTAACATTCAAACTTCTGTACCTTCGGTAGTTTCTCAGCCTGGGCCTAGTACACCTCGTACTCCGCCTCAAACGACTGCTACAACTGCCGCTACATCTATTCAGTCTACCCCACCTACTTCTGGAGTATCGACAACTCCGGTTTCTACTGTTCCTGTATCTACTCCTCAGACATCTTTACCACTGTCTGGATCTATGATTCAGACTTCGGTTCAGATGCCTGTAGGACAACCTAGTTTAAGTACGGTTGTCACAAGTCAACCACAATTCACCTATCAATCGTACCAGGGATAGTACCAATTCGGTCCTACTGTCCAGCAGCTAGTTTATCAGTATCAACCGTATCCTGGGTACACTTATCAACAACCTCAACAACCCCAGTACGGTCCGGTTAATCCTGGTTTTCCGAGAGGATACAATATCCCGAATGCGATTCCTATTCCTAGTTATCCTGGATATCCTCCTCCTGGGGCTGGTCTCATAACCCAGAGTTTTAGGGATCCTAATCGGCAGTTACCGTTTATCACAACTTTGGACTTACCTGACTTGTCGCGCCTAACGAACGATCCCATTAATTATCTTCCGTTTTGGCCGCCAATGCCGAATAAGTTGCCCAATGACATTCCCAAGTTCGAAGGTAAATCAGGAGAGGACCCGTCGAACCATGTGATGACTTACCACCTTTGGTGTGCGTCTAACTCCATCACAGATGATTCGATCTGTCTTAGACTTTTCCAGCACACACTAATTGGTCTCGCGGCCAAGTGTTACATTGAGTTACCGCGAGGCACTTTTTATAATTTTAGTCAGTTAGCTACCTCGTTTTTAACTCATTTTCAGTTGCCAGTCCGATATGAAAATGGCACAGAATTGTTAACTTCGCTAAAACAGTCGACATCCACGTACATTTCAGATCATATTCATGAGTGGAGACGTCGACATCGTTTAGTGAAGGTATTTATTCCGGATAAAATCTTGGCCGAGTGGTTTGTAAAATCTTTGTTGCCAAAGATCACTGAAGATGTTGCTAAAGCCAAAGTGGTTACTGAGGAGAAAGTTATTGCTCAAGCACAGTACCTTGACTTGGTCTATACTCAGTCAGGTACGTTACACGAAAAAATCCCCGATCTTCCAAAGTCAAATCAAATCGCTGCAGCTCCTTCAGGATCTCATGCCACTGACGGTATGATTGGTACGGTTAACACTAAAAGTAAGAAGAAATCCTCCAAGAATTCTTCTCCTATTATAACCTTGCCTGATTCCCCAACAGGAGATTCTTGTGCAGATATTTCTGCCGATATTCACGTTGTAGAGTCATCTACAGCCAAATCAAAATCCGGTGGGAAGAAGAAAGGAAAGAAGAAGAATAAAACGGACAAAAGTTCAAAGGAGAAACCTGAAAAGGCGGAATCCAATGACGAAAAACGCAAACCTCGTTATCCTTGTCTCATTTGTGACAATGAACATTTTACAAGAGACTGCCCTCATCGTGCAGAGGTTGCAAAAATTGTCAAGGGTTCCCAAACTCCTGCTGTTTTGAAGGATCCTTTTCCGGCTCAAGACAGTAAGATGATAGGTTCATCCTCGAGTGCCAATGAAGAACCCATATTGATGATGTCCCATGTTAGGATTGCGACTCGATCACATGATTATGGTAGTAAGAGTCCTGTTGATGGTAAAGAAGCAGAATCTTCTCATTCTAATCCATCAACCTCAGCTCCCGGTTCCGATCCACTACAGATCGAGAAACCTAATCTAGACTTGCTAATCAAACCGCCCGCCAAGGGTATACTTCGAAAGTCAGCTTTCAATCCACATGCGAGAGCAGCTCAGAATTATAACATTGTTGAGGATTTAGCTGTTTCACCCTCAGCAATGTTGGCTTTGGAAGTGCTGCAATCATGCCCAACACAACGTAAATTACTTTTTTTGGCTATAGGAGCTGTTGATGTTCAGGACCCGAACCTAATAATTTTCGATCTAGAAAATAGTACACCACATTTGCCTCATCAAATGGCTTTCTAGATTCTAGTGATAGTAAAAAACAGGCCTATTCATCGGACTGTAATTGATGAGGGAGCCTCAACGTGTATTATGTCGATACAGTGTTGGAGATCGCTTGGTTCTCCTTCACTAAATCAATCCCCGACGATTCTAAAGGCCTTCGATGGCCGTGGGTTTCATCCTTTTGGCATTCTATAGGATTTTCCTATAGGGGTTGAAGGAAAAACCGTTAGTTTAGATGTGGAGGTGGTTGATGCCCCTCTAGACTACAACCTTCTCTTGGGTCGAAGTTGGTCTTATGCTATGACAGCGGTCATTTCATCGGTCTTTCGAGTAATAAAGTTTCCACATAATGGAAAGATCGTAACAATAGACCAGCTGGTTTACTTTTCATCCGACCCAGCCTCTTCGGAGACTATTCAACATGTTGGTAAAACGACTATCCCATATAAGGATGTTGGAGTAGGATTAGTTAAAGATGCCGGTTTACTGGGAACTTTTCCTTTTCCTCCAATCAACGCATCATCTTCATTTGCAACCATTCATATGATTACATCAGACATCATTATGTATGATGATCCTTGGATCGTCTCTTCTGAATCTGAGATAGACTCATTTGGTAATTCCATGCCTTTGAGTCCATATGAAATTGCCTATGAAGCCGTGCAGTCTTTTGCCGACTCGTGTTCAACCAAAAATGACTTAATGAATGTGGTCCGTGAGGAATCACTTTTCACATCAACCTCGAATTTAACTACGTTTTCTGAACTTGTTCACTCTGATGAGCAAATTCGTAAAATCCTATGTGTAGATGATTTACCATGGGAAGATCTCCATCACAGATCTTCGTTTTTACCTGAGGGTGATCGTTTTGAAAATGATTTCTCATCAATTTTTACAACTAAATATGTCAAGGAACCTCAGAATCTAATGAAACATCCCGATTCAGAGTTAAATTTGGGAAACATCTCTTGAACTATTCCTATTGACATTTCGGTTAAGCCCGGAATTGTTGAGAACATTCATATAGGTGCCTCGTGTGCAGATAACGAAATTCAATTATATAAGGCCCTATTTCAAGAATTCCGCAACGTGTTTGCCTGGTCCTATGAGGAAATGCCAGGAATTGATCCCGCGATTGTTGTTCATGAGATCAAGACTTACCCGTCCGGCAACGTTTGCGTCAGATTCACCCACGAAAAACTGTTGTAATTAAAGCAGAAGTTGAAAAACTGTTGAAAGAAGGTTTCATTTATCCGATCCCGTTAACGGATTGGGTATCGAATATTGTTTCGGTTAACAAAAAGTAGGGAACAATAAGAATATGCATCGATTATAGGGACATTAATCGAGCCTGTCCAAAGGACAATTACCCAACTCCCTATATCGATCAAATCATTGATGATTGTGCTGGCAGCGAAATATTTTCCTTTATGGACGGTTTTTCTGGATACAATCAAATCAACATTCTACCTGTCGATCAACCAAAAACGGCTTTCATTTGTCCATGGAGGACATTTGCTTGTTGCAAATTACCTTTTGGGCTTAAGAATGCTGGAGCAACTTTTCAAAGGGCGATGTCTTATGCGTTTCATGACATCAAGCACATTGTGCAACCATATCTCGATGATTTACCTGCTCATTCATTACATCGAGCTGATCACCTCGTCCATTTACGAGCAATCTTTATGAGATGTAGGCATTATCGTATTCGGTTGAACCCACACAAATGTGTCTTCTGTATAGAAACGGGTCGATTGTTGGGATCTGTAGTTTCGAAAGCCAGCATTCGCGTTGATCCCTCGAAGGTCGAAGCTATCATCAAATTGCCTCCTCCTTCGAGTCTTCGCCAACTCCAAAGTTTGCAGGGGAAAGCAAACTTTTTACGACGATTCATTCCTAACTACGCCGAGGTTACAAAGGGTTTTACCCAGTTGTTGAAGCAAAACACTCAATTCCATTGGGATGAGATAGCTCAGAAATCTTTTGATGCACTCAAACACGCGTTGACCCATGCACTGTTGTTGCATCCTCCCAACTACAACCAGGATTACTTCTTGTATCTCGCCGCTTCTCATTCCACCATTGGAATGGTCTTAGTTCAGGAAGAAGAATTCGGAATGGAACATGTGATATATTACCTTAGTCGAACGTTAAATCCAACTGAGCTAAAATACTCACATGTGGATAAATTGGCATTGGCAGCCGTTCAAGCTGTCCAACGTTTTTGTCACTACATTCTACTACGTAAAACTACAGTCATTTCGGATTGCAACCCTATGATCTACATTTTGACCAAGCAATTGCTAGGGGGCAAGTACTCTAAATGGATCGTTATCCTGCAAGAGTTCGACTTGGAATTTGAGAAATCTAAGTCTAAGAAATCTTTAGTTTTTGCGGAGTTAATGTGTGACTTCCCGCGTGCTGACACGGAAACTGTGGCGGAGGAGCCCATTGCGGACGAATCCTTGTTTCTAATCAGAACTTTAGATCCATGGTATGGGGATATCATCGTTTATCTCCAGACCCAATCCTTTCGGCCAGAAATTTCCAGGTCAGAACGTCGGAAAATTCGATTCTAGTCCCAACAATTCAGAATTATTGGAGATACTCTTTATCGCCGTGGGGCGGACTCTGTTTTTCAACGTTGCTTAACTCACGAGGAAGCTGAAAGGGTTCTAAATGATTGCCACTCTGGAGCGTGTGGCGGTCATATGTCTGGGTATGCCACAGCCCAAAAGATATTGCGCGCTGGCTACTTCTGGCCATCCTTATTTAAAGATTGTATTACGGCGGTCCGAAAATGCCACAACTGCCAGATTTTTTATCGTAAGATGCGTGCTCCACCTGCTCCTCTCCACCCTATAATTGCCGTTGGTCCTTTTGCCAAATGGGGTATCGATTTTATTACATGTAACCCTCACTCGGCCGGGGGGCATGCGTATATCATCCTTGCAGTAGATTATTTTACTAAGTGGGCCGAGGCGATGCCTACATTCGAGGCAGACGACAAAACAGCTGCAATTTTCGTGTTCAATCATATAATTGCTAGGTTTTGTGTCTCGCAAGCGATAATCACTGATCATGGGCATCATTTTCGAAACATTATGATGACCGAACTTACAAGCCAGCTTGGTTTACGTCACGATAGTTCAACCCCTTATTATCCACAAGTGAATGGTCTGGTTGAGTCCATCAACAAAGTTTTAGTTATCATGATCTGACGAATCATTGGGATTCATCGGTCGAATTGGCACAACATGCTGTTTTCAGCGCTTTGGGCGTACCGAACTTCAGTAAAAACATCAACAGGGTTCACTCCTTTCCAACCAGTTTATGGTTTGGAAGCCGTGTTACCAATTGAATGCGAATTCCCGTCACTGCAAATGGCCATCGAGTTACTTCCAGCCACTTCCGAAGAGGAAAAGTGTTTGTTATACTTGGCTCAATTAGATGAGAATCGACGTGATGCTGCATTGGCGATCGAGACTCACGCAAAATGGATAAAAGCTCAGTATGATCGAAATGTGACCCCACGAAATTTTTCGGAAGGAGATCTAGTCTTAGTTTATGATCAAGCTAATGATAAATTAGGCGTTGGAAAATTCGTTCCTATGTGGCATGGTCCCTATGTTGTCAAGCGAAAGCTAGCCAAAGGGGATTATGAATTGGTAGACTTTGATGGGGACTCTTTGGGTAAACCCAGAAATGGCCTTTACTTGAAGAGGTATTATGCTTAAAAGAATGGGTATGGAGATATTTTTTAGTTAGGATAGTTTTTTCTTTCTAGCTGGTGTGTTTTAGTTTAAACAATGTGCTTAGCTTAGAGAGTGTTTTTCGTCATTATTCCTGCTTATCTTGGTTTTACTCTTGATATTGCAGATGTCGATGCCTCTCCAAACATACATTGGTTTTGCTGATGGTGCTTGTCGTAATACACGGAACGTCTCTTCCGCAGCTTGGGTTATCTATTCGCCCTCTGACGAGTTGGTATCTATGCATGGGGTAAACCTCAGTCAAACAACGAACAACATTGCTGAGTATAGTGCAGTGATTGAGTTATTGTCTGAATCTATTTCATTTGGGATTCGGCGTTTGATAGTGAGGTTAGATTCTGAAATCGTTGTATTACAGCTTAATAGAGTGTATGCCATTAGAAATCCAGTGTTATTAAGATTATTTTTGAGAGTGAGTCTCTTGGAACGTGAATTTGATTATATTGAATATCAGCATATTCCAAGGTCTTTAAATACATTAGCAGATGCAATTGCTTCTCGAATGTTAAACAAACATTTGCAATAATCATACATGTGAATTTAAAATCATTCCATAACATGATTTACAGGATAAGCCGATAATAGTGATATATATATATATAGGAGTGTGTAAAAAAATACATCGTCCTCGATCATAGGTTGAAAAACACCTTATGATCGGCAAAAATGATAAGTACAAAAAACAAAAATGTCACATGTGCCCACAATAGGCGATCATCCTATCACTGGTGATGATCTCTATTAAGAAACCACTGCACGGGCCACCTTGCAAAGGAGCCTCCTAAAAGGTCTCGGGACTCCAATCACATAGCGCTGAAGTCGACGAGGAATGTCGTCTATAGTAGTCTCAGGAATATCTCCTGTCAAGCGCTCGAGATGACCCTCCAACTCGGCCAAAACCTCTGCTGATTCATCCTGTGGGGCTGGCATGGGTGCAACTGGTTGCCCCCTCTCGAAAGGCCGGAGAGCGGCTGGTCACTGTGGACCCACATCTGCATTTGAAATTTTTACTATCAGTTTTGAGACGATGGAAAAATAAAAAAAAAATTAAAATAGGAAAAAGTTGAAAAGGATTTTACCTGACTCGTCCCACTGCTCTCCTGGTGGAAGAGCCATGTCTGGGTCACCACGAAAATCTATCCCAGCATAAGGGAAGTCCTGAATGGAAAAGACCTGGTTTTCCAACCATTGGAAATACTCAGGTTTGAACCAAGCAACCTCTGTCCTCTCGTCCAGGTGACGGGCCATGACTGCGACCCATCGCATCAGTTTGGGCTCTCGAGGAAGCCCAGCTCCAATAGTAAGGTGCTGTGGGATCAGCATAGGAACCCTCTCCAGGCCAAAACTCATGACCAAAGACCCATAACGAAAGGTCTTTAGTCGTCCGTTCTTGGCCCTGGTCAGTTGGCCTTTCACATTAGCCAACACGGCATCGCACCAGTTGAGGATGGTGCCTCGAAAGCAATCAACTGCCATACGCATCTGGGATCCGGTGGCAATATGTAATGCGGTAGCTCCGCAAAGTCTGGTGATAGTAAACGCAATCACCATGAGTTCAGGAAGGGATATGGTCTTTATGTCTATCCCTTTCTCTCTAGCTAGGCTGTTACAGTACTCTAGCCGAAGGCTATCGACAGACTGGCCACCTGGCCTAGTCCCGTGCAGAGTCAATTCTTCGCCTCTCTTAGGCAAACCAGTCAAGAAATATATGTCCGCCGGCTCGATTTCGAGCTGGTGATCACCAATGAAGAAGCACTGGTCCTGTATGCTCCATCTGTCAACCAGCCACTGTAAGAAATCCACCTGAGCCCTCATGCCAGGAATGGCCCAGAATTTGTACAGTCCACACGCCCTCAAAGCATCAAGTGAAGGCTGATGATTCCATGCGGCAGCATCCACGTCCTCATGCTCTCATTCACGCCAATCTAGCATGATGTACCCTCTGCATTAAGTATAAAGATTAATTAAATTGCTAAAAAATATTTTGATTGGTCCATTTTTGAGAATCTTTGGGTTCAAAACCCTTCGGCGGGGTACGCACCCTCCGGGTTAGACACAGTGCGTGGGACCGCACTTTGTCTACATGTAAGGTGCGGACCCCGAGCATTTTCCCAATGGAGAAAAAGTCGGGGTCCGCGGGTCCGCAATGGTAAACCTGCGAGCCCCCGCGCGCGGGTTTTGCCCCTAAAAACCCTCCCAAAAAATAAAATGAAGGACTAAAAAAAAAACTAAACGGTTGAAAATGAAGAGTAGGATGATGTGGATTACCTGGAGAAGATGGCGCTCGATTCTGACGGTTGGATTTTCTGCAATCTTCACGGGAAGTTTTCTAAGCAAAAGCACTATTTTCTCACCCAAACTCAAACGGTAAAAATGAATCGACAAAGGCCCTTTTTATAAGTTTTTTGAGTAAATAAATTGCAAATTTGTTTATGTTTCACTTTGAAAAGGTATTTTGCGATGTTTTTATCCATTTCAAACAGGTATGAGTAATGTTTGTGTTTTTGTGCAGAATAAAGGATTATTCAGGCGAAATCTACCATTTTTCGACAGAAAAACATGTAGAGTCATCTTTAAGCTCTTTTCTGACTCCTAAAACATGAAAAGATTGCCGAGTGTTTCTTTTAAACTCGTTAAAATGGAATTAAAAGACGGTCCCCTTACAGCTCTTTTCCAACCGTAAAAATATGAAAAGATTGTCGGATTTTTGTCATTTCAAATTTGATACTGGTTATAAAACGACGTGTCATTGATCACTTTTTTACTTTTTCGAGTCAAAGGCGCTAATGATGAAAAGTACTCCTTGGTTGTAAAAGATCAAGCGGTTCTCTCAAGTATTATTTTATACTTTTTCGAGCTTGAGAGACACAAATTTACGAAAAAGGTCAACCCTGGAGTCTTCTTAAGTTTTTTCAGACACTCTAAAATTGAAAAAAAGCCGAGTTTCTCCTATACTAGACTCGTTAAAATTTCACAGTAAAGGACTTGTTCAATTACAAACAAGAACGAACCACTCCTTCTTAGGGTTCGAATTTAAACTAAGTTGGACTCATCCGAAGGATGATTTTATAATCAAGCAAGTGTTATCTTCCTCAAGCTTGTCAAAAATAAAGAGGTACTTGCCAGAAATGGTGGGGGAAAAGAGAGGAAAATGAGCCTGTTTGTCATACTTTGTAACCACTCTTGAACACGACACTTTTATTCACCTGGGTTGGGAAATCCTTTGCCTAACAGTTGATCAAACCACATTGAAAGTCTTCAGCCAGTTTCTGGGTATTAACTTTGGGTCAATTGTCACCAAACCATTTGTTGTGTCATTATGTGTTCAAGAGGTCACTGCCAATAAGCCATTCATCTGCAAAATATCTGTCATCCATCTTGACCATCCCTGAGTCAGTTCTTGCAACTAAATTTCTTCAACTTGATCTATGATTTCGTGTTGTGGGCTTGCCTACGACGGATCACTTTCTATCGACATCAACCCATTATCTAGAAAGGTGATCTAGGAATCGTCAGTACCTTGAGATCTGCATGCATCAATGGCAGGTTTCTCGCCTTTGACGACAGTTTACATTATTGACTTTCGATCAAAGGATTCCGTGACATGCTCGACATCGACACATTTATTCGCATCTCATGGATTGTACTGGGTACTTTGAGAGCCATTGACATCACTGGTGGTTTCTCTCACACTTGTTAACGGTTTACATCATTGACTGGTAATCAAGTGGTTTCTACCATGTTCAACATCAACACATTCATTCGCATGGATATAATCGTACTGTTTCGGGAAGTAGAAATGAAGACCCTGGATCTAGTTTCCACAATCCAGGCTGCGAGGAATTTTGTATTCATTATATAATGGACTATTCATAAACAGATGGCTACGTCCATACTGTGTCCACATGAGTCTATACTTGTGATGTTTTACAAGATCATTCCTGTATCAGAGCAGTAGTTAGTTTTTCTAGTCAATTTTGATCTGAACATGGGAATGCCTACCTCAGCGATGATATGATATCAGATATATATTTTTCATTGAATGTTTTTACAGGTTCCAACCGGGTTCTCCACAAGATGATCCTTGAAATGATAAAGTACTTCACTCTTCCTAAATGATAAGAAATCCTCATCTACTACAGACTTCGCACTTTATGGGGCAATCTGTTACACAAAAATATCATCATCATGATTATTTGCAGTCAGTATGGGTCTATCATTACTTATACTATCTTCCTAAGCAAGTCTCAGACCTCAGCTCTTCAAATCAAGTTTTGGAAATGAGAGAAAGACATTAAAAATCAATGTAACTCTCGTTCCGCACTTTCTCTCATGGTCACCTGCGGTCCCGCACCTTCTGTGTATAAAAGTTGCGTACCTACCCGCTCTGTCCCTAATGGTGTAGGTGCGGACCCCTGTGAAAGTCAAAAGGCGCAAGTTTTTTCTTAAAAAACTCACTTTGGGTTAATTCTAGAGGTTTCTAGAAGGAATTTTGACGTGGATTGTTCGCTCTGAGGTGGTTCATGCATCCCAAAAGAGAAGGAGCTAATCCCTTGAGGAGAGGAGTTATCCCTTTGAAGGAGGGCTTTATCCCTTTGAAGGAGGACCTAGTAACCTGCCTCCATTGCACTATAAATACAGGCATTGGGCTGGTTGCTAAGGAGGTTAGAAGCTGAACATTTTTTAGGGCAAATGCTGGTGAAATCAAGACTTCCTAGTTAAGCCTAAAGAGGAGAGATCACATACCTTTTTGGTTTCATTGGGGAGTGAGTGAAACTTGTCAAAGTAGAGGAGACTTCTTGCTGGACCCTGGGAGGAGCTTGTACAACGTCAAGGCAAAGGTTGTAAGGTTCTTCTTCTTTTGAATTAATACAATCAAACTCATTTTTCTCAACAAGTATCTTATGTTATTTGTTTCATGGACTCCTTGACTTTCATGTTAAATATGTTTTATGCAATTGGCTTTTCAGGTGCTATTTAATTCGTTTGCCTTGTTTGTGTTTGCAGATCTGCGAAAAGGAGCTCATTTGGATCGAAGGAGCGAGGGCATCCACAAGCTAGCGTTGGACCTAAGGTAGGCCCTAAAAACACTTGTTTGCTATTGTTTATTAAAGCATATTTAGAGAAAGATAGTGTCTGGTTGGTTTGCTTGTCATTAGGTCTTCTTTTAGATTCTAGGAAGGTCTATCTTGTCCGTAAGATCGACTTATTCCGTGTGACACTCCTACTCCTCCAAGTTCATCTCAAACGTAAGTGAATCTAGATAGGTACTATGGAATGGTTTCATTTTTCTACATTCGAATGCTCTTGAGTTTATCTCTCAATGCCAATTTCCTGCCATCACTTCTGCTCTAGAATAGATATGTGATAGTTTTCCACATTGCAAAAGGAGTCTTGTTTTCATGCAATTTCGAAACCACATGATCCCTGACAACCTCCAGAATAATCCTCCTAGCTTTTGTTGTGTCTTTCTTCCACTGAGAAAGTGCTTGTGCATTTGATGCTGCTAGTTTTTGAATATTTGTTTGTGTTTTCCCATACTCCATTTTCATCCATGACGACTTCCATTCTATCTTTCCAACCACAGAAATTCGATGTTCCCTCCAAATTATGCATACTCAAGCCACAATCCATTGAAAAACATTTTTCTTGCACTGAAGAACATCTGCACAAAAAAACATGCAAATCGAATTTTTTCTGAGAGAATATCTAGGACAAGGTTTCTATGTAGTCTTCTTTGGCTCAGATCCCATGTAGAACTTTCAAGAAATTTCTACTACTAATTAAATTTAATTAAAATCAAGAGACACAAATTTATTCTACTATTCCATGGAAATAAAAACACATGATAGAAACGCATGTAATAACATGCAACCATTAAATCACAAGAAACACAATTATTTCACGTGGGAACCCAACTGGGAAAAACCCCTCCACTTATTTTCATTAATTTAGATGAGAATATGAATCAATTACAATGTCTTGCTTCAATCTCAAAGCACACCCTGCATTGCAATTCTGATCTCCTTCTCACTGACTTGCTCTGACCAAATCTTAGCCAAAATAGGCCTCAACATTCCTCCTATTTCCTTGTGCAATCCTTGAGGAAATTAACCCCTAAAAAATAGGAGAATTCCATATTTCCTTGCGCAAATCCTAAAGAAATTGATCACCTGATGTGATGCAAATCTTGTACACTCAACTAGTACATAATTGAGAATTAAAATGTGTCTTTTCCTCCACTCAACTTAGGAAATTTGAATTCTATGCATGAATAGGACTATTTGATCTAGGTGGATGTTGGTGGCCACCTGCCTATCCCACTTGGACCCCCACAACTGTCTCTTTCAGTTTTTCAGTTTCCTTAATTGTAGCATAGTTTACTATTTTTAGCAGTTTTTTGGGTCCTAAACTTCTGGAGCTGTTTAGAGGCCCTAAATGACCTCTTTTTGGGAAAATTGGGAGCAACATGGGTCCATGGATTGATGTTGCTCATCCCAAATTTGTAGTCCTCAGATAGATCTTTCTAACAAGGTATTTTTCTCTTCAAACGAAGATCGTATGCCAAAGTTACGACCCTGGGAAGTTGATGTACCAAGTTACCCAAACAGGGCCCACAATTTTGGCGCTTCATCTCCTAGGGTTAGGTTTTTGGATGTTTAGGGTTTTCCATTGTTTCTCAATAATAAATAGGCCTTTGTGCCTCATTGTAACACAGTTCAGAGGCATGTAGCCGCCACATCTCTCCTCAGAGATAAGCTACCATCGCCCGAGCCAGTTTATTTCCATTTCTGTTTGTAAGCATATTTCAGTATTTTACATTAATGAAATGAAGTATTATTTCTACTGCATATCTTTATTTATGGTTATCTCTGTAATTTGTTACATTCCCATTTAAGTCCAGATCAGTGGTATCAAAGCGGTCTGCTCTTTCTCTGTTTTTCTTTCTATGTCCCCAATGAGGTTGGGATATAAGGAGTTAGGGCTTGAACTGGTCGAACCTTTGCAAGACCAACCTCGCAAATCCCGATGGCTTCCCATGGCAAATGAAAAGAAAGACAAGGGTTTAGGAGATCCTATCAAAATATTCCTCGAAGAAGCTCTTGAGCGACAGAGGAACACGATGATGGAAAACTTTGCCCAGATCCTTTAGCGGCTACCTAGGGGCAATGCATTTGCTTCCAATAGCTACTCTGGAAACACCACATCGTTTCTGGTACAAGTTAACTTTGAAATCCCCATATTCAAGGGTCAGATAGATGCAGATGTTGTAGATAAATGGTAAATCTGCTAGATGGTTATTTTTTTGTTCATGATTTTTCCAGTCAGGAAAAGATCACTTTTTCACTTCTCAAAGCAGCCCCCCACATGAAGGACTGGTGGGAAACCTACTGCGAGCAGAAGGATGAAAGTATACACTCACTATTTTTAGTTTCTTCCACTTGGAATTCATTCTGGGATGCTATCAAGAAGAAGTACTACCATGTCAAGAACTATGAGGACAATACATAAAGTGGGCCACGTTGCAGCAAGGAAGGGACCAGATGTGTTGGAGTTCACAAATATTTTTCATACCCTTAGCATAAAGTTGGGTATAAAGGGTTCTGAGCTACATTTGGTACTCAAATACCACAGCTACCTACATAGGTACATCGAGGATGAGATGGAGTTCCTGAACATCTCCTTGCTTGGCACGACATACCGATATGATGTCAAGATCGAGAGAAGTTTAAACAGAAGAAGCGAGACTTTGGATCTACAAATCCAAAGAACAAAGGGCAAAGCCAAGGCAGGATGACCCAAGACAACCCATCGAAGCCACAAGAAAAGAACAACACCACGAAGTTAAAGAAGGACACAGGAAATTCGTGTGAGTTCCACAAGAGTCCCACTCATAACACAAGTGAGCGTCGGACCAAGTAGTCACTGGTGGCCAAGCTGAAGGCTTCAGAATTAGATGCATGTTCCAACCCTGACTCAGAAATCGACAAGGGGAATGACAAATGGAAGAAAATCATTGATGCAGAGCCCAACACTAATGTTTCCACCACTAAGGTATAGAAGAATGAGCCCGAAGATCCAAAGGAGGGGAAGCGTCTTTTCCACTCATAGATGTGGTTAAAGGGTTCGCTGCTGCAATTCATCGTTGACAGTGGGAGCCAAAAGAACCTCATTTCAGCAAAGGTCATGGAGCAGCTAGGAATACCAACCATACCACACCCGCAACAATACAACGTCAGATGGCTTCACCAAGGACAAGATCTTCGAGTTCGCCAGCAATGTCGCCTTCCCTACAACATCAAGCCCTTCACAGATGAGGTATTGTGTAATGTTGCACCACTTGATGTTTGTGATGTATTATTAGGCCAACCATACCTGCAGAAGTGACATGCTGTGTATGAATCAAGGCCTCGCACTTTTATTATTTCTTTGTGTAACACATTATACAGGATACCAGAGGTAGCCCCACCTACTTCCATTTCTTTGATCTCTGCTAAGAACGGTAGTAAGATCATCTCCTAGACTACGAAATCTATTTTCTATTTGATTCGCCCTCAAAGTAAGGGGAAGATCTTAACGACATCCATGGCCCCCGAGAAGGTTTCCTCCATGCTGTAGAAACAGGTGGATACGGTCATGAAATAAGACAGGTACATCTTTTCCTCACCCACAGGGGTACCATTGCACTATCAGGTCAAGCATTCGTTTGACTTGACTTCTAGAGCACCTCTACCCAACAGGCTGATCTATCACCACTCCATTTTGAAAAATTCTGTGTACAAGCAGTGATATGATCAGCATCAGGTACCACAAAGTTTCAAGTGGGCGACAAAGTTTGGTTGCATCTACAGAAAGAATGCTTTACAGGAGCCCATCAGAAGCTCAGACCACTCCGATATGGTCCTTACACCATTACCAAGGCTGTGGGAAACAATGCTTTGGAGCACAACATTCCCCCATTCCTTTGCTTGCACCGATTTTTCGATGTGGACCGCCCTCGACCATGCTTCCCACCATTACTGGACACATCAGATATTGCAGAACAACTCACTAGGGACCCAGTTTAGCAGAAGTTTCCTCATCTCATGGAGAAACTCAACGTAATGGGGACCATTTCTTCCTAAGGGGGGAGGAATGATCCAGGTGGATGTTGGTGGACACCCACCCATCCCACTTGGACCCCCACAATTGTCCCTTTCAAATTTTCAGTTTCTTTAATTGTAGCACAATTTACTATTTTTAGAAGTTGTTTGGCTTCTGAACTTCTGTAGTCGTTTTGAGGCCCTAAACAATGTTTTTTGGGGAAACTGGGAACAACATGGGTTGATGAATTGATGTTTCTCATCCCAAAGTTGTAGTCGTCGGATAGATCTTTCTAACAAGGTATTGTGCACGTAAAACGAAGATCGTATGCCAAAGTTACGACCCTGAGAAGGTGATGTACCAATTTACCCAAACGAGGCCCACATGTTTAGCACTTCATCTCCTAAGGTTAGGTTTTTGGATGTTTAGTGTTTTCCATTGTTTCTCAATAATAAATAAGCCTTTGAGGCTCATTGTAGGATAGTTTAGAGGCATGTAGCCACCACATCTCTCCTCAGATATAAGCTACCATCGCCAGAGCTAGTTTATTTCCATTTCTGTTTGTAAGCATATTTCAGTATTTTACATTAATGAAATGAAGTATTATTTCTACTGCATCTCTGTATTTATGGTTACCTCCATAATTTGTTGTGTTCCTATTTAAATCCAAATCACTATTTTTATTAAATTTATCAGTTAACTGAGAGATCAATGAGCTAACAATAGTTATTACTACTCCACTAAACTCCTACTAACTCTACTAATGAATAGAGCTCAAATAACTAAGTTTAACTAACAATAACTCCACTAGATTGCTATATTTTAGCAATCAACACATGCACAACTCTACATCTAGCCTACAAACTTGAGTTTACTAATTTAACTAGGAGACAAGGCTATGTCACTCTAGCTAACTACAATCCAAGTCATCCTACTGATGTGGAAAATCAAATTTCTCCATTTGACTCAGGCACAAGTGTTGGCTTAGGGGGTCTTGACCCAGGTTCAGAGTTAGTTGCACCAATAAACAAAACCCTACACTACTGGCCCTTTCAGCAATAACTTGCGCAACACAAGTTATAGTCTCACCCGAAGTAGTATGGGGGGATGCTGGAACCAAGTTTCCGCATCCAGATATCGTTGTGATGTATTTTAGTGCCCTAGATATGCCTTTGTGTAGATCTATAAGCCCTTAGGGCTCAGTGCAGCAACTCTATTAAAACAACCTTCAAACCTTCGTGAAGGTCCACAACCGGTCTTGGTAGACCCTTAACAGTCTATTCATCCACTTCCATGCACTAGAAATCAAACCTAGATTAGAGCTCGCACAAATCTACTTAAGTATTTAATAATTATAATAGAACTTATCACAATCTTCGCTAACTTACATAAACATGCTTATGTACATTTTTTAATAGTTATTCAATAGGATCTCATACATTTAGATGAATATTTCATAACACATTATTCATTAGCAGCATATATCACAAGCATAAATAAACATAGATGAATAGATATACACAAAATTTCTTTCGTAAATTTCTTTATTGATCTTCAGTTTGGATTTACAGACTCAAAAATTCCCTGCGCACTCAACTGTAAGAGTCTATGCACTCAGTTGCGAACTCTGCCTAGGCCTTTGTGCACTTAGTTGCAGAGCCTTTCTCTCCTATCTAACCCAATTATTTGTGCTAAGACTTCCAAGACTTCATTCGTTCTTCTCCAGGACATCTCTTAGACTCTCTAAGACACACCTACCAACTCAACTTTTACATAAACAAGGGGCTAAAAACCATTTGATTCGTAATCATCTACGTGCTCTGCATCCACAAATCACAGAGAATTTATATCATTTACAAAAAATACATCAAAAGTTGGGGTTTTAAACCCAAAACTGACGCAAGGGACCCCATCCCAATATTCCACCTACACAAAGATCGTGACATGCCCTTGAGTCACTCGACTAGCACTGCAATCTTGCCGCGAAGATCCCCCAGCTCTACCTAAGCTACTGCAACCTCGGAAGCTCTCTACATAGCTGCCTGCTTGACCTCTTCGACTAATTTTTCTGTAGTTGGTCCCTTTGTGGCGAACCTCATTGTTTGTTGCATTTTCTACAATCCCTTAAGCTTATCTTTGATGGTTGTCAAGATCTGATAAGCTTCTTCCAACCAAGGCTCCAGCTTGGCCTTAAGCAAGGCCTCCATCTTTTGTGCTTCTTCTATTTGTGTGAGGAGCTTCTTACCCTCCTGCAACTTGGCTAGGCGTTGCATTGGTGTAATGGAGCACGCCGTTGCCCTAACTTCATCATACTGCTTATGCAACTCCTTGACCTCAATATTCAGTGTGTGCAAGTTTGGATCATCCTACAGATTGGTGACCAACTCCATGGCCTGCTCAAATACTATTGTTCAATTTGCAACTGTGGCATCCAGAGTGGTTAGTCCTTCCTTGATTGTGGCTCCGTGCTGCTCCCGGACCTTTGACAGAGTCGATGGATTATCTTCAATTGTAGCTCGGTGATATTCATGTTAAGTTCAAATTGAACTCGATTAACTTCTGCCTTTGCTTCGCGCACACTAGTGGCTAACTTCTTGATCTTCGCCTCTAGCTATGCATCTTCAGGAATATGAAGCTCTGGTACTGTTTTTCATGTCTCTGTGAACGCTGACTCCAATCATTAACTGTGTGCCTTGAGTGTCTCCCTTTTCTGTAGAATCTGCATCTTCTCAGTGAAAAACTACTGATTATTAACCTTGATCTCGCTAACAACGCTAAGTGCTCGCTGTTCTCGAATGCGAAGCTCTTCCACGACTCCTTGTAATAGCGCATGCAATGAATCGAATTTCATCGCGGGAAGGTTCAAGCCCATATTTGGGACCCTATCAATGAGGGTGCTCTGTTCCTCCATGTCAGCGTGGACTAAACCTATAGGCAAGGGGAAGACTCGCACATCCATCGACGACCACAAAATTATCTCCATGCTCGTAGTTTGACCCTGCACCGAATTTCCTGCTACGCCGCTCACTTTCCTAACATCTACTTGGATTTTGGTTGCCTGGATCTACAACTTGCAAAGATCCTTCTATACTCCTCCCAATGTTTGTATGTACTACTATTTCAAATGCTGCAATACTTCTGTGGTGACATCCCTGAATTTATCACTGATCTAATCTAGATCACTTTCTGTGAGCGCCAAGGGGTCAACCTATGTTTTCTAAGCCTTCTGCTTCTTCCTCGATCCAACTTTCTATTCCAAATCTCACCTTTTCACAATTAAGGGGGTGCGCTGGCCTTCCTCGCCTCTGCCACCTTGCCCTGTAAGCTCTTAGTTTTCAATTTCTAGCAAAGGTGACTTATCACCTTTCTGGGTCTCGTACTGCCCCTACTGTGCCTTCTCCTTATCAGTGTGTTCCTTCTTGACCCGAGCCTTCTCTGCAACATCCTTCTTTTTCTACGCAGCCTGCTTAGCTGCCTCCTTCTGTTTCTTTGTGGCTGCACTCTCTGCACCTGTGCTTGGCCCAACAGCTATATTTGAACAGGTGCACCACTTGGCAGGCCAGTACACCACTACCTCCTACACATCAAGTATGGAAAATCATGCCACTTTTGTGAGGGATCCTTCCTCGCCTAGATATATGCTCGATGAAATTCATCCTTGAAGGTTTCATAGGCAGAGAACTACATGTACAAGGTTGGGGACAACCTTGGGCGCTGGTTAACTTCCATGTAGAGACTTGCTTCCATTAGGACCCAAAAAATCTTAGTCCCTGTGATTCACGTAGGTTCCTTCATAGCCCACAAGGAGGTGAACTATGCTGCCTCCACTAATCCTTCTTCCAATGGAGGAAACTGGCTATCCTCCAATAGTTTCCATTCAACCAATACAATTGACAAAAGTAACCAAGCATAATAGGATGACTTGGTTTCATCCTGGGCCTCACGATGTTCCGCGAGGGACTCCTGGCATAAGTACCTAGACCATTTGAACAAGACGCCCTTCGTATATTGAGCAACTAGGGACACTACCGGTGCCAGAACTTCATCCACGTGGCACTTCTTCATTACCTTCCCGACCAATATCTGTGAGGCCAATTGAACTGCAGGGTTTGAGTTAGACAAAATGGAATACTCACATGACTTTTTCAAAAGTTAAAACTCTTTCTTCATTCGCTCAACAAGCTCCTTCATGTGGCAGGTGTGTAATTCTATGGATAAGAATGTCTGTAATGGGTATTGGCCCTCCTAGCCATAAACACTCATCATGCACCAGAGTGAGCAGATGGCGTATGAAAATCATGTTAATGGGGGTGTGGTGGTAATGGGGCATCCAAAGCAAGTTGAGCAACCTAGATTTCTCAACACCGTGGACACATTCCTCCGTTTCTAGTGCTATCACACCCGTATCTTCATAATACACATGCTTCATGTGTTTATCCATTTGTTGACATGGAAAATGTGCACAATGCCAACAAGGGGAGCTAACTCAATCGTAAGCCCCAATTAGACTTGCTTTCGTTTGGAATGGCTAGCTCCGATGGGTTTTAAGGGACCCCATAAACTGTTTGAACATGTCGAAAGATTGCTTCCAGGAGGAAGACTTCAATTAAATCAACAAAAATAAAACAACTAACCTCTATGTATTAAATCCTATCTATACTACTTCTAACTACTCTAATCTAGTCCTAACTATCCTAATCTATCCTACAGAAGCATAACACAAAGGTTTAAACATCATATATATGTTTGGTAGGAGCATGATAAAGAATATTAATCATCATGTATAGATTCAACTCCAAATGAATCAATCACTGAATTCACAGTTGGACAAGGTTGTATTAAAGCTAAATTGCAATCCAATCACTCATATAGGAATCCACATTCTTTTATGAAATTAAACTTGCAACTGATGTTTAACTTAGTTTCAAATCATAGACCATTCACAATTTAACCATGAAACTGAATCACATTCAATTTAACAAGACTAATAGTGAACTGTAAGTCATCAATATGCATAAATACAAATCACGTTTACATTCATGACAGCAATAACACTCTGATCCAAAACATATAAAAGAACAATTAAAAGATTTTGAAACTAAAGGCTTCTTCTTCCCCAAAACAGTCCTCCTTATTCACAATAAAGCAAAACCATTCTTCTCGAAAATCAAAAGCCCCTTCTCCTCTTCGGAAGTAATACTTATGAAAATGCCCCATGACTCTAGGTCTACCCTGCCTCTTCATCTTCCCACTGTTTCAGATATGAAAATCGAGTACACAGAGGTAGGCTTGTCAGCATGACCACTGGCATGTAGAAAGCATAACGGCCAGATCGATTCCTTTCCTAAGGAAGAGAACAGATGTTGGTGAAAAGGGTGACTGTTTGTTGCCTTCCCATAATGAAGACCAAAACAACTCTGCTTACAGAATGTACAAGCAACACGTGGGGTTTCGACCCAGAATGCTTGCAGCCAGACTCTTAAACGTAGTGCTTTTGCATACATGGCCCTTCGAATCCCCTCCTGCATCCTTTGCTTCTCACCGGTAAGGATAGCTATCATTAGCTTGATGATTGTGAACAATAGAAAAAAATGCTCAATCAAACATAACATTGCCTTCATTCATTTTATAAAACTACGAAACAAGTGTGAAAAGGATTTCTGCCTGATACATAGTCAACATACAATTTCCTGCTCAACCCATAGGCTTGGCACAGTTTTTGAGGGCTTCCTTTCATCGCAATTGGGTATTGGCCCCTTCTCGGGTCACAGGACCCATGCCTTCCACTGCCCCGATGTGCAATTGCACTATCGAGACTCCACAAGCCCGCTTTTTTTCAATGAAAACTCGATCCTTTGTAATTTCAGAAAATTTGGAAAACATACGAAAACACAGGAAATCCTACCTTGATCGATCAAACCAGACCTCAAATGTTATATGTTGGAGTCTATAAATATTGTAGGGTCTGACCTATCGCATAAAGCAATATGCATAAGTCTGGGGCTCCGCCGATCGCGATATGCGATAAGGATTTGGAATCGGAAATATATAAATTATATTTGATAGCTCGGAGGGTCCACTATATCGTTGCATGTGTTATGTATAAGTTCTAAGCTCCGCCGATACATGATATGCGATTGGGGTTGGACCCAACAATGTATTCAATGTGGTTCATAGTGCCGACGGGTCCGGAGGCTAGGGGCGCGCCATATATACATAAACCTTAGACTTAGGCCGATTGCGATATGTGACGGGATTTCAGACCCGACAATATATATATTGTGGTTCATAACGTCGTCGGGTCCGGGGCCTTATGGCATGCATTACGCACCTAGGATGAATGCGATAAGTGAAAGAGGGAGGATATACGTATTTTGTGAAGGGTTTCCTTTGTAAAGGGATTATAACGGGAGAATGATGCGATGAAGGGTTTTGGAAGCTAGGCAAACCTCGATGAGCATATGAATGAAAGGCTTACCAAGGTTATATGTGAGGGTTTTGTTGAGGGGCTTTCACCATTTGTGAATGGAAGATTTGGCTCTTCATAGATTTAAAATCACTGGGATGAAAGCGATCATTCGGAGAGATGATAGATCATACTTATAGGGGGCCCATTCAAAATTTGCTATCAGAGCATGTTTTAATAGGGTGGTAGTTGTGGCCACAACACCGTAGCTAAGTGTGGGAACATAGTGTGATCTGCTAGGTCCTACTTGTCCATATTTAATAACGAGTCTCACGTGAGCTAAGTTCCTTCAAAAGGCACCTGCTCAAGGAATAAGGGTGTAGAGTTGTTGAATTTTTCTAAGTCTAGGTCTTTGGTGATGTTTGCCTTCCCCTTTTGTGGAGGGATATACCTAGGGAGATTTGTGATGGGCTCCACTCCTTCCGTATTAATGTCTTCTGTTCCTTGGCCTTCTTCTGCCTCCAGGTCTACAACCTTTTCTTTTCCTTTTGCCAACTGCTTGTCTTTCTTCTGGGCTGGTGTTGTAGTATGCTTCCTAGGTGAAGCACGTATTTGTACCAGCTTCTTATGCTTTTCCCGTGGTTGGTTTTCTCTCACCATGGATTGTTTTGGCCTTGGTGACCTTAGCGTTGTGGGCACTGCAAGCGTAGCTTCAGCACTAGATATTTTAGGTCCTGGGTCGTTAGATACGGGTGGTTCCACACTCAAAGCCTTAGCAAGGTTGGTGGCAGTCATCCTTTCCATAAAAAACTCACAAGCTTCAAGAGACATGTCTGTGTGGGTGAATAATTCCTCCCAGAATGCTCGGATCATTGGCAGACAACAAATTTCAGAAAAATCTCTAAGGGTGCAAAGTGTTCTCTGTTGGACCGTCACACATAATTTATAGGGGTTTTTGAATTCAAATCTGACTGTTCCCCCCAAATTTCAACCATTAATGTTGTTTTAGCGGCATATCTTCAAATATTTTGGCCTTAAATGCTGCCATCCCTCCTCTTAACCGTATTCTAGCTATCCAGTCATGAACATTGACTCAAATGGTCATATTTCTTCTGTGTTGCTTGAAACCTCCCTCCATAGCGTAGCTTCTAGTGCATAGCTTCATATGTTGCAACTTCACCATTTTCCACACAACCTACCTTTTGCGTAGTCCTCCAAACCTGGAAGTGTAGTTTATAGTCCCATGCTCCCTTTCAACTACTTGGAGCACTAAGACTGTCCTGCCACCATATAGTCATTACGCAGGATCCCCTGTATACAGGTTCAATTGGAGTCCATTCACCCTTTTGAGAAAAGGTTCCCCATTCAACTTTGTGAGTTGAACTGTGTCTCCATCTGTAATTTCTTTGATAATATATGGCTCTAGCCAATGCATCTAAAATTTTCCCTGAAACATAGTGAATTTATATCGTATAACAAAACCAGATCATTTACCTTGAACGTGCGAAGCTTGATGTGTTGATCGTGCCATGCTTTTTCACTTTCCTTCTGTACTTGTTGATGAAATCCAACCAAAAATATATCCTCATCAAGCTCCATCAGCTGCACAAGCCATTTCTCCAAGACCTCGCGATCCACCATATTCGTCAGTGCCGCTATGCGCAGACTAGGTACAATATATTCCATCGACATTACAGATTCTATGTCATATACTAATTGAAAATGGGTTTTCCCTATTATATTTTTAGTAGTCTGGTAAGCCCATAACACTACAAGTACGTGCACATCCCAGTCATTCTACTGCGTGTTGCAAATGTTCATTAGCATGTTCTCCAAAATATTATTAAAGGCATAAACTGTTCCATTAGCCTATGGATTATACAGAGTGCTCTTCTGATGGTAGACCTAGAACTCCTCAGTCATCGCACTGATTGTCTCATTTAGAAAGTGCATACCGCAATCACTCATCAACACCTTCAGACAACCAAATCTGATTAAGACATACTCAAACAAAAACTTCACTACTGTAGCCCCTGTACAATCCTTAACTGGTTGTGCCTCTGCCCATCTAGTTAGATATTCCATCGTGGCGATGATATAGCGCACACCAGTTTTCTTCGCAGGGGGTTGAATGGGCCCAAAAAAATAAATCTCCCATTTTTCAAATGGTTGCAAAGATACCTTAGGATTCAATGGAAACTTGTCCCTCTGCGATGGCCTACCGATTATTTGACATGCATCACATGCCCTACAATACGCTTTGGAATCTTTGGGGGTCCTAACCTAGGTTCGAAGTTAGTTGCGTCAGCCAACAAAACCCTACACTACTAGCCCTTTTGGCAACAACTTGCGTAGCGTAGGCTGCAATCTCACCCGAGGTAGTATGGGGGGATGCTGGAACCAATTTTCTGCATCTAGACATCAATGTGATGTATTTTAGCGCCCTAGATCTACCTTTGTGCATATCTATAAGCCATTAGGGCTCGATGCAATAGATCTATTAAAACAGGCTTCAGACCTTCATGAAGGTCCACGATGATCATGGTGGACCCTTAACAGTCTATTCATCCACTTCCATGCACCAAAAATAAAACCCAGATTAGAGCTCATGTAGATCTACTTAAGTATTTAATAAGCATAACAGAACTTACGAAAATCTTCGTGAACTTACATAAACATGGTTGCATACATTTTTTAACAGTTATTCAATATGATCATGTACATTTAGATCAATATTTCATTACACATTATTCATTAGCAGCATATATCGCAAGCATAAATAAATAGAGATAAATAGATATACACAAGATTTCTTTGGTAACTTTCTTTATTGATCTTCAGTTCAGATTTACAGACTCAAAACTTCCCTGCGCACTCAGTTTCGGACTCTACCTAAGCCTTTGTGCACTCAACTGCAGAGCCTTTATCTCCTATTTAACCCACTTCTATGTGGTAAGACTTCCAAGACTTCATTTTTTCTTCTCCATGGACATGCCTTAGACTCTCTAAGACACACCTATTTATAGCCTTTTACATACAATTCCATGGTCCGCGGACCATGGGTGGATCTCAAGACCGACTCAAATTTTACATAAACAAGGGGTTAAAACCCCTTTGGTTCCTAATCATCTACGTGCTCTGCATCCAAAAATCGCAAAGAATTTACATCATTTACAGAAAATACATCAAAACTTGGGTTTTTAACCCCAAAACTGACCTAGGGGACTGTTTCTGTGAAAACTAGTGTCTTGTCGAATGACTAGCCCTCTAGGTTTGGTAGCTACCGTAGAAACAATAGTTTAAAGTAATTCAACGATTTCTTCTATGTGTAATGGATAAGAGAAAGATAATGGAACCAACCTAGAACTTCTGCTCAATCCCTTGCTTGATCTCTCTCTCCTTTGACAGAGCTTAGAACTCCTCCTCATACTTAACCCGCTTGGAGAGTACTTGCACAAGTACAACAGCAAAGAACCGTCAAAGCATCGTGATCTATTACAACATAAACATTACAGAATCAGATATATAATGAACAAATGATAGCATTCTCAAATGATAACATTCACAATTGCACAATCATATGGAAGAAAACTTGAATAACTTTATTAAATAGAAGGGAGAATTACAACTCAGTTGTCTAATCCAGCATCAATCCCTCTTCACCTCATGAAATAACAAGATCACACCAATAATACAATACTCTTTCCTCAATTACAAACTATCATCACTTCCTTGCAATTCACAATATTCTAGCCTCTAGATCTCTTAGATGAGGGATCCATTTATAGATGTGTGCAAGGGTGTGAGTCATCACTGGGGTTTTGATTAGTGTCATTCCACTTGTTACAATTGGTTCCACTTGGAGATTTCTTGGATCTCTTACTCATCCCTGGGTGAATTCAGAGAGGCAAGTGGCATAGGAGAAGTTTCTAGAAGATTCCATGAGCAACCACCTAGCAAACTGTCTCGAAAATTTGTCCATCCTTGCCCATCGCACCCTATAGAAGGCCCAAACAGTATGCATCTCACCCTAGTAGTGTGACACTCATTATGCATCGCACTTTGCCAGTGGAGCAGTCAGTATGGTTCAGTTTAGGCCATTTCTGGATGGTTTCTCAGGTGGAACTTTTGGGGAATGATCTAATCAGATGACAATATTATTTTAGGGTATGAAAGAACTCTTTTAGGGGTTGATGAGCCCTAGTTTATTGACATAAAAGCTTGGGGTTGAAGTGCCAAAATATGTCTATAACAGTTGCCCCCTAAAGCATGAAGTCGTAAATATTGATGTCATGTGAAATGCTTTATCATGAGGATCCGAGGTCTCGAACCGGAAGGTGACCTACACAAGTTACAATACAATACATCATCATAATATAATTTTCATGATCTAGCTGAGGGAGGCATTCCCATGCTCAGCTTTATAAATTCATTTCATGTACATAGATCAGATAGTCTTCTGAAGATGTAGATTGGTGATTCTTCAGATGTAGAGTCATCATCCATGGTTTGGATAACCATCTGTGCAGTGTCTTTGTACATTTTATGTTTTTATATCCCTGAATATATCACAACCCAGATGGATGAAACTAGATCCATGGTCTTCAAACTCGTTCAATCTTCGCTCGATGTACAAGTCAATCCATGTGAAGAGATGTTCTGAAGTCGAACATGGAAAGACATCGCCTGATTACCAGCCAAAAATGTGAGTTGTTAACAGATGCAAGAGGAATCAATGATAATGATAATGACCCTCAAGGTACTACAGTACAATTCACGTGGTGTGAATATATGATCTGATGTTGACCATGACTCAAAATCTTTTGGTCGAAGGCCATTGATGTCAACCTGTGGCTGGAAGTGAGAAACTTGTCATTAGTGTATGTAAGCTTCAAAGTACTGAAAGGGGTGTTTCTAAGTCAACTTCTTAGATAATGAGTTGATGTCGACAAGAAGTGACTCATCATAGGAGGGCCTTAATGTATCCCACATCTACAACATGAAACAAAGCAAATGATTTCTGGAGGTGAAAATGAACTAATGACACAAGGTTCAGGAATAGCGGTCATGAAAAAATGAAGGTTGGAGGTATTGCAGTGGATGAGGCATTAACCCCAAAATATGGATGGTGTGAAAGACCAATGGTGAGATGACCGGTGAATGGAATAACCTAACCCAACTCAATCACGGAGATGAAGTGAAAGTGTCATGTTCAAGAGTGACCTACTACCATAAAGTTTTCAAGTTTTTTCCCTTTTCCCCAGTCATTGCTGACCAATACCTCTTTATTTTTGTTAAGCTTGAGGAGGATAACATATGCTTGTTCTATAATTTTCCCTTCGGGCAAACTTGTCGCTATGTTTTAACGAGCCTAGCGACAATAAAACTTGGTCTTGTCTAGAATGGACAAGTTTGTCGCTATTGTTTTAACGAGTTTAACGAAAAGGATAATTCGGTTCTTTTCATGTTTATAGAGTTTGAAAAGGGACGAAAAGAAAACTCCAAAAGTTCTTTTTCGTAAAATAATCCCTTAGGTCTGAAAAAGGATAAAATAATACAAAAGGGATGACTTTTCAGATCACTTTAACGAGCCGAAAAAGACAAGTGCTCAAATTTTTCATAAGATAATCCCTCAGGTCTTAAAAAGTATAAAATAATATGGGAGGGATGACATTTCCAATCACTTTAATGAGCTGGAAAGGCCAGCACTCGACAATATTTTCATATTTAACGAGTCTGAAAATGGTTTAAAGGAGACTCGATTTTGAGGAATGAGTGGTGTCTACGGTAGCAACTGGTTCTGGTGAATTTGGAACTTTTCAAAACATGGTGAATTCTGTGAAGAGGCTGGCTAATAAGACCACTCATCACAACTGTTCCTCAAAAAGGGTAAAACAACCAAGTGAGAGTGTATGATCGGCCAAAGTAATGGAGGTGATGGGAGGTACACAACCAAGGCTCAAAAGGCTGATTAGAATGGTAGTCACAAAGGTTATTTAGTTGAAGGTGGGTTCATTTTTTGACAAGCTTGAACCATGGGGGAACTATGCTTGGATTCAGTTTCATGTTTTTACAAGCTTGAAATGAACAAAACTAGAAATTGAAAATGAAACGAAAAAACTAAAACTTGAAAATGAAATTGAAAAATGGGTTCATTTTTTGACAAGCTTGAACCATGGGGGAACTATGCTTGAAAAAAGGAGTTGCATGCCCCCAACATGACGAAAGAGAGAGTCTCTTGTAACCAAATGGAAGTCACTACAGTGAAGTAGGATGGCTTCATCTAGAATAGACAAAGGTGAATGGTTTGATAGACCGGTGTGACAGACCAATCACATAACCTACAAGGAAACTTATTTTTACAACTAGGTGCATGCCCCCTAAACTTCGTTACATGTCATGAAATCAATGCCCCATTTAGCAAATGGCCCAACAACGACGACTAGATGCAGTGGTGGTGGGCTCCAGTATTGTAGCAATAATGCTACAACTCCTGGAGCTTCCTATCTCTAATTTTATCAACCCGGTAGTTCGTACAAACTTGGAAGCGACGGTGCTGTATGCACAAGTACTAGCTCTTGTTGTAGCTGTCACTTGGTCAGCTAGCACAAGTCCGCTAGGGCTCAAGCCAACTTCTATAGGCTCACAGAAGAAGCTTTATGAATGATGGATGAAAGCTAACTCAAAGGAGACTAATCTATTTGCAGAAAGAAACTGAAAGCCAACAAAGCATGAAAACCCTAGTAAACCCTAATTTGACTAGCTAGGCCCTTACAATGCAAAACTGTGAATGAAACTACTACCAATAATGCCATTACTTGCAGTGAGCTGAAATACATGCATCTAAGCTACTTGCATCTGAAAAGACATGTTTTTGTATTTTTTCATTAAGTGGTTGGATTTATTGTGATGATGCTTTTGATTAGGGTTTGGTTGTGCAGGAGCGGTTTGAATGGAAGGAAAGCATGGGCAAGGTCAGGATGGCTAGGGGAGGTCCCAGAGGGTCTCTAGCATCAGTGCTCAGAAGTCTACCACGTTCGGATGCTCAGCAATAGAGTTTGCAGGCTTCTACAGGAAGTCTGCAGGGGATCCTACAGGAAACTCAGGGATTCTATAGGAAGTCTGTGCAATTCTACAGGATGTTCGACCGTGGGAGTTTTGGGAGATGGTGAAGTGTTGGAGTGGTGTGGGAGGATAGGTGAGATGGAGATGGAACTGGTGATGGCTCAGGAGTAGGGAAGTCAGATGGAGGAAGAGTGCATGCAGTGGGTTGATGGCTGGAAGGATGGGATCAACGAAAGGTTAAGTAAATGGAGCTATGTGAGTAATGGGAGAGCTGGAAGGTAAACGAGCTGAGCAGAGGTCGGTTGAGTGGCTTCAGGTGTGGTTGAAAAGATGAGGAAGGTAATGGGATGGTGTGGAGCAGTGTAGATGAAACAAATTGTCTATGAATGTCACCAAAAACGAGAACTCTTTAACCTATTTTAACTGTGCTATTTTGAACCAATGAACAGCAGTGCAATTTGTGAAAGAAACTCGTGCATGGAAGTGGAATGGAGGAGTGAAGATCAAAACCAAAGTGCATGGATGGATCTACGACTAAAGTAACTGTTGCAGCTTGCATGGACGTGAGAAGAACTGCGTTTCTTTTTGGTGGTTGTTATGGACTGCACCCCAATCTCTAAGCAGAGATGGCAGTGATCTCTAACAACCTTTTTCTGGAGCTCCAATGAATTATAACTATCCTCTGCTAACCTAAGCAACTGGAATCAAATTCACCATAAACTAATCCTATTCAATCTCATAACAAAACTAAATCAGCAGACTGTAAATTCGAATTGCATGTCAAAGTAAAGAAACGAAGTGCTGGAACGAAAGGCAAATAACATTACAACACCGAGGAGATCTATTGCTCTCAGGTTGGGCCCTAACCTGAGAGCTATAGCTCCCTTAGAAACTCAGAATGAGATCAAAATCTGCCTGCCTTTATTCATAACCAAAAATATGATGTCATGCCAAAACTGGCTTACAAAAAGAACCAACACCGAGCTGTAGCTCGTACTTCGAAATTACAAGAGTAATGCAAAAGTTCAAAAAGCTCCTATCCAAGGCTACGGCCTCAGTATTTATGCAAAATGATAATCCAACAGGTTTCCTTGATTTGTGGAGCTCGGCTGTCCAACTGAAGGTTAAACTGTTGATCCTGTAGAACAGTTGTAACTGCTATTCCTGTAGAACGGTTGGCTGCCTCTAAGCTCGGTGGGGAGATTGGTTGGAGCTAGGAGCTATGGTGGGAATCACGGGGAAGTTCCCCAAGACTGTGGACATCCTCTCCTAAAAACCAGCAGTGCCACCTTACTGTCTCCTTGTCTCCTTTCTCGTGGTCTTTGCTCCCTTTTAATGCCAAAAACCTGAAATCATCATGTATTAGTCACGTAGATAGAATGCCTACCCTTCTTCCTACAAACAACACGAATAAACCAAGAAATGAATGCATAAGAAATAAAAAATGAATGGTTTGAGCAAAGCAAGTAGGCCAAATGAGCCCAAATTGTACAAAAAATTGGGGCTCATCATCACCCCCCAGCTAAACTATTTGCTCATCCTTGAGCAACTTAGTCCAAATCTTCATCCTTCATTGCTTTCACTGCTCCCCTTGCATCCCAAGGCTCTGTGGTAGTGTCTTCTCTGTGGATATGAAACCCTGCTTTCCTGTTCACCTCTTCCCATTGTTGACTGTCATCTTCCTCTGTATTGCCTTCAGTCAATCCTAGCAGTAGTGGTGGGCTGAGTTTAAGGCCAATCCAGCTGGCCTGGAGGCTTTGCATGGATTTCTTGTAAAGGTCAACCCTTGCCAAAGCTTCCCTCATCCGAATGGGGGTATGGTACTCTCTGATTTTCAAGCTGTGTGCCAGGGTATTCCATCTGCGTGCACATGCTTGGGCAGCACTTTCTCCCAACAACCTTTCCATGTCTTCAAAGTGAGCTATGGCTTGGGCCTATTGGTCCATAAATCTCAAGGAAGCTGTGGGATCCGTAGCCAACTGTTGGTGGGCTAAGATGAGTGCCACCGGATCCTCTAGTTCTGGTCGAATGAACAGTGGCTCGCTCACTTCTCGGTTCATGACCGATTTTGCTTCAGCTGCTCTTTGGTCCTCATGGTTTAACCATGAGGCGAACGCCATCAATTGCATATCACCCAAGGCAATATTGGGATCCCAGGAGACTTCATTAGGCAAAGCCAAATTGTGGAGGTAAAACTCTGCTAATTTGGCTTTGTCCTCTGACGAACTAGTACTGCACAATTCAGAAAATTGTTGTGGGTTTTGGATATGTGAAATACCTCTTTGTGCCAAGGTGTTTATTTGGAACTGCAGCCACTGATCTTTTAAGAACAATCCATAGGATTTTGCAGGTGGTCTGCACTGAATTGCCTCCATGGCCCAACCGGCCATGCAGGCCAATTGTGCTTCCTTTTGTTGCAGCTGTTCTTTTAGGGCTTGCACTTCAATTTTTGTTTGATGTTCTGCTTCCTGTAGAAGTGTCATTGGCTCTTCAAGACTGGTGGTCAGCTCCTTTTTGCTTTGTTGTTCATTTGTGATGTCCTTGGAGGATGTTCCTGCCCCTGCCCTTAGTTCTTGTAGCTGCAATCTCAGCTTCTGATTTTCTTCCTGTAGAAGCACACGTTGGCAATTAGCCACATGTTTAGCCATGGTGAATTCACTCCTGACCTCCTTGAGTTGCTCTTGTAAAGGGCCTATGTCCGCCACACCCTTTGATTTGGCGATCTGCATCCATGTGTGGGAACGGACTCTTTCTTCCTCTAGTGCAAAAAAATAGAGGCACAGTAAATTTCTACGGTATGATTTTACCCGCATCTAAAAAGGCGTAGTATGAATTTAGATTAGGCGAAGGGCTAGGTTCTGGTATATGTTCCCTTTCTATCTCTTCAGGCGGTTCTACCGCACCCTCCCTTGGTGGTGATGAGAGTCCTTCTCCTTCCCTCTTTTCTGTTTCCTGTAGCCGGGCCAGAGTATCCTGTAGAACATTTTCAGCTTCCTATAGCCGAGTTTTTTCGGTCAATAGGTCTAACCTTTCTTGCCACGTATTTTTCTTTGGACTCCCCTTCTCGTAGGTGACTGTGATCCTGGAGGGTGAATTTTCCTTGGGAGAAGCAAGTGTATCTTCGATGACGATCGGGCTGCTGGATTGAGGCTATGGCTTGCCCGTCTTTATCCTAACACTTCTTCGAGCTTTAAAGTATAGAGGGGTCTCCCTCTTCCTCTTTTCTTTTGGCTTAGGTGGCGTGCTGAGGCCAGCTAATACAGCTGCTGCCTCCCATGCTAGAATATCCACCTTCTTCTCTTTGGGTTTCGCCTTTTCGGGGCTTCCTGTAGAAGCCTGTTTCTGCAATTTCGAGCTTCCTGTAGAAGCCTTTGTCTCTGTTTTCGGGCTTCCTGTAGAAGCCTGTTTCTTAATGATTTTCGGGCTTCCTGTAGAAGCCTGTTTCTGCTTTCCTACAGACACAGGTGTCTCCACCTTTGCTTGCTTAACTGCCTGAGTTTTGCTTTTTTCTTTGGTTGTAGGTGCTGTTGAGGTACTTGGGCAGACGTGGACCACCTCAGCTTTGTCCATTCTGCTCTTCATCCTCTTTTCTCTTGCTGGCAAGATAGGTGTGCCACCTTTTTATTTGTCCTCCTTTTCCTCATGCTTCTTCCTGTGTTCTTTCTTCTGTACTGTGGTCGGGGTCTTCTGGCCTTCTTCTCTCTGTCCCTCGGCCACTGCTTCTTGTTCCTCACCGCTGGAGGAACCCGTTTCTTCGATCAACATTTTAATGTCCCCATCTTTTGTCAAATTCCAGAAGGATTCCCATGAGAGGGGAACCTTATATGAATGCAGCGCATCCTCCACAAGAAGCTTGATCAACCCATGGTGGGCTATCTGATCTGGTATGCCCTCTTTTAGCTTTGTGGCACACTCCATTAGAGACTGCAATAGAAAATAAGGGATGCTCAGTTTTTGTTCTACAGGAATATCAATCCGGTGCCTCAATTCAGTGAGCAGCCGAAAGTGATATGCATACACGATGCTAAAACGGCCTTCACAAGTGATATATTTCATGATTTGCAAACTGACTTCATTCCATGGTGGCAACAGGCTCGTTCTTCGCACCCCATTTTTGTCCTCCGAGAATTCTTCCTCAGGTGGGAAGAATTCTTTCTTTGCCTGCTGGCTCAGCTTTCTTTCTTCCTTATCCCACGGTAAACCCATAGGAAGTTCTGTGATCCGACTGATATGTTGCGGGGTGAGCTTGAGGCTTAGGCCTCTGAAGTTCACTATGGCCAGTGTCTGGGATTTCGGCTTCAGAGCCTGCAAGAATTCTTCGGCCACTTCATCATCGTAACCTTGCAGCTTATCACAAAAAGACATCCATTGTGCTCATGTGAAGAGCTCTACCACTGCCTGGTTTTCCCTTAATTTGGTTGAATCAGTGGGTTCCCGTCTTATAAACCCACCTGGCATGATGAACACGGTTGTTTTAACTAAAGGTGGCAAATGCGAAAGAGATTTGGTCTATTGAGACAGAGCATGCACATAATCCACAAAATTCAACACAGTCTACTTATACTGACATCCTGTAGAACGACAGTATAGGCATAGCAAACAACAATTTCACCGATATCTTTATGACCAGACTGTGGACGAGGATCTTGCCACTCTTACTAACCAATTGCATGAAGAGTTCAGGGTTACCTCTTTAATTGGCCACCTTTTTTCGTGAGGCACCCGCTTCCCTGTAGAAGATTGCATTCCTGTAGAGACTGCGTTCCTGTAGAGACTGTGTTCCTGTAGAACTATGTTCCTGTAGGAGCAGTGCGCAAATTTCGGGGAGGACTGTAGTTGGCCTGCGCTCGAGGTGTGCTTCACCGGCGTTCTGGTAGCCAAAATCTCGGCGTATCAAAGTGCAGAGGAGATCAGAATAGCCACTCGAGTTTGAAGTGGTGGTTGATAAATGCATGCGCATAATCTAGCCGATTAGATTTTGAATCGGCGCAATCCGTGGCGCGGGGGGTGAGCTGCCCCCGCCAGACCATTGGGCGACGTCATCCATCATTCGCCTGCGTATTCACTTTCTGCCGCATCCATTCCCACAGATTTTCCGCCGCCTTTTTCTGTTAAACTTATTTCTTCCGACGGGAGTGTTCTCATGTGCGTGCTGTTCATTCTCTCTGTCGTGGCCGCCACCCAAACATCCAATTATACCATGACTAGCCGACGTGGCCAGTCGACTGGCCATACGGCCGCTCAACCATTCACTTTTACACTGTGCAAACAATTCAAAGTAAAATTCATGCGATTTGATGGAAGGAAGGGTCTAGACACTTACCTGCGTGGCTGCACATGATTTTTCCAGTTTTTGGACGATGGTGAGTGGATCTACCTGCTGCATGCGAACTTACACGGACCCGGAGGCTCGTGGTCACAGGCTGCCGACGATGGAGTGGATGCTTTGGTTGCATGCGCCCGCGTTTCATTGCATATGGCGGTGCTGTGAATGGTATCCACTCTAGCAGGTTTAACTGTTACAGGATCCCCGCGGGGTGTCTCATAACAGTTCTTCCTCCTTGGGTGCATGCTGCACGATGGAGGATCTGGCCTTTCGATCACGTTCCCGGAGCTTCTGATGCCTGTGGTATGAGATCTCAGCACTTGTCTAACTTTGAAAATGGCTTTTCCCGCGAGAACTCATCGATCTGCTTTTTTGGTGCAGGGAACTTGGTTGCATGTCGACAAGGATGGTGGAGCAAGGTAACAGCAATGTGCAAGGGTGCCAACAGAGGCTTGCATGCGTCCAAACCGATCCATAGTCACTAGATCTCCTTTTAAGATGAATTATGGGCCGTCCCAAACTTCTACAGGAAGTTTCCTGTAGAACACAGAGCTTCGAAAGTTCGGGCTTCCTGTAGAAAGTCTGCACTTTCCTGTAGAAAATCCACGTGTTCCTGTAGAAAGACTGCATCTTCCTGTAGAAAGACTGCATCTTCCTGTAGAGGACTCAAACCATGATAAAATTGCACATACCTTGAAAAAACATGGGTACCCTTGGAGGAGGTGCTGGTGAGGTCTCTTGACAGCATGATAAGGACCCTTGGCTTTGAGTTGAAGGGCTTCCTCTCCTCCATAGAACATCTGCAACCTGCATGCAATTTTACCATATTTTTCTTATTGTTTTTTCTTTTTTTTTTCCTTTTTTTTGAAAGATAACAGGGGCGCCTCAAAGAGGTTTTCACCCGTGCCATCTGCCCTGAGCGCCTCAGAGAGGTTTTCACTCAAGGATCTTTTTCAAACCTTTTCTCTTTTTTTTTTTGAAAGACAATAGGGGTGCCTCAATGAGGTTCTCACCCCTACCACCTGCCTTGGGCGCCTCAGGGAGGTTTTCACCCAAGGATCTTTATTATTTTTTTCTTTTTTTTTTTTTTTTTTTTTTATATATATCCCTCAGGGTATGTCAAAAGCAGAGGCAGAACCCTTCTCTAGGACCAATACAGATTTCTCCATAGTTTTGATGAACTCTTGTCTTGAGAGAGGTCTCCTGTAGATCTTCAATCGATGCCCATTGACAAGCATGGGAATGGCTTCCTCATCAATGGTTCGAATGAGGACAGATCCATTGTCATGGCATTTTTCCACTGCATATGGTCGTAGCCATCTGGTTCTCAGCTTCCCCTTGAAATCTTTGTATATGGAGTCATACAACAAAGCCCAATCTCCCGGCTGAAATTGCTTGTCATGGAGATGTTGGTCATGCCACACCTTTCTCTAAAGTTGAACCACTTCTGAGTGAAGGAGGGCCTGCATTTGGTGCTCATCCAGGCCATTCAGCTGCAGTAGCCTTTCTTGTTGTGCATGGCTAAGATCTAGGTCCAGCTGAGCTGCCATCCTCAAAGTGTTGTATTCAAACTCAATGGACAGCAAAGCTTTCTTCCCATAGACCAGCTCATACGGTGTGAAGCCGGTGGTGGTCTTCCAAGTGGTGTTGTAAGCCCATGTGGCTTCAACCAGGCGATCTGCCCAGTCCTTTCTGCTGCTGCTCACCACCTTAGTCAAGATCCCTTCTAATGCTCTATTGGTGACTTCCACCTGCCCATTTGCTTGAGGGTGATAAGGGGTGGAAGTCCTATGCTTGATCTTGTGATGAGCTAGTAGATCTTCAACCAGGTTGGAGGTGAACTGGCTCCCTTGATCGGTGACCAGCTCCCTTGGATAGCCAAACTTATAGAAGATGTTTTCTCTTAGGAACTCGGCCACCTTTTCTTCTATTGCTGCTTTGATTGCTTTGGTCTCTGCCCACTTTGTCAAATAGTCAGTACACACAATGATGTAAGACCTTTGCCTCGAAGAGGGGTTGATTGGGCCCACAAAGTCCATGCCCCACTTCTCAAATGGCTCAAGAGTCACTTGAGGTTGGAGAGGCATTTCATCCCTTTGGGTCGGTTTTCCCATTCTTTGGCATTGGTCACACTGACTGACATATCTTCTGACATCTTGATGAAGTGTGGGCCAATAGTAGCCTGCCTGCAGGATTTTGAAGGCAGTTCTCTTTGCTACAAAATGTCCTCCACAAGGCCCATCATGACAAGTGAGGAGGATATCAAAGACTCCCTCCTCCCTTACACAACGCCTTAAGCTCTGATCGGGGCCAAGCTTGAACAGATTGCCCCCGATCCAAGTAAATGAGGCACTTTTTCTGATGATTCTGCTCTTCTCTCTGGAAGATAGGTGCAGAGGGAACTGTGCTGAAACAAGATAGTTTGCTATCTCAGCAAACCATGGAGAGAGTACTGAAATAGCAAACAGATGTTCATCGGGCATCTGGTCATCCACTGTTCCATCCTCATCTGCAGACAAATCCAATCTAGATAAAAAGTCAGCAACAACATTTTCTCTACCTGGTTTGTCAACAATGGTCAAATCAAACTGCTGCAATAAAAGTAACCATCTAATAATACGAGCATTCACATCTGGTTTATTCATTAAATATCTAATTGCAGCATGGTTAGTATGTACAAAGGTCTGGTAACCAGTAATATAATGTCGGAACTTGTTCAGTGCATGGACCACAGCCAAGAATTCTTTCTCGGTTACAGTGTAATTCAGCTCAGCTTTGGACAAGTTTTTGCTAACAAAGTAAATGGCATATGGAAGTTTTTGCTCAACTTGTCCTAAAGCTGCACCTATGGCTTTGTTCGAGGCATCAGTGTGGATGTGGAAAGGTAGGGCCCAGTTTGGACCTCTCAGGATTGGGGCTGACACCAACTTGTCCTTCAATTCATTTAAAGCTCTCTGACAATCGTCAGTCCATTTAAACTCCACATCTTTTGCCAACATGCCAAACAATGGTGAGGCTAGCTTGCTGAAATCTTTAATGAATCTCCGGTAGTATCCTGCTAATCCCAAGAAACTCCAGACATCCCTTACCTTTTGAGGAGGTGGAACCCTCTTGATGAGAGCAATTTTGTTAGGATCCACCTGCAACCCTTGGCAAGAAATGGTATGGCCTAGCACGGTCCCTTCAGTCATTAGGAATTCACATTTTTCAGGACTAAGGGACAAGTTCATCTCGGTGCATTTGGTTAGGACTTTTTCCAGGTTGGACAATGCTTCCTGGAAGTTGGCCCCATACGGAGTAAAGTCATCCATATAGATTTCTACTGCATCATGGACCAGCTCCGAGAAGATGCTCAAGACAGCTCTCTGGAAGGTAGCAGGAGCATTGCATAGCCCAAAGGGAAGGACTCGGTAGGCAAAGGTACCCCAAGGACAAGTGAAGGTGGTCTTATCTTGGTCTTCCGGGCTGATTTGGATTTGGTTGTACCCGCTAAACCCATCCAGGAAAGAGAAGAACTTCTTTCCTGCCAGTCCATCCAACACTTGATCTATGAAAGGTAGAGGGAAATGGTCCTTCTTGGTAGCTTTGTTCAGTTCTCGGTAGTCCACACAGATTCTCCATTTCCCATTTTTCTTGGGAACCAACACTAGAGGGGACACCCATTCACTATCTGAGATGGGGTAGATGAACCCGGCATCCAACAGTTTTTGCAATTCTTCCTTGACAATGTCCTTAAGGGCTGGATTCATTCTCCTCTGAGGTTGCCTAACCGGTTTACAATCCTCTTTGATGTATATATGATGGGTACAGACCGAAGGATGGACCCCTTTCATTTCCTTATAGCTCCAAGCAAAAGCATCTAGGTGGTTGGCCAACAGACTACACAGCTCCTTTTCCTGGGAAGGAGATAGGGAGGAGTTGATCTTCAATGCTTTCTCAGGGCCGAACTCCACATTCTTGACTCTGGGAGTAACAGGGTTGGTTGTACAAAGATCCACTAAGGTGCTAGCTTGGGCATCCTCCACCAATTTCTCTAAGGGTAGTGCACTGGAAGGTGGATTCTGGATCAAGGTCTCGATCAAGTCATCCTCGGTTGGGGGGTCTCTTCTAGTGGTATCTAAGGTGCACAAAGGTGCTGAGTACACCTCGTCTTCCTCTCCTTCTTCCAACCAGAGTGGTAAGTCATGCTCTAAGGAGGGTTGGGCAGGAGGGTATAGGACTAGCTGCTTGGACATGGGACCATTTCTGATGGTCATGTTTCCTGCACGACAACTTATGTAAGCATCTGCAGTAGCTAACCAAGGCCTTCCCAAAATGAGAGGATATCCAGTAAGCTTGGCCTTTGGTTGCAGAACCAGGAAGTCTGCAGGGTATTCCCAAGAGTCAATAGAGACCAAGACATCCTCCACAATCCCTTCGGGAGTCACGGTGGAGCGATCTGCTAATTGCAGTACTGTCGAGGTCTTCCTCAAGGAACCCTGAAGATTAAGTTTAAGCATGGTATCCCTGGTCATCACATTAATGGCAGCCCCCAGATCAATCAAGGTGTGAGGTATAATGGTGCCATTGATGTGAACATCTACTACAGGACTTCCAGGATCTAGGTACTTTGGGCAGATGACTTGTCCTAACATAAGGTCAGACAGTTGTCCTATGACATTGATAGTTGAAGCATCTTTCTTCCGTCTGCCTGGGTGTTTGAAACACTTCTCCTTAACCAGTTTGTTGTATATTGGCACATCCTTGATGGCTTGGAGAAGTGGTATTTTTACACACAACTGCTTGAGCTCACCCAGAAGCTCATCCTCCTCTGGGTTGGGTTGTGTGGTGGCTGTTAGTCTCTCAGGAAAGGGTGGAATAGCCTTTGGTTCACTTTCCTGTTTATCTCCCTCATCCTCTGGGGGAGGAGGCTGGCGATCTGGTAGAGTCTTTCCAAATCGAAGATTGATCTCCTGGATCTCCACAGCATAGGTAGGGCATGAGGTTTCCCCAGTGTATACCTGTTGGGCCTGTCTATTGTTGGGGTTCGGGTTCGGTTGAGCAGGCATTTGAGGTTGCCTTGGAGGAGCAGGAGGTAATGGCTGAGGTTGAACTGGTGGTGGAGGCAAGATGGCAGGAGGAGTGTTGTATTGGGGCCTCCACCCCGACTGAGGTGCATTCCATTGAGGCTGTGGCTGGGCATGTGAGTGATATGAATGAGAAGTAGGTTGAGTGGGGTACTGAGGTGGATAAGACCATGGAGGAGGCATGGACCATGAAGGATGAGCAGGGGGGCCCGAGGAAGGCATAGGAGTCGATTGGTTGGGGCTATAATAAGCTTGAGATGCCCCTTGCATCCCCTGCTGATAAGGTCTAGATCCTTGTGGCCTCCTTTGGTTGAGGTAATAGAGAGGTTCAGTGGGAGCTTCTGTCCCTTGGTACATGGCTTTAAACCCAGGTAGGCTTGGACACTGATTTGTGGGATGGTCCTCCTCACAAACGAAACACACTTCAACCGAATGCAATGGACATTCGTTCTTAGGGTGCCTCCTTGTGCACCTAGGGCAGAAGACAACCAAGGCTCTCTCAGCTTCTTCTTTCTTTTGCTGAATCCTGAATGTGTCAAGCTGCATGGCAATGGTCTGTCTCACCTCACTCTTAAGATCTTCTAATTGATTTGCAAGCTCATGTTTGGAGAAAGGGACACTAGTTGAGAGGTGGTTTCCTCTACCTCGTTTCCGAGCTGCCCTGGAGTGGTTTCTAAACACAGTCTTGATGTCCTCATAAGGCAGTTGGTAAATGTCCCCCCCAGCTAACATGTGAAGGGTATCTAAGAGGTCTTCAGGGACTCCTCGGAGCAGGACCAACTTGAGGGATTCAGGGTCAAGTGTGCACCTGGCCCGCTTATAGCTTAGTTGGAACCTCTCCTCATAATCCTCTAAGGACTCATCATTTCCCATGGTCATCCGGAAGATTTCCCCCTTTGTTTCCTTGAACCTACAGTAATCCTGGTACTTGGTATTGAAAGCTTGCTGCATCTGAGCCCAAGTGGTGATACTATTCCCAGGTAAGCCCATGAACCAGCGTAATGCTGCATCCTTAAGAGTGGAAGGGAAAAGTTTCAGCTTTTGCTCATCTTCAGTATAGTCATAGGTTCTACAAAGGACAGCAAACTCAAACAGGAAGGTATCCGGATCCTCAGTAGTCAGCCCATGGAAGTGAGGTAAGGCGGAGGGGCTAATGTTCTTCATTTTCATCTCTCCATTGGTCTCTCGGATGGGGAAGGCACCTTCTATTCTCTCATCTTCTCTTCTATTGTCAGCCATAGCTTCAGATGGAGTGGTCTCTAACTCTTCTTCTACTATAGGATCTTTGTATATCTCAGGATGTTCACCTATAGGTTCTTCTAGGTCACTGTCACCAAAGAAGAGAGAAGGGTGACTCAGTGATGTGGTGGGGGTGTTTGGTAGGAATTTGCCTGATCTATCTCGGTTCCTACGAGGCATGAAATGGAAAAGACTTTCTTTTTCTTTTGATTGTTTTTGCTTTTTTCTTTTTGGTACCTGCAAAACTGAAACAGATTGATCTACAACTAACTATGAAAGATGCAGAATTAAACTGAAAGCAGGAAAGAACTAATCTACTTTGCTCAAATGAAATTGCAAGAATGGAAATGCTAGTCTACGCTTGCAAAAAGGAAATGCTAATCTATGAAAGCAGGAAATGTCTATGCTACTTTTGCAGAATGGAAATGATGTAAACTACTTAGCAGAAGGCAAGAGTAAGAAAGTAGAAGAAAAGAAACAATCACTAATACTCTGACGCTTCCCCGGCAACGGCGCCAAAAAGATGGTGGGCTCCAGTATTGTAGCAATAATGCTACAACTCCTGGAGCTTCCTATCTCTAATTTTATCAACCCGGTAGTTCGTACAAACTTGGAAGCGACGGTGCTGTATGCACAAGTACTAGCTCTTGTCGCAGCTGTCACTTGGTCAGCTAGCACAAGTCCGCTAGGGCTCAAGCCAACTTCTATAGGCTCACAGAAGAAGCTTTATGAATGATGGACGAAAGCTAACTCAAAGGAGACTAATCTATTTGCAGAAAGAAACTGAAAGCCAACAAAGCATGAAAACCCTAGTAAACCCTAATTTGACTAGCTAGGCCCTTACAATGCAAAACTGTGAATGAAACTACTACCAATAATGCCATTACTTGCAGTGAGCTGAAATACATGCATCTAAGCTACTTGCATCTGAAAAGACATGTTTTTGTATTTTTTCATTAAGTGGTTGGATTTATTGTGATGATGCTTTTGATTAGGGTTTGGTTGTGCAGGAGCGGTTTGAATGGAAGGAAAGCATGGGCAAGGTCAGGATGGCTAGGGGAGGTCCCAGAGGGTCTCTAGCATCAGTCCTCAGAAGTCTACCATGTTCGGATGCTCAACAACCGAGTTTGCAGGCTTCTACAGGAAGTCTGCAGGGGATCCTACAGGAAACTCAGGGATTCTACAGGAAGTTTGTGCAATTCTACAGGATGTTCGACCGTGGGAGTTTTGGGAGATGGTGAAGTGTTGGAGTGGTGTGGGAGGATAGGTGAGATGGAGATGGAACTGGTAATGGCTCAGGAGCAGGGAAGTCAAATGGAGGAAGAGTGCATGCAGTGGGTTGATGGCTGGAAGGATGGGATCAACGAAAGGTTAAGTAAATGGAGCTATGTGAGTAATGGGAGAGCTGGAAGGTAAATGAGCTGAGCAGAGGTCGGTTGAGTGGCTTCAGGTGTGGTTGAAAAGACGAGGAAGGTAATGGGATGGTGTGGAGCAGTGTAGATGAAACAAATTGTCTATGAATGTCACCAAAAATGAGAACTCTTTAACCTATGTTAACTGTGCTATTTTGAACCAATGAACAGCAGTGCAATTTGTGAAAGAAACTCGTGCATGGAAGTGGAATGGAGGAGTGAAGATCAAAACCAAAGTGCATGGATGGATCTACGACTAAAGTAACTGTTGCAGCTTGCATGGACGTGAGAAGAACTGCGTTTTTTTTTGGTGGTTGTTATGGACTACACCCCAATCTCTAAGCAGAGATGGCAGTGATCTCTAACAACCTTTTTCTGGAGCTCCAATGAATTATAACTATCCTCTGCTAACCTAAGCAACTGGAAGCAAATTCACCATAAACTAATCCTATTCAATCTCATAACAAAACTAAATCAGCAGACTGTAAATTCGAATTGCATGTCAAAGTAAAGAAACGAAGTGCTGGAACGAAAGGCAAATAACATTACAACACCGAGGAGATCTATTGCTCTCAGGTTGGGCCCTAACCTGAGAGCTATAGCTCCCTTAGAAACTCAGAATGAGATCAAAATCTGCCTGCCTTTATTCATAACCAAAAATCTGATGTCATGCCAAAACTGGCTTACAAAAAGAACCAACACCGAGCTGTAGCTCGTACTTCGAAATTACAAGAGTAATGCAAAAGTTCAAAAAGCTCCTATCCAAGGCTACGGCCTCAGTATTTATGCAAAATGATAATCCAACAGGTTTCCTTGATTTGTGGAGCTCGGCTGTCCAACTGAAGGTTAAACTGCTGATCCTGTAGAACAGTTGTAACTGCTGTTCCTGTAGAACGGTTGGCTGCACCTAAGCTCGGTGGGGAGATTGGTTGGAGCTCGGAGCTATGGTGGGAATCACGAGGAAGGTCCCCAAGACTGTGGACATCCTCTCCTAAAAACCAGCAGTGCCACCTTACTGTCTCCTTGTCTCCTTTCTCGTGGTCTTTGCTCCCTTTTAATTCCAAAAACCTGAAATCATCATGTATTAGTCATGTAGATAGAATGCCTACCCTTCTTCCTACAAACAACATGAATAAACCAAGAAATGAATGCATAAGCAATAAAAAATGAATGGTTTGAGCAAAGCAAGTAGGCCAAATGAGCCCAAATTGTACCAAAAATTGGGGCTCATCAAGTGGTGTGGGTGGTAATCTGGTTTTGCGATCAAAATTTGACAAGTATGGCAACTTCTGACTGAAATTATGCAATATTTGAATATGGTGGGCCAGAAGTAAGCAGCTCGTAAGATCTTTTGTACAGTAGCGTAACTAGATAGATGCCACCCATAAGCACCTAAATGAAAATCATTCAAAACTTTTTCAACCTCCTCATGTGTGAGACACCTTCATTGAACTGTATCGACACCACGACGATAAATTGTATCACCAACGATCAGATAGTCTTTGGCTTGGTATCGAGTACGCTGCTGTTAAGAGTGAGAGGTGTTAAGCCTAAAATTTTGGGTTGGACATAGACCAGTATATCCCTGTACCATGGATCACTTGATGATATCAAAAAAAGAGTCTCATCCACGATTGATGCTTGGGATGTTAAATTGTTGGATGATGAGGGAAGGTCACAAAGTAACTCTACAAAGACGAGAGATTTCTTTGATTTGGATTTGGTGAATTCCAGATGAAACTCCTGCAAAATGGCTATCCATTTGGAATATTTTCCTCCCAGTGATTGACTCGACAGAATGTAGGTCAGAGGGTTGCAATCTAACACAATGGTAGTTTTGCGAAAGAGAACATAGTGTCAAAATCTCTGTATCGATTTAACAGTTGCTAAAACCAACTTTTCAACATAAGAGTACTTGATTTCTGTATCATTAAGATTGCGACTTAAATAATATATAGGATGTTCTATTCCATTATCTTTTTGCACTAAAACCATGGCAATGGTTGTATCTGCAATGGCGAGATACAGGTTGAAGTCTTTTTGATTGTCAGGAGTGTACATTAATGATGCTTTTATCAGGGAATCTTTTAAAGCATCAAAGGAAGCTTGCACAACCTGATCCCAGTGGAAGGTTTCAAGCTATAAAAAGGGTCTCTTTCACCTCTAATTACCTCACATTAGTTGTCAATCCAGGAACGTTTTGTTATTTCAAAGAGTGTCTCAGTCTGAGGCTATCATTTGCCAGAGTAATGCTAGTAGTACAGTGTTCAAAAATACAAGACTAAACGGATGCTTGTTTACAGCAAACTACTTCAAAAGATTAAACTACACATTCAGAAAACTAAGCAATTTATCAGTCAAGGGTTCAGTAACAGTAACTCATCCCTTTGTAAACTGATGGAACTAAGGTAAATCAGAGAACAGATCGTGGATTTGGGAGCCAAGAAGTAAATGTCAGTGCTCACTACAGCCCTGGATTGTTCTTCACACCAAAATAACAAAGGATAGGAAATGGAACGGCAGATAAGAAATGGAACAGTGAAATAAGAAATAGAACAATAAATCTGAAATAGAACAGCAACTAAGTCTAGCAAGCAGTAACACCTTAGTCTACAAGATCAAATGCATGAATCGTGACCTACAGGAATCAAATGGCAATCCTTCACTCTTAAGGACAAACGGAACAACACTGATTAACGATTAATTATAGAACAGTACTTCAAAACCATATATGCACATAGCACACCTTAATAGTAACCTGATCTTGGTAAACCAGTTATCGCTCTCAGTTATAAAAGATTATGACTGTATTTCAGAATGGAACTGCAATATCTATAGATCCAACAATCGCTAAGATGAATTCCGTAATATCAATGAATAAGTGCATAGCACAGAGGCTCTGTAATTGAACAACAACAATATTCTGTAAAGACTGGCAGTATTATATCAACACTTAGAAGAACAGTGATACGTTGCGGAGTCAATGCAACAGTTCTATCTCAGTAAAGTAAACATAACAGAGCATGTGATGTAAACTAACAAAACACATCAGATTACCAAATAACGCTGATAAGCAAACCACGCATAAACCAAACGTAATAGTACGGGAGCAAGTGTCCTCCAGGGCCGGGCCCTTAGCCTCCAAGGGTACACCGCTTGAAGTTATTCTAGACTCAGGGATGAAATAGCAACCGAGGTTGTATTAATGCATAAAATGGAATTATAGTAGATTAGTTCTCAATGAGACTCGATGATCAAAGTTTCAATCTTCAGAGAAATTACATAAAACATAAGGATTCGACCCCTCGAGCTAACAATGCTGCCCCTTTTAAAATGATGAAGGCAGAGATGTCTAGGTGCAAAAATAGTTAAAGCAGCGATCCCTCAGGATCAAAGGATCCTAAGGGATTCGCCAAACCGTTAGTTCTCTGTTATCTCTTTTCGTTCTTGCGTTGAGCCGACATATCCACTTCCTTTCTAGGGCTGATTCGCTTTGATCTGTTTTGCCTTGTTTGCATACGGTTCCCCATCAAAGGGACAACGGTTAACCCGACCTTGTTCTTTCCTTCACCACGACAGTCTTTTGTTTTCCCTTCTTTCTTCATAAGAAAATGACAATTGTCAATGTTTCCGCTTTGCACATTAATCTCACAGGTTTTATTACAATTCCCTATCATTTTCCTAGTTCATGATGCAAAAGGTTTGTAAGCTCTAATGAAAAGATGCTGAAATAATTACCAAAAACATACCTTATTTAGTACTCCACACACCCCCCTACTTACCCTTTTTCATGCCCTCATGAAAACATTGTAGTCGATATGTAAGGCAGTGAGAGAGTAGGCTGGAGATGGAATCTCATGTGGAGGTCTATAACCATGATGCATAACTAGGTGTTCAAAGAAATGGCATGTCTGACCCTTAGGCATCTCATACAGGGCTTGGTACCCAGGTGTAGGGTGCCAAATAATTGGACTCCGGAACCTATATCCTAACCAGGATGGCCCTGCCCTCAAAATGACTTCGCCATAGAGGTGCAAGCAGTCGGCGACTAACTTAAAATTTTCATACTTAAATGGCTCCGTGAGTTGTTCATATTAGAGATTTGATATCGAAATTTAGCCGCATCAATGGCAAGGTCTTTAATAGTGAAAAAGTATTCTATTCCTTGCTGATTGATTGTTGTGTGAATGGGTCCTAATGCTTCAATTACACCTGGAGTCTTCATGAGGTTCCTATGTTCTCTCCACAACTGTACTGGATTCCTAGGCTCAGCTCTTACCCACAAATCTAATCCGTTTTCTTGCCTTTGGAAAGCATTATGGGCTTTAAGCCATTTAATTTGATTAACCCCAAATGAAATAAATGCCTGCAATTGGATATCCCCAACAAAAGGCCCAGGGTTCAGCTCGGTCTCCTGGTCTAATACAAGGTTATGTAAATAAAACTCACACAGTAGTCTTTGAACTTTTACCCCGTAGTGCTTACAGCAGTTTATGAAATCATCGAGGGTATTAATTTGTATGGGAGCACCCACTTTAACAGCCTTTATTTTCAATTACAAATATCGTTCCATTAAAAACAAGGCATAATTCTTAGCAGGGGCTCTACATGCTAGGACGTCATTGTAAAAAGAACATAAGGTATCCATCTGCTTGATAACTATATCTAACCTACGAGTTACCTTCACGACTTTTTCTTCTTCCCTTCGCCACCCTTCAAAGGCCTGGCTTTTGGATAGATTGGCATTCCTAAGCTATTGTTGTAGCTCTTCATACCTTTCCCGAGGGACCGTTTGCTCTATGATCTTTTCTGTTGCTTGCTGAGCTTGCGTCAAACCCTCCCATAGGGTTTTCGTTCTCGGATCTCTTTCCCATGCGGCGGTGGAGACCGGGAGTTTTACCTGAATTTTCCTATTGCGTTGTCTTACGTTCATGACCCTTATCACTCCCGAGGTTGGTGCCTCTGTCTGAATTTCCTTATCACAGTTCAATCTATCATCCATTTCTATCTTAATGTGGATATCAGTCAAATGTTGTTCCTTTTTAATTTGAACAGCAGTCAGCTTCTCAACAACACTTGGAATAGCATCCCGTTTTTCGACAGGGTTTTGAACAACAGGGTGGACTCTGGTCCTCTGATCCTTTATCTTGAGGGTTTTTTCTGGATCGATTGCATGTTTCCTCCTCGAAGTCCTTTGTACCCTTTTCCTTTCTTTCAGAATCTTGATTTGCTGTCGAAGGTGAACTATTACATTTAGTAGTCACTGCTGTTCTTTCCGTAATTTCTTAATTTCCTCAATTTCCTTAGAAGGAACAGCAGACTGTTCACTGTGGCTTGGACTATGATCAATTCCCTGATTTTGTTTCTGGGGTGCTTATTTGTTACTCTGCTTTGGCTGCTCCGGGGCAAGAACCCTAGCTGGTTTTGTTATTTCTTGGGTGACTTCCTTTTCTGCCCCCCCTGCCTCCGGAGTTTCTTCTCATGTCATCTGGCTCATGTTTTCATCATGAACGGGTTGACTCTCCTCTTCTACTTCCCCTTCTTGCAATAGTCCTAGAGTAGAATTTTCAATTTCTTGAAAGTCCTGCTCTTCAGTTTGACTATGCACCTCAGCAAAGGCTACAGATGGTGATCCTGTGGCCTAAAGGGAACTAGTAGGTTGTCTAGAAATAACTTTTCTGGGTCCTACTGAAGGTTGAGATTCTGCTTTCTTGAAGATTTCGTTTATGAAGGTTGATCGGCCAAGGGTCACTGGCCCCTTAGATTTTTCTGGCTTGGGTAGAGGTTTGGAATTCTTTTCTGGCTTTTTCTTCTTAGTCATGCACACAAATCAACTGCTAGATTCTACCCAATCAAAACAGCAGCAAATATGTAGGAAAGCGGGCAGGGGAGCAGGGTTGTTACATGCTCCACATGTAGGTTCTTACCTCCCGTTTTTAAAACCCAATTCTTCCCTAACAAGTTCTTACACTACTCTGAAAAAAACAAATGGCTACATTCTTTCCCCGGCAACGGCGCCAAAATGTCAAGCTATAAAAAGGGTCTCTTTCATGTCTAATTACCTCACATTAGTTGTCAATCCATGAACGTTTTGTTATTTCAAAGAGTGTCTCAGTCCGAGGCTATCATTTGCCACAGTAATGCTAGTAGTACAGTGTTCAGAAATACAAGAGTAAATGGATGCTTGTTTACAGCAAACTACTTCAAAAGATTAAACTACACATTCAGAAAACTAAGCAATTTATCAGTCAAGGGTTCAGTAGCAGTAACTCATCCCTTTTTAAACTAATGGAACTAAGGTAAATCAGAGAACAGATCATGGATCTGGGAGCCAGGCAGTAAATGTCAGTGCTCACTACAGCCCTAGATCGTTCTTCACACCAAAATAACAAAGGACAGGAAATGGAACGACAGATAAGAAATGGAATAGCGAAATAAGAAATAGAATAGAAAATCTGAAATAGAATAGCAAACAGGAAATTGTAACAGCAACTAAGTCTAGCAAGCAGTAACACCTTAGTCTACAAGATCAAATGCATGAATCGTGACCTACGGGAATCAAATGGAAATCCTTCACTCTTAAGGATGAATGGAGCAACACTGATTAATGATGAATTATAGAACAGTACTTCAAAACCATATATGCACACGGCACACCTTAATAGTAACCTGATCTTGGTAAACCAGTTATCACTCTCAGTTATAAAAGATTACGACTGTATTTTAGAATGGAACAACAATATCTATAGATCCAACAATCACAAAGAACATAATCGCTAATATGAATTCCATAATATCAATGAATAAGTGCACAACACAGAGGCTCTGTAATTGAACAGCAACAATATTCTGTAAAGACTGACAGTATTATATCAACACTTAGAAGAACAGTGATACGTTGCAGAGTCAATGCAATGGTTCTGTCTCAGTAAAGTAAACATAACAGAGCATGTGATGTAAACTAACAAAACACATTAGATTACCAAATAACACTGATAAGAAAACCATGCATAAACCAAGCGTAATAGTACAGGAGCAAGTGTCCTCCAGGGCTGGGCCCTTAGCCTCCAAGGGTACACCGCTTGAAGTTATTCCAGACTCAGGGATGAAATAGCAACCGAGTTTGTATTAATGCATAAAATGGAATTACAGTAGATCAGTTCTCAATGAGACTCTATAATCAAAGTTTCAATCTTCAGAGAAATTACATAAAACATAAGGATTCAACTCCTAGAGCTAACAGTGCTACCCCTTTTATAATGATGAAGGCGGAGATGTCTAGGTGCAAAAATAGTTAAAGTAGCGATCCCTCAGGATCAAAGGATCCTAAGGGATTTTCCGAACCGTTAGTTCTCTGTTATCCCTTTTCCTTCTTGCGCCGAGCCGACATCTCCACTTCCTTTCCAGGGCTGATTCGCTTTGATCTGTTTTGCCTTGTTTGCATACGGTTCCCCGTCAAAGGGACAGTGGTTAACCTGGCCTTGTTCTTTCCTTCAGCACAACAGTATTTTGTTTTCCCTTATTTCTGCATAAGAAAATGACAATTGTCAATGTTTCTGCTTTGCAAATTAATCTCACAAGTTTTATTACAATTCCTTATCATTTTCCTAGTTCATGTTGCAAAAGGTTTGTAAGTTCTAATGAAAATATACTAAAATAATTACCAAAAACATACCTTCTTTAGTACTCCACAGAAGGGTACTCCATTTTTCAAAAGACATGTATAACCTTTAGCAAGTTTAGCATAATGTGGAATGAACCTCCTCAGAATGTTAGCCTTCCCTTGGAGTCTTTGAATCTGAAGCAAATTTGAAGGTGGAGGCATGTCAAGGATTTCCTGAACCTTAAATGGGTCGAGTCGAATTCCATCCTTAGAAACTACAAAACCAAGCAATCGGCCAGAACCAACACAAAACACACACGTGTGTGGATTGAGTCATATCCTGTAGTGTCGGCAATGTAGAAATATGGATCTCAAATGTTGCGGATGGTTAGTCCATTTTCACGATTGAGCAGGTAGATCATTGAGATATGGTTGAATGATGTGTTTGATGTTATGGAAGGCATAATTCATTTCCCTCTGAAAAGTTTCCCCTACATTCTTCAAACCGAAAGGTAATTTACGATATGAAAATGTGCTCCATGGACATATAAATGCATTTTTTGACTGGTCCTATGGGCAGATATTGATTTGATTGTATCCAGAAAATCCATCCATGAATGAAAAGATTTCACATTTGGCACATTCATCAATAATCTGGTCGATAAAGGGTGTAGGATAGTTGTCCTTTGGACATGCTTGATTTACATCCCTATAATCAACACCTCTAATCGTTCCTCATTTTTTCATCACAGGAACAATATTCGATACCCAATCAGTGAGAGGAACAGGGTAAATGAAGCTAGCACACAAAAGTTTTTCAACTTCTACTTTAATGGCGGCGACTTTCTTTGGATGGATAGGTCAAAGTTATTGTCATACTGGTCTAACATCTGGATACATCTTGATTTCATGTTCAACAATTCTCGAGTCGATCCCTGGAATTTCTTCATATGACCATGTAAAGACATCTCTGAATTCACAAAAGAGAGCACAGTAAATCTCTAGTTATGATGGAGAAAAAAATTTGCCAATGTGAATATTCTCTACAACATTAGGTTGGGTCAAATATTAATGGCGATAGTTTCTTCAACGTTGGACAAATTTTGCTTGGAATCTACTGTATTTATAGTATTTACTAAAAAATAAAAAATTGAAGGATGATTGAGGTCGTTTGAATAATCTTCATTGTCATCTTGAAGGTGGGAACAATGGTGGTAATCTTCCCATAGCGTCTCTCTTATCATCATTGATTGGATTATTCCTTTTTCGGTAGAATGTATACGAGACCAAGGATCGAAAGAGGTACCATATTCTAAAGAACTATCTACCCAAACACTCGTCGAGTGCTGATTCGGGTTTGCCACCCAAGCCCAAAAAATTGATTGCTACAAAGATTTGATGGGGCTTGGTGGAAATGCTTCGCGATGATCCTCACTATCAAAATGGTTTGAACTCTTCTTAAACTCAGATGATGTAGAAGAGATCATTTGATAGGTTTCCATTGTGGCCACTTCCGAGAAACTAGATGGAGGCGGGAGGGAAAAATTTTCCATTAAAAGAAGGATCTTTCAGGAGACCTACTCTGACATTTTGAAGTGATTGTGAACTTCCATGGATCAATGGAATGCTTCCAGTAGCTTGTGAATTGTTAGGTAAAAAGGTTGTTCAATGATTGTATTTCCACCTTGGAAGGGAAATGCAATCTTTCTAAAATATGTAGACACAATGACAGCCATAGCATAAATCTGGGGTCTTCCCAGCAAGATATTGTAATCAAGGTTTCCATCAATGACCTCAACTTCAATATCTACTATCCCCCCCCCAGTTCAATTTGCAAGTTACTTAAATTCCCATACGGAGTGTATGTTCTTCCATTGAACTCTTTTAATGTTGTTGATGATCGTGACAAGGGTGGTGAACCAAGAGTTTTCCAGCAACTCATTGACATAATAGAGGTAGATGCCCCCTCATTAATGATGGTTCGATGAACATTTTTATTGAGGGATTTTACCCGTATAAGAAAACCGATTTGGGTTGGTAACTGAGGTGTATATCCTTTATGATTAAAGGCCACCAGAGTGGAATCCACTGGATCAATCCCACCTATTGGTGATAACAAAGCCTGCTTTTGGGAGGGACAATTTTGCAATACCTCAAGTGTCGACATAGTGGATGGAGATTGAGCCAAATCCTCTACTATATTATAATTCTGAGCAGCTCGAGCACAAGGATTAAATGTAGATTTATGTACGACTCCCTTTGGTGGCTTTATAGTTAATTCAGGAATAATGGGTGGAACAACTTCTGGCGAAGTCGTTATCGAACCACTAGGTTGATCTGTAGCCTGGTTGTCTGACAAGAATGGATTCCCATAATATTTATTCCTTGTCGATATCAAAGCATCATTTTTCTTGTTTGAGATGGATAGCATAAGCACTTGGGATGTGGAAGCATGATCGATAGCAACCAGATTAGTTTCTAGGTCTGGAAACAGATCAATCAACACCGCTGAGGTATTCGAAGCCTTCAAAAGTTTTGAAATCTCATATCGATGTGGACAATTTCTCGTATAATGCTCCTCGTTATATATCAAACGTGGAAAACGAGGAGGTTGCTTTGGCCCATTAGGGTTCTCTGATGATTTTTCAGGAGTTGAATTTTCTTGTTTCTTCTTATTATTTTTCCCTTTCTTCTTGCCCCTTGGTTGTTTTAGATTTTTGCCCTTGTTAGATGACACGACATTAATCTCCGAGGCAAGAGGTTTGTCATTTGTATTCTGACTAGAAACAACAAGAGCTTTACCATATGGACCTCTTGCGGTTTGCATGCTTGAGGCACCGATCACACCGTCACCGACATGAGAGTCCCTATTTGATTTAGGAGGACGTGGAACGGAAAATTCTAGTCTAGGAGCGTCAAGAATTTTGTCGTAGAGTGTGCCAGACTGAGTATAGATCAAGTCTAAATATTGGGCACGAGCAATGACTTGCTCTTCAATGACAACTCCTCCTTTCGCCACATCCTCAATGATAGATGGCAATAAGGACTTAATAAACCACTCAGCTAAAAGCTGATCAGGAACATACGTCTTTACCATTCGATGACGATGCCACCACTCATGAATATGATCAGATATGTGAGTGGTTGTGGTATGTTTAAAATTGGTAAGGAGTTCTGTTCTTGTTTCGTACCTAATGGGTAACTAAAAGTGGGTTAGAAAAGTAGTGGCAAGGATGCTAAAGTTATCAAACAAGGCTCTAGGCAATTCAATATACCATTTCACTGCTGGACCAGTGAGCGTTCTTTGAAAAAGGTGAAGCCTAATTGAATCATCATTCAGGGTGTTAGATTAGCACCACAAATGAAAAGTCCTTATGTGATTTGATGGATCTTCACCTAGATTTCCATTGAATTTAGGAATATTGGAGGGAATTTTATGAGGAATCGCTGGCCACCAAGGGGTGTATACAATTGCATCATTCGTCAGCCAGTTCAAATGTGGTAATTTTAGAGTTGCTACAAAAGGCAACTGCTGATTCAGGTTAGGTGAAGCATACCCAGGATAAGATGGAATCACCTGAGCATTAGGTCTTTGCATACCAACAAAATGTATCTGATGCTGGTAACTTTGAAAAGGTTGCTGGACATAACCAGTATAGTGTGGTTGTTGATAATTGTTTTAAAAATGCAGCTATCCATTACCTACAAAGCCTTGTTGCTCAGGTCCTTGGTAGGCTTGATATTGACCAAATCTAGTTTGAGCTTGTAAACCAAGCCCAAACTGAGGTTGGGTTTGCTGGAATTGTGGTTGTTGGTATTGTACCAGCCATGGTTGTTGGACCATTTGCTATTGCCCAATATTGGATGATTGACCAAGATGTGGATTGACAATACCCGTTTGTGCCTGAGTTGTTCCAGATAAGGAAGCACTAACCTGAGGTTGCGACTGAGCCATAGAGACAAGTGGCTGTTGTATCGCAACCTGAGAAACTTTAGGTTGAGACACAACAAGTTGTGCTTGTGCTTGCGACATAGTCATAATAGCAGGTGTAGTGGGAATATTCAACACAGGTTGGATCGGTTGCATTGTATAGACAACCCTTGGTTGTTGTGGCAGTATTGGTACCCAACTGCTGGATGTAATTCCAGTTTGACCTAAATATTTTTGGAAACTCCCATATGGTTGTTCCCCAGGAGGGAACAATGAAAAGGCATACTGCCCTCCGCATGGAAGTAGTCCAGTGTTTAAAGGATATATCAGTCTTTGAAGACTGGTCTGCCCAAGTTGATACTGGCATGCGGGATCAAATTGCTAAGTTTCAACATAAGAAATACCATATGAGACTCCAGATTAATAAATAGGAGCAGACAATGTTGCCAAAGAAGCCCTTGAGTGGACTCCAACTAGTGATTGATACCTAGCCAAAATAGATGGTATACCAACAAACATTATAGGAATGGCAGCAAGAAGTTCTGCCATAGCTGCATCAGATGACACATTCCTAGCTGTTGATGGTTGCTTAGACATGTTTAGTCTATCCAAAATAATTCCTAGTGATTCGACGGGAACTTACGATGAAGGATGATTAAAAGAACCAAACTCATGAGCAGAAGGACACAAATGAATCCCAGTTGCAAAATGTAACGGGGTACTAGATGGGGGATCCTCTACTATCTCCTCTATAGCAATCAAACCAGGTGAAATAGGTAGACTGTCAAGTCCGTAAAATATTTCTGGAGCCGAAGAAGGTATAGCTTTTACAGTGACAGATACTGGAGGGGTGACACCTTTTGAATTCTGAAACTCAACTTCCAGATGTTCAGGTAAGTGAACTTCAGTCTCAAAGGGAGGTTCTTGAACAACTACTAGTTCGAATGTAGCCTTGGTTTGAACTGAGATGGGTTCTGGATCAACTCTAGATGGAGTTGTTTCAGGTATAGAAGTGTCTACCATTACACTAGGATCAGTTCTAATGTCCTCTTGTAACTGTAGAACTTCTTCTCTAAAGGCAGATGTACCAGAAATGATTGGAGTAACTGTATTCTCTGACGATGTTGAAACATAAGTTTCAAATAAACAGAGAAATTGGACTCAGTTAAACAAGACTGTTTTGCCCGGATTGGCTTCGCTTCTGGAGTCAAAGACGGTTGACTCGCTAGTCTCCGCGAACGACGGGGCTTTGATTGACTTTCTTCCACGATTGTGGATTACTTGATCAACTCAAAATTAAGGGGAAAATGACGTTATTACGAATTCAATTAATTTTAATGACGCTTTGACACAACTTGGCTTTTTCAGTTTTTAAGAGTCAAGAAAAAGCTAAAGATGACTCTAGTCTCCTTCAATTTTTAATGAGCCTGAAGTGACAAGTGCTCAGATGGAGCTTTTCTTCTAAAGAGTCAAAAAGGAATGAAAGTGACTACTCTGGAGAATCTAGATAGAGGGATTACCAAACCAATCACAAAACTACAATATACACCTTGGTGATAAGTTAAAGAGAAATTACAAAGGACTTATGTACGACAGTCAATCTTCCCGAATGTTGTGTTTAGTGCATTGCGATCAATAAGGCGGCAGACTCAGCTTCCTATGGATAAAGGATATAAGCCTATTGTGGTCTCCCAATATATACACGATGGTATGGGGAGCACAAGTCTATGCTAGCACTTGTCATATCAAGGAGGAGGAATCACCCAATCTTCAATGAAAACGATAGTTACTAGTTTTTACAACGCTGGAACACGTCTCTAGCCTAGACCTCTAGATATGTTGTGTTAAGTTCCAAAGCATTGTTAGGTTCATCAAAATTTATTTTAGATTTGATCTTGTTAAGAGTTTTCCTTTCAATGGTTCACCGCGTGCTGTTAATTTGAAATTCCTAAAATGCAATCTACAATGATAAACAATCTTTGTTTATTTTGAGCAATGAAAATCCTAGCTACTAGGGAAAGAAGATTACAATTCTTTCAAACAAAGAGCAAAGATCACACGCTAGTGCATTTTCCTAAATCATTTTTCACACACAAACTAAAAAATGCTAAATGCAAATGCATGTGAAAAATGCCAAAAAGGAAAACTAAATGCAGCAAAGATCTGAAATGTTCCTTTCAAAATGACTTTTTCAAAAATTTCTTCTTCAAAAGAGAAAGGAATAATAAATGAAAATTTTGAATTTTGAATAAAGAATGCTTTTGACACTTCAAATATAAACAAATCAAACCAAATACATGATTAAAACTTCAATCGACTATCTGGGGAAGGCATAATTCAAGACACTTCTCTTTTTGACACAAAACGAAAATACGACACTTTTTGTACCAAAGCGACAGATCGATTTAAGAAAATTTTCGACAAAGGACTGTAAATGATGAAAAAATACATAAAAAAACATTCACTAATCCTAATCTTATAGAGGCTGGTCTATGTGATGCAAGTAGTCTTCAGTAAGGAGGCATTGTTCATAAGTAGAAAAACAACTAAAAAAAACTGAAAACAAGGTCAAAAACCCCCAATTTCTAGAATGGAAACAGGGCTCAGTCAGTCATCGCAACTGGGCTTCACAGAAACAGGGATGCATCAAACTTTACACACTTGGGAGGTGTGATGCATACTGGGTTACAGTGACAGACAGTGCGATGGTCCAGGGAGCGCAACTGAAGTGGGTTTTGGCTCAGATGTGCAGCTGTTTTGAATGAGTTATGCTGAACTTTGAAGAACAGTAAAGAGCAAAGTATGAAGGAATGTCTTGAGAGGTTACTGAGCTACCAAAAGAGCATCTATATGTGCTTGTAAGTCAAATGTTTAATTCATAAACTAAACTAGAGATTAACAGAAGCAACATTCATCTATTATGCAATTGCAAAGCAAGAGCAGTTTGAAGGCTACCTGACTGACTTCAGGCTCTATCTATAGTTTATAAAACAAACAAACATCTATTCGCTCCCCAGTGGAGTCACCAATTTGTTTCTGGGAAAACTAGTGTTTTTTTAACTATCACTTTTAAGCACCTTAACTTTCACAAGTGTCACTTTCACTTTTGTCACTGCCAATTTTTCGTTGTTTCACTTTAACACGTGTCACTTTTTCTTTCTTTTTTATTTCTCATGTGTCACTTTCACTTTTTCTATCTTTTTCAAGTGTTGTTTTCATGTTTCTTAAAGTCTCATGTGTCACTTTTATTTATTTGTACTTTGCATTTGTTGAAACTTAGCGTAACACTAGAGGTGGTTCTAGTACATTCTTCTACATTAGATGATCATATATATCATAAGAATATTTTCTAGGCACTCTCTCGCAACTTAGCACACTTTATAGTTGTAGTCAAATTGTGTCATAAATTGTATTGTAAGTGTTGCAAAGCTATGTTTCAGTTGTCACATTTAAAAATAAGTGTCACTTTATTGTCATTTCAAGGTATGCATGTTGATTTTGAGTACTTTTCACTTTCTCATTGTAGTTTCCACTTATTTCGAAAAGTATATCTCAAGTGTCGCAATTGGAGCTTAGTGTCGTTTTGTTGTCGTTTCATTGGATGCATGTTGATTTTGGGTGTTAAGTGCTTAATTAACATGTGGTTGATCAATTTTAAGTGTGTGATCATGATCAAGCCTTGTTACATGTTCTGGTTTCATATTTTGTTTCATTGATCCCACACTTAGTCAATTTTTGAAGTGTTCCTCTCTTTGCCACTTGCTTGACCAACCACTCATCATCCTGCCTTCTTAAACTACACATTTCACAATATCACTCCTAGTTAAACATCCTTGCCTCCTCAAACTACATGCAACATAATCACTGTCTCCAAGGACTATGCATTGCATAATCCCAGTGCTTAGTCCCTGCCTCTTGCATCTACAAATTGTGCAATCACCTACCTAGGTTCCTCTAGAACTATGCATTGCGTAATCACAGTGAACACGAATGCCTCATTACATCACTAGCTCCATCAAATATGCAAATTTTCCTTCCACTCTCTTAGCCAATACATATTGCATAGTCAGAATGACTAGACCTTCATCATTGCCTCCTGGAACCACGCACTGTGCAATCCCTGGGCCTCCTTCTTAGTCCTGCACTCTGTGTGGGCTTTCTCAACATGTTGCATAAGGAACAAGATATACTAGGATATTTCAGGACTATTGTCATCTTTTCATGAATAAATTCCATTTGTAGGTACTGTTATCTTGACATGTTATGAAGCCAGCTCAAGAAAAGATAGAAAAGATAGATCAACGCCTTATAATTCAGCCTCTTCGAGGGGGAAACCTCCTTTACATTACATAAATGAACAATTCTTGGATGATTCAAACGACAAAACCTCCTTTCTATATATAGGAGTCTAAGTAGTCACAATATAATCCAGCCGACTTAACAATAATAATATAAAGCCACAAAAATAACAATAGAGGGATTCTATGGGACACAATAATAACAATATGGGGGCAATAGGGGCACAACAATATTAATAAGGGGTATAACTACAATAGTAATGGGGTAATCACTAGTATTATAGGGACCCAACATGCCCCTCTCCTTCAAAAAAAGTGTTGTCCTCAACGCTTGCGTAGTTCTGGATACTTCTGCATAAAATTCTCATCCTCCCATGTGGAATCTTCAACGGATAAGTTCTTCCACTTGATAAGATACTCTGAAATTGATCGATTTCGTAGTTGTCGAGTTCTTGTTTCTGTGACTGCTTCCGGTTCTAATATAATTTTTCCTTCCTCATCAAGTTCTGGCAATATTGTTTGAACTGGGAGCTTGTCGCCTATAACCTTCTTTAAACATGAAACATGGAAAACTGGGCGCAATTGAGAAGCTGCAGGAAGCTCCAATTTGTATGCCATAGTACCAATCTTTTGCAACACCTTGTACGGACCATAATACTTTGGTGATAATTTATTATCCTTCTTAGCTTGCTTGATGGACATTTGCTTATATGGTTGTAGCCGTAGGAATACCCAATCACCTACATCAAAACTTCTTTCGTTGCGATGTTGATATGCCTTTTGTTTCATTCTATTCTATGCCAACACGAGGTTATCCTTTAAGAGTTGGAGGACTTGTTGTTGATGTTCGATGTGATGTTCCACTGCCTGAACCTTAGAATTTTCTCTTAAATATGATGTGATGGATGGTGGTTGATACCCATAAAGTGCCATAAATGGGGTCATTTTTGTTGATGTATGGAAGGAAGTGTTATACCACATTCAGCCAGAGGCAATCATTTGACCCATTGTGTCTGTTTATCAGATACAAAGCAACGAAGATATCCTTCCAAACATTTGTTTACTATCTCAGTTTGCCCATCAGATTGAGGATGATAAGATGAGCTATGAGCTAACTGAGTACCAAGACAAGAAAATAATTTTGTCCAAAAATTGCTAGTGAAAATGGGATCTCTGTCACTTACAATAATCTTTGGGTTTCCATGTAGCTTTTGAATTGTTTCCATAAATGCAATAGAAATTGTACTGGCTTTAAATGGATGTGATAATGCACAAAAGTGTGCATACTTGATAAGTCTGTCAACTACCACCATGATGACACTCTTTCCCTTAGACTTGGGTAAACCTGTGATAAAATCCATTGAAACCTCCTCCCAACATTGGCTTGGAATGGATAAAGGTTGTAATAGACCCATTGTCTTAATTGTTTCAACTTTATTTTGTTGGCAAACCAAACATTCCACCACAAACTTTTGAATATCTGATTTAAGGCCATCCCAAAAAAATTCCTTCTTAACCCTGTGGTAAGTTTTTAAAAATCCTGAGTGCCCTCCTAAGGGAGAAGTGTGCAATTCCATAAGAATCTTTTGTTTTAGCTGGGAATTCTTACAGAAGTATAAGCGATCTTTGTACCATAACGAATCATTTTTCCAGCTAAATGTATCAGACATACTGGAATCTTGTTGTAACTTTCGAATAAGTACCCACACTTCTTCGTCATTCTTCCATTCCTCCCTTGCTTCATTTATCCAATCTGGTTGGATAATAGAAATGGCGCTCAACAATGCTTCCACATCCTCATCCTTTCTTGAGAGTGCATCTGCCACCACATTTTTCTTCCCTTTTTTGTAGATGATTTCAAAGTCATAACCCAACATCTTTGTGACCCACTTTTGTTGCTCTTTAGAGGATAATCTTTGTTCTAAAAAGTATTTAAGGCTATCATGATGCGTTTTTACCTTGAAGTGTCTTCCCATTAGGTAGGGCCACCATTTCTTAAGTGCATCGAGTATTGCCAACATTTCCTTCTCATAAATAGCTTTGCTTAAAAACTTTCCCTTGATTGGACGACTTTCAAAAGCAATGGGTCTTTCGTCTTGCATTAGAACAGCACCAATTCCATTTCCTGAAGCATCAAATTCCACAATAAAGGTTTTTATGAAGTCCAGTGTAGCTAAGACCGGTGCTTGGCACATTGCCTCTTTAAGATGTTCAAATACCTTTGTTGCTTCCGGAGTCCATGAACATGCATCTTTCTTCAATAATGTTGCTAGAGGTGCTGCTATTCTCCCATAATTCTTAACAAACTTGCGATAATACCCTCTCAACCCGAGAAATCCTCACAGATGCTTTATGGATGTGGGGATTTTCCATTCCTTAATGGCTTTAATTTTGCTAGGGTCTACCTTAACTCCTTCATGAGATACAATATGACCCAGATATTCCACCTCCCGGACACCAAAGAAACATTTGGATCTTTTTGCATATAATTGTTTCTCCTCCAATAGTTGTAGCACCCTGTCAACATGTTCAACATGATCCTTCCAAGACTTGCTGTAGATTAGCATATCATCAAAAAATACTAACACAAATTTTCTAAGGAATGGTTTGAAAATTGAATTCATCAAACCTTGAAATGTTGAAGGTGCATTGGTAAGGCCAAAAGGCATGACCAAAAATTCATAATGACCCTCATGAGTTCCAAATGTTGTTTTCAGAATTTCTTCAGTCTTCATTCTAATTTGATGATATCCTGAACGAAGATCCAACTTGGTGAAGTAAATTGATCCATGCAATTCATCTAGTAATTCATCAATGACAGGAATGGGGAACTTATCTTTAATAGTGAGCTTGTTGAGCTCCCTATAATCCGGATACATGCGCCATGATCCATCCTTCTTGTGCACCAATACTACTGGAGCAGAGAAAGAACTTTGACTCGGTTGAATTATACCAACCTCTAGCATTTTTGCAACCATACGTTCAATTTCACTCTTTTGGACATAGGGATATCTGTACGGCCTGATGTTTGGAGGAACACTTTCTGGAATCAGATGAATAGTATGATCATGATTACGCATAGGTGGGAGACCTTTGGGAGTCTCAAATACCTTGGAATGATTGTCCAGGACTTTTTGGAGATCTGGAGAAATAGATGATTCCTATGTGGAAACATCTAGCGAACATAATTGTGCAATTACACCTCTTTGCTCCTTTTTTAGAAGCTTTGTCATACCACTAGAGCTGATTATCTTTCCTGGTTTCCTTGCAATACCCCTTAATTCAACTTCCTTTCCTTTCGTAGAAAATTTGATGAAAATTTCTTGAAAATTAAAAGCTATTGTACCCAAGGATTGTAGCCATTGGACTCCTAGTACAACATCAGCACCTCCCATTGGAATGGAAAGCATATGGCTAGTCAATACATATTCCCCCACGGATAGCTTGATATTATGGCACTTTCCAGAGAAATTTATTGTCCTCCATTTGCAATCATCACTTGAAACTCTGGTGCTGGATATAGGAAGCAATTCAATTCTTTTGCTACCTTACAATGAATAAAATTGTGGGTGCTTCCTGAATCAATCAACACTATTACCTTTTTCTTCTTGATTTGTCCTTCTATCTTGATGGTTTGAGGAGTGGTAATTCCCACCAATGCATTACAATATATGGTTAGATTTATTTGTTCTTCATCTAGGCTTTGTTCCTAGAGTATATCCTCTTCTTTTGACCTTTCTTGCTCCTTTTCTTCTTCCTCTTCACAATCTATGTAGAATAATTTCTTCTCAGCACACTTAAGACCTTCAGTGTATTTGCTATCACAACTATAACAAAGCCCTTTTGCTCTTTTTTCTTCCAATTGTTTTGGTGTCAACCTTATAGTTTGTGGAAGACTAGGGGCAAAAACACTTCCGTCTTTATAGTTGTGAGTGGTATGCTTCCTAGTTGCCATAATTTTGCTTTCCATTTTTCTTGCTAACCTGAATGCCTTCTCTAATGAATCAAGTTCCCAAAGGCGAACATCATGTTGGATATTATCCTTTAAAGACCCTATGAACACATCAATCCTATGCTCCTCTGGAATATATTTTACCCTTATGTTCAATTTTTGGAACTCCTCAATGTGCTCCATTATTGAACCCTTTTGTTTGAAACTTATCAATTGGCTAAAAAAAGTGTTGCTTTTTGTATCCTCATAATGTGCTATCAATTCTTCCGTAAAAATTGCCCAAGTGATAAATTTTTTACGAGAGCAAAGCCATTGATACCATACAAACTGATTTGGTTCCAAATATAAAATTGCCACACGTACCTTTTGTGTGTTTTGCACATTATTGAGATCGAAGAATTGCTCCATCTGTAATATCCATGTGGTGGGATCCTTGCCATCAAACTTCCTCATATTGATTTTTGGAATATGGTGAGTCTTCGATCCAACATTAGAGTCTATGGAATCATGATTAACATTTCTTTTGTTCTCATCATGAGTTTCCTTTAGTACCCTTTCAACCTTAGTGACCATTTCTTGTAGCAACTTATTCATATTTATCTTCAATTCGTCCATGTCTGTCTTTAGATCTATCTTCAAATCATCCATCTTAGCCTCTACGCCTTTCTTTAAACCATCCATCATAGCTTCTACATCTTTCTTTAAACCATCCATCTTAGATTCTATTCCTTTTTGTGCAAGTGACAATTGTTGCACTTGGTCTCGTAATTTTGATATATCATGTTGCCTTTCTTCCTCTTCTTCATGGGTCATGCTAGAGCTTTCAAGTTGCCTACTAGGTGTTTTCATTTTCTTCCTTGGGGCATCAACTACCAATAATAATGCTTTACTATGCCCTTTGAATTCCTTCAAACTAATTTTTCAAACCAATCTTATGCAAAAATTTAAAAAACTACACACATTTTTTTCACTTTGTAGGAGCTCGATATTGCCTCTGATGTATCTATGTACTTTCCAATCATCTAGTTTTGAATTTGTGACCTGAAATATCCCTTTGTGTCCTCTTTCTAATGCCATAAGTCTGACCCAAATTGGATTCTCCAAGGAAGAGTTATGGGAAATCTCCCACAGTGACTTGATTATATACAAGTTCAGTAGAGCGAACTTGTACGACGTGCCACTAGTCACTATTTCGACCTTTGGATCTGAAAAATGCATAAAAAAACTACAGTCCGTCATCTTTCTGTACCTTCTTACGAAATTTCAATCTGATCCCCAGAGAGAAAGTTATGATGATTTTCCCTAGGTCACCTGTTTGGAATGTAATTCGGGAGTCTTCAAAAGGACCAACTTCCTCAGATCACATCTCCGCAAATATAGCGCTAAAAGATCTGAAATTCGGAATCGAGGTTCAGCAAAATTTCTTCTCAAATGGGTTTTTTTTCAACTTCTGAAACGTCACAAAAAAAAGTTATAGCGAAAATGCCACGGAGACCTGTTTGGAGCAGCTAAACCCTGGAATCCAAAGCTCTGATACCAAATGTTATGAAGCCAGCTCAAGAAAAGATAGAAAAGATAGATCAACGCCTTAGAATTCAGCCTCTTCAAGGGGGAAACCTCCTTTACATTACATAAATGAACAATTCTTGGATGATTCAAATGACAAAACCTCCTTTCTATATATAGGAGTCTAAGGAGTCACAATATAATCCAGCCGACCTAACAATAATAATATAAAGCCACAAAAATAACAATAGATGGATTCTATGGGGCACAGTAATAACAATATGGGGGCAATAGGGGCACAACAATATTAATAAGGGGTATAACTACAATAGTAATGGGGTAATCACTAGTATTATAGGGACCCAACACGACATGAATGGATGATGCTCAATAAGGAAGCCAAGAAAGCACTTGTGAAGAAGAAGAAAATGAGGAACCATCATGAAGGACATGAAGGAATTCTTGACCATGATGGATCGATAGAAACTCATTCTAACTTGGAAGGTTCTAACACTCATCTAAGACCCTTGGAGGGTGAATATGAAAAACAAGAAAAGATCCATCATGAAGAAGTCAAATCATAACAACAAAGAGGAGAGCATGACATTGACACGTCACAATGAAGTTCCATGTCATCATTGCCAAGTCATGATTTCTCCAAGTGTTACTATAAGAGTTTTATGTATCATTGTATCTTTACACATCATTTGTGGAATTGTATTTTCAAAAATAAGAAAATGTAAAATGTGTGAAATACCAAGGTTTCCACATGGAATGTGAAAAGTCAGTAGAAAGTTATAGAGTCATTAGAAGTTCAAAGGTCATATAGGAATTTGAAAAGTCATAGTAGAAGCTCAAGGGTCATGAGGGAGGTCAAGAGTCACATGGGAGGTGAAGATTTACCTCAATTGTTATAAATACACCCTCATAGGTCAAGAGAAGGGGGAATTTGGAATTTTTACTTTGGCTTCTCTAGCTTGGCATAGGAGAGAAGATCTCTCTTTGGAGGAGCAAGTGGCGACTTAAATGTTCCACTATTGGAGCCAATGTGGCAAAATTGTAATTGTACATCTTGGGAATTTCACTTAATATATGAAGCTCTTTGAGCTGACACACTTTCATGCATATGTCATGAATGATTGTAATATTATTCTTTCATTGTTTGTGGTGTATGTTTATGTTAACACATTCTAATGAAAATGAACTATTTCATTGGCTTTGGTATAGATCTTATTGAATGTGCATTTTTACTTGATTTTGTTATCATTTTTATCTTTTGAACTAATTTACAGGTTAATCAACGATTCTTTCATGCTCTCATCTATCTATTTTAGGAATATAATACTATTACTTTTCTTCTAGAGGCTTACTCTCTCTTTTCCTTTAGCTGAAAGTACCATATATACATTGCAGTTGTATGTCTCACAGTGTCAACTTACTTGTTTGTTTCAAAGATTATTTGTATAATATCTTATGATGACAATTGTAGCCAAGAAAAATTTCTAAGATTATGGCAACCAAACTTATTTTCTGGTTGGGGCTCCTACTTAAAATGGTGTGAGGTCTAATTGGGACTTCATACTAGGGAGACCCCCATGGTTGAAAGATTTCCAACACCATAAAAAATAACACACACACACACACACATGATTATGGAGCAAGAGAATGAATGAATATGAACCTTATACAAGAATGAACAACTCAACTATCAACCCTAAGTATGGTTTGATAACTAAATACAAATTCTGAAAGTATAAGTACATTAACTAAACTTAGATTTCATATCTTTAGTCAAAGCCAAAGATTATAAGAGGCATTAAACAAATGTTATGACAAATATAACTAAAAAATATGACTATATTCAAAAACAAATCCCCAGTAAAATCCAAAAGTAGATCAATAGGAAAGAAAGACATATAACGTTGTGTAAACGAGTTCTGGAAACCCAGGAACCAAAATTAAGAATAGAATGTCCAATATATACATATACATATATATATATATATATATATATATATATATATATATATATATATATATATATATAGAGAGAGAGAGAGAGAGAGAGAGAGAGATATATATATATATATATATATATATATATATATATATATATATATATATATATATCTGTGTGTCTGTGTAGTTCTCAATTAATGAAAGAAGAGCCCTTGAAGAAAGAAAAGAACTATAGAACAATGTCAAATTCTTGAGAATAAAATTTGAAGAAGAAGGGTTTCAAAAATTACTAGCGCACAATGGCTTAAATTTGGAAGTCACTCCTCCTTGACCAATTGGAGATGAATAACTCCTTAATTGAGGCAGAAATGAGCCAATTCCTTCAAGTTGTTGTTCATTAGAGAAATTACCCTGTGAAAACCTTAAACATATAAATAATTCTATTTACAAATTCTTGTAGAAAAATAATTCGTTTAAATTGATAGCAAAAGTGAATAAAATAAATACATCTTTCCAGATGATGAATACCTATAACTGGAAGTAATAAATTTGTTAGAATGATCTCCAAACGACTAAGAGAAGCTTGTTGCAGTGACAAAGGAGTCAAGGCATTCAAACATACTTTAAAATGACAGCAAATGAAGCTATTCATGCACCATAGAGATCTAAAAACTAAGAAAAACCCTAAAATAGAGCTAAGTTGTAGAGCGATAGAGCCCTAGCAGTGATAGAACATACGACTATTCAAACAATGAAAAGGTTGGATGAAGTGATCGTCATTGTTTCATAAACCAAACCATAAACCATTTCCACCATTGATTGGATACAAACTCTTAAAAACCATTGATTTGGTAGGTTAGAAGGACCTTCATGGAAGTATCATAATCGAACACATATACACATAGAATAATCTAGAGAGTAAGTAGGCATATCACATCATAGATCATGGTAAAATTTGTTTGAGGAAGTAAGACTAAGTTATACCACATTGGAATTGTGGATAAGAAACATAGGGTATGTATATAGTTCTATCAAGTGAAAAATACAACGAAAAGGAACCACATATGTATGTTGCATGCATTATATTTGATGTAGTTAAAACCTCTTGGTGAGCCGAGATGATAGTGTGGTAATATAAAGTTAGCATAAACACTAAGGACTATATGTTGTTAGTCCTATAAATTATTACACACATATAGGATTCAAGTATGAAAGTAGAAATTGTAAGAAATATACTTCGTTAAGGAACTTAGACCTTCTTATCACATACATTGACAAGGAGTAAAAGAGAATTGATGTTTGAGTTTAAAAGTGTTAGGCTATGATAAAATATAAAGAAAGGAACAATTTTGGATAAGAGATAGTAATATTATCTATTGGATTAAAATGTTTTTAAGAATAAAGATATTTTAAAATAGAGAAGTTTTATGTTCTTAATAAAAAAAATCAATAACATAACTAATATAATGTTAGGAGGGTTGCTAGTAATAATACAAAAAGAAGTCTATATATAGTAGAAAATATAATGAGAGAGGTGAACATAAGTTAAAGTGTTATATGAAGTATCTAACATTAGTAATTTATTTTATAAAAAAATGGGGTTGTAGTTGAGGTAGATTACAAGTGGTATCAGAGCCGTAGGTTACAACATTAGGCCTTTTATGGACTCTAAACTAAAAAAATATTGATGTCACGATGAGATTGTTCAAACGATTGTTAAAATTTTTAAGTATGGATGAAGAATAAAAAGGAAAAAAATTCATAGGATCACCTATGTTAGCGTCAGTCTTTCCAGCCTTCCTCCAGTGATCAAATATGCTCTTACAAAATGGTCTCAGAGTGTCAAGGTCAAATTTTGTCATTTCAAAGAGTCTTCAAGCAAAATTTGGTCACTAGGCATTAGGTCTAGGGTTTGCTTTCACTCCTTCTAAAGTTGTCCAAATGTTGGTCCATGTCATCATTCAGCTGAGCCTATCATCATTCACAGGGTTGTCCTCATCATGTCATGTTCCATTGGGTCATTTTACACCTTGTTCATGCTTCAGTTGAGCCTAGGTAAGGTCATTTCCCTCTCCTAGGGTTTTGAAGGCAATTTCTCTTGGACAGTCAAATAATCAGCAAAACTTATATCCTGATGTTCATGCACCTTCCCCTATCCTTAAAATACCTTATCAAACACTTCCCATCACTGAGATTCCCCAAATTCCTCATTTTTGCACAAACCCTAGTTTCTTGCCACAACTTGGCAATTTTCTAGGCTAGGCCTGTGTTTTTCCCTTTTGGACCCCTTCCCCTCGCTCGATCTCTAATATTCCACTTTCCCCTACTTCCTAACATCCCTCCCTACTTCCAAAAATTTCCCCAAGAATTTAGAAGCCCCTTATCTCCTTCATTTCGCTTCATTTCGACAAAATCCCTTGTTCCACACATCGGGATAAGTTTCACTCAAATAATTTTTCAGAGCAATAAAAGATGAATTTTGGAAAAATGAGAGAGGTTTTTATTCAAAACATGCCAAAGAAGAAAAACCTCCTTCACTTTTTACACAGGTGTCATGGTTTTAGAGAAATGTCAAAAATATCATTGCCTCAGGAGAATTGAATGCAACTCTGAAGTGACCTTAGGAAAATCAAGTTTCCTCCTAGCGTGGTTGGCCAAATGACTTTCTTGATGAGTAAAATGATAATTAGACACAAATTTATTTCCAATGAGCTATCATCAGCTCAATTTGGAGTTGAGGAAGGCATTCAAAAGTTGACTGCAACAGCACTTTGCCTTGAGGCAGCCTCATTTGGCACATTTTGACCAGTCTTGGGAGATTTGATTTTTGACAAGGCAAATGAACTCGAAAATGAAAAATTCCACTTGGATTGGAAAGTAGACTCAGAGACCTTTCCAACATGTTATATTGCGCCCAATTGGGATTCCAGAAAGTGCCCCAAAAGCAGGTGGAAAGGCGCGCTACGCATAGGGCTTAGGCGCGCTACGCATCAGGGTTTTTTGGCACAATTTGTTTTTTGGCTGAACTCGAGCGCGCCGCGCGATACCCTTAAAATTGGGAGGTCCAAATAATGAAAGGTTTGCATTTTTGGATTTTTCATGATGAAATACACCTGCTCGACCACTACCAAGGCATTTCATCAAGGTTTGGGTCCCCAAAAGGTAAAAAAACATGCAAAAAATGACCTCACTGCCCCTTTTTGGACACACAGGTAGCAACCTTGGGAGAATGCACTTTTGGAGGGGAAAATGGACATCAAATTGGAAAATTCTACTTGGGTTGGAAATTTGACATCCAAGGCTTTCCAACAAGCCAACCTGAGCTCAATTTGGATGCCGGGAAGTGCCCCAAAAGTAGGTGGAAAGGCGCGCTACGCATCAGGATTTTTTGTACAGTTTTCACCTTCCAGCTCAGGAATTCGGCCAGTTTTGACTTGTGATGGGATTTTTCGCCCTCCTTGATGTAATTAATGGAACTTTATGTTGAATTGACACTTATTTACTTAATCTAGATGATTCATTCATAAAATAACAAAAATTTAATGAATGTATTGGTTTCCTAGCTTATAGAAGCAAGTTGTTTTGACTGCCTAGATTGTAGTACTTTGTTTAGAATTGGTTGAAACAGCTCCTAGGATGATGAGCTCGACCCCTAGAGGCAAGGGAATGTGTTAGCTTGCCTATATTATGTATTTTCTCAATCATTTTCAGAGGTTGGAGAGGTTGGACTCTTGGGGAAGAGGCTTTGAGACTTTATTGTACATTTTACTTCAGCATTTTGGCAAAGGGAAGACCAGGGATTTCTAGCACTATTTGGAATTCTTGTGGCTTTATGTCTTGATGGTGTGCTTCTTTCAGTACTTGTAACTTTGTTATGTGTATCATTTTCCCTCTCTCATCTTCTGCAATTGAACAAATGAAGTGTTAAGGTAGAATCCATAAATTTGCTATGCTCTGCCTTTAAATTTGTTTAATTTTCCATGTTTTCTTCAGTTTAAGGAAAATAATTGAGACTTCCTTGCTCTCCTTAGCTCCTCACCTGTCTGATATATTCACCTCATCACTTTAAAAGCATCAAAACAATTGCCTACCTTGCTCCAATCAGACCTCTGTAGAAACTGTGTCTCATCCCCGCACCCAAAATTGCTTTTCCCTTTGATTCAACAAAAATCCCAAAAAATCACCTTTAAACCTCTGCACTTAATATCTAGCCTAAGATCAGTATTCCTTATTGGTCATCTCAGCCCCTTTGAAAACCTTTTGCCGAGATAGACCCGGAGAGAGCCCTCTCCTGTCCTCGTAGGGCTAGCTACGAGGCTGAGCGTGGTATGATGTTGCCTCGAGTTTTTCCTTCCTCAGCCTGAGGTAGATTTGAGCGCTAAAAACCTAGAGGTGGTGAAGAACCTATTACTAAATTAGGAATGATGGGTGCAGGAACTAGTGATGCAAAAAAACAAGAATATGAGTTGTTGCAAGTAGTGTGTAGCTTGAAGGAAGACCTAGATAACATAAAGGAAAATAAAGAAAGGTTATCCAAAGCTAAAGAATAACATGAGGATATTAATGGTTATCTGTTGAGGAAATCAAAAGAAGAAAAAGGTAAGAAGTAAAAAACAGAGACTCATAAAAAAAGAGCTAGGAATGGGACAACATATACAACAAATTCTATAACTTCTAGTGGAAGTGAGTCTCGGGAATTTTATGAGAAAGGAGAATAAAAATCTGAAATTAGTACCTCCACATCTAGGAAAAATAGGATTACATCATAGAAGCAAGGATAATTTAAGAAGATTAGGCCTCCTAATTTTGGTGGCGAATATCAAGAAGAAGCAAAGGCATGGCTCCTTAATATGTCTAAATGCTTTGAAGTATACAACTATTTGAATAATTTGAAAGAAAGATTGGAAACTTACCAGTTGGATGGTAAGGAAAATTTATGGTGGGATGAGAGAAAAGCTATTAAAAGAATCAGAAGCAAGAATCTGACTTGGAAACTATTTAATAAAAAATTCAAAAAGAAATATCTAACTGAAATGTATTTTGATGAAAAAGCTAGAGTTTCATGAGTTAAGATTGGGACAATCTACCATGGATGAATTTGTTAACAAGTTTATGAGTTTGCTGAGGTGTGTACCATACTTGAAGGAGGATAATTCCAAAATACAAATATTTGTTAGCCATTTACATTTATCATAGAGAGAAATACATGAGTTTGATAACCTAAAAACTATGTACATAACTATAAGAAAATAAGAATTGTGTTTTGCTCAAAATCAGAAGAAAAGTGAAAACTCAAAAGGTTGGATGACTAAAAAGCATGAAAATTTCAACACTAAGAAGAAACGGTTCAAGAAACCCTTTTTTCCAAATATTACCAAAAGTAACTAGGGAGGGAATTATAGTATAAGTGTGAATCAATTAAATAACTTTGGACAAAAAAGTGGACAAGGAGTTGGAACAGGGAATAAAAACTTTACAGAAGTAACTTGACAACCAATTAAATGCAAGGGTTGAAGTAAAAATAACTTATGGAGAGACTATCCACAAAATCCAACAAACAAAAAGGGTATATTGACTAACTTGGAGGAAGCTTCAATTGTTAATGACATTGAATGAAATGTCCCAAGAATCAGTGCAACACTAGACGAAAGATGGGCATGCAATCAATCTACAATGGTAGAAGTTCAAGGTAAACTTTCGGAATAGAATGTTTTAGTATTAATAGACGATGGATCTTACCTTAAGTTACATTTCCCCTACTACAATTGAAAATTGTAAACATAGGAGGGAGAAAAAAATCAAGCCTTGGTTAGTACAACTAGCCATAGGAACAAAAGAGAAGTAATTGAAATCAACAAAAATGTTTATTGAACTTGAATGGAATGGAATTTCATCTCAATATAATTTTTTTACCTCTAGGTTCATATGCCGTGTTAATTGGATGGACTGGTTAGAGTCTCATAAAGTAATTTTGAATTTCTTAGAGAAATCCTTTACCAGCGTTAATGATGATGGAGAAGACTACAAGGTTAAAGGAGTGGTAAGAGCTATTTCAGTGGGGAAAAATTCTTCGTTACTGTTAGAAAATTATATATTACGGAGCAATGGAACACATAAAATATTGGAGAATTATAAACACAGAAAACGCATAAAACAAGAGAGAGACAGATATACATGGTTCACCCAGTTTGGGCTACGTCCATGGAGAAACAACCAGTCCTTCTTTTATTATATTATCCAACAAACTGAAGAGATACAACCTACAACAGATCTACTGTAACTCCCTCTTTGCTCTCAATCTCCTCTCTTTTCCTCACTCAGAATATAGATCTGATATACATAGACGCAATAAAATTCCCTCATATATAGTGAGGGGTTGCCTTCTAGGGAAAAAAACCCTAAAATAAACAAAACTTCTACCATTAGATCATATGCTTAATGAACGACCCAGATTGACTAGAAATTACTAGACTTTTACAAGGCAATTTTACATCTGTTTTTAGCTTTGGGGGCGCTACCCTCAAACCCCTTCCAGGGGACTGCTGGGCCCCAAACCCCCCAGCCGGGGGGGATCGGCCCCCCAAAACCCCGCGGTGGGGAGGGGGGGGGGGGACAAGTCCCCCCCGAACCCCACCCCCCATGTGGAGGGGTGTACAATCTTCCTTTTGTATACATCCGGCTAAGACCTTTGAATAAAGAAGATAATCAGGCTCCACACCCAACACATACAACTGAAGAAATGTGCTCACAAAGGATATCAAATGTTTTCTATTTAGATTGAAGACTTAGTTGAAAACAAACAAAAACCATCTTTAGAAGACTACCCTATTTTATAGCAATACAAAGATGTTTTTCCCAAGGAGATACCAGGACTGCCTCCAAGGAGAAATACAGATATCATGATTGTTCTCATTCCTAGAGCTATTTTCGTGTCCAAATCCCCATATAGGATGATTATCCTTGAATTAATGGAGTTAAATATTCAATTTCAAGAGTTGTTGGACAAAACGTACATAAGGTTTACTGTGACTCCTTGGGGTGTGCTAGTTTTATTTGTCAAAAAGAAGGATGGGATAGTGAGACTTTGTATTGACTATAGGAAGATGAACAAAATGACCATAAAAAAAATACCCTTTTCCCATAATTGATGACTTGTTTGATCAAGTCCAAGAAGCATCAATCTTTTTAAAAATTAATCCAAGGTTGGGATATCATCAAATAAGGATTAAGGATAAAGACATACACATAAACAACATTTAGAACAAGATATGGACACTATGAAAATAATTTAGAATGATAATTAATGAAGCTATTCACACACCATAAAGATCTAAAAAATAAGAAAAACCCTAAAAGAGAGCTAAGTTGCAAAGTAGTTGTTACAGATCCATTTGGGCACATCACTCCCATCATCCATATCAGTGTTTTAGGGCTCATCAAACCATAATTATAGTTTCTACATGACCTAAACAAGTCACCCTTTTCAATGTCTCATTCCTAGATAATTTCATGACATGAAGACATCCTGAAATGACCTCTAGAGGGACCAACACAGGTAGGCCCATGTAAGGGTGCGCTGCAGAGCAGTTGAGTCCATGCTAGGGTGCTCTGTAGAGCACTTAGGCCTCCTTTCACCTGCGTTGGGTGAGATTGAGTGAAATTCACATAGGGTTTGAGGAATATTCTTATCTTTTGGAGTCATTTAGAAGGTTCCCTCACTTATCAACTTCTATGAGCTCGAAAATGGATGAGGAATGTGTTAAGATGCATCCTATCCTCTCATCCCTTCCTCCATGGAGCTAATTCTAAGTATGGAAGGCCATTCAATACCACCATTTATGAAAAAACCTCCTTCATCTCCCTATAAATTGACCACTCATCTAAGTGATCAGGGGCTAGACTATGTTGAATTGTAAGGAGATAATGTTGCTATGAGAATTGGCTTTGAAGCAAGTATTGTAATGCTCCAAGTTTGTCATGCTTTTGATGTGATGTGGATGGGATCCAAGCTAGAAGAATGACTTTGAATCAAACACGATGGCTGTAATTCCTTATTCTATTCAATAAAGTATTTGAACCTTTTCCCATGTTAGTGTCGGTATCTTCATCCAACCATCAGTGATCAAAATTCTCTTGTTACATTGCATGTTTGGTGTCTCATTCGATCAGCTGCATTCCATTAGGGTCATGGATCATCTGATGGTAGTGGTATATTACAAATGTTTCCTCATGATCTTTACTTGCAGGCCCATTTTCATACATTTAGGTCATTTGCAGTCATTTTTTGTCTTTACACCTGCAAAAGTCATTTTTAAGGTTTTAGGTCTCATTAGGTCTATGGTTTTGTCAATAAGGTCTTGTAAAAGCTCAAAAATGGTCAACAGGCACATGAGGAGGTCAAATAAGGTCCCAACAACAAAAATTTCAATAATCACATGCTCAGTGATTGATTTTTCCTCAAAACCCTGTTTTGAGGAAAAACAGAGTTTTTTATGTTTTATGTACAAAATTTCATGTAATTTCATTTTCTCTATATATAATAGTTCTAAGATGCAACCCTGATCACCTTGCCAAGTTCCTGCATTCCAGCTCCTTCAAAAGAGTCAAAATTTCAAAGCATTTAGTCCATCAAAGGCAAAAAGCAAGTCAAACTGCCAAAACAGAGTTTAAAAAAAGCAAGTCAAACTGCCAAAACAGAGTTTAAAAAAAGCAAGTGAAATCCAAACATTACAAAGTGGGTTTTCATAAGTGAAAAATTAAAATCATTTGTATATAAAGTCTTTTTCATGTCAAAGAGATCATTTGTGTCCAAAGAGTGAATGAGAACAAGTGATAAATCATGTTTTTGAGCCAAAGGAGTGAGTTTGCTGCAAATAGTGAGAATTTTTGAGGCGCGATGCACTTGGGTCAAGGCGCGGCGCACCTGGCCAGTGTGGTGCACACAGCGCAGGATTTATACTAAATTTCTAACTGGTGCAATGTACCAGAGAGGCACGGCACACCTGTTAGTGGGCACGGTGCACTTGCCTCCAAAGCCCGAAATCATTCAAATTGCCTCCTTCAAACTCCAAACTTGCAAATTCTTCATTCCACAAGTAATTCAACACCTCCATATTGCCAATGTAAGGGTTTTCACCAGTGTTTATGGTGTTTCAATAGGAGAAAAACAAAACCCTATTTCCTTGCATAGCTGTATTGAGAAAACTGCCTAGGGTTTACAAAATTGCAGTTTTTGCTATTTTCTCCCCATTATCATTTTTCTCTCATTACACTTCACTCATATCATTTTCCCTCTCCTATTCATTCACACTCATCTATTCCCTTATCCCTAAAACCAAAAACCCTAATCCCTAATCCCACTACTTCCAAACCCCAATTGATATCCCAAAACCCTAAACATTAATCCCCAAACCCTTCCATTCCCAAAACCCTACAAGCAGCATCCCAACCCCTCATTCACTGTTCCCCATCATCAAATCCCTGTTATTTAGCAGCAATTACCTATTGTCACTATAAAATATCTTCATACTCATCTAAGAAACATCAAGCATTGGAAAACATGGAGTCAGATTCATCTTATGACAGAAATGAGGAAACAGTAAGTGACTCCTCCAAAGAAATTCATGCACCAAGGAGACCTCACAAGAGTGGAAAACATATCCGGGAGGAGCCTACTACACTTACTGAGTTGTTGGCTTGCCCTCTTGTTGTGGTTTGCTTCCAACATCAATCTTGCTACCAATTTTGTGAGATGGTGGAAAGATTCAAATACCACCATGAACTGGCCAGACTTTTTGTGCTCCATCTTCACAATGGCCAGGTCAATTTGGCAGGTGTGACATTCACTTTGACACCTGAGACTATAGCTCAAGCAACCGGTATTCCAAATGTAGGTGAACAGTGGAACAAGGGATAGCTAGTGGACAAAGATCATTATGAGCCTTATATCAAGGCTACTTTTCAGAGGCATATCAGTATGGTCTTCCCTTTCAGGCACTTACAGGACACATATGCTCCCCTTACGAAGCTCATAATCAAATATTTCAGTTGTGAAGGAAAATTTTCTCGCTTATACACCTATCATATCATATTGTTGATACATTTTACTAGGGTGAGGATGATGAACGTCCCTATTTCATATGTCAGAATTTTGAGAAAATGACCACATTGGTGCAAAGGAAACATCCTCATCAACAGTGTCACAACATCTATCACTTTTTTTTAATCAAGATTGTGGTTTTGCATCAGCTTACTTTACTGAATGTTTCATGGGAGGATTTCATTTCACATGAGGTCTTTACAAGTCCTCAAGTGCCCCCATCAGTTTTTCATGAGGCAGGAGAGCCTTCACATTAGCAAGAGGTGCATGAGACTCAAGCCACTAGTGTGCCAGTGCTTATCACTTACCAAAAGGGCACAAGGAGATTGTTTTTAGCAGCAAAACGAGTACTATCTTGATCCGAATGGAAAATGGCATCAACCCATGTTACTCATCCACCCATATTATTCATTGACCCATGGAATTTACCCATGGTATTGTAAATGGCATCCACCTGTGGTATTGTAAAATCCACCCATGGTATTCATTCACCCATGGAATTTACCCATGGTATTGTAAATGGCATCCACCCTTGGTATTGTAAGTGACATCCACCCATGGTATTCATTAACCCATGGTAAGTGCCCGTGGTATTGTGAAATCCACCCATGGTATTCATTCAACCATGGAATTGACCCATGGTATTGTAACTGAAAAATACTATAAGTAACAAGTCACATTTTGTAAAAGGACAGATTGTCAGCCACAATGTAGCCTTTACAGTTTAGAGGCATGTAGCCACACATCTCTTCTCAGAGATAAGCTACCATTGCCCTAATTGGTTTATTTCCACTTGGGTTTTAATAAAAAGTTTCTTTGTGGTTTTGTTTATTGGGCATTCTCCTTATTTTTCTTCAGGAAATTCAAGTTTTCAGATCTTGGGGTCCTTTCCCACAAGATCCAATGCAAGTTTTTCAGATCTTGGGGGTCTCTACCCCAAGATCCATTTCAATCTTTTAGATCTTGGGGACCTCCTCCCAAGATCCAGATCATATCTCCACCCGGGGTGGAAGGGGTCTCATTTCATTCAACAACAAAGCAGGTACAGGACAAGGGTAAGTAGCCATTACATGATGAGGGTCCTTCAGAAGTTCAAGAGGTAGATTTCATTCTCGTTTAGGATGATGACAATGATTTGGGCTCCCAAAGCTCAAAACTAAAGGAGATCATTCAAGAACAGCAAGCCGACATTCATGACTTGTCTCTCAACCTTGAAAGAGCCAAGTGGATAATCAATTCTCTTGAGAAAAGGAAAAAATAGTTAGAGGATCAACAAACCATCATGGAGCTCCAAAACATAAGAGAAAACTAACAAATTGTCAAGATGAGGAAAATCAAGTTGACACCACTTGAGCAAGAAATTGAAGCTGATCGTGAATCTTGGCTTGAGAGGGAAAACATGCACTTGGAAAAGATGCTAGAGAAGCCCAAAAAAGAGAAAAAGATGTTGAGGCACATGGCCTATCACTATTTGGCAAGAAACAAAGTTTGCAAAGTGAGAATTAGGACTTTGAAGGCCAAGTTGAGGAAAGCTTTGAGGAAAAGGAAAGAGCAATACAAGCTCAAGATTTTGGCTGAGGCTTCCTTAGCCCAACATAGCACTTGATACAGGACACTCAGTCTAAATTTCAAGAAATTTGGGATACTTTTTGTCAATTTTGAATTTTTGGAGCAAAACATAGATTTTTCTGCCTAGTGCGTCGTGCCACCATGCGCACGCTTTTGCTAGGGACCTCCTTTGGAGGAAAACTAAAAATTTTTGGATTCCTTAGGAAAAAATATGAATTCCCACCAATGGCCTAGAAATTTTGTCAAGTTTGAGCTTCCAAAAGGGTCAAAAAGACCTCAAAATGCCCTTTCTGCCCCTTTTTGGCCACACAGGAAGTAGTGTTGGGAGAACTCACTTTTGAAGGGGCAAATGGACACCAAATTTTGTAACCTGTTTTGGAAAGTAGACAGATATACCTTTCTAACAAGCCCACTTGGAGCAAATTTGATGTACTGGAAGGCCTCCAAAATCAGCTGCAAAAGGACGCAGTGCACAGGGACACAGGCGCGACGCACAAGATGGAAAATTGACTTTTTGCCAAAAAACTCTGTTTTTTCGCCTAGTTTTTTCTCAGTTTGACTTTTCTCTCTCTCATAGTCAAACTCATGATGTAATTTTATGTAACTTGATGGACTTTTATGTAAATATGCTAAAATTTCACTCTTGGAGGTAGATACATCATGAAAAGGTAGTTTGAAACTGAATGAAGCAGTTTCCTAGGTTTTAGAGGCAAGCTGTTCAACTGCCTACTTTTCAGTTATTAGTTTAGATATTTTTGAAACAGCTCCTAAACTTATGAATTCGACCCCTAAAGCCAAGAATGAGTTGTTTTTTTCCTATATCTAGTAGTTTTTCAGTCATTGGTAAAGGTTGGACTCTTATGAATGCTCTGAGAATTATTGTACATTCATTTCTGCAGTTTGGCAAAGGAATAGACCAGGGTTTGCAGCATTTTGTGGGATTCTTGTGGCAACTTGATTTGGTATTGTTTTTCCTTCTATAATGAAAGTTTACATGTGTTTATGTATGCCATCATCTCTCTCTGTTCATCTTAACTAAATGAATCAAAGATAAAGGTAGAATTCATTGATGTTGCAGTGCTCTACTTAGGGTTTGTTTAGTTATTTATGTTTTCAACTGTTTGAAGAGGATCCCTGAGACTTTCATGCCTTCTCTGACTCCTCACAAGTCTTAAGGCTCTCCATCTCACTTATTTCAAAGTACTAAACCATTTTCCTACCTCGCCCCATAGAGATCTCTGCAAGACTGTGTCCATTCCCCGGACCCAAATCTGCCTTTCACATTTGAGCCAGCAAACCAACATTAAATTCAACCAAACTCCTCTGAGCATATACCTAGCCTAAGATCAGTCTTTACATCAGCCATCTCAAGCCTTAATGACCATATTCTTCTAAGATTGACAAGGAGAGAGCCTTCTCCTGACCTGGTAGGGCTAGCTACCAGGTTAAGCATGGTTTGATGTTACCCTAGATTCTGCCTTTCTCAGCTTGAGGTAGATTTAGGCCCTAACATCCCATATGTTTGTATTGTCATATGATGCTTATATGTATTAAATATATCTGATTCCATTCACTTGAATTCAATAGATCTTTTGCTTTGATCGGTTCTTTGTCTTCTGTTTGTGTTTACAGGTACTTCTCAAGCGTGTTAAGTATGGGAAGGAGCAACAAGATCGATAAAAATGAGACAAGAGGAAGGTGGAACTACAAGTATGTCTTCTCATCTTCTTTGTCTTATATATTTCTTATAGGAAAAGGCTAAAGTGCTTTAAACTATTTATCTAGATATTGCTACTTATCTAGGGAATTAGTATTTATCCGTAGATACCAAATTCTGCAAAACAAATTGGTGACTCCGCTGGGGAAGATCATCCTTCCTAGTAGCTTATCCACCTCCTAGGACATTCTTGCAGACCCTACTTGTGTTCATTGATTGTATTTCAACTCTTTTGCATTGAATTTTTGGTCAAAAATGTGTCAAATTTCCTTTTGAAATGGCTCACTATCACCAGCACAGGCTTGTCAGGGACACATTGCACTGTAGAGCACCTTTGGCTTAGGGACAATGCTTTGAAGTGCACTATCTTTGATTCAAGGCTATTTGGATCCTCCTAGGGTCAGTTTCCCACCTTTGGAATGAGTTTTTGTCAACTTTTCTCTGTTTTTTTGTTTGCTGATTGATCAATGAATGTCATGTCTCAGAGAACAAGTTTCTATCTCCTTTGCTAGCCCTACTTTGACTTGATTGATTAATGTTTCTTAAATGTTTTCTTTGTCATTATCGATCCATAGTCAAAGTTAGAATATAGTTGATTAATATTTGTTCGAAAGAAGGTGTTGTAAATGTCTTCTTTTCTTTCGAAACATAATTGTCGTAAAGTCTTTGTTCTTGTTAAAGATTGATTCATTGTATTTGCAATAACTTTACTTTTTGTTCACATTCACATTAAGGAAATTGAAAATAAATAAATGCATGTTGCATTGAAAAGTTTGTGTGTGCTCATAGGAATAGTTTAGGGAAATTTCATTAGATTGTGCTCTTTGGTCTTTGATCAAAAGAAATCTGATTGCTCTATCCCTAGTAGCTTGGATTTTTGTCGTTAAATTGAATGAAAAGAATGCTTATCATAATAGTTGCATTCCTATGAAATTTAGAATACATCACGTGGTGAACTTGAAAGTAAAATTCCTAAGCAAGATCAACTTAAAATTAACATCAATTTACCTAATGGAGCATTGTCATTAATGAAAAACATTTAGTGGTTCTAGGTTAGAGATGTGTTCCGGCATCGTAAAACAAAGTAGTTGTCACTAACTTGTCTACAATACATCTCGAGTGTGATACCTCATTCCACGTACGTGAGTATATTGTAGCTCATCCAAATACCTTCAGGTATATAGGGCGGTGTTACAGTACGTAAAGAATATGGGAATGCTCTCACTGTGCGGTTTTGCATTAGAAAACGTTTATACAGATTGGGCCTCCACATAACTTTAGGTATATATGGGAGGACATCATTAGGTTGCTATCCATCCTTACATAACCAAGTCAGCCACCTTGTACACTATGATACACCGAACGCAGCTTTCGGGGAGATTGTCTGCCTATATTTCTCAATTCGCCAAGAGGTATTTTGTAGTTCACAGTTGCTTTGTAAATATTTTGCCTAGCTTACCCCTTTTTGTTTATTTCTTTTTTGATAATAAAATTAATCAGAAATTGCGGAGGAACATCAACCCTTAACCCGTTGTTCGCAGAGAACAGTGAGTAAACCGCCATTACCACCTGAATCTACACCTATTCGGTCAAAACGGTCTCACTTAACTGTGTCAAGTACATCAAGAAATCCTAGTTATTCATTTGAATTACCTGAATCATTCATTTCAATAAGTGCTGAGACTCCAGTTACTCCAACTATTTCTGGTACATCCATTTCTGAAGAAGAAGTTTCACAATTACCTGAGGACATTATCACTAATCCCGATGAAACAGTAACTGAAGTTGTTGAACAACAAGTTGATCCTCAACTTGAAGTTGCTCAACAAGAAATTACTTATGAACTTGAATTAGTTCAACTAGAAGTTAATCCAGAACCTATCATAGTTCAAACAGAAGTTACATCTGAACCTGAAGTTGTTTAGGAACCTCTCCCTGAAACTATTGTTCTTTTACCGGAACATATGGACTTCGAATTTGAACATGAAAAAGTTGTTACTTTACCTAAAGAAGATCAACCAGTTACCCATCAGACATCACTAACTATTGAAACTTCCACTTTATCAACACCCGAAATCTATTACGGACCAGACGGCGAAGTTCTTCCACCTGGTTTAATTGTTATTGAGGAAGAATTGGAAGAAGATTCCACACCTGGAACCCCATTCCATTTTGGAATTGGGCTTTATATTTATCCTCATACTCCTCATTTTACTGCTCCTTTTGATCCTGCTTATTTTCAAGTACCCGTCTATTCTTTAGGACAAATTTTCGGTCAGTTAACTATGGATGAACAACCATCAACATCCTAGACTGTATCATCTGATGTAGCTGCAACAGAATATTCTGTTGTAACCTCTTCGATGTTTTCTACTACACCTGAGTCACACCTATATGGTGAATCGTCTGTCCCAGTTGGTTACCAATATTTATTTGGAACCCACTCAGGGGTTGCTTCTACACCATGGTAATCACCCATGTCCTCAACCGGAATTCTACCTAGTTCTCCTTTAACGGGAACTCAATAGTTTGACTTTGCATATCAATATCAAACTTGGAAATCTAGTCAAAAACAACCTATGTATCCATTACATACTGGATTGCCGCCATATGGAGAGCAATATGCTTATTCACCTTATCCTCCATATCCTGGAGGACCATCATATGGTAGTTTCCCGCAGTATTTAGGTCAACATGGAATTTGATTTTGTCAATGGCAACCAACAATGCCAATTCAACCAAGGCTTGTGTATCCAACACAACCAATGCAAACTGTGTCGGCTATTCCTACTACACCTGTTGTTACCATTGTACAGCAGTCACAAGTTCAAACAGTTGTATCTCAACTTGTACAAACTGGTCCTTCTACCTCACAACCACAAGTTTCAAGTCAAGAAGTTCAAGTTTCTCAAGTTGTTATACAAAAACCACTTGTGTCTGCGATCCAACAACCTCAGTTTAGTATACCTTTATCCAGAGTGACTCAGGCTTACACTGGTATAGTTTATTCACAACCTGGCCAATCTTTCATTGCTGGGCAACAACAACAATTGATTCAACAATTGTGGCAACCCTAGTTTCAATAGCCTCAATTCCATCAATTCGATCCCCAATTTGGACCTGCTCGACAGGATCAACCTGGGTTTGGACAATATCAAGCTTACCAAGGTCCTAGTCAACAAGGCTTTGGTGGTTATGGACAACCACAAATTCAACATGGTTATCAACAACCACCCTATGTTAGATTTGTTCAACAACCACCTTGTTAAGGTTACCAAATATAGATGCCCTATGTTGGTATGCAAATACCTATTGCTCGGGCAATTCCATCATATCCTGGGTATGCTCAATGTGACTTGAATCGACAGTTGTTGTTTGTAGCAACTCTAGAATTTCCAGATTTAAATCAGCTCACTAATGATCCAATCTTATATGCACCTTGGTGGCCGGTAATTCCGCATAAGTTACCTTCTGACATTCCGAAATTCAATGGAAATCCCAGAGAAGACCCATCAAATCATGTCATGACCTTTCATTTGTGGTGTTCATCAAAATACTTAAATGATGACTCAGTTAGACTCTGTCTTTTCCAAAGAACGCTTATTGGTCTGACTGCGAAGTGGTACATTGAGTTACCACGAACTTCTTTCGACAACTTTATGACTTTAGCAACCGCATTTCTGACCCACTTCTAGTTACCAATTAGATACGAGACTTAAACGATACTTTTAACCAACTTTAAATAGACTACTGCTAATCATATATCAGATCATATTCATGAGTGGCGGCATCATCATCGAATGGTTAAGACATATGTTCCTAATCAGCTTTTGGCTGAGTGGTTCATAAAATATTTGTTTCCATCAATCACCAAGGATGTGGCCAAAGGTGGAGTTTTCATAGAAGAGTAAGTAATTTCTCGTGCCCAATAATTGGATTTGATCTATACACAATCTGGCACACTCTACGATAAGATTCCCAATGCACCCCAACCAGCTTTCGTTGTTCCTCCTCCTCCACAATCAAGTAAGGACTCTCATGCCAGCGATGGTGTGATCGGTTCCCGGAGCATGCAAACAATAGGGAGAGACCAATCAAACTGCCAATGCATCAGAAAACACTCTTGCTTCCGAAGTCAATGCCATGTCATCTAACAAAGGAAAAAATCAAAAGAAACAAGGAGGCAAGAAAAAGGGGAAAAAGGAAGAAACAAGATAATTCCCCTCAAGAGAAACCATATGATTCCTCTACTTCAGCAAGGAAACCTTGTTATCCATGTCTAATCTGCAATGACGAGAATTTTACAAGAGATTGTCCATACCGTTTAAAAGTCTCTAAACTTCTAAAGACTTCTAACACATCTACAGTGTTGATTGATCCATTTCGAAACCTGGAGACACATTTGGTTGCAACAGACCATGCTTCCACATCCCAAGTACTTATGTTATCCATCACAAAGCCACAAAATGAAGTTTTGGTGTGAGCGAGAAATAAATATTATGGAAATCCACCATCATCGTCAAATCATCAGGCCACTGATGAACCTAATCCTTCGACTTCAACCCCATAAGAAAATATTCCATCACCTATTGCACCAAAATTGAAAATAAAACTACCAAAGTGAGTTGTGCATAAATCGACATTTAACCCTCAGGCTCGAGCAACTCAGAACTATAACATAGTAGAAGATCTTGCTCAATCACCTTCTGCTATGTCAACACTCGAGGTGTTACAAAATTGTCCCTCCCAGAAGTAGGCTTTACTGTCATCAATTGGTGGAATAGACAATACGGATTCCAATCTTATGGTTTTTAACCATGCAGGATATAGACCACAGTTACTGGCACAATTAGCTTTCATAATACAAGGAAAAGCTCTTAATAAGAATGTTCATCAAACTATTATTGAAGAGGGGGAATCTACTTGAATTATGGCAATGAGTTGCTGGAAAACACTTGGTTCACTGTTGTTGTCACGATCACCAACCATGTTAAAAGCTTTTGATGGATGAACATATACTCCTTGTGGGATTTTGAGTAACCTGCAAATTGAACTAGCGGGCAAAACAATTACTATTGAGGTTGAGGTAGTTGACAGACCCCTCGACTGCAACATTTTACTGGGAAGGCCATGGGTATATGCTATGGGTGTTGTGGTTTCCACATACTTTCGTACTATTGCATTCCCTCATAAGGGTGGAATCACAATTATCGATCAGGTTGCCTTCTTTGCATCTAGTTCTCAGGCTACGAGAAGCATTTTGATGGTACATAGACCCCCGCCGTCACTTCAAAGCGTTGGTGTAGGTATCTTTAAAGATATTTCCCTAATGGGTACTTTTACGCTACCATCACCATTTGATTTGGCAGAAGTGGTATGAGTAGAGACTTGCAACATGAATTCCTCCACCTCATCTGATTTAAGGAGGATTACCAACAATTCTGAAGTTGATAGTAATACTGAGGTTATGCTCCTAAGCCCCATTGAGCTTGCATAGAAATCAATTTTTCTGGCTTGTTCAAAAAACCCAAATCCACTTTCACCAAATGTATGGGTAGACCATTCGTTAGAATATGGTACTTATTTCGGATCCTTTTTCATGTATATATTTTATGGATGAAGGAATCATCCAATCAATGATGATAGGAGAAGAACCTTGGGAAGATTATCATCATCGTTCCCATATTCCAAATGACATCGAAGATTATTCAAATGAACTAAACCATCCTTTAGTTGTTGATTTCCTTTCAAATTCAGTTTTCATAGACACAATAGATTCTGAGCGAAACCTGTCAAATATTGAAGAAACAATTTCTATTAATATTTCGACCAAGCCTAATATTGTAGAAAACATTCATGTCAGAAAATCATGTTCTCCATCAGAACTTGATAATTATCGTACTCTCTTTCGTGAATTTAGAGATATATTTGCATGGTAATGCGAGGAGATGCCAGGAATCGACTCTATTATTGTTGAACATGAAATCAAAATGTATCTTGATGTCAAACCAGTACGACAGTGGCTTCGACTTGTTCATCTAAAGAAATCCACTGCCATTAAAGCAGAAGTTGAAAATCTTTTGCGTGCTGGCTTCATTTACCTTGTACCTCTTACTAACTGGGTTTCCAACATTGTTCCTGTCATGAAGAAACAAGGGACAATTCGAGTGTGCGTCGATTATAGGGATGTAAATCAGGGATGTCCAAAGGACAATTATCCTACTCCTTTTATCGACTAGATTATTAATGAATGTGTTGGATGCGAAATATTCTCATTTATGGATGGTTTTTCTGGCTACAATCAAATAAATATCCGCTCATAGGACCAATCTAAAACTGCTTTTATTTTTCCATGGGGCACATTCACACATAGAAAACTCCCATTCGGATTGAAGAATGCAGGAGCTACATTTCAGAGGGAAATGAACAATGCCTTCCATGACATCAAGCACATTTTTCAACCTTACTTGACGATTTACGTGCTCATTCACGAAAGTGGACTTATCACCCGCAACATTTGAGAGAAATATTTTTACGCTGCCGACACTACAAGATACAAATCATTCCACACAAATGTGTTTTTTGTGTTGGTTCTGGTCGATTTCTTAGATTTGTAGTGTCTAAAGATGGAATTCGACTCAATCCATTAAAGGTTTAGGCAATTCTTGACTTGACTTCACCTTCAAATCTTTTATAGTTACAAAGACTCCAAGGGAAGGCTAACTTTTTGAGGAGGTTCATTCCCAATTACACTGAGATGGCTAAAGGTTTTACACATCTTTTGAAAATGGGGATACCCTTCCATTGAGATCAGGTTGTGCAAGCTTCCTTTGATGCTCTTAAAGATACCTTTATTAGAGTGTCATTCATGTATTCTCCAAATTATCAAAATGACTAATACCTATATTTCGATGCTACAAATACAACCATTGGCATGGTTTTAGTCCAAGAGGAAAATGGGATTGAACATCTGATTTATTATTTGAGTCAAAATCTCAATGATACAGAAAGTAAGTACTCTTATGTCAAGAAACTAGCTTTGGCATCTGTTCAGAGATTTCGCCATTACTTCCTACTCCGAAAGACCACTGTCATTTCAGATTGCAACCCTATGACATACATTTTGTCATGTCAATTGCTGGGGGGGGAATACTCAAAATGGATAGTAATTTTGTAGGAGTTCGATATGGAATTCATCAAGTCCAAATCAAAGAAATCTCTTGTTTTCGCCGAGCTACTTTTTGACCTTCCCTCGACCTCCATTGATTCAACATATGAACCATTGATTTTGGATGAGTCTTTGTTTCTCATATCATCATCTGACCTATGGTATGGAGATATACTAATCTATCTCTAGACCCAAACTTTCTGGCTTGATACCTCTTGCTCTTAGCAACGACATATTCGAAACCAAGCCAAAGATTATTTTATTGTTGGCAAAACTCTTTACCGTCATGGTATCGATACGATTTTACGGAGGTGCCTCACACATGAGGAACCTAAGAAAGCATTGAATGATTGCCATTCAGATGATTGTGATGGACACTTATCTGTATATGCTACTGCATAGAGAATTATTTGTGCCAGTTATTTCTGGCCAACTATATTCAAAGATTGTATTATTGTTGTCAAAAGCTGTCACGCATGCCAGATTTATGACCGAAAAACTAGATTACCATCTGCACCATTTCATCCAGTCATTTCCATTGGACCATTTGCCAAATGGTGCATTGACTTCATGAGATGTAATGCCACCTCAGCCGGGGTGAATGGGTATATTATAGTCGTCATTGACTATTTTACCAAATGGGCTGAGGCGATGCCAACATCAAACAACAATGGTGAAATGGCTGCTCTTTTCTTTTTTAACCATGTGGTTGCCCGATTTGGTGCACCACAAGCCATAGTTACAAATCATGGGTCACATTTTCGCAATCACATGATGGCTGAGTTGACTGCTAAGTTAGGACTGTGACATGACAGTTCTACCCATTATTACCCGCAATCGAATGGACAAGTTGAGGCCACCAACAAATTCCTGAAGCAGATGTTGCAAAGAATGATAGGGGTTCATAAATGAAATTGGCATTTAATCCTATACTCTGCCTTGTGGGCATATCAAACCTCAGTGAGAAATGCAACTAGATTCACACCCTTTGAGTTGGTGTACAATTTAGAAGCAATCTCACTGATACAATGTGAAATTTCATCTCTCAAACTCGTGATTGACCTATTACCCAACACTGTTGAAGAAGAAGCTCGTTTCTTGGAATTAATCCATCTGGATGAAACATGTTGTGATGCTGCATTGGATACCAAAGTGCATAAGAAATGAATCAAGGTACAATATGATAAAAATGTCAAGCCTCGTATCTTCTTAGAAGGAGACTTGGTCTTGCTTTACGATTAAGAAGTTGATAAACTTGAAGCAGGGAAATTTGAAACAATGTGGATGGGTCCTTATATTGTCAAGCGTGTTTTGGCAAAAGGTGCCTACAAGTTAGTAGATTGTGACAGGATTCCATTCTTGCAGCCCCGAAACGGGCTATACCTGAAACGTTACTATGCTTAATTGATTGTAGTAAAACTCACTATATATATGCTTTCATTGCATGTGTGTGTCAGTGTGTGCCTTTTAGAGTTTTTTTTGGTTAGTAATCCGCTTTGCATTTTTTGTAGATTTCAGAGTCTTTGGAACCATTTATTGGTTACACCGATGGTGCTAGTCCTAGTACGTAGAATCTATCCTCTGCAGCATGGGCCATTTTTGCTCCAAGTGGCGTTAGTGAGTTTTCAAGGGATTTGTATTGGTCGATCGACCAACAACATCACTGAGTATAACACATTGATTGAACTTCTCTCTGATGCCATTTCACTTGGAATTCATCGAATCATGATTAGGCTGGACTCACAACTCATTGTACTACAAATAACAAACATTTAGACTGTCCAAAATCCAAAAATTCTTCACATGTTCCTTAGAGTTCATATTTTGGAAAGGTATTTTGAATATATTCAATATCAACATATTTCTAGAAACCTTAACACATTAACTGATTCTCTAGTGAATTATGTGTTAAATAGACATTTGCAACACATGTAAAAGTAATATTTTCAATTAACATCATTAGTTGAATAGGATTACACATAACCATAGAAAACTCTGAAAGTAAAATAGATAGGTGTTTTAAAAGTTTTTACAAAATTTGTGTCCAAGACACGTTTGGTCATCTGACCCAAAAACTCAAAATGCATGCAAAAACATTCTAAGTAGATCTAGTGGTGCTCATGATAAAAAGGTCACAGCCTGTGCTATCATGCGCAAAAGCCCCATCCAGCAGCTTGGAACGCCAATAGTGTGGCGTTGCAGCCTCATAGGTAACTCCTCGATTCGGACATTCGGAATACCAAGGGTTAATCCCTCTATGTGATCCTGCAACTATGCTAAAGTCTTAGCCAAATCCAAGTCCTGGAGAACTACTCTCCCAATGTTTCTCCATGCTGGCCCACCTGCACCCTGTTGGTGCCCCACAGGTTGAACAATACCCACATCTGCATGCATGAGAATGATTTTAGTTTAGTCTTGGAAACATTAAAAACACAAAAACATGTAGAAACTTGAAAAATCAAAAAACACTTTGGTCAAACAATTTACCTATAGCACCCCATTGTGCTCCAACTGGTAGAATCAAATCTGGATCTCCACAGAAATCCATCCTTGAGTATGGATGCTCCTCGATGACAAGGTGTTGTTGATCGAGCCAACTGAAGAATGCAGTGGAAAAAATGATTGTTGACTGACCCGCATGTTGAGCCATCAATTCGACCCACCTCTGTATACGTGTATCTCTAGGACCAGCTACACCTAGTGATACATGCTGTGGTTTCATCAATGGGATTATCTCTAAGGTAAAAGTGATTAAGATCGAACCATAGTAGAAACTCTTTGTCTTACCACTTTTTACCTTGGTCAATTGTTCTTTCAGTGTAGAAAGCACGACCTCGCACCAGTTGAATACCTTTGGCTCTAGACACTCAAGTGCATATTGCATATATGATTTATTCACCAAATGTAGTGTCACACTACCATCCAATTTTGTGATTGTGAATAGGATCTTTCTCAAAGGAAAATCACATACATCCCTGATGTTTATTTCCCCATCCTTGCTAGGTTGTGCACTTGGCTAACAAAACTGTCAAATGTAATCTCTCAACAATTCACCTGCACGGGAAAATCCAGAAGGTGAGATGAGGGCACCTCGCCTCGACAGTCCGGTAAGAAAGTAAATATCATCAATGGTAATAGGGGCCATCTTGTCTCTTATGTGAAATGTTTGATCTGTCGGATCCCATGCATGAACAAGGAACTGTAATAGTTCTATTTGTTGCCTCATTTCGGACAACTTGAAGTATTTGAGTAGCCCATAGTTTTTGAGGGCCTCGACTATACCTGGATTGTTTAGGGAAACCATGTCTTGTACTTCATGCTCTCTTTCTCACCATGTAATCGACATTCTGATCCACTGAAAGCTTGAAACACAATCATAAGATTAGTTAGGATCCTTTCCATGTAAAAAACAAGCCAAATTTTGGAGCAAATAGCTAAATCAAACATGGGAAACTCACCCAGCACATCCTAGGCACAGAGATAGTGCATTACAGAGCAGGAAGGCTTCTATCTGGGTGTTCTTCAGTCTAGCTTTCGATGTGAAAGCCTGCTTTGATCCTAGGGCATGAAAATGAAACCCCCAGAGGCCCCAAAGAACCCTAAAACTTGCATGAAATGAAAAAATAATGACCTGAAAAGAAAGAGGAGGGGTAGATCTCCTACCTGGTCTGGACGACATGAGAAATGGTCCACATAATCTCTCACAATCAACTAATGAAGTTTGAGGTAAAAAACTAGCCCAGAGCACAAAACTGAATAGTAAGTCCCAAATGGTAAAAATGTCATGGTAAAAACTTGTTTTATGTTTATTTCATGTTGATTAGTTGAGTAAACATTAGTATTTTCCTATTTTTTCCTATGAAACAGGTATTTTTAATCCATTTGGTGGTGTTTTGAGCAGGTTTTACAGCTGACTTATAGAATTCGACATGCTCAATTGTAAATTGTACCTTTGCCCATAGAGCATACTTTTATATCTTTTTCATGCTTTGTTAAAAATGAAAAAGGATCTTGGTGTCCTCTTTAAGCTCTTTTCAGACTCTCTAAACATGAAAAGATTGCTGAGCGCTTGTCCTTTTCAACTCGTTATGGATTGGAAATGACATCTCTCTCGTATTGTTTTAGGCTTTTTCGAGCTTCAAAGATTAATTTACGAAAAGGAACTTGTGGATTTTTCTTTTTGTCCCTTTTCAAACTCTCTAAACATGAAAAGGACCAATTTATCTTTGTTGTTTAACTCATTAAAACATCAAATAGCGACAAACTTTTCCATCTAGACAAGATCGAGTTTCACCTTCACTAGACTCGTTAAAACGTTACATAGTGATGGATTCACTCGAAGGATGGAATTATACAACAATAATATGTTATCCTCCTCAAGCTTGATAAAAATAAAGAGGTATTGGTCAACAATGACTAGGGAAAATGTGAAAAAGGGGAAAACCACCTTATGGTAGTAGGTCGCTCTTGAACATGACACTTTCACTCCATCACTGTGACTATTTGGGTTGGGTTATTAGCTTAATGGTTATCATACTATTGGTCTATCATACCATCCATCACTTTGTTTTGGGTCAATGCTACTAATTCATTTGAGTGTCACCGACATGTTCAAGAAATTCATCCAGTCAAAATTCATCCTTTGCAATACCATAAACCTTCATTTTCATGACCGCCATTCCTGAACCTTGCGTCATCAGTCAAATTATGTCTCCAAAATCACTACACTCGTTTTGTGTCATTGAAGTGGGATACATCAAGGCTCTCCTGCGACGAGTCGCTCCTTATTGACATCAACACATTATCTAAGAAATTGACTTAGAAACACCCTTCCAGTACCTTGAGGCTTGCATTCATCAATGGCAGGTTTCTCGCTTCTAGCGATAGGTTGGCATCAATGGCCTTGGACCGAAAGACTTTGTATGGTGTTCAAAATCAAAACATCTATTCACACCATGCAAAATGTACTGCAGTACCTTGAGGATCATTATCATTATCAGTGATTCCTCTTGCATCTATTAACAACTTACATCATTGGTTGGTAATCAAACGATGTCTTCCCATGTTCGACTTCAAATCACATATTCACATGGTTAGACTCATATTTGAGTGTATGATTGAACGAGATAGAAGACCCTGGATCTAGTTTCATCCATCGGGGCTATAATTTAGGAGTACTAAATCATATGTGCAATGGATTTACATTGATGGTCATTCCGATCATGAGTCTATATCTATAGACGACTATCTATGTACATGTAATGAAAGTTTATAAGCTGAGCATGGGTATGCCTTCCCTGAGTGATTCATGTAAAAATGAAAATATCATGATATATGTATTGTAATTGATGCAGGTCACCTTCCAATTCCATGCCCCAAACAAGTCACCCTTTTGAATGCCTCCTTCCCAAACAGTTTCATGACATGAAGACATCCTGAAATGACTTCTAGAGGGACCTATGCAGGTAGGCCCATGTAAGGGTGCACTGCAGAGCAGTTGAGTCCATGCCAAGGTGCTCTGTAGAGCACTTACGCTTCCTTTCACCTGCATTAGGTGAGTTTGAGTGAAATTCACATAGGGTTTGAGGAATATTCTTATCTTTTGGAGTCATTTAGAAGGTTCCCTCACTTATCAACTCCAATGAGCTCAAAAATGGATAAGGAATGAGTTAAGATGCATCCTATCCTCTCATCCCTTCCTCCATGGAACTAATTCTAAGTATGGAAGGCCATTCAATACCACCACTTATGACAAAATCTCCTTCATCTCCCTATAAATTGACCACTCATCAAAGCGATCAGGGGCTGGACTACGTTGAATTGTAAGGAGATAATGTTGCTATGAGAATTGGCTTTGAAGCAAGTATTGTAATGCTACAAGTTTGTCATGCTTTTGATGTGATGTGGATGGGATCCAAGCTGGAGGAATGACTTTGAATCAGACACGATGGTTGTAATTCCTTCTTCTATTCAATAAAGTATTTGACCTTTTCCCCATATGTTTGTATTGTCATATGATGCTTATATGTACAAAATATATCTAATTCCATTCACTTGTATTCAAGAGATATTTTGCTTCGATTGGTTCTTTTTCTTCTGTTTGTGTTTACAGGTACTTCTCAAGTGTGTTAAGTATAGGAAGGAGCGACAAGATCAATACAAAGGAAACAAGAGGAAAGAGAAACTACAAGTAGGTATTCTTATCTTCTTTTTCTTATCTATTGCTTATAGGAAAAGGCTAAAGTGCTTTAAACTATTGTTCTAGATATGGCTACTTATCTAGGGAATTAGTATTTATCCCTAGATACCAAATTCTTCGAAACAGTAGTATAGACCTAACGGTGAGAAAAAAAATGAGTGTTCAAATAGTGAAAAGGTTGAATGAAGTGATAGTCATTGTTTCACAAACCAAACCCTAAACCATTTCCATCGTTGATTGAATATAAACTCATAACAACTGTTGATTTGGTAAGTTAGAAGGACCTTTATGGAAGTATCATAATGAGACACATATAAACATAAAATAATCCAGACAGAAGGTACACGTAGCACATCATAAACCATGGTAAAATTTGTTTCCGAGTAATACTAATTTATACCACATTGGAATTGTGGATATAAAACATAAGGTATATATCTATATCTATATCTATATCTATCTATCTATCTATATATATATATATATATATATATATATATATATATATATATATATATATATATATATATATATATATATATATATATATATATATATTTGTACAAGGAATAATACAATGAAAATGGATCACATATGTGTGTTGTATGCATCATATGTGATGTATTTGGAACCTCTTGGCAAGTCAAGATGAGAGTGTGGTAATATAAAGTTAACATAAACACTAACGAATAAATGTTGTTTTTCCTATAAATTATTACACACATATAGGATTCAAGTATCAAAAGTAGAAATTGTAAGAAATATATTTTGTTAGAGAAATCAAACCTTCTTATCACATACATTGACAAGGATTATAAGACAAATGATGTTAAAGTTTAAAAGTGCTAGGACTATGCTAAAATATAAAGAATGGAATAATTTTGGATAAGATATAGTAATATTTTCGAACAGATTAAAATGTTTTTAAATATAAAGAGATGGTAAAATAGACAATTTTTACGTTCTTAAGAAAAATAATCAAGCAACAAAACTAATATAATATTAGGAGGGTTGCTAGTAATAATTTAGAAAGAAGTATATCTATAGTAGAAAATAAAATGAGAGAGGTGAGCATAAGTTAGAGATTTATATGAGGTATCTACCATTAGTAATTTATTTAATAAAAAATAATTGGGGTTGTAGATGAGGTATATTGCAAGGGGTATCAAAGTTGTATGTGATAAAATTGGTCCTTTATGGGTCCTAAAATAAACAATTATTTATTTCATGATCAGATTGTTCAAAGGATTGTTAGAAGTTTGAAGTATGGCTGAAGAATACAAAGGAAAAACTTCCATAGGATCACCTAGAGGTGGTGAAGAAACTAATATTGTATTAGGAATGATGGGTGGGGGAACCAGTAATGTAGAAAATCAAGAATCTGAGTTGTTGGAAGTAGTATGTAGCTTGATGGTAGACCTAGATAACATAAATGAAAATCAAGAAAGATTGTCCAAATCTAAATAAGAATAGGAGGAGATTAATGGTTATCTGTTGAGGAAATTAGAATAAGATAGAGTTAATAAGTAAACAGGAGAGACTTGTAAAAATAGAGCTAGGAGAGAGACAACATATACAATATATTCTATAACTTCTAGTGGAAGTGAGACTCATGAATTTGATAGAAAGGAGAACAAAAGTATGAAAGTCGTACCTCCACATCTAGGAAAAACACAACTACATTATAGTTGCAAGGGGAATTATAGAATATTATGCCTCTTAATTTTGATGGTGAATATGAAGAAGGAGTTGAGGCATGGATCCTTAATATGTATAAATACTTTGAAGTGTACAACTATCTAAGTAATTTGAAAGAAAGATTGAATACCTACTAGTTGATCGGTAAGGAAGCTTTATGATGGGAAGAGAATAAATCTGTTAAAAGAATCAAAAGTGAAAATATTACTTGGAAACTCTTTAAAAATGAATTTGAAAAAAAAAAATATAATTGAAAGGTATTTCGATGAAAAAGCTAGAGAGTTTCATGAGTTAAGATTGGGACAATCTACTATGGATGAGTTTGTTAACAAGTGTATGAGTTTGTTGAGGTATGTACCATACTTGAAGGAGGAGAAGGAAAAAATACAAATATTTGTTAGCATTTTTCCTTTCTCATATGGAGAAAGAATTATTTTCGATAACCTAAAAACTATGGATGAAACTATAATAAAAAAATATGTGTTATACTCAAATCAGAATAAAAGTGACAACTCAAAAGGTTGAATGACTAAAAACAATGAAAAATTTAGCACTAAGACAAAAGCGTTTAATAAACCATTTTTTCCAAATATTTCCAAAAGTAACCAAGGAGGGAATTATAGTATAAGTTTGAATCAATCAAATAGCTTTGGATAGAAAAGTGGACAAGGAGTTGGAACATCGAATAAAAAATTTACAGAAACCAGACCACCAATTAAATGATAGGGTTGTAGTGAAAATAAATTGTGGAGAGTCTTTCCAAAAAAATCTTGCAAACAGAAGGGGTATAGTGAATGACTTGCATGAATCTTCAGATGTTAATGACATTGCCTAAAATGCTCCAAGAATCAATGCAACACTAGTCAGAAGACATACAAACCATCAATCTACAATGGTGAAGTTCAAGCTAAAATTTATGTACATAATTTTTTAGTATTAATAGGCCTTGGATCTACCTTAAATTACATTTCCCTTGCTACAATTTAAAATAATGAGCCTAGTAAAGAAAAACAAATAAAACCTTGGTTAGTACAACTAGCCACACGCCCCAAAAGGAAATAAATTGAAATTAACAAATTTTTTTAATTAACTTCAATGGAATGAACACTCAATTGAATATAAATGATTTACCTCTAGGGTCATATGATGTGTTAATTGGGATGGACTAGTTAGAGTCTCATAAAGTAATTTTGAATTTCTTAGAGAAATCCTTTACCCATGTTAATGACAATAGAGAAGACTGTAAGGTTAAAGGAATGCCAAGAGTTGTTTTAGTGAGGCAAATTTATACCTTAAAACTGAAGAAATGTGCTCACAATGGTTGTCAGATGTTTTCTCTTCATATTCAAGACTTATCTGAAAAAATAAGAACCATCTTTAGAAGACTACCGTATTTTACAATAATACAAATTTATTTTTCCTGAGGAGATATTAGGATTGGAAGGAGAGATATAAATTTCACAATTGATCTCATTCCTAGAGCTATTCTAGTGTCCAAAGCCCCATATAGGATGAGTTTCCCTGAGTTAACGGAGTTAAAGATTCAATTACAATAGTTGTTGGATAAAAAGTACATAAGGCCTAGATTTTCTCTTGGGGTGTGTTAGTTTAAAAAAAAAAAATAAGGATGTGACAATGAGGCTTTGTATTGATTACAGGTAGCTGAAAAAAATGACCATTAAAAACAAATATCATTTACCCAAAATTGTTGACTTGTTTTATCAATTCCAAGGAGCATCAATATTTTCAAAAATTGACCGAAGGTTGGGATATCATCAAATAAGGGACAAGGATGAAGACATACAAAAGACAACATTTAGAAAAACATATGGACACTATGAATTTGTAGTGTTTCCATTTGGACTTGCTAATGCACCAACAACTTTCATGTGCTTGATGAATAGTGTGTTAAGTCATTTCCTTGACAATTTTTTCATAGTATTTATAGATTATATTTTGGTATACTCTAAGAGTAAGGAAGAAAATGATCAAAACTTGGAATTTTTTCTTGAAGCAGTTAGAGAGAATGAGTTTAATGCTATTTTTAGCAAGTTCTCACTCGATTAAAAAAAAAATCAATATTTGGGGCATGCAGTATCAAAAGAAGGGATTGTTTTGGATCCAAAAAATATCAACACCATTTTTGAATGGTCGATGCCTAAAGATGTAGCTGATGTCATGTCATTTATTGGGAATACAGGTTACTATAGAAAATTTATAGATGGCTTTTCTAAATTTTCATATCCTATTACTTCTTTGAAAAAGAAAGGGGAAAGATTTGAATGGATTCAAAAGTGTCAGGACAATTTTGAGAAGCTGAAGTGGTTGTTAACCATTGCTACCATCCTAAAACTAGTTGATCCCAATAAAGAGTTTTTTGTGTGCACAAATGCCTGTAAATAAGGCTTGGGAGTTGTTTTGATGCAAGAGGGTCATGTAACCATTTATGAGTATAGAAAGCTAAAGGGCCATCAAAATATTTATGCTATGCATGATCTGGAATTGGAAACCATAATAAACTATTTAAAAATGTGGAGACATTATTTGATTGGGAAGAAATATTAGCTAAGAACATACAATGTTAGCCTTAAATATATTTTTTACCAACCAAACCTAAATGCTAGACAAGCTAGATGGTTAACATTTCATAGTGAGTGCGATTTTGAAATTGTACATATTAAAGGCAATGAAAACAAAATTGTTCATGGCTTAAGGAGAAAATTATACCAAATCTACACACTTTCAACAAAAAATTGGAAAACATATTTAATTAAAATGATAAAAACAACAACATAATTTGATGAAGAATATTTGTAGATAAAAAATAAGTTGCAGAAAATTGAATAATTAGGTGAAAATGAAATTGATTTCAATAAATAATGCAGATTTGTTGCTTCTTAAAGGAAAAATTTACTTGGCTAATGACCCAAATTTGAAAATCTTTGTGTTATATGAATTACATAAGAAACCAATAGCTAGTCACCCTAGGTATCAAAGGCTGATAACTCTCTTAAGGAAGGATTATTAATGACCTAATATGAAATTTGAGACAATAGGGTACGTGTCTAGGTGCATTAAATGCCAATAAGTGAAGGCCTCCCATAAACATACAATGGAATTGTTATAACCTTACCCAAATCCAAAATGGAAATGGGAAACCATATCCATGAAGTTCATTGCCGGATTTCCAAGGACCAAGTAACATGATTCAATGATTGTAGTGGTAGATAAGCTTAGTAAATCCACACATGTTATGCTTGTTAAGTCTACTTTTAAAGCTATCAATATAACATAATTTTTTATGGAGGAAATATTTAGGCTTCACGGTATGCCCAAAATAGTAATTTTAAAGTGTGATGCCCAAAACAGAACTATTTGATGGGATGGGGAAAAGACAGTTTTTAGTACAACTTATCACCCTCAAACTGATGGGAAAAAAAAAGCCATATCTTAGAGGACATGTAAAGGAAGTATGTTATGGAGAATCCAACCAAGTGGGAAGATTACCTTCACCTGGTTGAGTTTGATTATAACAATGGGTACCAAACTTATTTAAATATGAGTCATTTTGAAGTGCTTAATGGAAGAAAGTGCAAAATATTGGGAAAATTTTTGAGACCGGGGGGGCCTGAATCAGTGTTTTCAAAATCAGAAAATTTTCATTTCATATTCTTATTTATGCACACGACTTTACTGAAAGGAACCCATGTGTGTACGTGTCTGTTATAAAGACAACTAGCGTACATCCAATAAACTTATGTTTCAATTAATTAATCATTTGTTTATCTTTATCCAGTACATCAATACTTTATTAAACATTATATGGACAATAACCATGTGCAGTAAGAAAAAAATAAACCATCACACATAAGCAACACGCATGAACACTAGGATTTAAGGTGGAAACCCAATGCGGGAAAGAACCACCTGCTATTATCATCTCTAACTTCTTTTAAGATAAATAGATGTTTTTTAAAATCTTGTACTAGTTCAGACTCATACCAGTATGTAGGCATCCCCCTGTAGAAGGCTACAACCTTCGCTCATTCTCCAACTCCTACTGGAAGGGAGATCCAACCCCCTAGCTCTTATACTAGTGTAAAATTGTACCAGTATGAAGGTACCAACCTGCTGAAGGCTACAACCTTCACTCGTTCTCCAACTTCTACTGGAAGGGAGATCTAACCCACTGATTTGATTTACCAGCTACTACTGGAAGGAAGATTCAACTCCCTCAACTCTGGGGACCATGTTTCATTAATTTGCATACTGGATCCACCTGCTAAAATACATCATAACGTGTAGGCTATGTTTCATCAAACTTTTAGATTGGACCCACTACCAACATTTAAGCTCAACATCAATCATCAAAATGTAAGTCATCATTGTAACTCAATAATCAAACTTTGAAAAAACTGAATCAACCAATCAATGAAACCCAATCAACTGAAACTCAATCAAAACTCAACCAATCAGTCAAATCACTGTAACCAAAATATTAGAAATAATACTTCACATCACAGAAACCAAGTCTTGTTACAGTAAACTCTGATCAACCATCTGTCAAAATGTATACGCTACTTTACAATAGAAAACCCACATGTGTACGTGCCCTTCATGAATCGGACCCGCGTATAGATCTTCAACCTATGAAAACTGAAAACTGAACAACTTCCATTCTGAAACAAACATTGAATCATACTAAGATCTACTGCATCATTTTGAACCAATCTCGTAATTTTCTCTAATCTTCAATTTCAATCAACAAGTAGCTTAAAAATTCTTCAATTAATCAATTCACAATCAGACGATCAATGTTTAAGCATAAATCATTAAGAAGACTTCATTGATAGACAACATAAACATTGTTGGGCATGGAATCCCCCCATAGCATGTTTTGGGGCTCAAAGCCCAAGTTTTGGTCATATAATGTTGTAAGAATCTAGGAACTACGGGCACAGAGTGTGAAATGTATGTTCAGTCATAGGGTTATTCGCCCTAAGTTTTGTAATGCACTATTTTTCAGCCTACCCATGGCCCGCGGACCATGGGTTATATAAATAGAGCGAGGCTCTAAGTTGTAAAGAGAATGAGAGATAGATGAAAACGAATGGAGTCTAGAATATAGTGAGCATAGAGTAAAGGTCTAAGTGTCTTGGGTCATAGAAGTAGGAAGAGGCTCTGTAGTTGAGTGCGTAGGGTGGAGTCAAGTCTATAACCAAGGAAGAAGAATAATAAAGAGAAGTTTGATTCCAAATCTTGTGTATCTGTTCTTGTGCTATTTCCTATTTAAGTATATTGTTTTCTTTATTATGCGCATTTATATGAATATTGAACACTATTAAATATAACTAGACACATACTGATAAGATAAGTGATCGACAGTTATCATGTTAATATTATGGAATTGGGTAATAATACAAATTGCGCCTCGAGCAGTGCTACACCAAGGCAGCGTCATACGTTGCGAGGTACTGATAGATGCGCGTGTGCACAGGGTAGATCTGCGGACCACTGAAAATCATCAGACATCTCTAGGGTGCAGAAACCCAGTTTTAGCACCCTCCCATACTACTTTGGGTGAGACCTCAGTCTGTGCTCCATGGACTATTGCCGAAAGGGCCAGTAATACTAGGATTTGTTTGGCTAAATCACCTCTGAACCTAGGTCAAGCCCCTATAAACCAACAAATGGTTCCATTGTCAGGACCGGGATCTACATAAGGGATGTCTAATGTCGTGTCACTGGAATCCAATAAAGAAATACATTGAAGGGTGGTTGGACAAGAAGATTCACGAGTTTGTGGCACAAGAAAAGAGGAATCCGTGAGTATCTAAGGAACAATTGTTGGAGCACTAGTTATATACGGAAATCCACGAAATTTTCTTTACATCCTTTCCTTCTGAGATGTATGAGTGGATCGCAAAGCTAGAAGATAGTCAGGGAAGGTGTATGCTCGACAAACCAATCGTGTGGACTCCAGAATTAGTGTGCAGACCAGAAGCATTAGGAGATAAGATTGTGCAAGTTGTGGACCATTGGCTCGATTGATTATAGGAGGATTTATCACTGAGTTCGTGGTAGATACGACTGTCAACTACAGTGAGGCGGAATGACGCTTCGTTAAAGGATCGTGAGGTAAGTATATTAAATCTTTGAACACTTGGATTAAGATGCTATTGTGTGAAAAACAGGTTATGCGAATAAATTAATGTTTGGGACTACACAAACTGGGAAGATCTACATAAGCGGAGGTAGTGAAGAATTAGAAACTAGTCCCTTAATTTCACCCTCACGGGAAAGCAAGGAAGAGCTTGCGAAAGTTTCTCTGAGAAGCACGGTCAGTTTGATAAGGAAGCGAATTCTGTGCTTACCACCTCCACCCACACCGCCACCCATCTCACCCTCTTCACCTCCATATCCACCCACCCCACCTCCACCACCACCATAGTTCAGTATGGTGAGTGCGATCAAACTGCTGGTATTGATAGGATTAGGGAATGAAGATCCAGACCAATTATGGTTCATGGTAAGGGTAGTATGGGAAGCACAAGGAGTCATGGATGAAAATATAAAGAAGGCTATGCTGGTAAGTGCATTGTAGTATCGCGCATTAACATGGTACATTAAGCATTATAATGACCATCCAAATGCAGGAATAATAGAAATCTAGATCTCGCTGAATAGGGAATTTAGCAAGCCAAAGTCAGAGACACAATCAGTTATCAGGTTTAAGGAGATTGTGATTCTCCTAGGCGAGACCCCTTGGGATCTGGACCAAATATTGAAGAGTATGATTCGTGAAGCCAACATGACTTTGAAGGATGGATAACACCACGCATGGTTTGTAGTGTCACTAACACCGCATTTAAGGACAACGTTGTCACAACAAAATCTTTCCATCCAGGCCGAAGCTTTGGAGATGGAAATGAGATTGCATGAGACCCCTATATAAGATCCTGGTTTGGGAGTCCAACAAATCCACATGCAACTACAAAATATGTGTCTGGAAATGCAGAGTTTGAAAGAGGATAGGACACCTCAACTAGAGGTGCGCGAGGAGGTATGGTGCATAAAATGCAAAAGCTAGGGGCATGACAAGGACCACTGTCTAGTATTCGTGAATTACTTGGTGGGAGGAGGGCTGATGTTGTTAAGGCCTAAGGCACAAGCAGGACCAAGCACGGTGCCTGCACTATGGTGTGTGATCTGTTAGATAGGAGGAAAACACACTATGGATAATTGTCATCTATTACAAAAGTATACACAGACGTCCCAACAATTGTTTTGTAAATTCTGCAAGTCGGTAGGCCATGATTAATGCACCTACAGAAGCTACTAACTAATGATGGACCAAACTCCTGCCTACAAGGTATAGACTGAAACGTGAGCCCTCGACCCAAATGCAGGAATGGCGCATGTTGGATTTCAGGGGCGCAGACGAGGCGAGGTGGAATGGGACCAAGAAGGGGTCATAGACAACTAATTTGTTACAATTGTAGAGGGCTGGGACACTATGCCCACGATTGTACAAATCTGACGAGGACATCATGTTTGTACTATACTCAGTTTGATCATGAGACAGAAGATTGCCCTACATTGATAGTGAAGTTGCACAAAAAAGGGGTACTCCAGCCCCCCTCGACTCAGAATTTGCAAATGATGAGGTCTGAGCCGCGTGAAGAAGACCTGAATGTAAACATAGTGCTCAGAAGTTGTATCACCATTGGCGATGATAAAGGTAAGCAGTCAGAAGAGTGTGTGGTTCGCAAGGCTCCTACAAAGGAACCTGAATTTGATTTAGAATGCATGAAGGAGATATTCATGGAAGCTAAGAAGAGCTTCGCGAAGGCCTCCACTTCAAGTAGTAAAGATCAACTAGAACCAGGGATGGATCCTTCAATGCTCACTGCCTTTCTACAGAAATGCATGAAACTGCTGCGTGACAGCAAGGCAATAAAATGACTATAGTAATTTATCATTAGGTTCGCAGGGTCAAGAGAACCGCGCATCGTTTGGAAACTTGAAAAGCATGCACTGCGCACAGGAAGGGAAATGAGGTTGACTGTGCAAATCGGTGAGTATGAAATGGATGAGGTAATATTGGATCTCAGATTAGACACAAATGTGCTGCCAAAACAAATATGGCAATGCATGGACAGACCCACACTACAATGGTCTCCTATTCAATTGTGAATGGCGAACCAATAGAAGGTCTTGCCTATGGGAAGATTGCTAGGGGTAACGGGGGATATTGAAGGTGCAAGGGTAGAGATTGTCGATGACAACAATCCCTATCTCATACTACTAGGAATAGACTGGGCCACTGATATGAATGGAGTCATAAATCTGAAGAAGAATAAAATTAGTTTGGAAAAAAAGTCACTATGCGTAGTAGTACCGCTAGATCCAGCTGAAGGAGCGCGATATATTTAACTGGTGCACGATGATGATAGTGATGATGATCTTGATTGCATTTACAAGATAAACCCATGAGAACACGATTGGGTGAACCCGACTGCAAATGGTAGGATTTCGTGGGAGCGTGAAAGCTCCTACACTTTGGATTCAGACAAAGAAATTACACAGCTACACAAGGTAGAACACATAAGGCTTCAGGAAGCCATTTGACAAGGGAACCTTAGAATTCGCGAACATGAAAAGGACTGGGTACAACTAAAGAATAAAAGCATTTTGATGGACGTAGAGGTAAAGAGGCTGCAAAACGAGATCAAGAAAGCATGTCTCGTCAATAAACCAAGGATGGCAAGGCAAGGTGTAGATGATCATACTGATGAGTTAGAAGACTATCACTAAGAATTAATTGGTCTACTTCCATGGCTAAGACCACATATCACGAAATGCAGTAACCAGGGGAGTGCACTACATATAGTAGAGTGCGTGGCGTCGATTGCCACAAGAACAAATGAGGATTTTCCGTGGACTATACTGGAGGGCGAGATGGAGCCTTGCACAGGTGGTGCGACCACCTAACTAACCATAGGAAGAACATTCTTAGCACTCCAAGCAGTTGGAAGAGAGTGCGGGACTATAAATTATTCTTCCTGGAAGATACATGCTCTAACAGGTGCACACTGGAACAACCTGTCACAAACTTCACGCCCGCGCAGGGGGGATGCGCTGTCGCATGGGTAGGCTGGGAAGTGACTATTGGCATCATTGTTCATGACGAGATGCTTGATTTAAGGCAAAATGGAGCGTGCGGTGGACATGTAAGATAGGAGTTATGGGCAACATTTCGGAAAATCTACCGCCAAGAAAGCATTGATGGCCCGGAATTGGGCGGAATGGTCGAATTTGAATTCAAAAGGCACTATAAAACTCCACGGGCTATTCAACAAGAAAAACTTGGTCAATTGAGATTTGAGCGGTTAAACAAAGTGTAGAGTGTTGAGAGCCAAGCGATAATAGAGCCTTTAAGTTCGCGAAAAACCACATACAGTGCAGAAATGATGACGACCACTAAGGATGGGTTGGGCATTGAATAAGGAACCACCGGCGAGGCCCCGCAGATCCACAATGTTCCTGAAGGCACTGGGGTTGTGCTAGAAATCTCTAAATCACCCCAGATGCCAAGACCAAAGAAAGATAAGTAGGCAATGGGACCAGTATGCATGTCCCCGAGGAATCTGGGGCACAAGTTATCAGTGGAAGAAAAAGGCAATGAAGTCACCATTGAAACAGATGAGGAGGAAGACGACTTGCAGGATCTCTTTGTTGCAGTAGAGGAAGAAGAAGACGTGGATGAAGACATCCAACAAATGCGCTTCGCAGCAAAATTACCCAAGTATGTCCCTCCATGGAAAGGGAAAGAAAAAGTACTAAAGGATCTGGATGCAACGAAGAGTGCACTCTAGACCCCGCTCTTAGGACGTGTGCCCACCCTGAAATTTGAAGACTGGACCTCACAGACAGTGAGAAGTTCCTGCACTTAGAGATGGTGAGCCTAATGAAACAGAATACAGAGGGGCCAGTGATCATATTGGAGTTGCGAAAATGGCTACACGGTTTGGAAAAGGATGGGTTGCTTCGTCTACTATGGATACAACATTTTCACCGCATTCCCATCACTATTTTCTTCATCAGGCAGTTGCTTTGCCTGCTGCATGATGGGTACTTATGGTTGGAGGAGCCTATTCCCATCACGGCAAATCTCATCCATTGAATTTCTCAGCTTCCCTATGAGGGAAAGGACCCCATGATGATAGTAGGGAAAAGCAGCGACTTGGCTCTCGCGGAGGCCATGAAGAAAAAATATAATCTCGAGAAGAAAAAGAGGGGTTACACTATCACTAGTATCAAGGATAAAGGGGTGCACGTAGCCACCCATCTCCTGGTTGGTAAAGTAATGAGAAAATGTTGCAACGATGAAGTACTAGCGCTGGTAGTTGCACTGGCCGAATAGTGTGCGGAAGGGGTCCAGTTCAACTGGGCTAAGTTCCTCTACAAATAGTTTTTGCTCAACTATCAGGAGGCCCAGGAATAGGGTAAGACCTTCCAATACACATGGTTGCTCTTATCCATCTTGTTGGTAGTGGGGGAACTTCCAGAGGATAGCTAGTTCCTGAGCATCGACCGAGACTTACTAGAGGTTGTGAAGTACGGTTCACTCTGGGCCACCAAGGGCACAAAATGGATTTGTGATAATAAGATTTTTTGGGTGCTCACAGAGAAAAGCATCCGAATGTGGATTAATAGGAGGCCGCACCTATCCCCCACGACGCACAACAGTCTGCAGAGTTTTGCAGACTTCAAGGCAGACATGCACAACATATACATCTGGGCATGAAAAGATCCAGTGCAACAATGGACAAAGCTCCCATTCATAGTCATTGACGATGTGGTCTTTACAGTGCTAGAGACATGGCCTCCTGTGTGGTATGCCATGGATTTGGCGAAGTTGGAGAAGACAGCAGCGCAAAAAAGGAAGGATGATGCCAAGCAGCAAATCACCCAATTGGACAAGAGAAAGAGGAATGGAAAAGTGGCAGTCAATGTCAAGGCAGTCTGCGAAGCAACACAGGTAGCTACAAAGTAGAAGAAGGTCACTGAAGTAGCAGCAATAGCACAGACAGTAGAGGCTACCACATTGTAGGCAGATGAAAGCCAAGAATTCTCTGCAAGGCAGGAGGTAGAGGACACAGAACTTGCAGAAGAGAGCACGGACCTAGGGATCGCCTCTACACAGCGTAAGCAATCACACATCGTAGAAAGATTAGGCCCAGGAAAGAAGGTCAAGGCCTCAAAGCTGGCTATCGACCTGATCACCTAAACGGAAGGTGATCTCCATGACATCGGCAAGACAGTTCACGATGTCACTAATGAAGCACTCCAAGACTTTATGATGAAGCAGGAGACTATGTTGGGGGCCCTAAGGGCACAACTACGGGAGTGACAGGCATGGCCCCCGTAGGAGGGTACCTTGTCTACCTATGTCGCAGCAGGCATGTCGACAACGAAACAGATGCTATGTGCAAAAATGGCCAATATGATAACATTTCCTGATGGAGCGCCAGTCTCGAAAAACACAATGGAGCGGGTGATGCTTAATATAATGAAAGGAATTGGCCTTAACTTGGTTGCCCTTCCCTGTGACACACTTTATTAGCTGCAGGATGGGATAACAGTAGAACTCTACGCCAGAGAGAGCCACGCAATCCAAGTTCTGAGTGAGTAGAAGATTAATATAAAATAGCTTAGCTTGTAGTGCAACGAGTTGGTGTTGCAGAATCAATAGTTGGTACGGACATTTGATGACACTTGCTAGCACGTCCCAGAGTTTTCCAATGCATTGGACCTACCAACAGAAGTGTGGATTCACTATTTGGTAAGTGGAGTCTGTAACGCACACGAGGAAATAACAAGAGTACAGCTGGAGTTGAATCTCTAGATTTCTGAGTTGTGGCTGAAGGCACAACCTTCCACTCCCCTAAAGGTTAGAGAATAGTGCACCAGCACTATTGCAGTAGGGATGGAAGATATTGGAGGTGTAGTTCATGACTGTACCAACATGTTGGAGCAGGCACTGTAGGTCCTCACTACGTTGTAGGAGGACCCCAACATCCAGTGGCTGGAGACCAAGGCACGTGAACTCCAGCAATAATATAACAACATTAGAGGGACTACATAGACAATAGTCCTTACTCAATGGCTTGCAAGGATGCAGCAGATCAAGGCCTTAAAAGAGTAGGTGGACACGGCATGCCACAAAGAAGCAGTTCTAAAAGCGCGTGTCCAGCCGTGCATTGATGAAGCCTTCATAATCACGACGGATATTGAAGGAAACCTTGTGCAGATTCAAGGAATGCATGCATAGATGCAACACAACATTCCGCAAACAGAGGGTTCAAAAGCAAAAATGCAGCAGGTTTAGCAGCCAACAGCGCAGTGTGCTGCAAACATTCAGGTTGTTCAAGACTAGCTGAAGGACTTCGTGCCAAGATCGCCACGCTGACAGAGTGACTCAAGGGCGAGTAACGATGTTTGTTTCGAGGGCCTGTTGGGCATGGAATCTCCCCACAACATGTTTTAGGGCTCAAAGCCCAAGTTTTGGTCAAATAATGTTGTAAGACTCCGCGAATTATGGGCGCGGAGCGTGAAATGTATGTTGAGTCATAGGGTTGTTTGCCATAAGTTTTCTAATGTATTATTGGCCTACCCATGGTTTGTAGACCATGGAATTGTATAAATAGAGTGAGGCTCTAAGTTGTAAAGAGAATGAGAGATATATGAAAACGAATGGAGTCTAGAAGATAGCGAGCATAGAGTAAAGGTATAAGTGTCTTGGGTCATAGTAGTAGGAAGAGGCTCTTCAGCTGAGCGAGCAGAGGCCTACTAGAGTCTGTAGCTAAGTGCATGGACCCCTGCAGCTGAGTGCGCAGGGTGGAGTCGAGTCTGTAACCAAGGAAGAAGAATAATAAAGAGAAGTTTGATTCCAAATCTAGTGTATCTATTCTTGTGCTATTTCCTATTTAAGTATATTGTTTTCTTTATCACGCTAACTTATATGAATACTAAACACTGTTAAATATAACTAGACACATACCGATAAGCTAAGTGATCGATAATTATCGGGTTAATAGTAAGGAATTGGGTAATAATATGGATCGCGCCTTGAGCAGGGCTGCACGAAGAAAACATTGCAGGCTGTGAGGTATTGATAGATGTGCGTGCACACAAGGCAGATCTGTGGACCATTGAAAATCATCAGACATCTCTAGGGTGTAGAAACCTGGTTCTAGCACCCTCCCATACTACTTCGGGTGAGACCTCAGTCCGCGCTCCATAGACTATTGCCGACAGGGCCAGTAGTACTAGGATTTGTTTGGCTAAATCACCTTTGAACTTGGGTCAGGCCCCTATAGGCCAACAAACACATAAAAAACATATTCACTGATCAGACATTATTTTTCATCAAAACACTATTTTTCGTACGCGCTTTCCTCAAAACATATCTGTGTGTGTAAGCGCTTTTCAGGAACTAAATCCGCATGTACGTGACTTACTAGAAACACATCCGTGTGTGTACACACCTTGTAGGCTATAAAATCTGTGTTCAGATCTGCAAATTTAGAGTCAAATCTTCGCTGCATCACAAAAATTCAAACATACCCAGATCTCGACATACACAGAAAAATCACGTGTTAGTTCACAAAATAGATCATCTCATAATCATGATTGTCATATTAGATCTGTTGGATTTTATCCATCATTAAACTCCTGGGTGCATACTTATTTTATATCATGCAAAGCATCAATAGCCCATTACATGCATATTTGCTTCATATTTAATTATTCATAAGATTTCCATCACTTGCACACATTTCTCACTTTCACCAATTTGGTCATCATCACTTTATATAACTTAGCATTTTTTCAATACCACAGGTCAGAACCATACTCCAACCAATAGTTTTCTTAGACGAGATAAAAACATCCATTACTGGGCTCAATACCACAGGGAAATACCATGGTAACGACCCTTGGTATTTAGAATAACATGGTGCAAAAACAATACGTGACTTTTCTTATTTATACTCGCATGTGTACGTGGATTTGCTTAATGAAACCCATGTATACTTCTTGAACTTTGAAATTTATCATACCTCTGCCTTTGAACTACTATGCCTTTGCCAAAACACTCTGTCACATATGTAAAATGCTTTATCAAATCCTATTTACATCTTCAACAAGTAGGTTTCCATTCATCAGGTAGGTTTTCATCAAGGACAACTCATAAGGTTGGTTGCCATCAAGGACAACACTTAATTCATAATGCCAACAATTCCCCCTTTGGAATCAATGGAAAGCACTTTTGTGTTTGGTCACCACAACTTGTAAATATGTCAAGCTAAGCACCAAGCTTGTCAAACACAAATCTACTCTCCCCCTTTGACATCAAGGGAAAAGGGCTACCCAAACATTGAATGAAGACCATTGTATCCGAACTGCTGAGTGTGAACACTGATCATCCTCCCCCTGAGCACATGCTGAAGTTTATGAAGGATGAACATTGAAGTACAAGACTCTATGACTCATAAGACTTATCCTAACACCAAGGACCCAAACTTACATAAATTACCAAATCACAGTGGGTTTACATATTATTACATCAACTTCCCAAACATAGTGGGGTTACAAATTACATCATATGTCCAAAAGGACTTGACCAAAATAGTCCATACATGACTGAATTTTACAATAAGTACATCATAGGTCTTTAAATGACCTTTACATTAAATGATAGATAAGACATTCATAATCAAGACCAAAGACCCCAAAAAGACCATGATAGTCATCAACAACTATCATACACCATATATGATCTATACCGTGAATATTTGACAGTACCATACAGAACAACAACCTGTTGATAAATATCATTAACCAAACATAATGTCAACAATGCATTATTAGAATCATAACAAATTCTCCCCATGAACCTGTGCCAACTATTCATTGTCAGATCTGATCATGTCATTTCATATATCAGTTAGGATATCAAATAATCTTCATTAAATGATCATCCATCAAGTCATGAAAAACTTATACAAGCCAAAAATCACTTTCAAATAACATCAACAGACTGTAACCTTCAACCATCAGAACATAAAATCAAATTGATAATTGACTGAAGAATGTCAGACCCTTTTTCTAAGTTTATCCCACTGTTTCTTGATTGATAATTGACTAAAGCATGTGCAGAAAGTGAAATACTGAAATTTCACACTTTCATCTCCCCTTTAGTCTATTATGTCTATACATGTTTACTATTACTTCACCAAAGACAATGTTAGTAGCATGAAAATAAAAAACAACAATGGGAATTAACATGTATTACTCCCCCTGAGATTACACATCATTCATCCTGAGGACCTGATAACCATCTTCTATTTCCATTAGGTTAAGTACCTCTCACTACTTCTGTAGTCAATTTTAGAAATATTCATTTAAGAATAAGAGTTTGCAATAGGCACCATATTCTTTTACTTTAAGTCTGAATCTTTCTCATATCTATGATAATTTCGATCTTCAAACACATATAAATTGTCTTGATTTCTATATCCTCTTATTAAGATTTTTCTAGTTACTTCATTCATAACCTTACACTTGGTTGATGTTAACATAATTATATTTCCATTATATTCCATTTGTCCTACACTTGGAATATTCTTCTTTAGCCCTTGAACTAACAAAGCATCAACTGCTGCTCTAGTTTTATTAATTCTGGCTTTACCTTGTCCTAGAACTTTTGTTGAAACATCAGTGCCAAGAATAACATTACCATGCTAGTTTTCCTTGAGAGACTCCATTTTACTCTTATCTCTAGCCATGTGATGAGAACATCCACTATCTATGTACCATTCATCTTCATCTTCGAATGAGAAGAGAGACAGATCAACCTTATCTTTTCTTCCTTTTATTGCTTATTGGTGGATTCATCTTTTTCAGATTTTCTGATATGAATGTTCTTATTTGGTTGCTTACCATATTGTCTGTGGAAATCCATAGACTTTTTTCTACATTCTTTTGCTACATGCCCAAACATTTTACAAGCATAACATCTTATATGTTTCAAATTCATTCTATTGAAATCATTGGCTTTACGACCAAACATATTGCAAGAAAAACAATATCCCTCAATGTACCTGGAAGCTGATAATATTTTTTTGAGACCGTTATTAGCCTGAAACATTCTACTTCTGCAACTAGCTGCAACATGTCCAAAATTATGAATTATAGAACATTCAACATTATTGATCAGAAGATAAAATCGATTAACACTTATATAGTTAGGAGTAAATGATTTCCTTTGAAGGCTTTCTTTCCTTGGTTGTTGATGAGCTTGACTTCTTATCTCTTTGTTGAGAATTTCAGATTTTGCATTAGAATTCTTTGCTTCAGTTTGTGAGCTAGATTCACCTTTAACAGTTTCATGAAAACCAAGATTGGATTTGATGGCAAGAGACCTTTAACTACTAGGAATATTATCCAAAATCTTTGTACTATCTTGAAATCGGAAATGTTTATCCTTTTATTCTAATTTACCTTTTAGGATATTTACCTCAACCTGATATTGCTTCTCCCGCTTCTTCAATATTTCTTCCTTACTTCACTTTTTGTTTAAATTTGAGGATCTATTCTTTTATCCCATTTTCTTGTTCCTCAAAAACTTGAAGTAGATCTTCATTCCGCTTATTTAATTTTTCAAGATCTTCTCTTAGAGAGATGACCTCAGCTTTAAGACCTTCACAATATTGGTTAGATGCCATACCAACATGGTCCTTGTTATCATAACCCTATAAATTATCATTCTTTTTCAAAGTAAGATCAAGTTTCGTTCTAAGATCAAAAATTTCTTCTAACATGTCTTGTTTTGAATCAACAATTCCATTTGTCATTTTGGACACATTGTTAGATATAAGTGGAATTTTCCTTTAGGACTTCTTCATGTACTGATTGTAACTTGTCCCATACATTCTTTTCAGTAGTATAATGCATAACCTTATTCAATATTGAATTATATATGCTACAAAATATGTTACTCAAATCTTTACTATTCTTTTGCACTTCCTTGTCTAATGGAGGAAACTCATTGCACAATAGATGCCAGACATCGAGATTCATCATATTCTGTTTCATCTTTCCTTTCTATTGTTGATAATTATCTTTTCTTAGCATAGGCACATTTGCATTGTCTATTGATTCTAATTTTCCTTTATCTTTTGCTTCAAGAGACTTACTTTCACTTTTACCCACAACTGAAAACTTAGTAGTTTCACTATCATTGTTGCATAAAAAAGAAAATGGATCACGTCTTGAACAAGAATCCATACTCGATGATGCTTCGTCTTCTTCATTCTTGATCACTAGAAAGCGATTTTTTCTTAGATTTGAATATTTGTTGACATCTATAACTATTATTGCATTTGATATGTTCCACTTCAAAGTTTTCAATAAAGGTATCCTTTTCTTCTAGGGAAATTGCCGTTAGACTCATCTTCAAATGCCATAAGTAAATGAAAATCTTGATCAGACTCACCTTATTCACCATTTAAAATACCATCATTGTCTTCATGTGTATAAAAACTTCTCTTGTTTTCAAGCCTCTTCCTATCTATTTTGGGAGCTTCTTTTCCTTTCTCCTGATTTTGTTTATAGGGATGATTATGAAGCATTATGACCAACTCTACCACAAGCAAAACATTTGAAAGGAAGCTTAACTCTGAATCTTCCTGTACCTACATGGAGTTTCTTTACGAAATTTTCTTCTTCTTCTTCTGATACATAACCTGATTCTTCCTTCTCTTTTACTTTTGCAGTAGCTTTGAAGGCTGCTTCTCTCATCGCTGAAGGACCACCTTTCCTCATCTCAAATGATGTCAATATTCCATGGAGCTGATCAAGTGTAAAAGTTTTAAGATCCTACATTTCTTCAATAGCAGATACTTTGGATTCAAACTTTGGAGTTAGAGATCTCAAAACATTTTCGATACTAGAGGCATCTTTTATTTCTTCACCAAGATTTCTCAATGATTTCACAACTTCATCTAATCTAAGAAAAAATGCTACAATGCTTTCATCATCATGCATTTTCATTGTCTCATACTGAATTCTGAATGTTTGTAGTTTAACACTTTTTAGCTTGGTGTCGCCTTCATAACTTTGGATAATATTATCCCACATTCCCTTTGTTTGGTTCATCTGCATTACCTTCACAAACTCGGTCTCAGATAGACTTCCCAAGATGGAATTTACAGCCTTTGCATTGTTTTCATACGGTTTCTTTCCTGCAGTGTTTGAAGGAATGGAGACTGGAACTTGATATCCACTCTCAACTATTTCCATACATCAGCTCCTAGTGCCTGCAAGTATGCTCTCATCCTAATTTTCCAAAAGAAAAAGTTAGTTTCATTAAATATAGAAGGTTTGATAGAAAATAATCCATCATGACTACCTATCTTGATGGATCTCCTTCAAGTGATCAAGCTTCTGCCAAAGGACCTACTCTGATTCCAATTGTTGGGAAAAATACTAGGGGATGAATCAGTAATTTCAAAATCACAAAATTTTCATTTTGTATTTTGATTTCTATACGTGACTTTACTAAAAGTAACCCACATGTGTATGTGACTGTTATAAAGACAAATAGCGTACATCTAGTAAACTTATGTTTCAGTTAATTCATCATTTGTTTATATTTAGCTATTGCATCAGTACTTTATTAAACATTAGATAGATAGTAACCATGTGTAGTAAGAACAAAATAAACCATCACACATAAGAAACACACATGAACACCAGGATTTAAGGTGGAAACCCAATGCGAGAAAAAACCACTTGTTTCGTTCGTCTTTGTCTTCTTTTAATATAAATAAAATCTTTTTACAATCTTGTACTAGTGCAGACTCATACCCATATGCAGGCACTCACCTACATAAGGCTACAACCTTCACTTGTCTCCAGTTCCTACTGGAAGGGAGCTCTAACCCCTTAGCTCTTGTACTAGCATAAACTTGTACCAGTACGCATGTACCAACCCACTGAAGGCTACAACCTTCACTCTTTATCCAGCTGCTATTGGTAGGGAGCTCCAACCCTCTAATTCGATTTACTAGCTACAACTGGAAGGAAGCTCCAACTCCCTCAACTCTGGGAACCACGTTTCATTAATTTTCATGCTAGATCCACCTACTACAAGACATCATAACGTGTAGGCAACGCTTCATCAATTTTTTTGACTGAACTCAGTACATCCATTTAAGCTCAGTATCAATCATCAAAATGTAACTCATCACTGTAACTCAATCATCAAACTTTGACACAACTGAATCAACCAATCACTGAAACCCAATCAACTGAAACTCAATAGAAACTCAACCAATCAATTGGATCATTGTAACCAGAATATCAGACATCATACTGTACATCACAAAAACAAGATCCTGTTACTGTAAACGTTGATCAACATTTGTCAAAATGTATACACTACTTTATAGTAGAAAACCTGCGTGTGTACGCGCCTTTCATGAATCATACTCGCGTATAGATCTTCTCTTAAAACTGGAAACTGAACAACTGCTATTGTGAAACAAACACTAAATCATACTCAAATCAACTGCAACATTTTGAACCAACCACAAAACTTTATCTGATCTTCAATTTCAATCAACAAGTAACTTCAACATTATTCAATTAATCAATTCACAATTAGGCCATCACTATTTAAGCGCAGATCATTGAGAATACTTCATTGACAAACATCATAAACAAATCAAAATTCATCAAAACCCTAGTTTTGGTATGCGCTTTCCTCAAAGCATATCCACGTGTGTACATGCTTTTCAGGAACCAAACCCGCATATACACAACATACCAGAAACAAATCCATGCATGTACGCTCCTTGCAGGCTATAAAACGTGCATAGAAATCTACAAATTTAGAGTCAAACCTTCGTTGCAACACAAAACTTTAGACATACCTAGATCTCAACATACACAGAAAAATATGTATTAACACAAAACAGATCATCTCATAATCATGATTTTCGTCTTAGATCTATTGGATCTGATCCATGATCAAACTCCTAGGTGCATACTTATTTTAGATCAAGTAAATCATCAATAACTCATTACATGCATATTTACTTCAGATGTGATTATTCATAATATTTCCATCGCTTGCACACATTGCTCACCTTCACCACTTTAATCTTCATCACTTTATATAACTTAGCCTTTTTTCAATACCACAGGTCAAAACCATACTCCAGCCAATGGTTTTCTTAGACGAGATCAAAACATTTGTTACTGGGCTCAATACCACAGGGAAATACCATGGTAAGGACCCTTGGTATTTAGAATACCATGGTGCAGAAATTGTACACGCCTTTTCTTCTTCATACTCGCGTGTATACGCGACTTTTATTAACAGAACTGGCGCATACATCTTGCATTTTCAACTTTATCATACCTATGCCTCTGAACTGCTATGCCTTTTCCAAAATACTCTGTCACATCCTATTTACATCCTCAACATGTAGGTTTCCATCAAGAGACAAATCATCAAGTAGGTTTCCATTCATTAGGTAGGTTGTGATCAAGGAAAACTCATCAGGTAGGTTTCCATCAAGGACAAAACTTAATTCATAATTCCAACATAGAATATCTCTAAATTTGGATAATCTTGAAGTTCAATTAGTATTGTGACCATATATGTCAAAGGAAAATGAATTGATGGTTAAACAAGTCAGAAAAATTTAAAAATAACAATCCAAATTTAAAAACAATTTTGAAAGAATTCAATGTGGGAGATCATGTATATTTTTAAGTGAAACCCAAGAAAATCATGCTTAGATTTAGCAATTGTGTAAGCAATCACCTAGATACTATGGACCCTTTGAAATCTTAGCAAGAATTGGACCAGTTTCTTATCAACTTACCCTTCCAACAAACATAAAATTTCACAATGCTTTTCATGTGTCTTTACTAAATCAGTATGTGCATGATCCATATCATATCATTGATTGAAATATTGTATAGGTGGAAGCAAAGGGATATTTCCTAGTAGAAGCACCCTGTATTCTAGACTAAAGGTTAGTGTCACTCCAGAATAGAGGCATATCACAACTGAAAATTCAATGGAAACATTTCAGTCTAGAAGAGGAAACTTAGAAGTTGGAGGATGCTTTCAAATAAGAAAATCCTTTTTTTTATATAAACTAGAATGTATTCCATAAGGACATTGATTAGACATTGGTACAATGTCAAATTCAAGTGGGGGAGGATGTGATATCCCCTGGCTTGATATTTTATGTAATTAATTGTGTATAAGGGAGTTTTTTTTTTGAAATGTTTTAAGAACTTAAAGACATTTGAAGAAATTAAATATCAATAATGTATTATTGATAATGATTACTTATAAATTTTTAATTATGATGTTATGTTTTAATAAATAAAGAAATCTGGAAAAATAAATTTTGAGTACCTATGGTTGAAAGAGATGAGGCTGCAAAATTATTGGTGAAATTAATTACTCATCAATAAGTCCTAGGCATATAATTTGGATTATTATATTTATTGAGGAGTTATGATATTGGCCGATTAATTTTTCACCTAAAAGGCAAGGAGCTATCTTTAGGAGTAGGAAATAGAGGCTCATTAATGAGCTCATAACTACCTACCACCTATTAGTGAGGTGGAGGTAGTTACTAACCACCAAAAATGTGGTAGATGGGGATTAATAAAAATATTTTCTCTGCTTTCTTTTGTTTATGGATTCTCAAAAAAGAAGAAGAGAAGGGACTAAAGAGTAAAAAGTATGAGGGAAAAAAAGAAAAAAGAAAAATGTATGGGGACATTAGTTATGTTATTACTTGCAAAATTATGAAATGTGAACAAAAAGGAGCTATCTATGTCTTTATTTAGCCAAATAATTATTTATTAATATTCTAGACTGTTATGTTATTTCAAGTCGGTGTCTCTACTTATAGTGCCTAATTGATTTGAAAAGAAAAGAATTAAATATGTTTTATTCACTTATTTTACATAATAAAAAGGAAAAGCGAACTAGTTATGTTTTTACTTGCAAATTATGAAATGTGAACAAAAAAGAGCTATCTATGTCTTTATTTATAAATATTGTACAATGAAGTGAAGAAATAGTAGAGAATTCTCTGTGTTGCTTTTATTTTTACAATAAAGAGGAGAAAAAAGTAAATTTGATGTTCTTACACTCGCAGTAGGCTATAAAAATACTAGTTACAGATAGAAAAGCAAGTGAACAAATGTAACTATGGGTATATACATTAAAATTTGAGGATATTAAGTATGTTTTCATACTTTATTTGTATTTGAAGAAGCACATATGTAAAAATTATAAAAGCGTACACATTGAAAAGCATTGGTGAACACACACTATGGAGAAAATAATACATAATAGAGATCCTAATTGGTTCTTGTACAAGAAATAAATTCTTTGAGTTTTTAACATCATTATACATGAAAACCGTTATGCACCGTTATATTTGTTTCTCAACATAAATAGTAAGAAAACTGAAATGACTTCAAATAAATTATTATAAAATTAAATTATATATATATATATATATATAAAATAAAAAAAAAAATTACTTGTGTTATATTCATTGAAGATCCTTACTCGAGACACAACATTAGTTTCATTGAAGATCCTTACTCGAGACACAACATTAGTTAAAGTTTAGCAGATATTGCTTATATATTCTTAAAAGAGTCTACCAAAAAAATTCAAGTACTTCTTGAAAATAGCCTAATGGCTATACAACGAAATTATAAATTACATAATGGCTTACAACTATGAGAATTCACTTCCGTTCAGGAAGAATAAAAACTATATTTCCCAAAGAGAAAATTTCATGTTTAGACAATGTATTCACTCCAGGCAGAACGAGAGACCAGCGAGTTGAAATCTATGACCTGGTAAAGAACATTGTCGAGCAATTAGTTTACTGTACATTTGTCTATGTACTAGAAACATCGAAGGAAGATGGGACAGATTTTAGAGTTCTGAAAGGGTTACCTGTTGCAGGAGAAGTATGTAGTTAATATACATTATATAGAATACTCTTTAGAAGACGAAGAAAGGAATATAAGAGGGATGGTATTTATATTTACCTTTAATGAAAAATGGTTCAGTAAATATTTCCATTTATACCAAAACAAAATTATTAATACCAATGTAGAAACTTTGGTTATAGATTGAAAGAAGAGAGAATAAACACACAAAAGAAACCAGAATACTGAGAAATACAAACACATGGCAAATTTAAAAGGCTATTTCAAATATAAAAAGAAGATACAAATGACTGGATTATATGGAAGACCAGGAATTAAATATAGACTTACAATAAGAGTAACTTAAATTCCCAAGGGAAAAATACGCGAGTTCAAACTTAATGTAAAGATAAATACATGTGCCAAAACTTAGCATGATATGTATATGAAGCCAAATCCAAAAAATACAGATAGAGATTATATTGTGGAATATATGGACGCAAGCAATCGAAGGGATATGAACCTTATACAAGAATGAACAACTCAACTATCAACCAAAGAAGTAGGGTTTGATAACCAAAGAAAAAATATGAAAATATAAGTACATTAATAGGAAACACATCTAACACTGTGTCAAAGTGTTTTGGAAACCCAAGAACCTAAATTAAGAATATAAGCTCTAATATACAAATATACATATAATATGTAGTTCTCAATCAACGAAAAGAAGAGCCCTCAAAGAAAGGAAAGAGCTCTAGTATATTGTCATATTCCTGAGAACAAATTATGAAGAAGGGTTTCAAAAACTACCAGCGCAGGGTGGCGAAAATTTAGACAAAAAACTCGTTAACTAATTTCTTCACGTTGTCATTCATCGGAGCAATTACCCTACAAAAACCCTAAACATCATAAATAAGTTTATTTAAAATTCTTGTACCAAAATAAGTCATATAAATTAATAGCAATAACTCGAAGTAGAAATTTACCAAAATGATCTCCATATTACTAAGAGTAGATTGTCGTGTTGAAGGAGTTAAGGTGTTCGAAAATACTTTAGAATGACAGTTAATGAAGCTATTGACACACCATAGAGATCTAGAAACAAAGAAAAACCCTAAAAGAGAGCTGAGTTGTAGAGTGGCAAAGCCCTGGTCGTGACAAAACAAATGAGTGTTCAAATAGCGAAAAGGTCGGACGAAGTGATAGTCATTGTTTCACAAATTAAACCCTATGTGATAGCCATTTCCACCGTTGATTGTGATAGCCATTTCCACCGTTGATTGAATACAAACTCATAACAACTGTTGATTTAGTAGGTCAGAAGGACCTTCGTTGAATTATCATAATCGAACATGTATACACATAGAAGATTCTAGAGAGTAAGTATGTGTAACACATCATAAATCATGGTAAAATTTGTTGTCAGGGAGTAATACTAATTTATACCACATTGGAATCGTGGATACAAAAAAAAGGGTATGTATATAGATCTGTCCAAGTCATAATGCATTGAAAAGGGATCACATACATATGTTGTTTGCATCATATGTTATGTAGTTTAAATATCTTGGTGAGTCGAGATGATAGTGTGGTAATATGAAGTTATCATAAACACTAAGGAATATATGTTGTTATTCCTCTAAATTATTACACACATATAGTATAGTATAGGATTCAAGTATGAAAGTATAAATTGAGTATAGTATAGGATTCAAGTATGAAAGTAGAAATTGTAAACAATATACTTTGTTAGAGAACTCAAACCTTCCTTTTACATACATTCAAACCTTCCTATCATATACATTGGAAAACCTTCCTTTTACATACATTCAAACCTTCCTATCATATACATTGGAAAAGAATAAAATACAAACCTATATTGGAAAAGAGTAAAATACAAACCTTCTTATCACATACAGAGTAAAATATACCTACATTGGAAAAGAATAAAATACAAACCTATATTGGAAAAGAGTAAAATACAAACCTTCTTATCACATACAGAGTAAAATATACATATATTGGAAAAGAGTAAAATACAAACCTATATTGGAAAAGAGTAAAATACATACATATATTGGAAAAGAGTAAAATACAAACCTTCTTATCACATACAGAGTAAAATACAAATGATGTTTGAGTTTATCACATACATTGGAAAAGAGTAAAATACAAATGATGTTTGAGTTTAATAGTGCTAGGACTATGCTAAAATATAAAGAAAGGAATAATTTTGGATAAGAGATAGTAGATAAGCTAAAATATAGAGAAAGAAAGGAATAATTTTGGATAAGAGATAGTAATATTATCTACTGGATTAAATGTTTTTAAAAATAAAGAGCCGATAAAATAGATAAGTTTTATGTTAAGAAAAATAATCAAGAAAATAATTAACATAAAGGAATAATTTTGGATAATAGATAGTAATATTATCTACTGGATTAAAATGTTCTTAAAAATAAAGAGATGGTAAAATAGATCAGTTTTATGTTAAGAAAAATAACTAATATAATGTTAGGAGGCTTTCTAGCCATAATTTTGAAAGAAGTATATCTATAGTAGAAAAGGCAATGAGAGAGGTGAACATAAGTTAGAGAGTTATATGAAATATTTACTATTCATAGTTTCTTTTATATAAAAAAATGGGGTTAGTGTTGAGGTATATTACAAGTGGTATCATAATTGTAGGTTACAACATTAGGTATTTTATGGGTCCTAAACTAAATAATTATTTATGTCATGATCAGATTGTTTAAAGAACTGTTAGGAGTTTTGTAGTATACATAGGGGGGATAATATGGGGTATAGAGGGAGGTACCCAAGGAAATAATATGATGTAATGATTAAGGATGATAAATAAATGGAATATAATTAACAAATAAAGTGGTTAAACCACATTATGCATGGGACCACAAGTAGTCAGGAAATAAAGTGATAAGCCCATTGTATTGGATGTATGGTAATTAGAGACCCATGATAATTACCCATGGTATTATATATATGAAGCCTATATAGAGGCTAGAGATTCTCCATTGAGGGATGTCAAGTATTGTTGTATTGACAAGCATATGGCTTGTGCAGTGATATCCTTCCTTAAGGAGGAGTTGTATGGTGTTGCCCCACCTTAAGGGTTTTGATATTAATAAAGAAGCATTTCTATTTCTTGGATCGATCTTGATACTTCTTAGGCATATTTTTCATTTTAATATATTTGCAAGTCAAATCTATTACAATTATGGACACCTTATGGCTGCTAGCTAAATATTGTTTTTGCCAATGCATCTTTTGTACCAATTAAAGGAAATTGATACCTATTAAAATTTATCATGGTATTGTTGCCGTTGCAAATACCAATCATTAGTGATGCATTGAGCTTTCTCTTCACTGATTTTGTTGCTTCATCATATATTCTCACTTGTCCTGAGCAACTTAAACACTTCTCCCCTTGAGATCACACTTCTACAATAGGGACTGCTGCTTAAATAATACCAATTGCACCAATAAATTGATACAAATCCGATGCTATACCAGGCAGTCTCTTATAACTCTTTCTCAAAAATAAATTTCTGCTTAAAAAAAAGGCTACTCCATAGGAACCCATGCTATCAATTGACATAGCGATACCAACTAAAGACTAAGGGACATTGAAAGTTTATACTCATTGCGCTTCATGAACACAAGATTACTAAGCAAAATCAAATTCACAACTTAAATGAAATAAGGGTATTTCACCAAAGATGCAAACCTTTTATTCTCTATGCAATATTTATTCATGAGGATGACAATTGTTGCCTGCTACTGATATCAAAGCAGCTCCCCATAAGCCAATTCTCTCAGAGCTCCTATATCTGCTTCCTTTCTTCTACATGGGGACTGAGCCTATGGACCTGACTTAACTATGGGCCTATTTTCATTCCACGCTTCTACTGCAACTCATCTTCTTCTTCCCACAACATAAGATGTTGTTTTGTACCGCCCTTGAAACCATGATGGAAGTACTCCTCCTCTCTCTTTCAATGCCGATACATTTGAAATAAACAAATACATTACTGTAATCAACAAGGGGCTCGATCATACCTTCATTCTTCTAAATCTTGTTTGTATGAGATTTTATGCCAAAATCTAACTTATTTGGCCTCCATTGAGGCTATTCTCTTCTTTTAATAAAGAGAAACAAATGATCTACTCCCCCTGAGCAGATCATCTTTCTTTTTCTTCCAAACCTTCAATGGTCTAGTCCTAACAAGAGTATTACTTTCAAGATACTTCTTTGCCCATGTTTGAGCTTTCTCTCGGTTGCGCATGACTAGAGGACACTTCTCCTTCACTTCATCTTTCTTCATCCAAATCTTCTTTTTACCTGTATTCCTCTTAGAGGGGTACACCACAAGGATAATAGAATCATTCTTCCTAGTTTTATTCTCATTTCTTCCTCCTATTTTCATCTTTCTCTTTTGATACTGAGCACTGAAGAAAAACTTTTATTCCTCTATTTCACTGTTTATTATTGTACTCAAATCCCAAGCTACAATATTTTCATGCATATGCCGAGAAGCATTCTTTTCCTTCTCATGTCTACAACTTTCTCTCTTATTCCCAAGATTGCCAAAATTGTAGCATTTGACATAACACCGAAATGGGGAAGAGGAGTTCCTATTCTCGAGAACATTCTTGTCAAAACTCCTATCACTTCCAACATGCTTACTCTTGACCACTTTGTGCATTCTTGGGTTTCTTCTACCCAACACATCTTGTTTTCTTTCATTCCATCTACATTCCATGGCTTTATGTCCAAAATTATTGCAAGAAAAACAATAACCATGAAAATGCTTCTGATGGTTAACAATACCTTTTCTTTGAAGGATTTGTCCTTGAGGGGGAAGGGACTTATGTTTGTTCTTTATGTGCCTTTCATGGAAGTTTGCATTTTTGCCATGCACTCTTTCTTTCTGTTGGCTAGCTCTCTTGTACTACTCTCCTCGTTGTTGCTTCTTAGCATATTATTGCTATCTTATATTCTCTTGTTGCAGTTGATTTCCTTTCTGTTGTTGAAGTTCAACAACTTATTTTCCTGTGTCGTTGTTGGAATTTCCAACTTCCCTTACATGGGTGGTTGAAATTCCAAACTTTTCCTTCTTAGATCTTGGTTCTTCTTCGGAACACAAACCAACTTTGATAAGTGGGGATATTTTCTTAACAAGAATCTCATCCAAGGCCTTTCTACTCTCCTTAGGCTTATGATATCGAGACAAATCTTTATTTGTCATTTTTATGTCTTGTTTCAACGAGGCTACTTCACTTTGTACTCTCTCACAGTAAGCTTCTCTATCATTTAGTTTATTGATCAACATAACACTCAGCATGCTAGCATCTTCTTGTTGAGCATTAAGATTGACTATTGTTTTGCTAAAATTTTCATTCCCAAGCTCATAAATTTTTAATTTCTCCTATTTCTTGAGATTTTCCTTTGATAGGTCCTTGACTTCCTTTAGAGCATACATAAACTTTTTCCTCAAATAGATCCTTTCATCTATATCTTTTTCTTCACTATCATAAGTGCGAGATTAACCACTAAAGATATCTAGATCGATCTCTATGTCCATGGAATCTTCCATGGGCTTGAGGAGTATCCCTTCTTCATCACTATTAGGGATACTATTCCTCCTATAGATGAGCACACCTGAGATCTATATTTTTCATCTTAGATACCCTCATTAGCTATTGCTACAAGTATCTACCTCTGTTGACAACCACTAGATGTATGACTATATTTATCTTCAGAAAAGGAATATGTACATCTAATGTCTATGTGACCTATATCTTAATAATTATCATTGAACAATAAATTACCTTCGAAGCAACATGGCCTCCCATCCATGCCTTCTTCTTCCCTATCCTTGGAGGGAGTATCATTATTTTGCTCATAGGAAGAAATATCTTCAATCTTTTGAGCACGTTTTCTTTTGAGCACGTTTCCTTTTAGATGCCTTATCCTATTTATTAATTTTATTCTTATCACCAACAACTACATGCTCTTGTTCACTACTTGAGAGGAAAGGTTCTTCAGTCTTCTCTTGAGCCAAATTGCAATATTTTCCATACAAACATCACAATATGTCTAGCATATCCTTAGTTGTCTCACAATGCCTTACTTCATTGGCATCAAGTTTAGATATCCCTTTCATGATGATTTCCTTGGCTTTTGTATTGAACTCATTCCTTTCTCCATATATCATGTAGAACTTTTTGAATAATATAACACTTATTCACAGAGATTATCCTGATTATACACTATTTGCGGAATGCATGCATAATACATAACCCCCTCTACGTTCATCATCAATTTGCGGAATTAAAACATTGAAACATCAATCGCATGCGCACATATCAACACAGTATGTAATGGGGAAAGCATACAGCTGAAAACCCTGCTACACACAAACTAGCTCAGATCTGAATCAAGTCACAGGTTCAAATCTCCTCCATTGTTTTCCTGCCTCCACTGCGCAATCCAATTTGAGAATAGGAATGGTCCAAGCTCATTTTCCCTTGGCTTGTACTGCACAATCCTCATTGGCAATCTCAATCAATGTTTGTGCAAATGCACAGCTATAGTCACAACTGATAGTAGTCTCACCCTTTCACCCACCTCTAACACTTGTCTCCACTGAACTGTCCATGCACTAAGTTAACTGATGTATTCTTTATTTGATTTATGAGTTAATAATTAGTGAATTAATTAATAATTAATTCACATCACTCATCACTAGTGTATTTGGCAGTTAGACTAAATACAACTAGTTCAACTAAGTCAAACTGAACACAACTCCATCAACTCCTCAATCAACTCCACCAAACTCGATCACTTAAGTTCTAACTGAATTCCATCAAGCAATAGCTCAACTAACCCATAGGAAAAGCGTATTTCCTTCTGGCAGTTGCATGTGCCACATCCGTAGCTCGAACTGAAGTGCTGCAAGAGGATAAGATAATGTTTATAGTCCAAATATTATTAAGAGCTAATAATATTCGACTGTTCTATTTTTAGACTGGCAGTCTAAAAATAGACTCCGCCCATATGTCTAAAAATAGAAGTCCATATATTTTCACCAACATGACCAATCATCCATAAATAGCATCCTGCAACTCATAGACCATGATCCATATGTTTAAAAATAGACATAGTCTAAAAATAGACTTTGCGCCAAAAATAGCCTGTGGGCCCACTTAGTGAAGGCGACTTCTTTTCACTAAGCTCCATCATCTTTTTGCATTTTCAACACTCCCTCTCAACAAGATATGGATTATCTGCAACCCCTATCCTGCCTCTATGGTATTTTAATTTGCTCCTGGTGAGCACCTTCGTCAAGATATCAACATCCTGATCCTCCGTGGGAATGTATGAAGGTAACATGATTCTTCGTTGCACACAATCTCTGATATGATGGTACCTGATGTCGATGTGCTTGGATCTATCATGAAATACTCGATTAGCCGAGAGTTTAATGCAACTCTGGTTATCACAATAAATCACAGTAGGCTCCAAGTGTGACCTGAACAACCCGACCAAGATCTTCCTCATCCATATAGCCTCGCATGCAGCCAAACTTGCTGCCATATACTCGGCCTCTGCTGAACTAAGTGCCACGGATCTTTGTTTCCCGCTGTACCAAGAAACTGTTGTTGACCCGATACTGAAGATCTCTCCAGATGTGCTCTTTTTGTCCGTTGGGCTCCTTGCCCAATCTGCATTCGTGAAGCCACATAGCTTCACCTCATCCTCTTGTTTGTACCACAATCCATATCCCGATGTGCCTCTGAGATAATGCAATACATGCTTGCTTGCCTTCCAGAAGAGCTTGGTTGGCTTAACCATAGCTTGTGAAAGCTGGTTAACAGCATAGCATATATCGGGTCGTGTATTGAACAGATACATAAGCGACCCCACCAACGGTCAATAAACAGTGGCATCCACTACCTCCACTGAAGTAGCATCCTCCTTCCTCCAACCTCCAGGAAGAGGAGTATCAACAGGCTTGTAGCCATGCATGTTGAACTTCTCCAGTATCTACGAGGCATACTTACCCTGAGAAACAAATAGTCCATCACTGTGCTGCCAAATTTCCATTCTCAGGAAATAATGAAGGAGGCCCAAGTCCTTCATCTCAAACTCTCCATTAGCTGCCTGCTTCACTTTGTAGATCCATCTCCAACCCACCACTGATTTCCCCTCCAGTCTTGGGACAATCTCCCATGCACTATTTCTGAAAATCGAATCATACTCTTCCACCATGGCATCTACCCATGCGGGATCCTCCACAGCTTCCTCGAAAGAGGATGGCTCAGTCACGACACATTTTCTCACAAGAGCCATGTATCCAGTGTACCGATCAGGTGACTGTCTCTGTCTGCGCTGTGCTGTAGGTGGTCCTACAACCTTCTCTGCATCTTGAGCCAGTCGCTCAGCTTCTGTAGTGCGCTTTCACCCTCTGATGGTTGGCACTGCATGAGTGGTCTCTTCCACCCCATGAAATTCATCTTGTGGTTGATCCAAATCCTAAAGCTCATCCTTAGGAACTAATAGCTCCTCATCTGCATGTAAGTGTGGCTCCCTCTCAAGCGAACACTTCATGGCTTTCTCCTCCTGAAACTTTATATCCCGTCGCACAACAGTCTTGCGACTGTCTAGAAAATACACACGATGGTTGTGGGGCGTATCAGTGTACCCCACAAATATCCCAACATCTACGATCGGCTCCAGCTTCTTCCTGGCATCCTTTGTCACATGCATGTAAACAGGAGAACCAAAAATCCTCAAATGGGAAATATCAGGCCTCTTACCAGAATAAGCCTCCTCAGGTGTTCTCATGCCAAGTATCTTGTGAGGACAACGGTTCTGCACATATACTGCAGTATTGCATGCCTCCGCCCACAAGTGAAGGGGTAGGCCTTGATCATGCAACATCGCCCATGCAACACCCACGATCGTTCTGTTCCTCTGCTCAACAACCCCGTTCTGCTGTGGGTTATGGGGAGCTATGAGCTCTCTTCGAATCCCTTCTGCACTGTAGAAGTCCTTAAACTTACCAGAGATGAATTCACCACCATTGTCACTCCTAAGAGCTTTCACCTTCTTCCCTGATTCCTTCTCGACCAGTGCTTTGAACTCATAGAACTTTGAGTATGTCTCGCTCTTCTTCTGCATGAAAACGATCTAGCACTTTCGAGAGAAATCATCAACAAAGATCACATAGTACTTGTGCTTTGCTATCGAAGCTACTGAGAAAGGTCCACACACTTCTGTGTGAATTCTCTCAAGGATCGTCGTGGCGTGACTATCCTTCTTGTGAAAGGTGGCTTTCACAAATTTTCCCAAAATACACCCCTTGCACTAATCTGACTGCGCAAGAGTGCCTTTAGGAAGCCGAGTACAAATCTGCTGTAGTATCTTCAAGGCTCCATGGTGAAGGTGGCCCAATCTCCGATGCCATGCTCGCCATCATCTTGGCTCACCAATCCTTCTACCTTGCATGCCATTGTTGTGCAACCATCTACATTCAATTGATAAAGGTTCTTGACTCGAACCCCTATCTTCTGGGTTTCTCCAGTTGTCTTACTTCGTAGGAAAGCCTTTCCCTCGCTGAAAACAACATCATATCCCTTGTCTTCTAACATCACCACAAAGATAAGATTCTTCTTCAATCCTGGAACATGCATCACTTCCTTCAATACGAAGGGTTTACCAGACTCCCTCTCAAAGGAAATGGTACCGATACCGGTCGCACTGTATCTACCATCATCGCCCATCTCGATGTGCACTCCAAGATCTTTCTCATCCAGATCAGAAAACAAATCTCGATCTCCTGTCATGTGAAAAGATGCACCACTGTCCAAGAACCATACCAATCCCATCACACTTGATACCAAGCATGCGATCAGCGAAAAATCCAGCTCAAACTGCGAGGCTAAGGCCTCTCCCACTGCAGATCCAGCAGCTTGCTTATTTTTCTTCTTCTGTGCACAATTTGTGGCATAATGTCTGTGCTGGTGACAGTGAAAGCACTTCACCTTGTACATGTCCTGCTTCTTGCCTTTTGCATTGGAATGAGAAGCTTTCTTGTTCTTCCCCTTCTTTGCTTTGGCAGCCAAAGCGCAATTTTCTTCATCATATGCCTTTGATGAAGATTTGTCCCTGGTATTCCGCCTGATCTCCTCTTGCACAAGATCAAACCAAAGTCTCTCCCATCCTGGAAATTTCTCCCGACCATTGACAGAGTCCTGATAGGAATTCCAACTCTTCGGAAGACCAAGGAGAGACAAGCTCACCAAGTCCTCATCATCGACAGTCACCCCCACACTTCCCAGCTCATCCCGGCTTTGGGTGAACTTCGTGAGATACTTGGGCATACTGTCTCCTTTCTCACACTTAATGTTTCTGAGTTTATCCTTGAGAACCAACTTCCTCTGGTCTCTCTTGCTTTGGAATAAATCTGTCAACGCTTTCCACATCAAGTATGGAGAAGCGTTTCCATGCAGGCTGGATACAATGTGATCCTTCACGCCCTCCAACAGAATCCTTCGACACTTTGTTGTCTTCTTTTGCCAAGCCCCTGTAGAAATTTTGAATAATTTAACACATATTCAATGGAGATTATCCTGATCATGTACTATTGTGGAATACATACACAATACATAAGCTCCTCTACGTTGATCATCAATTTAGAAGCATCAATAACAATAAAACATCAAGAGCATTCACACATTAACACAGGATGTAACCCGGGGAAAGCTTACAGCTGAAAACCCCACACTATCCGTATATTAATGATTAAGAACATGTAACATTACAAAATACAATGCTTATCACAAGCAATCCAGTACCAGCTCCAACTGTTACACACAATACAACTCAAATCTGATCTCCAAATCTATTCCACTGCTTGCCTGCCTCCACTACTCAATACCTGCTCAAGAATGAATGAGAATGGATTAACCAAACTCGTATTTACCTCCAAAGAATCACTCACACTGGGAAATACGTGAGCAGAGGCTATAATACTAGGCAAACACTGGGCAATACTCATTGGCATACTCAATCCCTTGATTGTGCAAATCTTCATGCACAACTATAGTCACAACTGATAGCAATCTAATCCTCTAACACCTGTCCCTGCTGAACTGAACATGCACTGACATGCAACTGAGTTAACTGATGTATTCTATAGTTGCATTATGAGTTAATAATTAGTTTAACAACTCATCATTAGTCTATTTGCAGTTAGACTAATTACAACTAGTTTAACCAAGTCAAACTGAACACAACTCCATCAACTCCACAATCAACTCCACCAAACTCAACTGATTGAGTTCTAACTGAAGTCATGCATGCAACAACTCAACTGACCCACAAAGAAAGCGTACTTCCTTCTGACAGCTGCATGTGCCACATCTGTAGCTCAAACTGAAGTGCTCCAAGAGAATAAGATCAAGTTTATAGTCCAAATATTATTATGAGACAATAATATTTGACTTTTCTATTTTTGACAGCCAGTCTAAAAATAGACTTTGATCACTCCTGCTGTGATCACTCCTGTTGTGATCACTCCTACTGTGATCACTCCTGTTGTGATCACTCCTGCTGTGATCACTCCTACTGTGATCATCCCTGTTGTGGTCACTCCTGCTGTGATCATCCCTGTTGTGATCCAAAAATAGAACTTGCGCCATAATTTGCCTGTGGGCCCACTTAGTGAAGGCGACTCTTTTCACTAAGCTCCATCATTTTGTTGCAATCTCAACACTCCCTCTCAACAAGATATGGATTATCAACAACCCCTATCCTGCCTCGGTGGTATTCGAATTTGCTCCTGGTGAGAGCCTTCGTCAGAATATCAGCATCCTGATCCTCTGTTGGAATGTATGATAGTAACATGATCTTCCGCTGCACACAATCTCTGATATGATGGTACATGATGTCAATATGCTTAGATCTATCATGAAATACAGGATTTGCCAAGATTTTAATGCAACTCTAGTTATCACAGTAAATCATAGTAGGATCCAAATGAGAACTGAACAAACCAACCATGATCTTCCTCATCCATATAACCTCGCATGCAGCCAAACTTGCTGCCATATACTCGGCCTCTGCTGAACTGAGTGCCACGGATCTCTGCTTCCTGTTGTACCAAGAAACTGCTGTCGATCCAATACTGAAGACCCCTCCTGATGTGCTCTTTCTGTCCGTTGGGCTCCCTGCCCAATCTGCATCCGTGAAGCCACATAGCTTCACCTCATCCTCCTGTCTATACCACAAACCATATCCCGATGTGCCTCCCAAATAACGCAATACATGCTTGATCGCCTTCCAAAAGAGCTTGGTAGGCTTAACCATAGCTTGTGAAAGCTGGTTAACTGCATAGCATATATCGGGTCGTGTATTGACCAAATATATCAGCAACCCCACCAATTGTCGATAAACAGTGGCATCCACTTCTTCTCCCAAAGTGGCATCCTCCTTCCTCCAACCTCCAAGAAGAGGAGTATCAACAGGCTTGCAGCCATGCATGTTGAACTTCTCCAGTATCTCTCGAGCATACTTGCCCTGAGAAACAAACAGTCCACCACTGCACTGCCATATTTCCAATCCTAGGAAACAGTGAAGGAGGCCCAAGTCCTTCATCTCAAACTCCTTAGCAAGATCATCCTTGCATGAATGTATCAACAGCTCATCACCCGTTAGAATCAAATCATCAACATACAGTACAATGATAAGCAACTTACCCTCCACCACAATCTAGTATAGGTTAGGATCTGCCTCGCTCTTGGAGAATCCAAGTCCTGCGAAATAGTTGTCTATCTGTGTGTACCAAGCACATGGTGCTTGCTTCAACCCATACAACGCTCTCTTTAGCCTGCACACATGTGACTCGCTGCTGAAGACCTCAAAGCCTTCGGGCTGCTCAATTTACACCTCCTCTCAATGACTCCATTGAGGAACGCAATCTTCACATCCATCTGATGAATGTGCCATCCCATCTGCTTTGAGAGAGCAAGAATCGTCTGTATGGAAGAATACCTTGCGACAGGTGAAAAGGTCTCCTCATAATCGATCCCCTCTATCTGTGAAAAGCCTCGGGCAACAAATCTTGCCTTGCACTTTTCCACACTCCCGTCAGCTGCCTGCTTAACTTTGTAGATCCATCTCGAACCCACCATTGATTTCCCTTCCGGTCTAGGAATAATCTCCCATGCACTGTTTCTGACAATAGAATCATACTCTTCCACCATGGCGTCTACCCATGCGGGATCATCCACAGCTTCCTCGAAAGAGGATGGCTCAGTCACAACACACTTGCTCATAAGAGCCATGTATCCAGTGTACCGATCAGGTAACTGTCTCTGCCTGTGTTGGGCTGTAGGTGGTCCTACAACTTTCTCTGCATCTTGAGCTAGTCTTTCAGCTTCTGTCAAGCGCTTTCGCCCTCTGATGGTTGGCGCTGCATGAGTGGTCTCTTCCACTCCATGAACCTCGTCCTGTGGCTGATCCACGTCCTGAAGCTCATCCTTAGGAACTAATAGCTCCTCATCTGCATGCAAGTGTAGCTCCCTCTCAAGCGAACACTTCATGGCTTTCTCCTCCTGAAACTTTATATCCCGTCGCACAACAGTTTTACCACTATCTGGCAAATACACACGATAGTTGTGGGTCGTATCAGTGTACCCCACAAATATCCCAACCTCTGCGGTCGGCTCCAACTTCTTCCTGGCATCCTTCGTCACATGCATGTAAACGTTAGCACCAAAAATCATCAAATGAGAAAGATCAGGCTTCTTACCAGAATAAGCCTCCTCGGGTGTACTCATGCCAAGTATCCTATGAGGACAATGGTTCTTCACATAAACTACTGTATTGCATGCTTCCACCCACAAGTGAAGGGGTAGGCCCTGATCATGCAACATTGCCTATGCAGCACCCACAATCGTTCTATTTTTCTGCTCAGCTACCCCGTTCTGCTGTGGGTTATGGGGAGCTATGAGCTCTCTTCGAATCCCTTCTACCTTGCAGAAATCCTTGAACTCGTCCAAGATGTATTCACCACCATTATCGCTCCTAAGAGCCTTCACCTTCTTCCCCGACTCCTTCTCGACTAGTGCTTTGAATTCACAAAACTTTGAATATGTCTTGCTCTTCTTCTGTATGAAGAAGATCCAGCACTTACGAGACAAATCATCAACAAAAATCACATAATACCTGTGTTTTGCTGTTGAAGCAATTGAGAAAGGTCCACACACGTTTGTGTGAATTCTCTCAAGGATCATCGTGGCGCGACTATCCTTCTCGTGAAAGATGGCTTCCACAAACTTCCCCAAAGTAAACCCCTTGCACTGATCTGACTGTACAAGAGTGCCTTTAGGAAGCCCCATAGTGATCTGTTGTAGTATCTTCAAGGCTCCATGGTGAAGGTGACCCAATCTCCTGCGCCACAACTCGCCATCATCCCCGCTCACCAATCCTTCTGCCTTGCCTGCCATTGTTGCGCATCCATCTACATGCAACTGATAAGGTTCCTCACTCGAACCCCTATCTTCCGGGTCTCACCAATTGTCTTGTTGCGCAAGAAAGCCTTTCCCTCGCTGAAAACAACATCATACCCCTTGTCTTCTAACATTGCCATAGAGATAAGATTCTTCTTCAATCCTGGAACATGCATCACTTCCTTTAATACGAAGGGTTTACCAGACTCCCTCTCAAAGGAAATGGTACCGATACTGGTCGCACTGTATCTACCATCATAGCCTATCTCGATGTGCACTCCAAGATCTTTGTCCTCCAGATCAGAAAAAAAATCTATATCTCACGTCATGTGAAAAGGTGCACCACTGTCCAAGAACCACACCGATCCCATCACACTTGAAACCAAGCATGTGATCAATGAAAAATCAAGCTCAAACTGCGAGGCTAGAGCCTCTCCTGCTACAGATCCAACAGCTTGCTTGTTCTTCTTCTTCAGCGGACAATTAGTGGAATAGTGTCTGTGCTGGTGACAGTGAAAGCACTTCACCTTGGACATGTCGTGCTTCTTGCCTTTCGCAGCAGACTGAGAAGCTTTCTTGCTCTTCCCTTTCTTTGCTTTGGCAGCCAAAGCGCTTCTTCATCAACTCCCTTTGACGAATATTCGTCCCTGGTACTCCGCTTGATCTCCTCCTGCACAAGATCTGACCACAGTCTTTCCCATCCTGGCAATTTCTCCCGACCATTGACAGAGTCCTGATAGGAATGCCAACTCTTCGGAAGCCCAAGGAGAGCCAAGCTCACCAAGTCCTCATCATCGACAGCAACCCCCACACTTCCTAGCTCATCTCGACACTGAGTGAACTTCACGAGATACTTGGGCATACTGTCACCCTTCTCGCATTTGATGTTTCTGAGTTTATCTTTGAGCGCCAACTTCCTCTGATCACTCTTGCTTTGGAATAGATCTGTTAAAGCCTTCCACATCAAATATGGAGAAGCCTTTCCATGCAGGCTGGACACAATGTGATCCTTCACGCCCTCCAATAGAATCCTTCGATATTTTGCGGTCTTCTTTTTCCAAGCATCAGCTTGAGTAGCATCAGTAGGCTTTGGGACATCCGTCTCTATGAACTCCTTCAGCCCATTATCATCCAATACTGCCTCCATCCTGTCCTTCCATGCAATATAGTTTGAGCTGCCCTCAAGAGCATACTCCAATCGCAATCCGTTGAAAGACATTGCTGCGTTGCCACCAAGAAAACACTGCTGCAAATTCAAATTCCACTAGCTCCAACTCAACTGCCTCGGATCTAAGATTTGTGAGAACACAATATTTCTCGTACAGAGATTGACTGTATGGGCATTCACCGAATATCTCACCTTCCAAAGGAAGGATGAATCCAGAGGCTACCTGGCCCGATTACAGACTCTGCCGGAAGAAATAGAATGTAAACACTTCCTGAATAGTAGATCTGATGATCAACAGCTCTGATACCATGTAGAAATTTTGAATAATTTAACACATATTCAATGGAGATTATCCTAATCATTGACTATTGTGGAATGCATACACAATACATAAGCTCCTCTACGTTGATCATCAATTTAGCAGCATCAATAACAATAAAACATCAAGAGCATTCACACATTAACACAGGATGTAACCCGAGGAAAGCTTACTGTTGAAAACCCCACACTATCTGTATATTAATGATTGAGAACATGTAACATTACAAAGTACAATTCTTATCACAAGAAATCCAGTACCAGCTCCACCTGTTACACACAATACAACTCAGATCTGATCTCCAAATCTATTCCACTGCTTGCTTGCCTCCACTACTCAATACCTGCTCAAGAATGAATGAGAATGGATTAACCAAACTCGTATTTACCTCCAAAGAATCACTCACACTGGGAAATACGTGAGCAGAGGCTATAATACTGGGCAATCACTGGGAATACTCATTGGCATATGCAATCCCTTGATTGTGCAAATCCTCATGAACAACTATAGTCACAACTAATAGCAATTTGATCCTCTAACACCTGTCCCTGCTGAACTGAACATGCACTGACATGCAACTGAGTTAACTGATGTATTTTATAGTTGCATTATGAGTTAATAATTAGTTTAATAACTCATCATTTTTCTATTTGCAGTTAGACTAATTACAACTAGTTTAACCAAGTCAAACTGAACACAACTCCATCAACTCCACAATCAACTCCACCAAACTCAACTGATTGAGTTCTAACTGAAGTCATGCATGCAACAACTCAACTAACCCACAAAGAAAGCATACTTCCTTCTGACAGCTGCATGTGCCACATCTGTAGCTCAAACTGAAGTGCTCCAAGAGAATAAGATCAAGTTTATAGTCCAAATATTATTATGAGACAATAATATTTGACTTTTCTATTTTTGACAGCCAGTCTAAAAATAGACTTTGATCACTCCTGCTGTGATCACTCCTGCTGTGATCACTCCTACTATGATCACTCCTGCTGTGATCATCCCTGCTATGGTCACTCCTGCTATGATCATCCCTGCTGTGATTCAAAAATATAACTTGTGCCATAATTTGCCTGCGGGCCCACTTAGTGAAGGTGACTCTTTTCACTAAGCTCCATCATCTTGTTGCAATCTCAACAGCCTCAATGTGAGCAGCATCAGTAGGCTTTGGGACCTCAGCCTCTATGAACTCCTTCAACCCATTGTCATCTAACACCGCCTCCATCCTATCTTTCCATGCAATATAATTCGAGTTGCCTTCAAGGGCATACTCCAATCGCAATCCGTTGAAATACATTTCAACTTCGACACCAAGAAAACACTGCTGCAAATTCGAATTCCACCAGCTCAAAACTCAACCGCTTCTGATCTAAAATTCGTGAGAAAAAAGTATTTCTCATACAGGGATTGACTGTATGGGCATTTACCGGATATCTCACCTTCTAAAAGAAGGATGAATCCAAAGGCTACCTAGCCTGATTACAGACTCTGCCTAAATAAATAAAATGTAATCTCTTTCTGAATAATAGATCTGATGATCAACTTCGGTCCAATAACATGTAGAAACTTTTTCTACAAATCAGCTAGCTCTGATACCATGTAGAAATTTTTGAATAATATAACACTTATTAACAGAGATTATCCTGATTATACACTATTTGCAGAATGCATGCATAATACATAACCTCCTCTAAGTTGATCATCAATTTGCAGAATTAAAACATTGAAACATCAATCACATGCGCACATATCAACACAGTATGTAATGGGGAAAGCATACAATTGAAAACCCTGAACTATATGTATATTATAATGATAGAGAACATGTAAAAATACATAGTACAATACTCCTCACAAGTACTCAATACTATCTCCACCTGCTACACACAAACTAGCTCAGATCTGAATCAAGTCACAGGTTCAAATCTCCTCCATTGTTTGCCTGCCTCTACTGTGCAATCCAAGTTGAGAATAGGAATGATCCAAGCTCGTTTTCCCTTGGCTTGTACTGCACAATCCTCATTGGCAATCTCAATTAATGATTGTGCAAATCTCATGCACAACTATAGTCACAACTGATAATAGTCTCACCCTTTCACCCACCTCTAACACTTGTCTCCACTGAACTGTCCATGCACTGAGTTAACTGATGTATTCTTTAGTTGATTTATGAGTTAATAATTAGAGAATTAATTAATAATTAATTCACATCACTCATCACTAGTGTATTTGGTAGTTAGACTAAATACAACTAGTTCAACTAAGTCAAACTGAACACAACTCCATCAACTCCACCAAACTCAATCACATGAGTTCTAACTGAATTCCATCATGCAATAGCTCAACTAACCCATAGGAAAAGCATATTTCCTTCTGGCAGTTGCATGTGCCACATCCGTAGCTCGAACTGAAGTGCTGCAAGAGGATAAGATAATTTTTATAGTCCAAATATTATTAAGAGCTAATAATATTCGACTGTTCTATTTTTAGACTGGCAGTCTAAAAATAGACTCCACCCATATGTCTAAAAATAGAAGTCCATCTATTTTCACCAACATGACCAATCATCCATAAATAGCATCCTGCAACTCATAGACCATGATCCATATTTCTAAAAATAGACTTTGCGCCAAAAATAACCTGCAGGCCCACTTAGTGAAGGCGAATTCTTTTCACTAAGCTCCATCATCTTGTTGCATTTTCAACATATCATAGATTGGAAAATGTCTTCATTGACTACCATCCAATAGGATTCCATTATGATCTTCCAGAGCTCATAGTATGATCCATTTAAAAATGGATCTCCTTCTACTATTAGCCAAACTTCATTAACCATTTTTTCCCTTTGATCTACCTTCTAGCAATTAAGCTATTCTTGAAGGAACTTGGCTCTGATATCAATTGTTGGAAACATGTTAATACTGAGAGGGGGGTTGAATCAATATTAAGGCTAATTTTAACTTTTATGCCAATTTATCTTTACTCATTAAAATTTGGCATCCATTATGTGAGAGAAACCACTAACAAACCATAAAAACAACCACATCAATCAACACAAGCATACAAATCATGAGCAACAAACAAATAAGACACAAAGGTTTTACGTGGAAACCATTTTGGGAGAAATACACCAAATATTGTTGTTGTTATTGATGTAAAATAAGAGCACCTACTCTATTACATCAATCTGTTTGTGAGCCACCACTCATAGGAAGCACCAACTCCCTTCAATTTTTTGCTAGCACCCAATAGCAAGAAGCACCAAATCTCTCCTTTTGCAGACACCTGGTCAACTTACCAGAAGCATGAACTCCCTCCTTTTGCAGACACCTGATCAACTTACCAAAAACACCAAATCCCTCCTTTTGCAGACACCTAATCAAATTACTAGAAGCACCAACTCCCTCATTTTGTAGACACCTGATCAACTTACTAGAAGCACCATGTAAAGAACCAACTTCATGGATTTGTTGCAAGCACCAACTTGTAACTCCTTGGATTTATGCAAGAAACAACTGCAGGAGGAACTTACCCCCAAGATTTCTTCAGACTATTAGAAAATTATATATTATGAAGCAATGGAACACATAAAATATTGCAGAAATATAAACACAGAAAATGCATAAAACAAGAGAGACACAGATATACGTGGTTCACGCAGTTTGAGCTACGTCCACAGAGAAACAACCAGTCCTTCCTTTTAAATTATCCAGCAAACTGAAGAGATACAACCTACAACAAATCCATTGTAACACCCTCTTTTGCTCTCAATCTCCTCTCTCTTCCTCACTCAGAATACAGATATGCGTAGACGCAATACAATTCCCTCATATATAGTGAGGGGTTGCCTTCTAGGGCAAAAAACCCTAAATTAAACATAACTTTTACCGTCAAATCATCTACCTAATGAACGGCCCAGATTGACTAGAAATTACTGGACTTTTACAAGGCAATTTTACATCTATTTTTTAGCTTCAGGGGCACTACCCCCGAACCCCCGTCGGGGGACCGCTGGCCCTTGGACCCCCCAGCGGGGGGGGATTAGCCCCCCCGCGTGGAGGGGTGTACAGTCTTCCTGGGGTATACATCTGGTTGAAACCTTTGAATACAGAAGATAATCAGGCTCCACACCCAACACAAACACCCACTAGAGATGGAAGCACCAACTTCCCGTATGTAGGCTCCAAGCCACACTCATATAGGAATGAAGCAAGATGTATGTAAGCAAGCTGGATGATGCAGGTGTAAAAACAGTGTTCGAGAAGGATACCTGCAAGATGGTTCGGGGAGCACCGGTATTGATGCGGGGAGTTCGGATTGGAACTCTGTACAAGCTACAAGGTAGCATGGTTTTTGATGGGTGCAACAGATCTGTGGTTCCTGAAAGTGGAGCAAAAAATCTAGTGGTCTCTGGAGAGAAGACCATGCTGTGGCATCAAAGGCTTGGACATATTGGAGAGAAAGGCCTTTGAATACTTCATGGTAAAGGTATGGTAGAAGGTATGAGCAATAGCTCTCTGGATTTTGATTTATGTGAAAATTGTGTATATGGCAAGCAGAATTGGGTGAGTTTCACGTTAGTGGTAAGAGGGCGAAACAGATATTAGAGCTTGTGCACAGTGATGTGTTTGGACCTGTGAAGGTTCCATCACTGGGTAAGTCTGTGTACTATATATCATTTATAGATGACTTCTCAAGGAATACATGGATATATTTCCTTAAGAAGAAATCTGAAGTCTTTGACAGGTTTAAAGAATTTAAGGCTCTCGTCGAAAATTAGATAGAAAAAAAAGATAAAGGTGCTGAGGACAGATAATGGTGGAGAGTTTTGCAGCAAGGAATTTGAAGAATTCTGTAAGAAGTGTGGTATAGCACGGTAGAAGACTACTCCATATACACCTCAACAAAATGGAGTTGCAGAAAGAATGAACAAGACGTTGATGGAAAGGGCAAGAAACATGCTTAGTGGTGTTGGGTTAGGACAGGAATTCTGAGCAGAGGCAGTGGATACTACATGTTACTTGATCAATAGGTCACCTTCATCAGCATTGGAGGATAAGACTCCACAAGAGGTATGGACTGGTAAGAAACCCTCTCTTTCACATCTGAGGGTATTTGGACGTGATACATATGTACATGTTCCAAAGGAGAAATGAACCAAGTTGGATAGTAAATCTGAAAAGTGCATCTTTATTGGGTATAAGGATGGTTTAAAGGGTTATAAGCTTTGGAATCCAGTAACAAGGAAGGTTGTGTACAGTTGATATGTGGTGTTCAGAGAGGTGAAAGATGTTATTAAACATGAAGTCCAACCAAAGGAACCTGAGAAGATAGAGTTTGAGCTAAAGGAGGAAGAATCAGACTCTACAGCAGAGGAGGAATCAGAAAATGAAGAACCACAAACTCCAGCTATGAGAAGATCAGTTCGAGAAAGAAGGCAACCAGAAAGGTATAGTCCATCTGCTTTTTGTTCAAATTTTGCTTTATCTATTACGGATGATGATCCCAGAACTGTGAAGGAAGCAGTAGATTCAGAGGATGGAAAACTCCGGAAAGAGGCCATGGCTGATGAAATGGCATCTTTGCACAAAAATGAGGCTTAGGATCTAGTGGAGTTGCCGGCTAGAAGGAAACCCATTGGCAGCAAATGGGTGTTCAAGAAGAAGACAAATGCAGAAGGAAAGGTGGAGAAATACAAAGCTCGGTTGGTAGCAAAAGGTATTCCTAGGTGTCGGGAATTGATTTTGGTGATATTTTTTCTCCTGTTTCCAAGGTAACTTCTATTATATTACTTTTATCTGTTGCTGCTTCTTTTAATTTTGAGGTAGAACAGATGGATGTGAAGACAACATTTCTTCATGGGGATCTGGAAGAGGAAATATACATGAAGCAACCTTAAGGCTTTGCGGTGAAGGGTAAGAAAGAACTAGTATGCAAGTTAAAGAAGTCTTTGTATGGGTTAAAACAGTCACCAAGGATGTGGTATCAAAAATTTGATACATTTATATAGGGACTTGGCTTCACCAGAAGCAATGCAGATCACTGTGTGTATTTTAAATTAATTGGTGACCATTTATTTATTTATCTCGTCTTGTATGTGGATGATATGTTGCTGGTTGGAAATGACAAAGAAATTATCCAAGATTTGAAGACCCAATTGTCCTCCAAATTCGACATGAAAGATCTTGGTGTTGCAAACTATATTTTGGGCATGGAAATTAAAAGAGATCGAGCAAAGAGGAAGCTCTGGTTAAACCAGAGGAAGTATGTCAAAACAATATTGCAGAGGTTTAATATGCAGGATAGTAAACCGGTGAAAGTTCCTATTCCTATAGGTGTAAAGTTATCTGCTAAACAGTGTCCCAAGACACAAGAAGAGGAAGAGGATATGTCACGTGTTCCATATGCAAGTGTAGTCGATAGCTTGATGTATGCAATGGTCTATACTAGACCAGACATTGCACATGCAGTGGGAGTATTGAGCGGGTTTATGTCAAAACCAAGAAAGGAGAATTGGACAGCAGTGAAGCGGGCTTTCAGGTATTTGGTGGCACTAGTGATTATGGTTTGTGCTACCAAGGAAGACCAGGATTGGACAGAGTGTTGGATATTCATGGCTTTGTTGATGCAGACTGGGCTGGAGATCTGGATCAGATAAGATCTACAAGTGGGTATGTGTTTAACCTATTTGGAGGTGCAATCAGTTGGATGAGTAAGAAACAATCTGTAGTGGCACTATCAACTATAGAGGCAGAATACATGGCAGCCACTCATGCAAGCAAGGAATCAATTTGGTTGTAGAGATTGTGTTCAAGTATGGGGTTAGTACAGGAAGCTATAAGGATAGACTATGACAACCAAAGTGCAATTTTCTTGGCAAAGAACCCTACATATCATTCAAAGACAAAGCACATTGATGTTTAGTATCACTTTGTGAGGGATATGATAGACAACAAAAAGGTGTTGTTGGTAAAGGTGGACACTTTGAAGAATACTGCAGATGCATTGACAAAATCTGTGAGCTCTAAGAAGTTCTCTTGGTGTAGAGAGACAATGGGCATTTCAGGGCTGGAAAAATGACTAAGCTCTCTTGTGGCTCCTTGTGGAAAGAAAACAACAAGTGGGAGAATGTTGGGTTGTGTTATATTCTTTCCACAACTAGCCCACGTAGTTAACTGGGGGTTAGAAGGGGGGAGATCACAAGGGGTTTGAGGAGCACCCGTAACCCCACTTTATGAGGTTCAGGGCAGCGCCCCGGAAAATTTTGGTTTTGGACCCTATGTTAGGTTGGGCGGACCCACCTATGGTTTTGTGCATGATTTTCGCACATGTTTTTGGATGCGATGGTTTTCGGTCCATGGTTTTGGACACGATGGTTTTTGGTCCATGGTATTGGATGCTTCAGCATGTATAAATATGTATTGTAACATTGAAAGGAAAATAATGAAAAATCAAGCTGGTAATCCCGGTTTTGGGATCCAGGGGAAAATCTTTGTGTATGTGTTTTATGTGTTATGCTCTCGCATTTTTATTTTGTGTGTTTTAGAATTCGTATGCAGGTAATTTATGTACGAGGTTAAAACCTACAAGTCCAGGGACTGACTAAAATTGGAATCTATCTCGAACTGCTAAAAATAGCAATGTTATTTTTAGCACTTCCATTTTTCATTCCCTGTTGCTCAATTTAGCACTGGTACCTAAAATGCTATTTATAGCAGTGTTATTTTTAGCACTTCTATTTTTAGCATTTCTTGTTGCCATTTTCAACACTCCCTCTCAATAAGAAAGGCATTCAACTTGAACTCGATCCTATACCTTTGGAATGTTCTGCATGCAACACTTCTCCCAAGTGTGGATGCTCCAGCAACTCTAGAAACAAAAAAAAACTCCCAACTGACCTCTTTGTTGAGCTAGAAACATACTTTGATGTTGAAGCTCTATCTGCCACTGACAAGTGCTCCCTCTCTGACCTCTGAGCTGCTACAACACTCCATGCATCTCGCACCATTTCACACCTCTCTGTGCCATGCTACATTGGTGCAACACTCCTATGCCTCTCACATTGTTGCAGCATGCTAACTCTACACTGTCTTGGGATTCCTGCATTGTAGCTCTCTTTGTCGCTCCATCTGCGTCTGTCTCTACCCACTCAGCTAGTCCTGCTACTCCTCGTCGGGGCTCCGTAGCAAGGTCTAATCAAAGAGGTTGGGTATCTTAATGATCCTGCCCCCATTCCAACCTTCTTGGGACTGTCACTCCACATCGCCCCACCTCCTACCTGGAGGTACGGATGCATGTGATCCCTCTGTCCACCTGGATTGAAATTTCCCCCTACTGGAGGTCTTTGCATGAGTGGATGCCTCCACTCTATCTCCTCTTAGCTTTCCCAGTTGTGGCTACTCCACAACCTCCTAAAGTTGCTTCACCAATCATGGCTCCTCCACAATTGTCTTAGACTTCTTCTGGCATTGCATGTTGAGAGGTAATGTAATCTCCCTCTCAACCACCAAGTCTCCATCAGTTGCCTTGCTCCTCAAGGCTTTGCATGCATCTTGAACCTCAAGAGCATATAGGTTCTTGACCCGTGAACCGATCTGCTTCACCTTTCTAGTGGTGATATGTCAAAGGAAAACCTTTCCCTTACTAAATACTACATCATAGCCTTTGTCTTCCAGCATTGCGATCGACACTACATTTCTCTTCAGTCCTGGTACATACTTGACATCAGTCAAGGTAATGCGAGCTCCATGCTCCCTCTGAAAAACAACCCTGCCAACACCTGAGACACTATACTTTTCATCATTACCCATCGCTATGAGTATCTAGAGATCTTTCTCCTCCAAGGTACTGAACAAACTCTTGTTCTTGGTCATGTGGAAAGAAGCTCCACTGTCAAGAAACCAACCACTTCCCACCACGGATGAAACCATGCATGCGAACAGTGTGAAATCCAACTCAAACTGTGAGGCCAATGCCTCACCTTCTGATCCTTCCACAGATCCCTTCTTGGATTTCCTTAGTGGACAATTTGTAGCAAAATGGCCCACCTCATGACAACGAAAGCATTGCACTTTCAATTTGTCAAACTTCTTCCCACCATGGGAAGAACTAGATTCGGAATGAGAATCCCTCTCCTTCCCCTTATTCGCTTTACTCGCTAAGGCACAGTTTTCTTCATCCTCCTTGGATGAAGAACCATCTCTAGTGCTTCTTCTTATCTCCTCCTGCATCAGATCCGACCAAAGTCGTTCCCAATCTGGCAATTTTTCTCTTCCATTAACTGAGTCTTGGTAACTATGCCAACTCTTAGGAAGACCGAGGAGTGCAAGACTCACCATGTCATCATCGTTGTCATGATCCATATGCTTCCAAGCTCATACCTATAGGTGGTGAGCTTGTTCAAATACGTAGAGATCGTGTTGCCCTTTTCACACTTGATCTTCCGAAGCTTGTCTTTCAATGCTAGTTTCCTCTGATCATTGCTATTCTGATATAGATCTTTCAATTTTTTCCACATTGAAAACGATGTCTCCTTCCCATGGAGACTCGAGACTATGTGGTATTGAACTCCCTCTAGAAGAATTCTCCTTGCTCTAGCCACACATTTCTTCCATTTCGCTAATTAAGTAGCATCAGTTTGCTTGGGGACTTCTTGATCAATGAAATCCTTTAAACCGTTATCCTCTAATACTGCTTCCATGTGATCCTTCCAAGCTATATAATTCGAGCTACCATGAAGGGCATACTTGAGTCTTAAACCACTGAACGCCATAGGTGAAATAGAGATGTGATAATAACTCGATTTCTATATTTAAGAATCACAAACTTCGAACTTCTCCCTTCTTGTATACTGTTCTTCCTTGATCACCTTTGCTCCAATGCCATGTAGAAATTCTCACATGTAGATCACTTGATAATGCAATATACTAAAGCAAAATACTTGATCTACTTCTACAACACAATTATGCAGAAGCTTAATCGAATTGAGCAAGATCAATTGAACACATATAACTGATAAGAAGAAATCAATCACACATAACACAGAAGAAATAAGCAGGGGAAAGCCTCAACCTAAAACCCCAACTCTGTATTATCATACAAGTGGAAATATAGTTCGGATTACAAAAAGAATCAGCTCACAAGCTATCTTGATCTCTCTACAATCCCTCCGTTGCTCATAGACATTCAAAGGCTTCTCACAAACCTTCTCCTATGCCCTCCAAGCCTCCTATTTCCTTGCGCAGTTTTTCCTGGGGTCCAGTGCTTCCACAAGTGTGAATTCCCACCTCACACTGCTCACTTGGCTCAGAAATAACTACACAAACTTGAAGGAGATAAATCCTTCTTTGTGGATGAGTTTCCTTTATAGGAAAAATCCATCCAACTAATAGTACACTATCCCTCCTCTGATCTCAACTGGGTCTCTGTCTGAACTGACATGCATGAGTTATTCATGAGATAATATTCAGTTATCTGAAGTCCAGCAGTTATATGCAAGCATGCATTAACTAACTGAACTCACAATTAATTCAACAAATTGTTTGAATTAATCTAACTAGACTTGACTCAGTTAACTGAGCCAACTAATTACAACTCATCCTTATCTCTTTAACTGATGGATAAATTCCTCAATCAATGGAGAAACTATTGCATGTCCTCACATAGACTTCATGTTTGATTTTCCACAACTAGTTAACTCAGGGAGAATTAATTAATTATTTTTCAAACAGCTGTTAAGATCAAATTCGAATTTTACTTCTCAATTTTAGTCCAGGGACTGACTAAAATTGGAATCTATCCTGAACTGCTAAAAATTTTTAACACTTCCATTTTTCATTCCCTGTTGCTCAATTCAGCACTGGTACCTAAACTGCTATTTTTAGCACTTCTATTTTTAGCATTTCTTGTTTCCATTTTCAACACATCGACCCAAAGCCATTGAGCACTAGTGGAAACACCTGTGGAAGTTCAAAGCACCCCCCAAGACCTTACTTCTCATGTGGACAATCCTCAAGAATAAGATCCCCACTGGCGATAACCTCCTTAAACGGACTGAGCATGGACCATTTTGGTGTTACTTGTTCAAGAGCAACAATGAAATAGTGGACCACCTTTTTCTAGATTTCCAGGCAACAAAGGACCTCTAGAGCTCAACCTTATCGACCATATCCCAGAACAGTTAGCAGGGATTGACTATCAAGGAGGCCTAGACTAATTGGTGGACTAGGGCAGACCCATCTAAAGCTAGAAATCTTCCCCTCCTTATCTGCTGGGCAATCTGGATAGCCTGCAATAAACTCATCTTCCAAAATATTACCCCTCACTGGCCCTCCATCTCTGCTCGCATTATGACTGACTATAACATCATCCCTAATGATGAGGATATCCCTCGACCCCGTACCATTGTCCCTGAATCCATTAACCACCTGCTTCCTTGGGCCTTTTTTGATGGATCTACATAGGAGGCTAGCTGTGGGGGAGGTGCCATCTTACACCTATCTGAATCCCACTACTTTAAAATACAAATGGGTCTGGGAAGAGGCACCAACAATTATGTTGAACTAATCACAGCTAAATTCCTCATTCGCTCTGGAAAAACACTGTAGAGACCTACAATTATTTGGCGATTCAAAAGTTGTATGTGATTGGATAAATAAAACATCAAATTGTACTGCATATTCACTGAGACAGATTTTGGATGAGGCATACCAACTTATCACTCATTTTGACTCATTTGTATGCCATCATATTTATATGGAATGAAAATTAGCTATTGATGTATTATCCAAAGAAGCTATAGTCAGGCCTCTCGGCACTTGGATGATTCAGGAACAGAGGGACAGCTCTCATTATCAGTTTTACCATCGGCTGTACATGGATATAGCAAACTAGAAGGCTCAGAGGGAGCCTGGCTATATGAATATTTTTTTGCTACCATTTGTAAATATTCACACATGCTTTTAAATTAACAGATGTATATATAACTGTCATGCACTCTATATGCTAGAGTAATTTTGTTTCTAAAATTTGTTGAACTTCATCAGAGATTTGTGCCTCCCTGCGTGGATATAAGGCACCATTTTTGCTACACTGGTTAATCTTTATCTTTGACAGACACTCTGCCTCTTTTACAGCATATGCATTATGCATATACAACATGTAATTTTCTTCCATATAATGAAAATTATGATTTTTCGAAGGGGAAAAAAATAACAATAGTGGGCTTCTATGGGGCATAATAATAACAACATGGGGACTATATGGGCACAATAATAGAATAAGGGGGTTGCATTAATAACAATAAGGGGTTACACTAGTAGTATAGGGACCTAACATGCCCCTCTCATTAAAAAAGTGTTGTCCTCAATGCTTGAGTAGTTATGGATGCTTTTGTATAAAATTATCATCCTCCCATGTGGAATCTTCAGTGGGTAAGTTCTTCCACTTGATGAGATACTCTAAAATTGATCGATTTCATAGCTGTCAATTTATTTTTTTTGTGACTACTTCCAGTTCCAATATGACTTTTCCTTCCTCGTCAAGTTCTGCTAATATTTTTTGAACTAGGATCTTCTCACCTATAACCTTCTTTAAGAATGAAATATGGAAAACTAGGTGCACTCGGTAAGATGCAAGAAGCTCCAATTGGTATTCCATAGTACCAATCTTTTCTAACACCTTGTACGAACCATAATACTTGGTGATAATTTATTATCCATCTTAGCTTCCTTGAGGGACATTTGTTTGTATGGTTGTAGTCGTAGAAATATCCAGTCACCTACATAAAAACTTCTTTCGATGCGATATTGATCTACTTGTTGTTTCATTCGATTCTGCGTCAAAGTGAGGTTATCCTTTAAAAGTTGGAGAACGTGTTGTTGATGCTCGATGTGATATTTCACTGTTTGAACCTTTTTCTTCTTGATATGTCCTTCTATCTTGAGAGTTTTAGGAGTGGTAATTCTTCCCATTGCATTACAAGATATGGTTAGATTCATTTCTTCTTTCTTTGGGGTTGGTTCCTAGTGAGTATCCTTTTCTTTTGACATTTTTTTATCATTTTCTTCCTAATATTTCACTGCTTGAACCTTCTTCTTCTTATTATGTCCTTCTATTTTGAGAGTTTGAGGAGTGGTAATTCCTGCCATAATTTTGCTTTCCACTTTTCTTTCCAACATGTATGCCTTCTTCAATGAATCAAGTTCCCAAAGGTGAACCTCATGTTGGATTTTATCTTTTAAAGTCCCTATGAAGATAGCAATCCTCTGCTTCTCTGGAATATCATTTACCCTTACATTCAATTTTTAGAATTCCTCAATGTTCTCTTCCATTGAACTCTTTTTTTTTAAATTTATCAATTGGCTCAAGAAGGTGTTTCTCTTTGTCTCCTCATAATGTGTTATCATTTCCTCCGTGAAAATTGACCAGGCGACAAGTGCCTTACGAGAACAAAGCCCTCTATACCATACAAACTAATTTGGTTCTAAATATAAAGATGCAATACATACTTTTTGTAACAGTTGCACATCATGTAAATCAAAATATTTCTCTATCTGTAGTATCCATGTTACCGGATCCTTGCCATCAAACTTCCTCATAACTCTTTTTCTTTCTTTTAGGAGCTCGATCTTGAAACAAATGTAAATTTGCAGTTTCAAATCTTCAACTTCTAAAATTGTGACCTGCAGTAGCCCTCTTCATCCTCTTTCCAATGCTACCATTCTTATCAAATTGGATTCTCCAAGAAAGAGTTATGCCCAATCTTGCAAGATGACCCGATTATATTATTTTTCAGTAGAGCAAACTTGTACGAAATACCACATGTCACTGTTTTGACCTTAGGACCTAAAACCAATACACCGAAAACTACAGTTCGTCTTCTTTCTGTAATGTCTTACAAAATTTCAATCTGATGCTCAAAGATAACGTTAGGATGATTTTCCCAAGGTCACCTATTTGGGATGTAATTTAGGAGTCTGTAGAAACCCTAAATGTCTTGGACCGTATCTTCAAACATATAGTGAAACAAGATTGGTAATTTGGGCCCCAACTTCACCACAATTTCATCTCAAATGGGTTTTAATTTAAGAGTCTGAACCTTCACATAACAAAAAAAAAAAAAAACTTATAGCAAAAATGTCACGATGACCTATTTGAGATGGAATTATGGAGCTTTCAAAAGCCCTACCTTCCTTAGATCATATCTTTGAAAATATAGTGAGACAAGATCTAAAATTTGGACTCGAGGTTCAAAACGATTTCGGCTCAAATGGGTGTTTTTTTAGCATCTGAAACTTTGTAGCAAAAAAGTTATAGCGAAAATTCCATGATGACCTGTTTGGAGCAGCAAAACCCTAGAATCCAAAGCTCTGATACCAAATGTTATGAAACTATCTCACAAAAATATAGAAAAGATAGATCAACAACTGAGAAATAAACCTCTTTGTGGGGGCAACCTCCTTTACATTACACAAATGAACAATTCTTGGATGATACAAATGACAAGGCCTCCTTTCTATATATAGGAGTATAAAGGGTCTTAATACAATCAGAGCCTACATAACAATAATATTGTAGGGGCACAACAATAACAATAGTGGGCTTCTATGGGGCATTAATAATAACAACATGGGGATTATATTGGCACAATAATAGAATAAGGGGGTTGCACTAATAGAAATAAGGGTTTACACTAGTAGTATAGGGACCTAACACAAGTTCACTAGCAAAAGGAAGAGAAGTAAGAATCTTTTTAAACCCCCCCATACCTTAGAGAAGGGAACTTCATCTATACAGACTAGAAGCCAAAGGAAAAATGTGATGACAGAATGTCTTCCTCTATTTCTTGAGATGAAAAAGGTCTACACAAGAAGAAATAGAAGAAATCTATAAAGGTAAAGCATGTCCCCTCCTCATATGCCACCTCCTGAACATACAAAAACTACTGAATTACAATCAGTTGAAATAAGGCAAGATAATCCTGAGACAGAGGAAACAGAGACTGTGAAGGAACCAAAACTAGCTAAAATCTATGGGGGAAGAAGACCTCACACTAGACCAATACTTAACAAATTGAGGTTGAAATACAAGCTCAAACAAAACCCTAGCCTATCACAACAAGTCATTCAGGTAGATGATAGACCTCAAAGAGAGCTACTCATAAACAGAGAAAAGCTTGCAAGCTTTAGGAAGCCTAAAGGTCAAAGTAAAGAGCCTGTTGCTAAATCCAAGAGGAGGAGACAAAGTGAAGTTGATATTTTGTGGGAGGCAACTAGCAAAATCAAGTGAATCATTTACAATGTGGTTTCTATTTTGTCATCAGTCTTTTGGGAGCATTTTGATGGAGCACAAACAATTAGATGGCTAGTGTTGTTTTCATTTCATTTCGGATGAGCACTGATAGTTATATTGTCAGCATGAAATTTTCTCTATTTTGAGATAACATTGACATTGAATCTATCAGTGGTTCCCATTTTTTTTCCCGATGTGAGGCACGCTAGCTAATCTATCAAGGCTCGGGAAAAGACTAATTTTGAAGGAAACAAGGAGCAGTTTGGAGAGAATACAGCCCTAGAGGAAGGATTTACATACCAAATTCACATTTCTTTGGATCAGGACCAAATTTCAAGGAAGAAATTTCTATATCAAGCATGATGACAAAGCAAGATTTTTAGAAAATCTATGCAAAATACCAGCAGTTGGTTTTGATCCTTAGCTTCAGTCAGGGCTTCAGCAACAACATAGTTCCCAGATACGAAATATTATCATCTTGTTTTATGATTGAGTAATGTAATGTATTTAGTTTTAGCTAGAGATTTACTCAGCTATTTTGAGACTTTTGTAATTATTTTTTTTCTAAAAACATGGTTATAGTTTTCTAAATACTCTATAAAGTTGATAATGAAAAGGGCCAAAGGTTTGAATTTTGAAGAATAAATCCTTGTGTATTGTGTACTTTTCTCAAGAAATTAATGAAAGGTATTTGAAACAAAGGCATTAAGATATTGTGCAAAGATTCATGTGTCCATTATTGCAGTTTGTTTTTTAGTTTTTTGTACTTCTTTCAATCTATCATTGATGAATTTTTTCTTCTGTATCAAAATGGAATGTCATTGATGTGGAATTAATGGTACATGCTCTATATCTGTGATATCCTGATGCTCATGTGTTCATTCTGATAAGTTAATGCATAATTCATCTTTAAGATGCTCTGTTTGAGACTTTGAATGTTTCCTTTTCATCTTTCATGCCTGCAAATTGTAAGTCTACCAATAGTTGACTACCTTGCCTCTGAGATTGGTTGCCTCTGAATTATTTTGAAAACCCAAGTTTGACTTCATTATGACTCCATTTCCCAATGGTTTCTTCCCATACTCCAACCAAGTTTAGCAACTTCCATATTAATCTGGCCATAGATCATATCACAGACCTTCTACCATTGTGACCTAGGGTAGTTGAGTTTGAAGAGAGATCCCTCTCCAGGTTGAAGGGCCAAATTTCAACCTCAAAGTGGTTTAAGGTTACCATAGTGATTTCCCTCCACATGTAGGGTTATTTCTGAGTGATAACACTTTTAATAAAGTGGTTACGGGATTTCAAGAAGTCACAACATCACCACTTTGGAGACTTATGACATTTCATTCAAACACACAATTTGGATTGGTATTATTAAGCTTCAAGGGAAAAGAAAAATCAAGGATGCAACTTACATGGTAAGACATTGAAATTTCATGTATGATTAATGTTAAAAAAAATATTTGTGTCTAATTTAATTGAATTTTTAATATTTCATGTTACAAAGATAAACCAATTATCAGTGATTGTGAGTTCATTCATGTTGCATCTTGGACAAAAAATTATAGTTATAAGTCTATTCTTCTGAATATAGTAGATGGAAAGAGTCATAGCCAAGTACTAGTTCATGATTTTGTTGTAAGAAAACTAACATATGAGGATAAAGATGCAAAAGGAGAGATAGTTAACATTTATCAAAAACCACAAGGATTAATTAATTATCTTATAGATTTATGTTCAAATGAAGGAGATTGGGTTTTGGATTTGTTCTCAGGTTCATGTAAGTTTTATGATATAAAATTAAATTTCAATATTTTATTTTTTAATTTTTATGTGTTTATACTAATTTACTTAATTATTTCTTTTGTACTTGATGATTAGGTACAACACTAACATGTTGCCTACAAAAAGGAAGAAATTGCATAGCCATTGAAAAAGACTCACTACAATGCAGTTTTATTCAACAAAGAATTAATGTTATTCAAGTTCTTCCAAATATAATGCAAGAAGTTAGTTTGAGGAAAGAGAATTTTAATGAATCATGTGTGGCAAAAAAGGCAAAGGAACCTCAACCATGATTTGCAGACATCAAAGATCCAATAGAAGATGAAAATGGCCAAACTGAAGCACAAAATACTATGGAAGAAGAAAATAATGAATCTCTAGAAGATGAAGAGCATAGATTATATGATCTTGCTGATTAAATTTAAGTTATGCATGCAAATCAAGCTCAATTTTGAGAACTATTCATTAGTTATACTTGTAATGTTTTGACTTTGAGACTTTAAGATAAGAATAAGTATTCAATTATTGTTGTTATATGTTTAATACTTTTATTATATGATTTTCACTTTAATTTTTATGTGAATCATTATTTCTTGAAAAAAACTATAAATATTATTTTTTTACATAAAATTCATAAAATATGCTACTTTTTAAACTTTTTTTGTTAAAATTTTCCCATTAAAATCATTTATTTCACATGCCATTTTTAGCAAAAAGGTCCCAAATTTTGTAGTGTGTATATATATATATATATATATATATATATATATATATATATATATATATATATATATATATATATATATATATATATATTCAAAATGAGTATTTTTTTAAATGTTTAAAATTATTGCTTTTTCATCGACAATTATTTGATGTACATTGAGATATTAATTAATAATATATAAATATATAGAAAATGTTAACTTTAAAATATTGACCTCTTTTTAAAAAAAACTATGCAAAAAAAACGAAGATTTCATTGCAAAAAAATTTGAAAAGAAAAATAAAAAAACACAAACATGAAAACGCTTTGAAAACGAACATTTCAGGGAAAAAGAAGAAGAAGACTGCTTCAAAATTCTTAAATAACCAACATTTAAAATACTAATTATCAATACTTAATATATTATAAAATTTAATGTGCCAAAAATAAGTCCCAAAAAAGGGGTTGATGTTGCATTAACACTTTTTGAAAACAACATGAAAATCAATAACATCTTACAAAAATGTTCATACTTGATACATAAGAAAATTTAAAGTGTCAAAGATATGCTCCAAGAAAAAGGTGTATTCTGAATCAACGCTTTTCAAAATCGGATGATTTTTTGCAATCTCTAAAAAAGTGAGAACATGGTATAGTTCCCATTAAGTTGATAACTTTATTCAATCTTCCGAGACCATGAACCACATAGAAAGAAAATAATAATAAATAAATAAAAATCTAGACCTTTTTGTGTAATATTTATTAGTTGACTAAATAATGTATTTCTCTTAATATCCCCATAATTTGCTACCAAATCCTTTGTAAAAGTGGATCGAGATATAATAAAATCATTTCCTTTTGCAAAGCCATTAATACTATACAAATTGATCTTGCTCTAAAAACACGAATGTAATATTTACCTTTTGTAACGTTGTCTCTTGGTGTATATCGAAGTATTTCTCCATCTAGAATGTCCATGTTAAAGCTTCCTCATATCAATAGTTACAATGAAGTAGTTCCTTAGTGCTAACTTGAATCTCTAATGATGTGTATCTTGGAGTGAAAAATCATGATTATGTTTCTACCATTAAATAGTTGTGCTCTCCAATTGTGATAAAATAATCCCCATATGTAATTGAGTTTCCACACAATTATTCTCCTTATCTTAATGATTTCCTTGGATTTCCATATCTCCTTTAGGAAGCCTCTCTAAGAGAAGCATTTCTATGGAATTCATGGAATTTAGTATTTCTTACTTGATGGATTTTCGTATTTCTTCCTTGTATTTTTGTATTTCTTCCTTGCTTTCCTCCATATTGTATTCCACATTTAATCCTTGTATATGTGACAACTAACCTTCCAACTTGGATCCCTAGTATCAAACACCTTCTATTTCTTCATGAATCATGGATGAGATTTTTGGAGGTTTAAGTGGTGAAGTAACTTTTGAACCACCGTTAGGATCCATGTCACTAAATACTAATTCTCCTCTTTTTCCTCTTTATCAAAAATTTTGAATAACCAAAAATATATCTTGGACCAACAAAAAGTTGTGCCAATTATAAGTTATAATGAAAATGCCAAAATCACTCATTTGAAACTAATTTCAGGATTACCTAGAAACCTTAACTTCCATATGGTGTATCTCCAAAAGTATAGCAAATAGAATATGAAATTTTAACCATATGTGCATTGATATGTCACCTCAATTGTCTTAAATTTTACATTCTAAAGCTTCTCCAAAAAAACTATAGCAAAAAATCCATGATGACTCATTTGAAGCGATAAAGTCCTCGGTTTGTATGGTTTGATACCAAATGTTATGAAACATGCACCTTAAAAATTATAATGAACCAATAATTATAGTCCATGTTGAGGAAGAAACCTCCTTTTATAATGAATACAAAGGTAAGAGAAAATTTGAAGATCCTAAGATTAAGTAAACTTGGTATATATATAGAAAACAAAGCATACAATCAAAAGGTTCTAGCCTACACACCAATATAGAAACATAGAAATATAAACATAATATCTCAATATATAAGGCTTAATAAGAGGTATTAGGGTTAGCATGGGCTCGTTTGGGGCTTAATAATGAGCCCAATGAAGCAACTTATCTTGCAATGCAATAACCAAAAGATTATTTCCATGTGTCATAAAGGTACTTATGGCCCAAGGCTATATTCCACAAATATTTTCTTTGTGAAATTTAGGTTGCACCACACACAAAAAATTATTCATGCAAAACAGTCATTTTTGCTTAAAACTTAATCAAAATTCCTCCAAGCTTTTCCCAAGACATTAATAAGTCCAAATAGCCCCCCAGAGGCCTTCAAATGTATTAGTCAAGACGATAGGACAGGGTCTAAAGGCCTTTATCTTCAATCCTAATTGGGTATAATGAGGACTTGTTGGTATTTAGAGTCTGCAAACAATTTTATAAGAAAGAAAAAATGCACTGAAAATTGGAACTAAATTCACACAAATAGACATAGATTTTACATGGTAAAATCCTAATAGTGTGTCAAGGAAACCTCCATGGGGCAAGGGATTGGAATTCATATTATTCAATGTAAAAAATGACTCTCCAACAATAAAACAAGCCTCTCGGGTAAGAACATTTTAATATAAAGGCATCGTTATAAAAACTGCCTATAGTTATGTAATTTCCTGAATGGTAAAAAAATTACATTTACAATATTTTAATTGTTGTCATTTTAACAATCTCCACCTTGAAACCAATTTTCTTAATCCATTTCCCACACCATTTCATCATCTTTTATGCATGAAAAGAGAAGCCAAACACTATTGCAACGTCTCTACCAAAATTGGTTTTATGAACATGTATGCACAATTCTCCTGTGTGGGGACCTTTTTGAGAGCTACTTCGCTTCCATCAATTACCTATCTTACAAAATGGTACTTTACATTAATATGTTTATTTTTGTTGTGATAAGTTGGATTATTAGCCAAATGACTAACACTCTGACTGTCATAGAATACATTCACTTTCTCCTACATCCTTCCAAGATTTCATTCAACTAGATTACCTCTTTACAGGAATGTGAAGCAGCTATATATTATGCCTCAATAGTGGATAAAGAAATTGTTTCCTAAAGCTTTTACATCCAAATAAGTTATCCAACTACAAGAGTAAAGAAATATCCTATAGTATATCTCCTCTTGTCAAAGTCACCACCATAATCTAAATCAACATATCCATAGATTGAATCACTACAACCATTAAGGATGATACAATGGTCGCTTCTAACTCTCAAATATCGAAGCACCCATTTCATTATCTTCCAATGTTCTTTTCCTGGATTTTCCATGAACCTGCTGACAACTCCAACTGCATGTGAAATGCCAGGTCTTATAGATACCATCACATACATTAAGTTTCCTACTACATTTGCATACAATGCACGAGACATATACTCCTTTTCTTCATTAGTTCTAGGACTCAAACTCAAAGAAATATTAAAATGGGAAGCTAAAGGAACATAAACACGTTTCACATTGTTCATACTGAACTTTACAAGTATTTTCTCCACATACTTATGTTGTGATAACCAAATATTTCCATTTTTCCTATCTCTATGTATCTCCATGCCCAAGATTTGTTTTGCAACTCCAAGATCCTTCATATCAAACCTCCTAGAAAGTTGAGAATTTAACTTTTTGATCTCTTCCATGATTTTGCTTGAAATAAATGTATCGTCAACATAAAAAACCAAGATAATGAATATACCATTGAAATCTTTAAAATACACACAATGACCAAATTCACTTCTGGTGAAGTTTTGGCTCACTATGAAGGAGTTAAGCTTATTGTGCCATTTCCTAGATGATTGTCTCAAGCCATGCAATGATTTCTTGAGCTTGCAAACTAATCTCCTATTGTGACCTTGTACAAAACCTTTTGGTTGTTCCATATAGATCTCCTCATCCAAATCTTCGTGAAGAAAATTTGTTTTAACATCTAGTTGTACTAACTCAAGGTCAAGTAATGCAATTAGTACTAAGACATTACGAATAGAAACAAGTTTAACGACTAGTGGAAAGATATCATGAAAGTCAATACCTTTTATCTAAGACAACCCTTTTGCTACCATCCTCACTTTATATCTTTCAATACTTCCATCAACATTTCTTTTCAATTTGAATACCCATTAACATCCAACAACATTTCTTCCTTTAGGAAGTTCTACAAGATCCCAGGTTTTGTTCTTGGCCAAGGAATCCATTTCCTCACCCATAGCCTTCTTCCATTTTTCACTATATGCATCATCCATTGCTTCCTGATAATAAGAAGGTTCCCCATGCTCAGCAATCAAAGCAATAGATGAAGCATAATCTTCATACCTCTTGGGTTCTCTTATTTCACTTATATGCCTCCTATGAATGATTGGGTGCTAAACTTATACACTTTCCTTTATATCTTCTTCACATTTTTCTTCAGAATTTTATTCTTCCTTCCGAATTTTCGAAAAAGGTTTAGTCTCCAACTAAATTTGTTGATTTGGCAATACTTGTTCTTGTTCAACTTTTTCAACATCTAATTTTAGAAGAGCAAATTCATCAAGTGTTATGTCTCTACTAATGATGATATTATGCATAGAAGGATCCACAACCTGTACCCTTTCACAACATCATCATACCCAACAAAGACATAAAAATTTTCTTTTAGGTCTAAATTAAAACATTGATTCTATGGAATAAGATTATAAGCATTACAATAAAAAATTCTTAAGTATGAAAAATCACAAAACTGGCCTGACCAAACTTCTTTAGGAATTTTACAATTAGTAGAAACTGAATGTGACCTATTTACTAGATAACAAGCAATAGATATTGCTTCTGCCCACATCTCCTTATGTGTATTAACATTGTTAATCATGCTTTTGGCTCTTTCCATATGAGGTTTGTTCATACGTTCAGCCATTTTGCTAAGGAGTATAGACAATGATTTTGTGTCTAACAATCCCTTCGTCCTTGCAATACTATTCAAATTCTAAGTAAATTCACCACCATGTTTAGTTCTTAAATATTTAATTGTATTATATGTTTTCTTTTCCACCATAACTTTTGTTGAAAATACCAACAAAAAATGCTAAAAATAGAAATGTTATAAATAACATTGCTATAGATATAATTTCAGGTACCAGTGTTGAAAATAGAAACAAGGAATGCTAAAAATAGCATTGCTATAGATAGCATTTCAGGATATATTCCAATTTTAATTTTTCCTTGAATTAAAATTCGAATTTAGTCTCACCAGTTGTTTAAAAAATAATTAATTAATTCATTTTGAGTTAATTAGTTGGTGAAATTCAAACATGGAGTCTTTGTGAAAACATGCAACAATTATCCCTTTGATTGAGGAAGTTATCCCTTAATTAAGGAGATAAGGATGAGTTGTATTTGAGTTGTAATTATTTAGCTTAGTTAACTGAGTTAAGTCCAGTTAAATTAGTTCCAAACGATTTGTGGAACTAATTGTGAGTTCAATCAGTTAATCCATGCATGCATGCAACTAGTGTTCTCCATATAACTGAATATTCTCTCATAAATAACTCATGCATGTCAATTCAGACAAAGACCCAGTTGAGATTAAAGGAAGGGGCAGTGTACTATCAGTTGCAAGAATTTTCCTATAAGAAAATCTCTTGCATGCAGAAGGAATTCATTCCTTCACGATTGCGCAGTTAGTACATAGGTCAGAGAAGTGTGTGAGGTGAGAATCATGCAGGTTACAGCTAGAGGACCCAGTAGAACTTGTGCAAGGAAATAGGAGGCTTGGAGGACTGAAGGAAGGCATATGTGTTGTCTATTCTATCTATGAGCAGCAGTGAGGGATTGTATTGAGATTTGGATAGCTTAAGAACTAAAGCTTTGCGTAATCCTAAGATATTTCCACTTGTATGATAATACAGATAGCGGGGTTTTTAGTTGAGGCTTTCCCCATATTATTCTTATGTGTTTCATGTGTGATTGAATCTTCTTCTCTATTATATGTGTTATGTTTGATCTTGCTCAAAATCGATTAAGCTTCCGCAAGTTTGATTGTAGAAGTAGATTAAGTATTTTGCTTTAGTACATTGCATAATCAGTTTAATCTACAGTGAGAATTTCTACAACTTTAAATTGTTTAAAAGCATTAAATACACCAACCTTTCTTTGTAAGATATAAACCCAAACCTTCCTGGATTCATTATCAATAAACGTTACAAAATAGGATGCACTTCCATAAGAGGTTGTAGGAGATGGTCCCTAGAGATCATATTGAATATAATCCTAAACTCCTATACTATTATGATTTCCAGTCATGTTTTTGTCTACATAAAACCACTACCTATACTCCTCAACAAAATATCGTTATTCCAACGTATGAACAAAACTCTTATAGAAAGAGCTAGAAGCATGATCAGCAATCCTAATCTGCAAAAGCAGTATCTACTACTTGATATCTGGTAAACAAGTCACCTTCAATTGCTATTAATTTTCAAACTATTTTTAATGGTGAATTTCTCCTCCTCAAACTTGGCATTAGCCATTTTTTCCATTTTTCTTCCTACACAAGCTCTTTAAATAATTTTATTTTTAATGACTCGGTTCTTTAAAAAAAAAATCTGCTATAAATCCTTCAACTAAGATTTTTCTTTTTCTTCCTCTTCTTCAAACAAAAAGAAACCCAAAACTTAAAAAACTTTTCAGAAACCCAAAAATTTAGAAATTTTACAATTTCACAATTTTGTTTTATTAATTATTGTATATGCTATTAATTTATTCTCTCCATAGAAGCTTATTAGGGTTTTATTTTCTCTAAAGAAAAAAACCCTACTTTATTCTTCCTGAACTTTAAAAAAAAAAATCTCCAAGCATAAAATCACTGTTGCTAGGGATTTTCATTTTAAAAAAAATATATCTAGTTGTTTTTGCTTGTCCTTCACAGCAGGTGGCTAGCACTGGTGGTTGTCCAAGTTCTTCCTCCTTTAGTGATTTTCTTTCTCTCACATGAATGATATCCCTCAGTGGTTCAAAGCTCGACTTTGTTTCGCTTCTCAATAGGGGTTTCAATTCTCAACAAGGGTTTACCCTTTATGTAGGGGTTTAAGCTTCACACAGACCTCAAATGATAGCTACACAATTTGATCTGATCCAAAAAAATGGTTATGGAAACTATGCCTTTCTCTGGCGGTCAAACAAATATTTGCTTGCAACTATTTTTCCTTTGCGTGACAGCCATAGTAAATGTTGGTCTCTTCTCTCTGCATTTTCAATGGAGTTACAAACTTTTCTCGGCTTTTATATGCTTTCTCTTTACCTCACGACCCTAACAACCTTTCTCTTATACCACTTGTTTGTATTTAAATTCTGTAAACAATTTTATAAGAAAGAGAAAATGTGCACAAAATAGAAACTAAGCTCACACAGATAGACATAGATGTTACATGGTAAAACCCTGACAGTGTGTCAAGGAAACCTCCACGAGGCAAGTGATTGGAATTCTTATTATTAAAGGTCAACAAATGACTCTCCAACAACACAACAAGCCTCTTGGGCAACAACGTTTTAATACAAAGGCCTCGTTACAAAATTGCCTATAGTTACGCAACTACTTGAACAATTAAAAAAATTACATTTACAATCTTTTAATTGTTTTCATTTTAACATGACTAGCCTAATATCAAAGGTTCACTTCTCATAAGAAAGGAAATTCATCTAAGGGTTTTGAGCCTCAGTTAAGTGCATATGCAAACTTCATTATATGCATTATATCATTATTACAAGTTACTTCGATTAGGATTTAAGGTTTTCCTTTTAACCCAAATATTACAAGTCCCTTACAATTATAAAGATCATAACCATCTTATTGGGGCTAATTCATGGCCCTATAGATCTGTATATACACACACATGTAATAAAGGGGTAAGCTTAATCAAATAATTCTAATTCAAACCAACGACGTTACTTGGCAAGGAATCCCATACATGCATATGTGAATTAGAATCAAGGTCCCTAAAGTAACCACATAGCTTTATTAAGGATTATTAAAGAGAAATTTCTCTAACCATTCAATAATGCAACACCAATGTATTTCCAAGATCTTCATCCTTCGTCAATTTATCCTTTAAAGAGGTTAAGAGAGGAATATTCATTCTACATAATAGCACTCTAAATCCAATTATTCATAGACTTGTAATTATCTCCTAACCACTCCCCAATAGGTTCCATCAATCCAATTACATAGGAATTATTCCAAATCAACATAAGAGATTGTTAATTTCATGCATTCTTTATGTATAGAGTGTGGAGACAAAATAAAAATTCAAGAAAAGTCATCAAGATATCAAATGAATTTCCCATACATTTAAAGACGTTAGATCAATGATGCAAACAATTTAGTAAGGTTGTAATCTATTGACTCCATTAAAACCTAGAAATATTGCCTTAGTCCAGACTAGCACTCTCACACTCAAAAGAAGTGGTTAAAATATTAGAGTTATAGGATTAAGTGTACATCCATAAGAAAATATATTTCCATGTCAACATAAATGTTCTATGAAGACTATTCAATTTATCTAAGGTTTAATGACCCTAGAAACCTTTCCTTTGTATAAATATCCTTTACAAGCTTAGACTAGTCCTATTGTAGAGATGTAAACTTCATGCTACGACTCATAAATAATTCCACTCAATAACTTCATTTATTGTATGGTGCATATAGGTAAGGTAAACTCAATTACAAGAAGGTAATGCTTGCATAAAAAATTTAGTGAAATGCTCTTTTACAATGCAATATATGTGTGACCAAAAATTAAGATATTCTAGCCCTGACATATTAAGCCAACTTCCTTATAAATTTTCATTTCAACAAGCTTATCATGCCTTCAACCATAATATAAATATCGTTCATGCTAATCAAAATCATCATAATTCAAAATATAAACTACAATTATGTATGTAATGAAATACTCATGAAAGGTATACACAAGAGGCTCTTTCCATTTATTAGACAAAATTTAACATTCCATTACAATTGTAAAGGTATAACTCTTTCATATATATAATTTATCACAATTGTTTCATATCAACACTAAATACAAGTATAACAAGTAAAGTAAGTTACAGAAAATCTATGAACCGAGCAAGAACACTTTTTTGAAATTGTAGCTACCAACAAACTAACTGAGGGTGAACATTTTTCCACCTAACCATAGGCTTAGCTACACTTAATCTATATATACTTGGAAAACCCCTCACCATACAATGTTATCACTAGGGTGAATTCACCAACACTCAAGTCTTATTGTCATAAGAGAAACTCTCTTGTAGGTATGAATTCAACAAGAAAGTTTATTTCTCCACTGGGCATAAAGCCTTCACAACATATAGGTTATTCTCTGTTCACTTGCATGGCACCTAAAGGAATCCCTTTACTATTTCATAACTCATCAATGATCCCCCTCCCTTGTCCTATCTCTGAACACCTGGTCATGCACCAAATAACAACCCACACACTCAGAAAGTTTAAGACTTTCTTTGCAGTGCTAGTTCAATGTAGAAAATTGAATATTTACTTCTTCAATTTCTCAAGAATGGTTGGATTATTGATCACTCTTTGTTGCATGCACACCCATGCTCATCTCCCACTCATGCACCTTTATTTTCCATATACCCAAAAATTCACGAATTTTCTTCTTCTTCTCATTTAATTTAGGTCATCCACAAATTTCAAGGAGGATACTCTTGCATAATCCTTACATTTACTATTGAAATACTTCTCAACCACCCTCTCATAGTTCACTAATTATGGGGAAAGAGATATTTAACCAAATAGGCCTCCTCATTTAATGACATTGCATAAGAGGGAAAATGAGGGAAATATATTTGAATTAAAAACAATGAGATGGTTTTGGCAAGGGTGACCTAGAATTGTCTATAACATAAACCTCAAAAACCCTAACCATTCCATACTCATGGTATCATGGTCTCTACAAATACTCCCGCCTCGAACAAGTGCTTGGAATTTGTTATTAATTAGAAATAAGATACATGTAGACTATTTTGTATTTATCTAGTTCAACTTGGTATAATGACAAAATATTCATGTTGGGATAAATAATGCTAACATAGTTAATTACAATTTAAACTAGGGATCAAAATCGGTTTATTACATAATTCACTTTAAATTTCAAGAATTTTAATAAGATCTCCTCTCTTCATGCTTTAAGGTAATTTACCTCCTTTGCTAATGCCCTCTATTATCCATTTTCAATAAAGTTGTCAGTTAATGTCTCAAACAAACATTTGAACTTTTTTCAAGGAAATGTCTCCTACATCATTCATTCTCATTTTGTACTTTTTTTTGTTTGACTTCACAGTAAAGTTGTTAATTGGTGTCTTAAAAGGATGTTTGAACTTTTTTAAAGGTGATATCTTCTTCTTCTACATCATTTGAACTTTTTTCAAGGAAATATCTCCTATCATTCAATCATTCTCACTTTGTATTTTTTTGTGATCTTTGACTTTATAGTAAAGTTGTCAATTGATGTCTTAAAAGGAAATTTGAACCTTTTTCAAGGTAATATCTCCCTCTACATCACACACTCTTACTTTGTACTTTGTTTATTCTTAGAATTTAAGCATAACAAACATTCTTCTCTTAGTACTTATGTACTTTGGTTTCATTCTTCTTACTTTAGTCTTCCTTTTCTTACTTCTCATTTAAATTGCTTAAATATAATCTTTTAGCCACTAATTTATCACAACATAAATCTTTATACTCGAATTCATTCTTCTTGCTTTAATAAGTTTAACCTTTTAACCATAAATCCCTCATAACATAAATGGTTATACATAACCATCTCACTGGAAAACTTTTAACCCTTTAATAATTATTTTATATTTTTACACTCTTTTAAAGAATCTATATATATCCTCATTCCTTCTCTCTTTCACCTATCTTTCTTTCCTTTAATCTTGTATTTTCTCAGATCCTACTCAAAGTTATGACTAGAGCTTCAATAACGCTTATATTATTACACCAAGAGGCCCTCTCACCCAGTATGGAAAAGATGTTGTAATGTCCTATTATGTTCTGTAAACTTTTTTACTCATCAAAATAAGGGAATAAAATTAAATTAGAGATGTCAAATTATTTAAAATAAATTAAAATTAAAAAATTATAACAAACTAATGCTTACAAATATTGTTACAATAATTAAAATACAATTGAGGTCCTAGAGTCAATTTACTGTTGGCAGTTTTTAGGCTCCAGGTTTTAACAACCCATGGTATATATATATATATATATATATATATATATAAGTGAAGATCCATCTTAACTTTGGATCTATCAATCATTCAGAGGGATCAAAGCTCTTGAGGTGTAAACTTTTCCTCAAGTTTTACATTCAAAAAAGAGGCTTGCACCTTGAGGGATTTGATCCAAAGCTATATATATATATATATATATATATATATATATATATATATATATATATAAAACAAACGAAGACCCATCTTAACTCTAGATGTATCAATTATTGAGAGGGATCAAATCTCTCGAAGTACAAACTTTTCCTCGAGTTTTACACTCAAAAAAGATATTTGCACCTTGAGAGATCTGATTTGTCTCGACACTTGATAAATCCATAATTAAAATGAAACTAAATTAATTATATAACAACGTCCTATATACTTAATTGTTACACCAAATCCACTAATTCTATATATAATTAAAAATAACAATGTAAACTTTGAAATGAGAACTATAAACTCAAAACGGGAACTCTAGCCAAAAAACCCCGAAAAAACATCAAAAACAATGCTAAAAACTAAAAGTGTTGATGTCGGAACAACACCTTTTTTTTTCCAGGGTAAATTTTCGACATGTTTTAAAAATGGCGGTGAAAACCAATTTTTTGTGCAAAAATTGTCCAAAAAATACCCTCAAAACGAAGTGCTGATGTTCGAATAACATTTTTTTTTCTCAATGGTAAATTTTGTGCAGAAAACGCCCTCAAAACGAAAAGTGTTGATGCTAGGATCACAAATTGTTTTTCAAGGGTAAAATTTCAACATTTCAAAATAATAGCATAAAATATTTTATCATGAGCCCAAAAAAATCAAAATTTCATATAAAAAAATAAATAAATTAAAATTAAAAATTAAAAAGTTAAAACAATGAAAAAAACACAAAACAAAAAAAATAAAAATAAAAATAACAAAACATAAATAAAAATATATACTAAAAACAAAACATAAAATAAAAACAAAAACAAAAAAAACAAACATCAAAAATAAAAATGGAAATAAAAAACAAAATTAACCAATAAAAAATAAGAATTAAAAAACTAGAAAAAAAAATTACAAATTATAAACAAATAAATAGTAAAAAAAACATATTAAAAAAAAAAAACAAAACAAATATGTAAACTAAAAAATTTGGGAAAAGAAAAAAATACACATTAAAAAAACGCTAAAATTAAGTTGGTAAAATAGAAAAATTAAAAAAAACATTAACAATAAATAATAAAAAAAAAATGAAAATTAAAAACAAACTAGATTTAAAAAAAAAAAAAAGGAAAATTAACAAAAAAAAAATTAAAACTAGTGAAATTAAAATTAAAATGATGATTACTTAAAAAAATAAATGTATATATATATATATATATATATATATCTGACAAAAAATAAATAAAAAATGTTAAAAAAAAAAATTGTTTCCTAATCCATAAAAGAATTTGGAAAAAAAAAAATTAAAATTAAAATTATATATATAAAATTAAGTTGGTAAAAATAGAAAGATTAAAAAAATCATTAGCAAAAACTAACAAAAATTAAAACAAACTAGATTAAACAAAATTAGAAAATTAACAAAAAATTAAAAATTAAAAACTAGTAAAATTACTATTAAAAGCATTTAGAAAAAAACTAAAAAGACAAAAATAAACTCAAATTATTAAAAAACAAAAAAAAATATCAAAATTTTAAAAATATACGTATTTTCCAATTAAAAAAAAAATAAAATTAAAAAACATTTTAAACTTAAAAAAAATGTGTTTTTTATTTTTAAAAATAAAAATAAATTTTTTTATTAAATTTTTATTATTTATTTAAAAACAAACAAAAAAAAATTTATTAAAAATTTTTAATAAAAATTATTAAATTTTAATTTAATAAACAATTAAAATAAAACTTAAATTTTAAACCCTAAGAATTAAATTATTAAAAAAACTTATCAAATAATTTTAATAAAAAATAAAATTTAATGTTTGTTTTTTTTTAAACGATTTTTTTTTTAATTTAAAAAATATATATATATTAAATTTTATTAAAAATTAAATTATTAAAAAAATTTAACAAAAAGTTCTAATAAGAATTAAATTTTATTTTTTTTTTTAAATTTTGATTTTATAAAAAATAAATAAATCAAAAAATTAGTTTGTGCCCCCTGGGGCGATTCCCGTAATCGCCCTCGGGTGGCTGGCCGGCCCTGGGGCGATTCCGAGAATCGCCCCAGGGCCGACCAGCCGCCCGGGGACGATTCTCGGAATCGCTCGAGGGCCGGCCAGCTGCCCGGGGGTGGCGTGGCTGGGGGCGGGGGGTCTGCACGCAGACCCCTGCCCCCGACCGTGCCATCCCCGGGCGGCTGGCCGGCCCTGGGGCGATTCCGGCAAACCCCCCGCCCCCGGTCGCGCCAACCTCGGGCGGCTGGCCGGCCCTTGGGCGATTCCGGGAATCGCCCCAGGGCCGGCCAGCCGCCCGGGCGCGATTCTGGGAATCGCCCCAGGGGGCGCAAACTAATTTTTTTTTTTTTTTATTTTTTATAAAATCAAAATTTAAAAAAAATTAAAATTTAATTCTTATTAAAAAAAAAATTTAAATTTTTTAATAATTTAATTTTTAATGAAATTTGATATATATATTTTTTAATAATAATAATAATAAAAATAAAACCAATGTTTTAAATTGTTTTTTTATTTTTTTTGAAAAAAATTGTTTATTTTTTTTTTTTTTTTTTTTTTTTAATAAAAACAAAATTTGTTTAAAAAAAAAATTATTATTTATTTTTAAATAAAATATATATGTTTAATAAAAAATAATTGCATTTTTTCTTTTTTTAAATAAAAAATAGGCGCTTTTTTGGGTTTTTTTTAATTTAAATTTGTTTTTGTGTTTTTTTTATATTAATTTAATAGTTTTTTAATTTTTCCCGTTAATTTTCTATTTTTTTTTAAAACTAGTTTGTTTTTTTTTTTTTTTTTCCCAGTTTTTGCTAATGTTTTTTTTAATTTCTCTATTTTTACTTACTTAATTTTATAAATATATTTTTTTTTAATTTTGTGTTTTTTTCCAAATTCTTTGATGGTTTGTGAGATATTTTTTTTTTAATATTAATTTTACTAGCTTTTTTAATTTTTTTTTTTGTTATTCTTCTATTTCTTTTTTTTAAACTAGTTTGTTTTTAATTTTTTTTTCTTTTCCCTAGTTTTTGCTAATGTTTTTTTTTAATTTCTCAATATTTACTTACTTAATTATATATATATATTTAATTTTGTTTTTTTTTTCCAAATTCTTTTATGGTTTATGAGATAATTTTTTTTTGACATTTTTTATTTTTTACATATATTTTTATATTTGTTTTTTAGAGACAATTATTTCATTTGGATTGAAAATTTAATTAACAATGTATAAATATGTAGTATATCGAAAATGTAAAATATCGACATTCTTCTTTAAATATGCAAATCAATAAAAACCCCACTACAAAAAAAAATAAAAACTAGAAAATATGAAAAAGAAGACCACTTCCAAAATTATTAAATTTACTAAATAATTATTTACATTTCATATGTTAGAAAAATTTAAAGTCAAAACATAGGTCTTTTAAAAAAAGGGTCTGATGCAAAATAACCACTTTTTTAAATCAGCATGAAAATCACTACCATTCTAAAACGCAATGTACATAAAAAAAAAAAAATTGAAGTGCCAAAAACTATGCTTTAAAAAAAACATGTGTGTTCTGCATCACCCCTTTTCAAAATCGAGTCATTTTTTTGCTATCTCTACAAAACGAGTAACAGTAGCAGTTCCCGTTTCAAAGTTTATATTGTTAAATGAAAACCTTAACAAAACCATGTTATAATATCACATATTAAAAACTATACAAAATCTTAACCTATAATATATACTTAATTGTCACACCAAAAGCATAGTAACATATATGTTTATATCAAATCTTAATCTTAACAGTGTTATTTATACTCCTTGGTCACACCAACGGCATAGTAACACATACATATTTATAGGACTTATAATACTTTGAGTGTTCTGACAATTTCTATATTTCTCCTTTTTATCTTCATATTATATTTCCGTATATCTCAAGTTATGTATAGTGTTCATTTCCCATCTTGACCATGCCTAGTCAAGTCAAATTAAAGGAGATTTGATTCCACTATAGTCTTATAGCTTTCTTAATTATTATGAGTGTACTTTTATGCATACAAAATAAAATCTGGACCAAGTTATTCACTATGTATACACATAAATTATTAATTAAATTCATTACATTATTTGGCTTAGCCGAAAAGATGGGCCAAGTTATTTAATTTCCATATAACCATTGATTGACTTCATTACATTTTTGGCTCAATAAGATATTGAGATCAAGTGAATCATGCCATGGGGCCTCCCCACTTTAAGACCAAATAGATTCCATCGTTATTACAACCCTTCGTTTCTTATCTTCAAAAGAACATTTATTACCGGTATATACTTCGTTGTGATACTTTAGACTTTATATTTATTACGAGTATATATTTCATTTTGATACTTCATTTGTATCCTCTAACACTTTTTTGATGTATGCATTTACTGAATCTACACAAGATTTTCAATCTCATATAAAGTGAAGATGTAGGACACTCTTTATAAATTACATTACATGATATGTTTAGCAATATGATAAATAACATGAACAGGAAAATGACATGATGATAAAGACTATATATATGGCTAATAATAGGATAAGAATGTTAATTGAGTTTATTTTGAGTTGTCAGGAACATTATTTTTCTTGTCAAGATTTAAATTTTCATTTTTATATGTGATATGATGAAATAAAAATATTTTTTATGAAAAAATTTAAAACAATAAACATAAGATTAATATGAACAAAAATAATAATGTGATTTTGAAAAACAAAACTCACATTTAAAAAAAAAAATTATCTCAATTTTATGATTTATGACTAACTGTTATTATATAAGAGATTAATTTAATTATTTAATATAATATCTATTCAATCTATTTGATTATGAAATTAAGTCCATTTCAAAAAGTTAATCATCTTCGCTTGCACAAATATAATGCTTTTAATATCTTATATTATTTACATAAAATTTCTATGTTTCAATCAGTAAACCAGAAATTAACAATATCTTATATTATTTACATAAAATTTCTATGTTTCAATCAGTAAACCAGAAATTAACAAAATACAATTGTATGCAACCATATTAAAGAAAAAATATAATAATTAATTCCTGCAATTATATATATAATTAACTTCAAATTTCCTAATTTATTATAGAGGAATTTTTAATGAAAAATATGCAATATGAATATAAATAGATTAGATATAGATCATAATGACTTGGTTTAATTTTGATTGTCGAAAGAAATGATTCTTATTCTTTTCTAGTAAATTGAATTATCATTTTCAAGTTGGTTAATGTTTTGATCTACGTGACCATGATTATAGAAAAACTTTCACTAAAAAATAAATATAAATAATTTGATTATAAATCATATTAACCATAACTAATTGTGATAATTGAGAAAAAATATTTTTTTCAATTTTCATAAATAACATATTAAACCTTTTAAATTTTTTATATTATATCTATTTTTACATGGGCATGGTTGTGAATTTACATTAATTAACTTTCTACTTATTAAAGTTTTGCTTGCATGACCATGATTGTGGAGGAACTTTCAATGAAAAATATGCATATGAATATAAATAGATTAGATATGGATCATAATGACTGATAGAACTTTGATTGTTGAAAGAAATGATTCTTATTCTTTTCTAGTAAATTGAATTATTATTTTTAATTTGTTTAATATTTTAATTTACATGACCATGATTATAGAAAAACTTCTATTAAAAAGTATGCAATATAAATATAAATAAATTGATATAAATTATATTAATCATAACTAATTTTGATCATTCATAAAAATGTTTTTTTTCCAATTTTCATAAATAGCATATTAAACTTTTTAAAAACTCTATATTAAATCTATATTGAAAATCTTTTAACTTTCAATTTTTTATATAAATAAACACCTTCAATTTTTTAATATAAATAAACACCTTCTATTGCATTACAAAAATTGAGTTATATGGATATATAGAGAAACACGAGCATAGATTAGGCTTGCTTGCTAACTGAAAACACCCATCAAAATTCCAGCCACTACTTTGTTTAGCCACCTAAAACTAAACATTTAAATAATCATTACTATATACTAATTTTTATTCAAAAATATTGTTATGAATGAAATATCACTATAAAATGACTTTGAACTACTTTGTTTAGCCACCTAAAACTAAACATTTAAATAATCACTGCCTTATACTAATTTTTATTCAAAAATATTGCTATGAATGAAATATCACTGTAAAATGACTCTGAAATGAGGGAGAAGAACTACTTTGTTAAGCAACCTAGAACTAAACATTTAAATAATCATTACTATATACTAAATTTTATTCAAAAATATTGTTATGAATGAAATATTACTGTAAAATGACTGAGAAGTGGGAGAAGTTAATTTGCACTTGCAAAGCTATTGTTTTGAATTACTTATTTTTGGTAACCTTGGCACATCTTCATCATGTCCAATATATCACCCTGATCCTGATGGGGAATTGAACCAGTGACTTCACATCAAAGAGTACCTTAATAAAGCACCTGATCGTTGTCTATCCAAGACCTTCTAGACTGCTTTGAATAATTCTTATTCAAAAATATGACAATTAAATTAAGCCATGTGAATGTGAATTTAAATTTAAATGGTTAGACATTGATTTATTTGGCATTTTGTTAAAATATGACTATCAAGTAAGCAATGTGAATTTAAATGGTTAGACATTGATTTATTTGGCATTTTGTTATAATTTTATTTGAATTTATTTCAGTATTTTAACAAAAGATCTATATTCACATAAAGAATAATTGTTCTTGAAGTAGACATGATAGGAAATCCAAATAATTGACCTATGTGGAATAAATCCATTTAAGAGTTTGGCTGGGAATTCATATGTTTATATAATTGATTTAAATGAAATGTGCTAAAATTGGAGATATTTGAAACCAGAGTGACTATTTGGTGAAAGATCCCGTACTCAATTATTGGCCGGGACACGGAATTACTGGTGAGGAATCCGCAGTGGGATAAATGGATGAAATTAAATATAAAATAATATAATTTATATTACATGCCACGTGGCAGAAAGTTACAAGATTTCCTCTATAGAGAAAAAAAATGTAATCGTACGGTAAATAATAATATTTGACAGAAAAATGCATCAAATGAATTGACCAATTGGTAAAGTAAGGGGAAAGTGCAGTCACAGAATTAATGGCAGCAGAGACGAAATGAAGAAAAGAATTGGGAGCAGAGGAGCTCCAGGGGGGAGTTGTGTGGTAGTTGCAGAGCTGGTCTCGTTCTGGGCGAGGACGGCAGAGGCGTTATAGTTGGGGTTGGCGCCGTACAAATACTGGACGCCATCCACGTCATCAAGGACGAGGTCGACTTTTCTGGTTCGCGGCGCGATGCTGGGGTACATGACGGCGTCTTTCTCGGTCGTGTGGCCGAGGCCGAGCAGGTGGCCGATCTCGTGGGTGGCGATGGACTCCAGATCAATGGCCGTGGCGGCTGAGTCGGACGACAGGTCGATGGTCCACGACTCGGCGGCGTCCAGGTGGAAGCGGCCGTCGGGCGGGGAGAAGGAATGGGCGAGGGTCCCGAGGGGTCCGTCGAAGGCGTGCCCGTCGCCGTGGTCGCCGCTGTAGAACCCGACCTTGATGTCGGCGGAGGAATAATCGGAGCTCTCGGTGAACGTTATGGGGATCACGTCGGCCCAGCGCTTGAAGGCGCGGCCGACCACGGTGCTGAGCTCCGCCAGGCTGATCTCCGAGAGCACCTCGTGGTCCGGCGAGAAGGCGTAGCTGAGCACCCTCTTGTCGGGTCCCCAGCGGGGGCTCCCCGGGAAGAACGTGTACAGACCACGCCCCCGCATGGCGGAGCTCCCGTTGATGATGTCCTCGCGGCCGCACCGCGGCACCATGAGCTGCGAAATCGTGGCCTCGTCCAGGACCCCGGTAACGTTGAGCCCGAAGTTTTTCTGGTATGTCCGCACCGCGCTCTCCACGGCCTCGTCGAAGTCCTCGGTCACGTTGTTCTGCGCGCTGAGGTAACCGAAGCGGTGGAAGTAGCGCTTCAGGTCCGGCAGGCCCTGCATCCGGTCGCCCTTGCAGGCGTTCGTCAGGTTCCTGAAACCTTCCCAGGCCCCGGCCGCTACAGCAGAATTAGAATTCATAAAACCCGGAGCGGGATAGAAATTCGGAAGAGTTTTCGGCTGAAATCCATAGGCACCCAACGCGATTACGCTAAAACAATACGCAGCAACTATAATTAAAATCATGTCTCGCCTCGCCATGATTTTTTTCCTTTTTTTCCCTGCGAATCCCTGTACCCTGCAACCTTTGAAACAATTAACGTGATACGATAATTTCTCCAACCCGACACGGATTATAAGTCCGAGGGGCGAGAGACGTATAAGCTATTGCGTTGCAACTTCATGTCCTAATTGCTTTCGTCACCGCTCTCAGCTGTTGATTTTTGAAGAAGAAGAAGAAAACCTGTCGAAACACGGAACGGTAGAGTTTTCCATTGACACAAAAGTTACATGTCCTTATAATAATTGATCTTATATTATAAGTAGAATTTGAGTGGGTTTAATAATTATAAGTATGAATTTTGTGAGGTAAGAAGCTAAAGTTGTTTTTTTTTTTTTTTTTAATTTGTTGGAATTATTTTGGTTAATTTCATGATTAAATTTTAAATTCAAGAGTCTTTATAAGCTAAATATATCATGCTTTTATGATTTAGAAAAAGTTGAGATTCTATCACAATGCAATTCATAAGCTAGATATATTAGGAATTTATGACTTAGCAAGAGTCCAAATTCCACAAGGAGAGGGCACAAGAGTAGCTGTAAGATAAATATACCAAGCTTTTATGATTTAGCAAAAGCTAAGACTCCACCAAGATGCAACTCATAAGCTAGATATATCAGGGATTTATGACTTAGCAAGAGTCAAGACTCCACCACCAAAAGGTAGACTAGTTTTCCATTGACACAAAAGGTAAAGTCACATCTGCTAATTGATATTATTAGTAGCATTTGAATGGGTTTAATGATTAAGAGTATGAGTTGTTTCATGCAAGTTTATATATTCAATTTGAAAGAAGTAAAATATGTTTACATTCTTAAACACTTGTTTTATTTTTCTTTTATTTTATAATCATGATGAATTGGTAATTCCTTAGAGTAATATGGATCAAGCCAACCATCAAACCTTGTGGTTGCAACTATAAGACTAAGAGTATATCCAACAACCTGTAAGTCAAATATACAAGGTATTTACGACTTAACAAGGGTTGAGACTCCAAGGATGCAACCCATAAGCTAGATATACAAGGAATTTATGACTTATCAAGAGCTGAGAGTCCACCAGGATGCAACCCCTAAGCCAAACATACCAAGAACTTATGATTTAGTAACAACCTAGACTCCATGAGGATGCAACCAAATATACGATGAATTTATGATTTAGGAAGAGCCTAGACTCCAAGAGGATGAAGCCCGTAAGCTAGATATACCAAGAATTTATGACTTAGCTAGGGTGGAAACTAAAGGAGGATGGGCCACACCTTAGTAAACTTTAAATCTTTATGAGAAAGTAAGACCCTTATCCTTTTTTTATTTTAGCCATGGTGAAAATGAATTGATCACTAGGGTGATGTCAAACCTAGCTCCTGCCACAATAACACCAAGAGTATATCAGCACCTCATAAACCAGATAGACCAGGAATTTATGACTTAGCTCAAGCCTAAACTACAAGAGGATGGGGGGACACCTTAAACTTTAGCAATCAAACCTTTATATAGAAGCAAGTGCCTTATCCAATTTTTTTAACCATGGTGAATTGGTAACAAGTTGGAGTAATCTCGGCGAAGCCCAAAATCAAACCTAGTCGTGTCAAGTTGCCACTATAAAGCCTAAACTACAAGAGGATGGGGGACACCTTAAACTTTAGCAATCAAATCTTTATATAGAAGCAAGTGCCTTATCCCATTTTTTAACCATGGTGAATTGGTAACAAGTTGGAGTAATCTGGGCTAAGCCCAAGATCAAACCTAGTTGTTGCCACTATAACACCAAGTGTATATCCAGTTGCCACTATAACACCCAGCCGGATACACCACGAATTTATGACTTAGGAAGAGGGGAGACACCTCCTTAAACTTTGCAATAAATCTTTATGTGGAAGCAAGTCCCTTCTTCTCTTTTATTTAACCATGGTGAATTGGTAAATAGTTGGAGTAGTCTAGGAAAGACCCAAGATCAAGCCTAGCTATGAAGCTATAACACCATGAGTATATTTAACAACCCCTACGCTAGATATACTAGGAATTTATGACTTACCAAGAGTGCAAATCTTGATGAAGAAACCAGTGGTTTATTCCTTTTATTAACCATAGTGAATTCTTGAGGCCCAAGATCAAACCTAATCGCTACCACTATAACATCAAAAGTATATCCAATCTTTCGTAAGCTAAATATACTAGAAAATATAATTTAGCAAAAAAAAGACTCCATAAAAATATACCAAAAAATATGACTGAGCAAAAAACGAGACTCCACAAAGATGAAAACAACTCTGTAAACTTTAGCAATCAAATATGTATGAAAAAACAAATTCTTATCTTAAAAACAAAAAAATTTCATATACCCAAACACCAATGTGATATCTAACCTGAACCAATCTTAAAAAAAATTATGATTATCAATATCTTAATAATAAAAAAGGAGAACAGCATTATCACTCCCTTCACGTCTCATATAACCTCGATTCCATAAGAGGGAGGTAGGTGAAAATTCGGTATAAACCCCAAACGACATGGGTTTTTTAACACACTGCAAATTGGTTTAGTATTTGTTGTTCATTATTTAAAATTTCTTTAATCAATCTTCAGGATTTGTTAGTAAGTGGTGGATAACCCACTTTGTAGAATGTTAGAAAAAGACTTGTTCCTCGTCTTCTAGAGGCTCTACATTTTCGCAATTGTACAGTTGACCGAAACAGTATCTAGAGCAAGCATGCTTCTGCCTAATTGCTGAGTCAAATCTTAAACGCGCTGCCGGTACAGTTACAGTGACATCATCATCCATTCACTACAAATACGGAGACTTTCTGTTATACAAATACCAGATTTTGGAAGTTTCTTTTTATCAATACGCATTTCCCTTTTTTCTGACAGTGACTTTATGGAAAAACTCAATATCAATTTATCTGGTAAGTTTAGGTTTATATTTTGTCCTTTTACCTTTTTTCTCACCTAAGATTCTGTGAATGGTAGATTTTGATTTTAGTGGTAAATAGTATAGTTACTAAGTTTGAATTTCAATTCGGATTTATCTGCAATCTAATAATGCTTTTTTACAATTTAGACAAAGAAAAAAGCTCATTAAATGAGTTAAAACAATTTTGAAATAATCCTGTCTATTTTTTTTTTTATATACTCTTAATCAACTAGATCCTTGATTTATAATTTGGTTATCCAATAATGTTTTTTACAATTTAGGCAAAGAAAAAGCTCATTAAATCAGTTAAAACAACTTTGAAATATCCTGCCCATATTATCCTTATGTATAGTAAACAAATAGATCCTCGACGAATAATTCAGCTATCCAATAATGTTTTTTTATGATTTAGACAAAGAAAAAGCTCATTAAATCAGTTAAAACAGCTTTGAAATATCTGGCCCATATTATCGTTATGTACTGTTAAACAAATAGATCCTTGATGAATAATTTGGCTGAATTCAACGAACTTTCGATTTTTTTTTACCAGTTAGCCCGAATTTGGTAACTATGAACTAAAAAATGGATTTTAATGAATATGGAGTAAAATTAATGGCATTTTCTAACTATTATATGTTTTGGAGTTTTTGTCAGGAATATGGTATTTTTTTTTGGTTAAATCTTGATCTTTGTTGTTTAAAATGAGTTTTTGACTATATATACGGATTCGACACCCTGAAAGCCCTGGGATACAATTGTGGAGAGTTAGCAATTAAAACCTCTGCTTTCAACAAATCGCTACCAAATTATAAACAAATTATTATGCGAATAACCTTCCAAAACATAAAACAGATAGACTACACCAAAATGAACACATCACTTTACTTCTTTAATTTATTATCATTAAAACATATGTGAATTATAAATTAGAATAAATATAAAGCAACGTTAATAATTGACTTCTGTAATAATAGATGCTAATAAATGTGAAGTAAAATTTACACTAAATTTTTTTCCATAATTATTCAATATATAAAAAATTTCCAATCACAATCACCTAATGTGATAAATCATCAAGACACAAATTTATCAAAAAAAACAAAAAGACGATAATGAATCACAAAACTCTACCTTCAAAAATATTTATTTTATTATGTAAAAACATCTTTATCCATTGAAATTTTTCACTTATTAAATTTACAAAAATTATATATTTAAAGACTTAAAAATATTAATTTAATTAAACTTAAAATCACAATACTCCGAAAGTTTTTCAATGCACTTTCCTCGAAAGTCTCAATTTATCTGATTGGAAAATCGATTTTTTACGAGATTTTATGTTTTAAAGTTTTTCCGAAGCATCTTCATGGACATGCGTCCTCTACCTTTCTACTGAATCGAATCCCCCTGAGATTATGTGGCTACGTTTTTTATCCATTTAGTTATTTTATTATAATATAAATAAAATTTATTTTATTTTTTTTAACAATTTAATTGTTTTATTATAATCTAAATAAAATTTAATTTAAATTAATTTTTAATATAAAATTTTTTAAATCAAGATCGAATTTTACATGGATAAATATATTATTATATTTTTAAAATGCATGAAAGGTACTAGATTGAATAATGGAGATTCATTACATCATTATTTCAATTTCATTTTTATTTTTATTTTATTATGGATAAATATATTATTATATTTTAAAAGTGGATGAAAAATACATTATTTTATTTTCATTTTTATTTTAATAATAATTTATTTTGTTATATGAGTATGAGTTTATAAAATATTATTTTTTTTAGTTTTATTTTTCAATAATAAATTTATTGTATTTTGAATAAGAGTTGATAAAAAAATCAGTTTATTATTAGTGTTTATTAACCTTTTAATTTATATAATTACATTAATTATAAATAAAATTATTTTTATATATAAAATTGGTAAAAAATTAGTAATTTTTTTTTTCTTTTCTAATATATCTTTTTAATTTATTTTTGGATTGATTTGTGTTATTTAAACTAGTATTTTTGATTGCATATATTGATTTAGCACTCTGAAAAAACTCTCTAGGGCACTCTGATTGTGCGGGCGCATCAAGCTTATGATTTCTCTCTTTTTTATTTCTTTTTGGATTGATTTGTGTTATTTAAATTGGTTTTTTGACTGCATATATGGATTCAACACTGTGAAAAACCCTAGGGCACTTGGATTGTGCAGGGATTACCATCAAACTTCTGATTTCAATAAATTCCTACCAGATTTTAGAGAAATTAGATGTAGAAAAGCTTCCAAAAAGTTGCAATAAAGACAATTCACTTCTTTTTTGTATACATCTCCTTTTTTATTTTTATGTTTTTAACATTTTTCCTCTTAGAAAAACTTACAAAAAATAGTAATAAAGACAACTCACTTCTTTTTTGTATACATCTCTTTTATTATTTTTTTTAAAACATTTTTCCTCTTTCATACAGCTTGAGTGGGCCTAATGCTTAAGAGCATGTGTTTCCTCCTAAAAGGTCACAAGTTCAAAACCAAAGGGGGTAGAGTATGTATGCCTCCCTAGACTTAGGGGGTAGATTATGTATGCCTCCCTAGACTTAGTGGGTAGAGTATGTATGTCTTCGTAGACTTAGCAGTCAAATGGCTGCGTCGAAATAGATCTCTTGTATCACAAATGAGAGAGTCTCACACACCAATTTAATGTCCGATTTGACCGAATCCCTTATCCTAATTTGAAAAACTATAATTTTTTTTCCAACTAAAAAATCATGCATTTGAAAAACTATGCTTATAACTTTTAGGCAACATTATCATAATTGGTTTGTTATGTTTCAAAATGTTCAGGAAATCAAATAAATTTAGACCGGTGTACGGGATGATATTACATCATTACAAATCAATTCATTTAAAACAATAAATAATCTTTTAATGATAATGATAATAATTTTTTAATTTAATTAAAAACGAAAACGTGTCAGTGTCCATTAAAAGGATTCGTCAACCTTACGATTTAGCGTGCTTTTGTGTAATTGCTGAGGAGAGACCACCTCACCGACCTCTTTTAACTTAATAATTAGATTGACCATTTATATTATCTCTTTTTTTATTCATTTAATTATTTTTTTTATATTTTGATTAATTTAAATTACAATTTTAAAAATTTAAATAAAATTTAAATTTAAAAGTAATTAGTTTATTAAACCTATTATTGAATAAATAAAAATAAGAAATTTTATTTTATTTTTAACAATTTAAAAGAAATTCTAAAATAAAGTAAGCTACACTATAATATAAATGGAATAAAACCTATATATTTTATGGATTATTATGTTTTAGTTATATCTATTCTTAAAAGATTAAGTCATATATGTTTAAATATAAACGTATTCACATTTAGGCATATTCTTGTTTCAAAAATTAAACTATGCATATCTAAATATACAAATTGCAAAACTGCAAATGGCTAATCAAAATATTATTATTAAATATTAAAGATTATTATTAAATATTAAATCAGATTTAGGAAAATATATTTTATGTATATTTTTAAATTTATTAATTTAATTTAATAAATTTAAATTTAAATAAAATATAAATTCATTTAATTATAATATAATAATTTTTTATTTTAATGATGATGATGGTGGTGGTTAACGTCCATTGAGATCAAACTTTGGTTTATCGGTCTTAAAGAAACGAATTATTTAGTTTGATTTAAGATTTTATTCCTATGCTAAAAAAGGTTGGAGAGAAGCCTTCCCAGCTCACTATAATTTTGACATCGTAAAAGGCTAGGAAGGTTAGTATCGCAACATAGATTTTGAAACTGAGATCTAATGTGGTTGTACGCAGGGTACTTTGAGAGGAAGTGATTTTCATCCTCAATGTTCGTATGTTCACAAAGATGGCAAAACCTTTCCATCCATGGTGTTTTAGGAATTTCCTAACAACCCGTTGCACTATGGAGCTCATGAGAGTTCGTTATATTCTTGGCTATATTAATTTTCTTCTTTGAGCTAGTTAAAACAGAGAGATACTTTTGATTTTCTAGGGTGGGGTTGATGACCTCCTTATAATATCTTAATTTTCTTTTAGCTGCTAAATCTTTCTCACACCACATTTTTTCTTTGAACTTAGAAGTAATAATATTTTTAATGTTATTAATGTTTTGCAATGCAACATTCTCGTCGATCTCCCAATGGTTTAACCAGGCCCTGGTGTCTTTATACCAGCCTCGCTTGAGCCTTAGGTGGTTTTGGCTAGAATTTAAAGCTAGTCTACGAAGTTTATTGTCTCCTATGTTATTGAGTTTGTGCTTGTACAATAGAAGCCTAGTCATAGCTAGGCTCTCGATAGGGGAAAGACCCACTTCTATAAGGAGAATAGGATAGGGTGTGTTGCTTTTAATTTTGAGGTTATACGTTATAAAATGCTTCTGGATTTGCTCAATCTTTCTCCAAGATTCTCTAGAGATGCTACAACCCCAAACCTCACATCCACATAAGATAACCGGAGTGACTAAAGTTTCAAAGAGGAACTTCTTTCGATCCCACATTACGAGGTTTGTTGTTTTACAATTATTTTCAAGACCAAAATAAGCTTTCCACCCCCATTAATCCTTTTCTCAATGCTATAGTTCCAGTTGAGCTTGTGATGAATATCAATTCCTAGGTACTTGTAGGAAGATACTTCCTCCAAGTTACTATTGTCATACATAAAATTAGCGTAAGTGTCCTTCTTGGATTTGATAATCATAACTTTTGTTTTGTCAGTATTAAAAATCATACCGATGGTAGAGCAGAACTCCTTAAGAAGTCTAAGTTGCTTATCAAGATCAGATGGGCATCTTGTGAAAAGAACGATATCGTCAGCGTAGAGAAGAAGGATGATGACTATCCTAGCTAAGATTGTGCCAGCACATCCTACTTCCTCTAAACAACCTTCTAGCTTGTTGATGTAAATGCCAAATAGGGTAGGGGAGAGGGGGCAACCTTGTTTAACTCTGATACTACACTTAATATCTTTCAATCGCCCCTCATTGCTCTTTAGCTTGGCAATTACATTCTCGTATAACCTTATAGCGACAACTCTCAACTCAAAGGGAACCTTTAGCTTTTTTAATCTATTCCATAGGTTGTTTCTAGGAACCATATCAAAAGCCTTTATAAAGTCCACAAAGCAATAGAAGAGATTGGATTTATCATTGCGACATTCCTCCACAATGATCCTAAGCGTAACGAGGTGGTCTGTTGTTGAGTGCTACCTTCTAAAACCCGCTTGGCCTTTAGCCCTCTTACCTTCACTTTCAAGCCATATGCTCAACTTCTTTTCCAAAATAATATCATATAACTTGGCTAGGAGAGGGCTGATCATAATTGTTCGATAATTAGAGGGGTTATTTGTATCCCCACTTTTAAAAATAGGGATAATGAGACTTTGAGTCCATGGTTTAGGGAACCCTTGCTTGACCACTTGATTGAAAAGCTTGTGGATGTGGGGGATGAGGACATGACCTCTAATTTTAAGGATTTCCGCCTGGTAACCTTCAATGTCCTTAGCTTTCCCATTAGCCAAACGATTAATCCCAAAATCAATGTCTTCTAATGAGAAAACTTCTTTTGTAGTGAGCAGGGTTTCAAAGTTACCCATGACATTTCGAGATTCATAAAGCTTTTTAAGATAGGAATTCCAGTTGTGTAAAGCAATTTTATTATTATGTTTAGTTTTCCTAGTTAGAATCTGCCTCCAGAATTTCTTAGGAGCTACCTTAAAGAGGTGTAAGATATTCTCTTGTCTTTTACGAATATACTATCTTTTTTTCTTTTTAGTTAGGACTTTGTATATTTTTATCTTGTCAATTTTAAGAGATTCATCAACAACTTCCTTAATTTCTCTCCTCGCACTTTTACAATCTTTGTCATACCATGGGTTGGTTTTGCTATTTCTTTTATTGCTTGAAACTTCAATTGAGAACTTGTTAATAGAATATGAGAGGGTTGTAGTAAAGTTATGATAGAGTTCTTCTATGTTGTCTATACTAGATAAAGGAATCAAATTAGTTTTTAATTCATTTAGAAAGAGATCTTTTTTATTTCTATCAAAGATTAAGTTCTTTTGGCTATAAGTATTATCTTCTATGGGATCTCTATGCATGACAAAATTGAGAGTTATAAGTAAAGGCCTATGATCAGAGTTAGGCTTGTGGCTATTTAAGATTTCAAAATTAATTATTTCATTGTATAAAGGGAGATCGGAGATAACATAGTCTACCACGCTGCTACCAAGCCCATGAATGCAGGTCATCTAGCTAGAATTGGGCCACTTCTTTAGACCATTGCAAATTATGAGATCCTGAGCACTATAAAGCTTGACTAGCTCTGACCCAAACAAATTCTCCCCGCGGGCTTCAGAGCTCCTTTTGTACCTGCTAGCCAAATGAAGATCTTCGTCTAACCAAAGAGGATTAGGGTTGGAATGATTGCTTAGAAGGATAGATTGGTTGCTTGAAGTTCGAGCATTAAAGTCACCCATTAAAAGGATATTACCTTCATTCCTTAGGCTAGAAATATCATTCTCTAAACCATTGTAAGGACTATTTTTATCTAGATTCTTTTTCTTATAGAAGTTAGAATTGATGGGGGGAAAATAACAGATTGCTATGTATGTCTTTTTATCATAAATGTCAGTAATCTCTATCCAACTATATTGGTTGTAAGGGTCGTTTTTATAAATCCTAGCATGGGGAGAGATGTTCTTCTTAATGTAACAAGCTATACCCCCAATGCCTCTACGGGAGGATCGCTTGTTCCAGGTAGACCATAATGTAAAGCCATCTATGTTAGGGACCTTAGATTCTTCATGCTCCCAAGTTTCAACAAGCAAAATAATATCAACATCATTCGAGATCCAACTCAGCTTGGGGCCTTTGTTCCATGGAAAGCCCCGATAGTTCCAAGAAAGAATCTGGAGCATGTTGAATTGCTATTTATTATTATCTTTTTGGTTTCTATCTCGAATAATGACTTTTCTATTTCTGATTATTGCCCATTTTCCTTCCTTCTTAGCTTCCATTACCTTTTGAGCCTCCTTTCTTAATTCTGCTTGATCTTCTGGAATGCGATATTCATTTATAAATATTAATGTTCCTTTTATACTTGAGGTTTTACTAAGTATGTCATACTTATGGTCAGTAGAGCTCACCTTTATTCGTATTGGCCTTCCTTTATACTCAGTTAGTTTCCCCAAACTTGTTGCTTCTGTGAGACACGTTGTTTCAATTTGTAATCTGTTATGTAATTATGTCTGGGCTATGGCTAAAGTATCCTCGTCTACCTCCTCTTTCAAACCGAATATTATAAGGTTCAAGGCCCTTTTGTTACGCTCATGGTCTAATTCTATCAATTTTTTCATTTCATCTTTAATTAGTTTGATATCTAATTTACCTGCCATACTATCCAGGGTGAGGCAGCTATTAAATTTTTCTTCTAGCTAGTTCTTTAATCTTGTCCTTCATTTTAAGACTCTCTAAAGTATCGTCATCTCCTTGCTGGGATGCTTGGTTCATATCTTGGTTTTTTTTTTCTATAACCTGTAACCTAGTCTCCATTGCCTCCATTTTATTCTCCAATAGTTTTATTTTATTTTCTATTTGTTTTTGGATTTTGTCTTCAAGATATGTGAATTTATTTTCCAGCATGGCTTCTAACTCTTTTTGTAGCTTGACTTCTCTTTCTTCTCTACGTTTCTCTAAAGACTCTATATACTCATAGAGGCTCTGTAGAGTAACTGTGCTAGGTCTACCTTTGGTAATCTTTGGTAGCTGTGGTGAATTATTCATACTTGAAAATATATGAGCAAATATGTATTAGAAAGAGATAAATTATGTGTGCACCTGAGATCAACAAGCCAGACCATAGACCCACGTGCCCCAAATTGGATCGAACCACAGCCCACAAAACAGATACCAAATATTTTCACTGAATCTGCAAAAAATCCCTTAAATTTTTCTTCAAGCGGAGACATGGAGATTTTGACATAATTTGAATGATCGTAATCTTCCTTGATCCTTGCAGTCAATCTTCGCCAAAGAGAATGGCTAGGGTTTACGCAGGTTTCACTTTTCTCAAAGTATTATTTTCTTATTCCTTCAACTTGCGGCAGAGATGAGTGAATCTAGACAACAAAGATAATTTCCAAAATTCAATTTCAACAATTCGCTTATATGGCTAGATGTCCGAAAAAATCTCGTGCAGGCTCAAAACATGGAAGACGACAAACCAAAGAAGTTGATTATGCTCCAAAAAAAATTGAAGACAAATTAAAAAATTAAGTTATACATGTTTAAGTATAAACTCATTCAAATTATAAAATTACAAAAGAAACTCATTAAATCATTATTATATAAATTGAGATCAAAGAAAAATTAACTTCATATAAATTTATTAATTTGTTAATTTAATTGAATAGATTAATTTATTAATTTAATTGAAAAGATTTGAATAATTTTTTTATTTCACAAAATCTCTCTATATAGATTGAGATCAAGGAAAAATTAACTTTATTTTAATAAGTTTAATAATATATATTATATATTATTATATATTTTTATATTATATCTATATATTATATATATATATATATATATATATTATTATTATTATTATTATTATTATTATTATTATTATTATTATTATTATTATATAATAATAATATATATATAATATATGTACATGCATTTTTGAAGTGATTGGATTTTTTATATTAAATGTTATTGAAAAATAAATATATAAATAAAAAATAAACATTTTTATATATTTTATTTAATCCATTTTTATGCTAATTTAAAATTTATTGTAACTTTTTTATTTACCATAAGTAAATACTAAGTCAAACAATTTGCTACATGATAAGTGTACCTTCATACAAAAAGTCAGTGAAACAATTGGAGTTGTCTATAATGCGACTTTTTGAAGATTCCAGTGATGGAATCCGGCGGAAGAAATTGAGGTCAAATCTTGATTTCATGCAGTTAAAATGGTTTTTTAACTGCATATTTGGATTCAGCACCATGAAAAACCCCTGGGACGCTTTCATTGTGCAGAAACTAGCTATCAAACTTGTGATTCCAATAATTCCTGCCGGATTTCGACCGGAAAAATCCGCCAGAAAAGCTTTCAAAAAGTCGCATTATAGACAACTGCGAAACAATTTGCCACATGATAATTGTCACCTTTAACACAAAATGTCAATGTAACACCTACCATGCTGCACATTAAGCATTAAATTTTTTTGTTAACATGACATTTTCCACAATAAAAAAATCAGTAATAATCTCTCATATATATTTAGGGTTTTAAATACTCAGCACTCTCATGTTAGTTAATTGACATTTCAAAGTTCTAGATTTTTAACAACCATGGAACACCACACTAATTTGTTTTTACTAACCTTAAATGTATGTTAATGCATGTCTATTAATTGATGAGTATGAGCCTCAATTAAAAAACTCTTGATGTGGATACTATTGGATTATTTACATGTTTTCAATATGATAAATATTGAATATTCAACAACTTTACCTCGATGCCTACTTGGTCATGTTTGATGTGTTTGTAACATTGATTTCAGGTTGAGAATTTTAAATGTAGTTTTTACAATATAAAGTACTTACCTAATGGATAATGGACGTAAGTATTAGTAATAAATTTAATTTAGCGGAGACTTCCCCATATTGATCAATCTAGAGGAATTTCTTCCAAGTTTTCTATAAAAATGTGAAAAGAGTAACAATCCTACAAAATCTTCCATAATTATGTAGTTATAATAAGATAAATCTAAAAAACTTTGACCTTTATTGATATTTTGAATATTTAACTAATTAGTAATAGTCTCTATTTTGAAAGGGTTCATAATATTGCATTCATAAAATATTATATGTATTTTGAATATTTAACTAATTAGTAATAGTCTCTATTTTGAAAGGGTTCATAATATTGCATTCATAAAATATTATAGATTAAACCTATAGTATTTAAATGAATTAAAAATGGAGAGAAATATTCTTAAATTGAAAAATATTTTTATGTCACATCTTATGGATTCATGTCACATTTTTTCGATTTTTTTACTTGTTCTAGTAAGTTTATGTATTTGCTATATTATTTTTACAAACTAGATAATTGTTAACTCTTTAATCTTATCCTTAACTATGTCATGTTTATTCTTTAATATAATCTTTACACTTTTATTTCCTTAGTTTTTCTTTGTCTTATCCTTTTGTAAGGTATTTCAATTGCTTACTTGAGATTACATTATTAACACTAAGGGGAAGATTGTAATGGAAGGGAATAGGTTACGTTCACCCATGATATGTTATGAAATGGATATCATAATAGATTATCATTTACAAACATGTTGAGTGGAGAAAGAAATAGTAGGGTTATTGCTTTTGAAAGAAATAGTTGATGGAATGGCTTGTTCCAGTTAACTATACATATAGACACGTAAAGAAGGAAACATTATCTTGCATACCTTACATACCCATATGTAGTTAGAGGATGCTCAACTATAGATACCATATGTGAGGTAGATAGATTTGGGAAGTAGAACTACAACTCTTACTATAATATAGATTAGTGAGGTGACTACCTATGGTTCATGCTCTAGCTCTATCTTAGCACTCTTTTTGTTTGAGAAATTTAGATAATAGTTATTTGGCATTAATTTGATGTTATTTTGGTCTAATAAGTCTAATTAGCATTGGCAATTTGACATAAATAACATTTTTATGATGTTAACTCAATATTATATATGATCTCGTGCATTGAAATTAAGTTGAAGGTTCAACATAGACATTAGCTAGACATCTCTTAATTGGTGTTCATTATATCCTTCTTGATAGACCATGTGATAGGTGTCACATAAAAAAAAAACAGCATCTAATGTGCCACATGGTAGATTCTATGTAAAAAAAATTGATATATAATGTTCCATGTAGTAGGTATCACATTACAAAAAAGGCCAACATGGAACCTACCATGTACCACACTACTCATTATTGTTTTGCTAACGTGGCACTAACTGGTAAATTAATAATGGTCTCAAATACATCACTACAACATTGACATATGCTTCAATTGAATGTTTCCCTAATTACAATTAATTGATGGTGTAGGCTTCTTGATTTACAATAACCATGGAACTCCACAATAATTTGACATGTCTAATGTCAATTATATGTCAATGAAGTGTTAGTTAACTAACATATATGAACATCAAATAAAATATTAATGTGGATATTATTATGTTATTGATGTGTATTCAACATGATAAATGTTTAATATTAAACATCACTACCTTGACTCCTAGTATATGTTTAGGATATTCATGTTTGATTTGTATTTGAGGTTTGTAAAGTTGATTTCATGTAAAAAATAGTTCCAAAGGTAGTAGTGCTCCTTTTCCTTCTCTATTACATATGGCCCTAAGCCAATATGTTAGTGTCATTTTTTCAGGATTCTAGGTTCTCTCTAGTTTACATTGAAAGTAGGTGTTTGTATTCTATAAGGGATCTTTTGGTAGGATTACCCTCATGTAGTCATACACCAATCTTTGTAATTTGTCAAAAATCTAGACGTTATAGAAGGTCCACAACATATAGATCTATGATACCATTTTGTTAAAACACCTATTATGTTATTGTATATGAAACATGTTAGCACCAAACAAGACAATTGCAACAACTTTAGTATGCCAAATAACATTACACATATAAATGAATAATTCAACATGCTTCCCATAGAAATATCCTTGTCCTAGATAATCATGCATGATGGTGTACACGCATGTTCTACATAATGTAAACTACATCTACGTTGGAATGGATCTTAATACATCATATGTGTATACCTCTTCCCATAATTGTTGTAATTCATCGATCAATGGTTGAGGTAAAAATACATTCTCTTAGCTTGTTTTCTACTAGGAATTATGAGTCCACATAAGATGTTCATACTTCAAAAATAAGCCATGAGGAGGGGTGTTGGGGTCATGTTTTATCTCTGTTGTTTTCCAATAGAATTATATTCAATGTTTTGGAAAAAATACAAACTAACTACATCCTATGTTCAAATTGAATGCTTCATACTTTGTCCTTGAATTTATTGGTGAATACTTTATCCATATACTTCTTCTTATTTTTCACAAGAGCTGACGATTTTTATATTAAAAGGGTTTAAGTATAAAACTTTAGAATTACATGCTGATATTATTAGGAGGATCTTTCTCCAAAATTTATGTTTCTAGATTCCTACAGTTCCTATGTTCCAAATTCTTCATTTTTACATATGTAATTCTAATTATCATGTTGCAGCTTTTGTAACATTACTAGAAGAAATCTATGAAAAACAAAAAGTACATTTCATCCCTGAAACTAAATGAGGATTTGGAAGCCCTAAGAGGCATTGTCTTCTTCAGGAGTCTCCCGTTGAGGTTGATTCATTTGTATATTCCCCTCGTTAAATAGAGAGAACTCAAACTTCCCATGAACTTTTAGAATAGAATGAATTTTAGTGATCTAAATTCTTGTTGAGAGAAGGATATTATTTTGTTTCTTGGACTTTGTAAAAATGTGCACTTCATTTGAGAGAACCCTGTGCACCATATTTTTCTGGAAGGAGGCTGTAACCTAGATGCTACACACATAATTTACACATAACCTAAATTCCAAATATTTTTCCACTAGAAATCATGTTGTCTTGTTCTTAATTTGAAATTCATTGATAAATCCATCAAGGACCCATCTCCAACTAAGAGGAGACAAAAAATCATAATCACATGATTTAGAAGAGCCATGATATGACCACAACCACAAAATTCACTGGAGAAGGCCACGACAGAGACAAAACAATGAAATTGGGGCAAAATGAAAGATGAAGTGATAGACCAACAGAAAAAAGCAAACCTCCATGGGTGAGCCCACAAGATAATCTTAAGACTAAACAACAACTACCAATTACAAAGAAGAAAGAGAAAATAAACCAAGAAGATACCTATGATATGAATTAACCATGTCCAAAAGAACCAAGATAACCATTCTATTAGTGGAGGAGACAAACATTATAACAACCAAACCAAGTGGCCTATAGGTTCTTACCACCAGCAACCTCTATTATGCAACATAATGATTCTGTGTACTGTCCCCAACCAACTACATTATGAGATGAACAGGTTTTCTTCCATATGATTAATGCAATATCACCTGAGAGTTCCAGTAGTCCAAAGTCCCAAAATCCTTCACCATTTTAGGATAGAGGCTCATCCTTCCACTGTGCAAGAGATTGTATAATGTAGTAGCACCCTAGATAATGATTCGTGGGAAAAAGGTGTAAGTCTTTTCGGAGCTACTGGAGACCGACATGATAAGGAACTTATACTCTCCATTATAACCTAAAGGATGTGAGGAGATGGGTGTATCATGAGGAACAATCATTTTACTTTTCATGAGGGAGTTAGTGAACGGGATCATTTATGAGGTGACCTTACCAGTCTAAGACTCCATTAGGGAGATATGATCCTTTATTAGCCATCTAATCATCATTATTATTGTTTACCCTTAATATATGGTAAAATTGATATCTTGGGATTTGGTTCAAGAGATTAAAGATTATTTTAATGCTTTGAGCCATATTTGTGCCCTAGGGTAGATTTTTGCTCATGATTCTTTATATGATAAGGAATCTCTAATCACCGTAATTTCATGAATATTCATTTTCACTAGTTGTTTTATACCTTGGAATAAAGCATATTCTTTTGAAACATTATTAGTTTCCTTTCCTAATCCCGAAGTATATTTATATTCCTGTTGTTGCTTCCCATGGATTTCCTTTTGTTGCCCCATCAAAAAATAGAATGCGATTTTTGTGCTGAGATATCCATGTCCTGAAATCCTCTCTTGTGATTCTGATTTTCCAATGTTCTTTGGAATTTTTGTGTTTTAAAAGAGAAGGAGAGATATTAAATAAGTTGACCGAGTCAATTTCCCAGGGATCCAAGTTAGAGTCTTCATCCTTTATCCCTTTAGCCCTAAGAATTTCTCTTATGAGGGTTATAGTCTTTGCTATGACTTTGAGGTTATCTGTTTCCTCATTTTGCAATATGATTATATTTCTTGCTAGCCACAATTTCTAAAAACCACTTTTACATTCGGTTCCCATATCATTTTCAATTTATTCTTTCCATTGAAGGATTCCATGTAACATTTATACCATCTTCCCGCTATATTCGAAACATTGTAGGCTCCATGATTGTATTCCTAAGAGGTTTTAAAACTATGTCTCTAGTTTCCATGGAGGATGGAAATTAAATGATAAGGTGATCAATAGTATCCTAGTTGTTTTTTCATAGATAACACCTTGAGAGACCTTGTATTGTTAGCACCATGGTGTTTCCATTGATGTGAACAGGATGAGCCAATTAACTTGGCATTGATGTCAACCAGCTGAAGGAGTACTTGCAAGATGATATAATGTTTGATAGAGATTTAGCTGAGGTTATAGGTGTTAGGCAAGGTGATTGAAGGTGGCTTGAAGTTGGCAACAGATCTAGGTTGGAGAGCTTTGAGTTTTCCAAGCTTTACAAGATTATTGCAGGCTTGCAACTACATCCTAACACCATTCGTTTATTGCTACAATCTTGCAATGGTGTACCCATGGAAATATACCTAGGCTTCCCATTCTATGTCGGTGACACTTCCGGTAGGTTGCAAAATAAAAATACCACGACCTTAAACCAGCGAATTTCCCAAATTTTTAGTTGTGATTGAGTTAATTGACTTGGTCTATAACATATGATTTGTTTTAGCCTTCACAGTTCATTGAGTTGGTAACATAAGGTGTAAACACATTAAAGAAAACAATTGATCATTTGATCCAGTTCTCCCAAGGAATGTGATCAGCTAGTTGAAACCCATTGATTATGTGATTTGGTCACAAGGATAGTGTTTTAATAAGGTCCATTTTAGTCATTAGGTAATCAATTTTAATACATGAATTTATAGATCGATCGAAGGTTGGTTGCTACATAATTTTAGAGTTGAACATTGTTGGCTTGAGGGGGCCTGACCCATGTTCAACGCTAATTAGCCAAAAAAATCCCTACCCTACTGGCCCTTTCGACATCAATTCATGGAGCGCGGACCAAAGTCTCACCCAAAGTAGTATGGGGGGATGCAAGAACCAAGTTTCCGCACCCTGAGATGGTTGTGATTTTGTTTGATTCCTTCTATCCATGCCTTCCCGTAGATCTCTTTGCTTTAGGGCTTGTAAGACGAGCCCTTTATTCTATGGTTTAATACCTCCATGAAAGGGTATGATTGACCTTCACGCAACCCTAGCCGGCTGCTCAGGTACTTAGCATCGTGTCGTGAATATTCCCTAATTATTCTAAGTGATTTTCTTATCTTATCAAATAATTAAAGTTAACACCATGTAAACAGATATCCTTGGTCACGTTCAATTATCCAATGTATTTGTATTCATTTGCGCATCATATAAGCATAATAAAGGAAATTCGTACATAACATATCAAGATGAAATAAAAAAACAAAGAAACAAAAATTGCAGAATATCTTTATTTATTAATATCTTCCAAGTGTTTACAAACTCTATCCACCCTGCGACCACAGCGGCAGGGGTCCACGCACTCAGCTGCAAACTTCTACTCTAGGCCTCTGCGCACTGAGCTGTAGAGCCTCTACCTACACTACGACCCAAGACTTAGACTTCTTACTTTAGAGCTATGACTCTCTTACATTATTCATCATTCTATGCCTCCAAAAATACTTAGAGCTTAGCTCTTTTTATACAATCCCATGATCCACAGACCATGGGTAGATCTCTTACAACCGACTTTAATTTACAAAACTAAGGGTGAACTACCCTTTATGACACATAACACCTTCGCGCTCCATGACCACAAAATGTGGAGTCTTTACCATTTTATTACAAAATTTAACTCAAACATGGGCTTTTAGCCCCAAAACTGCCCTTGGGGGATCCCGCTCCTAACAGGCCCCCAACAAAAATATCGTGACTTGCCCTCGAGTCACTCGGTAGGTGCAGAGATCTTTGCGCGAAGCCCATCCAACTCAACCTGTATGACCGCTACCTCAACCGTGCATTGAGCTACCGCTGACTTCGCATCTTCAACTGTCTTCTTGATCACTGCTCCTGCGCTGTGAGCCTAAAAATTTTGTTGCATCGCTTGCCTTCAATATTTCATGTGACTGTGTAAGCTTCCTCCGGTCAGGGCTTTAGTTGCGCCTTCAACACTGCTTCCTTGTGTAGTGTTGCGTCCACCTGTTCCTTCAGCTGCTTGGCCTCCTATAGCTTGGCTAGCTTCTATGTCAGCGTGACGATTCGCGTTGTGCCCTTAACTTGATCATAGCACTGTTGTAGCTTACGTGCTTCTGTCTCCAGCCTCTATACATTTGGGTCCTCCTGCAAGCTTGTCAAGACCTCAAATGATTGCTCGAACAACTGTGTGTAGTCTGCTACTGCACTTTCCACCACCGCAACTGCCTCTGTGACAGTGGTCTCCCCTTGTTCCTTTACTTATGGTGGTGTAGAGGGTTGGGCCCTCAACTGTAACTTGGTAATTTGCAGGTTCAACTCTAGCTGAACCTGCGCCATCTCAATCTGAGTGTCGCACACCCCCATGGCCAACTTATGGATGTGTACCTCGACTGTCTCTTCCTTTGGAATGGCCAACTATGGGACCATTATGCATGCCTCCTCAACGACCTGGATGATCTTCTTGCTCTGGTTGGTCACCTCGATCTTAGTGGTGATGGTAGTGTTTCTCTGTAGGGCCATTTGTTCATTATTGATCTGCCGTTTGCTGATCACCTGGAGGGCATGGTGCTCTCAGGCCCTCATTTCTACAATTACTCCATCCTGTAAGAGGTGGAGTGCTTCATGTAGAAGAACTTGTAGGTTCAGCCCAACTCCCTTGAAGGCGTTGACACTTGGCCTGTCAGACTCATTGTCTGTGGTCAGTGCTCCATCTGGCAGCACTATCTCACTGGAAGCTTTCATGTGCAGCATATCAGCAGCCTCTGAAGTGCCGATGGCCAAGCTGGTAGACACTGTACCAGCCTACGATGTGTAGGTCTGTAACTCCTGTAGCCCTGTTTAGATAGCCCCTAGTATGATCTTATGTTGCTGTTCAAATTGTTGTAGGGCCTCCGTGGTGACATCTCTGATTGTGTCACCGATATCATGTAAGTCGCCCTTCGTCAATGTGATAGGGTCCAGCGAGGTCTTGGTCGTCTTGGATTTCTTTCTGGACCCTCCTTTCTCCAGCTCTCTTGGGCACTTGATACGGGTGGACATCTCCTGAGCGTCCACTTCGTGCTATTCTGTTTCTTCCTCTTCTGTCTCAGGCGAAGGCGACCATGCACCTTTGTTAGAGCCATGCTCTATTCCACCTGTTTTCTTACTTTCCTGCTTTTCTTCCTATTCTGCCTGGGCCTTCTCAGTGGCCTCCATTTTCCTCTTTTTGACCAGATGCACCATCTTCAGCTTGGCCTCCTCCTTCTTCTGCGCAGCGGACTTGCTGCCACCCAGCGCCAAGTCCGTGGTAGTGAACTACTCCGCCGACCATTGATCGAGCACCGCATCGATGGCGTCATCCGTGGATAGATACGACAATTCATACCACTTATGTGCAAGGTCCTTCCGCGCCCTAATAGATACTCAATGGAAATCAGCTTTGAACTCGGCATAGATCTATAGGTTAGCGTACACCATGGGCAACAATCGCGGCTTGCGATTGATGGCCATCCTGATATTCATATCCATCAAGATCCAGAAGATCTTACTGTCCCAAACTTGCCGCGTGTCCTTGGTCACCCACAACGAAGCATACTTCACTGCTTCAGGGAGGTCTAACGCGACCAAAGGGAACTGGCTATCCTCTGGTAGCTCCCACACTACCAACACAATTAATAGCAAGAGCCACATGTAGTGGAATGTCTTGCTCTGCTCTTGTGATTTGCGGCAGTTCGCCAGGAACTCTCTGCGAAGGTAGTCCGACCAGTTAAATTGGACTCCTTCTGCGCATTGTTGTGTGAGCGCAACGATAGGTGCTGACATCTCATCGGTGTGGCACTTTCGCATCACCTTCCCTGCAAGGATCTACGTTGCTAACTTCATAAAGGGGTCGCAGATGCTGGAGATAGCGTACCTGCACAACTTCTTAACCAACTTGAATTCTTCCTTCATTGACTCTACAAGAGCCTGTTCGCCACCCTTGCCACCAAAAATCATTGTTGGATTCTCACCTGTATATGGCAAGCACGTTATGTGGTGAATCAACATATTTGTGATGGGTGTCGGCTCCTCTAGCCACAGACACCCACATGCACCAAGCACATCAGCTGCTTGATGACCAAGACTGTCATGGGGTGCGGTTATAGTGCAAAACCCAAGTAGGTTGAGAAACTCTGCTTTCTCTACTCCTTTTAGCCACCTCTGTGGCTCCAACGTGGTCATTCCCGTATTTGTGTCTATCATGCAACGCATCAACTGGTCGGTTGCTAGGTGCGGGAACTTCTCGTGGTTCACCAAGTCCCAGTCTTAAAGCTTCAGTATCGGCACCCATGCCAAACGTGGACTGTCGAAATCAATTTCATCTAGTAGTAGAGGGGTTTGCAGGGGAGTCTTACTCTCATTAATGTCCTTTGGGACCTTGGACTTAGGCTTGCACGGAGGGACATACTCGAGCAACCACGTAATAGGGTCTGCACCCTGGTTTTCAACCTCCTCTACTTCCATTCCCACATCCTCATCGTCCATCAGGATGTTTTCGATATCCTCATCCTCCACTTCTAGGTTTAAAGCCTTGCCTTTATCCTGTGCAGTGGGCTTTGGTGGTTTTCTCTTTTGCGATGCACACACCAGTATGGTAGGCTGCTTGCCCTTCTTGTCCTTCACCATCTCTTTGGTTGGGGTTGGCTTTGGTCTCGGCATTCTCGGTGACTTAGGGACCTTTGCTAATTCTTTGGTTACTTCTGGAGTAGCTACTTCTGCCTCTATTTCCATTTCTTGTGTCGTCTCTTCTGCTACTTGCATTATATTTATAATTTCCCGGAGTGCTGACGTAACACTCTCTAACAGTGCTTGCGACGTCTTGGGAAAATTCGCAAATGAAGGAGTTTTCTTGAGAGCCTCGAAGAACTCCCGGTCCATAGGTGTTTGAGAGCTCAACAACTGAATACTAAAAATGCCAAGTGTTTCTTGCTGGACAACCACTTGTAAGTTATAGGGCATTTTGAATTCAAATCTGACTGTTCCCCCCAAAATTGGTTCATTAATGCTGGATTGGCAGCAGATTTCCAAGGATCTAAGCCATAAATTTCACCTTAAATGCTGGCTGCCTACTCCATTTGGCCTCACTTCTGTCGTCTTTTCGTGAACAATGACCATAACGGTCACTTTCTAGTTGACCTGGGCGATTTATCACTAGGTAGCGCAACTCCCTCCGTGCTGTCGCGGACCCAGTGACACTCCCCTGCTTCGCACCATCCTCCAATGGCGCAGCTCCCCAAGCCAGGTAGTGTAGTTTATACTCTCGTGCCTCCTTTCAACTGCTTGGAGCGCTAAGACTGTGCTACCTTCATTTAGTCACATGGTCGGGCCATAGGTGTATGGCTTCAAGTGACTTCCATTCACCTTTCCGAGGAAGGGTTCTCCATTCAATTTTACCAGTAGTACCACTCCTCCATCAATAATCTCCTTAATAACATAAGGCCCTAACCAGTGCATCCTGAACTTCCCTCGAAATTTATCAAACTTACTTTCATATAAAAAAACTAGGTCATTTACCTTAAATGAGCGCAGCTTAATGTGTCGATCATGCCATGCCTTTTTGCATTGATTTTGGACCTGTTGGTGAAATCCAGCCAAAAATATCTCTTCTTCGAGCTCATCCAGTTGTGCGAGCCTCTCCTCCAGGGCTCCGCGATCCATCATACCTGTGAGCACTACTATGCGTAAACTAGGCATGATGTATTCCATAGGCATTACCGCTTCAACCCCATAGACGAGCCTAAAGGGGGTTTGTCCAGTCAACTTATTTCATGTCGTTCAATAAGCCCATAATACTGCAGGTATGCGTAGGTCCCAATCGCTTTGCTGAGCATTGAAAACCTTGGTCATCATGTTTTTGAGCACTTTGTTGAACGCTTCCACCATCCCATTAGCTTGCAGGTGATAAGGCGTGCTCTTCTAGTGGTATACATGAAATTCCTCCGCCAACATGCTGATCGTCTCATTCAGGAAGTGCATACCACGATCACTCATCAAGATCTTTGGATAGTCAAATCACGTTGGTACATGCTCAAATAGGAACTTCATGGCAGTCATGCATGCAATCCTTCACCGTCTACGCCTCTGCCCAATGAGTCAAATACTCTGTCACGGTGATAATGTACCTTGCTCCTGTCTTTCCTTGTGGCTGAATGGGTCCTACAAAATATATCACCCCCTTCTCGAAGGGTTGCAACGTCATTTATGGATTCAAAGGCATCTCATCCCTCCGCAATGGCCTACCAGTCCTTTGACACACATCACACGCCTTGCAATATGCTTTTGAGTCCTGATGGAGGGTTGGCCACCAAAACCCTTCACATAGAATCTTCTGCGCGGTTTCTCTCCCTGCATAATGTCCTCCCACGGTGCCCCCATGAGTGTCCGCGAGGATGCTACTTCTTTTGAACTCAGGTACATATCGTCGCAATATCTCATCAGTCCCCATCTTATACAGATGCCCAACAATGAGAGAGAAATTTGTTGCACGCACCACTAATTCCTTTTTCTGCTGGATAGTGTATCCTTCTGGTGTAGTACTTGTAGTTAGGAAATGTACTATATCCTCAAAATGACCATCCATGACGAGCACTACAAATAGCTACGCATCAGGTAATCCCTCCTCCAAATTAGTGGGCTCTTCCCTTGTTTCGATGTGCGACAGATGGTTTGGTCCCACGTTCAGTCATCTAGGCTTCACAATAACTTCAAAATCATACTCCTGGAACAATAAGACCCACTTGCGATTATTCCCCCCAACACAGGCTTATTGACCAGGTACTTTAGCACGAAGTGATCTGTATACATCTTAAAATCGCCTCCTAGCAAGTAGTGCCTATACTTTTGGAGCACATACACCATGGCTAGCCCTCTGCACTCGGTGGTGGAATAGTTCTTCTCTGCTTTAGGTAATCTTGGGCTTACGAAAGCGATAGGATGATCCAAGCCTTATCTTCTAGGCTGTGTTAGTACTGCTCCCAGCGCTATACATGACGTGTTGACATGTACATGAAACTCTTTCTTCCAATCCGGGAAGACTATAATCGGCGCGGTGGCCATCTTTTCTTTCAATATATCCAAGCTCTTCTTATAGTCATCGTTCCAACATAATGTGACATCCTTCTTCAACAATTTCTCCATAAATGCAGTGATCTGGGCATAGCCTTTGACAAACTTTCTGTAATAGCCTGTATGTCCCAGGGTAGTGCGCAACTGTTTCACACTCCTCGGCGCTTCCAAGTTTAGTATCATCGCAATCTTTCTGGGGTCTACCATTAGTCCTGATCTGCAAACCACATGCCCCAACAAGTTCCCAAAAGGAACACAAGAAAGACACTTCTTGAGATTGAGCACGATATGGTATCTTCGACAAGTATCCAACATCAGGTGCAAGCTTGCTACATGGCATTTAACTAGCCCAAACACAGTCCAATCATCAAAATATACCACTAGGAACTTATGAATAAATTTCTTGAACGCAACAATGACTACGCGTGAGAAGATCGCACGCACATTCTTCAATCGAAACGACATTACAATGTATTGAAAACAACCCCACTCAGTCATAAAGGTTGTCTTGCTCCTGTCCTCTGGTGCGATTTTGATCGGTGGTACCCAGAGAACCCATCAGTGAAGGAATATGATTCTTGGCCACCTACATTGTCCAACACTTCATCAATGAATGGAGTCGAGAAAGGATCATGTACATAAGCATCATTCAACTTTCTGAGATCCATGTATATCCTTATTTCATTTGTCTGCTTCTTTTCCTATACCACCATTGGACTTAGCTAGTCAAATTATTCCAGAGGCTCATTGATGCCTACCATGAGCATCTTATCTAGCTCTAAGTGGACCTTTTCCTTATATTTTGGATTGAGACAATAAGGCCTTTGCTTAACCAGCTTCGCGTGAGGTTTCAATGTAATCTTCATCATTCCTAGGTCCCTGATTATCTCTTTTAGATCCATAAACTTGGTAGGGAATAATCCTAGCATTCACAGAGAAATTCAACAAACTTATCCACCGTCGCATCATCCCAGTAGTCTCCAATCTTCGTGAATTTGGTTTCTGCCTCCATACCAATGTTTACTTGTTTTGTTTTCAACGGTGTGGTTATATTAGGGTTCTCAATTTGCGGTCTTTGAACCTCACAATGACCTTCTGTTTCTGGAATGTTAATCTTCCACGGATCCTCGTCTTCTTCTTTAGCAGTTACATTATAACATTCTAGTGCGTGACTCAGCTGAGTAGCCCATTCAGGCTGAATCAAGTCTATTGGATCCTGCGGTATCCTAAAGATTGCTGCTTTCACTTCTTGTAGCGCTTCATCAGTATTGTCAAACTCGTACTCAAAACTGAATGTCATCATGAAGCCCTTGCGCAGGATATCCCATTATCTTGTCCCATGGTAGAGCTCAGTTTCTAAATACCAGTTCATTGGGATAATATACAGGGTGTGATAAAACAAGTGCACCCATTCAGGTTAGGGCTTTTCTCCATAAGCCTGGGTCCATTTGGCCAAATGCGCGTGCAGATCATCCTGCCCATCATACTTGTCTGTCATTCACATTTTCAACTTCCCAAAGTGAGTTCTCATCATTCACCTGCATTCGCGCCAATCATCAAAGCTTCCCCTATGCGTACCCCACAATCTTCTGGGTGTAGTGCGTAGGGCCCAGTCCAATGCCTGGAAGCACTGCTTTTCTGGTACCTCCCTTTCAAATGCATCCAAAAATATATCTATCTCATTCAAACCATCATAAGTAGGAAAATTTCTTACCTCTGAGGACACACAACATAGCGATCAGGTCATCATGTTGCAATTCAATGTAGTCACTTCATGTAACCAATTCTGCCAACGCTCTAACTCTTCATCGGAGTCTGTAGTTCAGGAACTCTCGCGATCCCATGTAATTCATCCATCTGCGGTGGGATTCACCCAATCTTGATCTCGCGCTGTTATCTTATAGATGCAGTCCAAACTGTCATCGCTCTCATAATCGCGGTCTGGTTCCGTATAGCACGATCCCTCAGCAGGATCTAGAGGTACTATTACATGTAGCGATTTCTTCTCAAAGTTCATCTTCTGCTTCTTTAGATTGATTACCCCATTCATATTAATGACCTAGTCAATTCCTAGGAGCGCAGGATAGGGATTTTTGTCATCCACTATCTCTATTACTTCAAAATCACCCAGCGTGCTCGCTCCCTCAATATCCATAGTCACCCCCTACAACCGGCCCATGGGGATGATCTTCTGCTGATTGGCCATCCTTAGCTGAATCAGAGACCATTGCAGCGTGGGTCACCCCATTTGTTCCCAAGTCTTCTTCACTAGGATGTTCGCATCTGACCCCAGGTTCACAATAACCTGATCCATCTCATACTCTCTAATTTGCGTGATCAGTCTCATCTCCAGTCCCGTCCTTGTTTTATGCTTTCCAATCTTTCATACTATGCGTTGCTCACCCACCACGGTTCCAATGCATCTATTGATGAACTCTTGTAACCCTTTCAAATCCTTACTATCACGTAGTAACTTCATACAGGTCTCTAGGAAATTTGTGAGCATATAGGGGTCCATCTCTCGCTCGGGCTTATCCTTGCTTCCTGAGGTGGAGGCCTCAATGAAGCTCTTCTTAGCTTCCATGAAGGTTTCACGTGCATGCTCCAAATCAAACTCAGCCTCCTTCATCGGAGCTTTGTGAACCCATGTACTATCTTCTGGTTGTTTCCCCTTGTCATCTCCTATCGCAATTCCACTTCTGAGCACTGTATTTACATTTGGATCTTCTTCGCACAGCTCAGACCTCATAATCTCCAGGTTTTGAGTCAGCGAAGGTGGTAGCACCCCTTTGTCACGTATCCTAGATATCAGCGTAGGATAATCTTCCATTTCATGATCAAACAACATGTAATTCTTGCACGATGGACACATTGGATTAGTGCAATCGCGAGCATAGTGTCCTGGTCCTCCGCAATTTTAGCAAATCAACTATCCTCGACCTCTACCAGGTCATCCTCTACCTCAGCCTTGTCACGCCCCTGAAATCCTGTCCGTGTCATCCCTACGCTCTGGTTAGGGGGCCGTATTTTGGCATGAACCCTATAGGCGGGAGTTCTGTCCATCATCAATCCATAGCTCCTGCAAGTATTCTCATCATGCCATACCGACCTACAAAAGTTGCAGAACAGCTGTTGCAGTGTCTGTACAAAATTCTGTAGCAAGTGACAATTATCTGTGGCATGTTTTCCGGCTATTTGACATATAGCGCACCATAATGTAGGCCCCGCGCTAGGTCTTGCTTGAGCTTCTGGCTTTAAAGGCATTGGTCCCCCCCCCCACCCCCCACCCAAAAAATATATTTCACAAAGACCAGGCAATGGTCCTTGTCATGCCCCTGACTCTTGCATTTCAAGCACCATACCTCCTCGCCCACCTCTGCTCAAACCATTTGGTCCTGCTTCAGACTTTGCATCTCAAGGCACAGATTCTTCAACTACACATGGATCTGCTAAAATCCTAGATTTGGGTCTTGCATCAAAGTTTCATGTAGTCTCATGGAAATCTCCAAGGGCTCCGCCTAAGTGGTTATCTTCTGTTGCGACAGTGCAACCCTTAATGTGGCAGGAGTGAAGCAACAAACCAATTGTGATGCTATTCATTTATTAGGTTCATGTTGGCTTCACGGATTGTACATTTAAACCTTTGATCGAGTTCCCAAGGCATCTCGCCTGGTTGCATCATGATTTCTTTGAATCCCACAATCGACTACGCTTCATATTTAGGTCTACTGAATTCTTTATTCAGTACTGTTTGGATGTTTGCCACTCTAGCATTCGGGTTATCATTAGTGTACCTAATATATGAGGTTAGCGCATGATCTTGCAGAGCACTAACCAGTGTCACCTTCTTTATATGATCATGTGTAACACCTTGATCTTCCCATACAACCCTCACAGCGAACCATAATTGGTCCGAGTCATCATTCCCAAGCCTTTGAACAAAGGAAGCTTCACTGTATTTGCCATACTGAACTGTGGTGGAGGTGGAGGTGGTACAGGTGAAGTTGGAGGTGATGGTGGCGAGGTCGAAGGTGGTGTGGGTGGAAGTGGTATTCACAGGAATCCTTGTCTTATTAACTGAATAGCACTTCGCAGAGAAACCTTCGCTATTTCTTCCTCGTGACCTCGCAGAGATAAAATCAATGGAATATACTCCGAACCCTTTTTTCCTTTGTTCCTATAAGTTTTTCTGCTTCGCGTAGTCCTGAACATCAAGGTAGTTGCATAACCCGTTTTTTGCATAATAGCATTTTAATCCAGGTATTCAAATATTTTACATACTTAGCTCGCGGTCCTTTGAAAAACTATCGCTCTGCCTTGTTGTAGTTGACTGAGGTGTTGACCACGAATTTAGTCACAAATCCTCCTATGACACGATCGAGCCAATGATCGACAACGTGAGCAATCTTATCCTCCGATGCTTCCAATTTCTGTATTAGCTTCGGGGTCAACACAATAGGACCGTCAAGTTTCCACCTTCCTTTGCTATCTTCTAGCTTAATATTAATATCCTAGTCCTAGATAATCATGCACGATGGTGTACACACATGTTCTACATTATGTAAACTACATCTATGTTGGAATGGATCTTAATACATCATATGTGTATACCTCTTCCCATAATTGTTGTAATTCATCAATCAATGGTTGAGGTAAAAATACATTCTCTTAACTTGTTTTCTACTAGGAATTATGAGTCCACATAAGATGTTCATACTTCACAAATAATCCTTGAGGAGGGGTGTTGGGGTCATGTTTTACCTCTATTGTTTTCCAATAGAATTATATTCAATGTTTTGGAAAAAAATACAAACTAACTACATCCTATGCTCAAATTGAATGCTTCATACTTTGTCCTTGAATTTATTGGTAAATACTTTATCTATATACTTCTTCTTATTTTTCACAAGAGCTGATGATTTTTATATTAAAATGGTTTAAGTATAAAACTTTGGAATAACATGCCAATATTAATAGGAGGATCTTTCTCCAAAATTTATGTTTCTAGATTCCTACAGTTCCTATGTTCCAAATTCTTCATTTTTACATATGTAATTCTAATTTTCATGTTGCAGCTTTTGTAACATTACTAGAAGAAATCTATGAAAAACAAAAAGTACATTTCATCCCTGAAACTAAATGAGGATTTGGAAGCCTTAAGAGGCATTGTCTTCTTCAGGAGTCTCCCGCTGAGGTTGATTAATTTGTATGTGTTATACTCCTATAGTAATAGGTGTCATATTTCATGATTGACTGGCTAAGCTCTGTAATATGTTCATCCTTTCCTTGCTGCAAAGGTTTCCATATTATCAAAAAATCAAAAAATTAAAAAATGTAAAGAGGGTATACCCTAAAAGAAAAATCAAAGGGTAAAAAGAATAAAATGGTCAAAGAAAAAATGAAAGAAATGAACCCCAAACAAAAAATACCAGGAAAGTGTGCACGTCCAAATGCCACTACTTTTTCATTTTCTGCAAATAAAGGATTATGTGCAACTTGTTACCTCATGCTACAATTGATGAATGGCCAAACAACTTAATCTTGGCCAGTACATGTTTGAATTTCCTGGTTTAGAGATAGAGAATAAAATTTGTCGAAACTGTTTAATCTTGGCAGATAAGTAGATAGGTAGAGAAGCAAAGAAGCTCAACAGTTTAATCTGAGCCCTTGGAAGTAATAAGTGCAGACTTAGATAGGCTTACCGTGCAAAAGAAAAGAAAAGTTGATGAGGGTTTGCTAGTCTAAGTGCACCCAGTGAAAGAAGAAAAAATGTTAGGAAAAATAGGCAGGGTAGGTAGATGGTGTTGCAGAAGCATTCTTGTGATAGGTTTTGTCTCTTAAAAAATGTGTTAAACTTACTCTTCTATCACAAGTGCCAAAGCAGATATTTTGATGCAGCTCAAGTGAGGCAGATTTCATAACTAACTTCCCTTCAGTTTTTTCCCCAAAACATTTGCTAATCTCCCCCCAAAGGTATTAAGATCTGCTTAATATCACTCACAAAACACTCCATCTCATTTCATAAAGTGCCTAAGTAAAACTCCATTTTACTTAGGAAATCACACAAATATCACATAAACCCCTCTTTTTTCCCTAAGCCTAAGTTTATCACTTAGCGCTTTCATTTACATTTCTTTCATATTAATTATTAACACTTATTATATAAATCCTTTGCAAAACCCTTATCCCGTATTATGTAAATATAATGAAAACCCCAAAAATATTAATATCCTGCCCCGATTAACTATAACCATATCACTGCTTAAAACAGGGATTAATTAACCTCACGTTAATTAATAACCTAGCCTTGAACCAATAGAAATGCTCCTGAAACCATTAAAAAGTGGTTTATCATACCGGGCCTGTGCATTAAACCTCCACCATATTCTGTGAGAACCCACTGTCCGATCAACCCTCGTCCATCCAACGATTCAAAATCATTTCACAACCCCTCCATCGCCACACGTTAATTCCCGGGGAACCAGCGGTATTGCCGCCCGTACAAGTCCACGCGTCGCTCTCCCGGCATGCTTGCTCCCTCCCTGCCCGAAACTGCCCAGCCCCAAAGGTGGTGCGGGCAAAACAGCTTACCGCCCTCCCGCTGATCCTTTGCTGACATCATCTGCTGATGTCCTCAACCTTGTGCTGACATCATTTTCCACGTCATTGCCACGTCATCTGTCCCGTACCTCCTGCTGATGTCAGCTGTCCTTCAAGTCAAATTTTCCCGCCAAAATTTATTTTTGTCAATTAAAAGGGAAAAAGGGCTATTTTTTGATATTTTTTGCTGCAAAAGGCACTCCAGGCGTAAAAGCTACCAAAACCAAATGTTTCGGGTTCAGACCACCTCTGGACCACAAAATTTCTAGCAACGAGCTCGCGGCCTCAACCAAATTTCCAGTTACAGTTTTCTTCCTTTTAAATACAGTTCGAACCAGTGCCAAGGGACATTTGGGCTCGCGGAAAAGGAAATAAAGGAATGAATAGGGATATTTGTTACCCTAGCCAGCCGACCTTCAGAAACATAAAAGGCCAAAGGAAAAGCGGTGAACAGAGGTCATATCAGCATTAAAGAGCACCAAGAGAAGTCAAAGAGTATCAGTTCAAGGATTAAAGTGTATTAGACGAGCATTGAAGATGTCAGAACATAATTAAAGAAGGCAGATCAGGATTTAATGCACAGTAAAGACAGACAGTCAGCACAGAGCTACATCAGGAGACAGCTGCAAGCCGAACCCTAAAGGCCTACATCCAGCACAACATCAGTTAGCTGTTTCTATTTTGCTTGTAAACTATTTTAGGTTAAAACTAGATTTTATCTTGCAACTATTATGAGATATTGTTTGTACATATTTTGTTGTATAAATACCCTCTTCATTAGAGTTTTGAGGAGGTTGGGTATTTGTATATTTCTTAGACTCTGCTGTAATATTGAACTTTGGAATAAAAGAGTTGATTGAAATCAACTGTTGCCCGCCCTACTGGATGAAGAATTGAAGCAGAGGACTTGTCACAAAATTCTTGAATCAAACTCCGGATCAATAAGTCCCCTTATATCTTGTGTTTTACAGTTTTCATGTTTATTATATCACCTGTGTTTCATAATTTTAATGGTAAAGAAAATGGTTAATTCAGAATTTGCTTAACTGCACTCTGTTTTTAGTCTTTATTATTCTCTGTGTTTTCTTCAGAATTAGAATAAACAATGAATTCTTAATTGCTCCTGTTTCTTGATTCTTCCATGCTGATTATTTGTTAAAGAATTCTTAACTGCTCTTTTAAAGTAATCATCCATTTTCCCTCTTTCAATATGTTGAAGGATTCTTAATTGCCCTTCACCCATTTGAGCCCATTCCATCTGCTTCAAGTTTTTCATTTGTTCCCTGTTTGACTACCTTGCTCTGTGATGCCATCCTCTGTTAGAAACCAAATCCAGCAAGCTTATCTTCTTTGACTCCATCATGCCCAATGGACTGAATTGTTCTGTTTTACCTCACTGTTCTATGGACTCTCACCACCCAAACTCAAAACAAAACCCTTGAACTTCATAACTAGCCTAACACCTTTAAAAATAAAGCTAAATCATAAAGAGAGAGCCCTCTCTGGATGCAGATTGGCTAGAATCTGTATCTAAAAGATTGGTCTGTGGTTACGTCGACCATATTCCCTCTCTTACAACTTTTGGGAACAAACTGAATGATAAAAGTATGTTCCCCTCGTTAAATAGAGAGAACTCAAACTTCCCATGAACTTTAGAATAGAATGAATTTTAGTGATCTGAATTCTTGTTGAGAGAAGGATATTATTTTGTTTCTTGAACTTTGTAAAAATGTGCACTTCATTTGAGAGAACCCTGTGCACCATATTTTTCTGAAAGGAGGCTGTAACCTAGATGCTACACACATAATTTACACATAACCTAAATTCCAAATATTTTTTTACCAGAATCATGTTGTCTTGCTATTAATTTGAAATTCATTGATAAATCCATCAAGGACCCATCTCCAACTAAGAGGAGACAAAAAATCATAATCACATGATTTAGAAGAGCCATGATATGACCACAACCACAAAATTCACTGGAGAAGGCCACGACAGAGACAGAACAATGAGATTGGCGCACAATGAAAGATGAAGTGATAGACCAATAGAAAAAAGCAAACCTCCATGGGGGAGCCCACAAGATAATCTTAAGACTAAACAACAACTGCCAATTACAAAGAAGAAAGAGAAAATAAACTAAGAAGATACCTATGATATGAATTAACCATGTCCAAAAGAACCAAGATAACCATTTATTAGCGGAAGAGACAAACATTATAACAACCAAACCAAGTGGCCTATAGGTGCTTACTAGCAGCAACCTTTATTATGCAACATAATGTTTCTATGTACTATCCCCAACCAACTACATTATGAGATGAACATGTTTTCTTCCATATGATTAATGCAATATCACCTGAGAGTGCCAGTAATCCAAAGTCCCAAAATCCTTCACCATTTTAGGATAGAGGCTCATCCTTCCACGGTGCAAGAGATTGTATAATGTAGTAGCACCCTAGATAATGATTCGTGGGAAAAAGGTGTAAGTATTTTCGGAGCTACTGGAGGCCGACATGATAAGGAACTTATACTCTCCATTATAACCTAAAGGATGTGAGGAGATGGGTGTATCATGAGGAACAATCATTTTACTTTTCATGAGGGAGTTAGTGAACATGATCATTTATGAGGTGACCTTACCAGTCTAAGACTCCATTAGGGAGATATGATCCTTTATTAGCCATCTAATCATCATTAGTATTGTTTACCCTTAATATATGGTAAAATTGATATCTTGGGATTTGGTTCAAGATATTAAATATTATTTTAATGCTTTGAGTAATATTTGTGTCCTAGGGTAGATTTTTGCTCATGATTCTTTATATGATAAGGAGAGAATCTCTAATCACCGTAATTTCATGAATATTCATTTTCACTAGTTGTGTTATACCTTGGAATAAAGCATATGCTTTTGAAACATTATTAGTTTCCTTTCCTAATCCCAAAGTATATTTATATTCTTGTTGTTGCTTCCCATGGATTTCCTTTTGTTGCCCCATTAAAAAATAGAATGTGGTTTTTGTGCTGAGATATCCATGTCCTGAAATCTTCTCCCGTGATTCTGATTTTCCAATGTTCTTTGGAATTTTTGTGTTTTAAAAGAGAAGGATAGATATTAAATAAGTTGACCGAGTTAATTTCCTAGGGATCCAAGTTAGAGTCTTCATCCTTTATCCTTTATCCCTAAGAATTTATCTTATGAGGGTTATAGCCTTTGCCATGACTTTGAGGTTATTTGTTTCCTCATTTTGCAATATGATTATATTTCTTGCTAGCCACAATTTCTAGCAAACCACTTTTACATTCGGTTCCCATATCCTTTTCAATTTATTCTTTCCATTGAAGGATTCCATGTAAAATTTATACCATCTTCCCGCTATATTCGAAACATTGTTAGGCTCCATGATTCTATTCCTAAGAGGTTTTAAAACTATGTCTCTAGTTTCCATGGAGGATGGAAATTAAATGATAAGGTGATCAACAATATCCTAGTTGTTTTTCAATAGATAACACCTCGAGGGACCTTGTATTGTTAGCAGCATGGTGTTTCCATTGATGTGAACAGGATGAGCCAATTAACTTGGCATTGATGTCAACCAGCTAACGGAGTACGTGCAAGATGATATAATGTTTGATAGAGGTTTAGCTGAGGTTACAGGTGTTCAGCAAGGTGATTGAAGGTGGCTTGAAGTTGGCAATAGATCTAGGTTGGAGAGCTTTGAGTTTTCCAAGCTTTACAAGATTGTTGTAGGCTTGCAACTACATCCTAGAAACATTGGTTTACTGCTACACTCTTGCAATGGTGTACCCATGGAAATATACCCAGGCTTCCCATTTTATGTTAGTGACACTTCCGGTAGGTTGCAAAATAAAAATACCAGGACCTTAAACTGGCGAATTTCCAAAAGTTTCAGTTGTGATTGAGTTAATTGACTTGGTATATAACATATGATTTGTTTTAGCCTTCACAGTTCATTGAGTTGGTCACATAAGGTGCAAACACATTAAAAAAAACAATTGATCATTTGATCCAGTTCTCCCAAAAAAAGTGGAATTTGATTAGTTAGTTGAAACCCATTGATTATGTGATTTGGTCCCAAGGATAGTGTTTTAATAAGGTCCATTTTAGTCACTGGGTAATCAATTTTAATATATGAATTTATAGATCGATCGAAGGTTGGTTGTTACATAATTTTAGAGTTGAACATTTTTGGCTTAAGGGGGCCTAACCCAGGTTCAACGCTAATTAGCCAAACAAATCCCTACCCTACTGGCCCTTTCGGCATCAGCCCGTGGAACGCAGACCGAAGTCTCACCCGAAGCAGTATGGGGGGATGCAGGAACCAAGTTTCTGCACCCTGAGATGGTTGTGATGTCGTTTGATTCCTTCTATCCATCCCTTCCTGTAGGTCGCTTCGCTCTAGGGCTTGTAAGATGAGCCCTTTATTCTATTCTTTAATACCTCCACGAAAGGGTATGATCGACCTTCGCGCAGCCCTAGCCGGCTGCTCAAGTACTTTCACACTGCTATGTTAGCATGGCATGCAGATTCCCCAATTAGTCTAAGTGATTTTCTTATCTTATCAAATAATTAAAGTTAACACCATGTAAACAAATATCCTTGGTCACATTCAATTATCCAATGTATTTGTATTCATTCGCGCATCATATAAGCATAATAAAGGAAATTCATAGATAACATATCAAGATGAAATAACAGAACAAAGACACAAAAATTACAGAATATCTTTCTTTATTAATATCTTCCAAGTGTTTACAAACTCTATTCACCCTGCGACCATAGTTGCATGGGTCCGTGCACTCAGCTGCGAACTTCTACTCTAGGCCTCTGTGCACTCAGCTGCAGAGCCTCTACCTACACTACGACCCAAGACTTAGACTTCTTACTTTAGAGCTACAACTCTCTTACATTATTCATCATTCTATGTCTCCAAAACTACTTAGAGCTTAGCTCTTTTTATACAATCCCATGGTCCACAGACCATGGGTAGATCTCTTACAGCTGACTTTACTTTACAAAACTAAGGGCAGACTACCCTTTATGACACATAACACCTTCATGCTCTGTGACCACAAAATATGGAGACTTTACCATTTTATTACAAAATTTAACTAAAACATGGGCTTTTAGCCGAAAAACTGCCCTTAGGGGATCCCGCTCCTAACAGGCCCCCAACACAAATATCGTGACTCGCCCTTGAGTCACTCATTAGGCGTAGAGATCTTTGCACGAAGCCCATCTAGCTCAACCCATATGACCGCTACCTCGACCGTTCATTGAGCTACTGCCTGCTTCACATCTTCCACTATCTTCTCAGTCACTACTCTTGGGCTGTCAGGCTGAAGCTTTTGTTGCATCGCTTGATTTCAATATTTCCTGTGACTGCGTAAGCTTCCTCCAGCCAGGGCTTTAGTGACGCCTTCAACACTGCTTCCTTGTGCAGCGTTGCGTCCACCTATTCCTTCAGCTGCTTGGCCTCCTGCAGCTTGGCTAGCCTCTGTGTTTGCATGATGATTCACACAGTGCCCTTAACTTCATCGTAGCACTGTTGTAGCTTGCATGCTTCCGTCTCCAGCCTCTATACATTTGGGTCCTCCTGCAAGCTTGTCAAGACCTCAAATGATTGCTTGAACAACTGTGTGTAGTCTGCTGCTGCACTTTCCACCACCGTAACTACCTCTGTGACAGTGGTCGCCTGCTGTTCCTTTACTTTTGGTGGTGTAGAAGGCTATGCCCTTAACTTTAACTCAGTAATTTATAGGTTCAACTCTAGTTGAACCCGTGCCATCTAAATCTGAGTGTCGCACACCCCTATGGCCAACTTATGGATGCGTACCTCGACTGGCTCTTCCTATGGAATGGCCAACTCTAGGACCATTTTGCATGCCTCCTCAATGACTTGGATGATCTTCTTACTCTGGTTGGTCGCCTCGGTCTCAACGGCGATGGCAACATTTCTCTGTAAGGCCATCTGTTCATTATTGATCTGCTGTTTGATGATCACCTAGAGGGCATGGTGCTCTCAGGCCCTCATTTCTACAATTACTCCATCCTGTAAGAGGTGGAGTGCTTCACGCGGAAGCGCTTCTAGGTTCAGCCCATCTCCCTTGAAGGCATTGACACTTGGCCTGTCAGCCTCATTATCTGTGGTTAGTGCTCCATCTGGTAGCACTATCACACTGGAAGCCTTTGTGTGCAGCATATAGGTAGCCTCTAAAGTGCTGATGGCCAAGCTGGTAGACACTGTACCAGCCTGCGATGTGCGGGTATGTAACTCTTGCAGCCTGGTCTGGATAGTCCCTAGTATGATTTGCTGTTACTATTCAAATTATTGTAGGGCCTCCGTGGTGACATCTCTGACTATGTCACTGATATCATGTAAGTCGCCCTTCGTCAATGTGATAGGGTCTAGCGAGGTCTTGGTTGCCTTGGATTTCTTTCTGGACCCTCCATTCTCCAGCTCTCTTGGGCGCTTAATGCGGGTAGACATCTCCTGAGGGTCCGCGCTGTGCTATTATGTTTCTTCCTCTTCTGTCTCAGGCAAAGACGACTGTGCACCTTTTTTAGAGCCACGCTCTGTTCCACCTATTTTCTTACTTTCCTGCTGTAGAAATTTTGAAAAATATGACACTTATTCACAGAGATTATCCTGATTATACACTATTGCGGAATGCATGCATAATACATAACCTCCTCTACGTTGATCATCAATTTAGCAGCATTAAAAAAAATGAAACATCAATCGCATGCGCACATTAACACAGTATGTAACCTAGGGAAAGAATACAGCTAAAAACCCCACACTATCTGTATATTATAATGATTGAGAACATGTAACAATACATATTACAATACTCCTCACAAGTATCCAACACTATCTCCACCTGTGACACACAAAACTAGCTCAGATCCGAACAAGTCACAGGTTCAAATCTCCTCCACTGCTTTGCCTGCCTCCACTACAAAATCCTGCAAGTGAATCACGTGAGCACAAGCTACAATTGCCTTGATATTGGCCCACACTATGCAATCCTCATTGGCATTACTCAATCCATGCATGTGCAAATCTCATGCAAACTGATAATCAAAACTCACCCTTTCACTTACCTCTAACACCTGTCTCTGTTGAACTGTCCATGCACTGAGTTAACTGATATATTATTCAGTTGCTTTATGAGTTAATAATTAGTGAATTAATTAATATTTAATTCACACAACTCATCACTAGTGTATTCTTTAATTAGACTAAATACAACTAGTTCAACTAAGTCAAACTGAACACAACTCCATCAACTCCACATCCAACTCCACAGAATTCACATGCATGAGTTCTAACTGAAGTCCTCCATGCATTAGCTCAACTAACACATAAGAAACCACGTGATTCCTTTTGTTAGCTGCATGTGCCACATCCGTAGCTCGAACTGAAGTGCTCCAAGAGAATAAGATAATGTTTAGAGTCCAAATATTACTAAGGGATAATAATATTTGACTGTTTCTATTTTTAGCCTGGCAGTCTAAAAATAGACTCTGATCACTCCGCTGTGAACCAAAAATAGAAGTCCATCTATTTTTCCCAACATGACCAATCAGCCATAAAAAGCATCCTGCAACTCATAGACCATGATCCATATGTCTAAAAATAGACATAGTCTAAAAAAAGACTTTGCGCCAAAAATAGCCTGTGGGCCCACTTAGTGAAGGCGACTCCTTTCCACTAAGCTCCATTATCTTGTTGCATTTTCAACACCTACTCCATCTAGGCCTTCTCAGCGGTGTCCTTTTCCTCTTTTCGACTAGATGCGCCATCTTCAGCTTGGCCTCCTCCTTCTTCTTCTGTACGGCGGACTTACTGCCACCCACTGCTAAGTCCGTGGTAGTGCACCACTCCGCCGGCCATTAATCGAGAATTGCATCGATGGCGTCATCCGTGGATAGATACAGCAAGTCATACCACTTCTGCGCAAGGTCCTTCTGCGCCCTGAGAGATACTCAATGGAAATCGGCTTTGAACTCGGCATAGCTATGTAGGTTAGCATACACCGTGCGCAACAATCACGGCTTGCGATTGATGGCCATCTTGATATTCATCTCCATCAAGATCCAGAAGATCTTGCTATCCCAAACTTGCCGTGCATCCTTGGTCGCCCACAACGAAGCGTACTTCATTGCTTCAAGGAGGTCTAACGCAACCAAAGGGAACTGGTTATCCTCTGGTAGCTCCCACGCTACTAGCAAAATTGACAGCAAGAGCCACACGTAGTGGAATGTCTTGCTTTGCTCTTGTGATTCGCGGCAATTCGCAAGGAACTCTCTGCGAAGGTAGTCCGATCGGTTAAACTGGACTCCTTCCGCGCACTGTTGTGCGAGCACAACGACAGGCACCGACACCTCATCGGTGTGGCACTTCCGCATCACCTTCCCTGCAAGGATCTACATTGCTACCTTCATAGAGGGGTTGCAGATGCTGGAGATAGCGTACCTGCACGACTTCTTAACTAGCTTGAATTTTTCATTCATTGACTCTACAAGAGCCTGTTCGCCACCCTTGCCACCAAAGATCATTGCTGGATTCTCACCTGTATACGGCAGGCACGTATGCAGTGAATCAACATATCTGTGATGGGTATCGGCTCCTCCAGCCACAGACACCAACATGCACCAAGCACATCACCTGCTTGATTACCAAAACTATCACGGGGTGTGGTTATAGTGCGGAACCCAGAGTAGGTTGAAAAACCCTGCTTCCTCTACTCCTTTTAGACACATCCGTGGCTCCAACGCGGTCATTCCCATATTTGTCTCTATGATGCGGCGCATTAGCTGCTCGGTCACCAGGTGTGGGAACTTCTCGTGGTTCGCCAAGTCCCAGTCTTCAAGCTTTAGTATCGGCACCCATGCCAAACGTGGATCGTCGAAAGCAATTTCACCCGGTAGCAGAGGGGTTTGCAGAGGAGTCTTACTCTCATCACTGTCCTTTGGGACCTTGGACTTAGGCTTGCATGGAGGGACATACTCCGGCAACCACGTGTCTGCACCTTGGGCTTCAAACTCATCTACTTCCATTCCAACATCCTCATCGTCCATGAGGATGTCTTCGATATCCTCCTCCTCTGCTTCTAGGTTTAAAGCCTTGCCTTTATCATGTGCAGTGGGCTTTGGTGTGTTTCTCTTTTGCGATGCACACACCGGTATGGCAGGCTTCTTGCCCTTCTTTTCCTTCACTGTCTCTTTGGTTGGGGTTGGCTTCGGTCTCGGTGTTCTCAGTGACCTAGGGGCCTTTACTAATTCTTTGGCTACTTCTGGAGTAGCTACTTCTGCCTTTATTTCCATTTCTTGTGTTGTCTCTTCTACCACTTGCATTGTATTTATAATTTCTGGGGGTGCTGACATAACACTCTCTAACAGTGCTTGTGACATCTTGGGAAAGTTTGCAAATGCGGGAGTTTTCTTGAGAGCCTCGAAGAACTCTCGGCCCATAGGTGTCTGAGAGCTGAATAACTGAATACTAAAAATGCCAAGTGTCTCTCACTGGACAACCACTTGTAAGTTATAGGGCATTTTGAATAAAATTCGACTATTCCCCCCAAAATCAATTCATTAATGCTAGATTGGCAGCATATTTTCAAGGATCTAAGCCATAAATTTCGTCTTAAATGCCGGCTGCCCGCTCCATTTTGCCTCACTTCTATCGTCTTTTCATGAACAATGACCATAACGGTCACTTTCCAGCTGACTTGTGCGATTTCTTTGGGTAACGCAACTCCCTTTGTGCGATCGCAGACCCAATGACACTCCCCTGCTTCGCACCACCCTCTAATCGCGCAGCTCACCAACCTGGGTAGTGTATTTTATAGTCCTGCACCTCCTTTCAGCTGCCTGGAGTGCTAAGACTGTGCTACATTCATTTAGTCACATGGCTGGGCCACCGGTGTATGGCTTCAAGTGACTGCCATTCACCTTTCCAGGGAAGGGTTCTCCATTCAATTTGACAAGCTGTACCACTCCTCCATTGATAATCTCCTTAATAACATAAGGCTCTAACCAGTGCATCTTGAACTTCCCTGGAAATTTATCAAACTTACTATCATATAAAAAAACTAGGTCATTTACCTTAAATGAGCGCAGCTTAATGTGTCGATCATGCCATGACTTTTTGCATTGATTTTGGACAAGATGGTGAAATCTAGCCAAAAATCTCTCTTCTTCGAGCTCATCTCCTCCAGGGCTTCGCGATCCATCATACCTGTGAGCACTACTATGCATAGACTAGGCATGATGTATTCCATAGGCATTACCGCTTCAACCCATAGACGAGCCTAAAGGGGGTTTGTCTAGTCAACTTCTTGCATGTCGTTCGATAAGCCCATAATACTGCAGGTATGCGTAGGTCCCAATCACTTTGCTGAGCATTGCAAACCTTGGTCAACACGTTTTCGAGCACTTTGTTGAATGCTTCCACCATCCCATTAGCTTGCGAGTGATAAGGCGTGCTCTTCTGGTGGTATACATGAAATTCCTCCGCTAGCATGCTGATCATCTCATTCAGGAAGTGCGTACCACGATCACTCATCAAGATCTTTGGACAGCCAGATCACGTTAGTAAATGCTCAAATAGGAACTTCATGGCAGACACGCCCATGCAATCCTTCATTGGCTACACCTCTGCCCAACGAGTCAAATACTCCATCGCAATGATAATGTACCTTGCTCCTATCTTTCTTTGTGGCTGAATGGGTCCTACAAAATATATCGCCCACTTGTCGAAGGGTTGCAACATCATTTGTGGATTCAAAGGTATATCATCCCTCTGTGATGGCTTGCCAGTCCTTTGACACACATCACATGCCTTGCAATATGCTTTTGAGTCCTGATGGAGGGTTGGCCACCATAACCCTTCGGGTAGAATCTTCTACGCTATCGCTCTCCCTACATAATGTCCTTCCACAGTGCCCCCATGAGTGTCCGTGAGGATGCTACTTCTTTTGAACTTAGGTACATACCGTCACAATATCTCATCAATCCCCATCTTGTACATGTGCCCAATAATGACAGAGAAATTTGTTGCATGCACCACTAATTCCTTTTTCTGCTGGATAGTGTATCCTTCTGGCGCAGTACCTGTAGTTAGGAAATGTACTATATCCTCAAAATGACCATCCATGACATGCACTGCAAATAGCTACACATCAGGCAATCCCTCCTCCAAATTAGTGGGCTCTTCCCCTATTTCGATGTGCGAAAGATGGTCTGATCCGCGTTCAGTCATCTCGGCTTCACAATAACTTCAAAATCATACTCCTAGAACAATAAGAGCCACCTGCAGATAATCCCCCCCAACACAGGCTTATTGACCAGGTACTTCAGCACAGAGTGATCTGTATACATCTTAAAATGGTCTCCTAGCAAGTAGTGCCTATAGTTCTAGAGTGCATACACCATGGCTAGCCCTCTGCACTCGGTGGTGGAATAGTTCTTCTATGCTTTAGGTAATCTTGGGCTTACGAAAATGATAGGATGATCCAAGCCTTCTTCGCTAGGTTGTGTTAGTACTACTCCCAACACTATACATGATGCGTCGACATGTACATGAAACTCTTTCTTCCAATCCGGGAAGACTAGAATCGACGTGGTGACCATCTTTTCTTTCAATATATCCAAGATCTCTTACAATCATCATTCCAACATAATGTGACATCCTTCTTCAACAATTTCTCCATAGGTGCGGGTGATCTGGGCATAGCCTTTGATAAACTTTTTGTAATATCCTGTATGTCCCAGGGTAGCACGCAACTGTTTCACACTCCTCAACACTTCCAAGTTCAATATCACTACGATCTTTGTGGGGTCTACCATCAATCCCGATATGCAAACCACATGCCCCAACAAGTTCCCAAAAGGAACACAAAAAAGACACTTCTTGAGATTGAGCGCGATCTGGTATCTTTGACAGGTATCCAGCATCAGGCGCAAGCTTGCTACATGGCGTTTAACTAGCCCAAATACAGTCTAGTCATAAAAATATACCTCCAGGAACTTATGAATAAATTTCTTGAACGTAGCAAAAACTATGTGTGACAAGATCGCAGGCGCATTCTTCAATCCAAACGGCATTATAGTGTACTGAAAACAACCCCAGTCAGTCGTAAAGGTTGTCATGCTTATGTCCTCTAGCGTGATTTTGATCTGGTGGTACCGAGAGAACCCATCAGTGAAGGAATATGATTCTTGGCCACCTACATTCTCCAACACTTCATCAGTGAATGAAATCAGGAAAGGATCATGTACACAAGTGTCATTAAACTTTCGGAGATCCACGTATATCCTTATTTCATTCGTCTGCTTCTTTTCTTGTACCACCATTGGACTTACCCAGTCAAATTCTTCCAGAGGTTCAATGATGCCTACCGAGCATCTTGTCCAGCTCTAAGCAGACCTTTTCCTTATATTTCGGATTGAGACAGTAAGGTCTTTGCTTAACCGGCTTTGCGTCAGGTTTCAATGTAATCTTCATCATTCTTAGTGTTATAGACATTTTTGGGCACTACAACCCCAAGCATAAAATGTCCATAAACTAAGGGCTCCTAAGTCCCTAAAAGTGTTGTTCCAACCCCTAAAGGAACAAGGTCAACTGATTACAGATTCTCCCAGAAGTTCTCCATGAAAAACTACTCAGAACTGGTCAAAACAGGATCATTTCACCTGCTCCATAGGCAAAGTGCGTTGGATCTCACCTAAGTACACTCTGTGGGTGTGTTGCATTTCAAAAAGCCCTTCTATGGGGTGCGATGGCAAGAAGGGACAAATGGCAGTGTCAATCCGCAAGGTGGAGAGACATGGAATCTTCCAGAAGCTTCTCCTGTGACACTTGCCTCTCTGAATTCGACCAAGGATGAGTAAGAGATCATCAATCTCCAAGTGGAAGAAAGAACTATCAGAGGGAAGACACTAATCAAATCACAAGCTGACTCATCTCCCTTACAAATATCTATATATGGATCCCTCATCCCAGAGATCCAGAGGCTGGAATTTTGCATCTTGGAAGGAATTGTTGTTGGTTTCTTGAGGCAACATTATAGTGTTGGGTGATCTAAGCTTTGCATGAGGTGAAGAAGGGCTTACTTGCTGAGAGGATGATGTTGGGTCAGAACAACTGGTTGTAACTCTCTTAGCTCTTTCTTGATTATTAATAAATCTATTCAAGTTTTCCTCCATACTCTTGTGTAATCTATGTTTTGTGCATTTGTATGGTCAATTTACATCTGATCCTAGATTGTTTATGATAATAGATCCATGTTATTGTATAGTGTTATGCTGCTTTGATTCTACAGGTACTCTGTGAAGCTGGGTATACAAGGAAACGAGTAGCAAAGGACTATCAGAAGAGAGAGGAATCGAGCAAGGAACCAAGCGCAAGACAGAGGTTGGTCTCCTTTATTCTTCTCTCATCTATCTTTCATAAAGGAAAAATAAAGTAGTTTTACTTTGTTTGTTTCTAAGGTAGCTACCACACCTTAGTGGGATTAGCAGTTCCGCATAGACACTTTTACCTGTAACAAAATGGCGACTCCGCTGGGGAGCGACTAGGTTGTTTGTTTATCTACATTTGTTTACTTTATAAACTTATAGACGGAGCCTGAAGTTGAGCCAGGTAGCTTTCGAACTACATTTGCTATACAAATGCAAAGTAGATAAATGTCGCTTCAGTCAATCTCCGGGTTTTGTTTATGAATTAAACAACTGATTTACAAACTCTCTAATTGCCCTTGTGGTGGCTCTAGTAACCTCCTTAGATCTACCCCTGTTGCTGATTTACTGATTACCACTTGCTCGGCCAAAATCCCTGAACTGAACTGCAAACTGTGACCTGGAACCCGAGCAAAGTCTCATCCCTGGCCCAGCGCACTCTCTGTTCTGTGAATCTGAAATTCAGCGCACTTCCCGAGTGTAGTAGGTGCGCTGCATTTCAAATTCACTGTGTTACAGGTGCGCTGATCAGACTAGGCATTGTTCTTGAATTTTGGTTTCTGTTCACTCCTTTCAGATCTATTCAAGAATTTTGCTGCCTGTAGTCAGTACACCTCTGTTTGAAACCCCTTTCCTTGCTGTTATTCCGCCTCCATTGTGCAAAGAACTGTAAATGTTTTTGTGTATTTGTTGAATCATTTTCAGTTCTCCTTTGAAAAAAAGTAACGTAATTGTACTGTCGTTTCTTGATTTGAAAGTGTCGTTTTCAGTCATAGAAGAGAGTCTGATTGCTCTTGATAGTCGATTACCCTGTTACTATTGTATTTGATCTGAATTAGTAGTTTTTCTAGTGTCGAAAGCAAGTCTTCATTTCCAAATCGCAAAGTGTTATCATTGTCTTCATTTTGATTTTGAAAAGAAACTTGTTAGTAATTGTCGCATGAAAAGTAATTCAGATTTGCGCATTAGCTTTCTTTTATCATTCACATATTAAGAAGGCTGAAAACAAATACATGCATGTGAATTTGCATTTAGACTGTTTGATTGGTTTGATTTAGGACAGTGCATATAGTGTGTGTTATTTGCTCTTTGTTGAAAGAATACTGTCTCTCTTTCCTTAGTAGCTAGGATTTTCATTGCACAAAGAAGATAAACCGACTGTTTATCATCTTAGATTGCATTTTAGTAATTGCACATCTACATCACGCGGTGAACCTTAAATGCAAATTTCTTAAGCAAGATCAACTATAAAATAAATTTAATGAATCTAACAACGCTTTGGAACCTAACGCACAACATCTAGAAGTCTAGGCTAGAGACGTATTTCGGCGTCGTAAAGCCTGGTAACTGTTGTTTTCACTGTTGGTTGGGTGATTCCTCCACTTTGAGACGATAAGTGCCAGTACGGACTTGTGCTCCTACGTACCGTCGAGTATATTTTGGAGACCACAATAGGCTTAATCCTTTATCCATAGGAAGCTGTGTCTGCCGCCCTATCGATCGCAATGCACTGAACACAGCATTCGGGAAGATTGACTGCCGTACCGTAAAAAGTATTCTGCAGTTTTGCGATTGGTTTGGTAATCCCTCTGTCTAGATTTCCAGAGTAGTCTCTTTTGTTCCTTTTAAGACTCCTTAAAGGAAAAGGTCCATCTGAGCACTTGTCACTTCAGGCTCATTAAAAATCGAAGGCGACTAGAGTCATCTTTTGTTTTTTCTCGACTCTTAAAAATTGAAAAAACAAGTTGTGTCAAAGTGTCTAAAATTTATTTTAATCGGAATAACGTCACTGTTCCCTCGTTGGTCTTAGAAGTTAGTCTCCCTTCATCGCAAGTTCTTGTAGAATCGCTAGGAAATCTTTTGGATAGACTAGATATGTTTGAACAACCGTCGACATCTAGGACTGTGTCATCCGACTCAGCAGCGGCAGAGCCTCCTGCTGCTACTCCAACGATGTTCACTGGTATACCATCTGTCCTTGCAAGTTATCAACAACAAGCCGGAGTCCAATCAGGGACTGTTTCGACGACATGGTCGGTTCCTATTTCTTCATCCGGATTATCATCTGGTATTTCTTATGTAGAAACTCAACAAATTGATCCAATGTGTCTTCAAAGGCCAATCTACCCTTTAAATACTGGATTGCCACCATATGGAGGGTAGTATGCCTTTTCATTGTTCCCTCCCGGAGAACAACCATATGGGAGTTTACAACAAAGTTTAGTTCAAACTGGAATTATATCCAGCGGTTGCATACCAATACTACCTCAGCAACCAAGGGTTGTATATTCAATGCAACCAGCCCACCCTATGTCGAATATTCCCACTATACCTGCTATGGTGACTGCGTCGCAAGTACAAGCGCTACCTGTTGTATGTCAACCCCAAGTTTCTCAGGTTGCAATACAACAGCCTCTTGTCTCAATGACTCAATGACAACCTCAGGTTTGTGCCTGCTTATCTGGAGTGACTCAGGCTCAAACAAGTACTATGAATCCTCATCTTGGTCAATCATCCAGTATTGGGAAACAACAAATGGTCCAACAACCATGGCTGGTTCAATCTCAACAACCGCCATTCCAGCAATCATATCAAGGACCTGAGCAACAAGTCTTTGTAAGTAATGGGCAATCGCATTTCCAAAGTGGTTATCAACAACCATATTATAATGGTTATGCCCATCAACCTTATCAAAGTTACCAGCATCAAATACTTTATGCTGGTATGCAAAGACTCACTGCTCAGGCGATTCCATCTTATCCTGGGTATGCTTCGCCTAACCTGAATCAACAGTTTCCCTTTGTAGCAACTCTAGAATTACCAGATCTAAATCGGCTGACGAATGATCCAATTGCTTACACCCCTTGGTGGCCAACAATTCCGCATAAACTTCCGTAAGATATTCCTAAATTTAATGGAAATCCGGGAGAAGACCCATCGAATCATGTGATGACATTTCATCTGTGGTGTTCATCAAACACCCTAAATGATGATTCGATTAGGCTTCGCCTTTTTCAGAGGATGTTAACTGGTCTGGCAGCAAAGTGGTATATCGAGTTACCCAGAGCTACGTTTGACAACTTCAGTACCCTAGCCACAACCTTTTTAACCCATTTTCAGTTATCGATAAGGTACGAAATGGGAACAAAACTCCTTACCAATTTCAAACAAACGACGACCACTCACATATCTGATCATATTCATGAGTGGTGACGTCGTCGTAGAATGGTAAAAACGTATGTTCCTGATCAGCTTTTAGCTAAATGGTTTATTAAGTCATTATTACCTTCCATTATAGAAGATGTGGCAAAGGGAGGAGTCGTCACTGAAGAGCAAGTTATTGCTCGTGCACAATATCTAGACTTGATCTATACTCAGTCTGGCACGCTCTACGATAAAATACCTGATGCTCCTAGACCAGAATTTTCCATTCCTCCCCCTCCTAAATCAAACAAAGAATCTCATGCTGATGATGGCATGATAGGTACGACAAGCATGAAATCGACAAAGCTACATCTAATAAAGCCCGTAAGATTTCTGATCAAAATGAGAATGAAGAACTTCTTGCCTCAGAGGTGAATGCCATGTCGATCGACAAGGGAAAACAACTGAAGCAACCAGGGGGCAAGAAGAAAAAGAAAGGGAGAAAAAAGAAGCAGGATGAGTCATCTCCTGAAAAACCTTCTGCAAACCCTTCTGGGCAAAGGAAACCCCCTGCGGGGTGTCAGATATGCGATGAGGATCATCGGACGAGAGATTGTCCACATAAAGTTGAAGTTAAGAAACTCTTTAAGAGTTCAAAAACCTCAGCAGTTTTGACTGATCCATTTCCAAACCCGGGAACCAAACTGGTTGCTAATCAAAATGCTTCCCGATCCCAAGTGCTTATGTTGTCTATCTCAAAGCAGCAAAATGATGCTTTGACAAGGAATAAAGATTATGAGAATCCACAGCTGTCGAATAACAAGGCTAATGAACAACCTAGTAGTTCAACAACAACTTTGATCGAAGTTGTGCCACCCATCATTCCTGAACCAATGATAAAGCCGCCAAAGGGAGTAGTACACAAATTGACGTTTAATCCTCGTGCCAAAGTAGCACAAAATTATAATATAGTAGAGGACCTGGCCCAATCACCGTCCGCTATGTCGACACTTGAGGTACTGCAAAATTGCCTCTCCCATAACATAGTCATTTTCGATTTCCCAACTTAGACCAACAGTTGATATTTTAAGCATAACTTTTTTTTTTGATGATGGATTGAATTGATTAAAATTGAATATTAAAGTAGACTCATGTAAATATATCAAATAGAAACATTTTTTTAAATCATGAAGAATTGATGGGTCAAATGTGCGAAGGAACAGTCGGAAAAATAGAGTTTTAAAGGTGTTGATTTACGATAGACAGTCAATATTTTTGTCATAACTTTCTCATACGATATCAAAATCGGGTGATTCAAATTGCATAATAAATTAGATTAATATATGAATATGCCATAGAAACAGGTTTCTAAAATCTAGTCATTTAGGGCTCCAAAAGTTGACTGTCCCAACTCTGTTCCTGAGTTGCCTACTAGGCATACTGTCAATGTTTTGGTCATAACTTTTCATTTCAAATCCAAATTGAGTTATTCAAATTGGATTGGAAAGTAGAAATAAAATGATACTTAGGATAGAAACAGGTTTTGAAAATATGCCCATTTTGTTCCTCAAAACATGACTGTACCGACTATGATTTCAATGGTTTTATTAAGCCCACACACCCTAAGATATGATCATTTTTTTTTATTTTTTTTCAAAATGATGATGAGTATTTGTAGAAATCTGGTTTTCAATATAATACATCTACATACACAATTAAATTCAAATATTTACCATTGATATTGATATACTCAGCAAGTTGTAGCAAACACAACTTGTTCTACATATAACAAAAATTATTTATGTACTTATGTATTCTATTTTCTACACTAACCTATTCTACCTTGAAAAATAAAGAATACTTATGTATACGAGTACTTCTAATGGAGCCATTTTAGAATTATGGCCTCAAGTGTATACACACCTGAATTTGAGAAATGTTTGACAGTAAATACTAGGGTATGAGAGACCAACTTGCCTTGAAAATATGGTGTCAAAAATTGCTGAAGTATGGAGTGACGCTATGAACAATTGATGGAGTGAAACCAATCTTCAATATATCCTTTACTTTCTTGATTTCTCATAGTTTTCATATCATGAAGTTCTTGAGTTTCTAAAACAACTTGTTGACGCAGACTAGAAGAAACCTCCTTTTCTTCCATAACTTCTACAATTTTTGGATTTGAAACATTTCCAATATTGATATAAGTTTTCTGCAACTGTGTATGCGAGATAGATTGGGTGGGAAGGGTAGGTAAATTTTTCAATTCAACACTGTAAGCATGTTGTACTAGTTTATTATGGTGAGCGTGTGGAATGAGTTGAGCAGGATATTGTGTAGGGCATGGAGGATTTTGATGATGTAGTTGATTGGGATGTGTGGATGATTTTGATACGCAAGCAAGGTGTTCTTGAAAAGATGGAAAAGAATATGGAAGATATTTTTGTGCTACAAGATAAGGGAGAGTAGTTATGTAATCATAGGATGAACCATACCAAGCTTGTGCGTAAGATTGATGGGGGTTATATTGAGATTGGCATGGCTGCCCTAACACATGAGTATTCCATAATAGATTATGCAAGTAAGATAATGGAGAGGAAGTGTTTTGAAACATACATGTAGGCCAAGGTTTCCATGGTTGTGAAATTGTTGCAGCTTCTCCATCTCTTGGAAATGTTGTTTTCATCCCAGGTAAGAAAGAGAAACTATCCATGGGATGCTCCTTTTGGCATTGAGGACAAATCACTTCTTCAAATTCTGCTTGACTTTTCTTAACCTCCAAAACATGCGATTGTGAATTTAGATAGCTAATAACATCAACTTTAAAATGTTCAAATAAATCACTAATTTCATCTCTTATATCTCATGTTCTTGTAGCAGATTTGGAAAGGAAAGAAGAAAATTCTCTAGAATTTTTACCAGCCTTGGATATTCCTCTTGAATACCTTATGCATAAATCACAAAAATCATCATATGATAGCTGAAAAACGTCACATTTTCCTATCAAATTTAGGATTTCTATAATTTCATCTTTGACTTTAAGAATGAGTGTTTTTAAGATCTCTTTTTCCAAATGCTTATCCTTTGATTTTTGAAGGTTGTATTTAAATCGCTCCAAATAGTCCTCCAAGCTTTCATCTTCCCCTTGTATCATACTGAAAATATCTTCATTGGCCTTGCAATAGTCTTGGTACTTCTCCAAGAATACATTCTTCATGTCCTCCCATGTTTTGATGCAGTTCCCACCAAGGCTCATGAACCATCAGAGAGCTGCTCCTTTTAGAGTAAGAGGAAACACTTTCAACCTTTGATCATTAGTACAATAATCATATCCTCTACAAAGTACTTCAAACTCAAATAAGAATGTATCTGGGTCCTCATTATCCCAACCATGAAAATTTGATAGATAAGATGGAGGAATTATGTGCATTTGTGTCACTCCTCCTAGATCGCTGATAGGGAATTAAAAAGTAACAATGTGAGCCATTTCTTACCATAATAGAAGATGTTCTTCATGTGCTGCTTTGAGGTTCCTCCTTCAGATATTCCTGTCAATTTTTTAGTGGAATGGGTGGTGATTACATCACCACTTGAGTGAAATGATAAGATTTCTTCACATTTCTATCTTTTTCTTCCTGGTTATTAAAAAAAAACAATTTGAAAGGAAATCTAAAGCTCATGACCTAGAGTAGGGTGTCAAAAGACCCTTCCCTCCCCAGGACAAGAAACCAAACAAGAAAAGAATTCAAACAAGGAAATCTGAAGCTCGGGACCTGAAGCAAGGAGTCAAAGGACCATTCCCTCCCTAGGACGAGAGATTAGCTTTTCCAATATCAAAACAAACAAAAATGTAGGAAAAATATAAGCTCGGGACCTGGGGTAGGGTGAGAGAACTCTTTCCCACTTCAAGATGAGAGAGTGGATCCTATAAAATAAAAACAAGAAAAAATGCAGGAAAAATAACTACGCTCAGGACCTGGAGCAGGGTTTCAAAGGAAAATTCCCTCCCCAGGATGAGAAACTGACCCTCTGGTCGATACAAATCATGTCTTGCACCTTGTTAGCCTTCCGCGGTAATGGTGCCAAAATGTTGGTGTTTCAGTATGAACAAATTATTCAATCATGTTTCCTACATTAATTCATCAATTTGGGTGCATACACTTTTCAAGGTAACACGCAAGGTATATGCAAGAGCAAGGTTACAATCTTACATTGACCAAGGGTTCGTGACTAAGAAATTAAAGCATCATTGTAACAATAATGGAAATTAAATTGCAGAAAGAAAAGCATTCACAACAATCTATGGAAATCTGTAACAACAATAAAGAAAATACAAAAGTAAAACAATATACATAAAAAGGACACAATCAAAGCACCTGATCAGAAGAGTGGGTCCAACTCCCTGGTCAGGGCTGTGCTTAGCTCACATATTGAGAAAAATATCAGAAGGCTGGAAATTTCATTAACAAGAGTTCCATTGTTACAAGGCTCAATTCTTACATCAGCTAGCTCCCCTCTTTCTCTGAATTGTGTCTTTTAAATATACAAACATCCAAAGGAAACTTGCAACAAACTGATCTCAATATTCAAGATGAGATCTGAGAGATATGTCCATCATGATTCTATTGGAACAAGTCAAATTTGGTTACTACAATTGGGAAATTCTGGAAAACGGCCGCAACAACAAATCTACAAATATGTCCTTCGAAGAACCTTGATTTTCTCCCAATACAAACCGAATTTCTGAAAACTGCTCTTACAAAAATTGAATTGGTCTGTTCTAAAAAAAACCCATGTCTCGGATTTTCTGGATTCACTTTCATTTGCCTAAATCATCCAACGCAAAATGGTCACTTCTTATGCCAACAAATTTCTGAGTTGGAATATTTAATTTTCTGTTGAAGACCAAATCTGCAATCTGGAAGAGATCTTGGAGGCTAAGATCATGAGTGAGGTTATAAAAAATGAATAAAACAAAATTATGCATGATAATCATTAATTATTAAAATAAATGAGATAAAATATTATTTATCCACAAGAGCATAAATGATTATGAAATGGAATTATATAATAAATTATGGTAAATAATGTGATGAAAGAATAATGGAAATAGATGAAATGAATGTTAAGAAGTGGTAATAATAATGACAAATTAAAAACCCAACACCATGTTTGTTTGTGTACCTATTCTTGTATTCAATCATGATGAGACGACCCCAAATCCAAAAACCTCCTTGTCTACCATGATACATGATCATTTCAGATGTAGGTGACAAGGGAGAGGCAACAAGGTTGTGAGGCTGGATGGAGGCTCTGAGCACTAATGATGAAAACTATGAAAGAGTCACTAGGTGATGAAGACGAGAAATCCAGATCGACAGTGACTGTCCGCGAGGTCTGGCTCAGTTGGAGGGAAAAAATGCATATTTTTTGAGGGGAACATTTTAGACTACAAGAAGGTTGGGCAGGAAAAAACCTACACAGTTTTTGGAATGAGCGGGCAGCAGGGCTTAGCAGTAAAACTGCGCAATTTTTTGGAGGAATAGGCTGGGCTTCTGGGAGGCTTGGAAGAAAAAAATTGTGCCATTTTTTGGACACCTAGGCCGAGAGCTTGGTAGCCAAAACTACGCAATTCTTGGAGGGAAATAGCAGTTGGCTGCTGGGTCAACCTGAGCGGAATTGGCAGTTAGCTGCCGAGATCTTGGCAGCAAAAACTGTGCAATTCTTGGAGGGAACTGACAGTTTGTTGCTGGCAAGAGAAATTTCACTGATTCTGGAAGGCCGACCTCTTGATCATCTCTATGCAAATTCTGAGCTGAGCGGACTACTGGGCAATAAAGCGCATGCTCATGAAAACTACACAATTTTCTAGATGAGCAGTCAATCGACTATCGGGAGGGCTGGATGGAAATTGTGCAATTTCTTGAGAGAGACAAGGATGAGTACTAGATGTCTCTCTGACTTGTTTGCGCAATTTTCTCAGTCAGAAGATTAGGCAATGCTTGCAGCCTCTGCGCAAATTTTTATGGGAATCAATCCTAGGGTGGCTATCGAGTCAAACTCTCCGGTTGACCAGCATGGATACTAGTTGATTTGTTTGTAGGTAGCGTAGATTGAAATGACTTTCTTGGTGCTCCTGTGTTTTTATTGGTGACAGTTGATCGAGTCTATGGCAAGGTGATGGTCTGGCTATTAGCGGGGAGTCCAGTCATTAGAACTTCAACAAAATGACTAGGTGTGTGAATGAGTGAAAGATGCATATGTGATCTTGCAAACACACACTTGCATGACTCGACGACGAGATGACTCAAACCATCCAGACACATATGTACAACATGACTGACCAAGGGTGTAGGCAAAAAGAGCAAAACTTGTGATTGATCGTTGGTCGACTATGATGACGCTTGCGTGACCGTGAATGTGACTACATGTGTGAGTGCAACAAATGTTTTCATATCAAACACAACAAGTACACACGAAGCGAAGACTTTGAGAATGACCAGAACATGGTCACAAGAATGACTTCAACATCAACATGCAAGACTTGGTGAAATGAACAGGCAAAGTGAATGTGAAGACTCACGTGACTCACGGGGTGAACCCGAGTGTGTGCAGTCATAAAGTGAAACTCTCAAGGGAGGCTCTGAAATTGGGTGCAAACCATAATTTTGGAGGGTGGTTGTAGCCGCTACAACAATTGTCAACACACTGGTAGAATTCCAGCTTCTCCGTTTTGGTTCATTGACGGTATAGGTCCTTCGTCTTTCAGGGAGTATTAAATTGTTGTATAGGTTATTTCGGCTTCCCCATTTACCCCATGGACATACACACTTCACCTTTTGCCAACTTAGTCAAACACAATCAAAAGTTTAGCTCGATCACAATGTTTCGAATGTGTGAAGGGTATTTTAGCTCACGAGTTGAAGATTTTCAAGTATAATTTTTCATCTCTAGTGTTGTTCCTCTGCTAGCAAACCAGGACAGTACCCCGGAAAAGTCACACAAGAACACATGCATTGCTCCACTTCTAGGGAGTCTGGTTAGTAACCCAATTGAGTTGCATGCTTCACCTCTCTACGCAGGAAGCCTTCCTCTTCTTTCACCTTTGTATTTTTTATTTTTAATAGGACCGTGCATAAGAAATTATTTATTTTTGGGGCAGAACAGGGATCTTGACTTACTAAGAGTAAAGAGGTTGTTCCTTCATAGAAACATGTAAGACCTCTGACATAGGTTTGCTTGTTTAGATTTTCCCCTTCTCCATTTCTACTAGTTGGATGAGCTTGAACACACAGAGCAGAAGGTTGAGTGTAGGAATGAGGCTTCCGAGTGTATACACAAGCTCGCTAGTTGGACCAAAAATTCCCTTGCAAACGGCTCATATTTTCCGTCAAGACTTCATCGGCTAAGGTTGTAGCCAAGCACAGAGAAGACGGACACAATATTCTCCAAGTGTTGTAGTGTCACAAGTCTCTTCATATTTAAGCCACATACTCTATTCAAAAGCTAGAGAATAGTAATTGGCAGCACTTATTTATGGAAACAAAAATAGTGATATATCAAGAAAACAAAACAAACGTAAACAAAAATAGAAAGAAAAAAAAAAAAAAGTGAAAATAAAGATAGTAAGCAACGAAAACAATAATGAAAACAACAAGAAATAAGCAGACTATGTGCATGGCATGAGGCATGGCCCGACCTACTAGAAGTAATGCTTGAGATCTTAGCCATTGATAGGAAGGTTGTCAACCCTCCCATCAAATTATTGCAGATAGCATGTGTGTAGGCCAAGTTTCTCATGGAATAGTATAAGTCCACCGGGTATCGCTGCCGGAACCTGGTGGTATTCCAAAAGACCTTTAAGTGAAGATGACACCACTACTTTAGATACTGCGTGCAACATAGGCTCAGATGATGGCATGAGGTAGTTGTTTTTATTCCGGGAGTGGTTCAAGTTCTTGAAATCAATTCATAAGTGGATTTTACCAAATTTCTTACGTGCGAAATTTAAAATAGAAACCCAAATATGATGACAAACTTTGCAAGTAATCCAATCATCCAAAATATTAGTCAATTTTTTTTGTATAAGGAGTTCAAACGACATATGTGTTTTACCTAGCCTTTGCTGCAACGACTTGGCTCATCCTTTACCTAGAATCCCGTGTTGGATTACTCATGTGTATTGTGTACTTAGGTCATCATCTACCTATGTAGACACATCCCGGTACTTTTTGATCAAGCAATTAAAGACTTGTCGTTGCTTCGGTGTGTGGTTTCTACCAAGACTGGCTATCTTCGAATCATGATTGGTTCCCAAGTTTCTCTATTCATTCATAGTGATGGCCCTGTGAGTTCTATTGTTTCTTGGCCCTCGAGAAAAGTTCTGCAAATCATAGAGCTTGTTGATGGAAATCACACCCTTAGTGATGGGGTTTCCTTTCTTTCCCTCAGATGTAGTTTTTAGGGGCTTCTTGTGCTTACCTTCATCAGTTTTTATGTCCTTGAAAGCATCAACACTATTCACGAGGTGTATTATCACTTTGAGTGTGACCACATTGAGGTTGATGGTCCTTTGTAAGCTCAACACGAGTGCTTCTTACTCAGCAATGTTGTTAGAGCACTCGAACTTCAAGCATCTTGAAATCATGAATTTTCTATTATTTTGGGCGATTGAGATACACCCGGTCCTTGAGAGTCATGTGTCCTTGGTTCATCAAAATCCATGGCCCACATCTTGTCTGTACATACACCATTTGGCATGCTAGTACTGTTGTTGTTACTACTACTATTGGTAAAATTCACTCTACATGTTTCATTACCATCAATTGGGCAAGGAAGGAGTCCCAACTACATGTCTGGTGGGGTTGGAGCTGTCCATGCAGGATAACACCCTAGTGTTGTTTGTAAGAGGCAGTTGCCAAAAATGAGTTCTATGAAGTCCAACGATTCATTCTCACCATTAAGGGGGGTACCATTGTGCTTCATATACCTCTCAGACAATACTTGGATTTTTTTGCATTTTCCCTTGTACAGAAGCCACATGTGGGACCAGTGTGTAGAAAAATATCTGTCCATCTTGTTGGACCAGTCTCTACTGAGTAGTACATCGTATGCTTCTGGTATGTCCACAACAACTATGTTGATGCATTTGTGGACTCAACTATCATGAGATAGTTGGATGATCACATCTCACAGTTCACCAATAACTGATACTGATGTTCAATCAAGTTGGATGATTCACGCAGACATTTCGCTCCATTGTGCATTGATCTTATTTACAACAGAGAGTGGCATGACATTTGCAGCTGTTCCAGAATCAAGCAAGCAGATGTGAACATTGTAGTTAAATATTTCAAAGGACAGTTGGAATGGAGAGCAACCTGAGTTTTCTTCTTCCATCTGGAGCATGTTGAGCACAGTAAAAAGTGATCTGGGAGGTGTGCTTGCTCCCTTGTTGGAAGAGGTTGTGTTGTTCATTGATGTCTGTCCCAATGCACGTAGCAGGATGTCTCACTAGCTCTGGATCTTAGCTAACCTGAAAAAACTGATGTTAGATTGATTTTTCTTCATGTCATACACAATGTTGTAGTCCAGAGGTGGTAGACTCATGGAGTTTTCTGCAGCTTACTTCTCATGGATGTATTCTTGTCTACCACTATCTTCCTGGAATTGTTTTGTGTTTTCTTCTTAGGGGTGGCCAGTGGATCAGCCTTCCTCATCAACAGTCTCATTTTTTCTTGTTCTTCCCTAAGAGTAAGGGAGCCCCTTTACTCCTAAGATTGTAATGATAATTTTTCTTGTGGGGCTGCTTCTCGGTGTTCGTCTTCGGAATTGCTTGCAAGCACTAATACACGTTCACCACATGCCCAGAACTTGATGGTTCATAAGGTGCAACCTCTTCGTCGTCATTAGTGTCTTTTGGTTGCTCCTACATATCATTTTCCGTGTCGAGGGTATGACTACATACAAAGTTTGCGACTCGCTTCCAGTCTGAACAAGAGTTCTCAGGGTGATTTTCTTCATGGAATGAGAAGAACTTGGGATCTGCACACTTTTCAACCTGGAACACATATTTCTGCATAATTTTTGGAGTGAACCAGTTGCTACCATCACTTGGGACTTCCTACTCGCATCTTTGGAGTGCTTTTCTAGTTCGTCATCCTTAATGACTCCAATTTCACGTGGGTGTTTTTCAACAATGATAACCTCTTCACAACTTTGCAAGAGTGTTTGTTTCGCAGCTCGTTTGACAAACTGCACCATGCTGGTCAATAGTGTGGATGTGTAGTAATCAACGGTGATGGAGTCATGAGGTTTAGTGTCTGTTGCAAAGTTGTTCAATATGTGTGTAAACCTCTGGTTGAAGTTTTTTACTTTTTCTTTTCCCTCCATCTTTGGGCTTCCGAATTCTCCAAGTAGCATGGCTAAGGTCTTGTCATCAGTAAAATTTTCAAGGAACATGCATTTGAATACACCCCAGTTCTGTATAGAGTTCGATGGAAGGTTCTGATACCATGTAGCTGCACGACCATCAAAGGTACATGGAAACAATCTACATGCTACATTATCATACCATACCTCAAGGGTCTGTAGCTACAGGTAGAAGTTGTCCAAGTGATCTTCCACCTTCACCATGTTGTCAGTGTTAAACTTGATTTTCATCCTCTCTGCTTGATTTGGCATCTTATGTAGAACATCCGGGAGAACCAATGGTCCCCGAGTCATCCATTCTAGACTTGGGTCAGCCACCTCTCCTTCTTCTTCGTCCTCCTCATCTCTTTCATAATCTAATGGTTCCGAATCTAAGTTCGTTGGTTCTTCTCCACCTCCGCCTCCTTCGCTGCCTTCGCCTCTGCCTCCTGTATTGAAGTCTGATCTCAAGATCACAAGAATGTCTTGTCACCTTTTCGTAATACCAAAGGTTCCTCTCCATCATCAGTAGCTTCTGCCAAACCTTCAAGTGTGGCAAGGACTTCTTCTTCCACCAATGATACAACAACTCTCGTAGGAGTGGCTTTTAGCTTTCTTGACGTGTATGGAAGATGATGTATGACTGGGATCAGTTCAAATACTTTCGTGAACTAGCGAGTGATGGGACGAATGGAGCGAAGTTGATGATACAGAATCTTGTGTTCAATCCTGAGAGGTGAGGAGTAACCAACTACAGAGTCGCGTGTAGGTGAGAGGGAGCCAGATACAACTAGATGCCCTCCTTCTAGCACCAAAAATTTTGACGGTGCTAGACCCGCCAGCATTCAAGGGATGACCCTGGTATAAAGTCCCAACTAGAACTCACACCGTTTGGTGTGGGAATCCCATCTGGTATGATGGCCCAGTTGCCATTATCTTAAGGATTTGCCTCAACTCTTGCTTGTCAACACAGGAGAGTGGTTTGCTTTGTCTTCGAGAAGTGAGGTTCGCATGCCTGGTGAGTGTAAGTGTCTCTTGTGTCAATGGTTCTTTCAATGTAGAGGGAGAAGGTGAGAGTGAGTCCCAAGTTGGTTAGGAGAAGTCCCAACTCTGCTAGGAACACACAACACAATAGGGTGTGCACAACTTCTGGCGGAGTAGTCCACACATATGCGGTAGTCACAACACACAAGGGAAGATAACACATATATCACTTAGCAGATTAGTCCACACGAGTGCAATGGTTGTTACAACAAGTTTTATGTGAAAGGTTTGTCTGATGTCCAGGAAGGTAGCCACCATGGGTGAGACAATGTTAACAACATATACAACACATTTTCATTAAAATATTATGTATTACAACAAGTGAAATAGTTCAAATGTGAAACACAGGTTGAAGCAACATGCATCACAAGTGTTAAATATTAGTGTTATAGTAGTCACAATACATGTCTGAAAACATGTTGGCCTATTAGCAGGCTTTTGAATTAAGCAAAAATTCCAAGACACATCGTTACACCGTACATCACTAACCCTGTGTGAGGGGCGTTGGAGCCACTATTTACTCCTCAAAGAAAATATTACAGACTCTCTTGGCTACGTGCAAGGAGTTGAGGTGAAAAGCCCTTTCCATGTACAAATGAGGGGGTATTTATAGCCAAGGGTGAAACTAACCCTTGTGGTTGTTCGACGACCCTCATGACTTTTTGACTTTACATGACTCTTTGTACAATAAGTGGGTCTCTTGGATTTCCACGTTGCATTACATTGATAGATAGTATGGCCCATAGTAGAGATGTGGACGACATGATAGTGTTGGTACATTCGTGCTGCTACTGGTGTGCATGTTGAGCTGCAATGTTGCTGGGTGATTGATGTTCTGATGGTGTGTCACAACTTCACCTCTTAATGGCAATGTGTGTGAAGTCTTTGATGGTCATTGTTTCGCTTGATGTTTCTTTTGCACGTTACTCCTTGCTTGTATGTTGGAAGGCTTAACATGTTCGTTTGTTCGTGAAAGGTGCATGTTTTTCCATTCGTCCATCTAAGAGAACATCTTGCATGTTTTCTCATCTGTCCGTCCATGAGCACATCTTTGCATGATTGTCCATTTGTGAGCACATCTCTTTGGATGCATCGTTTGTTCGTCCATTGGTGAACCAGCCTTTTTCATGTGCTTCCCTTTTGTTCATCCCATTCAGTGTCAGGCCATGTTCGTTTGTGTGCATGTTCCTGCAATCACTCATGACGAAATGACATCAAATCCAAAAACCTCCTAGTCTACTATGATACATGATCATTTTGGATGCATGTGACCGGGAGAGGCAACAAGGTTGTGAGACGGGATGGAGGATCTGGGCACTACTTATGAAAACTATGCAAGAGGCACTGGGTGATGAAGATGGGTAATCCAGATCGACAATGACTGTCCGCGAGGTCTGGCTCAGCTAGAGGGAAAAAATATGTAGTTTTTGAGGGGAACAGTCCAGACTGCAAGAAGGTTGGGCAGGAAAACATCTGTGTAGTTTCGAGAACAAGCGAGTAGTGGGGCTTAGTAGCAAAACTGCGCAATTTTTTTGAGGAAAAGGTCAGGCTGTAGGGAGGTTTGGCAGACAAAAATTGTGCAATTTTTTGGACAACTAGGCCGGGAGCTTAGTAGCCAAAACTGCCCAATTCCTGGAGGGAACTGGCAGCTAGCTGCTAGGACACTAGCAGTAGAAACTGCATAGTTCCTTAGGGGAACTGGTTGTTAGCTTCCAGGAGCTTGGCAACAAAAACTGTGGAATTCCTGGAGGGAACTGGCAGGCTACTGCTGGCAAGGGAAATTGCACTGATGTTGGGAGGTCAGCCTGCTGATCAACTCTACGCAATTTCTGATTTGAGCAAATTGTTGAGAAGCAGAGGGTCGGCTCATGAATACTGCAAAATTTTCTGGATGAGCAATTAGTCGATTGTCAGGAGGGTTGGCTGGAAAAATTACACAATTTCCTGAGAGAGACAGGGATGGGCACTGGGTGTCTATCCGGCCTATCTGTGCAATTTTGTTAGTCAGTAGAGTGCGTAATTCTTGTAGCCTCTACACAAATTTTCAAGGGAGTCAGTCCTGGGGTGGCTACCGAGTCAAACTCTCTGGTTGACCAGCATGGAGACTAATTGATTTTCTTACAGGTATTGCAGCTTGAAATGATTTTCTTGGTGCTCTTATGCTCTTCTGTTCGACAATCGATCAAGTTAATGGCGGGGTGATGGTCTAGCTGTCAGAGGGGAGTCTGATTGTGAGAACTTCAGCAAAATAACTAAGTGTGTCAACGAGTGAAAGATTCATATTTGATCTTGTAAACACACACTTGCATGACTCGATGACTAGATGACTCGAACCATCTAGACACATATGTACAACATGACTGACCAATGGTGTAGGCGACAAGCGCAACACTTTTGATTCATTGTTGGTTGACTGTGATGATGCTTGCATGACAGTGAATGTGACTCTGTGTGTAAGTGCGGCAGATGTTTTCATAGCGAAGACAACAAGTACACATGAAGAGAAGACTTTGAGCATGACCAAAACATGGTCGCAAGCATGAATTCAACATCAACATGTAATACTTGGTGAAATGAACAAGCAAGGTGAATACGAAGACGCACGCGAGCTCACGGGGTGAACCCAATTGTGTGTAGTCATCAAGTGAAACTCTCAAGGGAGGCTCCGAAATTGGGTGCAGGCCAAAATTTTGGAGGGTGTTTGTAGCCGCTACAACACCATCATTTTCATCCTACATGGCCTTGTTTGCAACTAGAATATTAACAAAAATTACTTTCTAGATAGAGATGTTGAATTGAATGTACTAACCATATAACATAAATGAGCTAGTTTGAAATGTTTTGTAAACTAAAGTTTAAACTGCCTATAAAGACATGAGTGTATACTACTTAATAGAAGGAAATAAATGAAAATGACAATTCACATACCTTAGATATGTGGAATTATGAAAGCACCAAACCAATAATCCCTTAAGATATCAAAGGTTTTAACCATAGAAAATGATTTTTTTGTTAATTGCATTACTTTTATATAAATTAAATGAAAACTTGGCATTCCTTATGATTAAAAAAAACATTGAAATCAACCAAAAATTAATACAATATTACAAAAAAATAAAAGTAAAAGTTTGAATAAATTTCTCTTTAATAAAACAATTTAAGAATTCATATATAATGAAACTCCTATAGTATAACGAAAATTGTACTCACTTTTATATTTGAGCACCAACACTTTCATTAATATTTATGTCTTAGCTACAAAAATAACTAGCTCCAATATAATGGTGCAAGTAAGAATGGTTAAATGATCTTCGAGATTTCCTTGACCACATATTCAAACTTCAATTGAAGAGCATTCTAGAGATTTCTATTTAATATTATGTATATATCATTTTTAATTAACTTTTCTTTGGCTACCTTGTATACATTTTAAATGACCACTTTAGCATGTTCATGTGATATGAGGGTAAACATGAATGTATTGATGTTATGCGTATTGATGTTATGCACATCTATTTTTTATTTTCATGTAAAATTATGCATATATTTTATGCCATGGATTATGTATGTATTGTTATATCATTGTAATAATAAATATATAATGCATGGACCTTCTAATGGATATTACAATTATACTAAATATAGAAAAAGAGAGGAGAAACATAAGAGAATAAAAAGTAAAATAATTAGAACAAAAGAAGCTAGTAGTAAGAAGCCCCAATTTGTTGTAAGTAAATGCTTTAACATTGTTGTATAACTTGAAAACTATGTATTTAATTAATTGATGAAGAGTTTCATTTATAATTAATTGTGTTACTTACTAAATTCTATTATATGTTTATTTTTTTTAATAAAAACACTTATAACATTTATAGATATAATACAAAATCTGAATTTTTTAATAAAACTACTTATGCTCGAATATGTGTTGAAATGGATTTCAATAAGGTTTTTCTTGTGGAAGTTAATATGACAAATCCAAACTATGTGTAGGTTCAAAAGCTGGATTATGAAAATGTTTCATTTCAATGTCAAGTGTGTTATGAAACATGGCATGTATCAAAAATTTCCCAAAGCATTTGTAGAAAAATAGAGACTTAAAAAATAATTGAAGGCCTAAATGGTGGGAAGGAGCTCAAATCAAACATTATACAATATATAAAGAAAAAGAGATTCAAGGTAAGATAGAAGCAAAGGAAAAAATAGGAAGAAATTACTAACAAATAATATTGACCAAAGAAAACAAAATCCAATCATGAAGATGTGTATGAGGATCCTCCATATTCAGCGACAACAGGAGTGCAACATGCCCCAGTGAAAGTTGGATCCCCCTCTAAATCCTCAACGAAAACATGAAAAAAACGATGGATATGTCCCATGCAATTTAGAAACCCCTGCCCCACACCAATGATGTTATATACAGATGTAATGAATATGCCACAACATGGTCAATAACCTTGGTTTGGGCCAACAATAGTTTAATACCGATGGGAGTATATACATACATATATACATACATACATACATATATACATATATACATATATCTATATCTCTCTCTCTCTCTCTCTCTATATATATATATATATATAAACCACCATATAACCATCATTTAGTCGATCAACAACATGTTGATGGTTTCATATAAACACATATATACCACCATATAACCATAACTTAGTTGGTCAATGGCCTTTGTCTAGTTTAGTGATGATGTATAAAACAAATGTAAACACAGACGTTGATAGGTGGTAAAATATAACACGCCGCCTTCAAAGCTTGTCTAGTTGACGAGGGTATAAATGAATATATACATATATATAGAGAAGTTGAACCTCTGTCTGAGTTGATGAGGATGCATACGAGCTGGTGAACAAAGGGTAAACATTGATACTTCTATCCTGAGCTGAGCTAACATATACCCAAGTTAGTAGCATTAAATTCTATGAAACATGGAATCGCCAAAGAGGTATTGGGACCCATTTAATTATATAAAAAACAAGATTTTCTAGGTTAATTGTGGTACTCATGTTTGTTAACTATATATAATTAAAATAGGTGGAAAATATATATAACATTCCTCCATTGTGAGTGTAAATCCACACATTTTCATATTAGACATTGTTAGTCATGAATGACACAAGTACATACAATATTAAAACACCTATATGATTAACTTGAATGACTACCAACTGAGGGAGGGACTTCAACTCTCCACCCAACCATAGGCCAACTAAACTACAACGTTTCTTGCATCTAACTACCCTCAATCCAGATTCATAGTTTGAGGAGTTATGTACTTAACGGAATCCACACCAATACTAGTCAACCAGATCACACAAGAATCTAGAGCACATAATTTCTCCACCTGCTAAATAGGAATCCATAGAACATAGTGTCTCCACCTACTAAACACCACACCAAAGCACACAATGTCTCCACCTGCTATACACTACAATAATCCATATCACATAGTGTCCCCACTTGCTAAACACTATAGGAATCTAGAGAACATAATGTCTCCACCTGTTAAACACCACAGGAATCCAAATCATGTTGTGTCTCCATATGCGAAGCACTATAGGAATCCAAAACACACATCAATAGTCATACACTATAAATCATAGGGAACATCATCCTATCTACTCTTCTCTTGTCTTCACTTCATGCCATGCGCCTATGTGTTCTCTCGCATTGCAGATCTTGCATTCTCTTCTGTGATCTCCCTCACACTTATTGTTTGCAAATTTGAACATAGTGTTCCGCTATGCATCCTCCTCTGTCATTTTTCTTCCAGTGAGCCTAATTTTCTCTTGGAATGTTAGCTCTCCCAACATTTCCTATGAGCTATGGAGGTCACATGGGTCTTTTCCTTTACTATAGGATTCCCATGCACAAATTCAATTCTTGCACCATGAGACCATTTAATCCTTTACGGAGATAGGTTGTAAAATAAATGAAGTGAATTGGGTTTAATCACTTCCAAAGAACATAAGAGAGGAGGAACATAAGAGAAGAAAAAGTAAAAGAATCAGAACAAAAGAAGCTAGCAGTAAGAAGCCCCAATTTGTTGTAATTAAATTATTTATCATTGTTGTATAACTTGAAAACCATGTATTTAATTTTTTTTTTTTTCACTTCTGGTTCACAGATACCCGGGTCAATGGGTAGCTGCTACATCCAGGGTTGTTCAACACTAAGTGGACGCACCCGAAGGCATCAACACCCCTCGGCCTATTTACTAACCTAACCCCAAGAGCTTTCGGGATTCGACCCTGTGACCTCCCATTGGCGAGGCACTTGATTTGACCGATTGAGCTAACTCTTGGGGCTTAAACCATGTATTTAATTAATTGATGAAGATTTTCATTTATAATTAATAATTTTTACTTCGTAATGTCTATTTTATGTTGAAAAAAAAGTTTAATAAAAACACTTACAATATTTATAAATAGTATACAGAATCTGAATTTTTTTATAAAAACACTTATGCTCGAATATGTGTTGAAATGGATTTCAATAAGGGTTTCCGCGTTGAAATTAATCTGGCAGATCCAGTCTATGTGTAGGTTCAAAATCTGGATTATGAAAATGTTTCATTTCAATGTCAAGTGTGTTATGAAACAAGGCATGTAATCAAAAATTTCCCAAAGAATTTGTAGAAAAATAGAGTTAAAAAATAATCGAAGGCCTAAATGGTGGAAAGGATCTCAAATTGAACATTATACAATATATAAAGAAAAAGAGATTCAGGGTAAGATAGAAGGAAGGGACAAAATAGGAAGAAGTTACTAACAAAGAATATTCTCCAAAGGAAACAAAATCCAATCAGGAAGATGTGTATGATGATCCTCCATAGTATGCGACAACAGGAGCACAAAATACCTCAATGAAAGGTGGATCCCCCTCTGAATCCTCAAGGAAAACATCTGGAAATGTAACTTCCTAGGAATATCAAGATAATAAGGAAAAAATGGACGACAAGAACACTCATCCATCGAAGAGTGATACATCTGATACAACAAAAAAGGTGGGTTGGATTCAAGCATGGAAGAAGGGAAAAAAGTATTTTTTTAAGGAAAACCAGAAGTCAGTCAAAATTAAATAAAAAGCAGTGAAACATAGACTGTAAATGTTGGTAATTCTGAAGAAATGTCACGGTTATGCGTTGGATCCCAATTTTATTTTTTAATAAAACTCTCATACCCATTTCTCTCTCTCTCTCTCTCTATATATATATATATATATATATAGAGAGAGAGAGAGAGAGAGAGAGAGAGAGAGTATAACTAAAAAAAAGAGATAATATCTTTATATAAATTACTTTTACTTGGTGTAGTGGGGAGCACATGCTAAGGCTCTTAGTCACAATAGATTGAGCATGTTAGTTGTTGTATGATTGTCCCACATTTTTAAACAAAATCTAGAGTGTAATCAAATCCAATATGTTACAGTTTATGTGGAATTTATTTGTTCTATGACATGCATATTAACATTTTGGCAAGGGGTACAGATATGAGGATCAAGACAAAAAACTATCTCAACAAAATATTGAGAAGATGTAATGCTTTATAATAATATACAAATTAGTAATAAAATAAATATTCTACAATTTGGAAGTAGAATAATTTTCCATAACGAAATTTTGACACTATTATGAGGTATTGTTTGAAAGAAAACTATAAAAATTGCATTAATATAAATAGTGACCCTTCATAGATTCTTTGATACAACCAAAGAGGAGAATAAACCATATTAAATGAAATATGTTTGAATTAGTCCTCTATATACCCATTCATGTTTCCAGTGCTTCATGTTTCTAGTGCTTCACCTTCTATTCATGTTTCCATTGATTTGATTTTTATAAGTATGGCTTTGAACATCTTCAAGTACACCAATATCAATGAACTCCATAAAAATAATATAGATGTAAAAAAAAAAAAAAAAAAAAGTGAAAAGTTCTATTTAAAAAAAAAAAGGGTTTCATGGGTAAAGAGGATTTCTCATGAGGAGAAGACACAAGGAGTGGTTTTGAATATATTTGAGTACACGAATATCAATGAAATCCATAAAAATAACAAGGATATAGATATAAAACAAAAACAAATTGCAAAATTATATTTAACAAAATAAGGATTTCATATATCAAGGGGATTTCTAATGATAAAAGACATAACGAGTGAGCCCTAAAATATCACAAAATAAAGCTAAAGGTGACAATTAATATATGCTTTAATTATTGATTGGTATATGCTTGCACCAATTTATTTTGATATGGTTTTAACTTTTTATATTTATTTAATGCTATATTTTGCTACCATTTTTCCATGTTCAGGATCATTTGTAGACTTTAATACACTCAACTATTCTTATAACATCCTATGTACACGGATGATTGGCTACAAATAATTAATAGATACACATTATTCAATCAAGTGATAAGTTCCACAATTAGATGATTTTTTTGTATGTTTATCAATACTTGCACTTATTATACTAACAAACTAGTTGACATATGCAATTATTAGATATGGTTCTCTTATTGCAGGCAATGAAACAAATCCCATACCCGCTTACAAAGAATCAAAGTATACCATGAGAAATTTAATTATGTGCTTATTTTAACTTATAAATCATTAAATCATTATTCATTGATGGATTGAAATACTTTATATTCTTTGGAATAGATAGTAAAAAGGGTGACTCAATGCATCAAAGGATGTTGATAATTGTTTAACCTATATGTTTTTTCATTACATCTTTAAATGTTAGTAATTTTTTAGTTTATTTGTAGGTTTTAACCCCGTACATAAATTACCTGCATACGAATTACAAAACCAGAAAATAAAAAAAGGCAAGAGCATAACACATAAAACAATTATACACGGAGATTTTCTCCTAGATCCCAAAACCAAGACTACCAGATTGAATTTTCATTATGTTCCTTTCAATGTTACATTACATATATATACATGCCGAAGAACCTATAAACCCAATCCATTAACCCTCGATTAGAACATAATCGTAGTTCCCTTGACCGGATCTACAAAATACCATGGACCGAAAACCATCACGCCCAAAACCATGTGCGAAAACCATGCACAAAACCATAGGTAGGTTTGCCCACCCAATATAGGGTCCAAAAAAAAAATTCCCTGAGGCTCTGCCCCAGACCCCATAGAAGGGGTCTACTGCCCCCCTCAAACCCCCTGTTGCGCATCAACATAACGAAGGGGGGAAAAGAATATAACACAACCCAACATTATTGAATTATGTTAAAAAAATAGAATGATAATAGTTCACTCAAATTTTGATGTCAAACTTATTTCATTTTATTATGTTTAAATGTTTTTCATGCAATATTATATATAACATTTCTCTAGAGTAGTCTACCACTTTTTTTTGGTAAGCAACGACAAGAGAATTTCTATGAATAAGGGAAAATGTACATCATACTCACATCCATATTAGCCAACCATAACAAAAAAAACTCCAACGTAAGGCAATATCACATGTATACCAAGAAAACACAGTAACATAAAGTCAAATTCCATCTTAAATAGCCAAAATATTTTGGTTGTACCATTACAAAAAGAACCATCACATAATCCTTCCCATTACTGACACAAAGTGTGAGACAAATTTACACATCAAGAGAAAATATAACCCTAGGCAACATATAAATCACTGTCAGCAACCATTTGATCTTCCAAACATCAACTCGCTAGAAAACCAGCCATCTCCTCTCGACAATCATGAGCATCTTCACTAGATGAACATACAATTGGGCTTCCAAATTACAACAATTAAAGGAGTAGGTAAAAGGTATATGGTGACCAGAAATAGATTTGGACAAGTCCCTCAAAAGAACAAGGGATAAGCACCACAGTTTTGACATCCCATACAAAACGAAAAAATATGACTGGCTTAACTACGCTGCAAAGACAAAAAAATTAGGTTTCAGGGTAGGCATAAACACCTCGAGTGGTACATCGGTATCCAAGTTGAGAGAGAAAACCCCACAACAACACTGCAACAAGACATGTAAAACCATGACAAAAGTAATAAACCTCCAAAAATATTCCTAATCAGATGAGATCAAGAGTAATATACCACTTATATATAGGAGAAAAAAATCATTATTACTGTATGATTTAGTTTAAAAAATTAATCATTGTGTTTACATATATGTGGTTTCTTACTTCCATAGTGTAAAATTGATTGAATGGCATTGTTAAAATTTTGAACTTATGTTAATGGATATATAATTTTGTCTTTTATATAAACATTCTTTTTGTTCTCATGATCAATAGTAAATATGATTATTAATCATCAGCTTGATGAATATTTAAGTATTATAAAAATAAATTTTAATCATTAACTATTAATGATAAAAATAATAACAATTATTATTTTAAAGAATTGATGTTAATAATTAAATAAATAACGACTATTTAATGATGAATAGTTTTAAATTAATAAGTATAATTCAATCATTAATAATATGTTCATAGTAAAAAAAAAATAGTAACTAGGAAATTATATTGAGAAAAATCTGCGAAACCACAGTGGAATATATGAAAAAATTATATTTTGCCAAATTTCTAAGGTAAATAAGTCTAACTCAAATATTGTAAACATGTACAAGAATAATGTAGTTGACTTAGTTTGCCAAATACTTAAAATAACTACTTTCAAACATTTATTGCATCAATATATCCTCACAAATTGATTACATAACAATAGACAAAAGAAATACATGATTAATTTGGTTTTTAGGTGTGCCTTATTATTACTATTGGTTGGGATTCTAAGGGAGATTTCTTATTCTTATTATTTCCTACTTTTGTCCATGCTTTTGTTAAATTGAGTAGAGTGCTTTTTGGTTCATTCAGACCTAGAGTATTTCATGCTCAAGATTCTTCTTTCTCTCGATATTCAAATTCACTGGCTTGATCTACCCAACTTTTTATTGCTCGAGGACCTGACTTATCGTGGGATTCATTGCCCAATTTCTATGAAATGGATCTACTTTTAGAATAATTTGACATACCTGATCTTGTTTTTTTCATGAGAATCTAGCGTTACTAGAGTTGGAGTAGGGGCTTGAGGAGATTTACCTCATAGAAGAAACCAATGATCCTTAGTGAAACCTACCCACCAAGTTGATTTTTGTTGTTTCCTTTTATAGTCATTTGACCTGATTGGAATTGAGAAATACTCAACATGAACACCACAACAACATATATTCATGGAACATAATAAAAATCCAAAACTACATTAAAAACTACATCATACTTTCATCAACATTGCATAAAATAATCTAATAAATGTATCAGCAAAACCCTCTCTGTAATAATAATTTTTATCATAAATAACGGTTTCACACAACCAACAAACTAGTGAGTAAATAAGTTGCTACCAAACACCAAGAAGATCTACAATCAATTCTACTTCATATCCACATTGTTGGCTAAAACATGCTTCGGCTAACTGGTGCAACACCTACAAACTTCTTTAGAAAATATGCATCATACAACCCTCAAATAGCGTGCACACTCTTCTCGACTCTCACACTCACCCAACACATCAAGAGAATCAACCCAAATATCATTAAACTTCCTCCAATATATGGATGAATTGAGGTGCTCAACTCAATAATTACCAATAACTAATGAGCACCACAAACTCTATTCATATGATTGATTTGATCGGATTCATCTCATTTACTTTATCAAGCCACTCACTCCACTTCATAAAAGATATTTTCAATGTTAATAGCTTTCTAGAAGCTCCCTAACCTTTTATGACCTTTACATGAAACGTTTCAAACAATACAAGTCGGAAAAACCATAAATTAACATGAGATGTGTAAGGAATGTAGAGAAAAACACTTCCAGTATGTATATGTGACTCTTGTGAAGGAAACTTGCATATATCCCTTAAAACTCAATTTTTACATCTTTTTAAGCCACCACTTGGAGTTGATCTCTAGGAGTAAGTGAGGGACATCATGACAAACCTCCACACACACTTTGATGCCATGACAACAAACATAAAGCACAAAACAGGGCATCATACTCATAACTACATGGAATACATCAAGTGACCTCCATCTAGTAGCTTAACTCTTCCAGAGCTTTTCCAGCATCTCCAACACTTGTAGAAACATCTCTAGTACCTGTAGCAGCATCTCCAACACCTGCAAGAACAACATCATGTTATGAAAACAGCTCACAAAAAGATAGAAAAGAGAGATCCACGCCTTAGAATTCAGCCTCTTTGAGGGGGCAACCTCCTTTACATTACACAAATGAGAAATTCTTGGATCATACAAATGAAAAGACCTCCTTTCTATATATAGGAGTCTAAGGGGTCATAACATAATCAGAGCCGACATAACAATAATAATGTAAGGGCACAATAATAACAATAGTGGGCTTCTATGGTGCACAATAGTAACAATATGGGCACTACATGGGTACATCAATATAATAAGTGGGTTTTACTAATAACAATAAGGGGTTACACTAGTAGTATAGGGGCCTAACATGCTCCTCTCCTTCAAAAAGCATTGTCCTCAACGCTTGAGTAGTTCTTGATGATTTTGTATAAAATTCTTGTCCTTCCATGTGGAATCTTCAGCGGGTAAGTTCTTCCACTTGATGAGATACTCTGAAATTGATTGATTTCGTAGCTGTTGGGTTCTTGTTTCTGTGACTGCTCCAGGTTCCAATATGATTTTTCCTTCCTCTTCAATTTCTGGCAATATTGTTTGAATTGGGATCTTTTGCAACTTTTGAATAAGTGGCCATACTTCTTCGTCCTTCTTCCATTCATCCCTTGCTTCGTTTATCCAATCTAGTTGGATAATAGAAATAGCACAAAACAATGCTTCCACATCCTCATCCTTGAAGAGTCTTCCCATTCGGTAAGGTCACCGTTTTTTAAGTGCATGTAGTATTGCCAACATTTCCTTCTCATAAATAGCTTGCTTGAGATGTAGCAATAAAAATACCCAATCATCTACATCAAAACATTTTTCACTATGATGTTGATCTACCTGTTGTTTCATTTGATTTTGCACTGAAGTGGCATTATCCTTTAAAATTTGGAGAATCTGTTATTGATGCTCGATGTGATCTTTCATTGCTTGAACCTTTTTCTTCTTGATATGTCCTTCTATCTCTAGAGTTTGAGGAGTGGTAATTTCTTCCAATCCTTTACAAGATATGGTCAGATTCATTTCTTGATGCTTGATGTGATCTTTCACTTCTTGAACATTTTTCTTCTTGATATGTCCTTCTATCTTGATAGTTTGAGGAGTGGTAATTTCGACCAATGAATTACAAGATATGGTTCAATTCATTTCTTCTTTCTCGATGTGATCTTCCCCTTGTTGCACCTTTTTCTTCTTGATATGTCCTTCTATCTTGAGAGTTTGAGGAGTGGTAATTCTTGTCAATGCTTTACAAGATCTGATTCATTTCTTCTTTCTCTGGGGTGGGTTCCTTGTGTATATCTTCTTCTTTTGATGTTTCTTGATCCTTTTCTTCCTCCTCTTCATATTCTATGTAAAATAATTTCTTCTCAGCACACTTATGACCTTTAGTGCATTTGCTATCACAATTGTAACAAAGCCCTTTTTCTCTTTTTTCTTCCAATTGTAGTGGTGTAACCCTTGTAGGTTGTGGAAGGCTAGGAGAAACAACACTTCCATCTTTATAGTTGTGAGGGGTATGCTTCCTGGTTTCCATAATTTTGCTTTCCACTATGTCGCAAAGCCATTTTACTCTTTCCAATTGTTGTGGTGTTGCTCTAAAGAAGGTGTTGCTCTTTGTATCCTCATAATGTGCTATCATTTCCTCCATGAAAATTGACCACGTAACAAGTTGTTTACGAGAACAAAGCCCTTCATACCATAAAAATTGATCCAGTTCTAAATATGAAGATACAATACATACCTTTTGTAACAGAGGTACACCATGTAGATCAAAATATTGCTCCATCTGAAGTATCCAATTTACCGGATCCTTGCCATCAAACTTCCTCATCTTGCTTTTTCTTGATTTTAGGAGCTCGATCTTGAAATGACTGTAACTCTATACTTTCGGATCTTTAAGTTCTAAAATTGCAACCTGTAGTAGCCCTCTGTGTCCTCTTTCCAATGCCACCAATCTGATCCAAATTGGATTCTCCAAGAAAGAGTTATGCACAATCTCCCAGGATGACCTAATTATAGACCTTTCCAAAAGAGCGAACTTGTATGAATTGCCATGTGTCACTTTTTTGACCTTTGGCTCTGAAAAATATCTACAAGAAACTATAGTCTGTCCTCTTTTTGTAACTTCTTATGAAATTTCAATCCGATTCTCAGAGAGAAAGTTATGACGATTTTCCCTAGGTCACCTGTTTGGAATTTAATTCAGGATTTTGCAAAAATACCAACTTCCTCAGATCATATCTCCGTAAATATAGTGCAAAAAGCTCTGAAATTTGGACCCAAGATTCAACGCGATTTTTTCTCAAATGGGTTTTTTTTAGCTTCTGAAACGTCGCAGAAAAAAAGTTATAGCGAAAATTCCATGATGCCCTGTTTGGAGCAGTGAAACCCTAGAATCCAAAGCTCTGATACCAAATGTTATGAAACCAGCTCACAAAAGGATAGAAAAGAGAGATCCACGCCTTAGAATTCAGCCTCTTCGAGGGGGAAACCTCCTTTACATTACATAAATGAGCAATTCTTGGATCATACAAATGAAAAGACCTCCTTTCTATCTATAGGAGTCTAAGGGGTCATAACATAATCAAAGCCGACATAACAATAATAATGTAAGGGAACAATAATAACAATAGTGGGCTTCTATGGGGCACAATAGTAAAAATATGGGCACTACATGGGTACATCAATATAATAAGTGGGTTTTACTAATAACAGTAAGGGGTTACACTAGTAGTATAGGGGCCTAACACATCAAGTCATCCAACTACCTCTAATAATCCAACTTTCTTTGGCACCGGTAGAGGCACATCCAACTCATGTAGCAACATCTCCAATGCTTCCAACACATGTATAATCATATGCAATACCTGTAGTAGCAATCCAACCACATGCAACAACAACATCTTTAACATATGTAGCAATATCAACCTATGGCAAGTCAACATAACATACCCAACATCATAACAACTCATCCTCCAAATCACCTGCACTAAGTCATGCCATAATTATGTTGACATCAATGCCAACACTACAATTCCAACAAAATCCCCCTTTGGCATTGATGTCAACCTTAAAATGATCTCCAACATCTGAGGTTGATCTCCATACATACTCCAACTCTAAAGTTGCAATTGTGATGTTGATCTCCACAATCCAAAATCTTCCCCCCTTTGACATCAATGGCAAAGAGCCATATCAACACCGAAGAACAATTCCAATAATGTGTCAGATGAGAGAAGTATTTCCCCTATCAAACTTAACACCATGTCAATGCAAATCAAATAAGTCTCTCCTATAAGATAAGCATGTAAAACAAGGAAACTAGCTTCTAACAAGTCTCTATTCAATTCCATGCAATCTCTGAGACTGAATGTACTCCGCTAAGCATGTAATGAAGTTGCAATCACACTTTCTTTGTTGTTGAAGTAACACATCTACCTATTACAATAAGCGTCCTTTCCAAGTGCAAGAGACTATTCCTCATGAACCATGACTCCAACTAACTTTGGACAAGGTATACAATGAAGTACAATACAATACAATGCTTCATGGAGAAATTACATGGATATGACAAGTACATAGGATAACATATGACTCCTCTATACGCACACCTATCACCAACCATGACTCTATGGACCTGAGCTACAACATGAACCCATTGTAGTGGGGCTACATCAAGGATACACAAAATAATACATGACTTGGACTTCCATTGACCCATACATAGCTAATGACAAGACATACTAGACACCATGGGTCTCTCCATCAGCAATATGCCATCAAGATAGAACAATAGAGGCACATGTCTTTTACAATCACACACAAAGGTGCTCTCCTCTATGCATCCCCAATAAGATGATATAGCATGAGTACATGGAAACAAGGAGAAACAAAGTATGCTCCATATAGTAACAACAACAATAATAAAATCTATGGCATTTGTATCAAGTACAGTACCCCCATGAGAAATGATATACTCTCTCAATGTGTTGCAGCAACAATAAAAGAACTAGAAATATCATGTGTTTGTGTATGCCCCCTCAACACCTTGGCCATCACCATGCCAACAATGAAGATCATGAAAACCACTAGCAACCACCACCATGCTCCACATGTGCATCAAAAACAAAATCAACTCATAGCATCATCATAGTAATATGTCATAAACCAACAAAAAATACATATATGTAATGTCCCTTCTTGGTGAGATATCTTTCATGACACTTGGAGAGGGTGATTTTTATGCAGTGATATAAATATTATGCATGTTAGACATATGTACATGCTTGTATGCTATAGACCTAGTTTAGATCACACAGCTGCTATGTGATTATGATAAAGACCAGTTTTGTTAAGACTGGTTTTGGTTAAGTGCATATTATTGATGTTTTCTCTTTTGGTATCCTAGTTTGGACATAGGTGTATGACATGGATTGTGATCCAGGATTGAGACACATAGATCCATGGATGATCATGTTTTTGTGGAACATATGGTTAATTATGATTTATGGATGATACATTATTTGTGTGATTATATATGCTTAATATTGTACTAAGCATGATGTGGCAGGGGACGTGGTCATTGCCAACAAGGATGATCGAGTTATAAATGACTATGAAATTAATTTCTCCAAAACCAAAATGCGTGTGAAATTCATGCACAATCCTTGGTAAAATGTGAATAAGCTAATTATTAAATTAATTTGATTCCTTTTATATATGATATTTTGATGTTTGCAGGTCTTGGAACAAGACCTTACCAATGAACCATCAGATGAGTATGAGCTCACAATCAGTACATTAAGGTGAAGCATGGAGTTTCAAATCAGAGTAGATGAGAAGCCATTGAAATTAGGGTGCATAGTCCTAAATCCATGAAAGATAAATATGTGGAGTCTTGGATCTATAATAAAAGGATTAGGGTAGGAGTCCTAAATCCATGAAAGATAACGACATGGAGTCTTGGATCTATAATAAAGTGTTTAGTCCATGGAGTCCTGAATATTTAAAAGATAAAGGTGTGTAATCTTGGATCTTTAGTTTAGATCCAGGCGTGGAGTCCTCAATCCACTAAGTTACAAAGATGCATGCAATAGGGGTGTGGAATCCCAATTCACCGAAAGAAAAATACCACTCATGGGCAGCTCAGGGATTTATTTCCTTAATATAACCTCTTTTCTAAAAATCCTAGAGTGACTTTATAAAAGTATAAAGTCATGTCCAGAATCTCAATCATGACTTTCCAAAAATAGTAAATCACCTTGCATAAATTGGTAATCAAGTATAGTTGAAGGAAAATCACTTAACTTATCATTAATCAATCCTAACAGTTCAATCTCGACTTAATCCTCAATATTATTAATATCACTATTATATTTTGTGAGACTATGATATTATTATTAAAATGGAATTACAAGTTACCTTTGTCTCCTCAATCAATTCACACCTCCCTCCTTGATGACTCTCATAGCTTTATGTAACTCTCTCTCTCTTTTAATAATACATTACACTCTCTTTTATGCATTGATCAAAGAATGGCGTATTCCTCTTACACTCATTAAAGACATGTTATAAAATATTCATCTTATGCTCTCTTTAATGCATATGTTACACTCTCCTTAACTAAGGCATGCATACCTCTCCTTAATGGCATGAGTTACACTCATCTAAATGGAATACAAGGCATGCATATTACTCCTCCTTTATGACGATTTTTTTTTTCTCCTCCTATATATGTCTCTCATGTATTCTCACTTGGGAAAAAGGTGCATTGTAATACCAAGAGTTGGAGAGTCTTAAAGAGGATTGTGAGAGGGAGATTCTTGGAGAGTATCCAAATGTTTCTGAAATAAATCTAAAATTCCTAAACTAAATTACGAAGTAGATTTACTTGGTGGAGTTATCCATGAGTGGTATTGACAGGAACTGAAACTTATCTTCCTTAGCTTTCATTGTATATCTCTCTACTGCTATATTTTGGCACTGCTTACAACTCAGGAGTTTCAAGGGGATAATTTCTCCCTGGATATGGTTGGGTGGAAAATTGGATGGTTCAACATGACTTGGTAAGGATATTGGAGCTAGAGCATACTCTCATTAGAGCTAGAGCATATTCCTCTCTTTTGGAATTGTAATATACATTGTCAGGTGTGTTCATAAGCATTCTTGAAATTTTAGTTTATTATTAGTTTAAAAGTATTGTATAACAATTCATTGGAAATTCATACTTGTGAATGTTCATGAGATATTTACAGAGTTAATTATGAGCTAACCAATAATGAATGGCAGTTGTAGTTGAGAATGTGCATGCAGGGGAATTAAAACATGAATGTGTTACCAAAGTTTTTATGTAAAGTTTATAATAATTTTTTTTCCCATAGAAATTTTCCATGAGCTAATGAAAATACCATATTAGCATAAATTTGGGTTTTCTTCTCCATGTATAGTTGTAGATGAAGTTTTCACACTAAGTGTTCGACAAAAGTGATAAATGAGATAGTAGGAAATTTTTGTTGTTGTTGTTTTAACAAATTGTATCCCTGGGAATTTATTTTGCTTTTTAACTCAACTTCAGGGGGTATCAGTGCCTTATGGTCCTGTAACCCCACATTTCATTCCCATAAAACACTTTTCATAACCTAGATCGTAAATTTGGGTGATTTTGAAGATTATTGTTGCCAACTGTGTGTGCTTGTTGTCGAGTTTTAGGTGAAGGATTAAGATGATTTAGTTTATGTTTTAATATGCCAATATTTGAAGCTTTAATTTATTAATTTTACGAGTAAAATATGTTGATTAAAAATCTTATATTAATGTTTCTAATGGTTGTCAAAATTGTCTTAAGAGATGATGGTCGCCAAGTGTTTGAAAAAATGTCTCAATGGTTGTATATTGTATGCTTGAAAATTGTTTATCAAAAGGCCTCAATGGTTGTAGCTTCTATGCACATAAATTCTTAGAGTAAATGTATCATTGACTACAAATTTTGTGTACCAAAATCTTATGAATAAATTATTCAATAGATGTAGCTTCCTATGTCTGCAAGTTTTTTTTGTATAAATGTAAAATTGAATTAATAAGCTGTTGAAGTGTGAATAGAGAATAGGACACTTTTTATTTTTATTATCTGAAGATATCATGAAAAAAATAGGTTGTTGTTTGAAAATATTTTATAGTAACCAATTCTATAGGGTTTAATTGCTTGTGCAAGTGAGCATAATAAGTTGTCCAAGTTGCATGCATTCATGGGTGTGGTCTTATACTTGAGCAGTTGTAGAAAAAGACTAATTGTGCTTAATTTTGGCAAGTCCATTATTCTACTTGGAACTTTTTGAAGAATAATATGCTTCTGAATTTATATCAGTAACTACTCTTGTTGTAACATTTATTATACGAATTTCATGATTGAAGTAATGTCATTCTGCAAATAAATGTTTTTCCTTAATACTTGGAATTGGGACTTTTTGTTGATGAATTTGAAAACATTGTTGGGTCAATATATTTTGTGATTCCATTTTTCCATTTCATAAACATATCATTAGATTTTATGATGAAGAGATTCATATTCCTTCTTTAGTTACCTTATTACGGGTAGATTAATAATCATGCCCTTATATGTGATTTGTGTAATAGAAGCAGGATATTTTCGGTTCTTGTGGCATACTTTGTTGTTATGATGTAAAGAGTTAATAAGCGGAACCTATTTAGCATAATACAGGGGGGTCAAATAGGTTGATTAAGATTAATGCTCATACATGGCATCATGATGGAATTTATTTCCAGTCTTTTTATTATTATTATCCATTTTTAAGGTCACGGCCAAGCAGAAACCAAATTGGTGTATGAGACCCCCTTGCTTGTGGGACGAAGGACCCACCTCCGCGCAACAATTTGACTGCTAAGTCTACGAAGGCATACATATGCTACCCCCCTCTGGTTTTGAACCTGTGACCTCTTAGGAGGAAACACATGCTCTTAACCATTAGGCCCACTCAAGCGGTATAAGTATGAAAAGAGCACATTCTGTGTTATTTTAAACATGAGGAGAAATGTATTTTGGAATTGGTTTTAAGGGAAAGTTGTCGCTGACTTCTTATCTTATATTCTTATATTGAAATATACGAAGGAACATGATATTCATGATAACCAAGTTAGTCATATTATGATTATTTAAAAAAAAAAAATGAGTGATAGTGTTTAGTGTAACCTTTAATTCTCTACACTATTGATGGTTGGTAAGGTGGGACCTTACAATATCCTCATCGTCATGAGGCTTATCAACCAGCAATATAATATATCATCAACTCAAGACACAAAAATTATATCACCAGACAACAACAATAACAACATTAGGAGCATATGAACCAATATAGATAATCTCTCCTCTATCATCAATGTGTGGTCAAGAAAACATATATCCATAAAATACTAGATAGCAGCAATAATAGAATAAGATCTAGAAATGTAGCATCATCACCATCACAAACTCATCATATCCTCAACATAGATGAACAACTTATCATCAATAAGGCACAAATAACAAATCATCACTATACATCAGCAACAACAACATAAGATCCAACAATAAAGTATTGTGAGCAGCACATAATTTTATCCTCTCCATAAATTCACAATATCTCATTATCAGCATGTATCTAAACATCATGAGTAGCAGTAACCATCCTCCTATGGTCTCATCCATACAAAAACATGAGCAACAACATGATAGATCTAGAAATAGTAGATATAAGCGATAATATGCCAACACATCAATTGATCTCAATGGAAGCAATATCAAAAACTAACTCAAATCAATGCTAAGCATATGCACTGCATGCTCCTACATAGGAACATAATTTCAACCATCTACAATTCTATTAGGAATCAATATTCTCCCCTTAAATGTGTGATCCTCCATCACACCTTGACCATGCACATAAGACAACCATGTGGCTTTAATATCTCCAAAAAATCAACAAGAAATCAATATGCAACTGCTCCGAAAACTAGCAGTAACAACATAGCTGATCCAATTGATAAATGAACTAGAAAAAAATAGATCATAAATGAAAATACACTTCAAACCTCATGAACCCCCCTGAACTTATGCATATCCTACAATATGTAGATTTTTCTTCATGAACTCTTACATATATGGCTACACATCCAAGAATCTACATGCAACTCATGATGCAACCATATTCTCCCCCTGAGACCATGCAGTCCTCGTTTTTTAATCAAAGTTCCTTGCTACTATTTTCTAGTCCAAACTTTCATCTATTGATTCTTCCTCTTCTTGTGCGATTGCCCTTGCATATTCTCCTCTCTAGGATTCGATCTCCTATAACACATGGGCATATTGAAATCCTTGGCCTTATGGCCAACATTGTCACACACAAAACATATTATGTGACCAAGGAATAGAGGAATAGGTTGATGTTGATGTGCACCAGTATTGCAGCAGGGATGTTGCAACCCCTGGGGCTACTGAATTTACTTCATCAACCTGGGGTTCGTACAAACTTGGAGGTGACAGCGTTGTATACACAAATATATGCAATTGGTGTACTCTTTGTCACTGCTGAGCTGGGGTGATAGACCACTAGGGTTTCTCAAACCAACCTTCAATTGACTAGAATAAGTCTGATTACCAACTGGAGAAGAGAAATTTACCCTAATTGGGAGAAAAGAATTGTTGCCTATTGCAAGAATGAAAGACTGAAAAAATGCTTGCAAAATACATGAAATCCTCTATCTACTTGCTAACATAACTTGCTTGCAAAAGAACCATACTTTAACACATGTGAGGTTTTAGCTAATCTAAGCATGAAATCAGACCTAGAGAGTAATGATTAATGTGTGCATGAATAAACATAAAATAACTCCTTTTCTTTATTTTTTTTCTTGAAAAATGTAAATGCTAATCTTTCTTGGTTCTTTGGCAGGGGGGAAGGTGTGGAGGAAGAGGAGTAAAATGGTTCATATGGCTTGGAGGTCAAGTAGGGGTCTAATCCTAGCTTGAGTGATGATTATTCTTAATTCAAGCTCAAAACAGGTTGCTACAGGTCTTCCTATAGGATGTCTACAGGATGTACTAGTTCTCCTACAAGATCCCCTTTTGTACTACAGGAATAGGATGAAAGCTTAGGGAATGGTCTAGAAGGTGGGATGGATCTTGGAAAAGTTGAATAAGGAGGGAATAAGGCATGGAAGTTGTAGACTTACTCAGAACTCAAGCAAAAGCTTTAAGATGGTTGGATTTACTCAATGGAGATGACAAGGTTTCCTGATAAAAAAAGAAATCAAATTGAGACCTTAGTGATTTTTGGAAATCATGGGTGGATATGGCTTGGCTGGGACTGATGAGATGAAGTCTCCCTGCAATGTAGAAACTCCTGCAACAACACACATCATTGTTGGAATTTATACATAAATTCTTCTAAAAATAAGAAGGGTTTATTCAAATAGAAGAAAACAGAGTTGTCACCATTTATTTGCTAAGTTCATGCATGGCAGTGCTTGAAACCAATACAAAATCGATATTAAATCATTGCAAAACCTAAGAGATTATAAATATAAATTGCAGCTTATCCTATGAAACTAAAAGATAATGACCTAATTAGCAGGAAACTCTAGATTACACAAAAGGCAAGAATTCTGTCTTTTTGGGCTATATGGGAAGTGTTCTGATGAGCCTCATCATTAGGTAATTATATGGGCCTTAATTCACCTCATAGCTTAGTCAAACCAACTTTTATCACAACTTATTACATGTTTTTTATTATATTTTGTTTATGAGATGAGTTAGAGTTGGATATTATGCCTAGTGGACTAATATGCATTGAATGCAGGATTGAGGGAGAAAATCAAGGAATTTTGGAAAATACTAAGGTTAAAAATCAAATGGGACAAGGGAGAGGGATTGTAGGAGGTAAATCCTCCTCATTTACTTCTCCCCCATTCAAATATTCCTCTATCCATCACACCAGCTCAGAGCGCAAGCATCCAAGCCATGAGGATTAGAAGGCAGCCGAGAAAGTGAGAGACAAAGAGCTATTTTATCTCAAGTTCAGTAACCGAGCCTCCATGATTTTAAGGAAGTCATTGGGGACTTAAGTTTTATAAATAGAGAGGCCTAGAGCCTCATTAGGATTCAAATTTTTGTTGTAAAACTCTAAGCTATTTTCAAGCTCTAGACTTGTGAAAGTTTTATTGATGTAATTTTTTGTTTTGGTAATAAGAATCAGTTTTTTTTTGAGCCAGCACTAAGTTATCTCATAGGGATGAATCTCTTGGGTTAGGTATCAACCCTAGCATGCAAGGCTCATCTTTCTTGTATCTGTATGTTTATAGTAGTCTCATAGCTTCATTGTTAATTTTCTTTTAGATGTGCTTTCATTGCAAGTAGTGTAGATTGGATTGGTTGTTTATTAGTTTGCTTCCATTTGTGCCTTACTTTAGTAGTAAGTTAGCAAGGATAAAAGGAGTACCGGAAGGTTTTTAGTGGGTTTCTTGGCCTCATTTCCTCCCTTTGGGATCACGATTTGAGGAAGGGACCCTTATGCAGCCCCAAAAACACAGATTTCTATTTCTTGCATAAGCTTTAGAGGTTATTGTATTTAAGTTAGCATTTGATAAGTTTTGAAAAGTAGGATTTCATTGCCATCTCTTTTATCTTCACTCTTGTATTAGATATCATCCATGCTTTTGATTCCTTTCAGCAACTTTCCTCATGCATAATGTAGGCAGTTAATTCATTAATTCTGCTTTTCTAGCTTATGAGAATGTTTCTTGTTTACATAGATTTTTGGGAATTATACATGTTTTGTGCAGAGCAAGTGCTTCAAGAGGAGACAAAGAATTCATAGCCAACAACTACCTTCCACTCCATCCACCATAGTCATTCCTTGTTTTCACCATTTCCTTCACTAGTTTCATCATTTTTCATAGAAATTCTTCCAAGCACATTGAGTGAACCCAACCATCCTCTATTTTTGTTGTTGACTTCTGAGTGATCCTAGACCTTTCCTCACTTCATTCCACCCATTTATCACCTTCCCTAAGCCTTCCAAAACCTCCAACACCTTCCATTTTTCTCACGGTTGTATCCTGTAGGTTTTCCTGAAATGGCCTGTTTTGAGGTCGAATTAATGGAAAAACTCGAGGAAGTCACCAAAAGCCTCCCAAGGGTCTCCCACACCATCCAACCATCTCCTAACCCTTCTATCCATCCTCCAACATCCTTACTTCACCTACCACATCACCAAAAGAAATTAGTTTGCATACTTGATTTTGCATGAAAAGACAAAAAGACAAAAACATATTTATTTCAGTCCCTTTACTTGCACATTAGTGATGTTTGATGCTTCTTACTTCCATTCTTAGATAGTAGAATTTGGTTCATGATAATTTAGCATTATTTCAAAGCATATTTTCTTGGCAGTTAATTAGGAAATGGTGTGATTTAGCATTGGATTTCGGTCTTTTCCATTATTGCAATAGAGTAGCTCTCCCTTACAGTAGATTCCCCTTTCTTCCATCAGGAAACCAAGCTTCTTCTGACTCCATATAAGTTTGGCTTGAAAAACCCTAGTGGTCTCTCGCCAGTTGAACCATGACACAAGGCAAAACCATCAGTGTTACTTGTGTATACAACACTGTCACCTCCAAGTTTGTACGAACCCCAGGTTGACAAAGTAAAGCTGGTAGCCTAAGAGTTGCAGCATTCTTGCTACAATACTGGCACTCATCACTTTTTGGCACCGTTTCCAGGGAGGTGTCTGAGTAATATGTGAATACTGCTTCTTTCTTCTATTTTCTTGTCTCTAATATTCTGCCATTAGTTTATTTTTGCAAAAGTAATCTAATTACTTCCATTTTCATTCTACATTTTCTGCTTTCCTTTCCATTTTGCAAGCAAGATTTCAATTCAGCAAGTATTTTTTCACTCATTCAATAGTTTTCATTTAATCAACAATTTCAATTATGCAAAGTACTTTCCAAGTCTGAAGAAAACACAAAACCAACCCAAAAACATTTCCTTTCATGCCTCGTAGGAATAGGGATAACTTAGGGAATTTTTTGTCAAATATCCCCACTACATCAAACAGCCAACCTTCCCTCTTCTTGGGTGGTCGTGAACTAGAGGAGCCCTTAGGTGAGAAACCTAACATATTTGAAGAACCTACATGGGAAGAAGAAGAACCCATTCCTACTAGATCAATGGTTGAAAACGGAAACGACAGAGGGAATAGAGAGAGAGTTGAGGGTGCCTTCCCCATCAGGGAAACCAATGGGGACACTAAGATGAAAAATATAATTCCTTTTGCCCTAGCTCATTTCCATGGCTTGACCACTGAATACCCCAACACTTTCCTATTTGAGTTTTTTGTTATATGTCAAACCTATGACTATACAGATGATGAGCAGAAGTTAAAACTATTTCCATCTACCTTCAAGGATGCAGCATTGCGCTGGTTCATGGGTTTACCTGGGGATAGCATCACAACTTGGGCTCAGATGCAGTAAACCTTTAACAACAAGTATTGAGATTACTATCAGTCAAAGGATAATAAAGAGGAAATTTTTAGGATGACCATAGGCAATGATGAATCCCTAGAGGATTACAAAGAAATATTCTATCTTAGTTACAAAACGGCGAAGTGCACACTTGAGCCTGAGTCACTAAAGTTGGTCCTGCTTAGGGGAGTAATGTAAGATATTCTAGATACCCTACACTTGTTAGTAGGAGGATATATCTACCAATTACCCTATGAGGATATCAAGACTGTCTTTAGAAACCATTCTAGGGCAGCGAGGGAAAAGGGTAAGGGTAGTCAACCTATGGTCAATACATCCTCTTCCAACTCATCCATCAAGGGTGAAATTAGAAACATGCTGGAAGATTTCAAAAGTGAGATGTTGCAAACCCTTGCCTTACAAATGGACATTATGCACATTAAGAGAAAGCAGGAGGAAGCAGAGAGAGCCTTGGTCGTTTTTGTCCTACATTCACCAGGAGGCATCCTAGGAATGAATTTCCATTGAATTCTATTGAAATTTTATCAGTCTATGAAGAAAACCACTCCATAGACAAGTGCCCTTCTTTGCCTAGACTCAAAGGTCTATATCAAGGAGCTGAAGGGGTCACTTAGCAGCTCTGCTACATAAACCAAATGAGCCCTCTGGCGCCTAGACCATACCAGCAGGGCATGAAAGGGTCATCCCATGCATATTACAACCCCCACCTAACCACAACCATACCTTCTTGGGGACCCCTTACTCATCCTTCCTGGTCTACACCCCCTCCTTGGTCCTTTGCATCTCAGTATCACTCCCAGCTAGCCAACCAGTCATTTCAACCATATGCTTAGCCACAACCTCAGTGGAATACACCACACCAAGGGTGAAGGCCCCAGTACAACAATGCTCTAGATTTATTTCCTCCACCACCTACCCAAACACAACTGTTACAATATGCTCCACCCAAGCAACCTGAGATGCCTGCCCAGCCAAATCTGAACCCGAACAACAGACAAGCTCAACAAATATACAATGGAGAGACATCATATCCATCTTATGCTGTGGAAATACAGGATATTAACCTAAGATCTGGGAGATTTCTCCCAGATAACCAACCTCCACCTCCACCTAGGGAGGTGGAGGAAGAAAGAGAGGAAAGCATTCTTAAAGTGAATCCACCCTTTTCTAAGAGATTAACCCAACACTCCATCCTACCCCAGAAGAGGCTGAACTTCTGGGGGAATTGAAAAATATATGTGTAAAGATTCCACTTCTCCAAGCAATAAAATATGTTCCTATTTACAATAAGTTGATTAAGGAGAAGTGCTTCAAGCATCCAGGGAGGCGAAGAAGAGATGCCCCTACCATTAATGCCATTAGAAAGCTATCCGACTTAATGCTAGGGTAGGTAATCTGTCCAAAGTACTTGGACCCTAGAAGCCCTCTAGTAGATGTGCACATCAATGGCACCATTGTCCCACACACTTTGATCAATCTTGGGGCTGCCATTAATGTGATGACCAAGGACATCATGCTCAAGATCAATATCCAAGGTTCATTGAGGAAGACCATAATAATTCTACAACTGGAAGACCGCTCCATAGTGACCCCTGAGGGGATTGTGGAGGATGTGGTGGTCTCTACTGATTCTTGGGAGTACCCTGTAGATTTCCTCATTCTCCAGCCTAACGCTAAGCTTACTGGTTACCCTCTCATCCTCGGGAGACCCTGGTTGGCCACTGTCGATGCTTACATTAGCTGCAAAGTGGGGAATATGACCATCAAGAATGGGCATATGTCCAAGAAGTTAGTCCTATACCCTCCTGCTCAGCCATCTTTAAAGCATGATTTACCTTTATGGTTGAAGGATGAGGAAGAAGATGAAGTTTATTCCTCCCAATAGCAGGATGAAGATGATTTGATTGAACACCTACTCCAAAGTCCAACTCCCAGTACATTTCCCTTAGAACATGTAGTAAAGGAAACCCAGAAAAATCATCTAGTTGACCTATTCCTAGCCGATTCCAACCCTCTCCATGTCAAAACCATAGAATTCGTCCCTAAGAGAACGTTAAAAATCAATCCATCTCTTTCTGCTCTCCAAGAAGAGAAGTTATGCAACATGCTAAAGGAACATCTAGATTCTTTCACTTGGAGTTAATAAGAAATGAAGGGAGTACACCCCTTAGTGTGTACTTACCACATATACATCAAAGAGGGCTGCAAGATAGTTCGAAAGCCCTAAAGGAGGATGAATCCAACTATTAAAGATAGTCAAAGAAGAGCTACAAAAACTTCTCGATGCAGGATTCGTTTATCCTATCTCTAACAATGAGTGGGTCTCTCCTTTGGTGTTAGTTCCAAATAAAAATGGTAAGTGGAGGATTTGTTTCAATTACATGGATTTGAACAAAGCCACAAAGAAGGACCATTTCCCTCTACCATTCATTGACTAAGTGTTAGATGGCCTGGCAAGGGAAAAGTTTTTCTCTTTCCTAGATGGATTTAGCGAGTACAACCAAATCCAAATCAGCCCGAAAGACTAGGATAAAACCACTTTCACTTGTCCTTGGGGTACTTTTTCCTATAGGGTCCTTCCTTTTGGCCTATGCAATGCTCCTGCCACTTTCCAGAGAGCAGTCCTGAGTATTTTCACGAGTTAATCCATGATGCAGTGGAAATTTATATGGATGATTTTACACCTTATGGCTATGATTTTCAAGAGGCTCTATCCAACCTAGGCAAAGTACTTCACAAATGTATTGAAATTAACCTATCTCTCAGTCCCAAAAAATGTGAATTCTTGATTTCGGCAGGGACCATGCTAGGTCATTTAATATCTCAGTAAGTACTATAGGTGGACCCAAACAAAATAGCTATTATCCAAAGGGTACCACCTCTTCAAAAGAAAAGAGATGTCAGAAGTTTCCTAGGGTTAGTTGGATACTACCAAAGGTTCATAAATGACATCAGCAAGTTGGCCTCTCCTTTATTTGGTTTTTGGCCAAGGACTCTAAGTTCATATGGTCAAAAAGTTGTCAAGAGGCCTTACACACCCCAAAGAACAAGTTAACCACTACACCAATTCTCCGAGGCACAAATTGGGCCCTTCCCTTTCATATTCATGTTGATGCCTCACACAAAGCCATAGGAGCAGCCCTAGGTCAGATAGATGAAAAATTGCCTTATGTTGTCTACTTTATCAGTAAGAATCTGTCAAAGGCGGAACTAAATTACACAGTGATCGAAAAGGAACTCCTAGCTATTGTGCATTCATTGAACAAATTTAGGCATTATATTACAGGCTATCAAACATTTTTGCATACTGACCATGCTGCAATCAAATATTTAATGAATAAACCAGATGTGAGTGCTCGGATTATAAGATGGTTCCTTTTATTACAACAATTTGATCTAACTATTGTTGATAAGCCTGGTAAGGAAAATTTTGTTGCAAACTTTTTGTCCAGATTAAATTTTCCTGTAGGTGAAGAAGGAATGGTTGATGACTAGTTACCAAATTAGAAATTATTTGCTATTTCAGTTCTCCCTCCATGGTTTTCTAATATAGCAAACTATTTTGTATCTGCACAGCTCCCATCGAATGTTTCCTCTAAAGAGAAGAGAAAGATAGTGAGGAAGAGCACCCCTTTCACTTGGATTGGGGGAAATCTCTTCAAACTTGGCCCAAATCAAATCTTGAGAAGGTGTGTCAGGGAGGAGGAAGTCTTTGACATCCTTCTGACATGTCATGATGGGCCTTGTGGAGGTCACTTTGCAGCAAAGAGGACAACATTCAAAGTGTTGCAAGCAGGCTATTATTGGCCCACTCTTCATCAGGATGTGAAAATATATACTAGCCAGTGTGATCGATGCCAAAGGATGGGAAGGCCTACTCCAAGGGATGAAATGCCTCTACAACCTCAGGTGACTTTCGAGCCATTTGACAAGTGGGGCATGGACTTCATTGGACCTATTGATCCTCCTTCCAAACAAAATAAGTACATCATTATGTGCACTAACTATCTGACTAAGTGGGCTAAAACCAAGGCAATTAAGGCAGCAACAAAAGAGAAGGTAGTTGAGTTCCTAAGGGAGAATGTATTTTACAAATTTGGGTACCATAGAGAGCTGGTCACAGACCAAGGTAGCCATTTTACCTCCAACATGATTGAAGACTTGCTCATCCAGCACAAGATCAAGCATAGAACCTCCACTCCCTATCATCCACAAGCTAATGGAAAAGTAGAGGTGACCAATAGAGCGTTGGAGGGCATATTGACCAAAGTGGTAAGTAGCAACAGGAAGGATTTGGCATATAGACTAGTTGAGGCCACCTAGGCCTATAATACGACCTGGAAGACCACCACTGGATTCACAACCCTATGACTTGGTCTATGGGAAAAATGCCTTGTTACCCATTCAATTTGAGTATAACTCATTAATGATGGAAGCCCAACTAGATCTGGATCTCAGTAGTGCACAAAAAGAGAGATTGCTCCAGTTGAATGGTTTGGATGAGTTCAGAATGCAGGCCCTCCTAATTCAACTTCAGAGGAATATCTGGCGTGATAAGAACATCAAGGAAAAGCAATTTCAAGAAGGTGATTGGGCCTTGTTATATGATTCTAGGTATAAAGACTTCAAGGGCAAGTTAAGGATAATATGGCTAGGACCTTATGTTGTAGAAAGATGCCATGATAATGGTTCAATACATATTAGAACCATAAATGAAGAGGCCATTCCTTTACTTGTTAATGGACACCAACTGAAAATTTATAAGAGACCATTGTCAAAACAAGAATTCATTGATGATATCAATAAAACAATGATGGTAGGGGAGCAAGTTTCAGCTCCTACCTCATCAAATCACTGAGAGAAAAAATAAAAAGAATAAGGACTCAGGTGAAAACCTCCATGAGGCCCTGAGTCCCACTATCGGGTTGAAAACCTCTTAGGGCGGCCCAATGGTGTCAATATAAAATAAATTAATTAATTAATTAAAAAAAAAAAAGAGAGAGAGAATAAATGAGAATAAAAAGATCCCTGGGTGAAAAACTCTCTTGAGGCGCCCAGAGAAAAGAATGAGAATGAAAACCTCTCAGATGCAACCTAATTGGGTTCAAACAAAAAAAAGAGAAAAAAAAATGAAGAAAACTCATGAATTTTTTTATTCTGCAGGTCAGCAAGAAGGACGATCAGAGAGAAAAGTAGGATCACCAAGAGACCTATTTCACTCACATTTTATTTTTCCACTCATTTTCACTCATCACTCTACCATTTCTCTCATTTTTTCCACTCATTTCCTTTAGTTTACAAGGGGACTATTTTTCTACAGGATCCCCTGTAAACCTACAAGGTCCCCTAAAAACCTACAGGATGATCCTCTAGGAATCACAGTGACCCAGAAATCCTACAGGAAGCAACCCTAAAGGAAAAAATGACCTGCTATGTCAACAAAATAGTGCCCCTACATCATCATTCCATGGCTATACCTATGTCCACCTTAGGCGCCCTTGCATTCACCCTTAAAAAAAATATCATTTTCAAAAAAATTCAGTCTTTGAAAAATAAGGAAATAGAGAGAAATAGGGAGCATAACCTTAGTATTCCTCATCCTCCACACTCCTAGTCTCCCTCTCCATCCATGTCACCATCCTCAAACTCCCAGCAGAAGGTATGATTAAGAGTTCTGAGGGAGAAGTAGCTATAGGAAATCATATAGCAACCTATCCCACATAATACAAATCATAAGAATAGCAAGCCTCCAACAAGATGATCCAAGAGTAGAAGGGACTCCAAAGCAACAACACCACCATAATCTTCAACACCAGGTACCTACACCACTAAAAATCATCAGAGAACAACAAAAAAGGGAAGAAGACTAGCATGCAGCTAATACACACCGTAAGCACCTTCGGTCCTTAACCAATGCAACAAGGTATTAAACATCACAGGTAAGTATCTCGCTCACTCTCTCATGTCCATAATGTAGTCAAAATATGTAAAGGTTACGAGTAAGTTGGTTTATAAGCGAAAGGTGGCTAGTTAACTTGGCCACCTTCAATCAATCAACAAAGACAAAACAATTTTTCCTCTCACATGTGGCAACAGTCAACTCAAAAACAAAAAGGAGAAGGATAGAAGCAGTTAAGGCTACGGAAGCATGAAGTGGGAGTTGATTACTAGGAAGTGGGGAATGATGAGGTGGTAGTGGTGAAAAACGGTCCAAAAATGGAAACCATACCTCGGCTACTAGCACACCACCTCACCCCAAATGACCATAAGAAGAAATAATCGTCGTCCCCGTGCATTCATGCATTCACTTCCTCGAGGCTTGCTCTCACAAGTCACTCTCATACCTAGGCAACCTACAGAAAAGAAGAAACCATCGTTTTTCTGCATAGGAATTCCTACGGGGTTGCATAAGAATTCCTACAGGATTGCATAGGAAATCCTACAGGATTGCACAGGAAATCCTACAGGATTGCACACAGGATTCCTACAAGATACACAAAGACAGTCTACAGGATAGGCTGAGAGGAGTTTCAGAGGGGAAAACATAGGGATTAACCACAGAAAACATTATGAAGAGGTAGTCTCTGTAATTAGATTCCTATTTCCAAGTAAATTGAACAAAAAAAATCCTCTAGTTTGAGTGATTTTGGCAGTTGTGTAGGAGAATTGTCCACACAGTCATCTCAGTTTTTTACTTCTGAATTTGAAAATTGTATCCACCATCTCATCTCCTCAAAAATAACCAACCAAGATGACAAGAGAGTTTAATAAGAGGGAGCCCACTAACATTGTGAGAATCCAACAGCACCCTCAGGTACTAGAAATCTTCACAAGGCATAATTGGATGGGGTTTTTAGAAAAATTAAGGGGGTATGATGATGAGGTGGCCCGAGATTTTTCTCTCTCCCTCATTCCACTCACCATAGTCCATGCCACTATTGTGGTAAGAGGCCTTTCCATAGAACTCACCCTTGAACTCATCAACAGGGTTACCACACTTCCCCTAGGAGTACCATGGAGGAAGGAAGACAAAGGAGATAGCTAGGTTGATGAAAGGAAATTCTTTTTAGAAGGTGAGGAATCCACTGAGGAAAAAAATGGATTAAGGAGAGAAATTTTTCCATATCCTTGGAATGAGGTAAGCTACCAACTTATCAAATACATTTCATGTGAGGGTAGGTATAGTGTGGTCTATGGCTATCATTTTAGGGTTCTTGAAGAATTGAGATTTGGAGCAGAAACACCCCCTCACCACTGGCTTAGCATACCAAACTTCCTACTACAATCACTGATAGACTCAAGGATCAAGGTGCAAGAGGGAAATGCCCAACAGTTAGCTCACCATGGGTTAATTATAATCCTTATAGAAGATGCCCTCCAAAACCTAAAAATTCCTATACAATGGTCAGTTTTCATAGACATGCAGGCAGAGGAAGACATCAAATCTCTCACATATGATGTTAGTCCTATTGTCAGTGAGGAGGAAGAGGAAGAGATTGAAGCAGAGGAAGAATAAGTAGAGCAGGAAGAAGAAGAAACAAAAGGAGATGAAGATGAGATGGATGAAGAAGAAGATGAAACAAAAGAAAATGAGGAAGATGAAACAGAAGAAAATGAGGAAGATGAAGAAGAAGAGGAGAAATAGAAGGAGGATGATGAAGAAATAGAGGAGGATGTTAAGGAGGGAACTGATAAAGATGATGAGGATCTACAAGAGGAATAAGAAAGGAAAGACATAGGTGAAGAAAGAAATGGGAAATACGGCGCAGAAGATAGGGAGGAGTCACCGAGGGTGTCTCCAGAACCCACTGAGAGAGAGGCAGTAGCCGCCCTCACTGCTCTTAGCACCCCCATCAAGAAAAAAGGAAAAATATAGAGACAAACCCCCTTATATTTCAGGACAAGGAAAAGCAAAAGAATAAGGTAGGGGAAACCCCAAACATAAATGAAAATTCCCATTGTGATTGAAGACTCACCTAAACAAAAGGAGAAAATGCCTTCCCCTAAGTCTCATATCACTTATGTGAGAAGGCATATGACTAGATCAACCTCCTCCAAGGGAAATACAAACCTATAGGATACACAGCAAAATCTACAGGAAGCAAAAATAGTCCTATATTATACTCTGTTGAACCTACAGGATACAAAAAAATTGGAAAAGGAGGTAGGCCAACAACAAGGAACTAAAGAAGAGGACCCAGAGTTAAAAGAACCTAACCCCCAACCTAACCTTGACTCCTACTACAGGTTTATTGATGGAGGCAGCGTCATACCTCAAAAATTTGTTATTCCATTGTTCTTTGAGCTTAAGAAGGAGAGAGCCAGAACTCACCGATGGATGAAGATCACCAAATCCACGGGGGTGGAAGTCATTGGGCACATGGAGGAAAATCTCAAGGAGATGGGAAGAGAGTTAAGTAGCTTGAGACACAGAGAGGCCATAATGAAAAATCAACTAGAAACAGAAAATGCATGGTTGAGAGGATAGCTACAAGAAAGTGAGAATCAATTGGCACGTATGGCCAGTCTCTCTTTGGAAGAAATCCAATGTAGGATGCTAGCTAAATCTTATGCTCTATACCTCAAGGAACAGTGGCTGCAGTTCCAGATCAAGACCCTAGCATAGAAATGCACCATGCCATTTCAGGACTACAGGTAGTTCATTGATCTTTGTGATCATAGCACACTAGAAGATAGGGCCAAGATGTCTGAGTTTTATTTGCACAACATTTCCTTAACAGACATGAATGTATGGGTCCCTAATTCTAAGCTAGGGGATTTACAGTTGATGGCTTTGGCATCATGGATGAACCATGAGGAATCAAGGGCTACAGAGATGAAGAAGATATTGGCAAGAGAGAAAATTGAACCTCTTATGATCAAGGTTGAATAGTTAGATCCCATGGCCCTCATCAGTACCCATAATTTGATTGCAAATGATCCTCATCTTGCACCTAGATATCTTGCTTCCCAAGAGCAAGCAATTTCACATTTCGAGGACATGTTCAGGCTGTTACTGGATGATAGCATACATGCTTTCCTAAGGAGATGGAACACATTTCCATACATCTTAAAGATAAGAGAGTACCACTCTTCTTAAAGATTGAGAGAAGCACTAAATGGGACACCCATGTACAAGAAATCTATGCAAAGGCTGAAAGTCAATTGGATTGGCCTGAAACTCAGTCCACCATTACTCTTAGGAATGCTAGAAGGAAGCAAGGAAGAAGAAGAAAAGAGGCAGTCGAAGGAGGTAGAAAGGAAAGCAGGCTTCTATGACCAAGAAGAGGAAACCACAACAGAGGCATGGGATGTCAGGGAGGCCACTAGAGCTATGAAGGATATGGATATTGATTGAGTTGCTCAGAGGATGAGAAACACTTTCAGTAGGGGGGTGATGATGAGCCTCATCATAGGCTAATTATATGGGCCTTAATTCACCTCCTAGCTTAGTCAAACCAACTTTTCTCACAACTTATTACATATTTTTTATTATATTTTGTTTATGAGATGAGTTAGGGTTGGATATTATTCCTAGTGGACTAATATGCATTGAATGCAGGATTAAAGGAGAAAATCAAGGAATTTTGGCAAATACTAATGTTAAAACTCGAATGGGACAAGGGAGATGGACTGTAGGAGGTAAATCCTCCTCATTTAATTCTCCCCCATTTGAATATTCCTCCATCCATCACACCAGCTCGGAGTGCAAGCAACCAAGCCATGAGCATTAGAAGGTAGTCGAGCAAGTGAGAGAAAAAGAGCTATTTTATCTCAAGTTCGGGAGCCGAACCTCCCTGATTTTAGGGAAGTTGTTAGGGAATTCAGTTGTATAAGTAGAGATGCCTAGAGCCTTATTAGGATTCAAATTTTTGTTGTAAAACTCTAAGCTATTTTCAAGCTCCAGACTTGCGAAAGTTTTATTGTTGTAATTTTTTGTTTTGGTAATAAGAATGAGTTTTGTTTTGAGCCAGCATTGAGTTAACTTAGAGGGCTGAAGCTCTTGGGTTAGGGCCCAACCCTAGTAGCCAAGGCTCCTCTTTCTTGTATCTGTATGCTTATATTAGTCTCATAGCTTCATTGTTAATTTTCTTTTAGATGTGTTTTCATTGCAAGTACTGTAGATTGAATTAGTTGTTTATGAGTTTGCTTCCATTTGTGCCTTACTTCAGTAGCAGGTTAGCAAGGATAAAAGGAGTACCACAAGGTTTTCAGTGGGTGTCTTGGCCTCATTTCCTCCCTTTGGGATCATGATTTGAGGAAGGGACCCTTATGCATCCCCAACAACACAGATTTCTATTTCTTGCATAAGCTTTAGAGGTTATTGCATTTAAGTTAGCATTTGATCATTTTTCAAAGTAGGATTTCATTGCCATCTCTTCTATCTTCACTATTGCAATAGATCTCATCCATGCTTTCGATTCCTTTTAGCAACTTTCCTCGTGCATAATGTAGGCAATTAGTTCATTAATTCTGCTTTTCTAGCTTATGAGAATGCTTCTTGTTTACATAGCTTTTTGGGAATTATACATGTTTTATGTAGAGTAGATGCTTCAAGAAGAGACAAAGACTTCATAGCCAAAAACCACTTTCCACTCCATCCACCATAGTCATTCCTTGTTTTCACCCTTGCCTTCACTAGTTTTCATCATTTTTCATAGAAATTCTTCCAAGCACATTGAGCAAATCCAACCATCCTCTATCTTTGTTGTTGACTTCTAAGTGATCCTAGAACTTTTCTCACTTCATTCCAGCCATATACCACCTTCCCTAAGCCTTCCAGCACCTCCAACACCTTCCATTTTTCTCTTGGCTGTATCCTGTAGGTTTACAGGGAATCATGTAGGTTTCTAGTACATCCTGTAGGTTTTCCTGAAATGGTATGTTTTGAGGCTGAATTGATGTAAAACCTCTAGGAAGTCACCAAAATTCTCCCAAGGGTCTCCCACACCATCCAACCATCTCCTAACCCTTCCAACCATCCTCCAACATCCTTACTTCACCTACCACATCACCAAAAGAAATTAGTTTGCATACTTGATTTTGCATGAAAAGACAAAAGGACAAAACAGATTTATTTCAGTCCCTTTACTTGCACATTAGTGATGTTTTATGCTTCTTACTTCCATGCTTAGATAGTAGCATTTGGTTCATGATAATTTAGCATTATTGCAAAGCATAGTTTCTTGGCAGTTAATTAGGAAATGGTGTGATTTAGCATTGAATTTCAGTCTTTTCCATTATTGCAATAGAGTAGCTCTCCCTTAGAGTAGATTCCCCTTTCTCCCATCAAGAAACCAAGATTCTTCTGACTCCATAGAAGTATGGCTTGAAAACCCCCAATGGTCTCTCACCAGCTGAGCTGTGACAAAAGGTAGAACCATCATTGTTATTTGTGTATACAACACTGTCACCTCCAAGTTTGTACGAACCCATGGTTGATAAAGTAAAGCTAGTAGCCTAGGAGTTACAACATTCTTGCTGCAATATTAACACTCATCATGTTCCTCAAGCCATGATACCTGAAAGGGAGAAATGAGGTGAAAACCACTTGTTGTCATCCTTTTTGAAATATCTTCTTATCATTGCAATGCTATTGTTAGAACTATCCACAAATGGAACAAAACTAATTAACCCTACCAATATTTTCAATGTAACAACACCAAAATTAGTTTAGCAACTAACTATGAGTATAATCTAAGCATACATATACAACAAGAGGAACCTCTGCTGCTAGGGTTGGGCCCTACCCCAAGAGCTTTAGCCCTTTGAGCCAACTCAGTGATGGATCAAGGGAATGCTGCTCATTTTCATTAAAATATTAGAAATACACAAGAGTGATTGGTTACAATGCTTCAACTCAAAAATTATACTTAGCTATATTTCACAAAATATCCAAACCTTAATGAGGCTCTAGGCATTTTTATTTATACAGCTGAATTTACCAACAACTTCCTTAAACTTAGGGAGGCTTGGCTCCCAATCTTGAGATCAACTGGGAGAGAGAACTGAAATGGCGAATAAATGTTCATCTAGTAGCTGATCATCAACCATTACTTCCTCACCTATAGGCAAAGTCAATCTGGATAAAAAATTTGTAACTACATTCTCTTTGCCAGGCTTATCAATAATATCTATATCAAATTGTTGCAATAAAAGTAACCATCTAATAATCAAGGCATTTACATCAAGTTTTTTCATCAAATATTTAATTGCAGCATGGTCGGTATGTACAAAAATCTGGTAACCAGTAATGTAATGCCTAAATTTATTCAATGAATGGACAACAACTAGGAGCTCTTTTTCAATTACTATGTAGTTTAACTCAGCTTTCGACAGATTCTTGTTGACGAAGTAAATGGAATAAGGTATCTTGTCATCAATCTAGCATAGATCTTCTCCTATAGCTTTGTGAGAGGCATCGACATGAATGTGAAAAGGAAGAGCCCATTTTGGGCCTTGGAGAATAGGTGCAGTAGTCAATTTGTCCTTTAGGGTTTCTAGGGCATCTTGGGATCTTTCTGACCATAAAAATTTGAAGTCTTTACCTAATAATCCAAATAAGGGAGAGGTTACCTTGTTGAAATCCTTTATAAATCTCCTATAATATCTGGATAACCCTAAGAAACTTATGACATCCCTCTGCTTCTGTGAAGTATGGACCCTTTTTATGATGCCTATCTTATTTGGGTCTACTTGCAGTCCTTCTTGGAATATTGAGTGACCTAGAACAGTCCCTTCAATCATTAAGAATTCACATTTTTTGAGACTAAGGGATAACTTCATTTCGATGCATTTATTTTACACCTTTCCCAAGTTATAGAGAGCCTCTTGGAAATCACACCCATAGGGGGTGAAATCATCCATATAAATTTCTACTGCATCATGGACTAGCTCTGCAAAGATGCTCAGGACTACTCTCTAGAAAGTGGAAGGGGAATTGCATAAACCAAAAGGAAGGACCCTATAAGAAAAAGTACCCCAAGGATGGGTGAAGGTGGTTTTATCCTGGTCCCCTAGGTGGATCTAGATTTGATTGTACCTGTTGAATCCATCCACGAAAGAGAAGAACTTCTTTCCTTCCAGACCATCTAATACTTGGTCAATGAAAGGAAGAGGGAAATGGTACTTCTTTATGGATTTTTTTAGCTCTAGGTAATCCACATAGATCCTCCACTTTTCATTTTTATTTGGAACCAGCATCGGAGGAGACACCCACTCACTGTCCGAGATGGGGTAAATGAATCCTGCATCCAAAAACTTATGCAGTTACTCTTTGACTATATCCTTGAGGGATGGATTCATTCTCCTTTGGGTTTGGCAGACTGGATTGCAACCTTCCTTGATGTAAATGTGGCGAGTACACACCGAAGGGTGCACTCCCTTCATTTCTTTGTAATTCCAAGAAAATTCATCCAAATGCTCTCTTAGCATGTTACATAACTCCTCTTCTTAGTGTACCGAGAGAGGGTGGTTTATTTTCAATACTCTTTTAGGGCTTAATTCTATTGTCTTTACATGAATAAGGTTTGATTCAACTAGGCATAGATCAATATGATGGTTTCCCTTCGCTTACTTCACTACTTCCTCCAGAGACATGGTGTTGGGAGTTTGATTTTGGAAGTCACCTTCATCAGGTTGTCCTCCTCTTATGGTAGTTTCTAGGGTATAGATTTGGGAGGAGTAGACTTCATCTTCTTCCTCCTCTTCTAGCCATAAAGGTAATTCATGCTCTAGGGATGATTGAGCAGGAGGGTACAAGGCCAATTGTTTGGACAGATGCCCATTTTTTATGGTCATATTTCCAACCTTGCATCTTATGTAGCCATCGGCAATGGCTAGCCAAGGCCTCCCAAGGATGAGAGAATAATGATTGAATTTTGTCTTAGGCTGGAGAACTAAGAAGTCAGCAGGGTATTCCCAGGAATCAATGGAGACCATCACATCCTCAAAAATTCCCTCAAGATCCATTGTGGATTGGTCTGTAAGCTACCAGATTGTCGTGGTCTTCCTTAATGATCCCTGGAGATTCAGCTTGAGCATTGTGTCCTTAGTCATCACAATGATGGAATCCCCAAGATCAATCAAGGTATTGGGAACAATGGTGTCATCGATGTGTACATCTACTACAGGACTCTCAGGATCTAGATACTTTAGGAAAATTACCCGCCCCAGCATTAAGTCAGACAGTTCTCTAATGCCATTAATGGTAGGGGTGTCTTTCTTTCGTCTTCCTAGATGTTTGAAACACTTCTCTTTTATCATATTGTTGTAGATGGGGACATCTTTGATAGCTTGGAGAAGCGGGATTTTGACACATATTTTTCAACTCACCCAGAAGTTCAGTCTCTTCTGGGTTGTGTTGGACTGTATGGATTAACCTTTTAGGAAAGGTGGGTGGATTCACTCTAGGTACACTTTTCTCTCTTTCCTCCTCACTCTCCCTAGGTGGAGATGGAGGTTGGTTATTCGAGAGCACTCTCCCAGACCTAAAGTCAGTTACACGAACTTCCACAGCTTATGTAGGGTAGGATGTTTCTCCACTGTAGACCTGATGTGCCTGTCTATGGTTTGGGTTCAGGTTTGGTTGGGCAGGCATCTGAGGTTGTTTACGTGGAGCAGGTTGTAGGAGTTTTGGTTGAGATGGAGGTGAAGGAAATAGAGTTGGAGCTTGGTTGTATGGGGGCCTCCACCTCTGGGGTGGTGCATTCCACTGAGTTTGTGGAGGTGTATATGGCTGAAATGGTTGGTTGGCCAATTGGGAATGGTATTGAGGTGCAAAAGAACAAGGAGAAGGTGTAGACCAGGAAGGATGAGCAGGGGGGAACCAAGGGGGAATGGTTGTGTTTTTATTAGGTTGTAATATGAATAGGATGGCCCTTAATGCCCTACTGGTATGGTCAAGGTCCATGAGGCCTCCTTTGATTTATGTACCAGAGTTGTTCAGTCACCCACTCGGTTCCTTGATACACAAATTTTAATCCAGGCAGAGAAGGGAACTCTTCTGTGGAGTGGTTTTCCTCATAGACTGAGAATATTTCTATAAGGTTCAATGGACATTCATTCCTAGGGTACCTCCTTGTGCATCTAGGGTAGAAGATGGCTAATGCTCTTTCTGCTTCCTATTGCTTTCTTTTGACCTACATAATGTCCATTTGCATAGAAAGGGTTTGCATCATTTCACTCTTAAAGTCTTCCAACATGTTCCCAATTTCACTTTTTATGGATGTATTGGAAGAGGATGAACTGGCCACCGCTTGACTAGCCCTACCCTTCTTTCTAGCTGCCCTAGAATGATTCTTGAAAACTATCTTGATATCATCATAGGGTAAGTGGTAGATGTCCCCTCCTGATATTAGGTTTATGGTTTCTAGGAGATCTTCCTTGATCCCAATGAGAAGGACTAACTTAAGTGATTCGGGATCAAGGGTGCACCTGGCCCTTTTGTAGCTAAGTTGGAACCTTTCCTCATAATCCTCTAAGGAATCATCATGTCCCATGGTCATTCTAAAAATTTCCTCTTTGGTATCTCTGGACTTGTACGAGTCCCTATACTTGTTGTTGAAAGCTTGTTGTGTCTGAGCCCAAGTGGTGATACTATCCCTAGGTAAACCCATGAACCAATGTAGGGCTGCATCCTTGAGAGTGGATGGCAATAATTTCCACTTCTGATCATCAGAGGTGTAATCATAAGTTCTGCATATGACAGCAAATTCAAAGAAAAAAGTATCTAGATCTTTTGAGGTCAAGCCATGGAAGTGAGGAAGAGAGGAGGGGCTTATGTTTTTCATCTTGGCATCCCCATTAGCTTCTCTGATGGGAAAATCACCCTTAACTCTTTCCCTATCTCCCCTTTCATTTCTATTTTTAGCCATTGTGTCAATTGGTGGAATGATTCCTGCTTCTTCCCATATAGGCTCTTCAAAAATCTCTGATTGTTTGCCTAAGGGGTCCACTAGCTCACAACCACCAAAGAAGAGGGAAGATTGGTTGTTTGAAGTGGTGGGGGTATTTGGCAGAAATTTTCCTAAGTTATCCCTATTCGTACGAGGCATGAAAGGAGTGTTTTTTTATCTTTTTTTTGTTTTTAGAGTTTTACACTGTTTGCAAAATTGTAAGAAAACAAAACTAAATTACAATTATTTGCTGAATGGAACTAATTACAGAATGAAAGAGATAAGAAAAGGAAGAAAGAAAGCATAAATCACATCTACTCAGACACCTCCCCAGAAACGGTGCCAAAAAGTGATGAGCACTAGTATTGCAGCAAGGATGCTGCAACTCCTGGGGCTATCGACTTTACTTCATCAACCCGGGGTTCATACAAACTTGGAGGTGACAATGTTGTATACACAAATAGATGTAATTGGTCTACTCTTTGTCACTATTGAGATAGGGTGATAGACCACTAGGGTTTCTCAAACCAACCTTTTATTGACTAGAAGAAGTCTGATTACCAACTGGAGAAGGGAAATTTACCCTAATTGGAAGAAAATAAATGTTGCCTATTGCAAGAATGAAAGACTAGAAAAAATCTTGCAAAATAACATGAAATCCTCTATCTACATGCTAACATACCTTGCTTGCAACAGAACCCTACTTTAACACATGTGAGATTTTAACTAATCTAGGCATGAAATCAGATCTAAAGAGTAGTAACTGATGTGTGCATGAATAAACATAAAAGAACTCATTTTCTTTATCTTTTTTCTTGAAAAATGTAAATTCTAATCTTTCTTGGTTCTTTGAAATAGGGGAAAGGTGTGCAGGAAGATGATTACAATGGTTCAGATGGATTGGAGGGAAAGTAAAGGCCTAATCCTGGCTTGAGTGATGATTTTTCTCAATCCGGGCTCAAAACGGGCTACTACAGGTCTTCCTATAGGATGTACTAGTTCTCCTACAAGATCCCCTGTTTTACTACAAGAATAGGCCAAAAGCTTAGGGAGTGGTCTAGAAGGTGGGATGGAACTTGGAAAAGGTGAATAAGGAGGGAATAATGCATGGAAGTGGTAGGAACTTACTCAGAAATCAAGCAAAATCTTTAATATGGTTGGATTTGCTCAATGGAGATGGCAAGTTTTCCTTATAAAACAAGAATTCAAATTGAGACCTTAGTGAATTTCGGAAATCATGGGTGGATATGGCTTGGTTGAGGCTGACGAGATGAGGTCTCCCTGCAATGTAGAAACTCCTGCAACAACACACATCACTGTTGGCATTTATACATATATTCATCTAAAAACAAGAAGGGTTTATTCAAATATAAGAAAACAGACTTGTCACCATTTATTTGCTAAGTTCATGCATGGAAGTGCTTGAAACCAATACAAAAGTGATATGAAATCATTGCAAAACCTAAAAGATCAGAAATTCCAATTGCGACTTATCCTATGAAACTTAAAGATAATGATCTAATTAGCAGGAAACCCTAGATTACGCAAAAAGCAAGAATTTGTCTTTTTGGGTTGTATGGGAAGTGTTCCTCAAGCCATGATCCCTGAAAGGGAGAAATGAGATGAAAACCACTTGCTATCAACTGTTTTCGAATATCTTCTTGTAATTACAATGATATTTTTAAAACTATCCACAAATGGAAGCAAACTAATTAACCCTACCAATATTTTCAAATTAACAACACCAAAATCAGTTTAGAAACTAACTATGAGTATAACCTAAGCATACATGTACAACAAGAGGAACCTCTACTGCTAGGGTTGGGCCCTAACCCTAGAGCTTCATCCCTTTAAGTCAACTCAGTGCTAGATCAAGGGAATGCTGCTCATTTTCATTAAAATATCATAAATACACAAGAGTTCTTGGTTACAATGCTTCAACTCAAAAATGTTTCTTAGCTATCTTGCACAAAAAATATGAATCCTAATGAGGCTCTAGGCCTTTTGATTTATACAACTGAATTTATCAACAACTTCCTTAAATTTAGGGAGGCTTGGCACCCAATATTGAGATCAACATGTCTTCAACTATCACTAGCTTGGATGCCAATGAACCCCATGACTCGGTTGCTTGCAACTCCAAGCTGATGAGATTTGATTGAGGAATCTTCAAGTGAGTGAGGAGTTAAGGAGGGAGATTCCATCTCCTATAATCCCTCTTGTGTGTCTTCATTCAAGTTCCTACACTTTAATTAGCCAAAATTCGCTCCAAAACCTATAATCAATGCACATTAGACCACTAGCCATGACATCTCATCTTTACTCTCCTCATTAAGAAAAATATAATTAAAACATGTAAAGAATTATGAGAAAAGTTGATTTTAGTAAGCTAGAGGTGCATTAAGTTCCATATAATTTACCCATTGATGAGCCTCATCAGATGTCTACTATTAATATGGTTTCTATTCCGTGTGTATCCCCTACACTCAATAGCCCTATGGCCAAAATCATTGCATGAGAAACAATAACCATAAAAAGGACTATTATACCTTATGGATGGAGATCTTATTTGCATGCATGCTTGAGATTACATCTCCTTTTTGTGCTCCTTTTGGTGAGAAGGTTTGATCTCTCCATTTTTGTAATTTTTTTCTATATGTCCATGAATCCCACAATAATAACATTTGTTAATTCTATTCTTTTTCTTTTGACTCCTTCTCTTATTATTTTGTTTCTTGCATGGCTAGTGATTTTGTTGATGATTCTCTTTTTTTATGCTACTACTGGTTGATCCAACATTTTTTGATTTTCTCCTTATTGCTTGAGCATTAGATCTGAACCTTTCTATATCTTCTCTTGCATATTTTTCTTCAGATTTCAATTTTTGGCACTCATCCTCCAACTCCTTATATTGCTTCCTCATTCCAATTTTAATCTTCATTCCTTATTCCAACTAAGTTTTCAAATCTAAAATTTATTCTTTGTATGCACACTCCTTTTTATCAAACATTTGCAACAGCATCCTTTGATCTTTATTTTCATCCATGAGTCTTTGAATTTCTTATTCTAGTGCCATTATCTTGGATTTCTCACCATATTTACTATTGATCTCTTTTAGTTGTCTCTCAAGATTAATGCTCAGTCTATAACTTCTCTCAATAGGAATTTCATCATCTTCTTCGACATCTAAACTTGCATCTTCTTCTTGTGAGGAGTCTCAATCTACTACTGCAATATGTATTGTATCCTTTCCATTTTTCTCCATCTTTGAAAAATGAAATTTTCCTCGAATATACAAATTTTGCAACTTGTCCAACATTTCTTTTGCAGTCTCACAATGTCTCACATACATGCTATCATGTTTTGAAATACTATGAAAAATAATATTTTTAACCAAATCATTAGAGTCATCTTTAACTCCATATTCAATTGATAGAAAAAATATTTTCATCAAGAGAGAAAAAATATGACTCTGACTTCATCTTCCAAGTTGTAAATTTACCTACATGAAGCATTGGAATTCCTTACTAATCAATTTCAAAAAAATTGCAAACTCTTCAAAAAACTTCAAGATCCACTCTCCAACGATGAAGTTGCACCCGAGAGCCCGCTCTTATACTAATTGTTGGAAACTAGAATGCTACTAAGAGGGGGGGCAGAATCAGTAGTGAAGGAACTTTAAACTTTTCTCCAAATTATTACTCTTTTAAAACATGCACAAACTGAAGCACATAAGCAAATATTATAGAATCAGACACAAGTAAAACCATGCACGTATTCAACACAAAAAAACACAAATATTTCTAGTTGAAAACCCTTCTCTAGGAAAAAAACACCCTTGTCGTTGTTTCCTTGCTCAATATATTTTATTTTGCTCAGAAAATTATTTACATAGAGATTTATCTAGCTACTATCAAACAACAATCTCTTTCTCATGCAGATCTACGGACTACCATCCGTTGGAAGCCACTATGACCAACGATCATTGCTCGATTACTCCTAAACTACCAATCGACTCTACAAACTCCTAACTATTGGAACCCACCATGACCAATGAGCCTCACCCGATTTCTTCTGAACTATCCAATTACAATTGGATTGAGAAAACTACGCACTTACATTGATTTCACCAAAGTCCTCCAACTCCACTCCTCTATTTGGTTCTCGTTTCATAAATTTTCAAACTAGAACTAATAACTAGTCAACATGAACACCACAACAATATATCTCCATGGCACATAATCAAAATCTAAAACTACACCAAAAACTACATCACAATTTCATCAACACTACATAAAATACTCTGATAAATGCATCAGCAAAACCCTCTCTCCAATAATAAGTCTACTCACAAATAACTATTGCACATAACCAACAAACTAGTGATTAGACAAGTTTCTACCAAGCACCAATAAGATATACATTCAATATATAATTCATCTCCATATTCTCTTCTCAAAATGTCGGCTGAAACATGCTTCAACTAATTGTTGCAACACCTGCAAACTCCTTCAGAAAATATGCATCATACAACCCTCACAGATCTTGCACACTCTTCTCCACTCTCACACTTACTCAACACATCAAGAGAATCAACCCAACTATCATTGAGCTTCCTCCAATATATGGATGAACTGAGGTGCTCAACTCAATAATTACCAATAACTATTGAGCTCCACAAACTTTGTTCATATGATTGATTTGATCTGAATTCATATCATTTACTTGATCAATCCAGTCACTCCACTTCATAAAAGATGTTTTCAATGTTAATCACTTTCTAGAAGCTCCCTTACCTTTTCCAATCTTTACATGAAAAGTTTTGAACAAGACAAGTCGGAAAAACCATAAATTAACCTGAGATGCGCGAGGAATGTGGAGAAAAACACTTCCAGGATGTATATGTGACTCTTGTGAAGGAAACCTTCATATATACCTTAAATCTCAATTATTTCATTTGTTTAAACCACCACTTGGAGTTGATCTCCAGGAGTAATATAGGGACATCATGACACTCCTCCACACACACTTTGACACCATAACAACAAGCATACAGCTCAAAACAGGGCATCATACTCATAATTACATGACATACATTAAGTGACCTCCATATAGTATCTCAACTCTTCCAGAACTTGTCCAACATCTCCAACACATGTAGAAACATCTCTAGCACCTGTAGTAGCATCTCCAACACCTCCATTAGCAACATCAAGTCAGCAACTACCTACAATCATATAACTACCTCTAACACTGGTAGAGGCATCTCCAACTAATGTAGCAACATCTCCAATGCTTCCAACACATCTAGGAGAATATGCAACACCTATAGTAGAAATCCAACCACCTTCAGCAGCAACATCTTCAACATATGTATCAATATCAACCTATGGCAAGTCAACATAACATACCCAACATCATCACAACTCAACCTCCAAATCACATCCACTAATTCATGTCTTAATTATGTTTACATCAATGCCAACCAACAATACCAACAAGAAAAACACTCATCACACATCATGAGAACCACTAATCATCATTAGGTAGACATAAGGCATATGATGAAAAACACCAAGCCCTTGTTGACATCGATTCCAACACTACAATACCAACATTAAGTTCAATCCCTCTTGGTTAAAATATAATTCATTCCACGAATTGGTGTGTGATATTTGGACCCATTATGATCAATCTTACGAAGCCTGAGGGTTGCTTGATTTTCAAGGAATTTGAAGAAAGTTTAAAAATGATGTTATTCAATGGGTTGCAGAAGAAGCAAAAAGATGAGGATTCTCTTAGGAATATATAAAAGGAATTATATATCCTATAAGACCCAACAAGAGGGGGTTATGACTTTGAAGAGGCTAAGAAAAGAGTCGTATCTCTTTAAAAAGAGAAACGAAGGATTTTGAATAATAACGATGGAAATAAAAAAGTTGGGCTATTTGGCTTCAAAGAAATGATGATAACACAAAAAGGTTTTAGAAGTATGCCAAGGGTTGGAAGGTACAAAGTACTATGTTAGAGATGAACGATCCAGCCGAAGGTAGGGTTTCATCCTTTGAAGCCATAGCCAGGCTCGGGGTGAGTCATTTTAGTACTATCTTCAAGGCCTAGTGGGGGGTTTCCATTATTTAGATCATCATAATGGCCCAAGCCTTTCCTAGTTTTGTTGGAAATGAGGAAATAAGGGATCTTATGGAGCTTGTGTCAGAGGTGGAGCTGCAAAATGTTCTCCATGGTTTCAATAAAGGAAAAAGTACAAGCCCTGATGGGTCAACAATGGAGTTCTTTTTCGGTTTTTATGAGAAGCTGAGAGGTCATATCCTCTAATTCATTGAGGAATATTATTCATCTGATCATATCCACCCCTCTCTCAACTCCATTTTTATTTCCCTCATTCCCAAGTCTGATAACACTCTCTCCTTCAATGATTTCATACCTATCTCTCTCTATAACGACATCTATAAAAACATTGAAAAAATTATAGTTGATACGTCGAATCCATCTTGTCTAATAATATCTCCAGTGAACAGTTTACTTTCCTAGAGGATAGATAGATTGACAAAGTGATTGAGGTTGCACATGAGATCCTTCACAATATGAAAAAATGGAAGAAAAATGGAATGGTTATTAGGATTGACTTATCAAAAGCGTATGACTGAGTGAGATGGTGTTATATCCTATTTTTTCTTACACATTTGGGTTTTGAGGTGCCATTTATAAATTGGGTTATGAGTTGCTTGTTGTTGATTTATTTTCAATTTCTTATTAATCTCTCTGATTTAAAAAAATTCAAGCTCAAAGGGGCCTTAAGTAGGGTTTTCCTCTCTTGCCCTTGCTTTTTCTTCTAGTTGTTGAAGGTTTGAGCAAGATTCTAACAGAGGAAAAATGAAGGGGTGACCTACACGGTGGTTGAAAATTTGAATGTCACTCATCTATTATTTGTAGATTATGTCTTGGTTTTTAGCGATGGCTCCCGTAAATATGCCGCTTCAATTAAGGTGGTCTTGAGCTTGTTTCAGAAGGCATCGAGAATTATGGTAAATGAAGGGAAATACTTGATATCTTTGAATGGTCTATCAAGGTATGAAACTGAATATGCGCATAATCTTTTCACTTTCCATATCCTACATTTTGAAGAAGGTTTGAAGTATTTAGGTTTCTATTTAAATCCAAATGATTATTAGAAAGTTGATTGGAAGTGGCTTGTTACAAAGATAGACAAAAGAATAAATTCCCGGTGTTTTATATGGTTGTCCAAGGCAGGGAGGTTAGTTTTAATAAAGTATGTATTATGAGTTATACCATTTTTTGAGATGTCCTTGTCTTGGATTCCTGGAGGATTTGTTATCTCCATTCGCAAGTTATGTAGTAGTTTCCTATAGTTATGTAGAAAGGATGGGAGAATTTCCCTTGGGTTAAGTGGGATAAAATATCCTTTCTAAAGGACCAGGGAGGTTGGGGACCAAAAAAATTACCTTCTTTCGCAAAGGCTTTGGCAGACAAGGTCGGATGGATACTACTCTCTACAAAGATTCTATGGATGGATGTCACTTCCAGGAAGTATATTTATCCTATCTCACCTAAAGAATGGCTATGGGATCTTGATAAAATGATATCAAATATTTCTATCATATGGAAGGTTTTTCTTTCATCTTACCTTTTCATTGAAGAGGGTTTAGCCTAGAAAGTAGGAAATGGTGAGAAAGTAAAGATCAGTAAATATCCCAGGGTCATTTATGGAGATAGATATCGCATTCTAGGTGATTTAAAATAGTTCCTAAATTACCAGGGAAGGTATACTTGTAATCAACTTTTTGATCCTAGGTGATCCTCAATATGGGCCCAAGGATGGATCATTTCCCAACACCTCAATTTACCCTCAAAATTTCAGGAGTTGTGGCATAATTATACACTGGCCCTAAATACAACACATGTTTGCATAAGAGAGGAGGAGGACTAAACTCTCTTTTGGGTTCACTCCTCGTGGGGAAATACACTCCAAAATATGGTTATGCATATATAAGAAGAATTAGATAGCCTACAACAATGGTCTGGTGGTGTGAAAAATTATGGAAGTTGAAAATTCCACCAAAAACCTTTTTTTTTTAATGTGGTGTGTATTAGAAAACAAGACACCAACATGATATCACATCCAAAAGAGAGGCATAAAGCGTCTAGGTTATTGCACCCTATGTAAGAATGCAATAGAATCAGTGGATCACCTTTTTCTATCTTTCCCTTTTATGGGGGTGTCTAAAATATTATCTAGGAGGATATGGGAGAAGTCATGAATTCGTTTGGGACTTCTCTTCTAGATGTTTGGAATAATTGGTGGGAGAAGGTCAATCTAAAGAAATATATAAATATACCTCCTTTATTCTATTGGGGCATATGGAATGCTAGAAATAGAGAAATTTTCAAAGACATGTCCTCTGTACTAGATCGAGGGCGGCCAAAGTCTCTGTTGATTTTGAGCTTCTCCCTATGGAAAAAGGATCCCATGCTCCCCAAGTTATTATTGTTGAGGAGGTGGATAAATCCATTCCATGGGAATATTTTGATGGCGCAACATCTGATAATGGAAACAATGGGGGTGGGGAAGTCCTATACATTCAATATAATCACTCTTTTAAACTTCAAAGTGGTATGGGAAGGGGTACAAACACCTATGCAAAAATTCTAGGCCTAAAACTTTTGTATCTTTTTTCTATTGAAAATTATATTCGTTGTAATGCCCCCGACCACCAGCCAGGTAACACCACTCTATAGTACCACATAAATATCATTAGATATTTTATGGAAGTGCATTGAATTTTTTCATAATTCTTATACTACCTGGAAATTATATTTATTTTAAAATGCAACATAATATGTCATATGAAGCCATTTAACATCTAATTACTTGCAAATAAATATTCACAATGGGATAAATAAATCACATCAAGCACATATATAAGTCATTCTCTTCAACAACATTAACATAATAGTTTCACATTAATGCACAACATAAATTTTAACTCAAAAATACTAAAAATTGGCTAGGGTTTGTATACACATCATACAAGTAAATACAACACATGATACTTGTTAACCATGGAAAATAATTGTGTTAGGGTCTATAACCAAAACCCATAAATTTGCTTAACAATACATAGACCAAATATCATAGAACATGGTACTTATCTGTGTTAACGAGTTGACTAATTGTGACTTCTCCACGTTCCACCCAGCCATAGACCTAGTGGTTCATAAAATCAACTACCAGGTCACCCCCGAGCTAGGATGACAACTCCAAAGGCATCCATAACCAAAAAAACAATATCCATGCCTCCATGACTGAGGCGACAAACCCAACACTCACGCTGCTCCAAGGATCTGGCACCCTCTAGGTTGATTTCCAAGGCGTCAACCCAACAACTATGTTGCTCGAGGGCTCCAAAAACCCTCTAGGACATAAACCAACATCAAGTTCCCCCAAAACAGATGCCAAGCCATAAATAGGGTCAATAAACCTTTGGAGTACCAATATCCTAGACCCAACATTGGGGCTCACATCATAAACAAGATGCATTCATATGGCACAGATAACTTAATAATTGCACCCTATCCAATCCAGAGTCTAACCCTAGGACTCACTGGCCATCAGTCAATCTCAGATTCCTCCTCCAGACTCACTAACTAATCCTTGTTACCTCTTATAGGATTAACTTCCCATAATCCCAAACTACACTTCTTTTTATATATGTATATCTCTAACTTTCCATGTGGCATCCTCTAGAACCCTCATGGGCCCCAGGTGCACTTTTCACCAAAGTATCCAGTCGTTACCTTTCTCCTTGGAGTTGCATTCCTCATATTCTTTCTATGGAGTGGGCTCCACAGTTAGCCTTATTTTATTAATATATAGGGATATGCACATTTACAATATTTATAATATTCACATCATGGCTCCTCTAGCCACTTGGCCAAAAATGGCATATATCTTTGCAACTACATGGGCATGCAGGCCAACAATGTACTTCCAACTCACCAGCCTAACATTAAATTTACATGTATATACAACATATACAATGTATCATTCAAAAAGGCAAGGGAATTTTTCCCTCATGACCTCTTCTTGCTCCCAGGTTGCATCTTCAATACCAAGCACAGTCCGTTGTATCTTTACCATGCATATGGCTTGATTTTGGAGCACTTTAACTTTGGTGTCTAAAATCCACACAAGTTGAACTTGGAAATATCCCTTGGGTTCCATTTAAATCATTTCCAATCAAAAACATGATTAGTGTCTGGTACATATTTCTTAATAAATGAAACATGAAATGCATCATAAATATGTAGAGATGCAGGCAATCCAAGAATATGTGCAACGGGGCTAATCCTCTCCAGGATCTCAAATGGCCCACAATATCTAGCTACTAACTTGGCACAATTTCCTAATTTTAATGAGCTCTTTTTCGCTTTTACTTTCAAAAATACATGATGCCTGGCTTTAAATTCCTTTTTTTACTCGTTCCTATCAGCATAACTTTCCTTCTTATCCTAGTCAACTTTTAAATTTTGATTGATTTTAACCAATTTCTCTTCCATGTATTTGAGAAATTCAGGGCCCACCATAATTCTATCCATTGGGTCACCCCAACTCACTGAACTATTACATTTCCTACCATATAGAGCCTCAAACGAGCTCATTTTTAATGATGCTTGGTACCTATTATTATATGAAAATTCCACCAGATGGAGGTAGTCCTCCCATTTGGATGGTTTATCCATCACGTTCATTCACAACATATCTTCAATTATTTGATTTACCTGCTTAGTTTTTCCATCAGACTCATGATGATATGTTGTACTAAAGTTTAGATTGGTACCTAGTCCTTTTAAATAATATGGTCTAGAAATTAGATGTGAATTTTGGATCTTTATTAGAAATTATTGTCGTAGGCAACCCATAAAGCCTGGTATATTTATTGCATATAAATGTTTGCAATATTTGTTTCCTTATACATTTAATTTATCAGAATGAAATGAGAAAACTTCATAAGCTTATACACTACAACCATTATGGATTCATGTCCCGCTTTTATTCTAGGCGAATTAGTAATAAAATCAATTGATACCATCTCTCATTTCCACTCTGGAATGGGAATTGGTTGTAGCAAACTAGTTGGGTGTTTATGCTCATCTTTTACCCACTAGCATTCCATACACATAGTGATATAATTAGATACTTGCTTCTTTAAACCTAGACAATAAAATAGTTTCTTAGTTACGGTTATTGTTTTCTAGAAACTAGGGTGACCAGCATATGGTACCCTGTGCATTTCCTATAGAATTATTTATTTAAATGCTAGTACAACTGGCACATAAATTCTTATTTTATATAATAGAATATTCTTTGGGCCTAATTCGTAATCCAGGAAGTTATGTTGTGTTACGCCTTGTTGTAAATTATTGTTAATCTTCATATATTGTTGATCTAAATTACCAACCTGTAGAATTATTTCCCTCAAATCAGTTTCGTAGCTACTAATTGTTGCGGCATGCATAACATGTACTCTTTGGTTGAGTGCATCAGCCACCCAATTTTATTTTCCCTTGATATATTTAATTTCAAAATCATATTCTTCTAACAATTCCAGCCATCATATTTGTCATGCATTTAAATTTGGTTGTTCAAATAAATGTTTCAATGCATAATGATCAGTCTACAATTCAAAGCTTCTTCCCATGAGGTAATGCCGCCACATTTTCAGTGCATGAATGATAGCTAAAAGCTCCAAGTCGTGAGAAACATAATTATTCTTGTGATCTTTTAACTTTCTAGACTTGTAGCAAATTACTTTCCCATTTTGCATGAACACACCACACAATCCCTTTTTGCACGCATTTGTGCATACCATAAAATTCTCATTTGGATAGGAAATTTTTAATACTAGATCCTTAGTTAATAAAACTTTCAAATTTTGTCAATGGTTGCTTCACATTCAGATGTCCAATCAAATTTTTTACCCTTTTTCTACAAAGAATTAATTGGATATGCAATTCTAGAAAGCCCTTTGATAAACCTCTTGTAATACCCAACTAGACCAATAAAAGACCTAACTTCAGTAACATTTTTTGGAGCTGACCATTCTCTGATAGCTTTGATTTTCTCTAGGTCCACAATTATCCCATCTTCTAAAAAAATGTGACCCATATAGTAGATTTGTCCCTGATAAAATGAACATTTGCTTAGCTTATGACAAAGTTCCTCTTCAATTTTTGAATATATTAGAATGTAATCCAAGAATACAATAATGAATTTATCTAATTATTCCCTGAAGACTTCGTTCATTAAACACATAAAAACTCATGGTGAGTTAATGTTGTCATTGTAGCAAATGCCCTCCAAAATTTTTCCTACTCTCAAATTTTGGAGCCTACTGTGGATCTTGTGATCAGTTGTTCTAAATTCACTTCTTGGTTAGTTGATTCTTTTGATATCCCTTCTTGGATTGGAAGTGTTGAGAGTACTCGGTCACACATGCTCATTCCACAACAAGTTTATGAGTGTATTCTTTTACACAAGCTTGAACAAGCATAGCATGGTACATCAAGACTATACTTGTGTGATGTCCAATCCATGTCAATAGCCAATGTGCATTGACATCGACAGTTTCTCACTTCTAGTTGCATTTGTACTTATATTTATTTGAGTTTTGCAAACTGTCTCTTTCGCGCACCTTTGTTTTCACGAGTGTAATTTTCATGTTTTCAGTTGTTTCTTTTGCTTACTTTCACTCTAATTAGTGGCATTTTCATGTTTTCTTCACTCTAGCATGTGTTGTTTTCACTCTCATATGCATACCACAAGTGTCATTCGCACTTTAGCACTTGCCATCTTCTAGCATGTTAAGTGTCACACAATGTACATAAGCTTGTTTTGGTGGTTTCAATAGGTTATCCTTGTGTAAATGAGTCGATATTACCATGTAAACCTCTATCACACTCATGTCCAAAGTTTTAAGCAGTGTCGCATAAGCGTTGTCACAGTCATCACAAAGTGTATCTTTAGTGTCGCACTTGTCGTAAGTTATCATAAAGGTTGTGGCACTGAGGGAAGTATGTTCTTAATTTGTTATGGTTGATCTATGTTGTGTCATCAATCACTCTAACTATGTGATCACAGACAAGTCCTATCACTTTTCACATCAGTTTCACTAATCCCACACAGCGAAATTTCATAAAATTTCGAGCAACTTAGCCTCATCCAGCCTTCCTAAATTACGCATTGGATAGTCCCAGCCCTCAAGCTGCAACCATACCTCTTGAAACTATGCAATGCACAACTCTTTCCTTCTAGGACTGTGCACTGCATATTTTTAGTGCTTAATCCTAAGCCTTGGCCTCCAAAATTGCGCAATTCATCCCTCAAGCCTGGCCCCAACTATGCACTGCGCAGTCTCTGAGTTGAAGCCGAAACCCTTGTTGGATTAAGGAGTTACTCAAAGGGGGTAGTGAATCAATAATAGTGAGATTATTAACTCTTTTTTTGAATATTCTTATAGCTCTCTTTTATATTTTGTTTCTTATGAGAGCATTAACTCATAAAGAAAGTGAGAAACAAGTTTAAGCATTCATGTTCATACAACCAATCACATGAGCGACATGCACATTTGACACCGGTATTTTCACGTGGAAACCCAAAGGGAAAAAACCACTAAACTATTGTTTGTTTCTGATGTAATTTAAGCACCTACTTAATTACAACAGTTTGTTTGTGAGCACCGACTCACAGTAGGCACCGACCCCCTTAGGTTAGCAAGCACCAACTTTCCAAGACGCACCAACCTCTTCTAAATGTAGGCACCAACCTGCTCCTGCCATTGTTCTACTATTTCATACAATTTTCAAACTAAAAATAGAGGCATATACTTTACAAGTGAAATACAAAAATGGTTGGTTGCATAAATAACTTCTACTCTCGGTCCACTATTTTTCCACAGACTCCCTTTGTTACAAACAGTTTCCCTATGCCTGCTACTCACATTAACATCTCCTCAGCACTCTGCCTTCTCTCACACAATATCTCTGTTGCACCCACTTCAACTCATCTCACGTTGTTCTTCTCATAGCAAACACACTGCTCTCACTGCTCAATCACTCTTTTCGTCTCTCACCACACTCACTACACAACTCTTCAACAATATGCTCAACTTCCCCCAACTGCTTGTTCACAGTCGATGATTTTGATCCTATGATGCACTTTGAAAATGTTATCTCTGTTGCCTATGTCCGTATGTTCTGATTGTACCTCAGTATGGCTCCTCCTATTGTTGTTGCGTCTACTGGTTGAACTATGTCATAACATTAAAAACATAAATTAGCTTTTAGTTCTCCATTGACTCCCTAAGTAAATATCCATACTAAGATTTTAATCTCAGGCAACCCACACTCTCTAACATGACTCCCATGCTTATTTATTGCTCCACATAGATTGAAAACACTCAATATGACCACTTTGTTCCTCATTTAACTCTACCATACGCGCACACGAAGCAGTTGATTTATTTCTTCATTCCTTCAATTCATCTCTGTTAAATGTTTTCCTCATTTCCTTGTCTTAGAGCCTTCTATAGATATAGCTAACTTCAACAACCAAATATACCAATTTGCATTTAATTCTTTAGTTGTAGACTCTACCATCCATTAAGTTCACTGTACTTCTTTATCGGAACTCCAACATATCATATCTTACACAAGAGAAATGTTACGATATTGCACTGCTCTGATATCCTTAGCCCCCTTGGCCCTTAGATCCTTTGTAATTTACTTTCTCATAGGACCGAGCCTCTGACCGATGGCTTAGCACTATATCATAGCCCCCTTCGTATCGTGACTTCAACAAATTTTCAATTGTATCTTAGCTTCCTTTGTTCATCCCTTGGTCCTTTTGAGCTCCATACAATAATGTGTCAAATAATATTAGAGCCCCCTTTATCCTAACTTATCAACCATCATTTGCACTAGAGTTATAGTGTCCTCATCATCCAATATTCCAACCTCCAATATGCTGACATCACTTCCACACTTGGTGACTCCTGATAGGTGACACGTGTGACTCTAAATTGTCTCATTGGGCCACTGAAAATTATAAAAGAGGATGCCACGTGCCCACCATACTGTCACATCATGCTGACATCACTAGCCACTCCAATTTCTTGAGCCCAATGACATGCCGCCATGTGTTCTATGGGAGGAGAGAGAAAGAGTCTTGATTAGTCTTGGTTTTGCATCAATTCCTTTGTTAATTTTGCTCATAATTCCTCAGCACTTTAGCAATATCATTCGCACTAGATTACATAACTTCTTAAAATATTGATGTTAAGAGGTTCCAATATTCCGATATCCCATACCTTCAATATTCCTATGACCTCTGATATTCTGATGGCCTCCATCCACTGATATCCCGATATGACATGATTTGATGTCCCATTTTTCTCCAATCTCTGATATCCCGATATGACATGCTCTGATGTCATGTTTTTCTTTGATCTCTTATATCCAAATATGACATGTTTCGATGTCCCAATATTAGGTCCTGATGTGCTCTGACCTCCAATATATCCTGCTTTGATGTTTTGACCTCTAATATTTCAACCTACCTAGGACTTCACGTCCCTAAACTTCGGCGGACTATAACTTTTTATCTAGGAGTCCATTTTTATACTTCCACACATTGTTGGAAAACTCTTTCAAATCGCTTTCCAATGGAGAGGGTTTGATGTAGGCTTTGTGTTTCCAGGAAAAACTAGTGTCCATTCAGAGTTGCTAGTCCCACTAAGATGGGTAGCTATCTTAGAAACAAACAATTCATAGTAACTTGTGTTTTCCTTTATGAGAGATAGATGAGAGAGAAGCAGAGAGTACCAACCTCAGTCTTTTGCTTGGCTCTTTTCTTGTTTCCTCTCTCCTTTGATAGAGCTTCACCACTCCTTTCTCACTTGTCCTGCTTCAAAGAACACATGTAGAGTCAAATCAGAAAAATACCATCAAAGCATAGAGATCTATAACCATAAACAATGTAGAATCAGATGTACATTAACCATACAAATGCATACACAAATACAAGATTCAGAAATATACAAGTATATGGAGGAAAACTCAAATAGATTTACTGATAGAAGTAGTAGAAGAGAGGATTACAACCCAACTGTCTGATCCAGCATCATCCTCCTAGCATGAAAGCCCTCTTCACCTCATGAAAAGCAAGATCACCCAACAATACAATTTCTCAAAGAGAAACCAACAGTACTTCCTTACAAATTACAAAATTCCAGCCTCTGGATCTCTAGGATGAGGGATCCATATATAGATATCTGCAGGGGAGTGAGTCAAATTTTGGGATCTTGATTAGTGTCATTTCACTAATAGTTCTTGGTTCCACTTGGAGATTTCATGATCTCTTACTCATCCCTGGGTGAATTCAGAGAGGCAAGTGTCATATGAGCAGTTTCTAGAAGATTCTTTGACTTTCCACCTAGAAAACTGCCTCTGCCATTTATCTGCTCTCGCTCATCGCACCCTACAGAAGGGATTTTCAGTATGCATCTCACCCTTTGAGTGTAGCAGGTGAGATGCATCGCACCCTCAGCATGGAGCAATCTGTATGGTCCAGTTTTGAGCAGTTTTTCAGGGAGAACTTATGGGAAATGACGTAATCAATTGACCTTGATCATTTAGGGTATGAAACAACACTTTTATGGGTTTTAAATCCCTTTGTTTATTGACATATGTGATTGGGGTTGCAGTGCCCAAATATGTCTATAACAGTTGCCCCCTAAAGCATGAGGTCTTAAATCTTCTGATGTCGGGTGAAATGCTTTATCATGAGGATCCGAGGTTTTTCGAATTGGAAGGGGACCTGTATAAAATACAATACAATACATTATCTTCATATTATTTTCATGATCTAGCTAAGGTGGGCATTCCCATGCTCAGCTTTATAAATTGATTTTCATGTACATATGATAGACAATCATCTTTGTGGCAGACTGATGATTCTGGTAGAGCCATCATCCCTTAGCTTGGATGATTATCTATGAAGCCATGGAGTACATTTGATGTTTTTATTTTCCCGAATGTATCGTAGCCCAGATGGATGAAACTATATCTGTGGTCTTCAAACTCGTTCAATCTTCGCCCGATGTACAAGTCGATCCATGTGAAAATATGTTCTGGTGTCGAACATGGAAAGACATCGCCTGATTACAAGCCAATGATGTAAGTTGTTAATAGGCGCGAGAGGAGTTACCAATAATGATAATGACCCTCAAGGTACTACAGTACAATTCACGTGTTGTGAATACATGAGTCGATGTCAAACACCACGTAAAATCTCTCCGTTGAAGGCCATTGATGTAAACCTGTCATCGGAAGTGAAAAACTTGCCATTGAGGCATGCAAGCTTCAAAGTACTGAAAGGGTTGTTCCTAAGTTGACTTCTTGGATAATGAGCTGATGTCGACAAGAAGTGACCCATTGTAGGAGGGCCTTAATGAATCCCACATCTACGACACGAAACGAAGAAAATGATTTTGTGGAGGTGAAAACAATCTGATGATACAAGGTTCAGGGTGGTGGTCATGAAAAATGGAGTGCGAAGGTATTACAGCAGATGAGGTGTTAGTTGGGTTGGTGAATTCTCTGAGTGACTTCTTTTGAACATATCGGCGACACTGGAATGGATTGGTAGCGTTAACCCAAAAATGGATAGTACAGAGGACCAATGGTGATATGACCGGTGAACAGAATAACCCAACCCGACTCAATCATGGTGATGGAGTGAAAGTGTCATGTTCAAGAGCAACCTGCTACCAATGAAGTTCTTCAATTTTTCTTCCCTTTTTGTACCTCTTTATTTTTGTCAAGCTTGAGGAGGATAACAAATGCTTGTTCTATAATTTTCCCTTCGAGAAAATCTATCACTATGTTTTAGTGAGCCTAGCGACAGTGAAACTCGCTCTTGTCCATATGGAAAAATTTGTCGCTATTGTTTTAACAAGTTTAACAACAAAGATAACTCGGTCCTTTTTAGTTTTAGAGAGTCTGAAAAGAGATGAAAAGGAAACTCCAGTAGTCCTTTTTCATAGTATAATCCCTTAAGTTCGAAAAAGTATAAAATAATACGAAATGGATGACTTTTCCGATCACTTTAGCGAGCCGAAAAAGACAAGCGCTCAATATTTTTGTGTAATGATCCCTCAGGTCCAAAAATATTAAAATATAGAGGAGGGATGGCACTTCCAATCACTTTAACGAGCTGGAGAGGCCATTTATTGGCAATCTTTTCATATTTTATGAGTCTAAAAAGATCTTAAAGGAGACTCGTTTTTGAGGAACGAGTGATGTTTTCGAATAACAACTAGTTCCAGGTAAGTTTGGAAATTTTCAATCACGGCAGTGTAAAGAAGGTGGCTAATATAATCACTCATCGCAATTGTTCCTCAAAAGGGTAAACAATCAAGTGGGGGCATATGATCGGCTAAAAAGGTGGAGGTGATGGTAAGAACATGACCAAGGCTCAAAATTTGATAGCAATGCGATCACAAAGGTTATTTACCGAAGGTGGGTTCATTTTTTAATGAGCTTGAACTCTGGGGGAACATATGCTCATTGATGGGTTTATTTTTTAATGAGCTTGAACTTTCCAGAAACATTGCTCGTACCAATCATCTATTAAGGATGTCTCTCATCAATAGGTTCATTTTTTAGGGAGCTTGCCCCATGCGAAACTTTGCTCCAGAGCCTTTTGTATGTAGGCTAGGAACGACCAACTACTGTCCTAAAGGTTAATGAACTACCGAGGTTAGGTAGGATAGTTTTGTACAAAACTATTCCTTTGCTTTGCCATCACCGTTAGTCCCAGCAAAGATGAATGGTGGATCAGACCAATCACCTAACTTAAGCAGTTGAAGTTAGTAAAAATTACGGGGTTAGAGTTACGCTAGTCGCTTTTCACTTGCGTACAAAAGGTTTTCTTGCTCCTAGGTATAAAGAAAAATAAAGTTTCCAGGTTACCATATGGAAGTTCTTTCATAAAGCAAGGTTGCTTTGTCAACGTTGCAGACAAAACACTTCTTCAGCTCTTTCCATCGAAATAGACAAAGGTGAAAGGTTTGGATCCACTGCCAATCCCATAACCTTTGACGAGGAAGTCCTATTCCAGACTGATCCCATATCCTAAACGGATGGGTGTGTCAGACTAGTCATATATCCTACGAGGAAACCTATCTTATATCTGGGGTTTTCCTACCGGAGTAGACCAGGCGCATGCCCCTTGGGTTCATCACATTCACCGAATCACTCGCGATCATCAGGTGGACGGATTGGAGGTTGATGAGACATTCCTTGTGCAAAAAGACCATTTAGGGATGGCATTTGACTAGTAGTCGTGTTTGAACCAGGGAATGAAAGCTGGTCAACAAGTTGGACCATTCTGCCTTCATACTAGAAACACATCACCCGAAAGAGTGAGGAAACAATAGCTCCCATGCTGTAAACGTAGTCATGCCCAAGGAGAATATTGTAATCTAGAGGCCCTTGGACTACCATCACGTTCAGATGAATGGTTTTCCTTCTCAAAGTTATAGGAAAATTTGGAAGGACCCCTAATGGTTGACTGGTTCCTTTATTGAAGCTTGACAGATTTCGAATCTCAGGCAAAAGCGATGGCGAACCAAGCGCTTTCCAAGCAGTTGAGGAAATGATACTCACAAAATCCCCTTCATCTATGATAGTACCAGCCATGATTATTCTGTAAGCTTGTACTATGATTTGGAATGGTACATTAGATGGTAGGTGGGGTCTCGCTAGTAGATTCCAACCAAAGGAAACGATTAGATTTCTTGGAGGAGGGAGCGAATAAACGGTCGGATGAATCTCTTGAACTGAGGAAATTCCCTCCTGTGGTGGAGGAACGAGTAGATTTCCCCCATGTTCATCGGATTTTGTGTTAACAAAAAGAATCTGAACGGTGTCGTTCTCATTCTCTTTGGATACTGTATCATCTGAAGGTGGACTTTCTGAAGACAAAACTGGGTCAACTGTCGTCTTGACCTGTTGAATTTGGTCTGGTGTGGATTCAGAGGGTTCATCTTCAATGATAGGTGTTTCGACCGACAACAAAGGTGTGTCAGTCATATTTTCAACTAGTGATGGACTTGGCAAGAGTTTCTTGTATCCAGGAGGAAGTCGTTGCGGTGAAGTAGGACGATTATCCAACACTCTTTTAGCTTCGTCCAAGAAAGGGAAACGGTGGAGGGCATGATCGCCTTCACACAACCTACATGGAAACTTAGATCTTCCTTTTTTCCCATTGACTTCTTTTTCACTAGTTGACGGTGTACTCTCAACATGATCGACAGAGGTTGAAGACACTGGATTGTGCAAGCGGGGAGATCAGTCTCTCAAGATCCGCGGAATGTAGGGACAATCTCGATGATAATGGTCTCCTTTTCAAATGACAAATGGAGATTTGGGTTTGGATGGTGCAGTGTGTGGATTTTCTCTAGACGATGCATGGTTGCCCCCTTTCACCATTGGATTCTTCTTCTTCTTCTGCTTCCCTTTCTTCTTCTGCTTCCCTTTCTTCTTCTTCTCAGTTACTTGGTTTTTAGTGTTACTAGTTTCACCAAGCGAAGAAGAAGAAGGAGAGGGAGAAACAAACAAAGTGAAAGGTGGGGGAGCAACTTCAGTATCATCTGGTTGCTGATTTGATTGCTGAGAAATTACGGTGTTTTGAATGACAGAGGTCGAGAATAGCCATATTGGCAGGCCAATTGTGAGTCCTGGAAAGGACAATGTAGCCATGTGTGGAGCACCAATATCTCCCCAAGAAGAGAAAGGACTAGGATTCCCCCCAAGGGGAAATCCTTGATTGGTGGACTCCATTTTCTCAACCTAAGACCAACGAGGGAACAGTGATGATATTCCGAATAAAATAAATTTTATGACACTTTGAAACAACTTTCTTTTTCAATTTTTAAGAGTCGAGAAAAAGCTAAATATGACTCTAGTCGCCTTCAATTTTTAATGAGCCTGAAGTGACAAGTGCTCATATGGACCTTTTCTTTTAAGGAGTCTGAAAAGGAACGAAAGTGACTACTCTAGAAATCTAGAAAGAGGGATTACCAAACCAATTGCAAAACTGCAATATACACCTCGGTGGTAAATTATAGAGAAATTACCAAGGACTTTACGTATGGCAGTGAATCTTCCTGAATGCTGTGTTCAGTGCATTGCAATTGATAGGGTGGCAAACATAGCTTCCTAAGGATAAAGGATATCAACATATTGTGGTCTGCCAATATATACTCGATGGTATGTGGGAGTACAAGTCTGTACTGGCACTTATCGTATCAAAGAGGAGGAATCACCCAACCTACGATGAAAACGATAGTTACCAGGCTTTACGACACCGGAATACGTCTCTAGCCTAGACTTCTAGATGTTGTGCGTTAGGTTCCAAAGCGTTTTTATGTTTATTGAGATTTATTTTATAGTTGATCTTTCTTAAGAAGTTTGCCTTTCAAGGTTCACCACGTGATGTAGATGTACAACTCCTAAATATGCAATCTAAAATGATAAACAGTCATTTATTTTCTTTACAATGAAAATCCTAGCTACTAAGGAAAGAAAAATATGATTCTTTCAACATAGAGCAGAGAGCACACACTAAATGCACTTTTCCTAAATCAGTTTCTGCATGCAGTCTGAATGCAAATGCACATGCATGTATTTTTTTTTAGTTCCCTTAATGTGAGAATGACAAAAGGAAAACTAAGTATAAATCTGAACTACTTTTCCTTGAAGCGACACTTTAACAATTTCTTTTTCAAAAAATGAAAGGAAGACTAAGATGACACCTCTTTCGAATGGAAAACTATTTTTGACACTTCAAAGAATTGATAATTCAAATCAAATATAATGGCAAAAGTGTAATCGACTATCTAAAAGAGGAAGACTTTACGACACTCTTTTTCTTGACTGAAAATGACAGTTGCGACAATTTCGAATCAAAAGACGACAGTTCGATTAAGCTACCGTTTGCAAAGGATAACTATAAATGATGAAAAATACATAAAAAACATTCAAAATTCCTTATCAATGGAAGTTGAATAATGTGAAGGAAGAAGGTTGCAACAGTGATATACTGATCATATATAGCAAAGCTACTGAATAGAGATGAAAACAATGAAGAAAAAACCAAAATCTAGAGGCAGAAACAGTGTCATTCAATCATCACACCTATCCTTAAGGAAAATAGGGATGCATCTCACCTGCAGCACACAGGAGGTGTGATGCATCCAGATTGCCAATGAGAGATAGTGCGATGGTCTAGGGATGAGACTGAGCTTGGTTTTCACCCACAGTTTGTAGCTAAGTTCAGGGATTTAGGATGAGCTTATGATAGACAGTAAACACAAAGTATAGGGGCTGATCTAATGAGGTTATTGATCTACCACTAGGGCACTTAGGATGTTTGCAAGTCAAATGTTCGGTTCATAAACCAACCCGAAGATTGACTGAAGTAGCATTGATCTACTTTGCAATTTCATAGAAAAAGCAGTTCGAAGGCCAGTTAGCTTAACTTCAGGCTTCGTCTGTAGTTTATAAAGCAAACAACAGTAACAAACAAAGAAACTATTTGTTCCCCAATGGAGTCACCATTTTGTTTTCAGGAAAACTAGTGTCCATTCATAGCTGTTAGTCCCACTAAGACGGGTAGCTATCTTAGAAACAAACAATTCAAAGTAACTTTTGTTTTCCTTTATGAGAGATAGATGAGAGAGAAGCATAGAGTAGCAACCTCAGTCTTTCGCTTGGCTCCTTGCTTATTTCCTCTCTCCTTTGATAGAGCTTCGCCACTCCTTTCTCACTTGTCCCACTTCAAAGAACACCTGTAGAGTCAAAGTAGCAAAATACCATCAAAGCATAGAGATCTATAACCATAAACAATGCAGAATCATATGTGCATTAACCATACAAATGCACACACAAATACAAGATTCAGAAATATACAAGTATATGGAGGAAAACTCAAATAGATTTATTGATAGAAGTAGTAGAAGAGAGGATTACAACCCAGCTTTCTGATCCAGCATCATCCTCCCAGCATGAAAGCCCTCTTCACCTCATGAAAAGCAAGATCACCCAACAATACAATGTCTCAAAGAGAAACCAACAACACTTCCTTACAAATTACAAAATTCCAGCCTATGGATCTCTAGGATGAGGGATCCATATATAGATATCTGCAAGGGAGTGAGTCAGCTTCTGGGATCTTTATTAGTGTCATTTCATTGATAGTTCTTGGTTCCACTTAGAGATTTCATGATCTCTTACTCATCCATGGGCGAATTCAAAGAGACAAGTGTCATATGAGCAGTTTCTAGAAGATTCTTTGAGTTTCCACCTAGAAAATTGCCTCTACCATTTGTCTGCTCCCGCTCATCGCACCATACAGAAGGTATTTTCAATATGCATCGTACCCTTTGTGTGTAGCAGGTGAGACGCATCACACCCTCAACATGGATTAGTTTGTATGGTCCAGTTTTGACCAGTTCTTAGTAGTTTTTCAGGGGGAACTTCTGGAAAATGACGTAATCAGTTGACCTTGATCCTTTAGGGTATGAAACAACACTTTTAGGGGTTTGAGAGCCCTTGGTTTATTGACATATGTAATTGGGGTTGCAATGCCCAAATATGTCTATAACACTTTGAGCCCATCCGCAATCTTTAAAATGGCTACAAATACTCTGCCATTCTTTGCTCCTTGACTCTTCTTCTTGTGCGTGGAATCATGAACTCTCAACCATCATAGTCATCATTTTATGGATTTTCAATAAGCCTCTACTATGATGCTTCTCTACTAGAATCTTGTAGCTATCATGGGATTCCTCCTTAATTCCCAAACACCATGTTGATCCTGGTTGACATCAATTCCAACTCTATCACATCCACTCGCCATCCAGACACCGCCAATTGTCTAACAATCTCCCCCTTTGGCATTTATGGCAACACCATAAGCTCCCACTCAACCTAGGCATGGTCTTCTTTGATGCCCTAGTAATATTCTCTCCCTTTGGAATCAATGGAAAAGATTATTTCTTGAATACTCCCCTTGAACCATTGAAACCTACTCTTCCATGGATCCCACGTGTTGAGTAGTTTCCACTACCTACCAAAATGAAGTCATTTGGAAGGAGGAGATGCAACTCCTATCTATTGCCTGATATATTTAAAGAGTTCTCTCTATTGCCTGATATATTAAAAGGGTTCTCTTGATAGTGGCTTAGTAAAGATATCTACAAGTTGATCTTTAGTGGCCATGTATTCAAGTCTGGAATCATTTGCTACAACTTATTCCCTTAAGAAATGGAACTTGATAAGAATATTCTTAGTCTTTGAATGCATGAATATATTTTTGGATATGTTGATGGCACTTGTATTGTCACACATAATTGGAATATGATCAATCATCTCTACCTTAATATATTTTAAATTATGATTCATCCATAGAATATTTGTGCAACAAGTAGCAACAGTAATTTACTCTGCTTCAACAATCGATAAATAAATGGAGGCTTGTTTCTTGCTGACCTATGTTACCAAGAATTTCCCCAAGAATAAAGTTGCACCATAGGTTCTTTTCCTATCATCAATACTACCAACCCAATTAGCATCAATGTAGGCCTTCAACTTGAATTCTTCACTCTTAGAATACCACAATCCATATTATGATGTTCCTTGAACATATCTGAAAATCCTTTTGACAACGACAACATGACTTTCACGTGGGAAAGCCTGAAATTTGGACACAAGACCCACAACTTGCATGATGTTTGGTCTCAAATATATAATATACAAAAGGATTCTTATCATGGATATGTGTTCAATCTGATTTACCAGTGGTGTCTCATATTCTTTGCACAATTTGCATCCTGTAGTCATGGTTTTTCTCACTGGCTTGCAATCTTCCATCCCAAACTTCTTCAAAGTTTCTTTGAGATATTTGGACTGGGATATAAACACTCCTTGTGGAGACTGAGCAATTTTCAAACCCATGAAGAAGGAAATCTCTCTAATCATGGACATTTTGAACTTTTTTTCATACATTTTTCGAATTGATGCCCCAATTGTTCCATGTTAATGCCAAATATGATATCATCCACATACACTACTACTGTAACCGCCCTCCTCCCACATATACCCAAGTAACAAGCCAACCAGGGTAAACATGTGATGATAGAGGTCACTATAAGGGATTCAACCTCCTTGGTGACCTTAAGGAAATGGAATCGATGGAACACATCAACCAGACCTTACACATCAGCAACAACAACCTCAAGAGACATCTTAGCCACTTAGACATCCTGCCCCTAGTCCCATTGACCTTTTATGCATCTTAACCTTTGGAAGCTCTCATTTTATATCCACGCTAGCATTCAGGGACCTCTAGATGCTCTCACATTCCTGCAATCTAGTGTCCAGTGACTTTTCCTAGCATACATGTGCCAGATTCCACGTAATTCATGGCACTTTTCTAGCCCAAAATTCCGACCACTTCCCAAAACTTGTTATAACATCCATAATCCATCAAAGACATGATGAAAAATATAATAAACTAGAAATCAACCTCAGGACTAAGCCTAACCATCCCCAACCGGCACTAACATTATGTCAAACACTTGGCATCAATGCAACCTACATGTCTAGGATATAAGACAGAGTATGAATGACTGAAAACACTTATGGAACATGAGAATAAGTATCACCACCTTCTCCATTGACTATTATAACATCAATTAGGTCTACATCCATCAATTTTACAATACAAGTAAATACATGAAATAACCATGACATGAACTAGTCAATTAATTGTGCTTATAACCAGCATAAAACCATGTAAATAACAGAGATGCAATAGCCATTAAATACAAATATAAACAAGTGACAAAGCAAGAGAACTTAGCTTTCATTAATCATACACAAATCTAACTAGGTTTAGTACTTCCACGTACCACCCGACCATAGACATGGCTAAACCAAATCTTTCTTTCATCCAGTCACCCTCGTGCCATATTCCAAGTAGGAATGTGGGATCTCATGGATAAACCAATCCAAAAAAAACCAAGAGAATCCAGAGGCTAAACCACCTCAACCCTCACCAAACCATGATCACACCAAAACTGATGCTTTATCACAACCGGACCGAACTTGGAATTCCATCCGATCCATCACTATCCTTGAGGAATTTTCCATCTCCTTGTCTCTCAGGCTTTACCGCAATCCAATCCTAGCTCACTAGGACCTAAACTGAGACCAGTCTCTCAGGATTTTCATCAATTAAATCCTAGATCAATAGGCCCTAAACCGAGACTTATCCCTCAAGCTTTACCATGTATCCCTCCAAAACCAGTCAATGGATTCCTAGGCCTTTGGGAATGAACCTTGAGACCACCTATTCCCTAGATTCTGAAATCCACCCAGAAAACCAAAGATCGAAACTGAGATAAACATCCAACATACCATGGCATCTAGGAAAAGGCAAGGCTAGTCTAAAAACCATTATCATAACCCAGCAAAAACATGCCACCAATAGCAAGAGAACCATACACCGACATACAAAGCCATGCATGTCAAAACTAGTGAGGAAATCACACATGTAATGTGTTACCTGCAAGTATTCATGATGAAGCTACATAATCCTACTCTTCCTTCCTTAATCCATTATTTCCATCCTTTCCCTTTGTTTTCTTTCCCTTCCTTGATCCAAAGCTAGAGTGCTCGAAGAAAACTCTAAGTGACCAAGAGTGAGAGAGAGAGAGAGAGAATAATGAGAGAGCTCCAAAACTTGAACTGACAAAAGGTTACCAAATGATCCTCAAAAGCCCTTTTATTAATGAGGCCTCTATTTTCTTCATTTTCCATTATTTGCCTTCAATTTCCTCCTCACATGCAACCTGTGACCTTTCACCTTATTTTTCTCCTAATTTCCTTTATTTTCATAAATAGATGTGCCAAAAATTCCTTTTTTCCTTTTAATACCTTTGACTTAGCATTTGCCAATTTCCTTAGTCAAAAACACATCCAGTGATGCCCACTAGGATATCTTTTCCCAACAATTCAGCTTGGAATAAGTGTCCCTTAACCATGGTCTTATTTTTCCTTTATTAAATTTTATTACATGAACGTTTTCACTAGGGTTATTACAACTACGATTAGTATATGTGTTACAGGTCTATTTGGGCACATCACTCCCAACATTTAGATTAGTACTTTTAGGGCTCATCAAACCCTAATTTAGTTGTTACATGCCCTAGACAAGTCAACTCATTGAATGCTTCCTTCTATGAAAGTTTCCTAGCTTGAAGCCTTCCTGAAATGCCTCCTTGGGACACCAACGCAGCCCAAGATGTGAGACAGTGCATTGCAGGACAGGAATGCCCACTGTGGCCTACACTGTAGTGCACTTAGGCCCTCTTTAGCCTGCACTAGGCGAGATTGAGCAAAATTTACATAGGGTTCTAGGAATATTCCTTCATTCTAGATGATTCTAGAAGGATCCCATCTCTTATCTCCTCCTATGAGCTCGAAATTGGATAGGCTAAGGATCCATTAACCTCCTATCGTCTCATCCCTTTCTCCATGGAAACTAACTCCAAGATTGGAAAGCCGTTAAATACCCTCATTTATGACAAAACCACCTCCATTTCCTATAAATTGAACACTCATAAGAGTGATCAAGGGAGCTAGAATCTGAAGTTTGTAAAGAAATTCTGTTGTTTTGAGGATTGAGTTTATGTTGAGCAATGTTATGCTGCTCAAGTGTTGTGCTTTTGATGTGGCAAGTTTGACTGAAGCTAGAGGAGTGGCACAGGATCGAACTATATTGGGTGATACTCTTTCTTCTACATTAATAAAGAGCTTATTCCTTTTCTCATATGATTGTTCATATCTTTGATGATTATGTGTTTCAATCTTTTCGATTCCATTGTTTTATAGTCGATATTTCATGTATGCTTTGATCATTTCTCATTTATGTTTCTCTTGATGTAGGTGCTTTTGAGCATATTTAGTTCAAGTGGGATTGACAGGAGCAATTCAAAAGAGATTTAGGAAGCGAAAGGCAACAATTAAGTTCCTCCATCTCATCTATATTCTATAAGAAAAGGTTAAATTACTTTCATTCTATTGTTCTAGGTGTAGTCACCCACCTAGGGAAGATGTGTTTATCCGTAGATGCAAATTCCATGTAACAAATTGGCAACCATACTGGGGAATGACTATCATTCTTGGTGGCTTACCCTCATCATATTACACCCTAGTAGACTTTGCTTAGCTTTATTGATCTTATTTCAATCTTTTTGAAGTGTTTTTAGTCAAAAATTGTGCTTGAATGTCTCTTGAATTGACTCTTTGGCACTAGCGCAGTGTTAGTCTTGACACAGTGCGATGCAGAGCAGCCCGTGCCTTAAAGACAATGCATTGCAGTGCATTGTCTCCCTCTCTGTCCAATGTTGATTCCTCTTAGGCTAAAAAACCCACCTTTGGTTTGATTTTTCCAAAGTTGCTTCTCTTATTGTTTGTTGAAAGATCAATGATGCTTGTGGTTCTGAAATCAACTTGAATTTCTCTTCCTAGCCCTACGTTTGCCTTGATTGTTTAGTGTTTCTTAACTGATTTCTTTATCATTATCAATTCATTGTCAAAGTTAGCTTATAGTTGATTAATGTTTTTTGAAAATAAAGTGTCGTAAAAGGCTTCATTTCTTTCAAAAAGGAACTATCATAAAGTCTTTTTTTCTTTCAAAAAGATTGATTGATTGTATGTGCATTAGTTTCCTTTTATTCATCTCAACATTAAGGGAATTGAAAATAAAAACTTGCATTATGTAATTAGAGGTTTTGTGTGTGCTTGTAGGAATAGTCTAGGGAAATTGCATTAGATGTGCTCTTTTCTCCTTGATCAAACATTCTGATTTCTCTATCCCCTGTAGTTAAGGTTTTCATTGTTCAAAATCAAATGAAAGAATGTTTCTCATCATAGTTGCATTCTAGGAATTTCAAAGACATCACGCAGTGAACCTGAAAGACAAACTATTAATCAAGATCAACTTAAAAGTTATCTCAATTAACCTAATGGACTATTGTAACTTAATGCATAACATTTAGAGGTTCTAGGCTAGATACGTGTTGTGACATTGTAAAACATAGCAGCTGTCGTTAATTGTCTACGATACATTTCGAGTGTGATACCTCATTCCACATATGTAAGTATATCATAGCTCGTCCACATACCTTCGGGTATACAGGGCGGTGTTATAGTACGAAAAGTATAAAGGAATGCTCTCACTGTGCAGTTTCTTATTAGACAATGCTAACACAGATTGGACCCCCATGTACTTTCTGGTATATATGGGAGGTCTACATTAGGTTGCTATCCATCCATAGGTAACCGAGTCGGCTGCCTTGTACACTGTGAAACACTGAACACAGCATTCGGGGAGATTTCATGCACGTATGTTAAGTCCTTGGTTTACTGAGGCAGTATATTGCAGTTCACAGTTACATGGTAATCCTTTTGCCTAGATTATCCCTCTTTTGTTTTGTTATGTTATTTTGATTAAAATAAAATTAATTGACCACAAATAACATCCTCCACATCACTCGTTAGTTTATCTTAGGTTGAGACATATGGAAAAAACTCCAGAGTCCACCGATCAAGGAATTCCTTTTGATGGGAATCCTAGTCCTTTTCCTCCTTTTGGAAATATTGGTGCTCCATATATGGCTACATTATCCCTTCCAGGATTTACCATTAGCTTGCCAGTATGGTTGTTTTCAACTTCCTTGGTTCAAAATGTCATGATTTCTCCGTAACCGAGTACTCCTCCACCTGGACAAGATCAACCTCCAATTGATCCTAAAGTTGACCCTTTACCTTCTTCATCGGTTGTTTCTCCCTCTCCTTCTTCCTATTCACCTAGTGAAAGTATTGACACTAGTAACCAGGTAGATAAGAAGAAGAAGAAGAGGAAAATTCAGCATGGGGCAACCAAGCAACCATTGCTTCGAATTCAACTTCTGATGAGAAACCATCCGATAAGACTCACAAACTTCGATATCCTTGCAAAATTTGTACAAGAGACCATCTTCTTCAAAATTGTTTTGGTATTCATCAGATCTTAGAAGAATGGTCTTTTTGTTCACATCATCCTGTGTTAGCAACTTTTGGAGATCATGCTGGTGACACACCATCAACTAGTGGTAGTAAAGTTCATGGAAAGAAGGGTAAAGATAAGTTTCCATGTAGGTTATGTGAAGGGAATCACCCCATTCACATTTGTCCCTATCTGGATGAAGCCCAAAAAGTGTTAGATAACCGTCCTACTTCTCCACATCGACTTCCATCTGGTTATAGGAGACTCTCCCTTAATCCTTCACTAGTTGATGAAGTGACTGACCCAAATCAACCGTTGGTCAAGCCTACTCTCTCTAAATGTGGATCCCATGAGTCTATACTTGAACAAACATAGGTCGAGGAAACAGTTGACCCGATTTCACCTTCAGTTAATCATACCTTTCTCATAGGGAGTGAGTATGATACCACTCAGGTTCTTTTCATTTCTTCAAATTCCAATGATCTTGGAGGCAACCCTCATGTTCCATCAAGACAGGAGGAAAATCCTCCCATTCTTGTAACTCAAGGGGGTAATTCTCCTATTCTTACAGTACCCACTCCAAGTAGTCTAGTCAATTCCTTTGATTGGAATCGACTGGCAAGATGTGCCTTTCTAGATCATAGTACAACTTTATAATATGATTGTATCTAGCACTATTATATATGAAGGTGAATTTGTGAGTATCCTTTCCTCCACTTCTTGGCAGGCGCTCAGTTTGCTGCCACTTGTGCCTGTTACCCAGAATCTATTGGCTTTTAACAGAGGAACCAGTTAACCATTAGGGATCCTTCCTCAGTTTCCTATTACTTTGGGAGGAATTTTTTTTATCTCAGTGTGATGGTAGTCCCAGCCCCTTTAGATTACAATTTACTTCTTCGGCGTGACTACGTTTCTGACATGGGAGCTATTGTTTCAACACTCTTTCGAGTGATGTGTTTCTCGCATGAGGGAAGAATTTTCACCGTTGACCAACTTTCATTTCCCGATCCAAATATGGCTTCCAGTCAACCATCTTCCCTAAATGGTCCTTTTTTCCCAATGGTATCTTCCCCACCATGGGTCAATTATGTGGCAACCCATTCCATGCCTACATCAACTAATGATCAATTCTGTGCTGTTGTGCATTATGTACTAGGGACATTTGAACCAGGTCTCTCTAATTGATTCCTTTCTATGTATCCCTTCCAGATCATTGTTCTCCCATCTGATGAGAACTTCTTGGAATTCATGACCTCTTATGGGTCGTGATCAAGGAATATGAGGATAGTTCCTGGTCTTGTGTCAACCTCGTTAAAAAATGAAACAAAGGGTATGAGCATAGTTCCTTGTCTTGTGTCAAGCTCCTTAAAAAATGAAACAAGGAATATGAGATTAGTTCCGTGTCTTGTGTCAAGCTCGTTAAGAAATGAAACAAGGAATATGAGGATAGTTATTTTATTGTTTCAACCTCATTAAAAAATGAAACAGGTCCCAAAGCATATTTCCTTGTCTTGTGTCAAGCTCATTAAAAAATGAAACAAGGAATCTGAGCAGAGTTCCTTGTATTTTGTCAAGCTCATTAAAAAATGAAACAAGGTCCCCTGGAGAAAAGTTCCAATTCGAGTCTTTGATTAGATCTTGTAAAATCCCAGTCGAGTCTTTCACTTGATTTCGTAAATGAACCTTCATTCCATCCACCTGATAGCCATGAGTAGTCTACGTAGGTGAATGTAATGAAGCTTGAGGGGCATGCACCTAGAATCAAGTCATCATGCTGGGGGCAAGTAAACCAATCCCAAGCATATTTTTTCGTTTCAAGCTTGTATAAAAATGAAACTAAAACCAAGCATATTTTTTCATTTCAAGCTTGTGTAAACATGAAACTAAATCCAAACATAGTTCCCTATGGTTCAAGATTGTGTAAAAATGAACCCATATCCATTTTAACCCTTGTGATTTCCATTCTATCAGCCTCTTCCATCAAATGAGCCTTGGTTTTTCTCCTTCCACTGTCACTATCTGCTTGGCTGACCATACACTTTCACTTGGTTGTTTTACCCTTTTTGAGGAATGGTTGCAATGAGTGGTCTTATTAGCCAGCCTCTTCACATAAATCAACATGTTTTGAGAAGTTCCAACATCACCGAAACTAGTTGCTATCCTAGAAACCACTCGTTCCTCTAAGTGGGGTCCTCTTTAAGCTCTTTTTAGACTCTCGAAATATGAAAAGATTGTCGATCGCTTGTCCTATTCAGCTCGTAAACGGATTTGAAATGACATCTACTCAGTATAAGTTTAACCCTTTTCCAAATAGAGATAGATTATTTACGAAAAAAGAATACGTTGATCGAACATGGTCAATAGGTTCTCTCTTGTATTATTTTACGCTTTTTCGGACTTGAGAGACAAACTTATGAAAAGGAACTTGTGGAGTTTTATTTTTGTCCCTTTTCAAACTCTATAAACATGAAGAGGACGAGTTCTCATTGTAGTTAAACTCGTTAAAACATCAAATAGCGACAAACTTGTCCATCATGACAAGACCAAGTTTCACCTTCGCTAGGATCATTAAAACATCACATAGTAATGGATTCACCAAAAGGGTGGAATTATACTACAAGAATATGTTATACCCCTCAAGCTTGTTAAAAAATAAAGAGGTACTGGTTAGCAATGACTGGGGAAAATGGGAAAAGGGATAAATCACTTTATGGTAGCAAGTTGCTCTTGAACATGACACTTTCACTTCATCTTCGTGACTATTTGGGTTGGGTTATATGCTTGATGGTTATCATACCTATGGTCAACCACACCATCCATCACCTTGGTTTTGGGTCAATGCTCCAAATTGATTCAGTGTTGTCGACATGTTCAAGAGAAGTCACTTAGTAAAACTCATCCTTTGCAATACTCATAAACCTTCATTTTCATGGCGGCCATTCCTGAACCTTTTGTAATCAGTCACATTCCGTCTCCAAAATCATTATACTCGTTTCGTGTAATTGATGTTGGATACATCAAGACCCTCTTGTGACGAGTCACTTCTTGTCGACATTAGCGCATTATCTAATAAGTTGGCTTAGAAACACCCTTCCAGTACCTTGGGGATTGCATAAATCAATGGAAAGTTTCTCGCTTCTGGCGATAGGTTGACATCACTGGCCTTCAACCAAAAGACTTTGTATGGTGTTCCACATCAAAAAAATATATTCACACCATGCAGAATGTACTGTAGTACCTTGAGAATCATTATCATTATCGATGATCTCTCTCGTGTTTTTTAACGTCTTACATCATTGGTTGGTAATCAGACGATGTCTTCCAATGTTCGACTTCAGATCACATATTCACATGGTTAGACTCATACTTGATCGAATGATTTGATAAGATAGGAGACCCCGAATCTAGTTTCATCCATCTGGGTTGTGATTTCAGGAGAGTATCAAATCATCTATATGATGGATTTACACTGATGGTCATCCCATCATGGGTCTATATCTGTAGACGACTATCTATATACATGTAATGAAGTTTATATGTTGAGTATGGGTATGCCTTCCCTCAGAAATTCATGAAAATTTTCAAAATATCATGATGTTATATATTGTAATTGACGCAGGTCAACTTTCGCTTCGGTTCCTCTCCATCACATCGTAAAGCATATCACTCGACATTATCATTTTCAACTTCATGCTTTAGGGGGAAACTGTTACAGGTCTATTTGGGCACATCACTCCCGACATTCAAATCAGTACTTTTAGGGCTCATAAAACCCTAATTTAGTTGTTACATGCCCTAGACAAGTCAACTCATTGAATGCTTCCTTCTATGAAAGTTTCCTGGCCTGAAGCCTTCTAAAATGCCTCCTTGGGACACCAGTGTAGCCCAAGCCTTGAGACAATGCGTTGCAGAGCAGGAAAGCCCACTATGGCCTACACTACAATGCACTTAGGCCCTCTTTAGCCTGCACTGGGTGAGATTGAGAAAAATTTGCATAGGGTTCTGGGAATATTCCTTCATTCTAGATGATTCTAGAAGGATCCCATCTCTTATATCCTCCTATGAGCTCGAAGTTGGACAGGCTAAGAATCCATTAACCTCCTATCCTCTCATCCCTTGCTCCATGGAAACTAACTCCAAGATTGGAAATCCATTCTATACCCTCATTTATGACAAAACCACCTCCATTTCCCATAAATTGAACACTCATCATAGTGATCAAGGGGGCTAGAATCTAAAGTTTGTAAGGAAATTATGTTGGTTTCAGGATTGAATTTATGTTAAGCAATGTTTTGTTGCTCGAGTGTTGTGCTTTTGATGTGGCGAGGGTTGGACTGAAGTAGGAGGAGTGGCATAGGATCGAACTGTATTGGGTGATACTATTCCTTCTACATTAATAAAGAGCTTATTCCTTTTCTCATATGATTGTTCATATCTGTGATGGTTATGTGTTTCAATGCTTTCAATTCCATTGTTCTATAGTTGATAGATCATGTATGCTTTGATCATTTCTCATTTCTGTTTCTCTTGATGCAGGTACCTTTTGAGCAAATTTAGTTCAAGTGGGAGCGACGGGAGCGATTCAAAAGAGATTTAGGAAGCGAAAGGCAACAAGTAAGTTCCTCCATCTCACCTATCTTCTATAAGAAAAGGTTAAACTACTTTCATTCTATTGTTCTAGGTGTAGTCACCCACCTAGGGAAGATGTGTTTATCGTAGATGCAAATTCCATGTAACAAGATGGTCGCCTTCAGACATTACATATAAATTTCTATCAACTATACCTTTCTTAAACCCTTGTTGTTTAAGGTATTTATCCAACCTTTCATACCAAGCTCTGGGAGCCTGTTTCAGTCCATATAGAGCCCTTTTCAATTTTCATACGAACCCTTCATCTGTGGTGAGTATAAATTCTTCTATGTGCTCAATGTAAACTTCTTCTTCCAAATTCACATTGATATATCAAAACTTCACATCCATATGATATACCTTGATGTTTTTATGGTAGGAAAGAGAAAGAAAGATTCTGATAGCTTCTAATCTTTCTATCAGTGCAAAGGTTTCTTCTGAATCTACCCTTTCTATTTGGGAATACCCTTTCTTGATTACTTGACCCTGCTCATTCATCTTGTCTTTGAAAACCCATTTGGTTCCAATAAAAATTTCTCTTTAGGCCTTGGAACAAGCTCCCAAGTATCATTATTTTCAATCTGGTCAATTTCTTCATTCATAGATTTCACCCAAAATTTGTCCTCGCTTGCTTGGCTGAAATTCTTGGGTTCAATCTGTGACAATAGAGCTAGACTTTACAACTTGTATTTCTAACAAGTTTCCTCCTAGTTTGAACACCATTTCTTTGATATCCAAGTATCTGATTCTCAGTATGTTCTTTTGTACATATCTAGAAGGTGTCTTTGGCCTTGGAGTTATTCCTACTTCCTCGCCTTCACTATCTAAATAGGTTGCTTCTAGATCTGCAGTCCTCATGTCTGATTTTCTTCATCATCTAAGTTCATATTTCTTTTAGAGGACTCAAGTTGTGAATATATTTCATCTATTATCGTATCAATACAATCCTCAATCTTATTTTTCCTCTTGTTTTAACACTTATATCCTTTACTTCGATCAGAGTACCCGAGCAATATTCCCTCATCAGCGTGAGAGTCATAATTTCCAGGATTATTATCATTCCTTTTGATGAAATACTTTCTCCCGATCACCTTATGGTGTTTAACTGATGCAGTCATTACCTACCACAATCCATAGGGAGTTTTATTACGATTAGGCCTGAGTTTAGTTATGTTTGAAAGATACATTGCTGCCTGTACTGCTTCTCCCCAAAAAACGTGAGACACATATGCTTCATCCAACATTGCTATGGCCATTTCCTATAGTCTTCTATTATTTCTCCCCACTAATCCATTTCTATTTGGATTTCTAGCCACTGAGTATTTCCTCCTGATGTTGTTCTCTACACAGAATTATTCAAACTCCCTTGAAGTGTATTCTCCTCCTCTATCTAATCTTAATCATATTACCTTTAAGTCTTTCTCAATTTCTACTTGAGCTTTAAAAAAATTTAAATGCTTAAATTCCGATGACTTTTCTTTTAAGTGCACAATCCAAGTGGTCCTGGTAAAATCATCAATGAGCAGCATGAAATACCTTTCTCCATTTGGGGTTTTTTCTCTATGGGCCACAAATACCTGTGTGAATGAGCTCCAATGGTCTAGATGAGGAGAACTCTTTTGAATTGAAATGAGACCTAGTATGATTTCCAAATTGACATGACCTGTAGATTGAGTTATTGGGCCTTGACAACCTTGGAAATCCTCTCACAGCTCCCATCTTTCTAAATTTTATCAAATTATCACAATTCATATGCCCAAGCCTCTTGTGCCACAACCATGCTTCATTCAATTTGCTTAAATAGAAGTTAACCCTTGAATCATCAAACACATATACATTGTTGTGTGTTCGGATTTCTTTTCCCACAAACTTTCCATTCTTCTTGTTGCAGATCTCATAGTCTTTGGATTGAAAGTTCACATGTTATACATTTTAATGCATGGGTGGTTGTGGATAGAAAACAACTCTCGAGTATCCCAGGAGCTAAGGCAAAAGGGATTAGGTGACCTACAAATATTCAAATATACATTCACATATTCATGTTAATCTAGAATCAACGACGTAAAAGAAGAGTTACCTCTCAATATTTAGTGTAGTTTCTCCGGAGATCTCAGTGTGGCAAAGGGAGGACCGCTTCACCCACTCCTAGAACAGAACCTGCACATAGACAAGACAAGAAGTAATCTTCAAAACAAATAGACCTTGATGATTAAAAACATTAACACACAGGAATATAAAACTAGCATGCATCTAAAAGAACCATCAATCTCGAAATCATATCAATATATACAGAAAAGAAGTCTCAAAATCATCAAGTAGACAGAACAGGAGTAGATCTATATTATCAAATGAGATGATCAAGGTGGATATTGGTGGCCATATACCTATTCCACTTGGACCTCCACCGTTGTTTATTTAATTTTTTCATTTTCCTTATTTGTAGCACAATTTACTATTTTTGGCAGTTTTTCGGGTCCTGAACTTCTGAAGCCATATTAAGGCCCTAAATGACTTGTTTTGGGAAATATGGGAGCAACATGGGTCCATGGACTGATTTTTCTCACTCAAAAGTTGTATTCCTCAAATAGATCTTTCTAAAGAGGTATTGTGTGCGTCGAACAAAGATCGTATGCCAAAGTTACGACCCTGGGAAGTTGATGTACCAATTTACCCAAAACAGGGCCCATAGTTTGGTGCTTCATCTCCTAGGGTTAGATTTTTGGATGTTTAGGGTTTTTCATTGTTTCTCAAGAATAAATAGGCCTTCGAGCCTCATTATAAGATAGTTCAGAGGCATGTAGCCGCCACATCTCTTCTCAGGGATAAGCTATCATCACCCGAGCTAGTTTATTTCCATTTATATTACTAGGCATATTTCAGTATTTTACATTAATGAAATGAAGAATTATTTCTGCTGCATCTCTATATTTATGGTTACATCTATAATTTGTTGTGTTCCTATTTAAATCCAGATTAGCAGTATCAGAGCGGTCTACTCTTTTTCTCTTTTTCTTTGCACGTCCACAACGAGGTTGGGATATGATTTAGGGCTTGAACTGGTCGAACCTTTGTGAGACCAACCTCACAAATCCTGACGAACTCCCATGGAGGATGAAAAGAAAGACGAGGGGGCAGGAGATCCTATCAAAATATTGCTTGAAGAGGCCCTCGAGCGACAAAGGAATGTGATGATGGACAACTTTTCCTAGATCCTTCAGCGGCTACCCAAGGGTGACACATCTACTTCCAGCGGCTACTCTGGAAGCACCACACCCTTTAAGGTACAAGTTAACTTTGACATTTCCACATTTGAGGGTCAAATAGATTCAAACATTGTAGATAAATGGTTAAATCTAATAGAAGGGTATTTTTCTGTTCATGATTTTTCCGACCGGGAAAAGATTACTTTCACTCTTCTCAAAGCCGCCCCCCATGTCAAGGATTGGTGGGAAACCTACTACAAGCAGAAGGATGAAAGTACGGCCTCAATGTTTTTAGCTACACCCACTTGGAATTCATTTTGGAATGCCATCAAGGAGCAATACTACCCTGTTAGAAGCTATGAGGATAAATTCATAAAGTGGACTACACTGCGATAGGGAAGGGACCAAGACGTGCCGGAGTTTACCAACATTTTTAGTACCCATCGCACAAAGTTGGGTATCAAGGATTCTGAGTTGCATTTTGTACTCAAATACTGTGGCTGCCTACACAGGTACATCGAGGATGAGATGGAGTTCCTGGACCTCTCCTTGCTTAGCACGGTGTACCGATGCACTTTCAAGATCGAGCAAAAGTTTAAACAGAAGAAGCTAGACTTTGGATCTATGAATCTGAAGCAAGGGAAAGGTGCCTCCAAACCATTGAACAAAGGACGAAACCAAGGTGGGTTGGCCTAGGAAAACCTGCCAAAGCCGTAAGTAAAGAACAACACCATGAAGCCAAAGAAGGACACGGGAAAGTGGTGTGAGTTCCATAAGAGCTCCACTCACAACACAAGTGAGTGTCAGGCCAAGCAATCACTGGTGGACGAGCTAAAGTCTTCAGAATCAGATGCATGTTCTGACTCTGAGTCAAAACCCAATAAGGGGAATGACAAAGGGAAACAGATTATTGATGCAGAGCCCAACACCACTGTTTCCACCACAAAGATCTAGAAGAAGGAACCCAAAGATCCAGAGGAGGAGGAGCACCTCTTCCACTCCCATATGTGGGTAAAGTGTTCCCTACTATAGTTCATTGTCGACAGAGGAAACCAAAAGAACCTAATTTTTACATAGGTCATGAAGTGGCTAGGTTTACTGACCACAGCAAATCCACAACCGTACACCATTGGGTGGATTCACCAAGGATGGGATCTTTGCGTGAACTAGCAGTGTCACCTTCCATACAACATCAAGCACTTCACGGATGAGGTATTGTGTGACGTTTCTCCCCTTGATGTTTGTGATGTATTATTAGGCCAACCATACTTGTAGAAGTGACATGTTGTGTATGATTCAAGGCCTTGTGCTATTATTGTTCCTTTGGGAAATACGTTGTACAGGATACTGGAGGTAGCACCACCTACTACCATCTCTTTGGTTACTGCAAAACAATTCAGCAAGCTCATTTCCAAAATTGGGAAATTTGTTTTCCTAACGATACGCCCTCAAGGAAAGAAGAAGATGGTGGCAACGACGTCTAGACAGGGCCCCTCTACACAACAACAACAAATGAACAAGGTTGTGGAGGAGTACGAGAACATCTTCACCTCCCTCGCAGGGGTGCCTCTGCACTGCCAGGTCAAGCACTCCATCGATATGACCCTAGGTGCACCACTACCCAATGGACCAATCTATCAACACTCTATTTTGGAGAATGAAAAAATCAAGAAGCAGATTCAGGAACTGCTGCACAAAGGTCACATCTGACCGAGTTTATCGCCCTGTGGGAGCCCGTTCGTGTTGGTACAGAAGAAGGATGGGACTTGGAGACTCTGTATTGACTATCAGGTGCTGAAAAATATCATTGTCCGGAATACGTACCTGATCCCACAAACTGATGACCTTCTGGCCCAACTAAAGGGGGAAAAATATTTCAGCAAGATCGACTTGAAGTCAGGATATCACCAGGTACCAATTGAACCCTCCGATGTGTGGAAGGTAGCCTTCAAAGCCAAGGAGGGCCTTTTTGAATGGTTGGTTATGCCTTTCGGGTTGATGAATGCTCTTGCAACCTTCATGAGGCTGATGGATGACATCTTGCAACCATTCACCTATTCATTTGTAGTGGTATACTTGGATGACATCATGAACTTCAACTAGAGTTGGGTAGAGCACCTCCATCACATCCTACAGGTTCTCCAAACACTGCAGCAACACAAGCTATGTGCCAATTTGGAGAAATGCACTTTTGGCATGACCAAGTTTAGTATATGGGATAAATTATTGATGAACGGGGGGTGTGTGGATCCAACCAAGATCCAAATCATTCGGGATTGGCTAGCTCCAACCACTCTGATAGAGCTCCGCAGCTTTATGGGTCTTGCCAATTTCTATAGCAAGTTTGTGTTGGGATTCTCTCATATCACTTGGCCCTTGAGTTAAGTCACCAAGGGAGGAGAAAAAGCAAAATTATTTTGGTCTTAATCTCAAGAGAAGGCATTCACAGAGTTGAAACATCACCTCTTCTAAGAACCAGTGCTTGCATTACCGAACTTGCAACAACCATTTGAGGTCGAGACAGATGCCTCTGACTATGCTATTGGGGCGGTCCTTACTCAACATGAGCATCTAGTGGCATATCATAGTGAGACACTTCCAGACATAGTTTTTAATATCCCACTTATGAAAAAGAGATGTATTCCATTATGCAGGCCTGCCGACAATGGAAGCATTACATTTTGGGGAAGGAAACGATCATCCACATATAGCACCAGCCCCTGCAGTTCATACAGACACAAGGGAATTTGCATAATGATCGCCATCAGAAGTGGTCCACATACCTGCAACCGTTCCATTTGAATATCATGTATAGGAAGGACAGCACCAATAATATTGCAGATTGCCTCAACTGACCACTGATCATGGCGTTAACCACTATGCTCAACTCTTGTGGGCACGAGACTTCTGATTGGCCACTTCTCTACAAAAGAGACCTAGAACTCGGCCACACATACTAGACGCTCTTGGAGGGTCAACATGTTCCAGATTTTCACCTCCAGGATGCCCTATTATGCCACCTAGGTCACCTTTGTGTTCCTTCAAGTAAGCGTGCCAAGATGATTTGGGAAGCGCACTATAGTCGAGCTGTTGGGCATTTCGGGGTTGAGAAAATGATGGTAGTATTACATAAGTATTTCTATTGGCCGAATCTTCGATAGGATGTCGAGAAGTACATCAGGTCCTGCACTGCCTGCGTCATTTCCAAACCAACCATCAAGAAGCAAGGCCTCTATACTCCACTGTCTACCCCTAGTCGACCTTGGGAATCCATCTCCATGGATTACATCTCAGGCTTTCCTTCTACTAAGCATGGCAACGACTATTTTTTTGTGGTTGTCAACAGATTCTCAAATATGGCCATTATGGCAGCCTACAAGAAGAATATCATAGCACAAGCCACTGCTAAACTCTTCTTTAAACGAGTGTGGGTACACTTTGGGATCCCACAATCTATCATCTCAAATCGGGACAAAAATTTCCTCAGTGCATTTTGGTCTAGTCTATGGTTGATGCTGGACACCAATCTCACTAATTCCACGGCTTTCCATCCCCAAATTGATGGCCAAATAGAGGTCGTCAACAAGATGATTGTACACATTATGCTCATGTACAACTCAAAGCATCCATGCACATGGGATGAGAACCTCCCCTATGTCCAGCATAGCTATAACCAGGCTCTCCATAGCTCGACTGGCCAGAACCCCCTTCAGGTGGGCTTGGGATTCTAGCCACTATGTCACATTTATGTAGCCATGCCATTTGCTGCTACTTAGGTAGATTCAGCTCATGTCCAATCTGAAACTGATAAGGAAAACAACTTCATTGAGCACATCCAACATATCCTCTAGTAGGTACATGATATTTTGGAGAAATAAAATGCCAAGTACAAGCAGTGACATGATAAACATTAAGTGTCACACAAGTTTCAAGTTGGCAACAAAGTCTGGTTGCATTTGCAAAAGGAACACTTTACCGAAGCCTATCGGAAACGCATACCACTCCGATATGGTCCTTACACCATTACCAAGGCTATGGGAGACAATGGGTTTGAGCTCAACATTCCCCCATTCCTTGGCCTACACCCAGTGTTCAATGTGGATTGCCTTCGACCATACTTCCCACCATTGCTATACACATCAGACATTGTAGAACAACTCACACCTACAGAGTTAAATCCAGATTGCATGGAATAGGCACAACTGATCGGATCATGGACACACAGAGCAATAACACCTGATATCAAAGGATCCAACTATATCGAGTTTCCAAAGTAGGCCAACTCCTTCACCAAGGTAAGTGGCTCACCACGGACCAAGTTCAGCAGAAGTTTCCTCATCTCATGGAGGAACTCAACGCAATGGGGACAATTGCTTCCTAAGGGGGGAGGAATGATCCAGGTGGATATTGGTCACCAATCTCCTATTCCACTTGGACCTCCACCATTTTTTCTTTCAAATTTTCAGTTTCCTTATTTCTAGCAGAATTTACTATTTTTGGCAATTTTTCAGGTCTTGAACTTCTCGAGCCGTTTTGAGGCCCTAAACGACGTTTTTTGGGAAATATGGGAGCAGCATGGGTCCATGGACCAACATTGTTCACTCAAAAGTTGTATTCCTCAGATAGATATTTCTAATGATGTATTGTTCACGTCAAAGGGAGATCATATGCCAAAGTTACGACCCCAAGAAGTTGATGTACCAATTTACCGAAAATGGGGCCCATAGTTTGGCTCTTCATCTCCTAGGGTTAGGTTTTTGGATGTTTAGGGTTTTCCATTGTTTCTCAACAATAAATAGGCCTTAGAGTCTCATTGTAAGACAATTCAGAGGCATGTAGCCACCACATCTCTTCTCAGGGATAAGCTATCATCGCCTGAGCTAGTTTATTTCCATTTCTTTTACTAGGCATATTTCAGTATTTTACATTAATAAAATGAAGTATTATTTCTACTACATCTCTGTATTTATGGTTATATTTGTAATTTGTTGTGTTCCTGTTTAAATTTGGATCATGAGAGAAGAATGATTACAACCATGGTTGTTGAATTAAGTCTTCCCTTAGCTCCTTGTCTCCTTTTCCTCTCTCTCTCAACTCTTTGACAACATAACAATACTTGTCTCAATATTCAGATCCCTGATACAATGGTCGAGCCTCTGATTTATAGATGAGGAGAGGCTCTCTCCTTTCCAATTTCTTCATGAGTTCCAATGAGGCAAAAGCTTTGATGTTTCCTTGCTTTATTTCTCTTTTTCTTCCCTTAAATCTTTGTTAGGATTAGCAATGTCCTTAGTTAAGACTAAGGTAGATGTTTTTTGCTTTTCAATCTGACATATGAGTTAAAATTAGAGTTTCATTGAATAAACTCACATTTTGACCTCTAGAATCCCATAAATATCCATTAACGCTTCCCTTTAGGTAAAACAGAGCATTAACCTAGGGACTAACCCTCCCTGTTGAGTCATGGGTAGCGTTATAACTACCTTTGCATGTTTTTGGGGTGCAATACCCTGGAAAATGGGCATGCAACTTAGTTTTCTCTTCCAATCAAAGTATCCTTCTCCTCTGAGTTGATGAGGAGGTCATTTTGTGTATAATAGATGCCCCTTAAAGTGTGAGGTCAGAGACGGAGACGATGGCTGAAATACTTTACATAAATTAAAGAGAGAGAGAGAGGATTGGAGCCTTGCAATTGTAGGAGACTTGAAAAAATAACATATTTCAAAAATATATAAACATGTCCTAAGTTGGGTATTCCCATGCTCAATAGTTGTATCATAGTGATTCTCATAAGAGGTATGTATTTCATGTCCACTGATAGGCACAATGTGGAAACTATGTCATAATATGATCAATCTGAAGGGTTGTCTCCGAAAAAAATATACGCAGCTTGGGAAAGGAAACAATGCTGAGTGATGTAAGCCTCTACCCAAGGACTTGGTCATCGCCTCTCTAAATGACATATTTCTACACATTTGAATAAAGGAGTTGAAGTTGAACATGTGAGAAATTGTCTGATTACCAGTTAATGATGAAAGTTGTTAACATATGTGAGAATGGACACTAATAAGGATGATGGTCTCCAAGATGTCCAGTACAATATAGTGAGTGTGAGAATTTTTTTGTTGTCAAACACACGTATCATCATTCAACTGAAGGCCAATAGTGAAAACTGCCAATCAAACACATGGTAACATACCACTAAGGACTGCAAGTTCCAGGGTACTGATATGTTTCTGATCTTCTTCCTTGATAGGATGTTGAATTCGATAGGAAGAGATCTATCAAAGGTAGTAAATAAGGTTTCCTACATCAGTTGACATGAAACGGGATAAGAATGATTGTTTTGGAGATAGGTTTAGAGCAATGGGGAAAACAGACGGAGAGAAATTTTAGGCATATGATGGTATGGTCGATATAGGAAGAAAAGAGTAGATAAATCCCTTAAACAATAGAAGGCACAACATCAAAGTTATCTGGAAGCTTAGACTTGGGAACACTAAAGAGTGTTAGGATCCAGGGATGCAAGAACATCAATGTATGAAGGCTAAACTCATAGGATGGTAAGGTTTGGAGAGAAACTAACAAAGAAGATTGCTGAGGGGGTGCCATGTTCAAGGGATTGACAAGAGTACTGTTGCTAAAAGATCCTTCAGAATATAAAAATTGAGCCAATTTGCTGTTCAATTTTCCCCATTTGATTAAGTTTAACGATTCCAGAAGGGTAAACTTGGTGGTCTTTTCATATTTAGAGAGTTTGAAAAGCTCGTAAAGATAAATCCAAGGGGTAACTTTGTCATGGTTGATGACCGAGTGCAACAAAAGGTTAATAGTATACCTGGCACATGTTCCTTTTCTGTAAGTTAGTCCATTGAATCTGGATAAATTGATAAACCTATGCTCAATAGACGTCTACCTCATTTTGTTACGAGTCTGAGGAGATAAAATAAACTCGATATTCTTCATGAAATTTTAACAAATCAAATGAAGAAAACTTGATATGACTTTCTCATATTTAGGGAGAAAGAAAAAGGGATAAAAGAATTTCCCAGATATTCTTCATAAGAGTTTTACGAGCCTGGAGAAGGTAACTAGGGGTTTTTTCAGTTCAAGAGTGAGAAAAAAATCCCAAAAAATAATTTTCCCATATCTTCTTCGTATGGGTTTTATGAGCCTAAAGAAGGTAACTAGGGCTTTTTTCAGTTCAAAAGCGAGAAAAAGACCAAAAGAGAATGCTCGATCTTCTTCATGGTAGTTTAACGAGCCCGAAGAAGGAAACTCAAGGTTTTTTGGATTAACGAGCCAAAATTTTACCATAAAAATAATGCTCGAAGCTTCTTGATCTCATGCTCGATAATAGAAGGGTCTATGTCAGGAATTTCCTCGTAAGACCAAGTGAAAACATTGTAGAATTCCTTAAAAAGGCAAGTGAAGCTTGCAATTTCCTCAAGACTACAATTGGCTCCAATCTGAATGTTTTCCATGATAAATGTTTTGATTGAGATATCAATGAGCATAGTCTTTGAAAGATTTCCCAAGTTACCATATAAATCTGTAGTTTGGATAGTCGTATAAGCCAAAGGAGAAATCTCGGGTGGGTCAAAAGGCAAGATTTGTAGAGGTGTCGCATTCGAATCAGATATCGAATCATGGTGATGAAAATAATCCCAAGGTTGCTCTTCTAAAGACATGATCTCTCGAATAGGTTCGTCCAAAGGTATGGCTTCATTAAGGAAATCATTAGAAGGAGTGGTGATGGAATAGGAAGTGGTACCATCAATTGTAACTAAAGCAGTGGAAGAATCAGACGCAAATTGAATGGCTTGATGAGAAAATTCAACTGGTGAAAAGTGGCATATGTTCTCCATAAGAGTTAATTTATTAAGGGGCCAGGAGGATCCAAGGATCGTAGGGTCATGAGGAATGGTAGAGACCATTGAAACCATCTATGGAATCTCGAGCAGTGGGAGAGGAAAACGACCCAAAAGGGAGGAACCCTTTAGAAGACTGGTACCAACACTGACATAGGAGTCAGGTATACCACCTACTAAGGGCATGGTGTCACTAGGTAACGGGGAGTAATCTAGGTTACAAAGGGATAGTTGGTCCACTGTGACTATTTTCCCATCCAAGGGAAGAGCATGAGTCAATAGACTAAAGAAACAATGGCAATCATGGCGTAAGTCCAACTATGGCCCAAAAGAAGATTATGGTCGAGATGACAATCTACATCTTCAATATTCACTGTTATTGTTTTCCCACTCATAATGATGGGGTAATTGGAAAGATATCCTTTCAGGATGAAAGTGTAGCCATCGAATTCTTTGGGGAAATTCAATAGTAGTGTAAGAGTGGTAGAACCCAAGGCGAGCCAACATGAAGTGGACATTATGTAGGTCGAAGCACCTTCGTTAATGAGTATTCGATGGATATCTCTACCTTAATATATAACTTGCACCTGAAATGCAAGCTGGTGGGAAAGGAGAGGATTACTTTTTTCCATGTCAAAAATTGCTAGAGTAGAATCTTGAGGGTCAATTCCACCAATTGTCGAAAGAAAATATTTCCTTTGTGATGGACAGGTTTTTAGTACTTCGAGGGTAGACATGGATAACGGTGCTTGTGCCAAATATTATACAATATTGTATTTTTTGGTAGCACGTGCAGAGGTATTGTGTGTCATGAAACATGTTGAAAATTGACAACAAGAAATTGATAAAAATAGAAGTGATAAAAATAGCACTGCTAAAAGTCGCAGTTTGGGCATCAGTGCTGGATTGGGCAACAGGGAATGAAAAATGGAAGTGCTAAAAATAGAAGTTCTACTTTTAGCAGTTCAAGTTGGATTCCTATTTTTAGACAGCCCCTGGTCTAAAATGGGAAGTAAAATTCGAATTTGGTCTTACCAGCAGTTTGAATATTAATTAATTAATTCTCCACGAGTTAATTAGTTAAGTAAAATCAAACTTGAAGTTTTTGTGAGAACATGCAATAATTTCTCCACTGATTGAGGAATTAAGGATGAGTTCTATATTGAGAGGATCATTTGACTTAGTTTAACTTAGTCAAGTTCAGTCAGATTAATTTAACAAGTTGTTAAATTAATAAGATACAGTTTGTTAATGCTTGCATGCATGTGACAACTGTTATTTTTAGATAATTGAGTATTCTCTCATGGATAACTGATGCATGGCAGTTCAAACAATGACCCAGTTGAGATCAGAGAAGGGACAGTGTACTATCAGTTGGATGAATATTTTTCCTATAAAGTAAGCTCATCCATGATGAGGATTTATCTCCTTCATGTTTGTGTAGTTAGATGAGAGGTTAGTGAGTGTGTGAAGAGGCCAATTCACACAAGTGGCAGCACTGGACCCCAAGGAAACTACACAAGGAAATAGGAGGCTTGGAGGGTAGAGGAGAAGGTTTTTGAGAAGCCTTTGACTGTCTATGAGCAGCAGAGGGATTGTACTAAGAGTTGTATAGCTTCCAAGTTAAGGCTTTGTGTAATCCAGACTATATTTCCACTTGTATGATTATACAGAGATGGGGTTTTAGGCAAGTGCTTTCCCCGGGTAAATTCTTCTGTGTTATGTGTGATTGATTTCTCCATATCAATTATATGTGTTCTTATTGATGTTGCTCATGGTTGATTAAGCTTCCGCTAAATTGTTTGTAGAAGTAGATCAAGTGTTTTGTTTTAGTACATTGCATTACCAGGTTGATCTACAGTGGGAATTTCTACATGGTATCGGAGCTACATGATTTGTAGAAAAAGTTCTACATGGTATCAAATCTAGCTGATTTGTAGGGAAAATTTTACAAAATTATACAAAACAAGGTGTCCCTTTGGGGGGATATATCACAAGTTCAGCGATAGGCCTTTCAATATGAAGATCATTAGATGGTGGTGTATTTGAACTTGAGGTAGTTTCCAGAGTGTAATTGACTGGATTTCTATAATTCTTAGCTTTTGTTTGTAGATCAACCATTTCAAAGGTGAAAATAGTTGACGATCCTTCACCAGAAGAAGGAGGATGTGAACCTCCATTACCCTCTTGTAGGGGTTGCAGCAGGTTAGATATAAGGTTTTGTTGTTGTTGATCAAGGAAAGGGTTGTTGACGACCACAGGGGTCCATCCAGTGTCCTTCTATGCAAGAATCTTTGTGCATTATTGAAGACTAGGAAATTTGTAAGTCATGTGGTGCTCAACAGAGATCTTGCAAGGGAACTTGACTGCTTTTCCTTCACATTATCATATTTGGCAGTAGCTTTTTTTGGGGGGGTTGTTTTGTGTAGTAGGTTTCCCCTCCAAAGGAGAGGTATTTTTCTTATTCTTCTTATTCTTACCATTGGGTTTCTATGTAGACTACACAGAGTTTATCATGTTATTAGAAGAGCATACAATTGGGAAGTATGAGCAGTATCTACAGATAATTGGGTAGCTTGACTATTAAGTTGTTTTACAGCAGCCCCAGAGGTAGCACCGATGAGGCTGTCAAAATGTGCACTGGGTCACTGAGTAGCGAGAGCATTGGATGTTCAAGGGGCATGGGGTATTATATTGTAGAGTGTGTCAGACTGATAGTATATAAAATCTAAATGTTAGGCGTGATGAATGGATTGGTCTTTCATGACAGAACTAGCTACGGAAACGTCCTTGGAAATGGGGGGAAGAAGTGACTTACAAAACCAATATTCTAACAAGTGATCTGGAATGGTGGATTTGAAAAGTCTTCGTCTGCATCTCCGTTCATGGATATGATAAGAGATGTGGGTAGAGGTGTCTTGGTGTAGATTTGTGAGGATTTCCATTCCAATTTCATAGTGGATGGGAAGTTGGAAGTGCTTTAGGAATTCCATTGCCAGGGAACCAAAGGTATTGACTGGTGCATGTGGTAAATCAAGGTACCACTTGGAAAAATTTCCAGTAAGGGTGTGGGGGAAGAGTCTAAGCTAGATATTTTCATCAACCGAGTTCGATACACACCATAAATGGTAGGTGGTGACATGCATAGCTAGATCATCCCCTTGTTTCCCTTCGAATTTCAGATTGTCTGCAGGTATCGTGTGCGAGATTGGAGGCAAATGCAAGTTGTGATTGATGGGATCATTAATCAAATTATATATATAGAGGATATCAAGTGTTTCCAGAAAAGGAAAACACGTAGGTACTCCTGAATCTAACCAAGGTGGTGTAGGATCACTTGAAGGACCAGGACGTCCCCCCATCAAGTTGTTTTCCAACAGGATACATGGTATTCATCAAATAATAACATATTGGTTATGGTGGTGCAGTCATATAAGGTGGCACTCCATATGGGATATTAGGCTAGGTGGAAAAAGAATGGCTGCCCCTAGGATAAAAAGTGCCCCCATGACTCAACTGTGGTTGAGGAGGGGGTGCCCAAATGGATATATAAGGAATGGGTTGAGGGACACCACTAGCCACATATTGGGTAGTAGGTACATGGCTGACCTAGAATAGGGTCCACTTGGAGGAGGTTGCTTGATTAAAAAAGAACCAGTTTTTCCTATAAGCAAAAGGGGAACAGTAATTCCCCCGACCGGCATATGTATGTTGGGAACATTTCCCCTAAGCATCTGAAACTTGGGGTTAGAACTTACCAATGGGTTCCAACAAAAAGGGTTACTGAAGGAGTCCATGGTAACAACACTACTAGGAGTGATATTCGGTGGTCCAGGAGCTGACACGAAAGGGGTAGAGATTAGGATGTGTGGGACTCCACCCGTAACTAGCATAACAAGGTTTCTTGGACCAAGCATAGTCTGAATGGCAGGGTGACCAATCAGCTATGTAGTATTGACCATAGGCAGTGGAAGTGATGGTGGAGTGAAATTTTCCACAAAGGATCACGACCCATTAGTCATCACAGGAACATTGGATGTGGGTACAGATGAAGACATGATAGGTACAGGTGCTACTTGAGCTAACACTAGACCAAGAGGATCGATGAGGGGAGGATTGTAAGGAGGTACAACTCCTTCGTGAAAAAATTCCTCAGGAAGTATGGTGTCTTGGGCAGTTTTATGTGATTCAGTGGTGGACACTAGAGATTGATTTCCCGAAGATGGAGAATCTGACTCACCAAGGCTCCAAAGGTCCTCTGGAGTTAGTGGAGGAAGACCCCATTGTCATCTAGATAGACGAAGAGGGCCGAATATAGCCATGGTGACAGATATATTTTATCAAAAAAATTAAAGTGATATTTGTTATTATCTTAGTGTCGACAATCCAAAACCTACAAATCACAAAATACTCTAAAGGCAATCAGTAAGTAGCCAGGGAACATAACTCCGTCTGATAACCAACACTAGCTAGAGATAAAACCCATTATCAAAGTCGATAAAAGAGAGAGTTGGCCAAATGTACATTTACGATTAATCCTGAGCTTCACCTGAACCTTGGCATGAGGGGGTAAATCACTCTCATGAAGATGAGCTCCCTCCCAGCAGACCAAAGACAGATTAGGTTTGTTTGTTTAGGTACTAGGATAGCCTTCCCTAGTCACCTTGTGTTCATCCCTAAAATTATGGAAACTAATGTTACCTCAAATCACAGACACAACTGGGGGGGTCACGGTCGTAGACAATATGTTGTGTGGGTAGGATACTTGAGTCCCCGACTCAGCTCCGATATCCCTGAGGGGGTCCCTAGTACACAAAATACCCACTGGAAATTCAATCAAATGTGAGCTACCTTCTCTCACACTCTAGTGTTGTCTCATGCTTAACTCCTTTGTGAGGGGAGCAATCCTGGATTATATGAGTGTAGCAATATTTTACTCTCATTAATGATACTAGTCTCAGTTTTGTGCTCTTAGGCAGTTTACTCACCACTACCTAGACCAAGACCCTAGCGTAAACTAATCTTTGTGTAAGATCAAAAGGATATTTTTTAATTACTTTCATTAAGTGTTGATTTTATGTGAACTTGTATTAGTGTCTCTAGAGGGGGTGTTGATGTATGGAGTTCAATGAGACTTTGACTCAAACCATGCAAGAAAAATTCTTTAAGTTTTTCATTCGATGAAAGAGAGATTCATACAATGAGATATTATACATCATTTCATAAATACACATAGAAATGCAGTAAAAAAACATGCACAAAATGCAAACAAACAATGCTCTAATAACTAACCTAATATAATCAGAAACAAACCAGCTAAAACAGAAAGATAAAGTAATGTTTTCATTTTCCTTTTATGAAAATCAAATGCAATTAAGCTATTCTCTAAAAATAAAAATTCACATGCAAGCAACCAACCAATCAAAATTCAGTTGCAGATCCCAAGGCTAGACCACAGGCAACCCATCAACCCAAGAAACCAGAGAACATGGTGGATGTCAAGATAATGGTTCAGTAATGCATCTCAAAAGGACAAGCAGAGTGTTAGCAGCGGGACTAACACTCTGTGTCAAAGGCTAGGAAGCATTATAGTGGTCTGGATTACATAAGTAAGTGTGTTACAAAGGATTAGGGTGCAAAAAGGTTCTAGTCAGGATCTAATCAGAAGCTGTGAGTAGTAGAAGAGGTCGAAAAGCACACAGAGTGATCAAAATATGAATCCATAAGAGAAGGAAGGCCTGGAGATAAACAAATATCTAGGAAGAATAAGAACAAAGTTTGGAACTAAGAGTGTTCCCCAGTGGAGTCACCAATTCTACTATAGAGATTAATGCATGAGTGGTTGTGGATAGAAAACCCCTCTCGGGTCTCCCAAGACCCGAGGAAAATGGAACTACGTTACCTATAACTATTCAAATATACATACACATATTCATGTTAATCAATAATCAACTAAGTAAAAGAGAAGAGTTACCTCTCAATCTCTAGTGTAGTTTCATTGGAGATCTCAGTGTGGAAAAGGGAGGACCGCTTCACCCACTCCTAGAATAGAACTTGCACATAGACAAGACAAGAAGTAACCTTCACAACATATAGACCTTGACAATTAAAAACATTAACATATAGGAATATATAAAACTAACATGCATCTAAGAGAATCATCAATCTCGAAATCGTATCAACATATGCAAAAAAGAAGTCTCAACATCATCGAGTAGACAGAACAAGAGCAGATCTATATTATCATATGAGAGAAGAATGATTACAACCATGGTTTTTGAATCAATTATTCCCTTATCTCCTTGGATCCTTTTCCTCTCTCTCTCTCTGAACTCTTCGACAACATAACAATACTTATCTCAATATTCAGATCCTTGTTACAATGATCGAGCCTCTAATTTATAGATGAGGAGAGGCTCTCTCCTTGCCAATTTCTTCATGAGTTCTAATGAGTAAAAGCTTGGATATTTCCTTGCTTTATTTCCCTTTCCCTTCCCTTGAAGCTTTGTTAGTATTAGCTATGTCCTTAATTAGGACTGAGGAGGATGTTTCATGCCTTTCAAGCTGACATTTGAGTAAAAAGTGGAGTGTCAATCAGTCAACTCATGCTTTGACCTTCAGAACCCCATAAATATCCAATACCTCTTCCCTTTATGCAAAAAAAAAAATTAACCTAGGGACTAACGCTCCCTGTTGAGTCATGGGTAGCATTATAACTCCCTTTGTCTGTTTTTGGGGTGTGTTACCCTAGCAAATGGGCCTACAACTTAGTGTTTTTCTTCCAGTCAAAGTATCCTTCTCCTCTGAGCTAATGTGGAGGTAATTTTGTGTATAACATCACCTCATAGCCATTATCACACATTTGGCTAACACTAATAATATTTTTCTTGAGGCCTTCCACACATAACACATTTTGTGCTTTTGTCTTTTGTCTTTTGATCAAGACTAACTATGCCTTTACCCTAGATTCTTGCTAGAGCATTGTTTCCAAAGGTGACATTGTCTCCTATGTCCTTTTCTTTTAGTGACATAAATTTTCTTTTATCCCTAGTCATATGTTTGGAACAGACATTATCCACATACCATTTGTTCCCTTGATTATAGACTGATAGAGTCTGATTGACTAATGTTCCCTAGTGCATAATTTTTATAAGTTATGATTGACTAAGACCAAAGATAATGGAATTCTTGGCTTTTGAATTATTTCCATATAATATTTTACCATCTACATCAGTGGGAGGAATATCAAAGACATTGTAGTTTACTAATATTGACTTCCAATCATCTACTCCAAGGGACATAAGATGTGCTTCCATTCTTACTTTCCAAAAGGCATAGTTTGTCCCATCAAAGACTGGTATTCTACTTGAGTAAGCCTCTTGACTCTCTTGACTAGACATAATTCCTTATAGATATACCTTCCAGTGGTTAGATTGTTTTTGAAGGAACTTGATCTGATACCAGTTGTTGGAATAAGGAATTACTGAGAGGGAGGAGGGGGTGAATCAGTAATAGTGAGATTCTTAACTCTTTTTATGAATATGCTTATAGTTATTTTTTATATTTTGATGCTTAAGAGAGCATTCATTCATAAATAAAGTGAGAAACAAGATTAATAATTCATGTTCATACAACCAATCACATAAGCATCACACGCATTTGACACCAGTGTTTTCACATGGAAATCTAGAGGGAAAAAACCACCAAATTGTTGTTTGTCTATGATGTAATTTAAGCACCTACTTAATTACATTAGTTTTATTGTGAGAATCCAATCATAGGAGGCACTGACCCCCTAAGGTTAGCAAGCACCAACTTTCTAAGAGGCACCAACCTCTTTTGAATGCAGGCACCAACTTTCTGTTACCATTGTTCTACTATTTCATATTATTTTGAAACTGAAAACGGAGGCATATACATTACAAGTGAAATACCAAAATGGTTGGTGCTAGAAACAAATTCTATTCTTAATCCACTATTGTTCCACATACTCCCTTTGTTACAAACAATTTCCATATGCTCGTTACTCACAGTAACATCTCCTCAACACTCTTCCTTCTCTCGCACAAGCTCTCTGTTGCACCCGCTTCAACTCAAATCATGTTGTTCTTCTCATAGCACACATGTTTCTCTCACTGCCCAATCACTCTTTTCATCTCTCACCGCACTCACTACACATCTCTTCCCCAATTGCTTGTTTGCAATCGATGTTTTTGATCCTCTGATGCACTCTCCACAATTTTGTCTCTTCTTCCTATGTCCATACGTTTTGATTGTATCTCAATATAGTTCCTCCTATTTTTTTGTGTCTGTTGGTTGAACTTTGTCATAGCATTAAACATAGAAATCATCTTTTGAGTTCTCCATTGACTCCCTACGTAAATACCCATATTGAGAGTTTAATTTCAGGTGGCTTGTACTCTCTACCATGACTCACATGCTTATTTATTGCTCCACGTAACTTGAAAGCACTCAAGAATGACCAATTTGTTCCTCATTTAACTCTACCATACATGCACGTGAAGCAGCTGATTGCTTTCTTCATTCCTTCAATTCATCTCTATTAAATGTTTTCCTCATTACCTTGTCTTAAATCCTTCTACAGATCTAGCTAATTTCAACAACCAACTCCGTCGATCTACATTTAATTCTTCAGCTACCAACTCAACCATCCATTAATCTCACTGTACTAATTTATTGGAAGTCTAACATATCATAACTTACATAAGTAAAATGTTACGATATTGCAATGCTTCAATATCCTTAGCCCAATTGGCCCTTTGCTCCTTTGGCATTCTCTTTCTCACAGGACTGACCCGGTGATTGATGACTTATCACTATATCAAAGCCCCCTTTGTATCACAACTTCAACAAAGTTCTAATTGCGTATTAGTTCTCATTGTTCATCCCTTGGTCCTTTTGAGCTCCATACGACCACGTTCTAGGTAATATCGGAGCCCCCTTTATCGTAACTTCTCAACCATCATTTTCACTAGATTTATGATGTCCTCATCATCTAATATTCTGACCTCCGATATGATGACGTCACTTACACACTTTGAGACTCCTGAGAGGTGACACATGTCACTTTGAATTGTCTTATTGGGCCACCGAAAATGTTAAAATGGGATGCCATGTGTCCACTATATTGTCACATCATACAAACATCACTAGCCACTTTAGTTTCTCTATCCCAATGACATGCCGCCATGTGTTCTATGGGAGGAGAGAGAAAGAGTCCCGATTAGTCTTGGTTTTGCATCAACTACTTTGTTAATTTTTCTCGGCATTCCTTGTCGCTTTAGCAATATCGACCACACTGGATATCATAGCTTCTTAAGATACCAATGCTAGGAAGCTATAATATTCTAATATCCCATACCTCTGATATTTCAACGACCTCTAATATTTCGATGGCCTCCATCCTCCGATATCTTGATATGACATGCTCCAATGTCTCATTTTTCTCCGATCTCTGATATCCTGATATGACATGCTCTGATGTCCCATTTTTCTCGGATCTTTGATATCCTGATATGAAAGGCTTTGATGTCCCAATATCAATTCCCAATGTTCTTTGACCTCTGATATAGCCTACTCTTATGTGTTGACCTTCGATATTTCAACCTGCTTAGGACTTCAAGTCCTTGAACTTCAACTACCATAACTTTTGATCCAGGAGACCATCTTAGACTTCCACACACCATTGGAAAAATCTATCAGAGCACTTTCCAATGGAGATGGTTTGATGTAGGCTTTGAGCAGATCTTCTATCTCTGAAACAGCTGAAAATTCCTTTTAATTCTTTTCTCCTTTGACTCTTCTTCTTCTAACTGGAACTCTGAACTCCCAACCATCATAGTCATCAATTTATGGCTTTTCAATAAGTTTGCTACTATAATGATCCTCTACTAGAATCCTACATTTACCATGGGATTCCTCCTAAATTCCCAATCACCATGTTGATCCTGGTTGACATGAATCCCAACACTATCACAGCCACTAGACATACAAACACTGCCAATTTTCGAACAACCCTGAGCTCTCGAATGCGCAACTATGTAATAAATAGGTATGCTCTACCTCCCAGAACTTAAAGTTGATAGAAACAGTGCAAAACCATATAGCTTTACTCATTGAGCATCGAAACTGTGCAATATTCCTATGCAGTCTAGCCTGAACTATGCATTTTCCAGTCTCAAGGCTCAAGCCTCAACCCTGAGCTCTTAAACTACGTAATTGTACAATCACCTGCATTGGGTTGTGTTATATTCTTTCCACGTAGTTAACAAGGGGTTTGAAGGGCACCCGTAACCCCACTTTATGGGGTCCAGGGTAGTACCCCGGAAAATTTTGGTTTTGGACCCTATGTTAGGTTGGGCAGGCCCACCTATGGTTTTGTGCATGATTTTCGCACATGTTTTTTGGACGCGATGGTTTTCGGTCCATGGTATTGGATGCTTCAGCATGTATAAATATGTATTGTAACATTGAAAGGAACATAATGAAAAATCAAGCTAGTAGTCCTAGTTTTTGGATCCGGGGGAAAATCTTTGTGTATATGTGTTTTATGTGTTATGATCTCGCATTGTTTATTTTCTGCGTTTCAGAATTCGTATGCAGGTAATTTCTGTACGGGGTTAAAACCTACATTTGGTATCAAATTAGATTTGGCTTAAAGGGGATGCCTTTGTTGCTAAGAGGTTTCTCTCGGGCCTATGGTAGACATTGTTCAGTGGGAGATCTACGAGATCGATTCTAGTGGTGAAAGAAGATGGCAAGCAGTGGAAAGATAGAGATCAAGAAATTTAATGGTTAGAGTTTTGAGTTGTGGAAACTCAAGATGGAGGATCTGTTGGTGGATAAAGATCAGTGGATCGCGGTAGATCCGGGTACTAAACCAATGGGAGTGTCCAATGAAGAATGGAAGAAGTTGGATTGGAAGGCAAAAAGCACAATAAAATTATGTGTCTCAGATTCAGTATTGTTGAATGTATCAGGGGAAGCTACGGCAAAGGCTTTGTGGGACAAGTTAGGGACTTTGTACCAATCTAAGTCTCTAGTGAATAAATTGTTCCTGCGAAAAAAGTTGTATAACCTGAGGATGAAAGATTGAGACTCGGTGATAGAGCATCTAAACGATTTTAATACTATGGTAAGTCAGTTAGCATTTGTTGATATTAAAATTTCAGATGAAGATAAGTGCATCAGTTTGTTGTGTTCTCTACCAGATTTGTGGGATAGTCTAGTTATTGCAATAGGTAGCAATGAAACTACCTTGTAGTTTGATGAAATAGTCTCAGCCTTGCTGATGGAGGAGATGAGACAGAAAAATATGGAGAGCCAAAATGGTGATGCCTTGTCTATATGAGGATGGTCCCAAAACAAAAACAAAAATAAGTCATCGAGTGGGAGATCTAAATCTAGAGGGAGATCTAAATCTCTAGGAAAACCTATAAAGGTGGTGTGCTGGAAATGCGGAAAGGAAGGCCACTTCAAAAGGGACTATAAATCTAAAGCCCCTGACAAATGAAAGGGATCTGATGAGGCTCCTTTTGTAGAGGTGAAAACCACCTCAGATGAAGGTGGGGATGTGTACTTGGCTTCTTCAAGTACACATGTAGATCATGAGGTATGGTTGATTGACTTAGGTGCATCCTTTCACTTCACTCCCCATAAAGAGTGGTTCTATGAGTATGAGAAATATGATGGTGGTGATGTCTTCTTAAGGGATGACAGGAAGGCTAGAATCATTGGTCGTGGAAAAGTAAAGTTGAAGCTGCAAGGTGGAAGGGTTAGAACACTTCCAGGTGTTCTGCATATTCCTGCATTAGCTAGAAATCTGATTTCTGTTAGTAAGCTGGATGATGCAGGTGTAAAAAATTGTTCGAGAAGGATACCTGCAAGATGGTTTGGGGAGCACTGGTATTTATGTGGGGAGTTTGGATTGGAACTCTGTACAAGCTGCAAGGTAGCACTGTTGTTGATGGGTGCAATAGTTCCGTGGTTCCTGAAAATGGAGCAGAAAATCTAGTGGTATCTGGAGAAAAAACCATGATGTGGCATCAAAGGCTTGGACATATTGGAGAGTAGGGCCTTCCAATACTTCATGGTAAAGGTATGGTAGAAAGTATGAGTAATAGCTTTTTGGATTTTGATTTCTGTGAAAATTGTGTATACGGGAAGCAGAATCGAGTGAGTTTCCCCTCTGGTGGTAAGAGGGTGAAACAGATATTAGAGCTTGTGCATAGTGATGTGTTTGGACCTATGAAGGTTCCATCACTAGGTAAGTTTGTGTACTATGTATCATTTATAGATGAATTCTCAAGGAATACATGGATATATTTCCTTAAGAAGAAATTTTAAGTCTTTGACAGGTTTAAAGAATTTAAGGCTCTAGTGGAAAACCAGATAGAGAAGAAGATAAAGGTGTTGAGGACAGATAATGGTGGAGAGTTTTGCAGTAAGGAATTTGAAGAATTCTGCAAGAAGTGTGGTATAGCACGGCAGAAGGCTACTCCATATACACCTCAGCAACATGGAGTTGCAGAAAGAATGAACAAGACGTTGATGGAAAGGGCAAGAAGCATGCTTAGTGGTGCCGAGTTAGGACAGGAATTCTGGCAGAGGTGGTGGATACTACATGCTACCTGGTCAACAGGTCACCTTCATCAGCGTTGGAGGATAAGACTCCACAAGAGGTATGGACTGGTAAGAAACCCTCTCTTTCACATCTGAGGGTATTTGGATGTGATGCATATGTACATGTTCCAAAGGAGAAACGAACCAAGTTGGATAGTAAATCTGAAAAGTGCATCTTTATTGGGTATAAGGATGGTTTAAAGGGTTATAAGCTTTGGAACCTAGTCACACAGAAGGTTGTGTACAGCCGAGATGTGGTGTTTGGAGAGGTAAAACATGTTATTAAACATGAATTCCAACCAAAGGAACCTAAGAAGATAGAACTTGAGCTAAAGGAGGAAGAATCAGACTCTATAGCAGAGGAGGAATCAAAAGATGAAGAGCCACAAACTCTGGCTGTGAGAAGATCAGTTCGAGAAAGAAGGAAACCAGAAAGGTATAGTCCATCTACTTTCTGTTCAAATTTTTCTTTGTCTGTTACTGATCATGGTCCCAGAACTGTGAAGGAAGTAGTGGATTCAGAGGATGGAAAACTCTGGAAAGAGGCCATGGTTGATGAAATGGCATCTTTGCACAAAAATGAGGCTTGGGATCTGGTGGAGTTGCCGGCTAGAAGGAAACCCATTAGCAGCAAATGGATGTTCAAAAGGAAGACAAATGCAGAAGGAAAAGTGGAGAAATACAAAGCTCGGTTGGTAGCAAAAGGTTATTCCCAGGTGCCGGGAATTGATTGTGGTGATATTTTTTCTCCTGTTGCCAGGTAACTTCTATTAGATTACTTTTATCTGTTGTTGTTGCTTTTGATTTTGAGGTAGAACAAATGGATGTGAAGACAACATTTCTTCATGGGGATCTGGAAGAGGAGATCTACATGAAGAAACCTGAAGGCTTTGCGGTGAAGGGTAAGAAAGAACTGGTGTGTAAGTTAAAGAAGTCTCTGTATGGGTTAAAACAGTCACCAAGGATCTGGTATCAGAAATTTGATACATTTATACGGGGACTTGGCTTCACCAGAAGCAAAGTAGATCACTGTGTGTATTTTAAATTAATTGGTGATCGTGTTATTTATTTGGTCTTGTATGTGGATGATATGTTGCTGGTTGGAAATGACAGAAATTATCCAGGATTTGAAGACCCAATTGTCCTCCAAATTCAACATGAAATATCTTGGTGCTGCAAACTATATTTTGGGCATGGAAATTAAAAGAGATTGTGCAAAGAGGAAGCTCTGGTTAAACCAGAGGAAGTATGTTGAGGCAATACTGCAAAGGTTTAGTATGCAGGATAGTAAACCGGCGAAGGTTCCTATTCCTATAGGTGTGAGGTTATCTACTGAAAAGTGTCCCAAGACACAAGAAGAGGAAGAGGACATGTCCCGTGTTCCATATGCAAGTGCAGTTAGTAGCCTGATGTATGCAATGGTCTATACTAGACCAGACATTGCACATGCAGTGGGACTATTGAGCAAGTTTATGTCAAAACCAGGGAAGGAGCACTGGACAGTAGTGAAGTGGGTTTTCAGGTATTTGTGTGGCACTAGTGATTATGGTTTGTGCTACCAAAGAAGACCAAGATTGGACAGAGTGTTGGATATTCATGGCTTTGTTGATGCAGACTGGGCTAAAGATCTGGATCAAAGAAGATCTACAAGTGGGTATGTGTTTAACTTATTTGGAGGTGCAGTCAGTTGGATGAGTAAGAAACAATCTGTACTGGCACTGTCAACTACAGAGGCAGAATACATGGCAGCCACTCATGCAAGCAAGGAAGAAGTTTGGTTGCAGATATTGTGTTCAAGTATGGGGTTAGTACAGGAAGCTATAAGGATAGACTCTGACATCCAAAATGCAATTTTCTTGGCAAAGAACCCCGCATATCATTCAAAGACAAAGCACATTGATGTTCATTATCACTTTGTGAGGGATATGATAGAAGAAAAAAAGGTGTTGCTGGTAAAGGTGGACACTTTGAAGAATACTGCAGATGCATTGACAAAATCTGTGAGCTCTCAGAAGTTCTCTTGGTGTAGAGAGACAATGGGCATTTCAGGGTTGGAAAAATGACTAAACTCTCTTGTGGCCCCCTGTGGAAATAAAACAACAAGTGGGAAAATGTTGGGTTGTGTTATATTCTTTCCACATATTTAACAGGGGGTTTGAAGGGCACCTGTAACCCCAATTTATGGGGTCTGGGGCAATGCCTCGGAAAATTTTGGTTTTGGACCCTATGTTAGGTTGGGCGGACCCACCTATGGTTTTGTGCATGATTTTCGCACATGTTTTTTGGACACGATGGCTTTCGGTCCATGGTATTGGACGTGATGATTTTCAGTCCATGGTATTGGATGCTTCGGCATGTATAAATATGTATTGTAACATTGAAAGGAACGTAATGAAAAATCAAGCTGGTAGTCCCGGTTTTGGGATCTAGGGGAAAATATCTATGTATATGTGTTTTATGTGTTATGATCTCGCATTGTTTATTTTCTTTGTTTCAAAATTCTTATGTAGATAATTTATGTATGGGGTTAAAACCTACAACCTGGGCTCCTCTATCTTCCAGAACTATGCAATGGAAAAATCAGTGTTTAATCCCTCAGCCTGGCTCCCTGATCTCCCCAACTGCGTAATGTTCTTTCACATTCCAAGCCTAAATTGCATCTTTCACAGTCTTAAGTCTCAAGATTGACCCTTGACTACCTAAGTTGCGCAATTATGTAGTCATTGAGCCTCTTCCTCGGCTTGCCACCCAGTTATGGCTCAATTAGTGGATCATCATGCAACATCTTAGACTAGGGTTTATTGGACTGATTTCATCTTGTCGTGAGTGGATTGCAGCCATAGGAACTCTATAATTTTGTGGCAAGATGATGAAGAAGGAAATGGAGAAGGAGTACATGCTAGAAGACATATATGGAACTGAAGAGATCAGATGGCCATCAGGCGAGAAGATGAAGGAACACTAGATTACAATAGAAGATCAAAGATCAGGACCGCATGAAAACTCCATTTTATTCATAACCTTTTGTAGGGTGGATATGAAGAACAAAGCATGTATCTCATGAAGATGAAGCATTGCACATCTATTATTGAAGACAAAGGAGCAGTAAGAATGGATTGACATTTATATATCATCAAGAAGTCTTTGTCAGCAGTGGCATGTCATGAATCATCATAAGCCACATAATTCTTATGGATTATGTAATTTCTTATTCAAAAATGTATTGTAAAGTGGAATTCCAAATACGAAGAATCATGTAAAGTTGAAAAGTCATACGAATTCAAATAGTCATGAGGGTAGTCGAAGAGTCACATGGGAGGTGAAGCATCACCCCATTGGTTATATATACACCCTCATTGTATGAGAAAATGACTTTTCACCTTGCCTCCTCCTGCAAAGCACAAGAGAGAGAAGCTAGTTCTTTTTGGGATCAAGGAGTGACTCCAACACTCCACTATTGCGCTAGTGGTATTCGAGGTATATGTGTGTCTTGTCACTTTTACTTAATACTTAAATGCTAATGGTCGAAACGTTTTAATGAATGGATTGTGAATATTTGTAACACTGCTTTTTGAATATTTATGATTCATGTTTGCTTTCACTTGTGCTAAATTAGTTGAACTATTTCGATTATTTTAATTCTTATCTAATTTATAATGTGTTGTAATGGTGGTTATAATTCTTGCATCCTTGTGGACTATTTCGTTGGATGTTAGACAGAGATTTCTTGTTTATAATGGTTGTAATGATTGTCGCATCTTGGTGGACTATTCTGCTAGATGTTAGATGGATATCTTTTGTGTGTGTCTCTCTCTACTAGGGTGGTACTATTACCTCTCTCCTAGAGGTTCACTTTCCTTTCCCTTCGCAATATAAGAATCTTGATACACATACAACCGAACACTCACTGGGAATATTCACTTGCTGATACGAGATTACATGTATGTAACTCTCTTGTGATAAGTTGTGTAGCCAAGGAAAACCTACAAGACTACATGGAAGTCAAGTTGATATCCAGGATAGGGCTCCTATTCCAAATGGTGTGAGGTCTAATCAGGACTTCATATCAAGGACACCCCCTTGGTTGACATATTTCCAGCACCGTTAACAAATTGTGCTAGAAAGAGGGACAGATGACAAGTTGTGCATGTTCAGTATATTTTGAATCTCTTATCATAAATGGCCCATCCTTAAATCATATTCCCAAGGTGTTTTTACAACCTATCCCATGGTAAACTAGTAATCCATGATGTGCCTCTTTATCACTTGTCTCAATTGAAATTTAATGGTGAGGATGGAACATCCATAACCAAGAACATTTCTAATTTGCTTAAATTTTGTGAACATTACGAAATCAATAATGAAGATTTTTCTTGTGTGTCTTTGTTCCTAATCCTTGAAGGTCATTTTAATCGATGGTGTCATACCTTATCGTACAATTCCATCCATTATTTTCATCATTTCCTTAAGGATATTTATGAAGCCTTTGATATGTATGATTACCAAGATGTTCTTAAAAGAACTAATCAACTAAGAATGAAGCCTAATGAATCAATTGAGTATTTGTTTCATCGATTCCTTCAGCTTTGTTATGAATTTCCTGAAGAAGACACAAACTGGGATTTTATTAAGAAAAATTTTGAGCGTTTGGTTCACATCTCTCTACATGGTGAATCTAAACCTCCTAATGTTTCTACTTACCCAACTCTTATAAAAAATGAGACGCTTCTAAGTTTAGAGGAGGAACCTACAATTCCTTTTGTTTCTTGTCCTCCTCCCTTTTCAGTTTTGATGTGGGTTCCTCCTTGCGATGATAATAAATTTGGTATATATGCTCATCAAATTCCTAATCCATCTTCTCATTCTTCTTCTGCTTTTCATGACTCAGATTCAATGGAGGAAATCCCATAATGGCTCATGAAGCCCATGGTGAAGACTAACTCCTCCATTTCACAAGATGATGGTACTATTCATAACTTTAGTCTCGAATCTGATATAGATTTCTTTATCCTCTATCTTCTACATGCCATGATTGTTTGTACCATGATCAGCCCAATCAATCGACTCCACCAGCTAGTTTTCCACACTCTCTTGATTTGTGAGTTGTTGGTTCAAATTGCGATTAGATACAAGGTAGTCACAGTACACAAGTAGATGAGCAAGAAGGTGAATATGCTTTCAATATTTCTTCTCTTTTCAAAATCCTCCATGTGAAGATGATTTGCTTCCATTCTTGGATGATTTTCAATCTCCTAATCTCGTTAGTGAATCAAATGAAAAAAATTCTTACAATCAATCTGTAGCCTTGGGAAACAATCATTTTGGTGGTGATAATTTCGTTAACGTAAGTGATGAAGAATACCCAAGTGCACCAATTGATCTTTCGGTTTCTCGTGAATATTTTAATTTAGATCTAGAATCTAATTTGGTCAAAGAATATTCTTTTATCGAAACTTTCTCTTCATCTCACTATCCCTTGTGCTTTACCGTTTGCAATGCATCTACTTGAGACGAAGATACTGCATGCTCTTCAATGTATTCGTCCAATAAGTTAACTTTTCAATCAGAATAAGGTGGTGAGATTATTAATGATGAAAATGAAAATAATCAAATCACCGAGTACTCTTTCCATCCCTCATCATCTCTTCTCTTGCATGAAGACAACTCTTCAAATCAACTTTCTCATGAAATTTCTCCATTTGTTGTGGGGAAAAATGCCTATGCAGGACGATCCTATCCACCTAAGGTGTGGCAGTGCCTTAGCAACAAACAAAAACAACTATTCTAGTATTCTTCCTTTATGAATTAAGAATGAAGAGAGATGGACGGACTAACCGGTGTCTTCCATTTGTCCCTCGATCTGGTTTCTCTTCTCTTTGAGAGTTCCCAGCTACTTGCCTTCTCGCTCACCCAGCTTCAACAGGTTCCTGCAAGATCACAAGAAGAGAACACTACACAAAGACATAGATTCATATTCATAACTAGTTCAGGATTAGAAATAAACTAAACATACTAATGCAATCATACATCAAAGATACATCAGTATATAGGAGAAACCAAGATAGCTTTATTGATGAATAACAAGGTTCAGGAGGAGATACAACCAAGAGGGCTCCAATCCAGCATCTCCTTCCCAGCAAATGAAATTCCTATCTTCACCTTCCTTCAAAGCATTAAGCACCCAATGATTCCAATCTCAAACCAACAACAATTCTTTGCAATAACAAAATTCCAGCCTCTAGATCTCATGGAGGAGAGATCCATATATAGATGTTTGGAGAGAGGATGAGTCAGCTTGGGATCTGACTAGTGTCCTCTCCCTTATCAGTTCTTGCTTCCACTTGGAGACTAAGAGCCTCTTACTCATCACTAGTCGAATTCCTTGAGGCAAGTGTCATTGGAGAAGATTCTGGAAGCTTCCAGGGTCTTTCCACCTCGTTGAATGAACTTTCCATTTGTCACTTCCTGCTCAGCGCACCCTGGTAGTGCTTCTACCTGCGTTGCAGTGCACCTAGCCAGTGCAATCTCTGCATTTCAGCGCAGATAGCTAGTGGAGCCTCTAAATTGATCCTGAATTGACTTGTTTTTGAGCAGTTTCTGGTGGAGAACTTCTGGGAATTGCTGTGGTTTGTTAGCCTTGTTCCTCTAGGGGTAGGAACAACATGTTTAGGGACTTTGGATCCCTTGGATTATGGAAATTTCATGCTCAATGTTGTAAGGCACAAAAATGTCTATAATTCATACATCTTCAGCTTTGCGATCAGAATAATCTTTCAATTTGAGTAATCTGGTTTTTGAAGTTGAGAAATCCAGTCAAATTAGTGATATATATGGTTGTTGTCTGGTGAGCGGTGGTCTTATTGTTGGCTTGTTGAGGCCTGACCCAGGTTTGGGGTTAATAGCCAAACAAATCCCTGTACTACTAGCCCTTTCGGCAATAGTGTGTAGAGGGCAGACTGAGGTCTCACCCAAAGCAGTATGGGGGGAAGTTGGAACTAGGTTTCTGCACCCCTTGAGATGTCTGAGGGTGTTGGCTTATATGGCCCTGACCCAAGTTCAAAAGAGTTTTTAGCCAAACAAATCCTGCAGCTACTGGCCCTTTCAACAACAGCCCGCGGAGCGCGAACTAAGGTCTCACCTGAGGTAGCAGGGGAGGGTGTTGGAACTAGGTTTCCGCAACCTTGGGATGTCGTGATGTGGTCAAGAGGGTTCGCCAACCTTCCTGTACCAGAGTACCTTCGTGTTACTCTGTACTACTATCGGGCTTTCGCATAGATCCACGCAAGTGCACCTTCTTATTTAATGAAATTGTTATAGATCTGATCTTCTTATTACAGTCTTTACACAATCATTTAACAATATTACCCAGTGCGCATTACTATCATTCATAAAGACAGGCTAAAACTCATATAACAGATGCATAAACCAGAATATAATCAGATCTGTAATAACTCAGAATCATCACAATGTTTCAGAACCAACTTATCTTTATTGATATCTTTGTTTTAGTACAATCTTCTCTCTGTCCTACGCACACAGTTGCAGGGATCCATGCACACAGTTGTGGACTCTATCGAGCCTCCACGCACGTAATTCTAGAGCCTTTATCTACCCACTAGCACCCTTGACTCGAACTTACAGACGCAGAACACCGATTACTTTCACCAACCCATAACACATCAGATCTAGTCAAAAAAACTACTTTCTACCCTTAGAGCCTCGCTTCCAATTATTCTATATTATTTTTGGGCGGAAAACCCCTTGACTCGACCTATTACATTTCGCACTCTGCCCATTTTAGAGATTTACAATATTATTACCCTAACTTCTATGTTTTATCCCCCAAAACCGTTATGTGGGGCCTCCGCTATCCAACAAGCCCCCAACACAATAATCGTGACTCGTCCCGAATCACTCATCAGTGCGGCAATATGTGTTTCCTAGGCTTCGCGGTCCACCATCCCTATGAGTGATGCACTTCGTTCTGCTACTTCCTCTTTATTTCGTGCAACTCTTCTTCTAGCTCCTGCTCCATTGCCTCCACTCATTTGTGCAATCGATGATGCTCATTCTTCTCTGCTTGGTTAACACAGAGCAACCCCTCATAGGATTTTAGCTCAAGCTAGGGTGCTGCATACGGGAACTCTTCATGCCAACGCAGCAAGTTTCCAATTTTTAGTCTCCTTTACACACTATCTATTGTTGCCTGTGTTGCAATTTTGCAAGACAATTGTTGCTGTCCGCGCGATCCCAATCTTCAAGGTGCACTAGATACGAACTATTAACTACAATTCCATCCTTTATCTTCATATTTACAATCTTTCCCTTATCTTTTATGGTTCACCGTCTAGCCCATAGGTTAGGTAGCGACATCCGAACTAGTTCTGCTTCATGTCTAAGAATTTCCAGCACATCCCCTACCGTTTGTGCTGAACTTTGTGCGGTGCCTGCGACCGTCGAAACCATACTATCCAGAAATTCTTGCATCTTCATTGGCCATATCACAACCTTTGGGCTTACTCCTTGAGCATAAATAATGAACAGTTCCATATTGGCGGGAAGGCACAATAGCTTAATTTCCTCAAAATCGCAGATCATTCACTGGATGCCCCCCTGTGCTTTATAAGCGTTTCGAAATTTAAATTCATCAGTTCCCTCATTTTCTGGTGCCGTAACATTAAGCCTGCGGCAAATCGTTCCAGATCTAGCTCGTATTGCATCTCTTAATTGCCCGCCGCCCGCTCCCTTTTTCCATAACTCAGATATCTTGTCATGAATAGTGTCAGCAACGGTCACCTCTCTGCTTTTCCACACAACAACGTAGCCCCTTCTATACAACCACGACCCTTGTGACTTACCAATTCTACGTGCCCCCTGATTGTCGCGCATCTCCCCCACAAACTGCTTTAACGTCCCATGCTCTCTTTCAACTACTTGGAGCGGTGAGACTATCCTTTGGTCGGTTAGTCATGCGGTTGGCCCACCCATGTAGAGCTTCAGGCGACTGCCATTTACTCTGCCTGGGAAAGGTTCTCCATTCAGCTTGGCAAGCTGGACCGCGCCCCCATCTGTGACTTCTTGGACTACATAGGGTCCCAACCAATGCATTCGGAGTTTTCCAAGGAATTTCTCGAACTTGCTGTCGTAGAGTAATACTAGATCATTTTCTTTGAATGTGCGCATCTTGATATGGCGATCATGCCAAGCTTTTTCCCGTTGCTTTTGTACCTGCTGATGGAATCTTGCCAGAAACTGTTCCTCCTCAAGTTCTTCCAGTTGTGCAATCCTCTCTTCCAAAGCCGTGTGGTCCACCATGCCTGTCGTCACTGCTATTCGCAAACTAGGTACAATATATTCTGTTGGCATGATGGCTTCCTTGCCATATACTAACCGGAAATGTGTCTAGCCTGTCAACTTCTTTTACGTTGTTCAATATGCCCATAGCACAGCAGGTATGCACAAATCCCAATCGTTCTGCTGCGCATTACATACCTTTTTCAACGCAGTCTCCAAGGTTTTGTTGAAAGCTTCAATGGTCCCATTTTCCTGTGGATGGTACGGTGTGCTTTGTTGATGATATATCTATAACTCTTCAGTGAGCACGCCGATAGTCTCATTCAGGAAATGGGTTCTGCAGTCACTCATTAGAATTTTTGGACATTCAAACCATGTTAACACATTCTTGAACAAAAAATTCGCAGCTGTAGTAGTCGTGCAGTCCTTAACCAGGTGTGCTTCCACCCATCAGGTCAAGTACTCTGCCGCGGTGATGATATAGTGCACCCCCATCTTTCCTGGAGGTGTGATAGGCCCCACAAAATCGATGGCCCATTTCTTGAATGGTTGCAGTGTCATCTGTGGCTTGAGCGGCATCTCATGCCTCTGCGATGGTCTCCCTGTCCATTGACATACGTCGCAGGCCCAACAATACACTTTGGAGTCTTGATGTAGAGTTGGCCACATAGTCCAGCACAAAGAATCTTTTGTGTTGTGGTGTGTCCCACATAATGTCCTCCTGCAACCCCCCCCCATGTGCTTCGGCAAGGATCTACCCTTGCTCAAATTCAAGTACATATCTATGTAATATTTCATCGTTTCCCATCTTGTAGAGATTCCCTGCAATGATAGTAAAGTCTATTGCGCATATCACCAATTCTTTCTTCTGCCGAATGGAATACCCCTGCGGCACGGTTCTTGTGGTTAAGAAGTGGATTATATCCTCAAAATGTCCATCTGCGACGTGTACTACATAAAGTTATGCATCAAGTAGTCCTTCCTCTAACTTTGTGGGCTCTTCACCGTTCTCAATTCGGGACAGGTGATCTAGTCCTACGTTTAGACGTCCTGGCTTTATGACGACTTCGAAATCATATTCTTGAAATAATAGCAACCATCTACAAATGCGCCCCCCCAACACAGACTTATTCACCAGGTATTTTAGTGCAGAGTGATCAGTATACATCTTAAAGTGTCCTCTAAGTAGATAGTAGCAGTATTTTTGGAGCGCGTATACCATCGCTAATCCCTTACTCTCAGTAGTGGAGTATTTATTCTCATCTTTCGACAATTGTCGACTTGCGAATGTGATCGGGTGATCAATTCCTTCCGCTCCTTCCTGTGTGAGTACCGTGCCCAACGTGATACACGATGCATCAACATGCACATGAAATTTGATGTCCCATTTTGGAAAGACCAATATAGGAGCTGATGCCATATTTTCCTTGAGCGTTTCCAGACTTTTGTTACATTCCTCATTCCAGCAATAAGTAGCATCCTTTTTCAACAACTATTCCATCAGTTCTGTGATCTGCGCGTAGCTCTTGATGAATTTTCAATAGTAACCAGTGTGTCCCAGTGTGGCGCGCAGCTGCCTGACACTTCGCAGCTCTTGCAGATTGAGTATGATAGCAATCTTCACTGGGTTTACCATCAGGCCTTGCTACAGACCACATGGCTGAGAAAGTTCCTGAAGGGGATGAGGAAAGTGCACTTCTTTATATTTAGTGCAATCTGGTGTCGTCGGCAAGTATCCAGCATTAACTGTAAGCTCGCGGTATGTTTCTTGACTAGCCCAAATACGATCAAATCATCAAGATATACCTATAAAAACTTATGTATAAATTCCTTGAATACAGCTACCACAACACGCGAGAATATCGGCGGTGTGTTCTTTAGTCCAAAGGGAATCACAGTATACTGAAAACAGCCCCATTCGATAGCAAAAGTTGTTTTACTCCTATCCTCCAACGCAATCTTGATCTGGTGGTACCCCGAGAAACTATCCGTAAAGGAGTAGGCTTCCTGTCCCCCAACATTTTCCAGTACTTCATTTGTAAATGGCATTGGGAATGGATCATTAACACATGCATCATTGAGCTTCCTGAGATCCACACAGATGCAAATTTCTCCCTTCTGTTTTTTCTCCTGTACAACCATAGGACTTACCCAGTCGAATTCCTCCACTAGTTCAATTATGCCTGCTGCAAGCATTTTATCCAATTCTTCATGAACCTTTGCTTTATATTTTGGATTCAACCGATAGGGTCGCTGCTTGACTAGCTTCGCATCCGGCTTCAGAGTTATCTTCATCATTCCTAGGTCGTCGAGGATTCCTTTTAACTCTGTGATTTTGGTCAGGAATAAATCTTGATATTTGCAAAGTAACTCGACAACCTTATCCACTGTTGCATCATCCCAATAGTCCCCAAGCATTGCATGCTTCGGCTCCTCCTTCGTAACAATGTTCAATTGTTTCATTTTCAGCGGCACGGTGATGTCGAGGTCCTCGATCACTAGTCCGCGCACCTCCCGAATCCCCTCCGTTTCTAGAATGTTGATGTTTCTGGGATCATCTTCATCATCTTCAACCTATACGTTGTAACATTCTAGGGCCTGGCTCAACTAGTGCGGCTAGGCTAGCTACACTATTTCTTCTGGTTCCAATGGTACTTTGAAAATGGCGACCTTCACCACTTGCAATGCATCATCAACAATGTCCATCCATTGGTCCTCAAATAAGAATGTTAATAAAAACCCTTCGTGCAAGATATCCCATTCGCCTGTACCATGTCAGAGCTCTGTTTTAGTGTACCTATTCCTTGGGATGACATCCAGGGTATGATAAAATAAGTGTACCCACTACGGTTGGGGCTCTTCTCCATAGGCCTGGGTCCATCTGGTGAGGTGCATGCGCAGGTCATCCCATCCATTGTATTTCTCAGTTATTCATAGTTCTGGCTTCCCAAACCTTATCTGCACCATCTGTCTGTAGCTGGGTCAGTCATCAAAGGTTCCTTCATGTGTTCCCCACCAATGTTTAGGCATCATGCACAATGCCCATTCTAATGCATCGAACCGTTGGTGCTCTGGTATCGCGCTCTCAAACGTGGTTAGGAATTCATGTACCGCTGTAAACCCATCATACATCAGTAGTTCTTGATCCTGAGCTTTTACACAATACAACGACCTAGTCATCATGTTGCATTTCAACGTTGTTACATCTGAAATCTGCAGTGCAGGACTCTGCATGCTCCCACGACATTCTTCCTTCTACAGTCGAATTGACCCAATCTTGGTTTCGTGCAGTGATCTTGTAGATACAATCCATTTCATCATCACTTCCTTCGTCACACATGGGTTCAGTGTAGCGCGCTCCTTCAGCCGGGTCTAGCAGGATGACTATGCGAAGTGACTTCTTCTCAAATATCATTTTCCGTTTCTTTAAATTAATGAACCCATTCATATTTGTGGCCCAATCTATCCCTAACAACGCGGGGTAAGGGCTACTGTCATCCAGGACTTCTATTACCTCAAAGTTCATTTTTGTGCTCGCGCCTTCTATATCTACTGTGATTCCTTGCAGTCTCCCCATGGGCATGATCTTCTGTTGGTTTACCATCCGCAATTGAATAGGAGACCATTGTAGTGTGGGCTTGCCAATGTGCTCCCAAGTCTATTTAGGTAGCACGTTTGCATCCAATCCTAAGTCCAGAATGATCTGATCCATCTCGTAATCACCAATATGTGCTGTTAATCACATTTCCCGTCCAGTACGCAAAGCATGCCTCCCTAATTTTCGGACCACGTGAGGTTCACCTAACCCTGCGCACCTAGTTATCAACTCTTGTAATCCTTTAACCGCCTTATTGTCGCGAAGCAATTTCATGAATGCCTCTAAAAGGTAGTTATCATCAAGGGATCCCTTTCCGGCTAGGGTTGATCCTTACTACCTAGGGTAGAGACCTCCATGAAGCTCTTCCTAGCTTCCAGACATGTCTCCTTGCGAACCCCTACGTCTTCCTTAGTTAGTTTCCCCTTATCCTCCCCTGTGGCTGCGCCACTTCTAAGCATCATGTTCATGTTGGGGTCTTCCTCGTGTGGTTCAGACCTCATCATTTGGATGTTCTGCGTCACCGTAGGTTGTGCTACCCTTTTCTCACGGATCTACGTTATCAGTGTAGGGAAATCTATCATTTCATGATCGAACTGCTCGCAGTAGGGGCATGATATTCTAGTTGGGTTGGTACAATCTCGAGCGTAGTGCCCTGGTCCTCCGCAGTTGTAACAGATTAGCTACCTGCGGCCCCTTCTTGGCCCCATTCCTCCCCATCCTCAGCCTCTCCCCTGAAACCCACCACGTGCTATCGTCGTCGCTGGATCCTGACCTCATGCCTCGATCTGCATCCTATAGGCTTGTGTTCGATCCATCAATAATTCATAACTACGGAAATATCATTCATCGTGGCCCACTGATCTACAAAAATTACAAAATAGCTACTGGGGGGTCTGGGTAAACTTTTGCAGTAAGTGACAGTTGTATGTGTTGTGCTTTCCTCCCACCTGACAGATTGTGCACCAGAGCAAGGGTGTCGCTCTTGGCCCCGCTTGTGCCTCTGGTCACAATGGCATTAGTCTCCCCATTTTCAAGTAGTTTGTGAATATTAGACAATGATCCTTATCCTATTCCTGGCCTTTACACTTTATGCACCACACCTCCTCACGCACTTCTAGCCTAGGCACCTTCTCCTATTTCAGACTCTGCATCTCCAAGCATAGATTTTGTATTTGCGCGTGGATCTATTGAACTCACAACCTAGGATCCTATATTGGAGTCTCATGCAACCTCATCTATATTTCTAATGCTTCAGCCTAGGTCGAGATCTTCTGCTGTGACAGTGCTTTCCTTAGGTGTGGCATTAAAGATGCCACAAACCACGCGTGGTGTTGTGCATCCGTTAGTGTCATGTTAGCCTCTCAGATCGTACTCTTTAGTCTCTGATCCAGATCCCAATGGGTTTCTCCTGGCAGCATCACGATCTCCTTTAATCCTATGATCGACTGCATCTATGATTTTTAGCGCCTCCCAAATCTCTACTATTCCGGCATTTGGGTGATCGCTAGAGTGCTTGATATACCAAGTCAGCACGCAATCTTGTAGTGCACTTACTAGGGTAGCTTTTTTAATATTATCATTGGTAACTCCATGTGCTTCCCACACTACCCTTACTACGAACCAAAACTATTCTAGATCTTCACTACCTAGTCCTTTGAATACATGCAACTTGATCACATTCACCATGCTAAACTTTTGGTTTGCGTGCAGGTGTGTTAAGGCCACCTACGAACTTGTATCGCTTTTGATCCAATCAGTCTTCAATCTCTTTTTTCGTAGGGTTCCAAACTTCTGACATCAAACATCCCTTAGGAAAATCCCGGTCCGGGCAACGGAACCATTTGTTGGCTTATTGGGCCATGACCCAAGTTCGGAAGAGTTTTTAGCCAAACAAATCCCGCAACTACCAGCCCTTTCGGCAACAGCCCACGGAGCGTGGACTGAGGTCTCACCCAAGGTAGTAGGTGAGGGTGCTGGAACTAGGTTGCCACACCCTTTGGATGTCTTGATGTGGTCGGGAGGGTTCGCGAACCTTCCCATACCTTCATGTTACTCTGTACTGCTATCGAGCTTTCGCGTAGATCCGCGTAGGTGCACCTTCTTATTTAATGAAATTATTACAGATATGATCTTCTTATTACATTCTTTAAGCAATCATTTAACAATATTACCCAACGTGCATTACTATCATTCATAAAGACAGGCTAAAACTCATATAACGGATGCATAAACCAGAATATAACCAAATCCGTAATAACTCAGAATCATCACAATGTTTCAGAACCAACTTATCTTTATTAATATCTTTGTTTCAGTACAATCTTCTCTCTGTCCTGCGCACACAGCTGCAGGGGTCCGTGAACATAGCTACAGACTCTATTATTCCTCTGTGCACATAGCTGCGGAGCCTCTATCTACCCACTAACACTCTTGACTCGAACTTACAGACGCAAAACACCGATTACTTTCACCAACCCATAACACATCAGATCTAGTCAAGCAAAACTACTTTCTACCCTTAGAGCCTCGCTCTATTTATACATTCCCATGGTCCGTGGACCATGGGCAGGCCGACTTACTTCCAATTATTCTATATTATTTTTGGGCGGACAACCCCTTGACTCGACCTATTACATTTCGCGCTCCGTGCATTTCAAAGATTTACAATATTATTACCCTAACTTCTAGGTTTTAAGCCCCAAAACCATTACGTGGGGCCTCCGCTATCCAACAGAGGGGTTGATTTAGTCCAACTATGAATACTTCCACGTAGGTTATTTTGTGCACTTTCCTAGTCTGTCACGCCTTCGTGGCCTTGTTATATTTGTCTTTGTGCAGCCCTAACCAAGGGATGTAGGGCTTTCGCGCTGCTAGAGCAGCGATCTACATTATTTCCCCAAGTCACACCGCGGATCTTACTTATCTTCTTATAACAATTAGTTATCTTCACGTAAACAAACATGTTATATTATATTCACTTATTCAGCACATTCATATAAGTTCGCGCAACAAATAAACAGTAAACTTGCAATCATACCCATTATACTTCAATGCATAAAACAGGAAAAGATACATTGAAATATTGTAAAACTTCTCTTTATTAATGCTTCAATCGGTTACAGACCCAACCTGCCCTGCGCACTTAGTTGTAGGGGTTTGTGCACTTAGCTGTGGACTACTAGGCCTCTACACACTCAGCTGCATAGCCTTCTCCTACTCTACGACCCAAAGACACAACTCTATACTTAGACTCAATGCTCCCTTATTAGATCTTCCATTGATTGATTCCTCTATATCCTTTTCTCTTTACACTTAGAGCCTCGCTCTATTTATACAATCCCATGGTCCACGAACCATGGGTAGATCTAGCAAACCGACATTACATTACAAAAATGAGGGCAGACAACCCTCTAACTCATTTACCATCTTCACGCTTCGTACCCACAAATCGCAGAGTCTTTACATCGGACTTAGTCAAAACTTGGGCTTTAAGCCCCAAAACTTTCATTGGGGGGATCCCATGCCCAACAAGCCCCCAACACAAACATCTTGACTCACCCTCGAGTCACTCTATCGGTACGGGATCTTCATGCGAAGACCTCCCAGCTTTGCTCGAACTGCTGCAAGGTTGACAGTGCACTGAGTGGCTACCTACCGTATCTCCTGTACGCGTAGTTCTGAGACCGTGGTTTCAGAACTACTCCCCTGTATCTGTTCATGTGTTCCATGCATTTGCGCAAGATTACCTTCAATTGTGGTGGTGATTACGAAGGCCTTGTCAATCCAAGGCTAAACACGTTCCTTCAAAACCACTTTTATGTGTCACGCTGCGTCTACTTGCTCCTTAATCGCTTTGGTCTGTTGCATTCGCGCGAACCTCTATGTGAGGGCCACCATCTGCACAATCCCTTTGATGTTTTCATACTATTGTTGTAGCTCACATACCTCTATTTCTAAGTGATGTATGTTCGGGTCCTCCTGTAGATTGGTGAGGACCTCGTTCTTCCAACATTTTGGTGCAGTTCCTCACTGCACTACTGATCTCCTTCATCCCTGATGTAATGGCGTTGGCACGCTATTCCCTTACCTCTGGAGGATTTGAAGGTTGTGCCTTCAACCGTAACTTTTCTATCTGAAGGTTCAGCTCTAGCTGAACCTTGGCCATTTATTCTCGCGCACCCCTGCTACTAATCTCTAGATGCGCGCCTCTGCTGGTGCTTCTGCTGGGATGGCAAGCTCAGGGACCATCTGGTAGGCTTCTTCAATTACCTGTACTAACTGCCTATTCTAAGACACAACCTCATCGCGTTGCAAGCTCAACTACTCCATGTTGATCCTTTGTTCACTCAACACCTACAGCGTGTGGCTCTCCCTAGCCTGCAATTCTGCAGTAATTCCATCCTGCAGAACATAGAGCATCTCTCGAGCAAGCGCGGCCATGTTGATCCCTATTCTTTTCAATGTACTGACCGTAGGCCTATCGGCCTCATTTTTTGTAACCAGTGCCCCTTCTAGTAGCACCATTGCATTGGTCATATGAGTGCGCAACATTTCCTTGGCTGCGGTTGTTCCTACTACGACGCTGGTCAAGAGAGTACCAGCCTGATGAGTGCGCACCTGAAATTATTGAATCTGTTCTCAAAGGGCCCCCAACACAATCCAATTCTCCTCCACAAAGTTTTGGAGGGCCTCTGTGGTGACATCGTGCACCATCTCTCCTATATCATGTAGATCCCCCTCAGTAAGGGTTATCGAGTCGATATACATCTTAAACGCTTTTACCTTCTTACGCGACCCCATCTGCTCTCTCGAGTGTTGGCGCTTCAATTGTGTTGACATTGTTTGTGGGCCTGTACCGCCCTCCTCTATCTATGTTTCCATCTCTTGCTCTTGCTCAGGAGAAGGCGACTTCTAGCCCTCGTGCTCTGTTGCTGCTGCCTTCTATGGTTCTGCTATGGCCTTCTGTTGTTCTGTTGCTGTCTACGCAACATCCCATGCCTCCTCTGCCTTTTCTGCTGCTGCTTCTTTTCTTCTGTTTTCCACCAACTGTGCCACGCACAGTTTTGCCTCCTCCTTCTATTTTTCCACAGCAGACTTTTCCACCGCAGAGATGTCTGGAGCGCGCCATTCTGACAGCCATGTCTCAAGTACATTGAAGATCACATCATCTGTGGCTATATAAGGTAGTTCGTTCCACTTCTTTGCAAGGTCCTTGCACGCCCTGAGGTAGATGTGATGAAAGTCCACTTTAAACTCTGTGAAACTTTGTAGGCTATTGTAGACAGTGGGTGGTAACCGTGGATTGTGGTTAATCCCCATTTTGTTGTTCATCTCCATGAACACCCATAATATTTTACTGTCTTAGATCTGGTGTGCATCTTCAATGGCCCATAGCGAAGCATACTTCACGGCCTCCGGGACATCCCTTACAATTGTGGGGAACTGGCTATCCTCAGGTAATTCCCCAGCCACCAACACTATGGACAGTAGAAGCCATGCATAGTGGAAGGTTTTCCCTTATTCTTGTGCCTCACGGAAATTCTCCAGGAACTCCTTGCATAAGAATTTGGACCAGATAAGCTAGACCCCCTCTACACACTATTTGGCAAGTGCAACCACTGGCATGGGCACCTCATCCGTGTGGCACTTCTGCATGACCTTACCTGCTAGTATTTGAGTCCCAACTCTGACTGCCTTGTTGTTGATACTGGAGATTGCGTAGCCCCTATTTTTCTTCTCAAGCTTGTATTTCTTTTTCATGGCCTCTACGATGGCCAAATCACTTCTTTTACCCTTTGAAATGTCTGCGGGGTATTCTCCTTTACATGGGAGTCAAGTAATTCGATGGATCAGGTGGTCCGTGATGGGGATGAGCTCCTCCAGCCACAAACACCCACCATGCACTAGGCAGAGTAGCTACCTGATGACGAAGATAGTTACTAGGGTGCAATGGTAATGTGGCACCCATAGCAAGTTCAACAACCCTGCCTTTTCAACCCCATGCAACCATTTGCGCAACTCCAACTCTATAAGTCCCATCACGGTGTGTGTCTTTGGCTTCATGAGGTGCACAGTCACCAAGTGAGGGAATTTCTCATGGTCAGCCAGATCCCAGTCTTCAAACTTTAAGCTCGGCACCCTTCCCAAGTGCGTTCCCTCAAAAATGATATCGTTCGGGAGGAACGGGGTCTGTAGAGAGCTCTTACTCTCATCAAGGTCCTTGGGCACCTTTGCCTTCCCCTTCCGTAGAGGGACATACGCGGGCAGCTTGGTTAGAGGGACCGCACCCTCAGTTACGTCCTCCATGCCCTCGTCCTCATCCTCTTTGATTATGATATCCTCCAGGTCTTCTTCCTCCTCATCAGTTTCCAGGTTAACTGCTTTCCCTTTCTCTTCCATTGTTAATCTAGTTCGCAGCGAGTTTCTAGGGGACACATGCACCAAAATCATGGGTTGTTTATCTTTCTCTAGTTTTTTCATGCACGGTGATTTAAGGAATTCTGCAACAATCCCAGTGCTCTCAGGGGCATCTTCTATGGTCATGACTTGCGCGGCTTCTTCGGCGGTCATTTCTGTGATTTCCCTGGCTTCTTCAGATGTTGCCATCTTGTTTGTCCAAAAATCTCTCAACTGTTCAATCACGTGCTCAACCAACACTCTCCACAGGAAAAATAGGTCTCGGTTTAAAATACTGAGGGCACACGACAACTCAATTCACAAATGACCAAGTGTTGTTTGTTGGGCAACCCTTTGCAATTTATAGCACCTTTTGAATTTGAATACGACCATTCCCCCCAAATCTGTTCCATTAATGCTCCCTTGGCAGCATATTTTCCCAAATCTTGCCCATAAAGCTCGTCTTAAATGCCTGCTGCCCACTCCATTTGGTCTCAAGTCAAGCATCACGTTGTGAATAGTGACTACAATGGTCACTTTCCAACCAACCCGCGTGGCAACACAACCACCCTTACGCGGTCGCAGACCTTGTGACACTTTGCTCCTGCGCACAGCCTCGACATCGCGTAGCTCTCAGCAAGAGTAGTTTATAGTCCTGTGCCTCCTTTCAACTGCCTGGAGCACTAAGATTGTACTTCCCATGGCTAGTTAGGTGGTTGCACCACCTGTATAGGGTTTCAATCGGTCATCCATCACTTTTCCTGGAAAAATACGCTTTTTATTTTTACTGTCTACGTCGTGCACTTTACCATCTGCATCGCACCACCATGGGTGATTCCTTTGGTAATATACAATCCAATCAAGGCATCAATTCGATCAACTCCTGGTGGTAGTCCCTAAATTTGTCATCGTAGTCGTGCACACCCTCTCTTATCACCTCGAATTTATTATCGAGAAAATCCTTCTTTATTTCTTCCTCAAGCTTCTTGACTTCTGCTTCCACCAGAGCGCTTTTCTCCCTTAACCGCACTCTTTCTTTCATGAGTTCTTGGAGCCTAAGATCACCCTTTTGGATTTCTTCCTCAGGTCCCAAGCATTCTCCTTTATTCATTTGCACTATCCCTTCATCCAAGGCTCCGCGAACCATCATATCTACAAGCTCAGCCATGCGCGGACTAGGCATATTATACTCTATTGGGACTATAGTGTGTGCTCCATAGGCCAGCCTAGAAGGCATCTGTCCCGTTAGTTTCTCGCATGTTTTCCTATAAGCCCACAGAACTGTTGGTATGCGCAAGTCCAAATCACTCCCTTGCACATTATATACCTTGTTCAGCGCTTTGCACACTTCGTTAAAGGCTTCTGCGTGGGTAACCTTCTACACACTCGTTCTTTCCACACTTCATCGTCCCAACTAGAGGGACCTTTCATGCAACTGCCTCGTTAACACATGATTATTGACTATGTTTCCGAATGCAAAGTCCATGTGCATCCGCATAGGTTGTTTACCATATGCCTATACCCACCTGGACAGGTGCATGTGTGGACCATCCCGTACATTATTTTTAACTGTTAGTCACATTTGAGGCTTCCCAAAATGCATGTGCATCATTCTCCTACATTCGTGCCAGTCCTCAAAGCTTCCTTGCTGCGTGCCCCACCACCTCACGGGCATAGTGCGTAGAACCCATTTCAAAGCCTCAAAACGTTTTTGTTCCAGCACCTCTCTTTCAAATCTGTTCAAGAAATCATCTACCTCACTTCACCCATCATAAGCAGGCAGATCCCTTACTTCCGTCGATGCATAGCGTAGCGATCTTGTCATCGTGTTACAGTTCAGTGTGGTTACCGCGTGTAACCGGTTCTTCCATCGCTCTATCTCTTCATCCAAATCCAATGTACAGGAGCTTTCGTACTCCCATGAGATTCGTCCATCTGTGGTGGAATTTACCCAATCTTGCTCTCACACGGTTATCTTGTAGATGCAGTTTACGTCATCATCATTTTAATAGTCACGCACTGGCTCAGTGTAGCACTATCCCTTAGTAGGGTCTAAAGGTATGACTACGCGTAGAGACTTTTTCTCAAAAATCATCTTGTGTTTCTTCATATTTATCACCCTGTTCATGTCAGTGGCCCAATCGATTCCTAATATTGTGGGGTAGGGATTGTTGTCATCAACAATATCTATCACTTCAAACTCTGCTAGCACACTTGCCCCTTCAATATCCACGATGATTCCCTGAAATCTCCCCATAGGTATGATCTTTTGTTGGTTCACCATTCACAGCTGGATAGGAGACCATTGCTGCGTAGGCCTTCCCATGTCTGCTTTGGAAAAACGTGCGCGTCCGGCCCTAGGTCCAGAATTACTTGGTTCATCTCATATCCTCCAATCTGCACAGTCAACCTCATTTATCTTCCTATCCTCGTTGCATGCTTTCAAATATTCTGGACTACGCATTGTTCTCCTACCGTGGTTCCAGCGCATCTATTAATGAGTTCCTGTAATCCCTTCACAGCCTTACTGTCGCGCAGTAGCTTCATGCATGTTTCTAGGAATGTCGTGAGCATCGATGGGTCCATTTCTAGATCTGGTCTATCTTTGCTTCCTGAAGTGAAGGCCCCAACAAATATCTTCCTAGCTTCAATGAATGTTTCCTTAGCGCGCTCCAAATCAAACTCTGGTTCTTTCGTCAGAGCCTTGCGAACCCAAGTACTATCTATAGGTTGTTTACCTTTATCATCTCCTGTCGTAATTCCACTTTGGAGCACAAATTTCACATTGAGGTCTTCCTCGTGTGGCTTAGACCTCATCATCTGCAAGTTCTGAGTCGGGGGAGATTGGAGCGCTCCCTTGTCGCGCAGCCTCACTATCAGTGTGGGACAATCCTCCGTCTCATGATCAAAAAAGGTACAATACAGACATGATGGACGTGTTGGATTCATACAATCATGGGCATAATGTCCTGGCCCCCCGCAATTGTAACATATTAGCTTTCCGCGACCTCTTCCAGGTCCTCCTCCACCTCGCCTTGTCCGCGCCCCTAAAATCTGGTTCGCGCCATTCCTACATTCTAGTCAAGGGGCCGCGTTTCGGCCTAAACTCTGTAGGTTGGAGTCCTATCCATCATCAACTCATAGCTTATACAGGTGCACTCATCGTGTCCAACTGATCTACAAAAATTACAAAACAACTGTTGCGAATTTTGTGTGTACTTATGTAACAAATGGCAGTTTTCCATAGCATGCTTTCCTCCTATTTGACAAATCGTGCACCACAAAGTAGGCGTCGCACTAGGTCCTGCTTGGACCTCTCGTCTTAATGGCATCTGTCCTCCTCCCGCGAGGTAATTCATCAACACCAGGTAGTGTTCCTTGTCATTTCCTTGACCCTTGCATTTTACGCACCATACTTCTTCGTGCACTTCTAGGCAAGCTATCCTGTCCTGTTTCAGAGTCTTCATATCAAGGCACAAGTTTTTCAACTGCACGTGGATCTATTGAACTCCCAAGTTAGGATCCTATATCTGGGTCTCATCCAACCTCATCACGATCTCCAAGGCCTCTGCCTGAGTCATTAACCTCTATTGTGACAGTGCGTTCCTTAAATGTGGTGTTAGCGATGCTACAAACCATTCACAGTGTTTTCCATCCGTCAAAGTCATATTAGCTTCGAAAATTGTGCACTTCAGTCTCTGATCCAATTCTCAAGGGGTGTCGCCTGGTAGCATTGTGATCTCTTTAAATCCAATGATCGTCTGCGCCTCTAACTTCAGCCTCCTAAATTCTATATTTAGCGTAATTTGGATATATGTTATCCCCGCATTTGGATTGTCATTAGAATGCTTAATATACCAGGTCAGCGCGTGATCATGCATAGCACTAACTAGCATTGCTTTATTTATATTGTCATCTATAACTCCCTGTGCTTCCCATACAGATTTTATCACGAACCAAAACTGGTCTGGATCTTCATTTCCTACTCCCTTGAACACCAGAAACTTTATTGTGCTTGCCATATTGACTCGTGGTGGTGGTGGAGGTCGTGCAGGCGAAGATGGGGCTGAAGGCGATGAAGTTGATGGTGGTGTCGGTGGGGGTGGTATGTGTGGAATCCTCTACCTTATCAAATTGATCGCACTTCTTGGTGAGACCTTCGCGAGCTCTTCCTCATCCCCTCATCGAGGTGAAATTAAGGTGCTAGTTTCTAGTTCTGCACTTCCTTCATTTCTGTAAATTCTCCCACTTCGCATAGCCCCGAACATCAATGTATTTGTATAATCCACTTTTCAAACAATAGAATTTTAATCCAAGTGTTTAGAGACTTAACATACAACAACATTTGAAAAACGAGAGAAGACAGCAAGGCTGTGGCCTTGTAAAAAAATCGAAATTACATAGTGAACTCCACAAATTGGGTCGCGAATCAAAGAAACCACTCAGCAAACTAGTGGCCTAGGAACCTCGAAAATTTTAATTAAAATTTTGAATTTACTTGCTTCAGATCTAACCTTGAATTCCTCATGAAAACTTCCAAATCTAAGAATTTTGGAACTTTTATAAAATTTTCCAGATTAAAAAATAAATAAATAAATCAAACACCTAGATTGCAAAAGGCTGAATAATATCCTGCAAAATGATGTTGATGAACCCCAGAGATCTAGATCTTACCCTCCAGGGCCTAGATCTGGACTCTATATAGATTTCTCCTTTAGATCTATAGCTACAAGACAACAATAAAACACCGAAATGATATATACAGAGACCAAAAAAACCCCAAGTCAAAAAACCAAAAAATAATTACAAATCTATGTACATGAATGGTAGATCTATCAGATCTAAGGAGTGCGAGTCCAACTCGGCTCCCAAGTCTAATAATCTGAGGCTCTCAATAGCCAGATCTATCAATTTAGCACAGAAAAAATTAAAATTTTTAAATTTTAAAAGAGGTGTTGAGCTAAAAACCCTTCATGCATCACCCATAAAAAATATCTTATGATAAGCCCAAGATCAAATTAAGCTAGGCTCTTTAGAAAACACGGATCGAGAGTTGGCTGGTCCAACTAAAAACTTACTCGAACGCCCAATGATCTAAAAAAATCAATACTTTCCTACAAAACTCAACTCAACCATCAACATAGAGCAAGAAAACAATAATAAAACTCAGACAAATAGAGATACCTACTATTACATTTAGAATTTAGATTATTGTTCAAACCCCAGTGATTGAGAAAGATACCTGTACTCAAAACACTCTTCAGAAGCTATTATCAATGGCAAAAATAAATTACACATGAAAAACAATACATCTTACAGTATTTCCATGAAGTGTAACACCAGTTAAAATTAACCTCAAAGTCTTTCTTTATTATCCGAAAAAGTTTACACAAGAGCTTTTCTCTTAGCACACGATCAAAAGATCGGATCAATTGACTGAAAAATGACCTCCTATTTAAAGATAAATCCTCCAACGGCTAGTTCGAGTGATCCTCATCAAAGAAATCTCAACCGTTAATGAGGATCAAAATTTCTTTTAATCTCATCCATCGAAATTTTAAATTCTTGAGGAAATTTGAATTTTTCAATTAAATGCATTTTAATTAATTCAAAAAATAAATTTTTGAATTAATTTCCTCAAAATTTTGACTTTTACTTAACCTTAGAGACCAAAGGCTTAAAATTTATCAAAATAATTAATTTACCTTAGTCCCTGGACCTCTTAAAATTTAATTTTTAAGGACCGACGAATTTTACCTTCAGAGGATTTAAATTTACCTAGGACCTAGAATTAATTAAATTTATGGCTTATGATTTTAATTAATTTTGTCTAGAATATTTAATTAATTAACCTATGAGGGGAAAAATTATTTTTCCAACCCTCAAAGCACTTTACATCATGTTTTTTTTACATTTTTTACATCTCACGGGGGAAAATCCATTTGTAAAGGACCCTCACAGACTACCCAATTCTGCAACACAAATATAATCTAGCAAACCAAAAAATTTGTAATAAAATAACCTAAACAAATAGTTAGGATTATTCCCAAATCACTTTTACATAGACTCAATCTAGAACACTAGGACTCCCCTAAGATCGCAGTGACAAAATCCATTCTAGCTTTGGGATCTTAGGGGAGTCTTAGTGTTCAATGCGTGATCCTGCAGAGCGCTAACCAGCGTCTCTTTCTTTGTATTGTCATCTGTAACTCCCTGCGCTTCCCATACAGCTATTATCACAGACCAAAATTGGTCCGGATCTTCATTTCCTACTCCCATTTTAGACATCTCTATGCAGATTCCAGTCCTAGCAACGGAACCATTTGTTGGCTTGTTGGGGCCTCACCTAGTTTCGAAGTTAATTAGCCAAATAAATCCCTCTACCACTGTCCCTTTTGACAACACTCCATGGAGCGCAGACTGAGGTCTCACCCGAAGCAGTATGGGGGGATGATGGAACTAGGTTTCTGCACCCTTGAGATGTCTAAGGGGTTGATTTAGTCCAGCTGTGAATACTTCCACGCAGGTTACTTTGTGTACTTTCCTAGCTTGTGATGCCTTCATGACCTTGTTATATTCGTCTTCATGCAGCCCTAACCAGGGGTTGTGGGGCTTTCGTGCTGCTAGAGCAACAATCTGTGCTATTTCCCCAAGTCACACCGTGGATCTTACTTATCTTCTTATAACAGTTAGTTATCTTCGCGTAAACAAATACCTTATATTATATTCACTTATTCAGCACATTCATATAAGTTCGTGGAGCAAATAAATAGTAAACTTGCAATTCATACCCAATATACTTCAATGCATAAAACAAGAAAAGATACACAAAAATATTGTAAAAATTCTCTTTATTAATGCTTCAATCGGTTACAAACCCAACCTGCCCTACATGGGTTTGCACATTCAACGGCGAACTACTAGGCCTCTGCGCACTCAACAGCAGAGCCTTCTCCTACTCTATGACCCAAAGACATGACTCTACACTTAGACTCAATGCTCCCTTATTTGATCTTCCATTGATTGATTCCTGTATATCCTTTTTACTTTACACTTGGAGCCTCGCTTTATTTATACAATCCCATGGTCCACGAACCATGGGTAGATCTCTCAAACCGACATTACATTACAAAAATGAGAGTGGACAACCCTCTGACTCATTTACCATCTTCGTGCTCTGCGCCCACAAATCACGGAGTCTTTACATTGGACTTAGTCAAAACTTGGTCTTTAAGCCCCAAAACTTGCCTTAGGGGGATCCCACACCCAACACTTATTGAAACCAGTGGTAGGAGTTATCCTCAAACCATGCACAATTTGTTTCAATCTTCAAAATGTGACTTTACAATCTTTAAGATTTATGGGACTTGTTAGGAAGTCGAGGAACTTCAACTTCCATTGATGGTTATGTCAAGATTTCGCGACTCTTGTGAGCCCCCCGAACTAAGCCAGATCTGGTTTCTCTTGCACAATCCTTCTCTTTGCATGGTTTCAATCAATGCAAGTTTATTTTGAAAGATTTTTGGTATTTTGGATGTAATCTTTCAAAATTTCAAGATTTTACTTCTGATTGGATTCAAGAATATTATTCAATTGATTCATCTTCATGCAAATCTCTTGCATCAAACTCAAGTTTGGAATATGTTTCTCTCATAAAGTCATGGAATTGTGAATTTGATCATTTCAAAGATGATTTTTTTCCAAAGGAATCATGCCTATTAGATTCATTTCTTAATAGTCATCTCTTGGTTTCTCTTGTGAATTTTATATTGCAACCATTTCCCTTCATCACACCTGAAATCCTCTTGAGTGATAATGAATGCATTATTTTATTACGCGAATCAAATTCTTCCTTGCTCACTATGTCCTAATTGGTCTCATGTGTTTGTTGTTCTGTCATTCCTTTTAAATTATTTTGATGATTACAATGTTTGTACATTTTGTCACCAGTTATAGGAAAATGCTTTGTCACATCCAACATGCAAGGAAGTTGGCTCTATTATTCAAATCATTTTCAGATATTCATTTTGATCTATTTGTGTTAATTACAAATTGGGAATATCATGTTTTAATCAATCCATATGACCATGATTCTGGCTCTGATGACTGTGATCCAACTTACAATTTTCTCATCACATTCAATGATAATTATTTTACATTCTTTGGTTTTCATGGTTTCACATCTCATCCTTCGATTACTTTGCAAATGGTTGAGGCACTTCAGCCTTCATTGATGGTCATGTCAGGCCCTCACTATCTTGACAAGTCGGGTGAATATGACCAGATCAATTGTGTCTTTTAATATTCTCATCTTGATATCATGGTTTTAATTTCAAATTCATCTTTTCAGAGATTTCAAAATTTTCAAGAGAATTGTTTTAAGTTTCACGATCCAATCTAACATTTTATGGAAGCATCTTACTTAGCAAGCCCTTTTGTTAATAACAATTTTTTGTCTTTTCTCATGTTTGCTAAAAGGAATGACATAGATGAAGGTGCATTCACAAGAAGTTTTCAAGGTTTGTTTAATTGTGATTTTCATAAAAAAGGTAAGAATGTGAATTGGTTAAAAGTAGTAACTATGACATATCTTTCTGTTGGCATGCAAGACCTTTATTTTTTTGTGCAAGTTATACAAGATCTTTTCTTTTCCATTTCACAATATTTTATATTTGTTTTAATAGGTGGCTTATTTTTTTTGTAGGTCAGGAAAAATTACGATGGCTACATTGGAAATTGCATTATACGTAACCCCAACCTTATAGCTGGTTAGGTTAGGAGTAGGTATAGTTTAATTTTAGTTTACCTACACATTCATCTTACATTCGTTTCTTGTAGTTTGTCTTGTATTTTTTTGTTTTGGTTTCGCATCATGTTGGTTTAACCACTTTTTTTCTTATCTTCTGTTTTTGTTTCCTTGTTGTGTGTTGTCTTTCCTTTTTTTAGGTGATACCTTGCATGAAGATGTTCTGTTGTCTCAAAAGGCAATATGGAAAATTGAAAAGGAATTTGTGACAATGCAACATTTGGCTAACTCTATGTCTTTCTTCCTTTTCTTGGTTACATATTTTGGTCAATGATGTTCCGACATAAAATATGATCCTTGTGTTAAGAAAGCCTTGTGTCAAACCATGATCTCCATGTCTATTTTCGAAACCTCATGCCTATGACGGGTTCTTATGTTTTTGCGTTTTCAAGCTGATCCAATCAAGTAGAGAAGGACAAGGGAAAAATATAAACAAGAAAACATAAATCATATGTCTCTATATGCTTCTCTAAAGGAACAACCTCTCTTGCTCTCAATAAGTTGGGATCCCTCTTTTGCCCATAAATAAATAATTTTCAATGCACAATCCTCTTTAAATAAATAAATAAAGGTGAAATAAGAGAAAGGCTTCCTGCACAGAGAGGTGAAGCAAGCAACTCTGTCGAGGTACTATCCAGGCTCACTGGAAATGGAGCAATGTTTTTGTTCCTGAAGTGACTTCATCAGGGTACTTTCCAGGCCTGCTGGAAATGGAGCAACACCAAAGATGAAAAAATATACTCTCAGAATCTAAATCTCATGAATTCATTACCCTATCCTGATTCGAAACATTGTGTGATTGTTGATCATATGTTTGTGTTTAACAGAGTAAAGGAATGATGGGGACTATTTTTATGCATGTCGTAAGTGTGGAAGTCATGGTAATCTGAATGATGAATCAATACTTCCTGAAGAACTAGATTGTGCATGAAATAATTTACCAAGGCAGAGAAGTTGGATTTATATCAATGTGTCACCAAGTGTTGTCACTATCACAAATACCCTCCAAATTTTTCCTACACTTGAATTTTGGAGCCTACTACGGATCTTGCGATTAGGTGTTTCATAGTCACTTCTTGGTTAGTTTATGCTTTTGATCTCTATTCTTGGATTGGAAGTGTCGAGAATACTTTCGCACACATGCTCAGCCTACAACAAGTTCATGAGCGCATTATTTTACGCAAGCTTGAGAAAGTATAGCACATTCCATCAAGGTTATGCTTGTGCGATGTCCAATCCATGTCGATAGTCAGTGCATTTATACTTCTATTTCGATGAGTTTTGCAAATTGTCGTTTTCATGCACCTTTGTTTTCGTGAGTGTTTTTTCCATATTTTCATATATCACTTTTTATTTCTTTCACTTTAATTAGTGTCATTTTCATCTTCTCTTCACTCTGGCATGTTCTTTCTTTACTTTTGTTTTCATATCGCAAGTGTCGTTCACACTTTAGAACTTGTCGTCTTCTGGAATTTAAAGTGTCGCACAATGTACATAAGCTTGTTTTAGTGGTTTCAAGAGGTTATCCTTGTGTAAATTAGTCGATATTGTCATGTAAACCTCTGTCACACTCATTTAAAAAAATTTAAGCATTGTTTCACAAGTGTCGTCATGGTCGTCGCAATGTGTATCTTTCGATGTCACACTTGTCATAAGTTTTTGTAAAGGTTTTTGCACTAAGGTAAGTATGTACTTAATTATTTCAAGATGATCTATGTTGTGTCATCAAGAACTCTAAGTGTGTGATCATAGTCAAGTCCTATCATTATTCACATCAGTTTCACTGATCCCACACTTAGCCAAATTTCATAAAATGTTGAGTAACTTAACTTCATTTGGCCTTCCTGAACTGCACATTGCGTAGTCCCACCCCTCAAGATGTAACTCTGCCTCTTGAAACTGTGCACTACATAGTTTCAGTGCTCAAGCCCGAGCCTTGGCCTCCAAAATTATGCAATTTATCCCTCCATCCTGGCCCCAACTATACACTACGTAGTCTCTAAGCTCAAGCCCAAACCCTGAGATACTGAACTATGAAATTGTGCAATCACCAGGTTTGTTCTCCCTCCCAAAACTTTTCAGTTGATAGAAATTGTGTAAACCCTGTAGCATGACTCGCTAAGACTCAAAACTACGCAATCTGCCTGCACAATCCAGTCTGAACTGTGCATTGCGCAGTCTAAAGGCTCAAGCCTTAGCTCTAATATCTTGAACTGCACAATTTCACAATCGCTTGGGCTCATCTACCTTCCAAAATTGTGCAAGGGGAAAAATTAGTGTTCAAGCCCTCAACTTGGATCCCTAAGCTCCCCAACTTCACAATCTTCTTTCTCAGTCCAAGCCTTAACTATGCATTGTGTAGTCTCAAGGCTCAACCCTGAACCTTGACTGCTTGAGATGCACAATTGTGTAGTCACTAGGCCTCTCCCTCAGCTTACCACCCAGTTTCAGCTCATTCTGTGGATCATCATGCAGCATCTTAGACTATGGGTTTATTATATTGATGTCATATTTTTGTGAGTGGACTGCAAATGTAGGAACTCTATCATGCTATGGAAAAATGATGAAGAAGGATATAGAGAAGGAGGACATGCTAGAAGACACATATGGAGGTAAAGAGATAATATGGTCATCAGGCGAGAAGACAAATGAACACTAGATTACAACAGAAGATCAAATATCAGGACTGCATGAAGACTCCATCTGATTCACAACCCTTTGGAGGTTGTATATGAAGAACAAAGCATATTTCTCATGAATATGGAGCATTGCACATCTATTTTTGAATAAAAAGGAGCAGCAAGAGTGGATCTACATTGCCATATCATTAAGAAGTCTTTGTCAACATTGTCATGTCATGGCATGTCATGAGTCATCATATGCCATGTAATTCTTGTGTATTATGTAATTTTTTATTCAAAAATGTATTCTAAAGTGGAAGTCTAAATGACATGTACAGAAGATGAAGAGTGATGTAAAGTTTAAAATTCATAGCAAGTTAAATAGTCATGAGGGTAGTTGAAGAGTCACAAGGGAGGTGAAGCATCACCCCATTGGTTATATATACACACTTATTGTATGAGAAAAGTAATTTTCACCTTGGCTCCTCCAGCAAGGCATTAGAGAGACAAGCTAATTCTTTTGGGGAGCAAGGAGTGGCTCCAAAACTCCACTATTGGGACTAGTGGTGTTCAATGTATACATGTGTCTTGTGAATTTTAATTAATAATTGAAGCCTGATGGTTGGCACATTTTCATGCATGGATTGTGAATATTTGTAAGATTTTTCTGTGAATATTTATGATTCATGTTTTCTTTCACTTGTACTAAAGTAGTTGATCTATTTTGGTTATTTTAGTGCTTATCTAAGTGAGAATGTGTTCTAATGGTGGCTATAACTATTACATCCTTGTCGATTGTTCCATTGGATGTTAGACGGATGTTTCTTGTTTATAATTATTGTCTCATATTTGTGGACTATTCCGTTGGATGTTATACAAATATCTTCTATATGTGTTTTTGTCTACTAGGGTGGTACTCTTACCTATCTCCTAGAGGCTCACTTTCCTTTCCCTTTGTAGTAGAAGAATCTTGAGACACATACAACTGAACACTCACCAATAATACTCACTTGTTGATCCGAGATTACCTGTGCATAACTCTCTTGTGATGAGTTTCGTAGCCAAGGAAAACCTACAAGACTACATGGCATTCGGGTTGATATCACAGATGGGGATCCTATTCCAAACAGTGTGAGGTCTAATTGGGATTTCACATTGGGGAGGCCCCCCTAGTTGATGGATTTCCAGCACCGTCAACAATTAGATAATCCAAAATGCAATACAAAAAATTCATAATTCACATAATGAGCCTAGAACATTGATTTACTGATATCTTCCTCCTTAATCCACAGCTGGTGATACCCAGATCTTAAATCAATTTTGTAAAATACTTTTGCTTGACACAGTTGATCAAAGAGATCATCAATCCTCAACAGTGGGTATTTATTTTTAACAGAAACTTTATTTAATTGTCATAAGTCAATACCTAGCCACAATGTGTCATCTTTCTATTTAACGAAGAGAACCGAAGAACCCCACAGTGATACATTGGGACATATAGTAATTCCTCCAGTTGCATCTACAATTATTTAAGATCTGGAGCACTCATATTTTATGGTGCTTTAGATACTAGGATTTCTCTTCACACTAGGTTGATAAACAAATCGATTTCCCTCCTTGGAGGTAGTCCAAGTATATCTGCAAATACATCAGTAAATTCCTGAAGCACTAGGTAATTTTCTATATTAATTTGTTGGTCCATATTTGTCTCCTCCAAATGAGCATCAAGGATTTTGGATCCTTTCTTAGAATTGCTTTTCAATTTCATGGCTAATATCTCTCTAATGGATACTAGCCTAGGAATTCCTTAGATCTATTTCTGATGTTCCTCATCATCAATACAATTAAAAGACTTACTATAGTAATCAAGTATTATGTGGTGCTTTTCCAACCAATCCATGTTAATCAAGAAATCATAGGTTGTTAGCATTATGACATAGGTGTTGTCCTTGATGGCAACTCACATAGATGACAATTCACAGTGCAACAGGTTAACAGCATCACAACAAAGGCTTAAGAAGTATATGCTAGTTCACTTTATCCAATTAGCGTATACACGCAGGCTCCCGGACAGAAGGAGCGTATACATATGCACGCATGTTCACAAAAGTAAAAGCACGTATGGGATGGAAAATCAAGATTTTGGTCTGAGGTATTGGTCTGTGGTTTTGGTCCGAGGTTTTTAGTCCGAGGTTTTTGGTCTGAGGTATTGGTCTGAGGTATTTGCTCTGAGGTATTTTGTCCAAGGTTTTTGGTCTGAGGTATTAGTCTGAGGTTTTGGTCCAAGGTATTGACAAAGGATATAAGTATGTAAGGAGGAGAATATCAAAGGGCTAGGTGTGTAAATAAGGAATATCTTATGAAGAGTAAGATCAAAATAAAATATGCAATTTTATGGGTTTCTAGTGCTTTGCTTGATCTGAACTAAGGATGCACATAAGTTGTTGATGATGGATGATGGATCAGGATCATAAGACCTGAAATGAACTAATTATGTGGTCTGATCATGGATAGTCAAGGTCTAAATACTAACACATGTTTTATTCTGTAAATGTTATGATCTGGGTATGATTGAAGTCTAGAATAGTTGTGAAGTTTTAAGTTAGTATTTGCAGATCTATACGTTGGTTCGTCTTGGTGAAGACACGTATACACATCAGTTCAATAATTTGAAGTAGCATATACATTATGAAATATGATGTTTGAAGTTGCATTTGGTTCTTCTTGTTGATGCAGTTTATGGGTTCTGCTCTGTGTTCTGGTGACAGTGTTCTAAATGTTCAGATTGATTGATTGTGATGTGCTTCAGTGATGATGGCCTTTCAGTGATTAATTGTATTTCAGTGGTGATTGATTTTGAGCTTTAAAGTTGCTGATGGGTCTAGTATGAAAATTCGATGAAACGTGGCCTTCAGATTGTGGTGTTATGTACCAGGAGTATCCAATATGAAAATTCATGAAATGTGGTCCCTGGAGGAAGAGAGAAGGTTGTAGCCTTCTATAGGTCTGTGCCTTCATACTAGTAAACATATTGGCCAATACAAGAGCTAGGGGGTTGGATCTCCCTTCTAGTATTAGTTGTAGAATGAGTGAAGGTTGAAGCCTTCTGAAGGTCAGCGCCTATGTATTAGTGAACATATCAGCTAGTACAAGAGCTAAGGGGTTGTAGCTCCCTTCCATTAGAATTTGGAGAAGGAGGGAAGGTTGTAGCCTTCTGCAGGTGGTTGCCTGCGTACTAGTATGAGTCTGCACTAGTACAAGATTGTAAACAGGTTTTTTTTATATTAAAAGAAAACAAAGACGACAACTGTAGGTGGTTTTTGTCCTACATTGGGTTTCCACCTTAAATCTTGGTGTTCATGTGTATTGCTTATGTGTGATGGTTTATTCTGTTATTATTCTACATGGTTATTGCTTAAATGGTAATAAAGTTCAACAATCAAGATACTTAAAGATAGATCTCGTTACTATCAAGTCCTGAAGTTGAGATCTCCTCTCTAAAAGAAGATCTTGAAAAATAAAATAAGCAGAATGAAGAACTACCTCAAGTAGATGAAGAAAAAGAAAATGAGATGTTCCAATTAAGGCAACAAGTGGAAGAAGGAAGAAAGGTTGAAGAAATCATGAAGAAGTAATATCTTGAAAAGGAAGAGCAATATTAAGTTGAGGTAAATATCATAAAAGGTAAATTAGAAGAAAATGATAAACTTTTACGATTTCAAGATAGTACTAAGATTTTGGATGAAATTATTAGTAGTCAAAGGTCTCCTGCCATCAAATCTAGTCTTGGTTTTCATGAAATTGTTAAAGGTGAATCTAGCTCACAAACTGAAGCAAGGAACTCTGATGCAAAATCTGAAATGCTCAACAAGGAGATAAGAGGTCAACCCCATCAACAACCAAGGAAAGATGTTCATCAAAGAAAATAATTTACTCCTAACCATGGAAGTGATAATCGATTCTTTCCTCTGATGAATAATGTTGAATGTTTTATATGCCATAATTTTGGACATGTTGCTGCAAGATGCAGAAGTATAATGGTTCAATCTAATAACCGTCATATAGAAATATCATCATCTTCCAAGTACTTTAAGGGATATTGCTTTTCTTGCAATATGTTTGGTCACAAATCCATTGACTTCTATAAAAGGAATATGAAACATATAAGATCTTATGCTTGTAACAAGTTCGGGCATATAGAAAAAGAGTGCAGGAGCAATTTTCGGCCAACATATCAAAACAAGCAAACATCATCACACTCCAAGGTATGGAAGAAGAAGGAAGTATTGTCAGAAGGATGCGGAATAGCTCAGTGTACAGACATAACAGACTCAGGGGGAGCTGAAAGTGTGAAACTTTAGTATTACAATTCTCATACACATTTATCATGAATACAAGTTGCATATATACGCGAATTAAAAGCTGCACAATCGCGTATATGGTGTTTTGAGGAAGAGGCAGTGGGACAAACTCAGGAAAAGGGGTCTGATATGGTTCAGTAAATTATCAATTATCTTTTTTGTTATGATTGATGATGATTACAGTCTGCTAATAATATGTAGAAGTGTTTTTGGCCCTCATAGGTTGTTAATAACTTGATGAATAACTGGTTGATGATGATGCCGTGATGATTCTTACTAACAAATGTAATGATCAGATCTGACAGTGAATAGATGGAACGGGTTCAGGGGGGGCATATGCTTCTAATAATGCATTGTTGGCATTATACATGATGATACTTATACTGCTTGATTCACATAGTTGCTTTGATTCAGATGACTCTTTTGATGATGGACATATACAGGTTGTTGATCTTGATGTTGCTGACAGATGCTTATGGTACATATCATATATGGTGTATGATAGTTGCTGATGACTATCATGGTCTTGTTTAGATCATTGGTCCTTGTTATAAATGTCATGTATATCATTTGATGTAAAGGTCATGTAAAGACCTAATTTGTAACCCCACTATGCATGGGAAGGATGATGTAATAATTGCTATTTCAGTCATGTATAAACATTTGATAAATCCCCACTTTTTTGGGTGGATGAGTCAAATGTGGTGTATCCCCACTTTGTTGGGTGATTGACATATGTATGATTCATTGTTCTTAGGGAAGTTATAATCACTTAGTTGAGTTATAGAGTCATGTTATTCTTTTGAAAAATATCTTTGTGAACTCTGCATGTTCTCAAGGGGAGCATGGACAGTATAATGTATATAAAAGGGGGAGAATATCATGGTCCGCCCTTTTCCCTTGATGTCAAAGGGGGAGAGTATCTTGGTGTTGTGGTTTCCATCAAATCTAAAGGGGGAGATTGTTGGCATTATGATACAAGTGTTGTCCTTGATGGTAACTCACATAGATGACAGTTCATAGTGCAACATGTTAACATCATAACAGAAAAGGTTTAAGAAGTATACACTGGTTCACTTTGTCCAAGTATTGTATACACGTGGGCTCATGGAACAGAAGGAGCGTATATGAGGTATTGGTCTGAGGTATTTGGTCTGAGGTTTTTGGTCTGAGGTATTTGGTCCAAGGCATTTGGTCCGAGGTATTAGTCTGAGGTTTTGGTCCGAGGTATTGATAAAGGATCTAAGTATATAAGGAGGAGAAGGTCAAAGCACTAGGTGTGCAAGTAATGAATATCTTATGAAGAGTAAGATAAAAAAAAAAAAATATGCATGTTATGGGATTCTGGTGCTTTTCTTGATCTGAACTAAGGATGCACCTAAGTGGTTGATGATGGATGATGGATCAAGATCATAAGACCTGAAATGAACTATCATTATGTGGTATGATCATGGAGAGTCTAGATTTAAATACTAACGCATGTTTTATTCTGTAAATGTTATGGTCTGGGTATGACTGAAGTCTAGAATAGCTGTGAAGTTTTAATTTAGTATTTATAGATCTATATGTTGGTTTGCCTTGGTGAAGGGGTGTATACACATTGGTTCGATACTTTGAAGTAGCGTATACATTATCAAATATGATGTTTGAAGTTACAATTGGTTTTGGTTGTTGATGCAGAGTTCTGGGTTATACTCTGTGTTATGGTGACTATGTTCTGGTGACAGTGTTTTGAATGTTTAGATTGATTGATTGTGATGTGCTTCAATGATGATAGGTTTTCAGTGATTGGTTGTATTTCAGTGGTGATTGATTTTGAGCTTCAATGTTGTTGATGGTTCCAGTATGAAAATTGGATGAAAACATGGCCTTCCGATTGTGGTGTTATGTACCAGGAGTATCCAGTCTGAAAATTCATGAAACGTGGTCCCTGGAGGAAGAGAGAAGGTCGTAGCCTTTTGTAGGCCGACGCCTATGTACTGGTAAATGTATTGGCCAGTACAAGATCCAGGGGGTTGGAGCTCCCTTCCAGAAATAGTTAGAGAATGAGTTAAGGTTGAAGCCTTCTATAGGTCGGTGCTTATGTACTAGTAAACATATCATATAGTACAAGAGCTAGGGGGTTGTAGCTCCCTTCCAGTAGAAGATGGAGAACGAGAGAAGGTTGTAGCCATCTGCAAGTGGGTACATGCATACTGATATGAGTCTACACCAGTACAAGATTGTAAACAGGTTTTCTCATATTAAAAGAAGACAGAGATGACAACAGTAGGTGGTTTTTGTCCCACATCGGGTTTCCACCTTAAATCTTGGTGTTCATGTGTGTTGCTTATGTGTGATGGTTTATTCTGTTATTAATACACATGGTTACTATTTAAATGGTTAATAAATTATTGATGCACTGATTAAAGATCAACATATGATGAATTAAATGAATCATAAGTTCATTGGATATGCGTTGGTTGCCTTATAAACAGTTGCGTGCACACGCGAGTTCCCTTCATTGAAGTAGCGTATATAAATTTGAGTATGAAAAGAAAAATTTATTGATTTCATAAATACCAATTCACCCCCTTGCTCTGGTTATTGTTCCCAATAATTTGTATTAGAGAAGGTCCTTTGGCAGAAGCTTGATCGCTTGAAGGAGATCCATAGAAACCATGGGAAAGAAGATAAATAAGAAAGCGCCTCATGTAAATACCTAATTTGTAACCCCACTATGCATGGTAAGAATGATGTAATAATTGTTATTTCTGTCATGTATAAACATTTGGTATATCCCCACTTGGTTGGGTGGATGATTCAAATGTGGTGTATCCCCACTTGGTTGGGTGATTGACGTATGTATGAGTCATTGGTCTTAGGGAAGTCATAATCACTTAGTTGATTTATAGAGTCATGTTATTCTGTTGAAAAATATCCTTGCAGACTCTACATGTGCTTAGAGGGAGCATGGACAGCGTAATGTATATCAAAGGGGGAGAATATCTTGGTCTGCCCTTTGCCCTTGATGTCAAAGGGGAATATTATCTTGGTGTTGTGGTTGCCATCAAGTCCAAAGGGGGAGATTGTTGGCATTATGATATAGGTTTTGTCCTTGATAGCCACTCACATAGATGACAGTTCACAGTGCAACGGGTTAACAACATAACAACAAAGGGTTAAGTAGTATATGTTTGTTCACTTTGTACAAGTAGTGTATACACTTGGGCTCATAGAACAAAAGGAGCGTATATATATGCATGCACGTCCACATAAGAAAAAGCGCATATGGGATGGAAAATCAAGATCTTGGTCTGAGGTATTGGTCTTAGGTATTTGGTCTCAGGTATTTGGTCCGAAGTTTTTGGTCCAAGGTATTAGTCCGAGATTTTGGTTCGAGGTATTGACAAAGGATCTAAGTATATAAGGAGGAGAAGATCAAAGGTTAGGTGTGCAAGTAATGAATATCTTATGAAGAGTGAGATCAAAAGAAAATATGCATGTTATGGGTTTCTGGTGCTTTGCTTGATCTAAACTAAGGATGCACCTAAGTGGTTGATGATGGATGATGGATTAGGATCATAAGACCTGAAATGAACTATCATTATGTGGTCTGATCATGGATAGTCTACATCTGAATACTAATGCATGTTTTATTCTGTAAATGTTATGATCTAGGTATGACTGAATTCTGGAATAGCTATGAAGTTTTAAGTTAGTATTTGCAGACCTATACACTGGTTCGCCTTGGTGAAGGCACGTATACACACCAATTCGGTACTTCTAAGTAGCGTATATATTATGAAATATGATGTTTGAAGTTGCAGTTGGTTCTGGTTGTTGATGCAGAGTTATGGGTTCTACACTGTGTTCTAGTGAGTGTGTTCTGGTGACAGTGTTTTGAATATTTAGATTGATTGATTGTGATGTGCTTCAGTGATGATGGGTTTTCAGTGATTGGTTGTATTTCAGTGGTGATTGATTTTGAGCTTCAATGTTGTTGATGGGTCCAATATGAAAATTGGATGAAACGTGGCCTTCAGATTGTGGTGTTATGTACCAGGAGTATCCAATCTAAAAATTCATGAAACATGATCCCTAGAGGAAGAGATAAGGTCGTATCCTTCTGTAGGTCGGTGCCTACTTAATGGTAAACATATCGGCTAGTAGAAGAGCCAGTGGGTTGGAGCTCCCTTCCAGTAGCAGTTGGAGAACAAGTGAAGGTCAAAGCCTTTTGTAGGTCATTGCCTACGTACTAGTAAACATTCGGCTAGTACAATAGCTAGGGGGTTGTAGCTCCCTTCCAGTAGAAGCTGGAGAATGAGAGAAGGTTGTAGTATTCTCTAGGTGGGTGCCTGCATACTGATATGAGTCTGCACCAGTACAAGATTGTAAACAGGTTTTCTTATATTAAAATAAGAGAGAGATGACACCAGAAGGTGGTTTTTGTCCCACATTGGGTTTCCACCTTAAATCTTGGTGTTCATGTGTGTTGCTTATGTGTGATGGTTTATTTTGTTTTTACTGCACATGGTTACTGTTTAAATGGTTAACAAAGTATTGATGCACTGATTAAAGATAAACATATGATGAATTAACTGAATCATAAGTTCATTAGATATACACTGGTTTCCTTAAAGATAGTTGCATGCACATGCAATTTCCCTTCATTGAAGTAGCGTATATAAATTTGAGTATGAAAATAAAAATTTATTGATTTGATAAATACTAATTCACCCCCCGCTCTCAGTATTATTCCCAACATAGGCACCTAGTGGAATTACATACAAGTCATTTGTTATTTTCAACTCATTTATTTCAATTGGCCGATAATATCTAATTAATTTTGTAACCTTTCTCTTCATGCATATTATTTGATGGTTAATTCTCTTCTACGAACAAAAGTGAAATCCCTAGATCTAGTGGTTTATCTAGAAACAACAATAACAAAAATACTAATTAATTCCTTAGAGAAATTAGAACATGGAGGAAAGACCTGCCCGGAGTCCAATGCAATTTATCCTCTTCTCCTTGCTTACAAGCTTTAAATCTAACTCCAAATGATACAAATAGGACCTGGAAAACAACTAGAATAAGCAAGAGCACTACAACATACAAATACCATGTACTAACATATCTAAAAAATGAGTCAAGAAGGAATTGTAATACATATGCATCAATGAGACATAAGTATAGGAAAACAAATCACTTTTTGTATTAAAGAATATAGGATAAATTACAACCCTTTATAGATCTTGACCTTGTAGGTGTCTCCCAACTATCATGTCCTTCCCTTGTCACAAATAAAGCATTCAATAAGAAATCAAGTGCATGGATGCATAATGGATCCTTAAGAATAAATCAGTAACATGAGGGCTTAACTAAAAGTCTCCAACATCCAACCCATACTCTATGGGAAGCAGTGAATTTATAGGGTAAATAGGGTGGTTTAAGATTTACCAATCTAGGACTTAGATCCACATATGAGGGAAGATAATCTCTACGGATAAGAGATAAGACCCCAAGCATAGGATTTCAAGATTTGAATCAATAGTAAATGGTTAAAACCACCTTGGAAGCTTTTGGAAAGAGAAGATTCAAAATTATTTTTATTTTTCCTCAATTCTAGAGGCCATTGCACCTGCAGCAAAGGAAACATGAGTTGGTCAGTGTAGTTTCTAAGTGTATAACATGCAACAGTTCAAGTTACTCAAAGGGAAAGTGTGATGGGTCCAAAAATGAAATTTTTTTAGCTATTAAACCCATAGTTATTGGAATTTTTAGACAGATCATAGACATCATACTTTGTGATCTTGTATGAATCCTAAAATCATATCCCAGATGGATGAAACTAGATCTAGAGTCTTCTACCTCATCACTCGATAGTACAAGTCTAACCATTTGAATAAATGAGTTGGAGTCAAACATGGCAGACACCATCTAATTATCGGCCAATGATGTAAGTCGTTAACAGATGTGAGAGGAACCACTGATAATTATAATGGCTCTCAAGGTACCACAATACAATCCATGCAGTGTGAATAAATGAGTTGAAGTCGAACACCACACAGAATCTTCCAGTCAAAGGCCAATGATGAGAACATGTCACCAGAAGTGAGCAAACATTCCATTGAGGTATGCAAGCTCCAAGGCACTGAAGGGAGTTTCTAAGTCAACTTCTTAGATAATGTTTTGATGTCAACAGGAAGTGACCAGCCACTGGAGGGCCTTGATATATCTCCCATCAATGATGCGAACTGGGAATCGAGATTTGAGACAAAATGTAATGATGTAAAGTTGGTTCAGGAGCGGAAAACATGAAGTGAGGCTTAAGGTATTGTAGAAGATGTCAACTGAGGGTGGAATTTCTCTTTAACATATCAGTTACACTAATATAGATTTGGAAACATTTACTCAAAGATCCATATGGAATGTGTAATAAACAAAGACACGAGCAGATTCCCCAACCCAAAGCAGTTACAGAAATGAAGTGAAAGAGTGTCATGTTCAAGAGCGACTTGCTTCCATCAATAGGTATAATCTTGTTTTCCCAATTTCCCAACCATTTATGGCCAATACCTATTTATTTTTGACAAGCTTGAGGAGGATAGCATATGCCTGGTCTATAATTTCATCCTTCGGATGAATCCTTATGAGTGTTTTTAATGAACCCAGAGAAGGAGTGGTTCGGTTATGACATGCTTAACCAGTCCAATGTTGTTTAATAGTTTTACGAGCCCAGTGAAGGCGTAGCTCAAATCCTTTTTCATGTTTAGAGAGTTTTAAAAAGAGGCAAGAAAAACTCCAAGATGTTCAATTTCATAAATTTGTCCCTTAGGTCCAAAAATGTGTAAAACAATACCTAGGAGAACCTTTTAGCCATGCACGACTAAAGTATTCATGTTTTCATAAATAGTCTACCTAATATGGGAAATGGTTAAACTTATACTAGGCAGGTGTCTCTTCACTTTAACGAGCTCGAAAGAGACAAGTGCTCGATAATATTTTCATATTTTGGGAGTCTGAAAAGAGATTAAAGAGGACTCTGTTGGGTGTGGAGCCTGGTTATCTTCTTTATTCATAGGTATCGCCATATTGGACCCCATTTCATAATGTGGCATCAATGTCGCCCATTTATGCATGCTGCCAGGGGGGTCCAGGGGGGATGATGACAATTCTTTAAAGCCCCCCCCCCCGGCGAGGGATTGGGGGCAATGCCCCCGAAGCTAAAAATAGATGTAAAATTGCCTTGTAAAATGTTGGAATTTTGTAGTCAATCTGGGCCATTCATTAGGTAGAAATCTGACTATAGAATTTATGTTTAATTTATGTTTTTTTCCCCTAGAAGGAAACCCCTCTATATATATGAGGGAATTGTATTGTGTCTATGTAGATGGGTATTTTGAGCGAGAAAGAGAAAGGAGATTGTGTGAGAGAGAAGAGGGAATTATAGCAGATATGTTGTAGGTTGTATATCTTCATTTTGTTGGATAATATAAAAGGAAGGACTAGTTGTTTCTCTGTGGATGTAGCCCAAATTGGGTGAACCACGTATATCTATGTATATCTTATTTTATGGGTTTTCTTTGTTTATATTTCTGCAATATTTTTATGTGTTCCATTGCTCTGTAATATATAATTTTCTAATGGACTCCTCCTAGAGGAATGAGTGGTATAGAGGGTAACAACTAGTTCTGGTCATGATGGAATGACTCAAAACACATAGAGGTTGAGAGGAAGGATAATAATACCACGCATCACAGTGGTTCCTTGGGAAAGGGTAAAACACCAAGTGAAAGTGAATGATCAGCCAAGCAACTGGTGAAAATGGAATGAGAAAACCAAGGTTCATCTGGCACTGATAAAAAATGGCAATTACAAGAGTTAAAGTATGGGATAGGTTTCATTTTTATACAAGCTTGAAACAAAGAAAAACTATGCTTTAGATTACTTGAAGATGGTTTCATTTTTACAAAAGCTTGAATCATGTGGAAACTATGCTTGGTATTGCTTTATTTCCCCTAGCATAAGGGTAAAGGCATGTCCCCCAGCTTCATTTTGTCCTTCAACTCTTCTCATGGACCCCAAATAGACCGTTGGTTACTAATAGAAATATGTTCACCAGGAAGGAAGGAAGAGGATTACTGGTGGATGAAATGAAGCTAACATCTCTGAGATTGAAATTGAGATCATAGTCAAAGAGTAAAATCAACGGGAGAGGATTTGTTTCATTTTTTAATGAGATTGACACAGTAAAAGAACCTTGCTCAAAGATTATTTTTTTCATTGTTATGGGAGCTTGAAACTTTAGAAGAAACTATGCTCTAGGTGACTTGTTTCATTTTTTAACGAGCTTGACACAATAGAAGAACTATATTATGGGGGTGCCTTGTTTCTTTTTTTAACGAGATTGACACAAGAAAAGGAACTCTGCTCTAGGGTGCCTTGCTTCATTAGTTAAGGAGCTTGACACAATAAAAGGAACTATGCTCATAACTATTTACCTTGATCATGGCCCCCAAGAGGCCATGAATTATAAGAGGTTTTGATTGTTGGGTTGTGTTATATTCTTTCCATGACTAACCTACGTAGTGAAACGGGGGGTTAGAGGGGGGGCGGAGCCCCCCCCTTCGTTGCGCCGATTGCACAGCGGGGGGGTTACAGGGGGGGCGGTAGCCCCCCTTGTCTAGGGAGGTTTGAGGGGGACGAGTAGCCCCCCTCTACAGGGTCTAGGGCACTACCCCAGGAAAAAAATTTGAGACCCTATATTAGGTTGGGTGAACCTACCTATGGTTTTCAGTCCATGGTTTTGGATGCGATGGTTTTTGGTCCATGGTATTGGATGCTTCGGAATGTACAAATATGTATTATAACATTGAAAGGAATATAATGAAAAATCAAGCTAGTAGTCTCGGTTTTGGGATCCAGGGGAAATCTCTGTGTATATGTGTTTTATGTGTTATGATCTTGCATTGTTTATGTTTTGTGTTTTTTTTAGAATTAGTATGCAGATAATTTATGTATGGGGTTAAAACCTACATTTGTTATCAGAGCAGTTTTGGCTTCAAGGGGACACATTTATTGCTAAGGGGTTTCACTCGGGCCTGTGGTAGACCATGTTCAGTGGGAGATCTGCGAGATTGATTCTGGTGGTGAAAGAAGATGGTGAGCAGTGGAATGATAGAGATCGAGAAATTTAATGTTCATAGTTTTGAATTGTGGAAACTCAAGATGGAGGATCTGTTGGTAAAATAAAGATCAATGGATCGCGGTAGATCTAGGTACTAAACCAACGGGAGTGTCTGATGAAGAATGGAAGAATTTGGATCAGAAGGCAAAGAGTACAATACGATTGTGTGTCTTAGATCAGTATTGCTGAATGTATCAGGGGAAGCTACAGCGAAGGCTTTGTGGGACAAGTTAGGGACTTTGTACCAATCTAAGTCTCTAGTGAATAAATGTTCCTGCGAAAAAAGCTGTATAACTTGAGGGTGAAAGATGGAGACTCGGTGACAAAGCATCTGAATGCATTTAATATTGTGGTAAGTCAGTTAGTATCTGTTGATATTAAAATTTCAGATGAAGATAAGTGCATCAGTTTGTTGTGTTTTCTACTAGATTCGTGGGATAGTCTGGTTATTGCAATAAGTAGCAATGCAACTGCCTTGTAGTTTAATGAAATAGTCTCAGCCTTGCTAACGGAGGAGATGAGACGGAAAAATATGGAGAGCCAGAATGGCGATGCCTTGTCTGTATGACGACGGTCCCATAATAGAAACAAAAATAAGTCGTCGAGTGGGAGATCTAAATCTCCAGGAAAACCTGTAAAGGTGGTGCGCTGGAAATGTGGAAAGGAAGGCCACTTCAAAAGGGACTGTAAATCTAAAGCTCCTGACAAAGGAAAGGGATTTGATGAGGCTCCTTCTGTAGAGGTGAAAACCACCTCAGATTAAGGTGGGGATGTGTACTTGGCTTCTTCAAGTACACATGTAGATCATGAGGCATGGTTGATTGACTCAGGTGCATCCTTTCACTTCACTCCCCATAGAGAGTGGTTCTGCGAGTATGAGAAATATGATGGTGGTGATGTATTCTTGGGGGATGACAAGAAGGCTAGAATCATTGGTCATGGAAAAGTAAAGTTGAAGTTGTAAGGTGGAAGGGTTAGAACGCTTCCAGGTGTTCTACATATTCCTGCATTAGCCAGAAATCTGATTTCTATAAGCAAGCTGGATGATGCAGGTGTAAAAACAGTGTTCGAGAAGGATACCTGCAAAATGGTTCGGGGAGCACTAGTATTGATGCTAGGAGTTCGGGTTGGAACTCTGTACAAGCTGCAAGGTATCACTGTTATTGATGGGTGCAATACTTCTGTGGTTCCTGAAAGTGGAGCAGAAAATCTAGTGGTCTCTGGAGAGAAGACCATGTTTTGGCATCAAAGGCTTGGACATATTGGAGAGAAGGGCCTTCGAATACTTCATGGTAAAGGTATGGTAGAAGGTATGAGTAATAGCTCTCTGGATTTTGATTTCTGTGAAAATTGTGTATATAGGAAGAAAAATCATGTGAGTTTCCCCTTTGGTAGTAAGAGGAAAAAATAGATATTAGAACTTGTGCACAGTGATGTGTTTGGACCTATGAAGGTTCCATCACTAGGTAAGTCTATGTACTATGTATCATTTATAGATGACTTCTCAAGGAATACATGGATATATTTCTTTAAGAAGAAATCTGAAGCCTTTGACAGGTTTAAAGAATTTAAGGCTCTCATGGAAAATCAGATAGAGAAGAAGATAAAGGTGCTGAGGACAGATAATGGTGGAGAGTTTTGCAGCAAGGAATTGGAAGAATTCTATAAGAAGTGTGGTATAGCACGACAGAAGAATACTCCATATACACCTCATCAAAATGGAGTTGTAGAAAGAATGAATAAGATGTTGATGGAAAGGGCAAGAAGCATGCTTAGTGGTGCCGGGTTAGGACAGGAATTCTGGGCAGAGGCAGTGGATACTGCATGTTACCTGGTCAACAGGTCACCTTGATCAACGTTGGAGGATAACACTCCACAAGAGGTATGGACTGGTAAGAAACCCTCTCTTTCACATCTGAGGGTATTTGGATGTGATGCATATGTACATGTTCCAAAGGAGAAACGAACTAATTTGGATAGTAAATCTGAAAAGTGCATCTTTATTGGGTATAAGGATGGTTTAAAGGGGTATAAGCTTTGGAACCTAGTCACATGGAAGGTTGTGTACAACCAAGATGTGGTGTTCAGAGAGGTGAAAGATGTTATTAAACATGAATTCCAACCAAAGGAACCTAAGAAGATAGAGTTTGAGCTAAAGGAGGAAGAATCAGACTCTACAGCAGAGGAGGAATCAGAAGATGAAGAGCCATAAACTCCAGGTGCAAGAAGATCAGTTCGAGAAAGAAGGCAGCCAGAAAGGTATAGTCCATCTGCTTTCTGTTCAAATTTTTCTTTATCTATTACTGATGATGATCCCAGAACTGTGAAGGAAGCAGTAGATTCAGAGGATGGAAAACTTTGGAAAGAGGCCATGGTTGATGAAATGGCATCTTTGCACAAAAATGAGGCTTGGGATCTGGTGGAGTTACCGGCTGGAAGGAAACCCATTGGCAGCAAATGGGTGTTCAAGAAGAAGACAAATGCAGAAGGAAAGGTGGAGAAATAAAAATCTTGTTTGGTAGCAAAAGGTTATTCCCAGGTGCCAGGAATTGATTTTGGTGATATTTTGTCTCTTGTTTCCAAGGTAACTTCTATTAGGTTACATTTATCTGTTGTTGCTGCTTTTGATTTTGAGGTAGAACAAATGGATGTGAAGATAACTTTTGTTCACAGGGATCTATAATAGGAGATCTACATGAAGCAACCTGAAGGCTTTGTGGTGAAGGGTAAGAAATAACTGGATTTGAAGACCCAATTGTCCTCCAAATTCGACATGAAAGATCTTGGTGCTGCAAACTATATTTTGGGCATGGAAATTAAAAGAGATTGGGCAAAGAGGAAGCTCTGGTTAAACCAAAAGAAGTATTTCGAGACAATACTGTAGAATTTTAATATGCAAGACAGTAAATCGGTGAAGGTTCCTATTCCTGTAGGTGTAAAGTTATCTGTTGAACAATGTCCCAAGACACAAGAAGAGGAAGAGGATATGTCCCGTGTTCCATATGCAAGTGCATTCGGTAGCCTGATGTATGCAATGTTCTGTACTAGACATTGCACATGTAGTGGGACTATTGAGCAAGTTTATGTCAAAACCAGGGAAGGAGCATTAGACAGCAGTGAAGCAGGTTTTCAGGTATTTTCTTGGCACTAGTGATTATGGTTTATGCTACCAAGGAAGACTAGGATTGGATAAATTTTTGGATATCCGTGGCTTTGTTGATGCAAACTGGGCTGCAGATTTGGATCAGAAAAGATCTACAAGTGGGTATGTGTTTAACCTGTTTGGAGGTGTAGTCAAATGGATGAGTAAGAAACAATATGTGGTGGCACTATCAACTACAGAGGCAGAATACATGGTAGCCACTCATGCAAGCAAGGAAGCAGTTTGGTTGTAGAGATTGTGTTCAAGTATGGGGTTAGTACAGGGAGCTATAAGGATAGAATGTGACAGCCAAAGTGCAATTTTCTTAGCAAAGAACACAGCTTGTCATTCAAAGATAAAGCACATTGATGTTCAATTTCACTTTGTGAGGGATATGATAGAAGACAAAAAGGTGTTGCTGGTAAAGGTGGACACTTTGAAGAATACTATAGATGCATTGACACAATATGTGAGCTCTGAGAAGTTCTCCTGGTGTAGAGAAACAATGGGCATTTCAGGACTGGAAAAATGTCTAAACTCTCCTATGGCCCCCTGTGGAAAGAAAACAACAAGTGGGAGAATTGTGGGTTGTGGTAAATTCTTTCCACGACTAACCTACGTAGTAAACTGGAGGGTTAGAGGGGGGGTGGAGCCCCCGATTTGTTGCGTCGATTGGGTAGTGGGGGGGTTATAGGGGGGGCAGTAGCCCCCCCTATCTGGGGGGTTTGAGGGGGGTGATTAGTCCCCCTCTAGGAAAAAAAAAAATTGGACCCTATATTAGGTTGGGTGAACCTACCTGTGGTTTTCGGTCCATGGTTTTGGACGCGATGGTTTTCATTCCATGGTATTGGATGCTTCGGCATGTATAAATATGTATTGTAACATTGAAAGGAATATAATGAAAAATCAAGCTGGTAGTCCCGGTTTTTGGATCCAGGGGAAAATCTCTGTGTATATGTGTTTTATGTGTTATACTCTCGCATTATTTATTTTCTGTATTTTAGAATTCATATGCAGGTAATTTATGTACAGGGTTAAAGCCTACATTGATCAAAAGGAAAAAACAAAGCTCTAATAGGAAGACATATCAAGGGATCCAATGCAAAGATTAGGATCCAATGCCTTTAGTAATGATTTATGGTATCACCTACTAGATCTAGGTCTGGTGGAGTTACCGGCTGGAAGGAAACCCATTGGCAGCAAATGGGTGTTCAAGAAGAAGACAAATGCAGAAGGAAAGGTGGAGAAATAAAAATCTTGGTTGGTAGCAAAAGGTTATTCCCAGGTGCCAGGAATTGATTTTGGTGATATTTTGTCTCTTGTTTCCAAGGTAACTTCTATTAGGTTACATTTATCTGTTGTTGCTGCTTTTGATTTTGAGGTAGAACAAATGGATGTGAAGACAACTTTTGTTCATAGGGATCTATAATAGGAGATCTACATGAAGCAACCTGAAGGCTTTGTGGTGAAGGGTAAGAAATAACTGGATTTGAAGACCCAATTGTCCTCCAAATTCGACATGAAAGATCTTGGTGCTGCAAACTATATTTTGGGCATGGAAATTAAAAGAGATTGGGCAAAGAGGAAGCTCTGGTTAAACCAGAAGAAGTATTTCGAGACAATACTGTAGAATTTTAATATGCAGGACAGTAAATCGGTGAAGGTTCCTATTCCTGTAGGTGTAAAGTTATCTGTTGAACAATGTCCCAAGACACAAGAAGAGGAAGAGGATATGTCCCATGTTCCATATGCAAGTGCATTAGGTAGCCTGATGTATGCAATGTTCTGTACTAGACATTGCACATGTAGTGGGACTATTGAGCAAGTTTATGTCAAAACCAGGGAAGGAGCATTAGACAGCAGTGAAGCAGGTTTTCAGGTATTTTCTTGGCACTAGTGATTATGGTTTATGCTACCAAGGAAGACCAGGATTGGATAAAGTTTTGGATATCCGTGGCTTTGTTGATGCAAACTGGGCTGCAGATTTGGATCAGAAAAGATCTACAAGTGGGTATGTGTTTAACCTGTTTGGAGGTGTAGTCAAATGGATGAGTAAGAAACAATATGTGGTGGCACTATCAACTACAGAGGCAGAATACATGGTAGCCACTCATGCAAGCAAGGAAGCAGTTTGGTTGTAGAGATTGTGTTCAAGTATGGGGTTAGTACAGGGAGCTATAAGGATAGAATGTGACAGCCAAAGTGCAATTTTCTTAGCAAAGAACACAGCTTGTCATTCAAAGATAAAGCACATTGATGTTCAATTTCACTTTGTGAGGGATATGATAGAAGACAAAAAGGTGTTGCTGGTAAAGGTGAACACTTTGAAGAATACTATAGATGCATTGACACAATATGTGAGCTCTGAGAAGTTCTCCTGGTGTAGAGAAACAATGGGCATTTCAGGACTGGAAAAATGTCTAAACTCTCCTATGGCCCCCTGTGGAAAGAAAACAACAAGTGGGAGAATTGTGGGTTGTGGTAAATTCTTTCCACGACTAACCTACGTAGTAAACTGGGGGGTTAGAGGGGGGGTGGAGCCCCCGCTTTGTTGCGTCGATTGGGTAGTGGGGGGGTTATAGGGGGGGCAGTAGCCCCCCCTATCTGGGGGGTTTGAGGGGGGTGATTAGTCCCCCTCTAGGAAAAAAAAAAATTGGACCCTATATTAGGTTGGGTGAACCTACCTGTGGTTTTCGGTCCATGGTTTTGGACGCAATGGTTTTCATTCCATGGTATTGGATGCTTCGGCATGTATAAATATGTATTGTAACATTGAAAGGAATATAATGAAAAATCAAGCTGGTAGTCCCGGTTTTTGGATCCAGGGGAAAATCTCTGTGTATATGTGTTTTATGTGTTATACTCTCGCATTATTTATTTTCTGTATTTTAGAATTCATATGCAGGTAATTTCTGTACAGGGTTAAAGCCTACATTGATCAAAAGGAAAAAACAAAGCTCTAATAGGAAGACATATCAAGGGATCCAATGCAAAGATTAGGATCCAATGCCTTTAGTAATGATTTATGGTATCACCTACTAGATCTAGGTCAAAATAAGTTGAGAAAATAGTGAAAGGCTTGTCTTGATCAGTAGGTACATGCATGGGACAGATTGCCACATAATTAAACTATGGCAAGGAATATACCACTTGCATATTTGGAACATTTAGGAAGTTGGATGATTGGCAGTCAAATTGGGACCAACGAATGAAATTTGGTCAATAGTCACAATTTATCCATGATGCAGGAAACACATCACTCGAAAGAGTGTGGACATGACAGTGTTCATAACATAAACATAGTCTCGCCTCGAGAGAAAATTAAAATCCAAGGGACCCATGACTACCATAAAATAATTACATTCACTTTTTCTTCCAAGGTAACAAGCAACTGAGGAAGGATCCCTAAAGGTTGATTGGTTCTTTTGTTAAAAGCTAACATATTCAGATTAATAAACAAAAGCTAAGGAGAACCTAAAGTTTGTCAAGAATTGGAGGATAGAATGTTAATAGAAGCACCCTCATTGATAATAGTGTGATTTATTCTCTTATCACAAGCATTCATTATGATTTTAAATGGCATGTAAGAAGGGATATGAGGATCTATCAATTGATTCTAATAAAAGGCAATGACCTCATTACTTGGAGGGGGTTTTGTGACAATGGGATAAATTCCCCCCTTGTTCGGTGGAATTAGGAGAAACAAGAAGAACTTGAGTCATATTAACTTCACTCTCTATAGGAAAAGTGTGATCAACCAAAGGGAGAATCAATTCAACCATTTTATCAACCAATGGTTGGTTGGTAACATACTCATGGGATTCACGTTCAAAGAGAGTGGGATTGACTAAAGATGGATTTTATTCAATCACTTTATCAACTAGTGGAGGATTTAGGGAAAGCTTTCGATATCCAGTTGGAAGTTTTTTTTATAAACAGTAATATTTTCCAACAATTTGGATGCTTCATCCATATAAGGGAAAAGGTGAATTGGATGATTCCCTTGACATAACCTACAGGGAAATTTTACTTTACCCTTTTCCCATAAACCTTATTATCACTAGTTGATGGTTTGTCACCAGCATGATATCCAGAAGTTGACAACAAGGGCTAATGTGAGCTTGTGCATCACTCTTCTAACACCTGTGGAATATCAGGACAATCTCTTAGAAGATGATCACCCTTACATAAATTTCAAGGGAATTTAACTCTACGGGGCTTTGAAGGTTTCTCAACATTAGTTTCATTCATAGCAATGTTTTCTTGGTTTCCCCCATGCTTATTTTTCTTCTTCTTCTTTGTCATTTTCTTCTTCTTCTTAGCTTCCTGGTTACTAGCATTAATACTTTCACCAGGAGAGGAAGAAGAAAGGGAGGAAGAGACATTGGGCGAAGAAGGCAAAGGGTCAATTTGAGGATCAACTTGAGGTTGATGTTGTTCAGGTGGAGGACTTGGTTGTGAAGTAGTTTAGACATTCGAGACCAATGAGTTTGAAAAAAGCCATACCGGTAAACCTATGTTAAATTCGCGAAGGGACAATGTAGCCATATAAGGAGAACCAATATTTCCAAAAGGAGGAAAAGGACCAGGATTCCCATCAGAGGGGTTTCCTTAACTGGTAGACTTGGGAATTGTTTCCATCAAATTCAACCTAACTAAGGAGTAAAGTGATAATTTAATGTCTCATGAATGTCGTGTATGTTGTCTCACAGTTGATTAACTGCTTTGGAACAAAAACAAAAATAATATAAAAGCGGTAATTAGACAGAAGGGATTACCAAGTCCCTATGAACTATAGAATATTATTTCCAATACATGTAGACAATCTAACCAAGTTTTGTGATCGGTGTATCACAATTAACAAGGCGGCCAAGTCGGTTACCTATGGCAGGTTTGCAACCTAGTGGGGACTTCGAATATACTCAAGGTACATGGAAGCATAGTTTGTGGTAGTGTTGTCTAATGCTTCCTATAAGATAGGAATTATTTTGATATACTTTTCATACGTGGAGTGCCATCTGATATACCTGAAGGTACATGGAGAATTATCCTATATACTTATGTACATGGAATATTGACTACCCACATAATGTAACGCAAACAAGTAACAACAACTCCTACATTTAACGATCTTGGAACACATCTTCTAGCCTAGACCTCTATGTGTGTCCTTAATTTTCCAAATGCTCCTTACGTTAATTGAATAAATTTTAAAGTTGATCTTCAATAAAGTTTCAATTTCAAGGCTCACAAAATGAATTCACCTTAATTTCCTATGGTGCAACAAACATGATAAAAAGAACTATTTTTCTTTCAATGGAGATCTCTCTATGGGAAGGAAGAAACAAACAAGGATGCAGCAAACAAGAGATTCCTAACAAGATCTTTCAATTTCACTGTTCCAATTTAAATCAAAGCCCTAAATGCAATACAATGGAAAAAAAAATGAATTTTTTCTTTTCTTTTCAAATTTCAATTGCAAAGAAAAATGAAATGTAGTTAGATTATTGATCAAAATAACTTACACGGACTAGAACTGTAATATTAAAATTCCTTTTATCAAATAAAAAATAAAGCTAAGTGTTCACAAACCCTAATTGACAAGAAGAAAGAAAAATAAACAAACTCTCATCAAAAGGTCATCACTCTTAAATGTAAACACACTGATGGCTTCATAGAGACAATGATTGGTTCATGGACTCGAGAAAAAACCACTACTGAATAATAGAACTCATAGCAAGGCATAGAAATGAAAATTTTTGCATCCTACAGGATCATCACAGGTGAAGTATGGGCACTAGTGTGAACCATCACACTTACAGAGAGAGACATGTGCATTGGGTCACTCTATCCCATAACAGAAAGTGTGTTGGAGCTTGTTTTTATCAAAAAGTGAAAAATAAACCCTACCAAGCTCAAAAATATACTTTCCTAAGGCTAATTATTGGTTGAAAAATTCAAATTGAGTCACTTTCAAAGGTCTAAAAATATTAGACAAAGGAAACCACTAAAGGAACATTCATTCCCCAGTGGATTAACCAAGTTATTTGACGGATAATTATGTTTTGCGGACAAAAGTGAACTCCCTAGATATAGTGGATGATCTAGAAACAACGTAACAAAAAGACTAATGATTTCCTTACAAAAATTATAACATGGAGGAAATACATACCTGGATTCCAACGTAAGTTTTCCTCTTCTCCTTGCTTGCAAACTTTAACTCCAACTCTAAATGTTATAAATAGGACCTACAAAACAACTAGAACAAGCAAGAGCACTACAACATATAAATAGCATGTAATAGCATCTCTAAACAATGATTCAAGAAGGCATTGTAATACATATGCATCAATGAGACACAAGTATAGGAAAACAAATCACTTTTTGTATTAATGAATATAAGAGAAATTACAGCCCTTTACAGATCTTGACCTTGTAGGTGTCTCCAAACTATCATGTCCTTCCCTTGTCACAAAGAAAGCCTTCAATCACAACTCAAGTGCATGAATGTATAATGGATCCTCAAGCATAAATTAGTAGGATTAGGGCATAACTAAGAGTCTCCAAAAGCCAACCCAAACTCTATGGGAGGTAGTGAATTTATAGGTAAATAGGGTTGATCCGAATAAAAAATGGCAACAACCCTTGGTACCCAACCATGGTATCCACCCATGGTATTTACCCGTGGTATTGTAACTTACAAAAGCTATAAATAACAAGCCTCATTTTGTAAAAATACATATTGGTCCACCACAACGTGGTGGCCAAAAAAAAATCATTTATTGAATGAAAGAAACTTTTGGCCACCACATTTTGGTGGACCAATCAGTATTTTCACAAAATGAAGCTTGTTATTTATAGCTTTCTTAATTTACAATACCATGAGTAAATACCATGGGCAGATACCATGGTTGGGTACCATGGGTTGTTTCCATTTTTCATTTGGATCAGGAGTGGTTTGAGATTTACCAATCTAGGACTTATATCCACATATGAGGGAGGATAATCTCTAGCGATAAGAGATAAGACCCCAAGCATAGGATTTTGAGATATCAATCAGTAGTAAATGGTTAAAACCATATTGGAAGCTTCTGGAAAGAGAAGATTCAAAGTTATTTTTATTTTTCCAGAATTCTAGAGGCCATCGTACCTATAGCAAAGGCAACATGTGCTTGTGAGCATAGTTGCTAAGTGTACAACATGCAATAGTGTAGGTTGATCAAAGGGAAAGTGTGATGGGTCCAAAAATGAGGTTTTTAAGCTATTAAACCCGAAATTCTTGGAATGTTTGGAGAGAATATTTTCTAGGCTTTGCGGGGGATGAGTACATAGTTTCATTGGATGTTGATTGATCTGGTTTCCAGGCCATTTGATTGGATGTGACATGGCTTGTAACACTTGTAGCAAGTTGTACTAACCAAGGTTTGGAATATTTAACTTTCTTTAAACTAATTTTTCAACCATATTTGTATTAATGTAACTATGGTTGACTCGACAATCAATTAAAATATAGATGGATTGATTATTTAGCTTACCTTGAACCTCTATCATGTGAGCTTGATGCTCCACTTGTCGATTATCCAAAGTTTCATAAATTTTGGGCATGTTTTTTCCCACCTCATCCATAGTAGTTATTGCTTGCATGTTGTGCATAGTCCTCACCTCCTCTTCTTTATGAGAACAAAATTTGAACCAATGATATCCTTTACAAGCCCAACATTTAATAGGTGGAGGTTGGATCCTTTTGCTTGAATAATTCCTCCCTTCTATCTAATTAGAAGCTTGGGTCGTCTATTGGTCCATTTGAAAGTTATTTTTAAATAAAAAGGGTTTGTAACCCTTCTTTCTTTTCTCCATAAATTTCATATTTTCATTGTCCAAAGCCTTATGTAAAACGGATCTATTTTTTATTTGTTCATACAATTGTTCTGATGTCCTCATGGTTCCCTCTAAGGTTTTGGGTTCATCATATTTCAGCATTTCAGCATAAAAATATGGTTGTCCATTGATGTACCTTTGTATTTTAACCTTTTCATCCTTAATAAAATGGACATATCTCAAAAGTTCAAAAAATTTCTAACCATACTCTTCCATGGTCATGTGTCCTAGCTGTAGCTTGAAAAACTCCAGTATTTTTCACTCATAGTGTCATTCTTATGAATATTTTGTTTGAAAATACTCCTTAAATTTTCTCCAAGCGATGTGCCTTTCATACAAGTGTTTGACTATCTTGATTTTCTCCCACTAGAGATTAGTATTACCCTTCATATGATATATTGCCACTCTAGCCTCTAATTTCAAGGAATAATTGAATATTTGAAGATATTTTCTCATCTCCAACAACCAAGTTTTTGCTTCTTCACCTTTCTTGTTTTCTCCACTAAAAGTAGGTGGCTTAATTTTCCTCAGCTCTCCTTGCAAATTTTCTCTATATAATTTTATGTTAGACCTCCTTACTAGAGACACACTAGGGATTTTGTTGGATTCTGATGTGGAATAGGCCCTTTTAATAGTCCTCCTTACTATGTGGTGGTGTTGATGGGCATCACTTTTGGAATGTCTCGAACTTCTAGTGTCCCTTTCTCTAGATTTTCCATCGTGCACATTTTCTAACCTCAAGTCAGTCAGTTGGCCTAATTCTCTATGAATTTTGTTTAGATTTTGTAGAATTTGGTTATTAATTTATGATTTTTCTTTCATTGTCAGCTTTGTAGCTGAGAAATTCTAGTTCGATACTTTTTATAGTTTCTTCCAAACCTTCATCCTTCGATTGGTTTATTCCATGATTAATAGATTTAGTTTCATTATTACTCAAGTTTATAATTACAGCCTTCAATGTTTCATCATCGTTGTAAGGTCATTGGGCATATTTTGGACTCATGTCTTCCATTAGGAAAATTTTCTTTGAATCCCACATGTATATTTCCTTGCATATTTCACCCAAAATTCTTGTTGAATTCAAAAATCTAGGTTTATTGGGTTGTTTCCCTCATCAATAGCTTTCTTTTGACTATATACTTGAGCTATTCTGATGCCTAAACTGAAAATTATACCCTCAAAAAGCTCGCAACATGTTTAATTGTTCTTGTTGAATAATCTAGGGCCAATGTAGTATTAATGTGATAATTCTTGACTTGATAACTATTTGTGAGGTGTTTTAACTTTTCTTCTTAACATAGTCTTCATTACTTATTATTAGAGTGTGTATTTGTTAATTCATCAAATAGTTACCAAAACAAAGAGACAAGAACACAAGATGTTTGGCTTTATGCTGTTAGTGTCAGTCTTTGCAGCCTTCCTCTAGTGATCAAACATGCTCTGACAAAGTGATTTTAAGGTGTCAAGGTCAAATTTTGTCATTTCAGTGAGTCTTCAAGCAAAATTTGGTCACTAGGCATTAGGTCCAAGGTTTGATTTTACCCTTATCAAAATTGTCCAAATGTCGGTCCATGTCATCGTTCAACTGAGTGTACCATCATTCAGAGAGTTGTCATTATCATGTCAAGTCCCACTGGGTCATTTTACACCTTGTTCATGCTTCAGTTGTGCCTAGGTAAGGTCATTTCACTCTCCTAGGGTTTTGAAGGCAATTTCCCTTGGACAGCCAAATCATCAGAAAAACTTGTATCCTGATGTTCATACACCTTCCCCTATCCTTAAAGTACCTTATCAAACACTTCCCATCACTGAGATCCCCCAAATTCTTTATTTTCACACAAACCCTAGTTTCTTGCTACAACCTGACAATTTTCTAGGTTGGACCTGTGTTTTGCATTTTTGGACCCCTTCCCCTCACTCAATTTCAGATATTCCACTTTCCCCTACTCCCTAACATCCCTCCCTACTTCCCTAAATTTCCTCAAGAATTTAGAAGCTCCCTATCCCCTTCATTTCGCTTCATTTCGACAAATCCCTTGTTCCACACATCGAGGTAGGTTTCACTCAAATGATGTTTCTGAGCAATCAAAGATGAATTTAGGAAAAATGAGAGATTTTTTTGTCCACAATAGGCCAAGGAACCTTCACTTTTTACACAGGTGTCATGGTTTTGGAGAAATGTCAAAAATATAGTCGCCTCGGGAGAAATGATGCACCTCAGAAGTGACCTTGGGAAAATCAAACTTTCTCCTAGCTCAGTTGCCAAATGACTTTCTTGATGAGTCAAATGATAACTAGACAGCAAGATCTTTACAATTAGCTATCATGAGCTCAATTTGGAGTTGAGGAAGGCATTCAAAAGTTGAATGTAACATCACTCTGCCTTTAGGCAGCCTCATTTGGCACATTTTGACCAGTCTTGGGAGATTTGCGTTTTGACAGGTAAACTGAACTCCAAATTGAAAAATTTTAATTGGGTTGGAAATTCGACTCAAATACCTTTCCAACAAGCTATCCAGTACCTAATTTGGACACCAGGAAGGCCTCCAAAAGTCTCCTGCAAAAACCGCTACGCACAGGTTATATGCGCCGCGCCTCAAGCCCAATGCGCCGCGCCACTTCCCTGTGCTCCGCGCCTCAAGCCCAATGCGCCGCGCCACTTCCCTGTGCGCCGCGCACTGGCGCGACGCTAAAAATATAGAGCTCCAAATGAAGAAAGATTTACATTTTTGGATTCAGCATAAAAAATCATGACCACTGGTGCTTGGGCAAGAAATTTGGAGCATTTTTGGTCATTTGACAAATTTTTGTGCACAAACAGGTTTTTTCTCCCTGTGCACCGCGCCACTGGTGCGACCCTAAAATTCTATAGCTCCAAATGAGGAATGGCTTAAATTTTTGGATTTAGCATGGAAAATCACGACTACTGGTGTCCGGGAAAGAAATTTTGACAAGATCTGAGTCTCCTAAAGGTCAAAAAACACCCAAAAATAGCCTCTCTGCCACCTTTTTGACACACAGAAAGCAGTCTTGGAAGAATGAAGATTTGGAGGGGAAAATGAGCACCAAATTCAAAAATTCCAGTGGAGTTACAAAGTAGACAGGATAGACTTTCCAACAAGCCCACTTGGGCACATTTTGAACACTTGCAAGTGCCCCAAAACAGGCCCCAAAGTAGCGTGACGCACAGAGGAAAAATTGCCAATTTTCTTCCGTTTCGCGAAATTTCGGTTCGCGACTTCTCCAAGTGGGCCCGGTCATCTACACTTAATTTTTTGGCACCAAAGGTGGAATTTAAAGAGTTTTTTCTCCAGATTGGCTTCTATCCAAGTGGCGAAGGAAGGCAAACGGTCATCCAATGCCAAATGTCATGTTTGCAGCGCTGCACCTGTAGCTGATAGTTGGCTCTCCATCTCCATTTCACAATGATTCGAGTAACTCCACAACCCTTGGGCGTTCTATCTCTTCCTCACACATTTTATATATTGTATGCAAGTTATTTGCAAAGGGTTGGCTGGCTTGTAACTTCTGGGAGACTGTGGGAAAGAAACTCTATTTCTGCACTATGTATTTTTGACAGAGAATTAATGAAAGGTAGCGGCTTTGTTTCATGAGATTCTTGTGGTTGTGAGTGTAGAAAATGTGTTCTTATGTTCCATATGTATCTTTTTATGTTTCATAATTCATTTCATGTTTCATTTCAGTGAAATTTTCTAAGTGAGATTAGGTAGAATTCAATTTATATTGCTCTGCCTGTGGGAAAATTTCATGTGCAGTGTCATTCTTCTGTTGAAAAGGATTCATGCGACCATGCCCTTTTCACTCTCTTCAGCAATCTTTCCATTCCACGTCACCTTAAGCCAAAATTTATGCGCTTTCCGCCTACCTTGCCTCACAGAATAATTTGTGCCTTCATATTCGACTCTTTGTTCTTTCCTGAGCGCCAGTCCCATATACACCCCAGAAGCTCGGCCACTTCATAAAATCATTTCCAAAATCCCTATCCACTTACTAGCCTAAGGTAAACAACGTATTGTAAGTCATCTCAGACCATTTTCGATCATATATTCACTGAGCGTGACTCGAAGAGAGCCCTCTCCTGCTCTGGTAGGGCTAGCTACCAGACTGAGCGTGGTTTGTGGTTACCCTAATTTTTTCCTTCCTTCAGCCTAAGGCAGATTTAGGTGATAACATAGTGGCGACTCACTGGGGATAAAAATGGTTTGCTGGTAGATTTTTTTGCCCTAGTACATATATCAAGCTCAGATCTGATGGTTGATGGTGAACAACGATCAGACATAAGAAGACAGCTGAAATCATTCACCTGGCGACTCCATTCATTGAAGAATCCAGCAATCGGTGCTTCATGGTGACTCCACTGCAGAGAGATCAGTAGCTTTGACATTTTAAAAATGGAGTGGATTGCAAGAAGATATGCTCCCATGAGCCGAGATCACATCCCAGGTTTTCCAAATAAAATTCCGAAGGTAGATTGGTCAAGGAATCTGCCTACGTTTAAAGATGATGGTAAGAAGGACGCTGATTTACATCTAGTTCGATTTCACATGCATATTCATAAGTTGAAGGTTGATTTTCCTGAAGATTGCTTAATGAAGATATTCATGGCCACTCTAGAAGGTGAAGCCCAATCTTGGTATGAAAGTTTGCCACCTGCTTGTATTTACTGTTTAAAGGATTTTCATGCCATGTTAATTGAAAGATATAAAGATTCTTATCCATCATTAAATCTAGTTCATGACTATTGCAAACATGCTTCTACTTTCAGCAACGTAAAGACGATCATGAAAATTTGCAGCATGATCAAGATTGTAGTACGGTGGAAGAGGAAAGAATTTTGCATCTTGACAGTCAACAGGAATTACATGAAATGGATCAGCAGTATGAGGAATATTTATATACACCTTCACTTGAAATTAATGAAGACAATCACTGTTTGAGCGAAAGGAAACAAAAGGTCTTATCTCCTTTGTCTGAAGACGAGATATGTCAACTCTTGCACGGTTATGTTCCAGCTCAAGCTAAAGCGGATTTGCAGTGCACACATGGTCAAGAAAGTGTTGGTGAAACTTCTTCCTCTTTTGAAAAGGATGACAATCCGGTGAACAGCTTTATAGATCAGCAGGTTGAAGAATTCCATATGGCTGAAAGTGATGAAAGAAAAAGTGTCGTTTCGGATTCGTCCATAGAAGAATATAGAGTTTTGGATCCAAATGTTCTCATGTCATCAGAACACAGACTTCATGAAGAGGTAATCCAGTCAGCTCATGAACAACAAGATGAGAATTTTGTTCAAGTAAGTGAAAAAGGTTCCTTGGTTGAATCATTGGTAGATGATAGAGATGTCATGCTTGGGTTTCAAGAATCATTCGAAGTTTCTTTTCTCATGATTGATGAATGCAAAGACAATCTGGCTGTCATATCATATGAAGGTGACCTACAATACATTCAGGCTACCGAAGAGCAGAACATCCAGGATTGTTTTTCAGACTCTTCCTCATATGTTTCATGTTTTGAAGTGTTCTTTGAAGAGGAAATCCGCTCATCTGCTTGTTCCAAAAATTTTGAGGACCAGGAACATACTTTTTCTGAAGTACATTATGAAGGAAGATTAGATCAAAAGAAAAAGACATCTTGTTTCCTCAGCAGGAGGTAAATCTTCATGTTTTTCATGATCCAATGGCAAATCTGTTACAGTCAGTAGTGAAGGTCATTAGTGCAGTATTCAATGATGAAAGAGATCATGGTCAATTATGTTTTTGGAGGCCCAGTTACCAGTATCTGTTGTTGACCAGAAGATCTGATCCATAGAATCAATCAAGGAGGCATCTACTTGATTGGTTACATTGGAAGACACATTACACATGATTGTACATATTGCATTAGTACGCAGGTGGCTGTCATCATGATTTGAAACCCTCGAATCTTGATGGACTACTGCCATTGAATAAGTTTTGTCAGTTCTTGTTTTAGTTAAGTCAGTCATGAGTCATTTCCTTTTGCATAGAGTCAAGTTTTTCAGTCATTTCAGTTCGCATTGAGTCAGTTTCAGTCAAGTTTCAGTCAATAAATTGAGTCATGTTGTTTTGTCGGAATAATGGACTCCATAGCCCAATGGATGAAGGCATTGTCTGCTCACCCAAAGATTTGCAGTTCTTGGCACCTCCAAGGAGCTGCCATCCCTATTGGAGCCAATTTTAGTGCCAGTCTTTTCAGCCTTCTTCTAGTGATCAAACATGCTCTTACAAAGTGATTTTAAGGTGTCAAGGTCAAATTTTGTCATTTCAGTGAGTCTTCAAGCAAAATTTGGTCACTAGGCATTAGGTCTAGGGTTTGATTTTACCCTTGTCAAAATTGTCCAAATGTCGGTCCATGTCACCGTTCAGCTGAGTGTACCATCATTCAGAGATTTTTCATTATCATGTCAAGTCCCACTGGGTCATTTTACACCTTGTTCATGCTTCAATTGCGCCTAGGTAAGGTCATTTCCCTCTCCTAGGGTTTTGAAGGAAAAATCTCTTGAACTGCCAAATCATCGGCAAAACTTGTATCCTGATGTTCATACACCTTCCCCTATCCTTAAAGTACCTTATCAAACACTTCCCATCACTGAGATCCCCCAAATTCCTCATTTTCACACAAACCCTAGTTTCTTGCTACAACCTGACAATTTTCTAGGTTGGACCTGGGTTTTTCCTTTTTTTACCCCTTCCCCTCACTCAATTTCAGAGGTTCTACTTTCCCCTACTTCCTAACATCCATCCCTACTTCCCAAAATTTCCTCAAGAATTTAGAAGCTCCCTATCCCCTTCATTTCGCTTCATTTCGACAAATCCCTTGTTCCACACATCGGGGTAGGTTTCACTCAAATGATGTTCCTGAGCAATAAAAGATGAATTTAGGAAACTTGAAAGAGTTTTTTGTCCAAAACCGGCCACGAAAGAAAAACCTCCTTCACTTTTTAGCCAAGTGTCATGGTTTTGGAGAAATGTCAAAAATATAGTCACCTCGGGAGAAATGATGCACCTCTAAAGTGACCTTGGGAAAATCAAATTTTATTGTAGCTCAGTTGGCCAAATGACTTTCTTGATGAGTCAAATGATAACTAGACACCAAGATCTTTCCAATGATCTATCATGAGCTCAATTTTGAGTTGAGGAAGGCATTCAAACGTTGACTGTAACAGCACTCTGCCTTTAGGCGGCCTCATTTGGCACATTTTGACCAGTCTTGGGAGATTTGATTTTTGACAGGGAAAAGGAACTCCAAATTGAAAATTTCCAGTTGGGTTGGAAAGTAGACTCAAAGAAATTTCCAAATATCTATCCTGTGCCCAATTTGGACATTGGGAAGGCCTTCAAAAGTCTCCTATAAAAACCGCTACGCATAGGCTATATGCGCCACGCCTCAAGCCTAGTGCGTCGCGCCACTTCCCTGTGCGCCGCGCACTGGCGCGACGCTAAAACTCTAGAGCTCCAAATGAAGAAAGTTTTATATTTTTGGATTCAACATAAAAAATCATGACCACTGGTGCTTGGGCAAGAAATTTGGGGCATTTTTGGGGCATTTTTGGTCATTTGACAAATTTTTGTGCACAAACAAGTTTTTTCTCCCTGTGCGTCGTGCCACTGGCGCGACCCTAAAATTCTAGAGCTCCAAATGAGGAATGGCTTACATTTTTGGATTCAGCATGGAAAATCACCACTACTGGTGTCTGGGCAAGAAATTTTGACAAGATTTGAGTCTCCTAAAGGTCAAAAAACACCCAAAAATGGCCTCTCTGCCACCTTTTTGACACACAGAAAGCAGTCTTGGGAGAATGAATATTTGGAGGGGAAAATGAGCACCAAATTCAAAAATTCCAGTGGGGTTAGAAAGTAGATAGGATAGGATTTCGAAAAATCCCACTTTGGCACATTTTTGACACCTTCAAGTGCCCCAAAAAAAGCCCCAAAGTAGCGTGACGCACAGAGAAAATGGCACGGCACACAGAGGAAAAATTGCCAATTTTCTTCCATTTCGCGAAATTTCAGTTCACGACTTCTCCAAGTGGGCCCGGTCATCTACACTTAGGTTTTTTGGCACCAAAGGCGGCATTTAAAGAGTTTTTTCTCCAGATTGGCTTCTATCCAAGTGGCGAAGGAGGCAAATGGTCACCCAATGCCAAATGTCATGTTTGCAGCGCTGCACATGTAGCTGATGGTTGGCTCTCCATATCCATTTGATTCGAGTAACTCCACAACCCTTGGGCGTTCTATCTCTTCCTCACACATTCTATATATTGTATGCAAGTTATTTGCAAAGGGTTGGCTGGCTTGTAACTTCTGGGAGACTGTGGGAAAGAAACTTTGTTTCTGCACTGTGTATTTTTGACAGAGAATTAATGAAAGGCAGCGGCTCTGTTTCATGAGATTCTTGTGGTAGTGAGTGTAGCAAATGTGTTCTTATGTTCCATATGTATCTTGTTATGTTTCATAATTCATTTCATGTGAAATTTCAGTGAAATTTTCTAAGTGAGATTAGGTAGAATTCAATTTATATTGCTCTGCCTGTGGGAAAATTTCATGTGCAGTGTCATTCTTTTGTTGAAAAGGATTCATGCGACCATGCCCTTTTCACTCTCTTCAGCAACCTTTCCATTTCGCGTCACCTTAAGCCAAAATTTCTGCGCTTTCTGCCTACCTTGCCTCACAGAATAATTTGTGCCTTCATATTTGATTCTCTATTCTTTGTTAAGCGCCAGTCCCATATACACCCCAGAAGCTCTGCCACTTCATAAAATCTTTTCCAAAATCCCTATCCACTTACTATCCTAAGGTAAACAGTGTATTGTAAGTCATCGCAGACCGTTTTTGATCATATATTCACTGAGCGTGACTCGGAGAGAGCCCTCTCTTGCTCTGGTAGGGCTAGCTACCAGACTGAGCGTGGTTTGTGGTTACCCTAATTTTTGCCTTCCTTCAGCCTAAGGCAGATTTAGGTTTAACATATGCCAGGGCCAAAACCTCTCCCTCTTGGAGAGGAAAACCCGCACAAAATTCTTCTTATAGATATTCCAATTGACGAATACCAAGAACATGACCCTTGACCTAATAGGCCACTCCAAGACCAAGAAACCAATCCTCTTCTTGTTGTTGAGATCATCATCATCAATATTGCTTCATGGAGATCATCATTCATGCTTCCTTCATTAATATATTCATTGGAGTATGATTGTTGCACCATATCTCCATTTATACTTAGTTCATTACTACTACTTCATCATTGTTCCATCTTCACTGCATTCTTACTAAGATCATCTCTACTGCACCAACATTATTTTTGCATCAATATTTCACCCTTGTACCATTACCACTGAGATCTTCTCTACACCACCACCGAGACCATAATTACAATTGGGATCATGATTGTGTTTAGTAGGTATGCCGAGACTGGATGATCACAGAGATCCTCTTCATTATTAACACATCAAGACTGTGAGACAGTGATCTATGTGACTGTGTTTACACTGAGACAAAGTATCCCTGAGATGATTCTTCAAACATGAGACTATGATTGTGTCTTCTCTTGAACTTTCATTGAGACTGTAATCAAATTCTCCTTGCACCGAGGTCTGCTATAGCTATGCTGATATTGTATCACTATGACCCTATAACTACACCGAGATTATGTCCTCATATGAAGTTGTAGACTTGTGAATAGACCTCCAAAAAAAATTATCTGAAACTGTCTTCCTGCACCTCTTATACCCATCCATAGTTGCAGATACTTGTCCGAAAATCTGAGCTTCTGTGGTGACCTCAATGGGCTATTTATAATTGTCACATCTCTATAAATAAGTCGACAGGATAATGAAGTGTTTTTGCACTTCATTTGAGCCAACATGACTGATATTTATGTCATTTTTTTGGCTGACTTGAGTGTATTTAACATCGTTTTGTTGCTTCTCCTTTCAAGATGATTGTGCTTGTCTTGGAGGGATAATCTAGTCACTAGGTAGACTTATATTCATTACATATATGCTAAACAAGAGATCTTTACACATATATTTGACTCTTTGACTTTCCTATACCTATGGAATGAGCAAGAAACTCATTCTTATTATTTGCAAAAATAATATTTATTTTTCTTGATACGTACAAAGATCAAAATTACATTTGTAAATACCAAACCTAGTTACACTTTCTTCAACACTCCCTCTTAACTAGGGAGGTATTTATAATGGAACTTGGTCATTCTCAATCTAAACAATTTCTCATAAGAAGAATTGGATTTGTAACCCATCTGTTATAGCGTCATAGTAACCAACATTGTTTATAGCAAGGCCTTGACTAACATATCTATCTCTTATAAGATCACAGCACAATGTTGGTGAGACCAATGATTTATAGACACCTTTATCATTGTCTCTCAAGGTACATACCTACTCGGGTGTTCACTGAGTATGACATTCTAGGACTATTCTTATCTTGGGTTCCCATCCCTCAAATAATATCGATCCTCTTTCCTATTCTTATCTTGGATTCCCTACACATCCTCAAAGAGCATCAGATGCTAATGATTACCCAATCCTCTACTCTTTCTTCCTAGATGAAGATAAGAATGTTGTGTCTATCATGTGTCTACATTTCCATTCATGGCCTTCACCTAGACTTACGGTTGTTAGTCCTGGTCTAGTGCATGACACATGAAATAGAAAAACACAATTGCCACTTTTTTTTAATCATGGGTGATATAATCCAAGCTCCCTCTTGATCAGATACCTGTTATAGCTCCCTCTGAGCTAGGGACTCTTCTATACATCAGCAACTTCTTCTCTGTGGGTCCTTTAGTTTCTTGATCAACTTCTCCTTGATGTCATGAAAGCTATTTGAGCTTCTTTCTTTTAGGGAAACAACCATCAATCAATTTCCTTCTTAGTTCGTCATATCATTCCTTTCTTCATGGAAAGTGGCCTTCTTTATATCTGGAATTTTCTTCATTTGACTACTTCTTTTTAATCATGCTTCTTCCATTGATCACATGAATGCTAGTTGTACTTGTAAGTAGCCCTGCATGAACTTATCTAGATATTATTCAAGAAATCAAATATATGATTAAATCAAATCATACCTTACTAGGTGGCTCTTCATCATGACATTTTTCTGTAGGTATCAGCATTTTGCATTCATGTTGACACATCTCCCAAAGATATCCATTGTTAAGGATATACATATTTTCCATCGGAGTATTCATATATTTCCGAGAGATTTTCTAGTCAAGTCTTCTTGATCTTTTGGATGTAAATTACCTTCATTGGGGTTTCATATCTGATCTAAAAATGAGATTTTAAAAAAATATTAAGGTATTACAGACTCATGTGCAGGAATGCCTATATTACTTAGTGCAATGGATCGAAAAGATTGGGAATAATATAGACAATGAGTAGTTAGAAAAACATAACAGGCACACACATCAACACAGCAAATAATTAAGGAGTTCACCAGACTTCCTAGCTACATCTCCTAGTCCAGATTTCAGTGGTGACCTCTCTATTATCTCTTCAAGAGCAGATTATTACAAGTGTGAGCTCAAATCGAGTCTCAACGCAACAGTGACAAAACAACAGGGATTTACTTGAAATCCTCAAGTCTACAAGAGTACATAGACTCTCCCTCTTGCTCTATGTCTTTTGCTTTCTCTCTGTCTCTGCAACTGCCTTCTCTGTCTCTGACATTGAGCAGCTTTTAAGCCTATCGGCGCTTATCTATTCCTCTCCCCTTTCAAGCTCTCTGGCTCTCGGCCTTTGTCCGTTCAAATCCCCTCTGAGCATTATACACAGAGAAATGCACTAAAAACACTGAAAAACCCGCAAAAACTCTTTCTATCCGACTTCAAAATCATTGAATCCTCTGTATAATCCTATCAGGTCCACCTTTGGTTGCTATCACGCGCCCACCATTGATTGGTGTGATCTCAAATCCAACGGCTAATATTCATGTCGAGTGGCTTATATGCACGGAGATTACCCACCTGAAAAGGCGGTTTTCTCTCTCTTACGCCAAGCCACATGTCGGCCAGTGTATGGGATCGGGTGGAGCCCATCCAATACCACCTACTGCCTGAGGCCCGCCCGAAATCCACTCATTACAGAACTCACATAATATAAGGTTGTGGCTATAGTTCCTTTCGGGTCCGGCTTTATCGCTTCAGGGCATTTTCCTTTGTATTTTGGTTTCTATTCAAAAATGTGCTAATACATAGAAAATCCTGACAATTCCCTTTTTATCGAAACTCAAAATATATTAATTCACATCCATAAATCCCGTCGGGTCCAGTTATCGCAAGTCACATGTTTGTATCGACCCCACTCCTTTGTATCACTGTGATGTGATATTTCAATGCAATATATTGAAATCACATATCGCATGGTCTTCGGGCCCCCGGTAAGTCTTCCCTTGTGTTTTAGCGATGCGATATTGTGATGTAATCTAGGCCTTTGATCTGTGAGCTTGATGAATGGTCCTCGTTAAATCACGCTGATTGCTATCACGATTTCCATAGGGATGCCTCCGATGTACTCCACTGGTCTCTCCTAATTGCAATATTCCGATTAGATCTGGACCATTGATCGATCCAATCCAACAGCTCCTGTGCATCTTGTTTGAACCTTCACTTTACTCTGTTTTCCACCTTTATTTCACTATTTTCCATTGTGATAGTGTTTCTGATAGTTAAGTATATGAAGACTTAGAGGTTTTTAGGATCCATTTTGGATCATGCCTCCTTCCCACTAAAAATCTTTTGGGCCACCAAAAGTTGGTTTTTAGGCATCGATCAAGTGAGGATACAACTTCCTCACTTGTCTAATTTCTATCCATCATGAACTACTTGGTTTTGAACCTTTGAGTCCAATTCTCAGGTACTCGGCATCCCCTCAACGCGTAGTTCTCACCTTCCTGTCCAGAATTATGTCTTCCTGCAATTCATTGAGATATTCAGGCAACAGATCATCAATAGAAGGAAACTGACTTTGCTCTTTAGGATCTTCAATCAATGAAGGTTCATACAGTCTCAAGTTTTCTACATTAAGGACTGAATAGATCTGCATATAAGCTGGAAAATCAAGGGGAAAAGTATTTTCACCAATTTTATCAAGTATCTTGAAAGGCCTATACCTTATTGGTTTTAGCTTCTTACCTTCACCTTGCATTCTGTCTTAGCTGATGTACAGCTAGACTTGATCAGCAACTTGGAAACTATGCTCAACTTGATGCTTGTCATGCCTTGCCTTGTACTTGGCCTGACTTCTCTCCAGTTGTTCCTACACTACCTGGTGAATTTCTTGGATTTGTTCAATAAACTTGGTTGCTTTGTCCACATCACTGTATCCATCAACTGTTATGTCTTTACCAAAGACAAAATCCAAGGGAGACTTTGGTATAAAACCAAAACAAGTCTCAAAAGTAGATCTCTGAGTAGAAGAGTGCTTGGCATGGTTGTAAGCATGTTGCACATAACACAAATGCTCATCCCAAAGCTTGGGATGCTTGCTGCAATAGCCTCTAAGCAACTGGATCACTGTCCTGTTGACCACTTTTGTCTGACCATCTGTCTGTGGATGAAATGTTGTGCTCTTCTTTAACCTGGTGTCCATCAACTCCCATAGATTTGACCAAAAGTTCCCAACAAATCGAGAATCTCGATCATATACAATAGAAGTGGGTAAACCAAAATGCACCCATACATTCTGAAAGAACAACTTTGTTGTTTGTTCAGCTGTAACCTGCTTGTTACAAGGTATCAAAATACACATTTTACTGAACCTCTCCACAAAAACATACAAATAATCATTACCTTTTCTAGATTTTGGCAATCCCCCAACAAAGTCCATGGAAACACTTTCCCAAGGACGAGAAGGAACTGGAAGTGGAGTGTACAAGCCTAATTTTCTATTACTGGGCTTGCTTGTAGCACACATAGTACACCCTTTAATATATCTAGAAAATGTTTCATGCATTCTTGGCCAATAACAGAACCTTTGCAACTTTGCAACTGTTTTACTTACACCAAAATTACCTAATATGAGAGAAGTATGTGCTTCTCGGACTATGTTATCTCTTTCAGTTTGTGGAATGCATAAATTTCCCAAATGATATAAGATTTGGTCCTTAACATAATAATCAAATTCTTCTACTTGCTTGCCATGACTTAAAGTTGCATATACATCTTTAAAATATACATCTTGAGCATATTTTTCAATGTAACTTTCATAAATTACTAAGTTATGCTTAAGTATAGTAGATGCATTTATGATTGGTCTTGATAACATATCTACAAGCTTATTGTGTATGCCTTTCTTATATCTAATGACAAGATGAATTTTTTGTAGGAAACCCATCCACTTATAATGTCTTTATTGCTGCAATTTAGTTTGTAAGTGCAAATATTGAAGTGGTTGATGATCTGTATGTATGATTGTTTCCTTACCCATTAGGTAATGTTTCCACTTTTTTGCACTTTGTACTAATGCACACAATTCTTTATCATATGTGGGATAATTAACTACTACAGTAGTAAATGTCTCAGAATGATAGCATATGGGTTTACCATGTTACATCAACATTGCTCCCATGGCATAGTCACTAGCATCTGTTTCAATCTCAAATGGATGTTTAAGATCTAGCAATGCTAGTACTGGTGTTGTACTAATTTTTTCTTTTAAGGTGTCGAAGGCTTTTTGTTGTTTGTCTCCCCACTAAAACACTTGTTTCAATCCCGTTAAAGCATGTAATGGAGCTGCAATCAAAGAAAAGTTAGCAATAAACTTTCTCCAGTATTTTGCTGCTCCTAGGAAACTCCTAATCTCTGTAGCAGATTTGGGTTTAGGCCAGTTCACAATGACTTCAACCTTAGATGGATCTATCTTCAATTCACCACCCCCTACAATATGACCCAAATAATTTAAAGATGTCTTGCCAAATTCACATTTTGACAGCTTCACATAGAGATTTTGTTTTTTTAAAACATCTAAAGTTTGCTTTACATGCTTTACATCGTCTTCCCATGTCGTACTGAAAACAAGAATGTCATATAAATAAACAATTACAAAATCATCAATAAAAGGTCTGAGTACATCATTCATCACTCTCATGAATGTAGCAGGAGCATTACTTAAGCCAAAAGGCATAACCAACCATTCATACAGCCCTTGCTTTGTCTTGAAAGTAATCTTCCATGCATCTTGTTCTGCAACTCTGACCTGATGATAGCCACTTCGTAAGTCTAACTTAGAAAAGTAAACAACTTCTTTCAACTGATCTAATAGATCATCAATACAAGGAAGAGGATAACGATTCTTTATCGTTATTTTATTCAGTGCTCTATAATCAATGCACATTCTCCATGAACCATCTTTCTTTCTCACCAACACGATTGGAGATCCACATGGTGATGTGCTTGCTCTTATGAACCCTTTATCGAGCAACTCTTGTACCTGCTTCTTTATCTCTGCATTCTCTAAAGATGATAACCTGTACATTCCGATGTTAGGTAATGGAGCATCTTGCTGCAAATGAATATCATGTACTATTTCCCTTTTGGGTGGCAGACCTTTAGGTTCTTAAAATAGGATATCATATTCTGAAACAACTTTAACTAAATCATCTTTTTGTTTAGCATCACAGCCTTCAAATATATTGGTTTTATCAGGGTTCTTTTCCTTTACAACCATTAGTAAAAATTGCTTACTTGAATTCACAATTATTTTCATCTGCCCTGAGTTTATGAGAGAATAGTTATTTTTGAGTTTATGAGCTCTTACAATATATTGTATTCCATCTTTAGTGAGTTGATACTTATTTTCAGCTCTATAGAAAATAGCTTTCCTATCATACAAGTAAGGACTTCCCAAAACAATACCACATATATCCAATGGAACTATATCTAACTCAACCTCATCTACAAATGTTGACCCAATAGCAAACCTAAGTTTACATTGTCTTGTTACTTGTATCTTTGTTTTATCACATACCCAACATAATGGATATGGCTTCTTGTGAGGTTTTGTTAGTAATCCCAACTTCTTTACAATTGTTTCAGAAATCAAGTTTACTTGTGATCCACTACCAAATAAAGTATCAATCTTTTGGTGCTTGGAAATGACTCTAATACGAAAAATCTCATGCCTTTTCCTCTCATTATTTTCATTATCAATAGATTGTGCAGAATTACTTGTGGATGCTTCATAATTTTTACCTTTTATACCTGTGGTTGTGACTGTTGTTTCATCACCTGAGTCTGACCCCAAGTCTTTCTGAATATCAACAGTAGTCTTTTTCTTCTTACCACCGAAATTCTTAGGTTTCAACTCTGGATGCAAAGACCAGCAATGTGCCTCATCGTGTCTGTCCTTCTTGCAATGATTGCATGAAGGTTTGTCCTTTTGTATAGTGTTTGTTTTCCTCTCCTTCCATTTCAGTTTCTTCTTTTCCTTGTTCTTGCTTACAAAGTGTTTAGATGATCCCCCAACCTCTGGGTTCACATTCTTGCCTCTAGCTTCTAGATGTGTAGCCTGAACTGATACATCATCTAAGCTAGTGGGATTAAACATGAGAATGGTATGCTTCAAAGAGCTATGCAGACCACCTATACACTTCAACAAAGTTTCAGGTGAGTCTAAAGATATGCCTAGAGTTAAATCTCTTTTTCTAAATTCTTGAGTATAACTTTGTACACTTTGACCCTTTAACTGGCGAAGAGTTTTCCAACTCATCATTTCCTGTTGCATATAAGCTAAAGCATATAATTGTTTTTTGATGGCAGAAACAAATTCATTCCAAGTAGAAAGGATTTTACCATGTCTTTGCATATCAGCATGTGTCTTCCCTTCCCACCACACTAGTGCATTTCCTCCAACTCGAAGGCTAGCCAGCTGAATCTTTCTCCTTTCTGAATCAATGTTCTGCACCTTGCAATATACATCAATCTGTCTTATCCAGTTATCTATCTTTTCTGCATTTAGTTCTTCATCATAAATTGGCAAATCAAACTTCACATCTAATTTAATCAAAGAAGTTTTCTTCTTTTTCTTATCATGGCTAGGAGATGAGGATGATGAAGGTGATGGTGGAGGAGATGAGGGAGGAGGCTTTTCCCCTTTCCCTTTGCCCCCTGGAGGGGCAACTAGAGAAGGTTCCTCTGCTCCTTTTTCTGGTTTTGGTGTTGAAGTTTTTTCACCTCAACCCTTCTTAAATTCTCGATACATCTCTTCCACCATGGCTTGCATGGCCATAAAACTGTCCATGAACTAAGATTCTGATTCCAATGGAGTTTCTTCCACCATTCTACTTTGAGGATGGACTCTTCCAATCTCTGGATTAGCCTAAACAAGTTCTCTTTCTCCTAGTTTGAGCTTTGACCTAGTTAGCATTCAAAATCCAGCACAAGCTTGTCTAACCTTAACAAAACCAAAAGCTCTGATACCACTTGATCTAAAAATGAGATCTTAAAACAATATTAATGTATTACAGACTCATGTGTAGGAATGCCTATATTACTTAGTGCAATGGATCGAAAAGATTGCAAATAATATAGACAATGAGTAGTTAGAAAAACATAATAGGCACACACATCAACACAGCAAATAATCAAGGAGTTCACCAAACTTCCTAGGTGCGACTCTTGGTCTAGCTTTCAGTGGTGACCTCTTTATTATGTCGTCAAGAGCAGATTATTACAAGTATGAACTCAAATTGAGTCTCAACACAACAGTGACAAAACAACAGGGATTTACTAGAAATCCTCAAGTCTACAAGAGTACACAGACTCTTCCTCTTGCTCTCTGTCTTCTGCTTTCTCTCTATCTCAGCAACTGCCTGTTCTATCTCTGACATTGAGTGGCTTTTAAGCCTATTGGCGCTTGTCTGTTCGTATCCCCTTTCGGGCTCTTTGGCTCCCAGCCTTTGTTTGTTCAAATCCTCTCTAAGCGTTAAACAATCATTGTAAAATGCCTACATGTATGGTGGCCACCTCTTTTTAAACGGAAAGGACCACTGGCATGGTTGAAATCCCCGAGAACACATTTATTTGTTTACACAGAGAAATACACTAAAAACACTGAAAAACCTACAAAAGATCTTTCTATCGGACTTCAAAATCATTGAATCCATCCTATAATCCTATTGGGTCCGCCTTTGGTTGTTGTCACATGCCCACCATTGATCGGTGTGATCTCAAATCCAACGGCTAATACTCATTTTGGGTGGCTTATATGCACGGATATTACTCGCCTGAAAAGGAAGTTTTCTCTCACCTGCGCCAAGCCACGTGTCGGCTAGTGTATGGGATCGGGCGGAGCCCATCCAATACCACCTACTGCCTGAGGCCCACCCAAAATCTGCTCATTACGAAACTCAAATAATATAAGGCTGCGTCTATAATTCCTTTCGGGTCCGGCTTTATCGCTTCGGAGCATTTTCCTTTGTATTTCGGTTTTTATTTGAAAATGCACTAATACATAGAAAAGCCCGACAATTCCCTTTTTATCAGAACTCAAAACATATTAATTTGCATCCATAAATCTCGTCGCGTCCGGTTATCGCAAGTTGCATGTTTGTATCGGCCCCGCTCCTTTGTATTGCTGCGATGCAATATTTCGATGTGATATATCACAATCGCATACCGCATGGTCTTTGGAACCCTAGTAATTCTTCCCTTGTGTTTTAGTGATGCGATATTGTGATGTAATATGGGACGTTGATTTGCGTGCTTAATCAACGGTCCTCGTTAAATCGCGTTGATCGCTATTGCGATTTCCATAGGGATGCCTCCTATGTACTTCATTGGTCTGTCCTGATTGCGATATTCCGATTAGATCTGGACTGTTGATCAATCTGATCTTACAGCTCTTGCACGTCCTATTTGAACCTTTGCTTTACTCTGTTTTCTGCCTTTCTTTCACTATTTTCCATTGCAATAGTGTTTCGATAGTTAAGTATATGAAGACTTAGAGGTTTTAGGATCCATTTTGGATCAATATCTCACAATATCTTCCTCCCTTACACATTCCATTCCCATGTGCCTTTTAATCATAGTTTATTAGTTGTGATCAACCACCCCATACTTCATATGAGGACATATTATGTTGATTTCATCTAGTGTGTCTTATGTCTTCTTGCATCCTTTCAGAGGAGGAGATCATTTTTCTCTTAATCATGCTTCTCAAGATATAAGTAATGATCTATGTTACCTACAACCATATGACATGTCATAATATTAAACATAAGCATGCATACCTTATTTTTACCTTTAGGTCATCGAGGCTTCTTCCAGCAACTTCCTTGATTGAAGAGATCTTCAATCCCTTGATCAGCTTCATGTCATCACGTCATCGTCTCATGGATTCAATAAGTTTGAGTTCTTGTTGAAACACTTTCTTCCTCTCTATATTAGTGAATCCTATGATGAGAATTCCATCAGAGAATTTTGAGGATCTAGTATATCCCCAACTGGCAGATATTTCCTTTTGAAATTGATGTATGATGAGCCTTTTCCTATATGACTTCTTCCTTTCAATGTCCACTAAGGTTTCTAAGATCTATGTCCTTCATGTTTTGTCTATCATGGAACTTGTCCTTCATGATTCCCATACAAATGTCACAATTTCTTTTTTCTAATGCGTCCATGATGCCACAATGCATCTTATCATCATTGTCATATCTTATAGTAGAAGCTTATGATAGGACCCTTTTGTGAGGGATACCATCTTACTCATGAGATTTGTTACTCCCTCTTTCCATGGCCCTTTTCTTAAGCTTCCTCGTCCAGTGATATGAGCTTCCATAATTTCAACTATATCTATTTTGCCTTGTTTGAGGACCAAACTTCCCTTTCCTTTCTGTACATGATTTAGTCCTTTACCCTTCAATACTTTTGTCATCAACTTGTCTTTCTATATTTAGCATAGAGACCATAACTTTTCAAATGAGATAACCTTCTTATCTTATAGATATTTGTCACCTTGATATATGTTAGTGCATTATGGTTATCTTCCTTTCTAGGTATTGTAGATGGAAGATATCCTACATCCTTTGATACCCTTTACTTTCATGTAGATTAGATTTCATGTGACCTTCTTCATTTCATCTTTAGAGAATGAATTTATCATCTACATCATTTTGATGTCTCCAATATTTCTATGTGATGGGATATTTCATAAGCATCCCTTTCCATAAATTCAAAGGAAACCTATTTATGTGTTTACTTACTTCACCTTCTTAGAGGAATATGACTATCCTCCTTGTTCATGCAAGGAATCTTGATGACCTATCAACTTATAGATGTCCTTTCAATTCATGAAGGAATTTAACCAAATTTATAATTTGAAAAGATACTTACTTGTCATGTGAAGATGAAATCTTCACCTTGATCATGTTTATGATTGTTGAAGAATATGTGTGAGGACTTCTTCTTGGATGATATTCTTTCAAGTGAGAAAGCATTTCCTTAATAGAAAAGGTTTCTCCCTTTTAATGATTTTTTGCTTCCTCGGATGGTATTCTTCTAGGACAATGAGATGATCCTTGCTTGATTTCATAACCTTGGAGATGACAGTGCCTTCTTGATTTCAATATGCCTTCTTTTGTAGTGTGTATCAGGGTTTCTTCCATTGTGTCAACCTATTCCAAGATGGGGTCTTGCTTTGTAGACAACTTTTATGAGGGTCTTGCTGGCCTTTCGATGTTGACTTGTGAGCAGAAAATCTCTTGTTGTTGTAGACCGTCTTCTAGATTGCATAGACAAAAATCCTTTGCTATTGTAGACTGTTGTTGTAGACTTGATCCTTTAATCTTGACAAAATACTTAAACTTGTTTTAATGCCCTTCTTGAAGACTAGTCCTTGTATGTCTCTTTTGTTTCCCTTCCTTTGACTTCAACACCTTAGCTTTGTTACCATGTTGAAGAATCTAGGGTCAATGTAGTATTAATGTGATTCTTATTGACTTGATAACTATTTGTGAGGTGTTTTAATTTTTCTTCTTAACATAGTCTTCATTAGTTATTATTAGTGTGTGTTTTTGTTAGTTCATCCAATAGCTACCAAACCAAAGAGACAAGGACACAATATGTTTGGCTTTCTTCCAGGGCTGAAACCTCTCCCTCTTGGAGAGGAAAATCCGCACAAAATTCTTCCTATAGAGATTCCAATTGACAAATACCAAGACCATGACTCTTGACCTAATAGGCCACTCCAAGACCAAGACATCAATCCTCTTCTTGTTGCCAAGATCATCATCATCATTACTTCTTCACAGATATCATCATTCATGCTTCCTTCATTGATATATTCATGGGAGTATGATTGTTGTACCATATATCCATATGTACTATGTTCATTGTTGTTGCTTCATCATTGTTCCATATTCACTGCATTCTTATAAAGATCATCTCTACTGCACCATCATTACTGTTGCATAATTATTGCACACTTGTTGCATTACCACTAAGATCTTCTTTAGACCACCACCGAGACCATGATTACAATTGGATCATGATTGTGTTTAGTAGGTATATCGAGACTGGATGATAATAGAGATCCTCTTCATCATGAACACATCAATATTGTGAGATAGTGATATCTGTGATTGTGTTTATGCCAAGACAAAGTATCCCTGAGATCCTTCTTCTAACATGAGACTATGACTGTGTCTTCTGCACTTTCAATGATACTGTAACCAAATTATCCTTACATTAAGGTCTACTACAGCTATGCCGAGACTATATCACTCTGACCCTATAACTAGACCGAGATCCTATCCTCATCCGAAGTTGCTAACTTATGAACAAACCTCTAAGAAATGTTATCTAAAAATGTCTTCTTACACCTCTTGTGCCTATTTTCATTTTTAGAGACTTGTTCGAAAATCTGAGCTCCTGTGGTGTCCTCAGTAGGCTAGTTATAGTTTTCATGTCTCTATAAATAAGTCGAAATGGTAGTGAAGTTTTGTGTCACTTCGTTTGAGCTGACATGACTAATATTTATGTCATTTTGCTGGCCTACCATGTCATCCCACTATGCTTCATCCCATCTCTTCCCACGTCCTTCCCCTTTGCACCTATGAGGTGGGACCTCTGGGACATGTCATCCAGTTCCCTCCACCTCAACACTCTCCTTGACTACACCTCCTTACTCCTCTCACATGGGACCTCTGGGACAGATCATCTCGGTCCCATCATCTTGGTGATTCTCCTTATCTTCTTCTATTGCACCCTTAGGTTGAGTTGTCATGAGGGATCCACTTGTGGCCAATGGGAACACTCTCCACATCCACGTTGTAATCCTATCTTTCCTAGTTCCTAGTCAGCCCAACCACTCCTTTGTGCTGCTAATTAAAAGCATCCAAGATGTAGCCTTCGGGCCATGTCACCCCTTCGTTCTCCCAACTATGACATGGTGAAATCCCAACATAAAATCCATGGCCTCCACAATGATATCTCGTCAGACACTTTGGGCATTAATTCATTCCAATGTAATACACCCTCCATACAAATTATAACCTTATATCATTGTATTATACATACAAATATATATAAATTATTTATACACATATGTGTAATACCCCTTTATAGTAATTTTTTACACTTCAACATTTTTATTATATACATAAATACATATATAGTTTGGATATACTGTCTTATCATTGTATTCTATAAGAAGACATTTTGCTCACACATTTTAGCAAACACTTTGTAACCATAGTCAATCTTGACAGTATTTTGTCACTTGGGGGTACTTCACCAAGGGTTCTACCACTTGGGAACCCACCTCTAAGGGTGAATTATCCTTGATCTTATGGAAATTTTCCCATAACTATATTAACGGGGAATTTCTTTGTAACCCCCATATCTTGTGTTTACACGAATTTAGCCCTTTCTAGTAAGATTTTGCCTAGAAACCTTCAATTTTTGGTCTATAACAACCCCCACATTCCACTAAGTTCCCTTTTGTGGTACCTGTTCAAAATTTTTAGAGAAATTTTTCCATTCCACCACTGTGAATTTCATTAAATAGTTTGTGGGTAACCTGTAAATTTCTCATTTTTCCCTGAATCTGGCCCAATCGAGGCCAATGTTGAAAACTTGGCTCTAATACCAATTGTAATGCCCCGACCACTAGCCGTGTAACACCACTCTACAGTACCACATAAATATCATTAAATATTTTATGGAAGTGCATTGAATTTTTTCGTAATTTTTATACTACCTGGAAATTATATTTATTTTAAAATGTAGCACAGTATGTGTCGTGCGGAATGAGTCGATATTGCGGACAAGATAGACCTTCCTAGAATCTAAAGAAGACCTAACGACAAGAAGACCAACCAGACACTATCTTTCTCTAAATATGCTTCAATAATCAATAGCAAACAAAGGTTTTTAGGGCCTACCTTTGGTCCAACGCAAGCTTGTGGATGCCCTCGCTCCTTTGATCCAAATGAGCTCCTTTTCGCGAACCTGCAAACACAAACAAGGCAAACACATTAAATAGCACCTGAAAAACCAATTGCATAAAACATATTTAACATGAAAGTCAATGAGTCCATGAAACAAATAACATAAGATACTTGTTGAGAAAAATGAGTTTGATTGTATTAATTCAAAAGAAGAAGAACCTTACAACCTTTGCCTTGACGTTGTACAATCTCCTCCCAGGGTCCAACAAGATGTCTCCTCTACTTTGACAAGTTTCACTCACTCTCCAATGGAACCAAGAGGTATGTGATCTCTCCTCTCAAGCTCAACCAAAGAGTCTCAATTTCACCAGCATTTACCCTCAAAATGTTCAGCTTCTAACCTCCCTAGTCCTCACCCCAATGCCTGTATTTATAGTGCAATGGAGGGAAGTTACTAGGTCCTCCTTCAAAGGGATAAAGCCCTCCTTCAAAGGGATAGCTCCTTTAGTCAAGGGATTAGCTCCTTCTCTTTTGGGATGCATGAACCACCTCAGAGTGAACAATCCACATCAAAATTCCTTCTAGAAAACTCTAGAATTAACCCAAAGTGAGTTTTTTAAGATAAAAATTGCGCCTTTTGACTTTCACAGGGGTCCGCACCTGCACCGTTAGGAACAGAGTGGGTAGGTACACAGCTTTTGTACACAGAAGGTGCGGGACCGCAGGTGACCATGAGAGAAAGTGTGGAACCAGAGTTACATTGATTTTTAATGTCTTTCTCCCACTTCCAAAGCTTGATTTGAAGAGTTGAGGTCTTAGACTTGCTTAGGAGGACAGTACAAGTGATGATAGACCCATACTGACTGCAAATAATCATGGTGACGATATTTTTGTGTAACAGATTTCCCCCTAAAGTGCGAAGTCTGTAGTAGATGAGGATTTCATTTATCATATAGGAAGAGTGAAGTACTTTATCATTTCGATGATTATCTTGTGGAGAGCCCGGTCGAAACCTGTAAAAACATTCAATGCAAGATATATATATGAGATCATATCATCGCTGAGGTAGGCATTCCCATACTCAAATCAAAACTAACTAGAAACCTATCTACTGTCTGATACATGAATGATCTTGTAAAACATCATAAGTATAGACTCGTGTGAACACAGTATGGACGCAGCCATCTGTTTATGAATAGTCCACAACATAATGAATACAAAATTCCTCGCAGCCTGGATGGTGGAAACTAGATCCAGGGTCTTCATTTCTATATCCCGAAATAGTACGATTCTATCCATGTGAATAAATGTGTTGATGTCGAACATGGTAGAAACCACTTGATTACCAGTCAATGATGTAAACTATTAACAAGTGTGAGAGAAACCACCAGTGATGTCAATGGTTCTCAAAGTACCCAGTACAATCCATGAGATGTGAGTAGATGTGTTGATGTCGAACATGTCACGGAATCCTTTGATCGAAAGTCAATGATGTAAACTGTCGTCAAAGGCGAGAAACCTGCCATTGAGGCATGCAGATTTCAAGGTACTGATGATTCCTAGAGCATCTTTCTAGATAATGTGCTGATGTCGATAGAAAGTGATCCGTCGTAGGCAAGCCCACAACACGAAATCATAGATCAAGTTGAAGAAATTTAGTTGCAAGGACTGACTCAGGGATGGTCAAGATGGATGACAGATATTTTGCAGATGAATGGCTTATTGGCAGTGACCTCTTGAACACATAACGACACAACAGATGGCTTGGTGACAATTGACCCAAAGTTAATACCCAGAAACCGGCTGAAGACTTTCAATGTGGTTTGATCAACTGTTAGGCAAAGGATTTCCCAACCCAGGTGAATAAAAGTGTCGTGTTCAAGAGTGGTTACAAAGTATGACGAACAGACTCATTTTCCTCTCTTTTCCCCCACCATTTCTGGCAAGTACCTCTTTATTTTTTACAAACTTGAGGAGGATAACATTTGCTTGATTATAAGCTCATCCTTCGGATGAGTCCAACTTAGTTTAGATTCGAACCCTAAGAAGGAGTGGTTCATTCCTGTTTGTAATTGAACAGGTCCTTTACTGTGAAATTTTAACGAGTCCAGTATAGGAGAAACTCGGTGTTTTTCAATTTTAGAGAGTCTGAAAAAACTTAAGAAGACTCCAGGGTTGACCTTTTTCGTAAATTTGTGTCTCCCAAGCCCAAAAAAGTATAAAATAATACTTGAGAGAACCGCTTGATCTTTTACGACCAAGGAGTACTTTTCGTTATTAGTGTCACTGACCTGAAAAAGTAAAAAAGCGATCAACGACACGTCGTTTTATAACCAATATCGAATTTGAAACGACAAAAATCCGGCAATCTTTTCATGTTTTTTATGGTCAGAAAAGAGCTGTAAGTGGACCGTATTTTAATTCCGTTTTAGCGAGTGTAAAAGAAATGCTCGGCAATCTTTTCATGTTTTAGGAGTCAGAAAAGGGCTTAAAAGATGACTCTACTTGTTTTTTCGTTGAAAATAATAGATTTTGCCTGAACAATCCTGTATTCTGCACAAAGACACAAACATTACTCATACCTGTTTGAAATGGATAAAAATGTCATAAAATACCTTTTCAAAGTGAAACATAAACGAATTTGGAATTCATTTACTCAAAAAACTTATGAAAGGGGGTTTTAACAATTCATTTTTACCGTTCGCGTTTGGGTGAGAAAATAGTGCTTTGGCTTAGAAAACTTCCCGTGAAGATTGTGGAAAATCCAACCGTCGGAATCGAGCACCTTCTTCTCCAGGTAATCCACATCATCTTACTCTTCATTTTCAACCGTTTAGTTTTTTGATTTGGTTCCTCATTTTGTTTTTTGGGAGGGTTTTTAGGCGCAAAACCCGCGCGCGGGGGTCCGCAGGTTTACCATTGCGGACCCGCGGACCCTGACTTTTTCTCTATTGGGAAAAAGCTCGGGGTCCGCACCTTTCGTGTAGAAAAAGTGCGTACCCATGCACTGTGTCTAACGTGGAGGGTGCGTACCCCGCCGCAAGGGTTTTGAACCCAAAATTTCTCAAAAATGGACCAACCAAAAGTTTTTCTAGCAATCTAATTAATCTTTATTCTTGATGCAGAGAATATATCATGCTAGATTGGCGCGAACGGGAGCATGAGGACGTGGATACCGCCGCATGGAATCATCAACCTTCACTTGATGCTTTGAGGGCATGCGGACTGTACAAGTTCTGGACCATTCCTGGCATGAGGGCTCAGGTAGATTTCTTACAGTGGCTGGTTGACAGGTGGAGCATTCAGGACCAGTGTTTCTTCATTGGCGGGCACCGGCTCGAAATCGAGCTGGAGGACATTTATTTCTTGACTGGTTTGCCTAAGAGAGGCGAGGACTTGACTCTATACGGGACTAGGCCAGGTGGCCAGTCTGTCGATAGCCTCCGGCTAGAGTACTGCAATAGCCAGGCTAAAGACAAAGGGATAGACATAAAAACCATATCCCGTCCTGAGCTCATGGTGATCGCGTTTACTGTCACCAGACTTTGCGGAGCTGCCGCATTACATGTTGCCACTGGATCCCAGATGCGTATGGCAGTTGATTGCTTTCAAGGCACCATCTTCAACTGGTGCAATGATGTGCTGGCCAATATGAAAGGCCAACTGACCAGGGCCAAGAGCGGACGACTAAAGACCTTTGGTTATGGGGCTTTGGTCGTGAGTTTTGGCCTGGAGAGAGTTCCTATGTTGATCCCACAGCATCTTACTATTGGAGCTGGGCTTCCTCGAGAGCCCAAACTGATGCGATGGGTTGCAGTCATGGCCCGTCACCCGGACGAGAGGACAGAGGTTGCTCGGTTCAAACCTGAGTATTTCCAATGGTTGGAAAACCAGGTTTTTGCCATTTAGGACTTCCCTTACGCTGGGATAGATTTCCGTGGTGACCCAGACATGGCTCTTCCACCAGGAGAACAGTGGGATGACTCAGGTAAAATCCTTTTCAACATTTTTCCTATTTTAATTTTTTTATTATTTTTCCATCGTCTCAAAACTGATAGCAAAAATTTCAAATGCAGATGTGGGTCCACAGCGACCAGCCGCTCTCCGGCCTTTCGAGAGGAAACAACCAGTTGCACCCTTGCCAGCCCCACAGGACGAATCAGCAGAGGTTTTGGCCGAGTTGGAGGGCCATCTTGAGCGCTTGACAGGGGATATTCCTGAGACCACTATAGACGACATTCCTCGTCGACTTCAGCGCTATGTGATTGGAGTCCCAGGACCTTTTAGGAGGTTCTTTTGCAAGGTGGCCCGAGAAGTGGTTTCTTATAGAGATCATCACCAGTGATAGGATGATCACCTTTTGTGGGCACATGTGACATTTTTGTTTTTTGTACTTATCATTTTTGCCGATCATAAGGTGTTTTTCAACCTATGATCGAGGACGATGTATTTTTTGACACACTCCTATATATATATCACTATTACCAGTTTACCTTGTTAAACATGTGTGATGAAATGTCTTTAAATTTACATGTATGATTATTGCAAATGTCTACTTAACATTCGAGAAGCAATTGCATCTGCCAATGTATTTAAAGATCTTGGAATATGCTGATATTCAATATAATAAAACTTACGTTCCAAGAGACGCACTCTCAAAAATAATCTTAATAACACTGGATTTCTAATGGCATACACTCTATTAAGCTGTAATACAACGAGTTCAGAATCTAACCTCACTATCAAACTCCGAATCCCAAATGAAATAGATTCAGATAATAACTCAATCACTGCACTATACTCTGCAATGTTGTTTGTTGTTTGACCGAGGCTTACCCCATGCATAGAAACTAACTCGTCAGAGGGTGAATAGATAACCCAAGCTGCGGAAGAGATGTTCCGTGTACTACAACAAGCACCATCAGCAAATCCAATGTATGTTTGGAGAGGCATCGACATCTGCAATATCAAGAGTAAAACCAAGATGAGCAGGAATAATGAAAAAAAACACTCTCTAAGCTAAGCACACTTCTCAACTAAAACACACTTGCTAGAAAGAAAAACTAACCTAACTAAAAATCTCCATACCCATTCTTTTAAGCATAATACCTCTTCAAGTAAAGACCATTTCTGGGTTTACCTAAAGAGTCCCCGTCAAAGTCCACCAATTCATAGGCCCCTTTTGCTAGCTTTCGCTTGACAATATAGGGCCCATGCCACATAGGAACGAATTTTCCAGCGTCTAATTTATCATTAGCTTGATCATACAATAACACTAGGTCTCCTTCCGAAAAATTTCGAGGGGTCACATTTTGATCATACTGAGCTTTCATATGTTTTGCGTGAGTCTCGATCGCCAATGCAACATCACGTCGATTCTCATCTAATTGAGCTAAGTATAACAAACACTTTTCCTCTTCGGAAGTAGCTAGAAGTAACTCGATGGCCATTTGCAGTGACGGGATTTCGCACTCAATGGGTAACACGGCTTCCAAACCATAAACTAGTTGGAAAGGAGTGAACCCTATTGATGATTTTACTGAAGTTCGGTACGCCCAAAGCGCTGAAAATAGCATGTTGTGCCAATTCGAACGATGAATCCCAATGGTTCGTCGGATCATGATAACTAAAAATTTGTTGATGGACTCAACCAGACCATTCGCTTGTGGATAATAAGGAGTTGAACTATCGTGACGTAAACCAAGCTGGCCTGTAAGTTCAGTCATCATAACGTTTCGAAAATGACGCCCATGATCAGTGATTATCGCTTGTGGGACACCAAACCTAGCAATTAAATGATTGAACACGAAAATTGCAGCTGTCTTGCCGTCTGCCTCGAATGTAGGCATCGCCTCGGCCCACTTAGTAAAATAATCTACCGCAAGGATGATATACGCATGCCCCCCGGCCGAGTGAGGGTTACATGTAATAAAATTGATACCCCATTTGGCAAAAGGACCAACGGCAATTATAGGGTGGAGAGGAGCGGGTGGAGCGCGCATCTTACGATAAAAAATCTGGCAGTTGTGGCATTTTCGGACCGTCGTAATACAATCTTTAAATAAAGACGGCCAGAAGTAGCCAGCGCGCAATATCTTTTGGGCTGTGGCATACCCAGACATATGACCGCCACATGCTCCAGAGTGACAGTCATTTAGAACCCTTTCAGCTTCTTCGTGAGTTAAGCAACGTCAAAAAATAGAATCCGCCCCACGGCGATAAAGAGTATCTCCAATAATTTTGAATTGTTGGGACTGGAAGCGAATTTTCCGACGTTCCGACTTTGAAATGTCTGACCGAAAGGATTGGGTCTAGAGATAGACGATGATATCCCCATACCACTGATCTAAAGTTCTGATTAGAAACAAAGATTCGTCTGCAATGGGCTCCTCTGCCACAGTCTCCGTGTCAGCACGCGGGAAGTCACACATTAACTCTGCAAAAACTAAAGATTTCTTAGACTTGGATTTCTCAAACTCCAAGTCGAACTCCTGCAGGATAACGATCCATTTAGAGTACTTGCCCCCTAACAATTGTTTGGTCAAAATGTAGATCATAGGGTTGCAATCCGAAATGACTATAGTTTTGCGTAGTAAAATGTAGTGACGAAAACGTTGGATAGCTTGAATGGCTGCCAATGCCAATTTCTCCACATGTGAGTATTTTAGCTCAGTTGGATTTAACGTTCGACTAAGGTAATATATCACATGTTCACTTGCGAATTCATCTTCCTGAACTAAGACCATTCCAATGGTGGAATGTGAGGCGGCGAGGTACAAGAAGTAATCCTGGTTGTAGTTAGGAGGATGCAACAACGGTGCATGGGTCAACGCGTGTTTGAGTGCATCAAAAGATTTCTGAGCTATCTCATCCCAATAGAATTGAGCATTCTGTTTCAACAACCGTGTAAAACCCTTTGTAACCTCGGCGTAGTTAGGAATGAATCGTCGTAAAAAGTTTGCTTTCCCCTGCAAACTTTGGAGTTGGCGAAGACTCGAAGGAGGAGGCAATTTGATGATAGCTTCGACCTTCGAGGGATCAACGCGAATGCTGGCTTTTGAAACTACAAACCCCAGCAATCGACCCGTTTCTATACAGAAGACACATTTATGTGGGTTCAACCGAATTCGATAATGCCTACACCTCATAAAGATTGCTCGTAAATGGACGAGGTGATCAGCTCAATGTAATGAATGAGCAAGCAAATCATCGAGATACGGTTGCACAATGTGTTTGATGTCATGAAACGCATAAGATATCGCCCTTTGAAAAGTTGCTCCGGCATTCTTGAGCCCAAAAGGTAATTTGCAATAAGCAAATGTCCCCCATGGACAAATGAAAGTCGTTTTTGGTTGATCGGCAGGTAGAATGTTGATTTGATTGTATCCGGAAAAACCGTCCATGAAGGAAAATATTTCGCTGCCGGCACAATCATCAATGATTTGATCGATATAGGGAGTTGGGTAGTTGTCCTTTGGACAAGCTCGATTAATCTCCCTATAGTCGATGCATATTCTTATTGTTCCCTTTTTTTGTTAACCGGAAAAATATTCGATACCCAATCCGTTAACGAGATCGGATAAATGAAACCTGCTTTCAACAGTTTTTCAACTTCTGCTTTAATTGCAGCAGATTTTCGTGGGTGAATCTGGCGCAAACGTTGCCGGACGGGTTTAGCATCCGGGTAAGTCTTGATCTCATGAACAACAATCGCGGGATCAATTCCTGGCATTTCCTCATAGGACCAGGCAAACACGTCGTGGAATTCTTGAAATAGGGCCTTATATAATTGGATTTCATCATCTGTACACGAGGCACCTATATGAATGTTCTCAACAATTCCGGGCTTAACCGAAATGTCAATGGGAATAGTTCGAGAGATGTTTCCCAAATTTAACTCTGAATCGGGATGTTTCATTGGATTCTGAGGTTCCTTGACATATTCAGTCGTAAAGATTGATGAGAAATCATTTTCAAAACGATCATCCTCGGGTAAAAACGAAGATCTGTGATGGAGATCTTCCCATGGTAAATCATCTACACATAGGATTTCACGAATTTGCTCATCAGAGTGAACAAGTTCAGAAAATGTAGTTAAATCCGAGGTTGATGTGAAAAGTGATTCCTCATGGACCACATTCATTAAGTCATTTTCGGTTGAACACAGGTCGGAAAAAGACTGCACGGCTTCATAGGCAATTTCATATGGACTTAAAGGCATAGAATTACCAAATGAGTCTATTTCAGATTCAGAAGGAACGATCCAAGGATCGTCATAAAAAATAGTGTCTGATGTAATCATATGAATGGTTGCAAATGAAGATGATGCGTTGATTGGAGGAAAAGGAAAAGTTCCCAGTAAACCGGCATCTTTAACTAATCCTACTCCAACATCCTTATATGGGATAGTCGTTTTACCGACATGCTGAATACTCTCCGAAGAGGCTGGATCGGATTAAAAGTAAGCCAGCTGGTCTATCGTAACGATCTTTCCGTTATGTGGAAACTTTATGACTCTAAAGACCGATGAAACGACCGTTGTCATAGCGTAAGACCAACTTCGACCCAAGAGAAGGTTGTAGTCTAGAGGGGTATCAACCACCTCCACATCTAGACTAATGGTTTTTCCTTCAACCCCTATAGGCAAATCCTGTAGAATGCCAAAAGGATGAAACCCACGGCCATCAAAGGCCTTAAGAATTGTCGGGGATTGATTTAGTGAAGGAGAACCAAGCGATCTCCAACACTGTATCGGCATAATACACGTTGAGGCTCCCTCATCAATTACAGTCTGATGAATAGGTCTGTTTTTGACTATCACTGGGATCTGGAAAGCCATTTGATGAGGCAACCGCGGTGTACTATTTTCTAGATCAAAGATTATTAGGTTCGGGTCCTGAACATCAGCAGCTCCTATAGCCGACAAAAGTAATTTACGTTGTTCTGGGCATGATTGCAGCACTTCCAAAGCCGACATTGCTGAGGGTGAAACAGCTAAATCCTCAACAATGTTATAATTCTGAGCCGCTCTCGCATGTGGATTGAAAGCTGACTTTCGAAGTATACCCTTGGTGGGCGGTTTGATTACTAAGTCTGGATTAGGTTTCTCGATCTGTAGTGGATCGGAATTGGGAGCTGAGGTTGATGGATTAGAATGAGAAGATTCTGCTTCTTTGTCATCAACAGGACTCTTACTACCATAATCTTGCGATCGAGTCGCAATCCTTACATGGGACATCATCAATATGGGTTCTTCATTGGCACTCGAGGATGAACCTATCATCTTACTGCCTTGACTTGGAAATGGATCCTTCAAGACAGCAGGAGTTTGGGAACCTTTGACGATCTTCGCAACCTCTGCACGATGAGGGCAGTCTCTTGTAAAATGATCTTCGTCACAAATGAGACACGGATAACGAGGTTTGCGTTTTTCATCTTTGGATTCCGCTTTTTTAGGTTTCTCCTTTGAATCTTTGTCCGTTTTATTCTTCTTCTTTCCTTTCTTCTTTCCACCGTTTTTTTATTTAGCTGTAGATGACTCTACAACGTGAATATCGGCGGAAATCTCTGCAGAAGAATCTCATGTTGGGGAATCAGGCAAGGTTATGATAGGAGAATAATTCTTGGAAGACTTCTTCTTACTTTTAGTGTTAACCGTACCAATCATACCGTCAGCGGCATGAGATCCCGAAGGAGCTGCAGCGATTTGATTTGACTTGGGAAGATCGGGGATCTTTTCGTGTAACGTACCTGACTAAGTATAGACCAAGTCAAGGTACTGAGCTTGAGCAATCACTTGCTCCTCAGTAACAACTCCGGCTTTAGCAACATCTTCAGTGATCCTTGGCAACAAAGATTTTACAAACCACTCAGCCAAGATTTGATCCGAAATAAATACCTTCACTAAACGTCGTCGACGTCTCCACTCATGAATATGATCGGAAATATAAGTGGACGTCGATTGCTTTAACGAAGTTAGTAGTTCCGTGCCATTGTCATATCTGACTGGCAACTGAAAGTGTGTTAAAAACGAGGTAGCTAACTAACTAAAATTGTAAAAAGTGCCTCGCGGTAACTCAATGTACCACTTGGCCGCGAGACCAATCAGAGTGCGCTAGAAAATTCTAAGACGGATCGAATCATCTGAAATGGAGTTAGACGCACACCAGAGGTGGTAAGTCATCACATGATTCGACGGGTCCTCTCCTGATTTACCTTCGAACTTGGGAATGTCATTGGGCAACTTCTTCGGCATTGGAGGCCAAAATGGAAGATAATTAATTCGATCGTTTGTTAGGCGCGACAAGTCTGGTAAGTCCAAAGTTGCAATAAACCGTAGTGCCGATTAGGATCCCTAAAACTCTGGGTCATGAGACCAGCTCCAGGAGGAGGATATCCAGGATAACTAGGAATAGGAATCGCGTTCGGGATATTGTATCCTCCTGGAAAACCAGGATTAACCGGACCGTACTGGGGTTGTTGAGGTTGTTGATAAGTGTACCCAGGATACGGTTGATACTGATAAACTGGCTGCTGGACAGCAGGACCGAATTGGTACTGTCCCTGGTACGGTTGATAAGTGAATTGTGGTTGACTTGTGACAATCGTACTTAAACCAGGTTGTCCTACAGGCATCTGAACTGTAGTTTGAATCGTAGATCCAGACGGTGGTAAAGATGTCTGAGGAGTAGATACAGGAACAGTAGAAACCGGAGTTGTCGATACTCCAGAAGTAGGTGGGGTAGATTGAACAGATGTTGCGGTAGTTGCAGCAGTCGTTTGAGATGGAGTACTAGGCGCAATAGGCCCAGACTGAGAAACTACCGAAGGTACAGAAGTTTGAATATTAGACTGGAATGGTTGCTGGGGTGAACTAGAAACTAAGGGTTGTTCAGTTTGAGATGACAACTGTACATTTGGCTGCAACACCTGTTGAGTTTGCGATGGATCCCACACTATGTTCATTCCGGGGTACTGACCCATAACAGGTTGAGAATATTGAGGACCATAACCGGGTTGAGGGTAGGTTTGATAATTGAAAGGTACATTTGTCCCTTGAACATAAGATTGACCTTGGGGTGGTTGGAAACCTTGGTTCGAGTACTGACCTTGGGGTAGATACCCCTGAGGCATGTATTGATACTGAGGTTGACCTTGAGGTATAAATTGATACTGGGGTTGACCTTGGGGTACATATTGAGTCTGGGGTTGACCTTGAGGAATGTATTGTACCGTAGGCACGTACTATCCTTGAGGTTGCCCCCCGGATGCAAATTGTGTACCTTGAGGTTGCCCCCCAGGCGTTAATTGAGGTTGCCCCCTAGGCGGTAACTGGCCACCTTGAGGTTGAGAATTAGGAATAGAACCTGACACCATAAGAATGTCTTCTACACTCAACGGCTTTGCACCATTGCTTCCAGTGAATAACCCTTGTTCAATGGGTTGAGGAGATGCTCCCGAAAAAGTACCAGAAAGTGACTAATACCCAGAGGGAACAGAAGGACCGTCGTATAAAAAATATTCAGGCGATTGAGTAAACATGGACGACTGACCTGACATATTTACGGGAGTATAAAAACCCCTAGGTTGATAAGGAGCACGATGTGGTGAAAAACGTAACACTGGGTTTTCCAAATAATTAGTTAAAGAAAGATACCAAGTAGTACTTCTAGGTGGACTATAAAAAATTGATTCATGCTCCCTTAGATCAATAACAGGTTGATTTTCAGGGATAGGGATGCCTACTTCTTCTTCCGAAGCAAGTTCTTCAATAGCTATCAAACAAGAAGGAAGATTTTCGGTGATTACTCTTTCTACCCTAGGTGAATTAGGAGCACTAGAAGTTGGAGAGACAAACCCCGATGTTGGAGTAACAGGTTCAGATATCTCAGGTTCTTCGCCTATATCACTAGTAGATGAAAAGCTACCAGCAAGTTCGGAAACCGAAATAGCTTCAGGATTATAACCTGTTTCTAGAGTTCGGTAATCAGGATGAACAACCAACGAAGACTCTCCTTCTTCAGGTGACCCAACTTTACTGCCACTAGGAGTTATGAGGACTTTCAAGCCTTCAAGATGTCTCGGGACTTCTTCAGGAGGTTGGCCCCGAAGTCTACGGGACTTCCTCAGTAAATCGGCCATGGCTACAAACTCAGGAGACTGGCCCCGAAGTCTACGGGACTGTCTCGGTAATTCAGCGATAGTTAAAAACTTTTAACTACTTCACACGCAGAAAAAGTAAAATCTCAATGAAAAACACCTAAAGCCTCTAAATAATCAAAAAAATTTGAATCACACGCCTAAAGAATCTAGAGATCAAACACACACAAACAGTAACTTTCCGGACCGCAAACACTAGTTGGTGATGAAATCCAACGTCGCAGAATTCAGTACAGAAATGGCGGTTGGAACAGTTACCCCGGCAACCTGCTTAATGAATAGACTGGACCAAGTTCCTCCACTTAACCGTCTCGAGTGAAGTGAACCCCCCAGAAAATCCAAGTGAGTCTAGCTGACGTCTGCTCCAGGTACAGTGGGATCTTCCCACCACTGTCACCTTAGGAAGAATCCTAAAGAATATGGTCACTAAGGCTACCAACTAAGATAAATACACCTGGGGGAACAGTCTACGATCCGATACGCACGCAAGGGCATAGTAGCAAGCTCAATCCCCTTGAAGGCTCCTTGACATAATCCAAGGTTTACCAACAAGTGACCCCAGGCTCCTCGACAATGGTTAATCTGAGGTTTACCGTTTTTAATACGTGAATATCTGGCGTCGTTCCCAATGAGGAAGGATTGATTCCCACACTGGTTCGGACACGATCTCGTACTTCTCCTTTAAGAGGAGCTTTCCCAGAGCATAAATGCAACAATTGGATTTCTTCCTACCACAAGATTTAGCTACTTGTTTGTTTTACTTGTCTTGGAGAGTTAATTACTCTCCTACTCCAAGACACTAGCCTAAGCTAAATTGGTGTATCAGAGCCCTAGAAATAAAAATGTTACTAGGTGAATTTTACTTTAAGCGTTAATTTTAGTGGTTGTTGTTTAAGTCAAGAGGTGGTGGAGATGAAACTCGTGGTGTAAAGACTCGACTCGAAATCACTAAAAATATGCACCTAAGATGATTTAAACAATCTTTTCTCTTTGATGAACTTCTAAACTAAGAAAGAGTTCGAGAATGCAAGTACTTTGTAAACACAAATCTTTCTCAATTAAACAAATTAAAAGAAGAGCTTTTCCTTTTCCAAAGCACTCAAAAACGAGACAACTAGCTATTTCACACAAATTTCCCTTTTCTTTTCAAAGCACTCAATCACTACAAAAACAAACTTTTCCAAAAGAGATTTTTTTTTTTTTTGTAAATAAAACACTCAAAACTAATGAAAATGACTAACTTTGAGAGCTACAAACTATAAAAAGCTACTTGAAGTCAAAGCCTACTAAAAGTCTTTTGAGGATGTTTTACTTAGCTAAATGTGAGCTAAGGACTAATTTATGCAGAATCACAATTAGTCAAAAAACAACCAATCTTTCATTTTCTTTTTGTAAAAATGAAAATTCCAAACTTTCAACTACAAGCTTTTCGAAATTTTGAAATGAGAAAACTCAAAGCGAATTCCTCAACAAGGGGAGATTTCATAAATGGTCAGACTCACAAGAAGACCAGTAGACACCAAGGTAATCTAAGGTCCCTGGGGCTTCTAAGCTCAGAGCCACTACACAACCAAAAAACAAAAAACAAACCCAACAAGCAAAATTCCTAGGAATTCCACCTAAAACCCTAATGCTAATGAAATCAAACCAAGGAAAGTTTTTGACAGGGAACAAGCAGGTCTGGGCAATGGCTAAAACCTATAAACAAATTCTAAACTGATAAAAAGAGGAAAATTTAAAATTTTTTAAATTTTTGACAGGGTACGCAGGCAACCTTTTTACACAGGTGCGTCTACGCTCTGTGCACAAAGGAAAAGTGCGTACAGGTACGCACTGTGCCTAACCCAGAGGGTGCGTACCTCTCCCAAAACTATGAAAAATGAAAACTAACTCAAAATTAACTAAATTCACCCAATCCCACAATCATCAAGTCAAAAACAGAAACAGGAAAAACAGTTTCTCAGGTCAAAGTATAGTCAAAGAAAACAATCAAGTCCCCAGCGGAGTCGCCATTTTGTCGTGTGGAATGAGTCGATCTTGCGGACAAGATAGACCTTCCTAGAATCTAAAGAAGACCTAACGACAATCAGACCAACCAGACACTATCTTTCTCTAAATATGCTTCAATAATCAATAGCAAACAAAGGTTTTTAGGGCCTACCTTTGGTCCAACGCAAGCTTGTGGATGCCCTCGCTCCTTTGATCCAAATGAGCTCCTTTTCGCGAACCTGCAAACACAAACAAGGCAAACACATTAAATAGCACCTGAAAAACCAATTGCATAAAACATATTTAACATGAAATTCAAGGAGTCCATGAAACAAATAACATAAGATACTTGTTGAGAAAAATGAGTTTGATTGTATTAATTCAAAGAAGAAGAACCTTACAACCTTTGCCTTGACGCTGTACAAGCTCCTCCTAGGGTCCAACAAGATGTCTCCTCTACTTTGACAAGTTTCACTCACTCTCCAATGGAACCAAGAGGTATGTGATCTCTCCTCTCAAGCTCAACCAAAGAGTCTCAATTTCACCAGCATTTACCCTCAAAATGTTCAGCTTCTAACCTCCATAGTCCTCACCCCAATGCCTGTATTTATAGTGCAATGGAGGGAAGTTACTAGGTCATCCTTCAAAGGGATAAAGCCCTCCTTCAAAGGGATAGCTCCTTTAGTCAAGGGATTAGCTCCTTCTCTTTTGGGATGCATGAACCACCTCAGAGCAAACAATCCACGTCAAAATTCCTTCTAGAAAACTCTAGAATTAACCCAAAGTGAGTTTTTTAAGATAAAAATTGCGCCTTTTGACTTTCACAGGGTCCACACCTGCACCGTTAGGAACAGAGCGGGTAGGTACGCAGCTTTTGTACACAGAAGGTGCGGGACCGCAGGTGACCATGAGAGAAAGTGCGGAACCAGAGTTACATTGATTTTTAATGTCTTTCTCCCACTTCCAAAGCTTGATTTGAAGAGTTGAGGTCTTAGACTTGCTTAGGAGGACAGTACAAGTGATGATAGACCCATACTGACTGCAAATAATCATGGTGACGATATTTTTGTGTAACAGTATGCCATATGAAGGTATTTAACATCTAATTACTTGAAAATAAATATTCACAATGGGATAAATAAATCACACCAAGCACATATATAAGTCATTCTCTTCAATAGAATTAACATAACAAATTCACATTAATGCATAGTAGAAATTTAAACTAAAAAATATTGAACCTTGGCTAGGGTTTGTGTACACATCATACAAGTAAATACAATGCATGATACTTAGAAACCACGGCAAATAGTTGAATCAAGGTTCACAAGAAAAACCCATAATTTTACATAATAATACATATATCAGGTACCGTATAACATGGTACTTAAATGTATTAATGAGTCGACTAGTTGCGAACTCTCCACATTCCACCCATCCATAGACCTGGTGGTTCATAAACTCAACCAACGAGTCACCCCTGAGTTGGGATGGAAAATCCAGAGGCAACATTAACTGAAAAATAAAATATATGTATCTCCATGACCAAGCCATAAACAGGACCAACAAACCCTCAGATTACTAAGCTCCTAGAACCAGCATTGGGGCTCACATCAAAAACATGATGCATCGATATGGTACAGTTAACTTAATGACCATACCCAGACCAATCAAGACTCCAACCATAGGACCCATTGGTCATCAGTTAGTCTCAGACTCCTCCCCCGGACTCATTGAATAATCCTCATTACCTCTAGTAGGATTAACTACCCATAATACCAAGCTACACTTCTTTTTATATATGCATAGCCCTAACTTGTCATGTGGAACCCTCTAGAAGCCTTATGGGTCTAGGTGTACCTTTCACCAAAATATCAAATTGTTGTCTTTTTCCTTGGATTTTCATACCCCATACTCTTTATGTGGAGCGAGATCTGCAGCCAACCTTATTTTAGTAATATTTAAGGATATGTACATTTACAATATTTACAATATTCACATTGTGGCTCCTATAGCCACTTGGCCAAAAATAGGAATATCAGTATCTTTGCAACTACATGGGCATGCAGGCTAATAAAGCACTCCTATCTCACCAGCCTAATAAAATAGGTACATGTATTTATGGTGTCAAAATGAGTGGGGGTATTACATTCACTTCTTGCATATTTTATGTGACTTGATGGTCATTTTTAATTGGTTTAATGAGTTGTAGAGATGTCACAATCACACATTGATTCCCATTCTTTAGGAGGTTATATTGCTCAAACAACATTTTATTCAAATTTATTGTTGACATATTTACAGAGAGAAAAAAAATGACACAAACTCACTCTTTAAGGCAAGTGATTCTCAGGCTTTGGGAGTTTAGAAACTCTGCAAGCCATTGAACACTGCCTTCACAAAGTATTTTCTTCATCACATTTTATGATCCTTTTTTATACATGCAATTTTTTCAGTATTGTTCTTTCCAGTTTCTATCTCTATGATGTTTTTGTAAAGCCTTAAAGTCTAGGTGTTTATGTTTATTAGTCTTATGATAATGTATCACGTTGTTGTAATTTTTTATTGTTGAACTTGGTATGTCTCTCAATCAATCTGAGAGATATGGTCTATTGGCTTCAGTAGAAACTATGTTTTATCTCCGTGTGACTCACACATACAATATGTAATTTTATTTGCATTAATAGAATTACAATTTTTTTCCTATAAAAAATAATTTGTTTTTGGGATAGAAAAATATTAAAGAAATAGTCAATAATCTTTGTTTAGTTAACTAACTCAAAAAATAATGATTAATTGAGTTAGTTAATAAAAGTGGGTGAAATAATTAATAAATAAAATGGGTTTATTGATTAAATCTAGGTGAAATGGTCAAATGGGTTAGAAATAATTATTAAATAATGATTTAATAAATTATTCTTAAGAGAATATTGAAAAGATTAAGGAATAATAATTATATAATGGTTTATTTAATTATTCTTATGGAAATATGAATTGTGAGTGAAAACAAATTTAATTATTTTCACAGTAATGGGTAAAAATTTGAGGATGACATGAAACTAAATAAATTTATGGGTTATTCTCACGTGTGTAAAATAATTAAAAGAAAATAATCTAGCAAAAGTGATTCCTAAATTGTTTCCTATGGTGAAAGTGGGTTGTAATGTGTAAAAATCATACTACATGGTGTATTTTGATCAACCTAGTAAAATATGGCTAGGGGAGCACATTTTAGGTGATAACATGGAACATTCCTAAAGCGAAACCAATGCCATAAATAGACGAAAAACCACATAGATGCAATGGCACACTTGGAAGTTGTATCTAATAGGAGTAAAGGAAAATATTTATGTCAATGAGTCAGTGGAGGAAGGCCAAGGTTTTAAGCAAATTTTGGCATTTCTCCAAAACCACGGAATTGAATAAAAGATCAGATCCCTATCTTCAACATTTCAAACTTAACAAAAAAAATTCCCTTTGCACAAGGGCGGATCAAAACATATTGCTTGATCACTAGAAACCAATTTTTCATTATCCAAGCTTGAATATTTACAAGCCATGGCCAAAACCCAAAGAAACGACAAACCAAACTCCAAGATCTAAAGGAATTCATTTCCTCATTAGCCTTCAAGTCCATTTTGAATGGAAATGGAAAGAGGTTCATGAACAATAATAAAGGAAGAAGGGGTAAAAGAGATTCACGAACCATAATAGAGAAAGAAGGGGATATCTTCCTAGTCAACCCCTAATATGTTACAAGTGGCACTCATAGCGCCTTGGAAAATATACCTGTTCATCCCTCTAATCTATAACAAGTGGCACATCTAGAGCAGTGCAATATATGCTTAGTTATCCCCCCAATTTGTGACAAGTGGTGCATCTAGGGTGGTGGGATCTATGCATTTTCAGCCCTTTTATATGTGATAAGTAGCACCCCTAGAACCGTGGGATCTATGTCTAGTTAGCACTTCAATCTGTGACAAGTGGCACATATAGGTTTGTGCAGTTTCTACATTTTCATCTCTCTTATCTATAACAAGTAGTGCATCTAGGGCCATGGGATATATGCCTTATCAGCTTGTATCTTTGATAAGTGGTGTGGTATCTCTAACTAATTATCCCCCTAATCTATGAGGAGTGGCCCATCCAGGGCCATGGGATTTCTACCTTTTCATCCTACATATTTGAGAAGTGATGTGGGATATCTATGTGTTCAACCCTCTGATCTATGACAAGTGGAGCACCCAGGGTCACGGTGTCTTTGCATGTTCAAACCTTCGATTTGCAACAACCGGAACATAAAGGGTTGTGCGATCTCTACATGGTCAACCCTTTGATCTATGATAAGTGACATGTTTAGGATCATGGGTTATCTATATGCTCAACCCTTCGATCAGTGAAAATTGGATCGTCTCGAGCGGTGGGATCTTTGTGTGGTCAATCCTGTTTTGGAGAATTTAGCATCTATGGATAAACACTAATTCACTAGACAAGTAGTTGTGCCTAGGACAATAGTTTAAAGTGTTTTAGACTTTCCCTATAAGCAACAGATAAGAAGAGAGGATAGAAGGCCTACCTATAGTTCCTCTTTCCTCTCGACTCCCTTGTATTGATCCCGTCACTCCTTCTCGTACTTAAACCTCTTGAAAAGTACCCTATCAATATAGCAGAAGACGAAAATCGTTCAAAGCATATGATCCATTGAATATAAATGAAAGGAATCATAAGCAATTCATACATATAAGCATTATGAAAGAACACAAATATGGAAAAAGGTTCAAACACTTTATTAGATAGAAGAAGGCATTACAACCATCAGTGTCTAATTCAAAGTCATTCCTCCAACTTGGATCCCATCCACATCACATCAAAAGCAAGACAAGCTTGTGGCATCACATCATTTGCTCCAAAGTCAAGTCTCATAGCAGCATTATCTCCTTACAATTCAACATAATCTAGCCCCCGCTCACTTAGATGAGTAGTCAATTTATAGGAAGATGAAGGAGGTTTTGTCATTAATGGTGACATTGAATGGCCTTCCATACTTGGAATTAGTTCCATGGAGGAAGGGATGAGAGGATAGGATGATCCTTAACTCATTCCTCATCCATTTTCGAGCTCATAGGAGTTGATAAGACAGGGAAACTTCTAGATGACTCCACAAGATAAGAATATTCCAAAACCCTACGTGAATTTCACTCATTCTCGCCCAGCACAGGGAAAAGGAAGTCTAAGTTCTCTGCAGAGCACCCTGGCAGTGGACTTAGCTGCTCAGTAGCGCACCTTCATAAGGGCTTACCTGCACTGGTACTTCTAGAGGAAATTTCTGAATGTCTTCAAGTCATGAAACTGTATAGGAATGAGGCATTCAAAGGGTTGACTTGTTTAGGGCATGAAACCACTGATTTTAGGGTTTGATGAGTCCTAAATCACGGATCTGAATGTTGGGATTTGATGTGCCCAAATGGATTTGTAACAAGTCCTATAATCTATGATAGGTAGGGAATCTAGGGTTGTACAATCTCTTCGTGGTCAACCCTCTTATATGTGACAAGTGGGGCATCTAGGGTTGTGTAATCTCTTTATGGTTTCCCTCTAATCTGTGAAAAATGGGGAATATTGGGATGTGTGATCTCTTGATGGTGGCACATTTGGGTCATGTGAACTCTACGTGGTCCACCCTTCGATCTATGAAAAGTGTTGCATGTGGGGCCACAAAATCTCTGCGTGGTTAGACCTCCAATATATAAAAAGTGGCACATCTATGTTTTGGGATATATTCCTTTTCAATGCATTAATTTCTAACAAGTGGTGTGTTTGGGGCCATGGAATCTCTAACAATTGGAATGTCTAGCCCTTGGATATCTACTACATTAGCCCATCTCTGGGAATTGGTTCATCCAGGTCCATGGGATATTTGCATGGTCATCCCTCCAATCTATGACAAGTGGCATGTCCAGGGCCATGGGATCTCTACCTTGTTAGCCCTTTGATCTATGACATGTGGTACATCTAGGTCTATGGGATCTCTACCTTGTCAACCCTCTTATCTATGACATGTGGCATGTCCCATCTCATTGTATCTTTTCTTTTCAACCCTCTGATCTGTGACATGTGGGGTGTCTAGGGTCATGTAATCTTTTCCTTCTTAGCCCTATAATCTATTACATGTGGTGCATCTAGGGCCATGGGATCTCTAATTTTTCAATCCTCCATTCTGTGAAATGTCGCACATAAAAGGTCGTGGGATATTTTCATTGTTATCACTTCAATTTGTGACATGTGGTGAATCTGGGGCCCTGCAATATCATTGGGAAGGGGTCCCCTGGGTCAATTTTGGGAAAAACCCCAATTTTTGATGAACAAAATGTAAAGTCTTTGCAAATTATGGTCATGAAGTGCATAGATAATTAAAGAGTCAAAAAGGGTTTTTACCCTCTTTTATGTAAGTTAAGTCGGCTTTTCGTAGGTCTACCCATGGTCCGCGGACCATGGAATTGTATAAATAAGTGTGTCTTAGGGATGTCTAAGGAGATAAGAGATGAAAAAATATGAATGTAATGGGTCAATAAAAGAAAAGATCGTAGAAGTCTTAGGGAAGAAGGAAGGCTCTGCCGCTATGTGCGCAAAGTCCTAGAGTAGAGTCCACAGCTGAGTGTGCGAACCCCTTCAGTTGAGTGCACAAGGAAGTCTTGAGTCTGTAAGTTGAATTTATTATCATTAAAGAAGATAATTACTAAAGTTCATGCGTTTACCCATTTACTTTTGTTATGTATGAATGTGATTTATGATGTGATAAATAATGCTTGTATGAAATAATCATGTAGTGATGCGTGATTTTACATGGTTTATATTATCATATGAACGCAGTTGACATTAAGTGTTTACATGAAGATTATACTATTGCATGTTAAAGTTATCCAACATTTAAACGGGTCTGAATAATTGTTGGGTTAAGAATAGTCTTGGATGCGCATAAGTGGCCAATTAGCATGTTCAGGGTCCGTAAAACCCAGTCGTAGACCTTCGCGGAGGTCTAGAGGTCGATTCAAGGAATTTATATCGATAAGCCTTAAAGGCTTATCGATCTATGCGAAGGCAGATTTAGGGCATTAAATGACATCACGCTAATCTCTGGGTGCGGAAACTTGGTTCCAGCATCCCCCCATACTGCTTTGAGTGAGACTACAGTCCGCGCTCCACGAATTGCTGCCAAAAGGGATAGTAGTGTATGGATTTGTTTAGCACAACTAACTCTGAACCTGGGTCAAGACTCACTAAGCCAACAAATGGTTATGTTGTTGGGATGGGGATCTGCATAAAGAGATGTGTGATTTCACATCACTAGAATTCGATAAAGCAATAAATTGAGAAGTGGTTGGATAGAAATATCCATGAATTCATGGCGCAAGAGAATAGAAATCCATGCCTGACAAAAGAACAGTGGTTGGACAGGTATCTATACATAGAAATAAATGAAATTTTCTTCTGCATCTTCCCAATCGAACTATACGAGTGGATCGCTAAATTCGCAGACGGCTAAGGAAGGTGGAGGCTTGATGGTCCAATGGTGTGGACCCCGGAGCTAGTGTGAAAATTGGAAGCTTCTGAAGATAAGATCACACATGTTGTCTATCACTAGCTTGATCGAGTCATAGTAGGATTTGTGACATAACTCGTGGTTGATACCTCAATCAGCTACAGTGAAGGAGAGCGGAGCTTTGTCAAAGGACTGCAAGGTAAGTATTTGAAATCTTTGAATACCTGGATTAAAATGCTTTTGTGTGAAAAGTGGGTTATGCCACTGCTTTGATGTTTAGATCTATGCAAAGTGGACGATTCTTTAGGAATAAGGAGAGAGAAGGTCATGAATACAACCCATTGATAGAACCTCCTTCGAGTGACGATGAGGGAGCGGTAGAGGCCTCACTACAAAGCACTGTACAGTTGATAAAGCAAGGTTTTCCGTGAATACCTCATCTGCCCACACCACCTCCACAACATACACCTTCACCCACACCACCACCACCTCTGCCACTGTTCAATATGTCGAATACCATGAAGTTGCTCATTTTTAAGGGCTTGGGAAGTGAGGACCTGAATCAGTTTTGGTTCATTGCAACGGCTGTATGGATGGCACAGAATATTACGAATCATCATATAATGAAGGTGCGGTTGGTTATTGCTCTACAAGATCGGGCGTTGACATGGTACATTAATTACTACACCAATAACCCATTAGCATCGTTAGAAGACACTCAGACTGATCTGAATAAGTAATTCAGTAGGCCCAAGTCTGAATCAAAATCAGTCGTTGGATTCAAGGAAATCATGATGAGGCCTAGCGAAACACCCTGGGAGCTGGATCAGAGACTGAAGTGCTAGATTTGTGAGGCTAACATGAATCTCACGGATAGTCAACACTACAAATGGTTTGTAGCCTCACTCTTGCCCCACCTAAGGGTTGCTTTGTCATAGCAAAAGATAGGGACTCAGGTGGAAGCATTGGAGATCGCAATGAGATTACATGAGACACCTATCTAGGATGCTGCTTTGGGATTTCAGCAGATTCATGCGGAGTTGTAGAACCTCTTCTTGGAGTTCCAGAGCTTGAAGAAGGAAAAAGCTGCTCAGTCAGAGGTGCGCGAAGAAGTTTGGTGCCTAAAATGTAAAAGCCAAGGGCATGATAAAAATCACTTCCCTGTTTTCGTGAATTATATTATAGGGGGAGGGCCAACTCCCTAAAGGTAAGAGGCTGTCGAAGGACCAAGTACAGGGCCCACGCTGTGGTGCACTATCTGTCAGGTAGCTAGAAAACATGTAACGACAATTGTCACTTGCTACAAAAATTTGTACAGACATCGCAATAGTTATTATGCAATTTCTGTAAATCGGTGGGCTAGGACAAGTGTAACTTCCATAGCTGTGAATTGATGATGGAAAGAACGCTCGCATATTGAATGCAAATAGAAACTCAACCTCCGGATCAAGGGGTTGGGGGAGTGCGCGGGGGGAGTGCGCGGAGGATATCATGGGCGTGAATGAGGCTGAGGAGGAGCAGGACCTGGTAGAGGTCAAGGACAAGTCAAATGCTATAATTGCAGAGTTCCCGAACACTACGCGCGGAGTGTATGAACCAAACGCGGCCTTCATGTCATTACTACACTCAGTTTGACCACGCAATAGAATAATTCCCTATACTGATAGCTAAGATGTAGGAGAAGAAGGCACAACCTCAAAAACCTACCTAGAATTTACATATGATGAGGTTCGAGCCCCGCAAAGAGGATCCCAATGTGAATATTGTGTTGCGAAGCAGAATGATGACTGGTGATGATAAAGGGAAACAACCTGAAGAAAGTGAATGGGCATGCAAGGCTCCAGAAAAAGAAGTTGGGTTTGACCTGGAGCGTGCAAAGGAAATGTTCATGGAAGTAGAGAAAATCTTCATTGGGGCCTCTACCTTAGGAAGTCAGGACAAGCTATCTAAAGAGGTTGACCCCTTACCACTTTCTTAGAGACTTGTATGAAACTGTTGTGCGACAGTAAGGCCATGAAAGGGCTACAAGAATTGATAAATAAGTATGCTAGTAAGGAAGATTCTCCTGAAGGACACCGTGCATTTAGAAAGATAGGCAAGCATAAGACAAGAACACGGCGTGAGATGAGACTCACCATGAAAATAGGAGACTATGAGATGGACCAAGTTATGCTGGATCTGGGGTCGGATGCAAACGTTCTGCCTAAATAGGCATGGGAAAGAATTGGGAGACCTACGCTACAATGGTATCCAATTCAATTGAGAACGGAAAATCAACAAAATATTATCCCTATGGGGACATTGCATGGATTGACCATAGATATAGAAGGTGTGAGCGCATTGGCTGATTTTGAAGTGATAGAGATTGTTGATGATAGAAATTCATACCTCGCCCTCCTAGGAATTTATTGGGCTATCAACATGAATGGGGTAATTAATTTGAAGAAGCAAATGCTATTATTTGAAAGGAAATCGCTCTGTGTAGTAGTACCATTGGTCCCTACAGAAGGACCATGCTATACTGAATCAGTCTACAACTATGAGGAAAGCGATGATGATTTGGACTAGATCTATAAAATAACAGCTCAAGAACAATATTTGGTTAATCCGATGGCTAATGGACAAATCGCATGGGACCGCGAAATCTCTTATACCTCTGGTTCAGATGAAGATTTGGAGCATTGGTAGAATAGATTGCATGAAGTATCTACATTGCACTGTAATATGATGACTAAATCATTGCATTGTATGTCATCGAAGGTAAGAAATTTACCTTATTATGACGATTTGACTAATGTAGATGAATTTTTGGATGCATTTGCACGCAACACTGGGTCACACTTAGTACTATGAGAAGTTCATCAAAAGTTATTCTCAGATTACCACACCTATGGAAAAGCTATTGAAGAAGGACACTACATTTTTTTGGGATGAATAATGTCAGCGCAGCCTGGATGTATTGAAGGAGAAAATGGTCACCACGATAATTCTAGTCCTCCCAGATTGGAAGAAGGAGTTTCATGTGCATGTGTATGCTTCATGTATTGCGCTGGGAGTAGTGTTGACATAGGTTGGCGAAGGAGATATGGATCATCCTATAGCGTTTGCAAGAAAGAATTTTTCAAAGGCAGAAGAATACACACTCCAGAAATTCAGACATTACCTGTTGGGCTGGCATTTCAAGATGTACACAGACCATTCTGCATTAAAGTATCTATTCAATAAGCCTGTGTTGTAGGGGGTAATATGCAAATGGTTGTTGTTGTTTCAAGAATATGAATTTGAAGTAATTGTGAAGCCAGGAAGGTTGAACTCAGGACCAGACTATCTTTCATGCAGTGAAATAAGAGAGGAGCCTACTAATTTGGAGGAGGGGTGGCCTAACACGCAGCTCTTCATGGTGCACATAGCAGATAATAACTATGTAGATATTATCCACTTTCTGACTATAGGGATGACTCCAGAAGGATATACAAGTTAGAAGAAGAAAGAATTGGTGGTGCACACGGAAAATTTCTTTGTAATTGTAGGGAATTTTTATAAAATGGGATTGGACAAGATACTTAGACGTTATGTGCCTTATTTTGAATGGGACAGTATCCTTGCTGAAGCTCGTGGAGGAGCTGCCGGAGGGCACTATGCAAGAAAAGGAACAGCACAGGAGATTTTACGTGCTGGACTGTAGTGGACAACGCTCCATAAAGACTCTAAAGCATATTGTAGGGCATGCGATGCATGTCATATAATGGGCAGGCCATTATGGAGGGATGAGCTACCTTTGAATCCGCAAGTATCACTGCAGCCATTTGAGAAATGGGCAATTGATTTTGTAGGATTGATTCAACCTCCAAGAAAAAAAACTGGTGCACGGTATATCATTACCGCAACCGAATATTTGAACAAGTGGGCGGAGGCACAACCTGTGAAAGACTATATAGGGGCAACAATAGAAAAATTCTTGTTTGAATATGTGTTGAAAAAGTTTGGTTTCCCAAAGGTTTTCATGAGTGATCGTGTATGCATTTTCTCAATGAAACGATCAGTGCGCTAACAGAAGAGTTACAAGTTTTACCATAAGAAAAGCACGCCATATCATCCTTGGGCCAATGGAATGGTTGAGGATTTTAATAAGATATTTGAGAATGCGTTGATGAAGGTTTGCAATGCGCAGCAGAATGATTGGGACGTGTGCATACTAGCAGTGTTGTGGGCCTATAGAACTACGTGTAAAAATCTTACTGGTCAGACACCTTTTAGGTTGGTCTATGGCATAAACACTGTGATGCCTATGGAGTACATCGTGCCTAGTCTACGCATAGTGGCTTTCATAGGAATGGCAGACTATGGAGCCTTAGACGAACAGCTCGTGCAGCTAATGGAGCTCGAGGAAGATAGGTTTTTGGTTGGATTCCATCAATAGGTTTAGAAGTAACGTGAAAAAGCTTGGCACGATCGGCACATCAAACTGTGCAACTTCAAGGTAAATGATTTGGTTTTATTATATGACAATAATTTTGATAAGTTTCCAGGGAATTTTAGATGCACTGGCTGGGACCTTATGTCATCAAAGAAATTACCAACGGTGGAGCAGTTCAACTCTTGAAGTTGAATGGAGATCCATTTTCGGGAAGGGTAAATGGAAGCTGATTGAAGCCATACACGAAGGATACAGCCCAATGATTACATGATGTTAGCACAATATTAGCGCTCCATGCCAGTGCAAGAGAGGATGGGACTTAAACTACACTACCCAGTTGGTGAAACTACGTGACAAAGGGGCTATGCGAAAAGGGGTCATGTCACAACATTTGAAGGTGCACGAAGAGCTGCGCTCTAAAGGGAGAGACCACGTAGCATAGCCAGAAAATGACTGTTATAGTCATTGTTCATGATTTGACCGCTAGAAGACAGTTAAGAGGAGAGGGGGGTTGAATTTAAGGTTGAAATAGCCAAATCAGCATTTATGAACGGATTTTGGGGGAATGGTCGAATTTGAATTCGAATTTTCTTATAACTTATGCGTGGTTGTCCAGCAAAAAACACTTTGCATCCTTAGAGTTTTTATCGAGTTGTGTTGTCGATTGCATATGAATCGCTCGTATTGGGAGGATTTAGTCGCGAGCCCTGCATTTGCCAAGTTATCAAAGGTAAATCAGACATTCATCCTAGGGAAGATGCTAGGACCAAGCCCCACGGAAACTATGAGTACTGGTGGAGATGTCGCTTCTGAGGGAGTGGTTCTAGAATTTGTGAGCATGGAGGCTCTAACTGCTGTGCCTATGGCACCGAGGTCACCTAGGCTAAAACCTACCCCAATGCGGGAAGTCCCCAAGCCCAAGAAAGACAAGAAGAAGAAGCCCATGCCGGTGCACAAGTCACTGGGGAAGCATGCTACTAGCTAGGCTCAAAAGAAGGAAAAACAACAAGTGAAGGATAAGGGGAAAGTGGTTGATTTGGAGGTTGAAGAAGGCATGAAGGATATAGATGCCAAGGGGGTGGAGCCTATCTCCAAACTACTGGATTATATCCCTCCATGTAAGGGAAAAGTGAAGGTCCCTAAGGACCCAGATGCAGGAAAATTCCTCCTCAATACACCCCTGCTACTGGAGAGCATCACTTTTGAAGGTTCGCGCTTGGCGCGGATTCCACATTTAAAGCTGGAAGACTAGGATTTGGTGGACCACGAGAGGTTCCCCCACCTTGCAACAAAGAACTATATGAAAAGGGTATTTTACAAGGAATCAAGTGTCACCGCGTTGGAGCTTGTGGAGTGGATTCACGAAGTGAATCAATTAGGGTTGTTGAACCTGTTGTGGGTACCCCACTACCACCGCTCTAACATCAACCTTATTTTTATCAAGCAGTTGCTAACCTTGGTATAGGATGGATGCTTATGGCTGAACATGTTGATCCCTATCGCTGATATGTTGATCCATCAGATCATGCTATTTCCACACTCAGGGTTGAATTTGCCCAAGGGGTTTGGCGGAAAGGCGAGCGAGCGCGACCTCACAGAGAAAATGAAGGACAAATTCAAGCTCGTGAAGAAGTCGCACAGGTACTCTATCACCTCAATCACCAACCCCACGATAAAATTTTCCACGCAAATCCTTGCTGGAAAAGTCATGATAAAATGCCAAATGGATGAGGTTCCGGCGCCAGTTATTTCACTAGCTACACAGTGCGCATAGGGCGTGCAGTTCAATTCGTTGTGCTACCTTTGTAGCGAATTCCTTGCGAACTGACGAGAGGCGCAAGATGAGAGTAAAACATTCCACTAAGCATGGCTATCACTCTCCATCGTATTAGTGTCTTGGGATCTATCAGAGGGCAATCAGTTTCCTCCAGTGGAGAAAGATTTGTCGGAGGCTGCACAGTTTGCATCCCTCTGGGAAACAAAGGACGTCGCGCACGTCACAGAGACCAAAGTGTTTTGGGTGTTGACGGAGGTGAGCATTCACATGGCCATCAACCAGAATCCATGGTTTTCACCAACTGTGTTTGAGCAACTAGCAGAGTATGTGGAGTTTAATGTAGATTTCCACCGCATCTACATCAAGGCACGGAAGGATCCGTAACAAAAATGGTTTGATCTGCCTTACTTGGCCATGGACGACGCCATCCAGGAAACCATCAAGCACTGGCCGGCAGATTGGCACACTCCATCCGATCTGGCCATGGGCTCCAGCAAGTCTGCGAAGAAGAAAAAGAAGGAGGTAGCCAAGTAGAAGGTCCAACAGTTGGCTGAGAAGCATAGAAAAGAGACCAATGAGAAGGCTCAAGTAGAAGAGGAGTGTGTCGCGAAGCAGCAGGCTGAACAAGAAGAGCATGAATTTGAGCACCGTGGTAAGTCTCCTTTGGCCCAAATAGAGGAGGAGGAGCAGTCAGAGCAAGGCGGAAGTGGTCAAGAGTAACAAAGCACACCCTTCTAGATTAATAGATACAGGGATCAGCAGAAGGAGGGGCCGCGAAAGAAGTCAAAAGCGACAAAGTCCTTGTTGGATCTGATCACTCTAACAAAAGGTGACCTTGACGAGATTGGAGACAAGGTGCACGATACCACGGTGGAACTATTGCAACATTTCAAACAACAGCAATAGCAGGAACTAAGTACCATCCATAAGGATCTACGCGAGTTGCAGATTCAGACGAGTAGGATCCAAGTGAGCGCAGGGAAGATAAGCGCTCCAATGACAAGCTTGGCACCGGGAACCAGTTAGGTAGGAGAGATGGTTTGATCACAGGATCTCCAGGCAGTCACACTGCCAGATGGATCCTTGAGTGCGGAGGCAGCCAATGACAAGGTCATCGTAAGTTCTCTAAAGAACATCGGCCTCAACTTGGTCGCGCTCCCTAATGAGTTCCTTCACATGCTGCAGGCAGGTGTGACAGCATAGTTCAAAGCTCAGGAGCAGCATGCACTAAGCCTAATCAATGAATATAGGGTGAACAATGAGAATATGTCACCGAGAAGATAGAGGCGTTGCACACAAAGGAGAAAATTCAGGCGCAAAGTTCCCAGCTCGCGGTCGCAGTAGCAGAAGCTTGCAGAACGCTGCCAGAGTTGCACATACCAGAGGAAGCACCGTTGGAGGTGAAGATCAGAAAGCTTACTACGGGCATGCACGACACCAAGGCAAAGGTGGCTCGAGTCCAGTTTGAGTTGAACATGAAGATAACAGAATTGGAGCTCAAGTTGTAGCCTTCAACCCCGCCATAGCTAAGGGAACAGTGTGAAGCCACGATTAAAGATGGAGTCGTAACGGTGGATGTCGAAGTGGCAGAATACATCGTGTTGTTTGAGCATGTTATGGAAGTAGTGACAAGCCTACAGGAAGATCCCACCTTGCAGGTATTGAATATAGAATTCCACGAGCTACAACAGTGATATGATGAAACAAGGGTGACGGCGCACACTGTTTCTATGGCACAAAGCCTCACCAAGCTATAGGAGGCTAAGCGGTTGCTTACACAGGTGGAAGCAACATAGAAGAAAGAGGTAGTCCTTAAGGCCAGATTAGGGCCTTGGTTGGATGAGGCCTACATCGTCTCCGCCAATATTCAGGAAAAATTGGCGAACTTGCAGAGTATGCAGCAGAAGATCAAGCAAGACAGTGCAAGACCAGCCACAGAGCAGTTGGTGGAATAGATCAAGCAAGCAGCCACGTAGAGCGCGACTGAAGTAGCGGTTACACAAGTGGAGCTGGGGGATCTTTGCAGCAAGATCTCTATGCCAGCCGAGTGACTCGAGGGCGAGTCGCGATCTTTGTGATGGGGGCCTGTTGGGATGGGGTCCCCTGGGTCAATTTTGGGAAAAAACCGCAAGTTTTGATGTACATAATGTAAAGTCTCCACAAATTTTGGTCATGGAGCACGTAGATAATTAAAGAGTCAAAAGGGGTTTTTACTCTCTTTTATGTAAGTTAAGTCAGCTTTTTGTAGATCTACCCATGGTCCACGGACCATGGGATTGTATAAATAAGTGTTTCTTAGGGATGTCTAAGGAGATAAGTGATGAAAAAAGATGAATGTAATGGGTCAATAGAAGAAAAGATCGTCGAAGTATTAGGGAAGAAGGAAGGCTCTGCAACTGTGTGTGCAGAGGCCTAGAGTAGAGTCCGCAGCTGAGTGTGCAGACCCCTGCAACTAAGTGTGTAGGGAAGTCGTGAGTCTGTAAGCTAAACTTATTATCAATAAAGAAGATTATTACTGAAATTCCTATGTTTACCCATTTAATTTTGTTATGTATGAATGTGCTTTATGATGTGATAAATAATGCTTGTATGAGATAATGATGTAGTGATGCGCGACTTTACATGGTTTATATTGTCATATGAATGCAATTGAGATTAAGTGTTTACGCGAAGATTATACTATTGCATGTTAAAGTTATCCAACACTTAAACAGGTCTAAATCATTGTTCGGTTAAGAATAGTTTTGGATGCGCATAAGTGGCTGATTAGCCTATTCAGGGTCCACAAAACACAGTCGTAGACCTTCACGAAATTCTAGAGGCCGATTCAAGGAAGTTATATCGATAAGCCTTAAAGGCTTATCGATCTGCGTGAAGGCAGATTTAGGGCATAAAATGACATCATGCTGATCTATGGGTGTGGAAACTTGGTTCTAGCATCCCCCCATACTACTTTGGGTTAGACTTCAGTCCACGCTTTGCGAATTGATGCCAAAAGGGCTAGTAGTGTAGAGATTTGTTTGGTGCAACTAACTTTGAACCTGGTTCAAGACCCACTAAACCAATAAATATCTGCCTTGCTATCCCTCCAATCATTGACAAGTGGTGCATTTAGGGTTGTGGGATTTATTCCTTTTCAGTTCTATGATATTTGATAAGTGGTGTGTCTAGGGCCATACGATCTTTGTCATGTCATCCCTCTAATCTGTGACATGTGGCACAGTAAGGGCCATGGTATCTCTTCCTTGTCGTTCCTCTTATTTGTGACATGTGGCATGTCCAAGGCCATGGCATCTCTGCCTTTTCAACCCTTCGATCTGTGATAGTGGCACATCCAAGGTTATGGGATCTCTACCTTGTCATCCCTCTAATATATGATAAGTGGAGCATCTAAGTCCATGGGATCTATATGTGGTCATCCCTTCAATTTGTCACAAGTTGTGTGTCAAAGGTCAAGGATCTATTTGTGTTCAACCCTCCTATCTATGACGAGTGGTGTGTATGGGGCAATGGGATATTTGCAAATCAACCCTCCAATCTATGACAAGTGGTGTGTATATGGTCATCAGATATTTTCATCGTCATCCCTATGATCTATGACAAGTGGCATGTCTAGGGAAATGGGATATTTGCCTCGTCAACCCTCCAATCTATGATGGTGTGTCTAGGGCCATGATATATTTGACTCGTTAGCCCTTTGAATGTTGACAAGTGGTGTATCTAGATCATTTTGATATTTTCTTTGTTATTCCTTCAACCATTGATAGTTGGAACATCTAGGGTCATGGGATCTTTGCCTCATCAACCTCCAATATTTGACAAGTGGCACATCTACGACCATGGGATCTTTGTGTCGTCAACACCTGATACTTGACAAGTGGCACATCTACTATTGTTAGATCTATATCTAGTCATCACTCTAATATGTTACAAGTGGTGCATCTAGGGCCATGGGATCTCAACCTCGTCAACCTCCAATATTTGACAAGTGGAAAATCTAGGTTCTCGGGATCTTTGCCTCATTAACCTCTGATATTTGACAAGTGGAATTTCTACTGCCATGTGATCTCTTCCTAGTCATCCCTTCAATTTGTAATAAGTGGTGGGTCTAGGTCCATGGGATATCTTCCTCGTTAACCCTTCAAGTCAATCCTTCGACCATTGACAAGTTGTGTAACTAAGGCCATGGAATATCTAGCTCGTCATCCTTTGATACTTGACAATTGGTTCATCTAGGGCCATGAGATCTCTAGTTCATCATCGCTCATATTTGAAAAGCAGCACGTCCAAGGCCTTGAAATATCTGCCTAGTCAACCCTCTAATCCATGACAAGTGGCACATCTAGGGCTAGGGGATATATGCTTGGTCAGACCTCCAAAATAAACCTTTGATTGTCGACAAGTGGTGCATCTAGGGTCATGGGATCTCACCCTCATTAGCCTTCACTTTTTGACAAGTGGAACATCTAAGATCGCATGATATCTACCTTGTCAACCCTTGGTATTTGACAAGTGAAACATCTAGGGTTGTGGGATCTCTTTGATGTAGGTGCATCTAACCTAGGGTATCATGTTTACTAAAATATTTAGTTTCCTAAGTTATGATTTAATTATTTAATGTATTTTTCCTATAGTTTTAAGAGAGAGTGAGAATTATTGTAAATAGGAGAAAGTTTGAGAGTATTTTGGAAGAATTGAGAGATTTTTGGATTAGTTAGATCGTATCTAGCGATAAAAGATTAGATGAGAGTTTTTAGGGATCATGAGAGATATTGGAGGAGTTTGTTTAGGATGTAGAACCTACTTGGGTTTAGATCCACTTGTATAAATCTAGGTAAGCCCATGAGGCATGTAAGTGTGTGGGAGTGAGGAATGAGAAGCCAATGAGTAAGCCAAGAATTCTCTTATAGATATTTTATTTATTAATGATATATTTCTGAGAATTTTATGTGCATTTTATATTTGATATTATGTGATTTTCAGTTTTTACTATGTTAATAATTAAGTGTAGACCCTATGGTCTGTGGTATGTGCATTTGATATTGTGTGATTTTCTAATTATTAAGTATATACCCTATGGTCTGTGGTGTCATTTTGGTATCAGAGCAGGAGTTGCCCATGACTTTATTGAGATTATTTTATTTGCATATGTGGATATTTTGTTGCTTGCATGGACAAAGTTGTGATGTAAGCATATCAAAGCGTGGATATGGCGAGGTCGCAGAGCCACTTGGTCTCAATTGAGGTCGTACGCCTTGTTCTCCACTTTCTTCCAGCGAATCAAAACTAAAATGAGCCCTTGTGCATTGTCATGCGAGGATAAGTTTAAACCATGCTCCAATTATACTTTGGTTGTTGTTATCATTAGCAACGTGACATACACAAACATCACCGGCACTTCGACAATGCAAGAAGCAATAAAACTTGTGTATAGCGACACTGTTCTATGTACAGATATTGTGATGCAGCAAGCGTCGGGAATTTGTTAGAGTCCGAGAGTTGAACGAAGGTCACACCCAGGAAAGGCATGGTGACTTCTATTTCGAGTAAATATTCGTTTTGTATGCACATTGATAAGATCATGAAATGTTGTTGGAAGACTCTAAAGAGCGAGAAGGTGGTTATCGTTTTCTTAGAAGTCATCGATTTGTTGATGCTAATTGAAAGCTATGTGCAAGAGAAGTGGAGTCATTGTTCGTTGGTGTTAGACCCAGTGTTGACACAGAGTTGAAGAGGGCTCTGTTATACACGGTGCATCCCAGCTCCAACTAATTAATGTTGTTATTGAAGTTTTCAATGTTATCAAGAATGGGAAATGTTGGCCAATACAGGTGAGAACTTGTAGCCCGAGAAACTATTGTTGTATTATTACTCATTGTCATTAAAGTTGGATTGTTTTGATTCATTAAATGCCCAGCGTTCCAATTTTACAATTTTAAAGTGGTCACCTCATGAATTGAAGAGACGTTACAATTATATGTGACACGAAGAAAGAAGTTGTAGTATATGTTGTGAATGTGGATTTTGCCTCCTTAATAGAGTGAGATGTCATACGACAAGAGTGGATGTCAAAGCTATGCATGGGAGATATAGAATCTGGTCTTATTAAAGGGTTGAATGAAGCAAGGAGATGAATCAATAATTTAGATGGTGTGTATAAGTAAGAGAATTGAAGGGTTGAATGAAGCAAGGAGATGAATCAGTAATTTGGATGGTGTGTATAAGTAAGAGAATTGAAGGCTTGAACGAAGCAAGGAGATAGACTCAATAATTCGGATGGTGTGTATAAGTAAGAGAATTGATTCGAATAGCGAGTGGCAGTTTTGGATGAAGTAGTGTGTAGAGAATGGAAATCTGTGAATAATTTATGAGTTCGAAGACTACAACCCGCCAGTAAATAGATTGTGTTGGTTGATGTTTTGTTTTCTTTCAATCCTGCAAGAAGATGTGCACAAGAAAGGATCCACGTGAGTATTTCACATCTTTCACATCACAATGGGATAAACTAAAATCATGGACGTATATAATTTTGTAATATGAAATGACATAAATTTATATAAAACAAATGAAAGAAACATATTTTCATCCAATGGCTTTTCATTATTATTTTAATGCACTAAATCATGAGAGAGACTTAGGTGGAATATTTATAGGAGAGTTTTTAAAGAATTATGAGAGTGAGGATTTATACTAGAATTCTTGAAGTGTGAAAAAGAGTTTACGTTATTTTGGGGTTTTTGTAAAGGGTGATATCATAATGAATTTTTTAGTACAAATTTTAGGAAATGGGGTTGAAGTTTATATGGAAACGTGAAAGTGAAAATTAAAATGTCTTTTGTAATAAAAAACGAAAGAAAGAAAGAAATTATTTTAACATTCACGACGCTAAAGATAGTCTACGGGATAGATTGGTTCTTCATCTGCTTGATGTATTCGGCCCTTTTTCTGTGAAGCTTCACAATAAATGTTCTTAGCTTCTCGACAAACCCCTCATTAAATAGATTATTCCAAGAGCTAGCTGCCAGCATATCTGCATAACTTTCCCTGTTGTTTTTGAAGGCCTCACATTCTAAAATGAAATGTTTTTCTATTTCCACTTTTCCGGAAGAACAAAAAATGCATACCCTTTCCTCCCACACTTCCTTTAGCCTTTTCCAGTGCCCTATTTCACAACGGAGTTGATGAGAATTAGTCCTTAATTGAGCAACAAGAATTTTAGCTCTCCAAGAGATATTGGCCTCTATGTATGCTTTTGGTTGATGATTATGAGTGGGATTAAACACTTCAATATAGTTATTTTTCTTTCTTCCTAGCTCCTTATCCCAAGTACGTTTGTGGAACTTTTCCATAACAAAAGCTTTTATCTCTTTGTTGTTTATGGGACATGCGTTCAAGCAAATACCCCATTTACTAAACCATTTGTTATTTTGTTGCATCCAAGTTTTTTTGCTCTTGCACAATCTATCATTAAAAACAACCTTAGGCCATCTACCCTCTTTCATTTGCTCATTTTTTTTAAATACCTTATGACTCGCACCATAGAAATTGCTTCAATAGGAGCAGTCCCTGTTTCACTTAACAAGATATCATAAGGAACTGCACTTTTAATCTTAAATTTGTTTGTAATCAAACGCTTTTGAATTTTCTCAATTTGTCTCCACTGCACGTCAGAGGTACTGCTAGCCCACAGTTCACAACCATAGAGAATCACCAGAAGCCCAAAAAGGGTTTGAGTGGTCTTCCAATCCCATAATTCTGCCTCTCTACACCTATTTTGAAAAGCATAAAATGCTTTCCAACCCCCCAAAGTTCTTTTCTTTCTACAACCATTCCAGCTTAGATTTTTGTTGAAGTCAATACTGAGGTATTTGTAATCCGCAACTTCTTCCATAATGTTGCCTTCAAAGCAGAACTTATGTTGGCTATGTTTTCTTTTCTTAGAGAAGACCACTACTTTCATTTTGTTGATATTGACTTGCATCCCTACACTTCTACGAAAATGCTCAACGGATAGTAAGTGCTATTGAAAACCAAGAGCCGATTTAGTAATCAGAATAAGGTCATTTGCATACAAAAGAAGCCTTATAACAAACTTGCACAAATAGATACCATCACCCCCTTGCGAATTTGACCACTCCTCAAGCTTGTCAATATATAAACCAAAAAGGGTAGGAGACAGTGGGCAACCTTGCTTGACCCCAATATCGCTTCTAAAACTTTTAGAAATGCCTGCTAAAGTTCTAATTTTGACTTTCACCTCTTCATACAGCCTATGCACAGCTACTCTAAAATATTTAAGAACCCCAAGTTCCTCCATTCTCTGCCAAAGTTTAACCCTAGGAACCAAGTCAAACGCTTTTCTGAAATCAACAAAGGAGTTATTGAGTATATAGAAATTTAAATAGTAAAAGTCCAAGTTGAAGTTAAGTTAAAGTTATTTATGTGTTGTAACAAAAAGGGTGCATTTTTGGTTGTATCCGACATCCAAGGTCCATTAATGAAGATTCAGTGTCAAATTAGAAGTTTGGAGTTAATGAGTCATAAATCAAGTCAAAAGTGTGTTTAAGTTTGAGTCATTGGATGTAATGGGTGCATGATTGGTAGATCTTGACACTCGAAAGATTGGTCAATGTATTGTAAAGACAAGAGATATTGCAGCAATTGTAGTAAAGAAAGTAGTGTTGGGTTGTGTTATATTCTTTCCACGACTAACCCACGTAGTGAACCAGGGGGTTAGAGGGGGCGCGAAGCCCCCCCTTTGTTGCACCGATTGCGTAGCGGGGGGGTCACAGTCAAGGCGGCAACCCCCCCCCCTATCCAGGGGGTTTGAGGGGGGTGGGTAGCCCCCCTCTACGGGGTCCGGGGCAGCGCCTCGAGAAAATTTTTTTTGGACCCTATATTAGGTTGGTTTTCGGTCCATGGTTTTGGACGCAATGGTTTTTGGTCCATGGTATTGGATGCTTCGGCATGTATAAATATGTATTGTAACATTGAAAGGAATATAATGAAAAATCAAGCTAGTAGTCCCGGTTTTGGGATCCAGGGGAAAATCTCTGTGTATATGTGTTTTATGTGTTATGCTCTCGCATTGTTCATTTTTCTGTGATTTAGAATTCGTATGCAGGTAACTTCTGTACGGGGTTAAAACCTACATTTAGTATCAGAGTTGTTTTGGCTTCAAGTGGATGCCTTTGTTGCTGAGGGGTTTCACTCGAGCCTGTGATAGACCCTGTTCAGTGGGAGATCTGTGAGATCAATTCTGGTGGTGAAAGAAGATGGCGAGCAGCGGAAAGATAGAGATCAAGAAGTTCAATGGTCAGAGTTTTGAGTTGTGGAAACTCAAGATGGAGGATCTGTTGGTGGATAAAGATCAGTGGATCGCGGTAGATCCAGGTACTAAACCAACGGGAGTGACCGATGAAGAATGGAAGAAGCTGGATCGAAAGGCAAAGAGCACAATACGATTGTGTGTCTCAGATTCAGTATTGTTGAATGTATCAGGGGAAGCTACGGCGAAGGCTTTGTGGGACAAGTTAGGGACTTTGTACCAATCTAAGTCTCTGGTGAATAAACTGTTCCTGCGGAAAAAGCTGTATAACCTGAGGATGAAAAGACGGAGACTCGGTGACAGAGCATCTGAACGCATTTAGTACTGTGGTAAGTCAGTTAGTGTCTGTTGATATTAAAATTTCAAATGAAGATAAGTGCATCAGTTTGTTGTGTTCTCTACCAGATTCGTGGGATAGTCTGGTTATTGCAATAGGTAGCAATGCAACTGCTTTACAGTTTGATGAAATAGTCTAAGCCTTGCTGACGGAGGAGATGAGACGGAAAAATATGGAGAGCCAAAATGGTGATGCCTTGTCTGTACGAGGATGGTCCTAGAATAGAAACAAAAATAAGTCATCGAGTGGGAGATCTAAATCTAGAGGGAGATCTAAATCTCCAGGGAAACCTGTAAAGGTGGTGTGCTGGAAATGCGGAAAGGAAGGGCACTTCAAAAGGGACTGTAAATCTAAAGCTCCTGATAAAGGAAAGGGATTTGATGATGCTCCTTCTGCAGAGGTGAAAACCACCTCAGATGAAGGTTGGGATGTGTACTTGGCTTCTTCAAGTACACATGTAGATCATGAGGCATGGTTGATTGACTCAGGTGCATCCTTTCACTTCACTCCCCATAGAGAGTGGTTCTGCGAGTATGAGAAATACGATGGTGGTGATGTCTTCTTAGGAGATGATAGGAAGGCTAGAATCATTGGTCGCGGAAAAGTAAAGTTGAAGTTGCAAGGTGGAAGGGTTAGAACACTTACGGGTGTTTTGCATATTCCTGCATTGGCCAGAAATCTGATTTCTGTAAGCAAGTTGGATGATGCAGGTGTAAAAACAGTGTTTGAGAAGGATACCTGCAAGATGGTTCGGGGAGCACTGGTATTGATGCGGGGAGTTCGGACTGGAACTCTGTACAAGCTGCAAGGTAGCACTGTTGTTGATGGGTGCAACAGTTCTGTGGTTCCTAAAAGTGGAGCTGAAAATCTAGTGGTCTCTGGAGAGAAGACCATGATGTGGCATCAAAGGCTTGGACATATTGGAGAGAAGGGCCTTCGAATACTTCATGGTAAAGGTATGGTAGAAGGTATGAGTAATAGCTCTCTGGATTTTGATTTCTATGAAAATTGTGTATATGGGAAGCAGAATCGGGTGAGTTTCCCCTCTGGTGCTAAGAGGGCGAAACAGATATTAGAGCTTGTGCACAGTGATGTGTTTGGACCTGTGAAGGTTTCATCACTGGGTAAGTCTGTGTACTATGTATCATTTATAGATGACTTCTCAAGGAATACATGGATATATTTCCTTAAGAAGAAATCTGAAGTCTTTGACAGGTTTAAAGAATTTAAGGCTCTGGTGGAAAATCAGACAGAGAAGAAGATAAAGGTGTTGAGGACAGATAATGGTGGAGAGTTTTGCAGCAAGGAATTTGAAGAATTCTGTAAGAAGTGTGGTATAGCACGGCAGAAGACTACTCCATATACACCTCAGCAAAATGGAGTCGCAGAAAGAATGAACAAGACGTTGATGGAAAGGGCAAGAAGCATGCTCAGTGGTGCTGGGTTAGGACAGGAATTCTGGGCAGAGGCGGTGGATACTGCATGTTACTTGGTCAACAGGTCACCTTCATCAGCGTTGGAGGATAAGACTCCACAAGAAGTATAGACTGGTAAGAAACCCTCTCTTTCATATCTGAGGGTATTTGGATGTGATGCATATGTACATGTTCCAAAGGAGAAACGAACCAAGTTGTATAGTAAATCTGAAAAGTGCATCTTTATTGGGTATAAGGATGGTTTAAAGGGTTATAAGCTTTGGACCCCAGTCACATAGAAGTTTGTGTACAGCCGAGATGTGGTGTTCAGAGAGGTAAAAGATGTTATTAAACATGAAGTCCAACCAAAGGAACCTGAGAAGATAGAGTTTGAGCTAAAGGAGGAAGAATCGGACTCTGCAGCAGAGGTGGAATCAGAAGATGAAGAGCCACAAACTCCGGCTGTGAGAAGATCAGTTCGAGAAAGAAGGCAGCCAGAAAGGTATATTCCTTCTGCTTTCTATTCAAATTTTGCTTTGTTTGTTACTGATGATGATCCTAGAGCTATGAAGGAAGCAGTAGATTCAGAGGATGGAAAACTTTGGAAAGAGGCCATGGTTGATGAAATGGCATCTTTACACAAAAATGAGGCTTGGGATCTGGTGGAGTTGCCAGCTGGAAGGAAACCCATTTGCAGCAAATGGGTGTTCAAAAAGAAGACAAATGCAGAAGGGAAGGTGGAGAAATACAAAGCTCGGTCGATAGCAAAAGGTTATTCCCAGGTGCCGGGAATTGATTTTGGTGATATTTTTTCTCCTATTGCTAAGGTAACTTCTATTAGGTTACTTTTATCTGTTGCTACTACTTTTGATTTTGAGGTAGAACAGATGGATGTGAAGGCAGCATTTCTTCACGGGGATTTGGAAGAGGAAATCTACATGAAGCAACCTGAAGGCTTTGCGGTGAAGGGTAAGAAAGAACTGGTATGCAAGTTAAAGAAGTCTCTGTATGGGTTAAAACAATCACCAAGGATGTGGTATCAGAAATTTGATACATTTATACGGGGACTTGGCTTCACCATAAGCAAAGCAGATCACTGTGTGTATTTTAAAATAATTGGTGACCGTGTTATTTATCTGGTCTTGTATGTGGATGATATGTTGCTGGTTGGAAATGACAAAGAAATTATCTAGGATTTGAAGACCCAATTGTCCTCCAAATTCGACATGAAAGATCTTGGTGCTGCAAATTATATTTTGGGCATGGAAATTAAAAGAGATCGGGCAAAGAGGAAGCTCTGGTTAAACCAGAGGAAGTATGTCGAGACAATACTGCATAGGTTTAATATGCAGGATAGTAAACCGGTGAAGGTTCCTATTCCTGTAGGTGTGAGGTTATCTGCTGAACAGTGTCCCAAGACACAAGAAGAGGAAGAGGACATGTCCCGTGTTCCATATGCAAGTGCAGTCAGTAGCCTGATGTATGCAATGGTCTGTACTAGACCAGACATTGCACATGTAGTGGGAGTATTGAGCAGGTTTATGTCAAAACCAGGGAAGGAGCACTGGACAGCAGTGAAGCGGGTTTTCAAGTATTTACGTGGCACTAGTGATTATGGTTTGTGCTACCAAGGAAGACCAGGATTGGACAGAGTGTTGGATATTCATGGCTTTGTTGATGCAGACTGGGCTGGAGATCTGGATCAGAGAAGATCTACAAGTGGGTATGTGTTTAACCTATTTGGAGGTGCAGTCAGTTGGATGGGTAAGAAACAATCTGTAGTGGCACTATCAACTACAGAGGCAGAATACATGGCAGCCACTCATGCAAGAAAGGAAGCAGTTTGGTTGCAGAGATTGTGTTCAAGTATGGGGTTAGTACAAGGAGCTATAAGAATAGACTGTGACAGCCAAAGTGCAATTTTCTTGGCAAAGAACCCTGCTTATCATTCAAAGACAAAGCACATTGATGTTCAGTATCACTTTGTGAGGGATATGATAGAAGACAAAAAGGTGTTGCTGGTAAAGGTGGACACTTTGAAGAATACTGCAGATGCATTGAAAAAATCTGTGAGCTAAGAAAAGTTCTCTTGGTGTAGAGAAACAATGGGCATTTTAGGGTTGGAAAAATTACTAAGCTCTCTTGTGACCCCCTGTGGAAAGAAAACAACAAGTGGGAGATTGTTGGGTTGTGTTATATTCTTTCCACGACTAACCCACGTAGTGAACCAGGGGGTTAGAGGGGGGAGGAGCCCCCCCTTCGTTGTGTCGATTGCGCAGCGGGGGGGTCATGGGGGGGCGGCAGCCCCCCCTATCTAGGGGATTTGATGGGGGCGGGTAGCCCCCCTCTACAGGGTCCGGGGCAGTGCCCCGGGAAAAAAATTTTGAACCCTATATTAGGTTGGGCGAACCTACCTATGGTTTTCGGTCCATGGTTTTGGACGCGATGGTTTTTGGTCCATGGTATTGAATGCTTCGGCATGTATAAATATGTATTGTAACATTGAAAGGAATATAATGAAAAATCAAGCTGGTAGTCCCGGTTTTGGGATCCAGGGGAAAATCTCTGTGTATATGTGTTTTATGTGTTATTCTCTCGCATTGTTCATTTTTCTATGATTTAGAATTCGTATGCAGGTAATTTCTGTACGGGGTTAAAACCTACAAGTAGAGTACAAAGGAGCTTATGCAAGGGGAGAAAGATATGAATATTACTATAGATAGTCATTTGCAGCATGAAGAGAAAATTCATAGTAATGCCATAGAAATTGGCGTAAGTGATGAAGAGTTTGAGAAAGATATCGTTGAGTTGAAGGCACGACTTGATGTATTGATGGAGCTATTACAAAATCATAAACATGGATGGATAATGAAGAGGAAAACTAGATGGCCAATCAAGTAGTTGATTGCAAGAAGACAGAAGCACAAGCTGGAAGTTTTGCTAAGTGAAGCGGAAAAACTCCATATAACCGAGATAAATGTATGCATTTGTGAACTAGAACAAGGACCGATGCTTGATGAGGATGATGATGATTTTGAAATGAACTCCCTTGATGTGAATGTGGGTTCAATTCCCACAAATGGTGCCGCAAAATGTTTAGAATATCACCATAAAGACTTGAGGACAGAATCATCTGTCGAGATTATAAAGCCTTATATTTTTAAATCTAACAATTGGTCTGTGGATGCAGGATGTGTTGCAGATGATGGACAGGACACTAATTTTGTTTCATGTTGGGATGAAGACCAGTCTCTTGAAATGAATTATGAAAGAGATCGTAAAATGTTGCTGGAATGTGAACAAGAACTATAATTGCTAGAGAAGATGTTGATGGAACCTGAATCTAAACAAGTTGCAATGAAGAAGAGAAATGCTCAAGCATGCTTAATAGTGAAAATGTGGAACCTGAGATAAAATATAATTTGCAATTTAATGTTGGGGATGCATGTATAGAAAATGATGATGAATATGAATTAGTGTTCCGAGATAATAATAGTAAATTTCAATTTGAAACTAGATTGGATGATGAAATTGAATAATTAAATAAAATTGTAGGGAAAACACATAAACCAAGATATTGCAAGATGAGGCAGAAGGACAACAACACAATACATTTGACTGCACAAGTATACATCAGCAAAGAAGGAGGATAATTACAGCATAAAACTTGGAAATATGACGAATTAAAAGACACAATCATTGAAGTAGAAAAACAAAGAATGGATGATCAACAACAGACTAAAGTTTGAGATACAAGAGGATTTTTATCAATATATGAAGGTATATGGTCGGGACACCCTGATTTTCTTTTACCTGGGGAGTCTAATGCAGGTCCATCTAACCTAGGGTATCATGTTTTCTAAAAGAGTTAGTTTCCTAAGTTAGGATTTAATTATTTGATGTATTTTTCCTATAGTTTTAAGAGAGAATGAGAATAATTGTAAATAAGAGAAGGTTTCAGAGTATTTTGGAAGAACTGAGAGATTTATGGGTTAATTAGATATTATCTAGAGATAAGCGATTAGATGAGTGTTTTTAGGGATCATGAGAGATATTGGGGGAGGTTTTTTATGATCTAGAACTTACTTGGGTTTAGATCCACTTGTATAAATCTATGTGATCCCATGAGGCATGTAAGTGTGTGAGAGTGAGGAATAAGAGGCCAATGAGTAGGCTAAGAATTCTCCAGTAAATATCTATTTATTAATTAATTATCTCTCAGATTTTTATGTGCATTCATTGTGTCTGGAATTCAGTTTTATGTTGTGTATGTGTGTGAATTATTAATTTGCAGGCCCCCTATGATTTGTTGCATCACTCTTCCTATTCATCACACTGATATGTTGCAAGTGCCGCATCTAGGGACATGGGATCTCTTCTTGGTCATTCTTCTTATATTTGACAAGTGGTGTGTCTAGGGTTGTGATATCTTTGTCTTGTCACCGCTCCGACCATTGGTGAGTAATGCACCTAGCACCATGGGATATCTTCATATTTAGTTCTTCAGTCTCTAACAAATAGTGCATATAGGGTTGTGGGATCTCTACCTATGTATTCCTCTAGTCTCTGATATGTGGCACATATAGGGTCATTTCATCTTTGCCTCATCAAGCCCCAATCTTTGGAAAGTGGCACATTTAGGGTTGTTGGATCTCTGCCTCATCAACCCTCCAAATTGTGACAAGTGACATGTCTAGGGTCATGGTATCTTTTCCTTGATAATTTGGTTGTTGACAAGTGGAACGTCTAGGGATGTGGGATCTCTACCTTTTTATTCCTTTGGTCTTTTACAAGTGGAAATTCTTGGTCATTTTATCACTAACAAGTGAAGAATTTCTCTCTATCAAATGAAACCTCTCAGGGCCTGAGATCTTTGCCAATTTAATTCTTTGATCTTTGAAAAGTGATTCGTCTTACACCCTTAGATATTTTCCAATCAACCATATGGTCTTTAATAAATGGAGGCTCTAGAGCCCTTAGATTTGTGCCCCTTCACCCTCCAATATTTGATAAGTGGTGTCATGGGTTCCCTAAGGTATCTCCTTAAGGAACCCTTCTATCTCTAACAAGTGGTGTTTCTTAAAGCCTTTGGTCTTTGCCATGTCAACCATATGATATTTTATATGTTGGGTTGCCTTATATTCTTTCCATGACTACCCCACAAGCGGGGGGTGTCACAACAGGGGGCGGTAGCCCCCCTGTACATTGTGTCGAGGGGCCATAGTGGGGGTATGCAGGGGGGCGATAGCCCCCTTACACAGGGTTTGGGGCAACGCCGTAGGAAAAAAAAATGGACCTTATATTAGGTGGGCGGACCTACCTATGGTTTTATGCATGGATTTTGCACATGGTTTTGGGCATGATGGTTTTCGGTCCATGGTATTTTGTAGATCAAATCAAAGGAACTACGGTTATGTTCTAATCCAGGGTTAATGGATTGGTGTTTATGGATGCTTCAGCATGTATATATATGTATTGTAACATTGAAAGGAACATAATGAAAAATCAATCTCGTAGTCCCGGTTTTGGGATCGAGGGTAAAATCTCTTTATATATTTGTTTTATGTTTTATGCTCTCACCATTGTTTATTTTCTATTTTTTAGCATTCGTATGCAGGTAGTTTCTATACGGGGTTAAAACCTACATTTGGAATCATAGTTGTTTTGGCTTCAAGGGGACACCTTTTCTGCTGAGGGGTTTTCTTCTCGAGCCTGTGGTAGACCTTATCTAGTGGGAGATCTGCGGGATCGATTCTTATGCTGAAAGAAGATGGCTAGCAGTGGAAAGATAGAGATCGAGAAATTTAATGGTCATATTTTTGATTTGTGGAAAATCAAGATGGAGGATCTGTTGTTGGATAAAGATCAGTGGATCACTGTAGATCTGGGTACTAAACCAACATCAATGTCAGCTGAAGACTAGTTGAAGTTGGATTGGAAGGAAAAGAGCACAATATGATTGTGTGTCTAATATTTAGTATTGTTGAATGTATCAAGGGAAGCTTCCGTGAAAGCTTTGTGGAACAAGTTAGGGACTTTGTACCAATCTAAGTCTCTGGTGAATAAACTATTCCTACAGAAAAAGTTGTATAACCTGAGGATGAAAGATGGAGACTCGATGACAAAGCATCTAAATGCATTCAATATTGTGGTAAGTAGTTATTATCTATTGATATTAAAATTTTAGATGAAGATAACTACATCAGTTTGTTGTGTTCTCTACCAAATTCGTGGGATAGTCTAGTTGTTGCAATAGGTAGCAATGCAATTGCCTTGTAGTTTGAAGAAATAATCTCATACTTGTTGTCGAAGGATATGAGACAGAAAAATATGGAGGGCCAAAATGGTAATGCCTTGTCTGTATGAGGACGGTCCCAGAACAAAAACAAAATAAGTCCTCGATTGGGAGATCTAAATATCTAGGAAAACCTGTAAATGTGTGCTGGAAATGTGGAAGCAAGGGCACTACAAAATGGATTGTAAATCTAAAGCTCCTGAAAAAGGAAATGGATCTGATGATGCTCCTTCTACAGAGGTGAAAACCACCTCAGATGAAGGTGGGGATGTGTACTTGGATTCTTCTTCAAGTACACATGTAGATCATGAGGCATGGTTGATTGACTCACGTGCATCCTTTCACTTCACTCCCCATTGAGAGTGGATCTAAGAGTATGAGAAATATGATGGTAGTGATGTCTTCTTAGGGGATAATAGGAAGTCTAGAATAGTTGGTCGCAGAAATTTGAAGTTGAAGTTGCAAGGTGGAAGGATTAGAACACTTATGGGTGTTCTACATATTCATGCATTGGCCATAAATCTAATTTATGTAAGCAAGTTGGATGATGCAGGTGTAAAAATAGTGTTCGAGAAAGATACTTGCAAGATGGTTCGGGGATCACTGGTATTGATGCAGGGAGTTCGAATTGGAACTTTTTACAAGCTTCAAGGTATCACTCTCGTTGATGGTTGCAATAGTTTTGTGGTTCCTGAAAGTGGAGCAGAAAATCTAGTGGTATCTGGAGAAAATACCGTGCTATGACATCAAAGGATTGGACATATTGAAGAGAAGGGCCTTCGAATAGCTCTCTGGATTTTGATTTCTGTGAAAATTATGTATATGGGAAGCAGAATTGGGTGAGTTTCCCCTCTGGTGGTAAGAGGGTGAAACAGATATTAGAGATTGTGCACAGTGATGTGTTTGGACCTGTGTCGGTTCCATCACTGGGAAATTCTGTGTACTATGTATCATTTATAGATGACTTCTCAAGGGATACATGGATATATTTCCTCAAGAATAAATCTAAAGTCTTTGATAGGTTTAAAGAATTTAAGGCTCTAGTGGAAAACCAGACAAAGAAGAAGATAAAGGTGATGAGGACAAGTAATGGTGGAGGTTTTTCAAGAAGGAATTTGAAGAGTTCTATAAGAAGTGTGGTATAGCATGGTAGGAGACTACTCCATACACACCTAAAAAAAATGTAGTTGCAAAAAGAATGAAAAAAACATTAACGGAAAGGGCAAGAAGCATGCTCATTGGTGTTGGGTTAGGAAAGGAATTTAGGGCAGAGGTGGTGGAGACTGCATGTTATCTAGTCAACAGATCACCTTCATCAGTGTTGGAGGATAAGACTCCATAAGAGGTATGGACTGGTAAGAAACCTTCTCTTTCACATCTGAGGGTATTTGGATGTGATGCATATGTACATGTTCTAAAGGAGAAAAGAACAAAGTTGGATAGTAAATCTGAAAAATGCATCTTTATTGGATATAAGTATGGTTTAAAAGGTTATAAGCTTTGGAACCCAAAAACAAGGAATGTTGTGTACAGCCGAGATGTGGTGTTTAGAGAGGTTAAATATGTTATTAAACATGAAGTCCTACCAAAGGAACCTGAGAAGATAGATTTTGCGCTAAAGGAGGAAGAATCAAACTCTACAGCAGAAGAGGAATCAGAAGATGAAGAACCACAAACTCAGGAGAAGAACTAGAGGAATCAGAAGATGAAGAGGAATCAGAAATTTCACTTTGGCTATCATAGTCCAAACACATCACTGTGCACAATCTCTAATATCTGTTTCACCCTCTTACCACCAGATGAAGAACCAGAGGAATCAGAAGATGAAGAAGGCAGCCAGAAAGGTATAGTCCATCTACTTTATGTTCAAATTTTCTTTATCTATTACTGATGATGATCCCAGAACTGTGAGGGAAGCAGTAGATTCATAGGATGGAAAACTCTGGAAAGAGGCCAAGGTTGATGAAATGGCATCTTTGCACAAAAATGAGGCTTGGGATTTGGTGGAGTTGTCGGCTGGAAGGAAACCCATTGGAAGAAAATGGTTGTTTAAGAATAAGACAAATGCAAAAGGCAAGGTGGAGAAATACAAAGCTCGGTTGGTAGCAAAAGGTTATTTCCGTGTGTCGGGAATTGATTTTGGTGATATTTTTTCTCACGTTGCCAAGGTAGCTTCTATTAGATTACTTTTATCTATTTTTGTTGCTTTTGATTTTGTGGTAGAACAGATGGATGTGAAGACAGAATTTCTTCACGAGGATCTAGAAGAAGAGATCTACATGAAGCAACCTGAAGGGTTTGCGATGAAGGGTAAGAAAGAACTGGCATGCTAGTTTAAAAAGTCTTTGTATGGGTTAAAACAGTCACCAAGGATGTGGTATCAAAAATTTGATACATTTATACGGGGACTTAGTTTCACCAGAAGAAAAGCATATCACTATGTGTCTTTTAAATTAATTGGTGACCGTGTTATTTATCTAGTCTTGTATGTGGATGATATGTTGTTGGTTGGAAATGAAAAAGAAATTATCCAGGATTTGAAGACCCAATTGTCCTCCAAATTCGACATGAAAGATCTTGGTGTTACAAACTATATTTTGGGCATGGAAATTAAACGAGATCGAGCAAAGAGGAAGCTCTGGTTAAACCAGAGGAAGTTTTTCGAGGCAATATTGCATAGGTTTAATATGTAGGATAGTAAACCAGTGAAGGTTTATATTCCTGTAGGCGTAAAGTTATATATTGAATAGTGTCCCAAGACACAAGAAGAGGAAGAGGACATGTCCTGTGTTCCATATGAAAGTACAGTCAATAGCTTGATGTATTCAATGGTATGTACTAGACCAGACAGTGTACATGCAGTGGGAGTATTGAGCAGGTTTATGTCAAAACCAGGGAAGGAGCATTGGATAGCAGAGAAGCAGGTTTTCAAGTATTTGCATGGCACTAAAAATTATGGTTTGTGCTACTAAGGAAGACGAGGATTGGAGATATTTTTAGACACTCGTGGATTTGTTGACGTAGAATGGGCTGGAGATCTATATCAAAAAAGATCTACAAGTGGGTATGTATTTAACCTATTTGTAGGTGCAGTCAGTTGGATGAGTAAGAGACAATCTATAGTGGCACTTTCAACTACATAGGCAGAATACATGGCAGCCACTCATGCAAGCAAGGAACAAGTTTAGTTGCAAATATTGTGTTCAAGTATGGAGTTAGTACAACGATCTATAAGGATAGACTATGATAGCCAAAGTGAAATTTTCTTGGCAAAGAACCCTTCTTATCATTCAAAGACAAAGAACATTGATGTTTAGTATCACTTTGTGACGGACATGGTTGAGGACAAAAAGGTGTTTCTGGTAAAGGTGGACATTTTGAAGAATATTGCAGATGCATTGACAAAGTCTATGAGCACTGAGAAGTTCTCTTGGTGTAGAAAAACAATGGGTGTTGTAGGGTTGGATCAATGACTAAGCTCTCATGTGGCCCTCTATGGAAAGAAAACAACAAGTGGGAAAATATTAGGTTGTGTTATATTCTTTCCACAACTACCCCACGCAGAGGGGGTCACATGGGGGGGCAATAGCCGCCCCCCCCCCCCCCCCCCGCGTAGGTTGCGCAGGGGGGTCACAAGGGGGAGCGATAGCCCCCCCTGTACGTTGCACGGGGAGGTCACAAGGGGGCATGACAACCCCCCTGTACATTGGGTGGGGGAGACACAGGGGGGTGAAAGCCCCCCCTGTACACTGTGTAGGGGGTCACAGTGAGGTCACAGGGGGGGAGTAGCCCCCCTACACGGGGTTCGAGGCAACGCCCCGAGAAAAAAAATTGGACCACTATATTAGGTGGGTGGACCTACCTATTGTTTTGTGCATGGACTTCACACATGGTTTTGGGCATGATAGTTTTCAGTCCATGGTATTTTGTAGATCCGGTCAAAGGAACTACGGTTACGTTCTAATCCAGAGTTAATGGATTGGGGTTTATGGATGCTTCGGCATGTATATATATGTCTTATAACATTGAAAGGAACATAATAAAAAATCAATCTAGTAGTCCTGGTTTTGGGATCTAGGGGAAAATATTTGTGTATATCTGTTTTATGTTTTATGCTCTCACCATCGTTTATTTTTTGTTTTTTAGAATTCGTATGCAGGTAGTTTCTATATGGGGTTAAAACCTACATGATAAGTGGTGGTTATTTGGCCCTCATATTTGTGCTAAGTCAACCCTCCAATATCAAACAAGTGGTGGTTCTCTTTCCCTCATACCTCTCCCTAATCAAGTCTTTGATCTCATAAAATTGGTTCCTCTCCCACCCTCAAATATTTGTCTAATTAATCATTTGATCTCTAACAAATGGCACATCCACGACCCTCAGATATATGTTATGTTGACCCTCCATTCTATGACAAGTGGAGCTTCCACAGTCATAAGATCTCTACATGTCCAACCCTTTGATCTCTAACAAGTGGTGCCTCTTCATCCTTTGGATCTCTCCTAGGGAAAACCTTCAATCTCTTATAAGTGGTGCCTCTTAGGCCCTTGGATCATGTTAGATCAATTGTTCCATATTTCATAAGTGGCACCTCCCAAGTCATTGTATCTCTAACATATCAACCATGTGATATCATAAAAATGGTGCCTCTAAGGTCGTGATGAGATCAATAATATGTGTACCGTGTGATATCTTTTTTTTGCTAAAGCAAGAGTTGTGCCTTCTATATCATTAAATCAAACATAATTTACAATATATACACCAATCCACCAAACTGTGGGGACTAATGTCTACAAGGAGAATGCCCAATAGAATCCAAGCCTACAAACCCCAACAAAAAACTCTTCCCACCCTTATGAGTACAAACAAAAATTTGCAACAGGAAATCCAGGGCACGTGAACTCATCCCAAATAAAACCGCGCCAGCAAAAACCAAACCTGCCTCTTAATCGCTTCCATTCATTCCTCTTATATGATCTGACGTCGAAGATACATATCGCATCATGAAGAAGCAAGATAGTTAACCTCTGAACCCCACCAAACCGCTCGCTCAATCTAGATCGTCAATCTACCTTGCAAAATTGGACAATGGAACTGAATATCGCACGATTGAAGTGATCGACCTTTAGTGTGCGATGAGGGTGGTTTTCGGACCCAACCCTCATCCACGTGTCCAAAGTTGTATGGTATCGCTACCAAATATTCGAAACCACCTTCAGCTTGGAAGCGATGCGATCGCTCCGAAACCACTCTGGAAGCGGTTTTGAATCTCGCCATTGAAAAATCAGGAAATGATGCCTCCACAACAGATGCCATCGATTATTGCTTTCAACCTCTCTTCTGCCCGGGAAAACCTTGCGCCCGACTCCGAGGAATTTCAGGGAGGTACTCGCCATGGCTACTGAGGCCGCCCCTGACCAATCTTCCACCATAGGCCTGACTGTCCAAAAAAGTGGTACTTGCCTAAATCTGCTCATTGAGAATTGGCTTCCTCAGTCTTATTCTTATACACTTCTTTGTCCTCTTCCGCCTGATGATGGCAAAGTTCTCTTAGTTTGTTATGCGGCATAGCTAGCCAATCCATCGAGATTCTTCTATCCTTGCAGCTAACACCTTGGTTGGCAAGAATATCCGCCAACTTGTTGGCCTTTCTATGCACATGGATAAATCTGAGAGTACGTAGTCCTTGAATATGTCCCTAAATTTTATGGAGAACTCGAATTAACCTCCAATGTTTTGTGACTTTTTTCGGCCCTGTTCCATTACTAATTCTCTTGGCCGCATTGATGACTAACTCTAAATCAGCTTCTATTATCACATTTTGGCAATTGTTTTGTTTCAGAAATTCAAGGCTTTGCTCCAATGCCATTAATTCTGCCATGTTGTTGGTGGCTTTTCCCAGTTGACCATGGAAGAGGGAGATAATGTTTCCTATATCATCCCTAAGAACTCCTCCATAGCCTGCCATTCCCAAGTTACCTTTTGAAGCTCCATCGATGTTATACTTCAAAAAACATTCCTGGGGAGGATTCCAGAAATCTTTAACCTTTTCCCTCATGATTGTTTTCTTGTCTAGTCCTTGTGGAATTAGCCCCTGCATGCCTAACTGCCTGATCATTGTTAACTCTGCTCTTGAGGGATGATTTTTGGGAAGATCCCTTACTGTAGTACTAACTATTTCCTTAAGCTATTTTAAGATCTGCGCCAACAAGCTTCGATAGGAATTCTTCTCTTTTTTGAAGATTCTTTTATTTCTTTCTTTCCACACATTCCAAATAATGAAGCTTGGCAAAAGAGCCCAGGCAGAGTTAAGAACTTCATAATTTGAAAAATTATTCCTCCAATTGTTGAGGGTATTAGTGATACTTTCTTTGTCTCTGTCAGACTGTTTAAATATGGTGGCAAAAAAATCCCATAACTTGGAGGTGAAAATGTAGCTATTGAGAAGATGTTCAATGGTCTCCTCTTGGGCTTCACAGAGCTGGCATCTGGAGGGTCCCAGCATACCCCTTTTTCTAATATTATCCCAGGTTAAGATTTTTCTTTGAAGAACCAGCTACATAAAGAGTTTGATCTTCATCCAGCCCTTATGCCTCCATAACTTCTGCCAAGTACTATCTGGAGCTTGGGAATCCAACCCAAGGAGAATACCTTTTGCTTCCTTAATATTAAAGTTGCCCTCTTTGTTGTTACCCCATCTTAGTTGATCCTACCCTTCAGTAACTAAAATCATCCTCTGATCCAACATCTTCTTGAGGGTCTCTGCTCTGCTGTTGAGGGTTTTGTCCTCTCTGCCATCTAGTTTCCTCCAGGTTCTCCATTTTCCTGTATTGTGAGAATGCTCCCAAAAGTCTTTTACCTTTACTAATCCTTGGTTGTTTGTCTCATGTTTGAGGCCCAAAAATTCCTCTCTCAATAGTGTTGGTTCTTGTTGCCATTTGTCCTCCCAGAATAGTGCCAGATCTCCCTCTCTGATTTCCCAGAAACTGTTTTTTTGAACAACCCCTCTGTTCTCCCAGGCCTTGTTCCATATGGGAGAGCCCTTCATGTTTCTAAACATTCTTATGATATCAGAAGAAGGCCAAGAGCTGGCATATTTTTCCTTCCATATGCTAGCCCATTGAGCCTTAGGATCCTTAACCCACCGCCACCAAAGTTTGGCCCCCAGAACCTTATCTAGGATCTCTGGATCATCCAATCCTAGGCCTCCTTGGTTCTTGGGTTTACAGATCTTTTCCCATGAGACTAAAGCCCATTTTTTCCTTGTTTCCTCTTTGCCCCAAAGAAAATCTCTTTGGATATTTCTAAACTGCTGTAAGACTCCTTTTGGAGCTGGGAGAGTTGAAAGCATGAAGACTGGGATAGCTTGGAGCACTGCCTTTGCAAGAACCAGTCTGCCAGCCAGATTTAAAGACCTGATTTCCCATTTCCTGACCTTATCTTGCATCTTAATGATTAACAGTTCCAAAATGTTCTTGAGCAAAGGTTTAGCCATTAGAGGGACTCCCAAATACTTAGAGGGGATGGAGTCTCTTTGAAATCCCAGAATTCTGGAGACATTTCTCTGAATGGCTATATGGGTGTTAAAGAAAAATATTTTTGATTTGGAAAGATTAACTTCCATACCTGATGCCAAAGAAAAGTCCTTCAAAAAAAATTTGTAGGCTAGTGCTTCCTTAACTGTGGGAATTCCCTATAACATGGTATCATCCACAAATTGTTGATGAGTCAGAACTTGTCCATTCTCTGAAAGTTGGAGTCCTTGAATTTTGCCTGCTACTCTAGCATTCTTAATGGATCGTCCCAGCCCTTCCATCGTGAGGATGAAGAGAAAAGGAGAGAGTGGATATCCCTGTCTAAGTCCTCTAGAAGGAAGAAAAATTTCTTAGGCAAAGCCATTAACTAAAATAGAAAAGATGGAGGAAGTCACCAGGGCCATGACCCAATTGACCCAATTATAATCAAAACCAAACGTTGTAAGCACTTTCTTGATGTATGTCCAATTCACTTTATCATAGCCTTTAGCTATGTCCAGTTTCATGATAATACCCGCTTTCCTTTTATTGGTTAACAAGTGAACCACCTCATGAGCTTGAATTATGTTATCTAGAATTTGTCTACCTTCCACATAACCCAATTGTTCCCCCGAAACAAGTGTAGATAGCAAAGGTTTTAGTCTATTTGCTACAACCTTGGAAATTATATTGTAAACTACATTGCATAAAGCAATGGGCCTATACCTCTCTGTCGTTTGAGCATTATCATGTTTTGGAATTAGGGAGATGAAGGAGGTATTGAGAGCTTTCAAAATAGATCTGTTCAGCCTGGAATCTTCCACTACCCTAACAATATCCTCTTTCACAATATTCCAACAAGCTTTGAAGAAATCCACATTGAATCCATCCAGACCTGGAGCCTTGCCATTTTTCATTTCCATGAGGACCTCACTTACTTCCTTTTCAGTTATAAGTCTGTTGAGATTACAGTTATCCTCTCTAGAAACCAACCTATGGATATGTTTAATGAGGTCTTGATGAAAGGTTCCCTTACTGAAGAGTTTTCCTGAGCAATACCTCGGAAGTACTTAACTAACATTGCTTCTATATTTTCATGGGATTAATGTATCTGCCCATCCTCCTCCTTGATCGAAGAGATCCTATTGTGAGTCCTATTTTCTATGGTTGATCTATGAAAAAATTTAGTGTTACACTCTCCTTCTTTTAGCCATTGAACTCTTGATTTTTGTTTCCAAAAAATTTCCTCTTGATTACACAACTTTTCCCATTCTTGTTGATGTTTCTCTACTTGATCATTTCTATTCTTATCAAAGCCTTCCTTGATCAAGGCTTGGTTAAGCTCCAGAATTTCATTTTCCACCCCTTTCTTTCCTGGAAAAATATTGCCAAATTCATTCTTGTTCCAGGCTTTCAACTTCAGCTTGATGTACTTTAATCTCTTGTGTAGCAGGAACATTGTTGATCCCTGAGTCTGCAAATCCTTTGCCCACCATTTTTCAATGTTGCTAGTGAATTCTGGGTGAGAAAGCCAAATATTTTCAAATCTAAACGGTATATTCCTTGGGGTATCGACGCCCTTTAACTCCATTTGAACCGGCCAGTGATCTGAGCCTCCAAAGGGAATAATTCCTACTATTAAATCCTTGTCAAGAAGCATTAGATCCTCAGAGATCATAAATCTATCTAACTTAGAGGCTACCTGTGAATCCCCTCCTCTTTTGTTGTTCCAAGTGCAGAGGCCATTGTTTGTCTCAACATCAACAAGCTTCATGTCTTCTGAAAAGATTTGAAAGGTGAAGGAATCTTTATTTAAAGTTCTTGTACCCCCCTTTTTCTCTGAGAGAGATATTATCATATTGAAATCCCCTCCTAAGACCCAAGGTATTCCTGCATGTCTGACTCGGAGATCCACCAAGGATTCTATGAACTTGATTTTTTCATCTAACCTTTGAGGGCCATAAACATTTGTAATTAGATAAGTGTCCCTATCTCCTACTGGTTGTATAACCACTGATAAATAATTTCTTGATGCCTCCACATCAATTATTCCAATTTTTGGGGATTCCAGAGAGTTAGGATACCCCCTGCTGTATTTTCTGCTTTAACTTCTAGAAACTCAAATCTACTGAGCCATTTACTATGAATTTGCCTTATTTTTTGAATGGAGCATTTTGTTTCTTGGACAAAAATTATATCTGGAGTTGCCTGTTTCATTCTATTATTCAGCATTCTTTGTTTTCTCTTGCTTCCTAGACCTCTAATATTCCAAGTTGTGAACTTCATAATTAAAGATTGGTAAAGGAGTAACTGGTTAGATATTTCATCTTACCTGAGTCTACCATAAGCTTTCCACATTCCATCAGTAGCTCGTTCTACTTCTTCCTACCTCCTTTTTTCCCTATATTTCTCGGTGCTAACCCCGGCGTTGTCTTTACGGCTTTCACCCCTTCAATACTCTGCCTTTCAATGTTGTTTCCTCCCTCCATACCCTTTGCCTGAGTTTTCCATAAGAATAACTGATGTATTCGATTGAACTCTTCTTGTGGTAGTGATTCTACCCTGCCAGTTGCTCCCTGAATCAAGAACCCTTCTAAATCCAGGTTTTCTCTGTCAAGAATCTCCTGTAACTCAATTTCCTCCATTTCCATCTCACTCTGGGTCATTTCCAGATCCATTTCCAGCTCTAATTAACTCAGCATGATCCCTTTCTGTTTTTCATTTTCCTGTGTCCTATCTTGTTCTCTTCCTTCTCCTTCTTCTCGTAACCTTCATTCATTACTTGATATTCTACTGATATTTCTTCCTCCTCTTCAAGAACTTGGAACTGGTTCTAACTAACCTTTTGTCCTTCATTTTGGTGTTGCTTTGTCCCTTCTCTACCACTCTTTCCTTTATGAACAACTTTATGAAAGCTATCTCTTTCATTGTGTTAGTTTTGCTTTTGTTCTTTGCTTTACTGAGGGGGCAGTCTCTAAGAAGATGTCCATGTTCATGGAATTTACGACATCTAAATGGAATATGTTCATAGTCGACAGTCTGCACCCATTCCTCATCAAAAACCTCCAAGATGACTTCATCCGGAAGGGCTCCAGATAGATCCATCTCCACACAGATCCTAGCAAAGGAGGTATATTTTCCCCTCCTTGTGGCTTCAGAAGCTTTGACAAACCATCCTAGTTTATTTCCTATGGCTGCTAGTGATTATGTTTGCCAATAGCCCAGAGGTAGAGAATAGGGTCTAACCCAGACCAGGACTGAAGTGAAAGTTTCCTGTTCTGGTATGAATTTCATCATCCATGGCTGCATATATAGCCTTGTGCTGCATAGAAGTAGGGCCCGCCTTCAAATACTCTGTCTTTATCTTCAATATTCGCGAACACCACAATAAAGAATCCCTTTGACCCCAGATGAAGATCAATGCTACCTTTAGGTTTCCAGTGGTATCTGATCCAAGTTTGTAAAGCTTTTTCAGTAGGCCATAGCCCCATGAATTTGCATATGATTGCATAAGTCCGCATGTGATCCCTGTGCACCTGCAGCGTTGGATCATTTAAAACTACTCTAGGAGTGATTTCAGCTTTGGGTTTGCACAGACCCTTCTGATTTTTGTCTTTTATTCCCTATTTTTTGTCATTTTCCTCCTTGTCTTTTGCGCCCTCATTCTCCTTCAATTTTTTTCTTTCTGTTTCCTCCTCCCTATTTCTTCTTCCTTCCTCCACATTACCTCTACCTTTTTCTGGAGGTTTCTTGTCCTTGTTGGCCACCGCCTCTTTGTAGGAGGGAGTGGAGCTCCCTCCTCTGCACCCATCCATGGAAAAAAAAACACTTCAGAAACCTGAAACCCTAGTCATTGGTGGGCTCCAGTATTGCAACAATGATGTTGCAACTCCTGGGACTCCCTTCATTACTTTTATTAACCCAGTAGTTCGTAACAAACTTGGAAGCGACAGTGCTATATGCACAAGTACAAGCTCTTGTTTCAAATTGTCACTTGATCAGCTAGCATAAGTCCGCTAGGAGCTTAAGCCAACTTCTATGAGCTCTTATAAGAAGCTTTTAACTGTGATGGATGAAAGCTAACTCAAAAGAGGCTAGTCTACTTGCATAAAGGAGATGAAAGCTGAAAGGAAATGCAAACTCTAGCAAACCCTAGTTTTACCGACTAACCCTACTGGTGCAAGAAAAGAGATGAAAGTTGCTGAAATGGATGCCATTGATTCTTTGAAAGGTAAAATGCATGTGACTAAGCTACTTCTGAAGTAAAATCTGGAAAAAAACATCTTTTTGTATTTTTGAGTAATCTTGCAGAATTATTATACATGTGCTTTAACTGTTTGTTTTACTGCACAGAGGTTGAATGGAAAAAGGAAATGGAATGGGTGCTTGAAGGAGGTTGGGAAGGTGAGAATAGGGCCTAAGGGGTCCCTAGAACCCTTCCAGAGAGTTTCACAGTGATCAGATCTCGAGAAACTGCTCACGTGATCTTCCACCGAAAGTCTGCAAGGGTTCTACAGGATGTTCTACAGGAAGAACCGAGAGAGGATTTTGAGGGTTGATGGAGGAAAAATAGTGGAAATGGAGGATGGATGAGGATTTGAAGAGGTCTAAGACCTGGTAAATGAGGCTAAGGAGTGATGAAGACGGTTGGATTTGTTCAAGGATGGAGGGAGCAATGTTACACAAAAATGTAGAAATTAGGTCAAATTGGAAAAGTGTGGCAAATGAAGGGAAGAAATCTGGAATTTGGGGTTGGAGCAGGTTGTGTGATGAAGGAAGGGTAGGCAGGGAGGTATCACAGGTGTTCTACACACTATTTTCCAAAACTGATCAACAAAGACTAGGAAAACCAAAGATCTAGCTATTTTGACCTAATTTGACCTAAAAACCCGAAACATGATGAACAGAAGTTTATAGACAGGAAATCATGCAAGATAACTATGGAAGCTAAGAAATAACAGATTCTAAACATGCAAGTACAACTGGTATCAACTTCCCTAACTAAAAATCTAACACTAGCAATTGCATGAAGAGGCAAAAACAGTGTTTTTGTGGCAGCAAGTATGCCTTGGTCTTAGCTCATGGTCCCAAGGAGGGAGAGATGAGATCAAGGATTGCTTGATGGCCTTTTTGTAGATGTTTTCTATTACCAAACTATCAAATCAACCTGAAGCATGAAAAACTATCTCAATCATCAACACAACCTAAGTAACAAAGCAAGATTTCAACCTAAATAATAGAAATTATTCTATAAATGCAGCAAAGACACATAAAAGTACACAAAGAAGGTATTGGCACTTGAGTTGGGCCCAACCCCAAGAGCTACAGCCTCCTAATAAATATCAGAGCTAGTGCAAAGCTGGATTCATCTTTATTGATCAAGAAATAATAGTTACATCCCAAAAACTGTTTACAAGAAAAAGCTCGAAAATGTGCTGAAATGCAGAGCTAACCTATTGACTAAAATCTAACTAACATCTGACTAAAATTTGACTAACTGAACTGAGGTCCGAAGCCTTCTTATTTATACAAATTGAGGACCCCAACAGTCCTCCTAAACTTTAGGAACCCGGCTGCCAAAACTTGTAGTTAACAGCAACTTTACTAGCCCTGCTCGGCTGCCCTTGTGATCATCGATGTGGTGGCCCTTGAACTCCAATCTGCTGGTGGAATTCATGGTAAGGGCTTATAAATGAAGGGGAGACCTTCCTACAAATCCTCTCCCTTGTTCTTCCACAATTTGGCTACCAAGTGCTCATTAAAACCTTTGATTTTGTCTCAAAATTGACCAAAAATTTGCATAAAGCACACATTAGACTTTTTGGCATAATGACTAACCCAATTCACTCTATTAGCATAAATATAATCAAAAACATGCAATAAACTAATGAGAGTGGTGGATTAAGTCGAATTAGGAGGCTAAATGAGCCCATATAATTACCCATTTCTGGGGCTCATCAGTCAGCTTCGCTACTCTCTTGCCGCCTCCTCCTATTTGGGACATCTTTGTGTACTGTGTGATATCAAACAAGTGGCGCCTATCATGTTCTTAGATCTCTGGCACGTAAATAGTCTAATCATTGTCAAGTGGCTCCTCTTAGGCCTCCTGATATTTGATAACAAAGCAGTCCAATCTCGGAAAATTGGCACCTCTCATATGCTCTGATATTTAATAGTTAGACCATATGGTCCTTGAGAAATGGCACCTTTCATGCCCTCAAATCTAAATAGCATTGAATGTTTGGGTAGTCATTTAGTCAATAAATGGCTTAGGAAATCTAATGTATGACACCATCATCTATTTCAGTGGGATGTAGGAGCATTGAGGTTGCCTCGTTGGTGTTGGAGCTTTGTTGATACATGAATGTGCTTAATTATTTTTGGATAGGAGCATGTTTGATTCTTCTAGCGACCAATAGCTGACATTGGACATGTAACTATTTAATTGCTTGATGGAACTAAATTTTTGTGCAATCAATTACATAATGAAAGAGAATTATATTTATTTAATCATTGGTCTATCCATCTATTTTAATTTATTTTCAAGAACAAGCATATATATATATATATATATATATTATATATATATATATATATATATATATATATATATAGATATAGATATATATATACACACGCTTTTGGAATGATATATTTATATTTTTTCATTTAAAAGTTATTTTTAAATTTTTCTTATAAAGTTGATTTTAAAGTTTTCATAAAATGTTATTTTAAATGGCATAAATTATAGATATTTTAATGTTTAATTTTTTCAAATGTCCATAGAATTGTGTTTTCAGTCATATAAATCTTAAGGGAGTTTTCTTGAAATGGTCCATCTTGCATTTTAAATATTAAAAGAACATCTCAATTATATATAGAGAGAGAGAGAAAGGGGGGATGGCAGGAGAGGGGGGTATTTTTTTGCCCTGAGAATCAAGAAGAACATAGGTATGCTTAGGATTTAACACACGTTTCCAATAATGTTGTTGAAGCCTATGCGTTATATTAGGGTTTAAGGCAAATTGTGAATCTAGGGATTCATGAAGCGATAGTGTTTTTGTGATTTCTCAAATATAATTCACCATTTATATTTAGTATCTCTCCCCTCATATACATAAATCAATTTTTCAAGCAGATTTATCAATTGTGTCAGTCTATCCCAAAAAGAAATGTCTCCATGTTCTCAGATCAAACAACTGCAAGGTTGATAGCATGGCTAATTTGGGGTCAAGGATAAATCAAGGTGAAATTTGGTGGCAAGGGAAAAAGGGGTATGACCCCTTTCCTAAATGGTTAATCAGGAGACTTAGAAATAAAATCAAAGGAATAATTCCTCATGGTTTAATGTAAGGTTTTGATGCTTTGCAAAAAAAATTGTTTGTACAAGTGGAATACTTCAGATATTGTAGAATTTTGTTTAAAAAATTCAAGTTCAAAATTTTGTAGATGATAATTGATACATACTCCATTCCAACCACATCCACTAATTTCAACTTGCTTATGTAAATCATGTATCAGAATTAGCTTTAACTCAATATCTTTTAATATAATAGTTCTTCTCAATTCTTACTCTTTTTATATATAATTATATATATATATATATATATATAATATATAATATATAATATATATAATTACAATAAATAAAAGAAATTAAAACAACCATTTGTATTTAAGAGTTTGGTTCTTTGATTATGCATTTTAAAGGTATAACTTTATTGGAGCAAAATGAGTAATCAATTATATATATATATATATATGATTTTATTTAAATATTTTTTAAAAATTATTTTTCCAAATTTTTCATCAAAATGAATTAAAAATTTAAATATTAAAAAAAAAACTATTTTTTCCAAAATAAATTAGACCGGTATAAAAATTGAATTATTAAAAAACAAAAAAAAAAATTCCAAAATAAATTAAACCCATATAAATTTGAATTATTTTGAATTAGATGTATCAATAAACTTTTCTTCATAATAAGGTTCATTATTCCATAATACAAACAAGATTAGATTTAATAAAATAAAAACAAAAATTTAATTAAACTAAATACTATTTAAAATAATATTTTATAATATTTATATTTTTTTTTTTTATTTTTATATTTTTATTATTATATAAGATTTTTAATGCTTTTTTTTATTACGGACTTTTTCTTTTATTATAGAATAATTGTTATATTAAGAGATAATACTTACATTAAACAAATAAAATATTGTTAATAATAATAATAAAATTTTATATAAATGTTTTCGGGCTGGAGTATGCTCTAAAACTACTTGTGTTTGGCTAAGAGCTCATTTTCCTCCGATGTAGGTTAACGTTCTAAGACCTAGAGGCCGCTGGCAAGAGTGAAAGCATGCCCCCTTACGGACCATCAGGCGTGGTTTTCCTTGAATAAGGATGATGAGTCAGCGTGCATTTGCATATTGATTTGACAACTGAGTTATGATAGGTTTTCCCACCTTTGGAAAAAAAAAATATAAATGTTTAGAATAATAACATGGTTTTCATTTTTCTATATATAAAAATTGATTGATAATAAATAAATAAATAATTCACCTACAATTTCTTCCTACTTTTGAGTATAAGCATGACATCTAAAATAGCATTGATATTAGAACCCATTTATGAATGAGATATGGAATTCTTTCTATACTTAATATAAAGTTGATATGTGATATTCATATATATATATATATATATATATATATATATATAATATATATATATGATATAAAACTAGATGTGACATTTTTTTATATTTTTGCTAATTGTTGTTGACCACAAGTTAGACTCTCTTCAGTTCCCTTGAAGCCCAGTAAACAAGACTGATTTTATGTGTGTGTGTGTATGTGTGACATTTTTTGATATTTTTGCTAATTGTTGTTGACCACGAGTTAGACTCTCTTCAGTTCCCTTGAAGCCCAGTAAACAAGACTGATTATCTATATATATATAGATATATATATCTCATGAGTTCGACTCTTCAATTCTCTTGAAGCCTCGTATTATATATATATATATATATATATATATATATATATATATATATAACAACAAAAATATTTTAGTGTTTGATATATATAAAATATTTCAAGTTACATATTAAGTAATATAATTTTATATATAAAAGATAAAGAATTTGAAGATAAAAGAGAGCAAAAAAATATGTAATTTCTATTATAAAAATTTTAATTGTTTCTAAATTTTTAATATATTGAAAATATGTAATTTAATATGCATATTAAATAAAATGTTTCAATATCAACTATATAAAATTAAAGATTATATAAATTAATAATAAAAATAATAAAAATAACCTATAATAAATAATAAATATTCATACTAAATCTTTGTCTTAATTTGTTAAAGTAATATATAGTTTATTCATTTAAAAAAAAAAATTGGTGAATAAGATTATTTTCGTAACATCTTATTGTTTTTATCTCCAATCATGACTAGTTTAACCCTATTTTTAATTATAAGATTAAAAAACAAGTAATAACATTGCACCCAAAGTATAGTGTGTGGACTCAAGTGTCTCTTAAATTTTAGTATAGTGTGTGGACTTGGGTATTTACTACTTTCATAAATGAATATTCTCTTAAATTACACAATGGAAAAAAATGTATATGCTTTCAAAGCACGTACCTTTAAACCTTCTATTTAATCTAGAACTTTGTTAAATTTAATAATGGATGTAAAGTAAGTTATCTTGTTTTTTATTTTCGTCAAAAAAATCTAATTTTTAAATAAATTTCAGAAATTTATTAAAGTTTTTTTCACAAATTTATCAAAGTTTTGAAAAAAAATTGATATTAAATTGAATATTTTGAAAACTAAAAAATAATTTTTATTTTCTAAATGTAAATTTATTTATTTTTTTAATTGGTTGAAGATTAATTTTATGTAGAATTAAATTCAAATGTGAGGTACAAAAATTATATTAAAAACTAAAAATTCTAAAAAAAGTTTATATTCTTCAAGTGTCATAATAATTATTGTTATCGTAGTCTTTGCACAACACAACGTCATGTGCATAGCTGCCCACTATAATTTAAGCAAGTAGTTACATAAAAATGAATAAAAACAAAATGTAAACAAGTATAATATGAAGTTTATTAAGCTCTTATTATGTTAAATTTTTATATTGGTTTTTATTATAATAGTTTAAAATTATATATTTTTTTTCCGAAGAAGAGAATTCGTAATTTCCATTAATTTCAGAAAATTACATGTTGTAGATGTTGAACGCATATGTTGTAGTGTGGGTAAACCACTTACAAAACAATACTTCAGGAGAAGTATGCAGAAGAGCCCTCAAACAGGGCAGCAAGTAAATGGGTATGTAAACCCCAACAGGAGGATACCCCTACCCATTCAAAACAAAAATAACAGAAAATAAAACTATAGCTCCTGAGGAATGTGCAGAAAATTCGATAATGGCCGCCAAGTCAAAGGGGAGAGGCACGAAATGGTAGAGAGCAGCCAAAGGTAGCCACACCTCCCCCACCCCCTCAAAACTCTCCACCTGAAGCCGAGGAAACCAGAGGAAGAAACCACCATATATCCAAAGAAGCCCGAAGAAAAACCGACCAGAAACAGCCATGGAGAAGCGGCACGAATCGATGCAGAGACAGACTCCACACCTCAGATCCCTCAACGCTCCCCATAACTGCAGAGGTAAGCCAGCAAAAAGCCAAAAAAAGGACCCAGAGCCGCAAGGGAGTCCATCAGATCCCAGTCGGAGCAGAGATGGCTCGGTCCGGGGGCAGAGGCGGCTAGGGCAGCCACCTCGCCCCCATGAAGAGAGTCAAGAGGCCCAAAAATACCCCTCCCTCACTCCGCGGCTCAGCACGAAAAAGCCAAAAGCCAAAATTCCTTTGGTGAGACCGCCAAAATAGAGAGTCGGAAGTTGAGCAGGAGACCGCCGAAAAACCATAAAGATGTGGACACACTCCGCCGCCACCCAACTCAAAGCACAATGCAAGTCCAGTTTAAAATTATATATATATAGATATATAGATATATTACTTTTTGCATAAGAATCAGGTACTAAGAAGCAATGTTGCATATTATATTACTTGTTTTTTTATTCTATATTTTTTTCTTTTGATAAGTTAAAATATTATTAACTAGTGTATATGTTATAAAGTTAATATCGAAAGCGGTTGGATTTAATGATGAGGAATGAGAAGTTTTTTAATATTGATTAAGGTTCAATTCCCATGAAGATCTTTCTGGCCATTTGACATTATCATGTGAGCACTTAGAGGCTATAATTAAACATGAAAGGCTTGTCTTTCACTCCATACACACACATATAAATAAAATCCCACTTATAATTGAACATGTAAGGCTTGTCTTTCACTCCAAACAGACACATATAGATAAAATCCCACCCTTTTGTAATCTTAAAGTCGAATGTTAACCATTATGATTATATTTAGAAGGTTTACTCTGGTCACCATGGAAGCTCCTCCATATTTTCCTTGATTCATTAAATGGGTGCTTAATGCATGTTCACTAAGTGACATCTTCTTCTTCCAGAAGTTAAGGTGCTCTTGAATCATGCATACTCATGATTGGGCTAGAATTATCTTTTCCTTCTTGTTGTGTGTCTCAAAGGAATTGCAGATTGCACCTTTTCTCAATCAAGATGGTTTAGGAAGTGATTCAAGTGTTTCTCCTAGGTAGACAAGAGTTCTAATTTTAAGAATATGGTCGTATATAAGTTGAAGGGATCTAAGACCTCCAATTGAAAATCACAATTGTATAAAATAAAACTAGAAAATTTACATACATTGATTATTTCCAAATACAAAGAAAAAAGTGTATGTTCAATGATTGGATTATTATCAATAAGTTCATGGAAACATGGTAAAACCTCAAAACTCTAGAAACATGGATCCAAAGCTAGTGGGTTCCCCACATGAACTGTGATGAAATATAAATTTCCTTATGCAACAAAATTTCCTTTAGCTTTCATTTACAATTTTAAGAAGATAGAGATTTTTTCTTTTGCAGCATCCCATGTTTTCTAGGAACTAGTGGATTATATCTTAATCGATGGTGTCTAGACTTCAATCTACATAAGTATATAACATCCATGATCCCAAGATGTGTTGAAGTTTCTAAGTCTACCAGTTAGAAACCCTCCATGCATTTTATCTGATTTATTCCTACCAACATGTTATGTTACTTAACAAGTTATTTACATTGTAAGTACTGAAAATAAACACTAGTGCATGCTCAACATATTATAGATCAACAACTGAAGGAAACAAAAACAATCACACCAAATGACACCATTATTTTTGGACCAATGTCCCCAGAAAAAACCAATGTGGGAAAATCAGTGCAGCTATCTAAGGGTTTTCTTATTAAGCAATATCAGAGTACAATCTAGGTGCCAAATCCAGCCTACCCAATAGAGAATTTCCTTGGCAGTAATACCTCTAAGTTTGAGACAAATTTCACAGTTGAGACCCCAAATAATCCTTCTGGCAGCTCCTCAACTCCAATCTACCCCAGAAACCCTAGTGCCTGCCTTTCTGGACTGCATCAGCCCCTCTCTACCTAGCACTGGCCCTATGTCACCCTAAATGGGTCTGCGTTAGCCTTAGGAGGCCCCGCATCAGCCTTCTAGCCCTCTGCGTCAACAACATTGGCATCTCTAAAGCTCTGCGCAGCTCCCGACTACCTCTATGTGGCCCTGCATGAGTCCTGGCTGCTACTACGCTTCTCTCCCGACACTATCTATGCCTCTCTGTCTCTTTGTACTCAATGCCCCTCAACTGCAACTCTGATCATCGATTCTATCTCTCTTAGCAAACCCTGCTCTAGAGAATAGAATGACTGATCACTCTGGTGTATTCTCCAAGTGACCCTCAAGTCCCCTCTTATACTTTCCTCGTTGACATATCAACGGCCGAGATTAAGTCCCTAATCAACGGCTAAGATTAGATCTAGCTTGATCCATGTCTTTTGGACCATTATAACACATTTTTATTTTAATCCACATTAATATTTTAATTTCCCTATGTTTAGACTTAGGGACTCCATTAAAAAATATTCATTATTTTAATATCTCATGAACTGTTTAGAATCTACCCAAACCCTTTCCCGGTAGTGGAGATCTCATGTGCCCCAACCTCTCCACCAAATTATGTGGCTAGAGCACATCCGATGCTACCACAAATCAACACTCCCTCTTAGTGGGGATTGTGCTCTAGCAATACTCCTCACTGAGTATTACTCTGATCATCCGGCATCGGTCCCTGTGTTGATGCTAGGCCTGTTGGCCAACATCCTCTACACTATTGCATCATGTATTATTGCCCATGGTTCTCTGACTGCCACTGCTGCATTTGTACGATAGCTCCCTCTAAATCCGTGCTGATGCTGGTCCTTTCTACCTGCACTGCACCTCCTCTCATCATATTGCATTGTGCTTCCCACTACTACACTGCAACTCTGTTACTCAGAAGTAAGTAACTGAATCCCCTTGTTATACAGCAAAATGACCCCCTCATCAGCTCAGAGGGGAAAGAATTGATAGTTGAAGCAAAGACCAAGTTCACATGCCTTGTTTCCACACTAACGTTGTCTATACACTGACAACCTACTTTATAAAGCTTCTCTGTAAGCCTAAGGGAGCGTTAATGACCCTACTAACTCTAGTTATTAATTTGGGAATAGCACTAGTGACCCTACTAACTCTAGTTGTTAGTTTGGGAATAGCAATAGTGGATCCTAATGAGCATCTAGAGGTCAAAGGAGCGAATTGACTCATAAATATCTTTATATTCCCTGCTAAATCTACTTAGAAAAGCAAGGAAACATCTCAAGTTCAACCTATTGGTGGGATGTCTAAATCCTAATGAATGAGGCAAATGGGAAAGAGTTGAAAGGCATGGCAACATCATTGCTTTTACCTTAAGAGACTCATGGAGGAACTTGGTAACCCTAACTCAATTGCTACATAAGCAAAGCTAGGGCTATGGTGATGTTGGCTTGTGTTATATTCTTTCCATGTAGTTAACAGGGGGTTTGAGGGGCACCCGTAACCCCACTTTATGGGGTCTGGGGCAGCGCCTCGGAAAAATTTTGGTTTTGGACCCTATGTTAGGTTGGGCAGACCCACCTATGGTTTTATGCATGATTTTCGCACATGTTTTTTGGACGCCATGGTTTTCAGTCCATGGTATTGGATGCTTCGGCATGTATAAATATGTATTATAACATTGAAAGGAACATAATGAAAAATCAAGCTGGTAGTCCTGATTTTGGGATCCAGGGGAAAATCTCTGTGTATATTTGTTTTATGTGTTCTACTCTCGCATTATTTATTTTCTGTGTTTTAGAATTCGTATGTAGAATTCATATGCAGGTAATTTTTGTACGGGGTTAAAACCTACATTTGGTATCAGAGCAGATTTGGCTTCAAGGGTTGCTTTTGTTGCTGAGGGGTTTTGCTCAGGCCTATGGTAGACCTTGTTCAGTGGGAGATCCGCGAGATCAATTCTAGTGGTGAAAGAAGATGGCGAGCAGTGGAAAGATAGAGATCGAGAAATTTAATGGTCAGAGTTTTGAGTTATGGAAACCCAAGATGGAGGATCTGTTGGTGGATAAAGATCAGTGGATCGTAGTAGATCCGAGTACTAAACCAACGGGAGTGTCTGATGAAGAATGGAAGAAGTCGGATCGGAAGGAAAAGAGCACAATACGATTGTGTATCTCAGATTCAATATTGCTGAATGTATCAAGGGAAGCTACAGCAAAGGCTTTGTGGGACAAGTTAGGGACTTTGTACCAATCTAAGTCTCTGGTGAATAAACTGTTCGTGCGAAAAAAGCTGTATAACCTGAGGATGAAAGATGGAGACTCGGTGACAGAGCATCTGAATGCATTTAATACTGTGGTAAGTCAGTTAGCATCTATTGATATGAAAATTTCATATGAAGATAAGTGCATCAGTTTGTTGTGTTCTCTACCAGATTCGTGGGATAGTCTGGTTATTGCAATAGGTAGCAATGCAACTACCTTGCAGTTTGATGAAATAGTCTCAGCCTTATCGACGGAGGAGATGAGACGGAAAAATATGGAGAGCCAAAATAGTGATGCCTTGTCTGTAAGAGGACAGTCCCAGAACAGAAACAAAAATAAGTCATCGAGTGGGAGATCTAAATCTAGAGGGAGATCTAAATCTCCAAGAAAACCTGTAAAGGTGGTGTGCTGGAAATGCGGAAAGGAAGGCCACTTCAAAAGGGACTGTAAATCTAAAGCTCCTGACAAAGGAAATGGATCTGATGAGGCTCCTTCTATAGAGGCGAAAACCACCTCAGATGAAGGTGGGGATGTGTACTTGGCTTCTTCAAGTACACATGTAGATCATGAGGCACAGTTGATTGACTCAGGGGCATCCTTTCACTTACTCCCCATAGAGAGTGATTCTATGAGTATGAGAAATATGATCGTGGTGATGTCTTCTTGGGGGATGACAGGAAGGCTAGAATCATTAGTCGTGGAAAAGTAAAGTTGAAGCTGCAAGGTGGAAGGGTTAGAACACTTCTGGGTGTTCTGCATATTCCTGTATTAGCCAGAAATCTGATTTTTGTTAGTAAGCTGGATGATTCAGGTGTAAAAACAGTGTTCGATAAGGATACCCACAAGATGGTTCGGGGAGCACTGGTATTGATGTGGGGAGTTGGGATTGGAACTCTGTACAAGCTGCAAGGTAGCATTGTTGTTGATGGGTGCAACAGTTCTGTGGTTCCTAAAAGTGGAGCAGAAAATCTAGTGGTCTCTGGAGACAAGACCATGTTGTGGCATCAAAGGCTTGGACATATTGGAGAGAAGGGCCTTTGAATACTTCATGGTAAAGGTATGGTAGAAGGTATGAGTAATAGCTCTCTGGATTTTGATTTCTGTAAAAATTGTGTATATGGGAAGCAAAATCGGGTGAGTTTCCCCTTTGGTAGTAAGAGGGCAAAACAGATATTAGAACTTGTGCACAGTGATGTGTTTGGACCTGTGAAGATTGCATCACTAGGTAAGTCTGTCTACTATGTATCATTTATAGATGACTTCTCAAGGAATACATGGACATATTTCCTTAAGAAGAAATCTGAAGCCTTTGACAGGTTTAAAGAATTTAAGGCTCTCGTGGAAAATCAAACAGAGAAGAAGATAAAGGTGTTGAGGACAGATAATGGTGGAGAGTTTTGCAGCAAGGACTTTGAAGAATTCTATAATAAGTGTGGTATAGCATGACAGAAGACTACTCCATATACACCTCAGCAAAATGGAGTTGTAGAAAGAATGAATAAGACGTTGATGGAAAGGGCAAGAAGCATGCTCAATGGTGCCAGGTTAGGACAGGAATTCTGGGCAGAGGCGGTGGATACTGCATGTTACCTGGTCAACAGGTCACCTTCATTAGCGTTGGAGGATAAGACTCCACAAGAGGTATGGACTGGTAAGAAACCCTCTCTTTCACATCTGAGGGTATTTGGATGTGAGGCATATGTACATGTTCCAAAGGAGAAAAGAACCGAGTTGGATAGTATATCTGAAAATTTCATCTTTATTGGGTATAAGGATGGTTTAAAGGGTTATAAGCTTTGGAACCCAATAACAAGGAAGGTTGTGTATAGCCGAGATGTGGTGTTTAGAGAGTGAAAGATGTTATTAAACATGAAGTCCAACCAAAGGAACCTGAGAAGATAGAGTTTGAGCTAAAGGAGGAAGAATCAGACTCTACAGTAGAGGAGGAATCAAAAGATGAAGAGCCACAAACTCCGGCTGTGAGAAGATGAGTTCGAGAAAGAAGGCAACTAGAAGGTATAGTCCATCTACTTTCTGTTCAAATTTTTCTTTGTCTGTTACTGATAATGATCCCAAACTGTGAAGGAAGTAGTGGATTCAGAGGATGGAAAACTCTGGGAAGAGGCCATGGTTGATGAAATGGCATCTTTGCACAAAAATGAGGCTTGGGATCTGGTGGAGTTTCTGGCTGGAAGGAAACCCATTGGCAGCAAATGGGTGTTCAAAAAGAAGACAAATGCAGAAGGAAAAGTGGAGAAATACAAAGCTCGGTTGGTAGCAAAAGGTTATACCTAGGTGACAGGAATTGATTTTGGTGATATTTTTTCTCCTGTTGCCAAGGTAACTTCTATTAGATTAATTTTATCTGTTTCTGCTGCTTTTGATTTTGAGGTAGAACAGATGGATGTGAAGACATCATTTCTTCACGGGGATCTGGAAGAGGAGATCTACATGAAGCAACCTGAAGGCTTTGCAGTGAAGGGTAAGAAGGAACTGGTATGTAAGTTAAAGACATCTTTATATGGGTTAAAATAGTCACCAAGGATGTGGTATCAAAAATTTGATACATTTATACAGGTACTTGGCTTCGCCAGAAGCAAAGCAGATCACTGTGTGTATTTTAAATTAATTGGTGAACGTGTTATTTATCTGGTCTTGTATGTGGATGATATGTTGTTGGTTGGAAATGACAAAGAAGTTATCCAGGATTTGAAGACCCAATTGTCCTCCAAATTCGACATGAAAGATCTTGGTGCTGCAAACTATATTTTGGGCATGGAAATTAAAAGAGATCGAGCAAAGAGGAAGCTCTGGTTGAACCAGAGGAAGTATGTCGAGACAATATTGCAGAGGTTTAATATGCAGGATAGTAAACCGGTGAAGGTTCCTATTCCTGTAGGTGTGAGGTTATCTGTTGAACAATGTCCCAAGACACAAGAAGAGAAAGAGGACATGTCTTGTGTTCCATATGCAAGTGCAGTTGGTAGCCTAATGTATGCAATGGTCTATACTAGACCAAATATTGCACATGCAGTGGGAGTATTGAGCAGGTTTATGTCAAAACTAGCGAAGGAGCACTAGACAACAGTGAAGCGGGTTTTCAGGTATTTGTGTGGCACTAGTGATTATGGTTTGTGCTACCAAGGAAGACCAGGATTGGACAGAGTGTTGGATATTCATGGCTTTGCTGATGCAGACTGGGCTGGAGATCTGGATCAGAGAATATCTACAAGTGGGTATGTGTTTAACCTATTTGGAGGTGCAAACAGTTGGATGAGTAAGAAACAATCTATAGTGGCACTGCCAACTACAGAGGCAGAATACATGGAAACCACTCATGCAAGAAAGGAAGCAGTTTGGTTGCAGAGATCGTGTTCAAGTATGGGGTTAGTACAGGAAGCTATAAGGATAGACTGTGATAGCCAAAGTGCAATTTTCTTGGCAAAGAACCCCACATATCATTCAAAGAAAAAGCACATTGATGTTCAGTATCACTTTGTGAGGGATATGATAGAAGACAAAAAGATGTTGCTGGTAAAGGTGGACACTTTGAAGAATATTGCATATGCATTGACAAAATCTGTGAGCTCTGAGAAGTTCTCTTGGTGTAGAGAGACAATGGGCATTTTAGGGCTGGAAAAGTGACTAAGCTCTCTTGTGGCCCCAGGTGGAAAGAAAACAACAAGTGGGAGAATGTTGGGTTGTGTTATATTCTTTCCACGTAGTTAACAGGGGGATTGAGGGGAACACGTAACCCCACTTTATGGGGGTCCGGGGCAGTGCCCCAGAAAATTTTGGTTTTGGACCCTATGTTAGGTTGGGCAAACCCACCTATGGTTTTGTGCATGATTTTCGCACTTGTTTTTTGGACGCGATGGTTTTCGGTTCATGGTATTGGATGCTTCAGCATGTACAAATATGTATTATAACATTGAAAGGAACATAATGAAAAATCAAGCTAGTAGTCCCGGTTTTGGGATCCAGGGGAAAATCTCTGTGTATATGTGTTTTATGTGTTCTGCTCTCACATTATTTATTTTATGTGTTTTAGAATTCATATGTAGGTAATTTCTGTACAGGGTTAAAACCTACAGGTGATAGAGGTCAGATCATTTTAAAGGATAGCTTACTTGATTATTGAGCATAGTCTCAAATATAAGCATAAGAAGTTGGTAAGAAGGAGAGAGAAAGAGAAGTTGGAGGGGTAAGGGAAGGCTGATGCAACAAATGGTTGTAATCACTCTTCTGACATTAATATAGAACTGTAGTTATACTATCTACTCTGTGGTGTTGGTACTATCATTCATTTATTTTTTTGTCCAATACCTTTTAGCATGAGTAGCTTAGTTATGTGTAACTAGATGTCTTTTATGTATCCATGTATTAGTTATCAAGGTTGTATGATGTGATTATGCTTGTCTCTTCTATGTACAGGACTTGATCTAGAGCCGACTCAGGGGACTTCCACCTAGCTGCATTGTGCTCTCCAGCAAATCTACACAGAGGCTTGAGGTAATCCATGTGTTTTTCTTTGATAGTTAGTTAATGTTTATGGACATGCATGTGACTTTGTGACAGCTACAAATAATCTTACAATCTACTAAAGGTCACGGGAAGACCTTTCAGGGTATCTCCATTCTCCATACACTATGCATTTTATCCTATAGCAGAATTGGCAACTCCGTTGGGACTATACATCTTGTTCCCGGTTCACCGAGACAGTTCTCAGTTTCCTCCTCCTTCTAAGACCTCCCTATACTTCTACATTCCATTTCTGACCCACAAAAACTTTGCTGTATTTTGCCTTCATATATTCAACCTTGAATTTGATCCTAAAATCCCTATTTTGAGTTGTTTTCCCACACTAACGCAAGTAAGAAGACTAAACAATGCTTTATAAAGCACTGTGTCTGCACAAACAGAGTGTTAGTGGACCAAGTAACTCTCTGTGGCCACTGCTACAGAGCGTTAGTCCCCCAAATCTTGACATACAGCTATGTCTGTAAACTCAAAGGGATGGGAATCCTGCTCATTGACTGAAAAGGATCTGTGGCTACATTTTGTTAGCAAGATCGGTGTCCTGAAAAAAAAAATTTAAAAAATATATATATATATATATATATATAGATATATATATATATCTATATAATATAAAAAATAAAATATAAAAATAAAAATTAGGAAACAAGTTTGTTTCTTTCTTTCTTAAAACATTTTTAATAAAAGAAAAATCCACATTTTTTATTCATTATTCTTCTTAGCTGGTTAAAATCTGCTTTATTTTGGTTTCAAATAGTTGATAGAAAGCATTGGAAAGATTTCTATTGGTTATGCATGTGTTATAATGATTAGGATGCATGGAATGAATATGAATATGTGAAAGACTCCCACCTGTAGAATATAGCTTGTTTCATCGAATTGAATATTTTTTAAGCATTGTCTTTTGCATGATTTTTGAGTCAAAGTCCCATCACATTTCATATGTCAACTCCCCTACCAAAGACACTAAAAAAGTACACATAAAATTTACCTAAAATCAATCAGTAACTCTTTATTGAGCAAACAAACATTAGTTCAGGCTAGGATCTTGGGATAGGCAGTGTGAGTAAACTGCCCAAGATCAGAAACCAAAACTAGTGTCATTAAAAGAGAGAAAATTCCTTCTGCACTCATACTACTGGGACCACTCCAGTAAAAGTGGAGCTAAATAGGAGACAACGTCGACTGTAAGTGAAGGTCGCTCGCCTTCTCTTACAACTCCTATAGGTATTTTGTGTATTGGGGATCCTTTCGGGGATTTCGGAGCTGAGTCGAGGACTCATGTTTCCTTCCCACACATCGTATTGTCTGCAACTATGTTCCCCCCAGTAGTGTCTGTGATATGAGGTATCCTTAGTGGCCAAACTTTTAGGGACTTACACAAGGTGAATGGGGTGGGCTACCCTCGTACCTAACACAGAAAGACCTACTCTGTCTTCAGTTTTTGGGAGGGTGCTCGTCTTCACGAGAGTACTTGTCCCCTCAATCTGAGGTTTGGGCGAAGCTCTAGAGTAACTGTAATTGTACATTTGGCCAGCCCTCTCTGTTATTCATTGTGATACTGGGTTTCATCTCCAGTGATCGGTGCTTATTAGACAAGGTCATTTTACTCTGTTTGTTGATTGATCAACTTAGTGTATTTTTTATATTTTTTAGGTACCTGAGTGTTATCAGTGAGACTTTAACAAATATCACGATAAAACTTATTGATAAAAATTAACGGTCAACGTGGCTACATCTGGCCCTCGTCGTCAATCTAGACGATTTTTAGGACTTCCTCCACTCATTGTGGAAGATCCGCCGAGCTCCAGTGAACCAGATTCCCCATATTTGAGAAATCAGTCTCTTAAATCTCACACAGAATCTGTTTGGACAACCAATGATTCAAGTTTGCCGAAGGATTTCTTTACTGCAGGATTTCTTCCTCCCTTTCACCCTCCACTCACGAATTCGTTGGACCCACTCTTGGTTCTCGTGGCACCTGTACTCCTTGTTTCTTTAGTTGGAACATTTCCATCCATCTCGTCGACAACTAACAAGTCGTGGAACTTTTTGGACACTTTTGGTCCCCCACCACTTCCCCAGTCGATAGTCACCACCACACCGTTGATCGCGAACCCTGCTATCCCATTTGTCCCAGGTACAAACCTTCACATGACACCCTCCATGAGTGGAACCCAGCCTATGTCGAGTTCCAACCCTTTAGTTTCAAACTCTATACCTTTGACAAGTGCTACATACAGCACTCCTTATAACGCTCAATATAGCATGGTTAGCATGGGTCCCCTCAACCAACAATATGGCTGGCATCCATTGTACAGTTCGAACCCCCAGATTCAAGTATCTAGGGGCACTCCCAATAAGCATATACCGGCTAGGAATGTAATAGTTCCCCCTCCATTTTCAGGCACGCATGGTTAGTCAATGATTTACATGAGCACTCCTTATGGAAGTCAAGGACATATGGTTAGTTCTGTGGCGGGAAGAAATCCTCAAGGAGGTCCCAACCAATCCATGGGGGCACCCTACTCACAACCTCAAATGATTCAAGGGGGCACCGCTTATCCTTGGGGTAATGTTATACCCCAGCATCAAAATCCCCATGGAAATCCACATTATAATGCCATACCCCAAGGCAACTACTATACCATATAGCCTATGTATAATTTTGGGACTCAAACGATGGGAGGACCGCAAGGATCCTCAAGTCATATGTCATCACCTTGGTCCGAGTCAGGGACACCACACACTCTGCCTTTCTTGGAAACATTGGATATCCCCGACTTGTACAAACTTACAAATGACCCCATCTATCATAACTTTCTTTTTCCGCTAATCCCATATAAAATACCAACAGACATCCCCAAGTTTGAAGGGAAACAAGAGGAGGATCCGGGCACCCATATCACCACCTATCATATTTGGTGTGTTTCTAAATCCATGGTGGATGATAGTATCTGGTTACGTATTTTTCCCCGCACCCTCACTGGCAACATAGCTAAGTGGTACATTGAGTTACCACACACGTCAGTAAATACCTTCGACGCTCTAGCGATGGAATTCTTAAAGCACTTCTAGCTACCCATCTGCTATGAGACTAGGATAGAGCTCCTCACTTCATTACGTCAGGATACCGCCACCCACATCTCTGATCATATACATGAATGGAGACGTAGGTGGAGGTTAGTCAAAGCTCCCCTCCCAGACTATCTCTTAGTGAACTGGTTCTGCAAGTCCCTACTCCCTCAAATCGCTAAGGATGTCGCCTTAGGTGGTGCGGTCACAGAAGACTAATCCATACGTCGTGCCCAACACTTAGATCTGATATATTCACAGTCTGGCACTCTTTACGATGTAATCCCCAATGCCCCTCGCAACTCTAATGCTTCCGCTACTCAGCACCCCGGAGCGCACGCCGATGGGATTATCGGCGCAACCTTTGGGGCTGTTGTAAAACAACTCAGCAGTCACATTGTCCAGATGTCAGTGGACCCCTCTACCAAATCGACTTCTCTTCCTACCACTGCGATAAACTCTGTGCAGTCTACGCAAAAACCCGTGGTAAGAACAAGAAGAATAAGAAAAAGACTGCTCCTTCTAAGGAGCAATCAA